>CM076846.1:134433026-135896262 GCA_039519185.1 Astragalus membranaceus | reverse complement strand
TCATGATATGTATGGTGTATGGATAACCAGGAACAATAGCTGCAAGAAAACCAAACTACTTAAGGAATAAGAATCAAGGAAAAGACACTAATTACCCCAAATGCATAGTACTAACTAATCTACATCAGTTTATCAAAATGAGTTTATGGGAAGCATCAAAAGAGAAATGAAGAAAAGTATCACATCACAGCAGAGTGATGTTTCCCCTTTGGCCCTAATGAGTTCAACCAATTTGTAAACCTGAAAATTGAAACCATGACATATGATTCATTTTCTTCACACAATCACAACTCCCAAGTTAGAATATATGCTCATGCTTTTGTGAAGGAAGGGAAGGGTATAGATATTCTGTCTTACATATTGAGTTGCAATTGCAAAATGTCCAAAGCCATGTCCAAAGCCAACTGTTTGAATTGAATGAAAAGGGTAACTAGGTAGCAGATTAGAGTAACATAACATACTATATGTTAATTCAACAACAAAATGGGTTTCTTCAGGGCCAAATTCGAGAAAGGCATTGGATTATTTCTCCTCCGGAATATCTCTCTGTCTCATAAGCTTCATATTGAAACATTCAGTGTAAAAACTGAGAGAACCGCACACGTGAGGGGATTTTAAGTTTAAGCATCTAAATTAAACACAAATTGAGACAAAAAAAGCCTAATTATGTACTTGATGGTACGATTAAGATCACCAACACGATAGACGACATTAAGCAAGCGCCAGTTATCTTTCTTTGGCCATTCCAACAAGTCAGTCTCAGCCATATTCAGATTCACTACTATCTATCTGCAATGCAACACGAACGAATTACTCAGCTTGCTTTAACAAAGGTAAATAAACTTATATGATATTTTTTCATTTCATATGACGGAAACAGATCCATTGGTTTTAACAAGAAGACCTGCAATCAAACATTTGAAGCAAACTAAAAAATCAAAAATCAAAAATCAAATTAATCCTAAAATTAAGATTTCAGTTACAAATGGCCTTTTCAGAAATCAAAAATCAATAAAATAGCATAAAAGACATAGGAAAATCAAATTGTTTCAGCATAAGAAGAGGAAATCGAACATGGTTACAAAATCGATGTGGAAAACATGAATAGCTTGCAGAAATGAAAGGAGATCTGTACCTAATTGTAAAGCGAAGGAGAATCACAAGGTGGTGCAAGGGTTTCTCTCGCAGTGAAAGAAGAAGTAGTGCAGGGTTCACGAAGAGTTCGCGTTCGTGGTGACGATGGTTAGCGTTAGCCATTGCTAGGGTTATGTGAAGGAGATACAGTTGAGGGTAAGGACGATGAGAAAGTGAGACAGTGTGACGGTGAGAGGCGAGATGGCGTGATGGTGAGAGGCGAGATGGCGTGATGCTGAGAGGCGAACAGTGAGAGTGGGAGGGAGAGTAGGTGAACCCAAGAGGCCAGAGGGAGTGAAAAGTCGCGAGAGGATTTGTTAGTGAACGAGTTTCAGGGCGACGTCCTTCTCCTACCTTTCGAAGACTGCGCTGAGTGTTTAGGGTTCGCGAAGAGGGAGAGCTTCAAAGAGCGAGTTTTACAGAGAGCGAAGAGGGAGGAGTTTCAGAGAGCAACTTTCAGGGAGGAGTTTCAGAGTGCGAGAAGAAGAGAGATTGATAGGAGCTCCGTGAGAGAGGGTGCATTGAGGGAGGTTCGCGAAGGAGAGTTTCAGAGATCGATTTTTAGAAAACGAAAGTGTTTTGGGTGCGTTAAAAAATTAAGAGGATTCAGACTTTTAGCATCGGGTATTTTAACAACCGATGCTAAATGTTCACTTTTAACATCGGTTATTTAAACAACCGATGCTAAAAGTATCACACATATACTTTTAGCATCGGTTAGTTAAACAACTGATACTAAAAGTATCACACAAACACTTTTAACATCGGTTGTTTAAACAACCAATGTTAAATGTTGGCGCAAAAACTGAAAACTTCATTTTAATTGCAAAATTGCCACCGCATCTACATTTAGCATGAGGTGTTTAAACAACCGATGCTAAATGGTGCTTTTTAATGTCAATTTTGCACTAGTGACTGTTGAATAGGTAGATAGATGCTTCCAGTCAAGGTATCCCATAAAAAGAGCATCTATCTACCTATTCAGATTCCATAAGCCAATTTTAAAACAATGCTTAATTTCATTAGTTTATATTTACAGGCTGTTGGATCGTCACAACTCCTATAGCCCATCTCATGCAATGCCTTTTCCCACTCTTCCAGTCGGGGTCTTAGAGCAAATCCTGAGCAGGCTCCGTCAAGTACCTCATGCAACTCAAGTGTGTCTGTAAGGATTGGTTATTCCTAATCTCTTGTAATAACCAATTCTCCAAGCAGCACCTTCTCGTGTCAATCCAGCGCCATCACCTCATCACTCCCGGTCTCATGGATTACTCCCTCTCCTCCATCTTCACAACGACGACCACTGCCCCCGCGATGCAGCTTCAACACCCTCTGAACAATCAGAATCCCTACCATCGCCTAGTTGGGTCTTGCGATGACATCATTTGTATTGTCATCGATAACAATTTCGCTCTTTTATGGAACCCTTCCATAAGAAAATTCAACCTACTGTCGGACTTAGAAAATCCACATCCAGAGAGTGTAATCTTCAAAGTATATGGCTTTGGATATGATTATTTCAATAATGAATACAAGGTCATTGCTATTTATTGCCATAAATGTTATGATGGGCGTAGGCTGTTTTTTGATGCAGAAGTTAAAGTTTATACATTGGGTACCAATATTTGGAAAAAGGTTGATCAGAAGTTCCCTTATCAATGATTCCCTTTCCCTTTTCATGTATCCGGATTATTCGTCAATGGAACTGTTAAATTGGATGACATATTATACTGGTGGTCAACAGGTCATTGTTTCTCTTCATCTGGGGAACGAGTCTTATGAACAGGTATTGCAGCCGGACTATGGAGAGGTGGTTTTCGATACTATATCATTGAGTGTGTTGAGAGATTCCTTGTCCATCCTTACTCATTGTGAAGAGGTTGTTGATATCTGGGTCATGAAGGAGTCTTGGACCAAACTGTTTAGTGTGCCCACAGTTTTTAATTGATACTCAATCTGGTAACAATCGATATCGAAATGCTAGAGCACTTTTGTTTCTCGAGGGCGAAGAGGTGTTATTGGAGCTTTGATCAACGTTGATTGTTTACAATTTTAGTGATGGTACTTTCAAGACTCCAGAAATTCAACATATTCAAAACATCAGTGCTTCGCAAAGAGACATGGGTGTTGGTCCCAAATGTCTACGGTGAGAGTTTGATATCACATTGTGATTAGTTTTGGGATGAAGGTTTATTTATATTGTTGTTTCTTTATTTGTTGGAATGTTGATGTTTATTTGTATGGCTAACGTATATTGTTGTTTGGGCCGTTGATCAAAAGTGTCGGTGGAATCCAGACTGTTTATTTTTTTTTAAAAATTGTGACAACGGATTTATCTACTTATCAGATAAATCCGTTTTGGTTTTTTTTCAAAATGGATTTATCTAATAAATAGATAAATTCGTTACAGTAAAACAACAAAACAAATATATATTTCTCTGAAGTAAATCCGTTGTTTAATATTTACTTAACAGATTTATCTTTATTAACTTACTTCCGTTATTCTTTTTTTAAAATGGATTTATCTGACTAAATGATAAATCCGTTTTGGGTTTTTTACCAACACGGATTTACCATTCAATTAGATAAATTCGTTGGTTTAAAATTATCAAGGGCAATCTGAGAATAAAAAAACGTGGGAGTATGATGTATAGAGGTGGGGGTATGATATATATATATATAATATATATATATATATATATATATATATATATATATATATATTTGTTGTGAGTGTTACTGCACCACACCTCTGACTCAATACATTTTGTCGCACATCTCGTTGACTTCAAATCTACCAACACTATAAAACGGTCAGCACTCTTCTACTTCTGGGGTTTTGTTCTTTTTTAAATTAAATCTTTTTCTCTTCCATGCTCTCACTCTCATCTTCGTCGTCATTTCCTCTATTTGCTACATCATAAGAAACAAAAAATCTGAAGCTTTTATTTATTTTGATTTTCTGTTGTGTTTTGTTCAGATTAATTAACATTTCGCTGCTCTCATTCACCGTTGATTGCGAGTGATTTTTGGAGCCCTGTTATAGTGTGTTGATTTTTTCCCTTTCTGATTCGATTCTCGATCTTTTTGAGATTTGATATGAAGCGAACAAGGAAATCAAACAGAGTTTCCTGGGCTACTGGTCATGATCTGTGTCAGGTAATCTACAATAATCTCTCTATCTAAGTTCATTATTAAAGGAAAATTTGTATCCTCGATTTGTGGTTTTTTATTGATTTTTATCCTTGATTCGAATATTTCGTACTTCAATTTGTTTTTCATCTTTCTTCACTTAATTTTTCGATCTTGGTCTCCAACATTTGTGTATTGGCTGCTATCGCAGAAACGCGGGACGCTGCATTCAATTAATATTAATAATAATAACAACAACAACAACAACGTTGTCTAATAATAATAAGAATAATAATAATAATGAGTCAAAAAAGTAATAATAATAATAATAATAATAATAATAATAATAATAATAATAATAATAATTAATGATCATGAAAGCAATGTTTGACTGGGAAATATGTGTGTTGCCTAAAAATTGGTCATAATAAATGATCATAATAGCCATGTTTGATTATAATAAATGATAGCAAAAAATTTAATACTCTCTCCGTTACAAAATATAAACAAATAAGTTGATTAACGGAGTAATATTTTTTTTGGTAAACCCGGGTATACTCTACGGTGACTGTGGAGACTAATCCCTCAAGATACTGAAGTTCATTTAACGGGTGACCTCTCCCAACGGTTAAACATGGCTATTATGATAATATATATTATATTTTTTGTTAAAAAAAAAACCATAGTTATTAAATTCAAACAGTGACACGGCAAGCTAAATTTTGAATCATAAATCATATTGAACAGTAAGATTTAAAAACACAATGAAAGTAGCTGATCAATTATTTGGAATTGGTTTATAATGCTTGATGCAATAAGTTAGGAATTGACAAAATAACTTAGCCATAAACCTCACAAAATAAAATCTAAATTGTAGATCACAAGTCAGAATGAATACAAAGCAAGCAATCAGTGGTGTGGATGAAGAGTTTCTAACCATAGTTATTAAATTCAAACAGTGAGACGTCAAGCTAATTATTTGAAGTTGGTTTATAATGCTTGATTCAATAAGTTAGTTAGTCATAAACCCCACAAAACAAAATCTAGATTATAGATCACATGACAGAATTAAAACAAAGCAAGCAAATGGTGTCCCTGCTTTTAGTGGGGCCATTTGTTGCTTTCAATGCAAAGATTAATTACATGATTTTCTCTTTCTAGTTATGGTGCTCTACCATGTCTAAAAAGAATTGTTTGGAACCAATTTATCGTGAAGGCATTATATTTAAGTATTTTTTAATTCTATAACTTATTTATTGAGTAGAGTGTGAGTCTTGGCGCAATGGTAAGTTTGTGAGCAGGGTAAGCTAATTAAATATTATCATTTCTCGTAATAATTAAGTATTCTCACCCGAATCGTCTCTTATATATATATATATATATATATATATATATATATATATATATATATATATATATATATATATGCATATAACTCATCATAAATAAAAATGGCAATCACTAATAATGCTTGTGCAAAGTTTGTAAAATGTGTTAGTCCTGGGTAATTTTGTGAGGGATATAATACTTGTATATATGCTCACAATAAATAGCAGTGTTATATATCTTCCATTCCCATTTGTGAGCATACATACTCCTGTGATTGCTTTTTAGATAGATTCCATTTCCATTCCCATAGGACTTATAGATAGATTCATTATGTATGAATATTCCTGTGATTTCTTTTTATGTAGTGCTATATATATATATCTTCCTTCCAACCTATTTTTGTTGCACTACGTGACTGACGTAACAGGTAAAAATGTTCTCGTCTGATGATTACCCTGCAAAAGTTGGCCAAGTGTTCCAAGATCATCGACAAACAAAGACACCATTGATGTTGCATTCTACTGTTAATGATTTACCCCCTGGGTTTGAAAGCAATTATTTCATGAACCAATCAACGGTTAAATTCTCCCACATTTCCCAGATAAAATGGGAATGCCCTCCCCTGGTAATTCTCTTCCATATATATATATATGTTTCATTCTCTGCTTCTGTTGATGAACTGATTGATTTCAATTTCTCTTATCACTTTGTTGATTTCTTTACTTTTCAATACAGTTTGCTTTGAGTTCTCACTGGCGTGTTGCAGCTGGTGAAGAAAGTAGGGAGAAAGAGGTTCAAAAGCTGAGAGAAATGAGAGTGCTTGAAGCATTTTATCCCCGAATCTCTAACATTCCTCCTAGGTAAAGTATCAAATTAATTATTTAAGAAAACCTTTGGTGTTTCATTTTTCTCTTATATATTAACATTCTTTGCTTGCATTTGGGGTGTCTAGCCCTTCTGTTTCTTTCTATGTAGAAGAGGAAGATTACAATGATTACATTACTCCTCACATCCCTATCATTCCCATTGAGGAGAAAGAATCCATGTCCAACAACATTTTTCCTGAATTGGCAGCATCACAGAACTTGAATCAATATTCATCAACAACCTCTTCCATTAGTTCAAATTGTAACACCTCTTGTACTGTTTCCTTGGATGCTTGTGTAAACCCCTTAGCTCCTGTGGTATCTCTTGCTTTGGATGCTAACTTAGGAACAACCTCTACTGTTGAGGCAGCCATCACGAATATTAATGAGCATGGAACCCTAATTGATATGGATCTACTCATTAAAATACTTAATGACCCAATAATGATTGAACAATTGCTCAGTCAACAAAGAATGGCAGCCACCACTGCAAGTGCATCTTCAAATGCTTTCTTGTCAGCTTCTGGAAGTACACTCAGGAGGACTGTGGGTTTATTACCTTATGGTTTGAGGCCTGCACCATTCACTTCCACTTCAGATGCAATACCTTATCAACAAAATACAGGTTCAACATATGCTATAGAGAATGACAACTATTATAAAAACCTCATTGGGAAACATGGTGGAGATAAGCAAGTTAATGTGGAGTCAATGAAATCGGTACAAGGAGAAGTGAAACACAAAATCCAGAAACCATGCAGATACTTTAAAAGCAAAAGAGGGTGTCGTAATGGTAACAATTGCCTCTATAAGCATGATGTGTCTGTTCACATGGGAGCTGGTAACGTTCTAAGGGACCAAAATGCAAAAAAGCTTAAATTATGATCAACAATTTAGTGAAGAACATAATTTGATGGGCTAACTTTTAGGATTCAGTTTGATCAGATTCAGTGGCCGTCATCCTAATTTGATAATAAAACAAGCGATACAAGATTGAATAAAAAGTTTTGATGAAAATGAATAATGAGAAAGATATAACTATAACCTTTTTTGTTTCTATATAAAAAGTGGTCTCAAT
This sequence comes from Astragalus membranaceus, assembly GCA_039519185.1. Lineage (NCBI taxonomy): Eukaryota > Viridiplantae > Streptophyta > Magnoliopsida > Fabales > Fabaceae > Astragalus > Astragalus membranaceus. Next base: position 135,888,723 of record CM076846.1, on the reverse strand, counting down.
AACATTTTAGGGTTAAGGTTATCACTTTTCATTCAATTACATTCATTACCATGCAACGTAATAGTCCATAGTTCATTAATAATTCCTTTCTTTATTCTTTTTTCCAAAGTACACATCGTGTCAAATTGGGTATCATAGTTTTTTTGTTGACAAGATGTTGGGTATCATAGTTGATCCTTGCTTTTTGAATAACATGCAAACCAGTATAAATTTGGTGAGGGGGGGGGGGGGGGGGGTCTATGGCTTGCAATGGCTTCAAAGTGCATCTAGTTAAATCGTAGAGAAAAGGGATTTTAGAGAAAGGGTTTTTTCAAGGAGAACAAGTCAGGAAGCTTACTCGTAAGAAAATAAAAAATAATAATCAGGAAAATTGCATAATCTATGTATTCGGGTTTCAAAAATAATAGTCCCGATAATTGCAAAGTTTAACAAAGAAAGTTATAAAGGGGAGGTACAAAACTAAAAGTAGCAAATGTTGAACCAATGTCAAACACTCTTTCTTTTATATGATAACAAATTACAATCTGTTTACTAATAGTTATAGTTGAACCAAAGCACACGGCATGAACCAAAACACAGGATATCTTAAAGTGTATGTAATCGGATAAACGGATACTAGGGAGAATGATCTCCGGTAATACCCTAACTCAAGCTAGGAAAGGTAATGAATTAGAATACCCTTCGAAGGAGATGAGTTGAGAGATGAATAAAAGAGGAATTCATAGAGAGAAGTTTATATTAATTGATATTTGATTGGTTGATTCATTCATTACATGCTAGTTCTAATATATAGGCAAAGGAGGCTACACATGATTAGCCACTCAATGCTAGATGCTAGGAATATTCTAACCTAGATGCTATACTAGCTTCTAGAAACTAGGTGAGTCATTCCCTAGGAATATTCTAGATCATGGTGAGTCACACAACAAGACAAAAACATAAGAGTGCTAGAATTAAACCTACTAGGTAAAAAGGTAAATACTAATATTATTACTGTCACAATACCCGCCCCTTCCAACATCGATCCTTGTCCTCAAGGATGAATATTTCCATGTGCCATGCTTAAGAAGTAAGGTCTTCCACTTGAGTAGTCTTGGAGGAACATGAATGCGACTCCGGTCAATCATCTTTCTGTGAAGCAAAGCCACCACATAGCCATTTTGCCATTCAAAGGTAATCATGAGGAGGAAGTCATCTTCATGATTCAGGGAAACAGGTTGGAAGTTCAGCTCCTGCCACATACTATCAGCAACACCTTCTTTATCTATAGTGGCATCAATAAGAGAAACACATAACTTGGCAACCAAAAACAATGCACCTTGATTTTGGCATAAACTAGACCTGTCTTCAGTCATATGATCAGAATTCACCCACTGTTGCAATTCTAATTTTCTTCCTCTCCATAAAGGACCAATCAAAAGAACAAACTCTTGTTTATCCACGAGGACAACTTCATTGTCACAATCAGTAGGAATAAACTTGAATCCCATGATCACTATTGTTTCACTATTCATTAGAGTTCTACCATACCTTCAGCTAGCAAATAAATCTTTAACACCCTGATTAGAAGCCTTTCCAACAGAACCAGTTTCAAATATATTCATTTCAATAAATGAATGTTTATGGCAATGAAGAACAACTAAGTGCATGCTAAGTTCTGTCAACATGCTAGTAAAGATGCAATTATCATGCTTCATATCCATCCTAGGCATTTCTTTGAACAACTCAATAACAACATCCACTAGGCACCCAGTAATAAAGCAATTCCAAACAATAACTAGACACTTTGGCATTTCAACAAATACTTGGAGGGCATAATCAGAGTATTGAGAAGAATCATGGAAAACAAAATATAATCCTCTCAAGCATCTAAGTAGATTACTCCACATCTTCCTTAAGAGCTCTTTTTCCATTCCAACATAATGCATCCCAAAATCAGAATTATAATTAACTTTAATATGGAGCTGATAGTGACAAACCTGAAATTTCACAATTGACCTTTGAAGACTTTGTTCTGGTATTTCATCAAACATGTGGTGTGCATGATTGGAGCAGCTAAGTGGTTGTAGGATAGGAATTGTGGCATGGACAATCACATCAGTAGCAATCTTAGCTATACATTTCCAAGTTCCAAGCTTAGGTGGTGAATTCTTCCGTCAATTTTGTTGTGAGCCGGTGTCTCTTTGACATTCCGTCAAACACTTGGAGTGCACTTAGCATTGTTGAGCAGAAACAATTATTAAGGTGCTGAATCGCAGGATCGAAACATCTGAGATTTGATGAAGATAACGGATTCACACTTGTCAGTGATGCTCTAAACAAAAGTGGATGAAACAGAATCGAACTTAGAACAGAGTGTTGCTGCGTAAATGAGACAATATTTCTTTCAGGCATTTCCTCAAGCACCTGGCGTGCATAACTGTAGTGTCCACATTTTGAACAATAAGTGATCAGGAGATGTGACAGAAACAGATTAGAAGACAGCATTGTATCAATAACACGTTGGGTAACATGTTCGACCTTGAAGGGCTGATGGTGATTGGAGGAATCTTGGTTGAAGATTGAACCATGCTCTGGACTCTCCAAACTTATGTTGCTGTTCGAAGAGGGATCATGTTGCTGCACGCAGAGTTGTTGAACGACAACCCCATCAGGCGGCTCCGGCGGTGGATTCATTGTCGGATGTAACACATTAGGAGTGACAGAATGCACCGATCCTGACTGAATGATCTGCAGGGCTATTTCTTTATGTTCTTCAACAACAACACGAACTAAATCATCCACAAGCTCGCCCTGGTGGATTTCATGGTGGTTGCAAAGGTCCTCTTCGGCGCCGTCCGCCACTGCTTCCTGTAAGTCATCACTAGTTACATCGTTAAGCTTCGTGAGATCCATGTTGTGCGATTCTGATTCAAACCTCAGTGAACGTTCATCTTCTCGCAACCCTTCACTATGATCTTCCACCGAATCCAAGAGAAACGCAGTTGAATCGCTTGGGAATGGGTTTTTCATAGGAACCGTGGTAGTGGTTACTGTAGAGATGTTGAGATTTAACAATTGATCCTCATTTTCAAGGTCTGCATCATCTTCTTCATTTTCTTCATTTTCCATCACCACTATTCGAATGTTCTTGTGTGACATTTGGTGTTCCACCGTAAATGGCTTATCGCAAAAGAAGCATAAGTTCATTTCCATCTTAGCTTCAACTTCTAAGGCACTTAAAATTCTGTTGGCAGCCATGAAAGGAAGCACCCGGTCGATTCTTTGATACCAATTGTAACCGGATAAACGAATACTAGGGAGAATGATCTCCGGTAATACCCTAACTCAAGCTAGGAAAGGTAATGAATTAGAATACCTTTTGAAGGAGATGAGTTGAGAGAGGAATAAAAGAGGAATTCATAAAGAGAAGTTTATATTAATTGATATTTGATTGGTTGATTCATTCATTACATGCTAGTTCTAATATATAGGCAAAGGAGGCTACACATGATTAGCCACTCAATGCTAGATGCTAGGAATATTCTAACCTAGATGCTATACTAGCTTCTAGAAACTAGGTGAGTCATTCCCTAGGAATATTCTAGATCATGGTGAGTCACACAACAAGACAAAAACATAAGAGTGCTAGAATTAAACCTACTAGGTAAAAAGGTAAATACTAATATTATTACTGTCACAGTGTAGCAGCTCGGAGGAGAAGCTACTCAAGCGTTCAAGACTTATGTGTTATTTTGCTTTCCATAGACGCGTGTAAGATCCCATCACTTCAGCTCTATGAATTTTGTAGTTAAGAGATAATCTTTTAAAATGGAACTGTTTGTTAAAATAGAATTGAGCTAGGCTCGGAAATTTTTTTTATATAAAAACTAATAGATTAGGCACAAATAATGAATTGTTGTTTTTTAAAGAAAATAGATTCATGGCTTAGTGTTTTAAAAGAACTTGTTTTTGAAGTAAAGAATCGATTATTGATTTGGTTTTTAAAGCAACAAATCGATTTCTCTCGTGCTTTTAGAGCTAGAAATCGATTTCTTACTTCCTAGTGTAAAGACAAGAATCGATTTGTGGCTTGATTGTTTTTAAAAGAACTTGTTTTAGAAATCTCTCATGTCTCTCAACTACATCATTGTCATATGCTTAAGTGATTGGATCCTAGTTCTCAATTGTAAACATCTATATTTGATTGTTGTGAAATCTTGAGAGTTGTCTTGGGTAATTCAATCAAGGAGATTGAATTGTAGTGAAATCCTTAGCGGGGAGCTTGGGTTCTCAATTTGGGAAAATTGAGATTGGTGTGATAGCTATAGGGGATTTTCTTGCTTGTAAGACGTTGAAGAAGTTATTCTCCTATAGTGGTTATTATCAAGTCCGAAGGAGTCTCTAACTAGTTAGCAAAGGAGGAGAAAGAAAGTAGTGCCGCCGCCGCTGGGAGGGGGGGCTCCCTCCCCGGTTTCTTCCCCTCTCCTCTCAGTGCTTTGCCCTGCTGTCGCTATTGGCTTTGGTCTGGTTGAGTCTGTTCCTCTGATCTGCGATCCTTCCTAGATGTTCTCTGTGTTTCTCTGTGGCTGTTCGCGATTGGGTTCCAGTGCTCGCGATCTTCTGGTTCTTGGCTTCAGTCTGGATTTGTGTTTCTTCTGATCCTGTGATTCCAGTGCTCGCCTGCTGGAGTTGGATCTGTTGGATATGTTGTTAAGCGATTTGGATCTCTTCGCGATCTGGATCTGGATAAGTTCTTGCGCCATCGCTGTTTCGTGGTTGGATCTTCGACTTCGGTTGTTCCGGTGGCTGTAAATTAATAAAAATGGGTTGGGCGCTGCTTGGGTTGGAACCACCGTTGGGGGCTCCCTTTCCTCGGATCTGATCTCCTCTGTGACGTCCACGGCCTCTCCCCCGAGGGGTTGATGGTCGGATCTCCCTGCTGGTGGATCTGCGCGCTTTTAGAGGTACTATGGAGTGCTTCTGTTCACGGTGGTTTGTGGCTCTGTTCGCGCAGGGGTTGGTTCTGATGCGGTGTTTTGCGGTGTTTCGCGGTGGTTCACAGTGGTTTGTCTGATGTTCGCAATGGTGGCTGTCGTTTCGGACTTTGGACCCGCAGTCACGCCTCCTCTCCTTTTGTCGTGGGCACTTCTCGCTGTCGCTCGCGGTTTTGCTTGATTGTGCCACGGTGTTGGCCGGGGGCGCAAGGCCGCGGTGGTGGTTGGTGGCTCGGCTACCTCGATCAAGCTAGGTGTTGTCGCGGTGTTGGCCGGTAGCACGACTTCGCGATGGTGGCTGGAGTCCTGGCGCCGGATGTCTGGGGGTGTGCTGTCGGTGGGTGCTAATTCGATAGTTTGTACCTTGTCGGACGCCAGATTGCAGTTTGCAGATCGCCGGGCTCCTCCCCCTTTGCCTTCTGCTTCTTTTCCCCCTCCCAATCGTCTCCGGGCCTCCACCTCTAACCTCGGTGCTTTGTGATGTGCTTAATGTGAGGATAGCGAGGTGATGCGGGCTGTTGTGGTTTGGAGTGTGAGTTCAGGAGGTGGTGGGTGGAGGTTGTGTGGGGACTCTCAGGTGTTGCCCTGCCTCCTTTCGGGTTTTCTGTTCGCCTTAGAATTTCTTCCATTAGAGTTCTATGGTTGTTTATTTTAGAGGCCTTGTTGGGCATTGCATTATTGTCCTTATTACCAAGGGTTTTGGTCTAGTCCCCCCTTGTGCTTTTTATATCTCTCTTTATTTTATTAATAAATTCTGGCTGACTGCCTATTTGATTAAAAAAAAAAGTTCGAAGGTTGCAAAGCCGGAGGCCGAGGACGTAGGGCTTTTTATCCCGAACCTCGTAAAAATCACGGTGTACTTCTTTCCCTTATCTTTACATTGCATTTCCCTTATAATTGTTTATTGTCATTGCATTCGATATTATTGTGCTTAGATATCTTTATCATTGTAATTGTTTCTGCCTATTGTTATAGCTTGCATAGTTGTTGCATATAGTTTAAATCCTTTTTTCCGCATTCGATTTAAACTAGCATATCCAATTCTCAAAAATAAAAATATTTTTTTTTTAGCATATACCTTATTCACCCCCCTCTAAGGTTATCATATAGTCCAACAATTGGTATCAATAGCTAGAAATTGCATATAGAGCTTAACATCTCGCAATTTTTTTGATTATGGGTTCATTTATGAAAGAGGGGATGTCCTTCAATAGGCCACCACCCCTGTTCGATGGGACTAACTATGACTATTGGAGTAGTCGAATGAAATGTCATGCACAAGCTATAGATTTCACTTTATGGAGGATCATTGTTGATGGACCATTCACTCCTATGAGACTCAAGATTAGTAAACCTGGGGTTGCTGCTGAGGGAGATACTATCAAATCTCAAGCTACTGGTGCAGCTGAGGAAGTACCTATTGAAGATATTTATGCCATTGACTTGAGTGAGCTGAGAAAGCCTGATCTAGAAAAAATATCTCTCAATGCCAAAGCAATGAATATTCTTCACCTATCTCTATGTCAAGATGAGTATGGAAGGGTGAAAGGATGTCAGACAGCCAAGGAAATTTTGGACTGTCTGGAAGCAACACATGTTGGTACGAGTCAAGTGAAGGACACGAAGATTAGAGTTCTCACTTATGAGTATGAAGCTTTCAAGATGAAGGAAGGTGAATCTGTTGCAGTTATGCACCAAAGATTGAACCTGATAGTGAATAACTTGGGAGCACTTGGGAAGAAGTATTCAACGAAGGATTTGAATGGGAAGATTCTTGCATCCTTGACTAGTGGGTTCTTTCCCAAGACTTGTGCTATCACTGAAGCCAAAGATATTGGCACTTTACCTCAAGAAGACTTGATTGGGTCACTTCTTGCATTTGAGGTGGTGTTGGCCGCTAATAAGACTCAAGAAAAAGAAGCGGTCAAAGAAAGGAAGTCTCTTGCTCTTGCTGCTGCCAAGACTCCTAATATGGAAAGGAAAGAGGTTGAGTCTGATGAAGAATCCAATGATGAAGACATGACTATGTTTGCCAAGAAATTCAAAAAATTCATGAGATTCAACAAGCTTGGGAAGGGTGACTATTCAAAGAAATCCGGGTACAACAAAGGAGATAGTTATGAGAGAAGAGATGATCAACCAAAATGTTTTGAATGCAACAAACTGGGTCATCTCAAAGTGAATTGTCCAAAGCTAAAATCCAAGTACCCACAGAAGAAAGCCATGAAGGCTACATGGGACAATACTGATACTGATGGTGAAACAGATGAAGAAGAGGAAGTTGCAAATGTTGTTTGTTTTATGGCAAATGACACCCTTGAGGCTACATGGGACAATCTTCACACTGATAGTGAAACAGATGAAGAAGAGAAGACTGCTAATGTTGTTTGTCTTATGGCAAATGACACCCCTAAGGTAATCCTTGCTAACCATAGTCTTTCTGATTCGCTTGAGCATGATAACTTATTTGATGATGTGTGTAGTAGTCAAGACTTGAGTGAGTCTTTTGAAGCTCTTTATAATGAACATGAAACTCTTTTGATTAAATCTAAGGATTTAACAAAGAGCAACAAAAGCATGCTCACTCAAATTGAGACTCTTGAGAAGGAGGTAGCTAAGTTGAAGAATGAGCTACATAAAACTAAACCTTTCAACCATGAGATTCTCGAGCTTAAACAAAATTTTGAAAAAGTCAAGGTTCAACACCACCGCACCTCTAAGTTGATCAAGCAAGTCATCTATCCTTGGTAAGGGATATTTGTTCTTGATCGTCACTTTGTTGAGTTGTTGGTGTCAATACACAATCTCCTACTTCCATCTTTCTTCTTGACAAGCAACACCGGAGCACCCCATGGAGAAGCGCTCGGTCGAATGAACCTCTTCGAGATCAACTTTTCAAGTTGATACTTCAATTCCTTTAATTCTAAAGGAGACATTCTATAAGGAGCAATAGATATTGATCCTGTGCCAGGAACCAACTCTATAGAAAACTCTACCTCTCGGTCAGGAGGTACAGAAGAAACTTCATCCGGAAAAACATCTAGAAATTCTCTCACAACTAGAACAGATGACAAATCTAAACCAGTTTCAATGGATGCAGGTAACATAATTACATAAGCTTCTGCACCTTGAAATAATGGCTGGCTTGCTGAGGTGAAAGAGATAACTGCTTCAGAATTTGTCTTTATCAATTCAACAGATTCAGAGGCAAGACTGATGGTCCGGTTGGCACAGTCGATTGTAACGTGATTTGCAGTCATCCAATTCATACCCAAGTCGATGTCCATACTTCTCAAAGGTAAACAAATACATTCTACAACGAAATTTCTGTCTCATATGACAAGTAGACAATTTTGACACAATGATTTGGTCTGGGCACGACCCTCTACATTACTATAATAGCACCGATTAGATCTTCGCTTGCAATCACCACTGTGAGGCTTTCCATAGTTAGAACATCTTCTGACCTTTGGAGAATCAAAGAATTGAACCTGCTTTTCCTTTGATGAAATTATCTTAGGACTTTGCATTCCGAATTGGTAATTCAACTACCTTCCTTCCTGTCCCATTTTCCCTATGAGATCATCCTCGGTGACATAGGCTGATTGCACTAAGGCAACATAATCGGTAATAGTATAAGAACTGAGACACTAAGTCATAAAAGCACTAAGACCCCTCTTATACTTCTGCATTCTCCATTCGTCATCCGGAGCTTACTTTACCACTTGGTAAAACTTGAGACAACTTCTCAAACTTAGCGGTGTATTCTTCCACCGTCATGTCACCTTTCCTGAGGATGCGCCGGTTGGAAATTCCGATATTGGTCGAGGACTGCATCTTGGTCATCCTGATGTAATTCCGCTTATGATGCACTAAGTATTAAGTTGATCAGGCTCAATGTCTCTTAGCATCACAAGTATAATTACAACAAGGACTAACAAGGAATCGACTCAACCCTAAACTAAGTCCGACGAGGTCGAACTGCTCTGATACCAACTGTAACACCCCGATATTTTTATTTATTAAAAATACCCAAGTGTACCATCCCTAGAACATCAGAGATATATTTCCTGCTTAGACATTGAATATCACTATAAATTTTCCGCTGAATATAAACCAAACAGTCTTATTTACAAACAAGACAATACGGTTCTCAGACCATAAACCATCAACAACTATAGTATTCAGTATCGTACAAGAAAGCGGAAGAAAATATGCACTAAAGACATAATGTTGCAGTACATAGACAACAGAAGGAAATATAAACTTAAGCATAAAAGCTAAGTCATCAGCAGTCGCCCGAGTCCAGCCTACTCGTGTCTCTTGGATTTCCACTGTCCTTGTTTCTCTGTAAAACAACAACATATAAACAATGAGATACAATCTCAGTGAGTTCTACCGAGACCCCTACTAACACTCTCAGTTCAATTATGAAATTCTGTTTAACCTAACACGACACTGACTGCACACACTGCTAATCCCGGTGAACCGTGTGATAGAATTCTGACTTGGTACGACACCGACTGCACACACTGCTAATCCCGGTGAACGTAACACATAACTTTTTAACATAACACCGACTGCACACACTGCTAATCCCGGTGAACCCCCTTACCAATAGTACTTTCCCTAATGGTATACGGGCCTAGGGTAAAGGATCATGACTTCCTCGCCTAGTATGTTAACCTCGTGGGTCGTCACCCACACTCAATATAATATATATATATATATATATATATATATATATCTACTTTCACATGAACATTTAGTTCATTTACATTAGACCATTAATCGAACATAATACCCGCATTGGGCCGTTTCCCATAGTCGATATAGTATATATATATATATATATCGTGAATCGTAGACCGGTTTAGACGAATAAATAATAATCATCCCGCGTCAGTTATACCATACCGCGTAGGACTCATAGTTCGCTTTATTATTAATAAAACATATCCGCACATGTGTACTATTGTTCGGCTTTTCGAAACAATTTCAACTTCAAAAGTATTTTATAAAACCCTTTTGAAACATACCCAAAATCATGGCATTATAAGCCTAATATCATTATAGAAGGGGTAGGAAAGGATTAGGAGAGGATTGGAATCGATCGGGATCGTTTCGGGCAAGTTTGGAAAATTTGGACAGAACACAGCGCACGGTCCGTGCTCCCACACGCACGGGTCGTGCGCCCTGTAAGTCATCTTTGCAAAACACAAACCGAAAGGGGCGCACGGTCCGTGCGCCTGGGACGCACGGGTCGTGCGCTTTTGACAGCACTGAATTTTATCCCGTTTTTGCATTTTTCGTCGTTCCAATCAATTCTTATACCTGTTCCAGTCCAGTCCCAACATAAAAACAGTCCAAAAACATATCCAATAACATCACTCGATCAATCAATCCAATCAAAATTCAACATATACGAATTTCGTCAAAACGCGATATATTTCAAAATAACATTTTCGACTCAAAATCTTTCGAAATCAATTCACATAAAATTCATTGTAAAACGAAATAATCCTAAGCGTGAGTAAAACTCACCGATTTTGATGAAAATCACAAATAGCCGAGACTTTCCACGAAATCGCTTTTCCGACATAACCACACGAACGTTCCCCGTATAAACTTTACGCTCCGACGACAATCGAATCCGCTCCCAACCTTTGAACCTACAATCAATCACAAAACCTCCATGAAATTACTATTCATCGTCATCAAGCTTCAATTCACTATTCACACATAACCCCAATTTGAACCCTAACCTCTTGATTCTTCACAAACCCCAAATCGGACTTCAATATTTGCGCAATCCACCTCAAGCTCGCTCCCAAACACCATCCAAAGCTTTCCTTTGAGCTTGAACAACAAAACCCTCCATTTTCCTCTTAATTTCGAAAATGGCAAACTGAGAGAGAGTGAGTTGATGATGATGATGTTGGTACCAAATCGAAGATGAAGTAACACTGAACGTTTTTTGTGTTGGAAGGAAGTCGTTTTGATGAGCCTAAATCTTCCCTTTTTCCTTTTCTTCCTCCTTATTCATTCTTTCTTTTCTCCCATCTTTCCTTTTCCTCTTCTCTGTATCTCTCTCTCGCGCGCTTCCTTTCTTTTCTTTCTTAATTCTTTCTTTCTTTATTCTTTCTTTCACACACATACACGCATACATATATATTTATTTAATATATAACTGGTAACGTGGTCAAATTACCATATTGCTCTAAATCTCTTATTTCGATTCCAAAACTTCCTTGACCCGTATTATCCGGTTAACGATCCGAGGACAACCAATAAATAATTTTAGCACTCAATAAATTTACTAGTCAAGTACTAAATTAATTTAATTGGGTTAACACCCAAATAATTCTACTAATTATTTTGAGGATGTTACACGGAACGTCCCCATGGAGATGAAATGTCGAATCTTCCCATTAACTCTTGATAAAGTAGCATCGAAATGGTTTCGGGCTTTGAAGACAAACTCCATATCCTCTTGGAACCAATTGGCAAAACTCTTTTCAGTTCACTTTGCCCATTCCAAAAGTAAAACCAAGAACAAAGCGGTGTTAATGTCCGTGGTCCAAAAGGAGGACGAGCCTCTCAGAGAATACATAGAGAGATTCAACAACGAGGCTTTTCAAGTTCGAGAACTAGACGACACTTTCCGCATTTTCTTCGTGGCGTAGGGCCTACTCCCTGGAAGCCCTTTCAAAAAACATGTCAACACTTGAGAGCCTAATACTTTGCAAGATTTCCTCCAATTATCCCAATGTTTCATCAATGAAGAGGAAAGCGCCAAGAACCGGAAATCCGTCAACACGGGCCGGGCCATCAAAACCCCGCTACGGAAGAGATAACCAAGGAAACGAAAACCGAGGTAACAGGGATCCCCGACCTCGGAACCGTCACCAAGTATACACTGAACTCAACGTCTCCAACGCCCAATTATATGGAGAATGTTGGAATGTCGGAATGTCAAGTTCAGAGACGTTAAGACCCCCAAACCTCTACCTCCCCGATCTGGACAACGATCCAGCAAATAGTGTAGGTATCATAGAAGTAATGGTCATGACATGAACCACTGCAATGCTTTGAAAGACGACATTGAAGACTTGATCAAACGGGGAAAATTGTCCGGTTATGTGAAAAAGTTTGGAGCAAATACCGGCGAAGTTAAAAACGAGAGGAACGAGGAGCCCAGCAGAAGGGGTAAGCCAAAAGTCTATTCCGACGAAGAAAATCATGATACTAGAACATCAAAAGGTCACTCAGTGATGATGATGATCGCAGGAGGTTTCGAGCATGAGGAGTCTAGAAAAACAGTGAAGCGAAAGTGGAAAGAATTGTTAAGTGTGGCCTCAACCTCAGCTACGCCAACCACGACAAACCGACCTCCACTTTCTTTTAGTGATGAAGATCTTATTGATGGGAAACCCAACAAACACGTACCCCTCATAATCTCGGCAGTCATTGCCAACAAAGAAGTAAGAAGAATTTTGGTGGACCAAGGGAGCTCATCTGACATCATCTTTGTCGATCTCCTTGACAGAATGGGGATCGACAGAGAGGAGCTCAATCCATACAGAGGAACGGCCCTATCCGGATTTAACGGGTCCCGGACAAAAACACTAGGCCATTTGGAATTGATGGTTTCCTACGAAGCTGAGCCACCATCAAAACCAAGTTCCTTATCCTACCTTGTGAATCCTTCTACAACGTTATTATAGGAAGACCGACTTTAGGCAGGCTCAGAGCAGTAACGTCCACCACGCACTTAAAAATGAAATTCCACTCTCTCTGCAATAAAGTTATCACTTTAAACTCCGATTTGGAGTCTGCTTCCAGATGCTTCTTCTTATGGACCAAGACCGAGCAAAAACTTTGGAGCAGGAAGGGGTTCCCCTTCCCGAAAACACTACTCCCAAGAGTAAAGCTCGACCTACCGAGGTGAACGCAACGGGCTTAGATGCAAGATGCAATCCTGAGAGTACGGATGATGAAGATGATGACGGGCTAGCCAAAGAGCTCAAACGAAAAATGAAAATGCCCCAACCTAATGGGGAGTTCATCGAGGTACAGCTCGGCGAAGATCCCTCCAGAACCATCAAGATCGGAGCCGATCTATCAGAAGAGGTGAAAATTGATTTAACCCAATGTCTCAAAGACCATGCAGACATATTTGCCTGGTCGGCAGAGGACATGCCCGGAATTCCTTCTGAAGTCGCTTGCCACCAGCTCGCAGTTAATCCAGGAGCCAAGTGGGTCGCCCAAATACACAACCTGGTTATCAAATTCGATGCTGGTTAAAAAGAACAATGGAAAATAGCGCATGTGCGTCGGCTAAATCGATCTTAATAAAGCCTGCCCAAAAGACACTTTCCCTGTCCCCAGCATAGACCGACTCGTAGACAACGCTTCAGGTTTTCGTTTGTTATCATTCATGGATGCATACTCCGAGTATAACCAGATTGCCATGTTCCCTCCTGACCAAGAAAAAACTGCTTTCATGACCGACCAAGGTAACTTCGCCTACCGTGTCATGCCTTTTGGTTTGAAAAACGCCGGAGCTACGTACCAAAGAATGATGAACAAAGTCTTCCAAAAACAAATCGGCAAGAGTGTTGAAATCTACCTCGACGACATGATCGCCAAGAGTGAAGACGATGACAAGCACGTCAACGACCTTTGAGTGATCTTCTCCGAAGTGCGGGAAAATAATATGAGACTGAATCCAGAGCAATGCACTTTTGGAGTCCGAACTGGTAAATTTTTAGGTTTCTACTTAAAAGAAAGGGGAATCGAAGAAAATCCCGACAAATGTCGATCCGTAACAGAAATGCGAACTCTGACAACCAAAAAGGAATTCCAAAAACTTAACGGCATGATCGCCGCCTTATCTCGTTTCATATCAAATGCGGCGTTCAAGTCCCTTCCCCTGTTCAAGCTACTTAAAAAAGAGGAAGAGGATTTCAACTGGACCATCGAGCAAGATGAGGCCTTAAACCAGCTCAAAAGGGTCCTCTCCGAACCTCTGATCTTAACTAGACCAAGCAAAGGTGAAACTTTATACTTATATCTAGCTATCTCGGAGGAAGCCTTAGGGGCCATTTTTGTGCGGGAGTTAAAAACCGGGCAGAGCCCAGTTTACTTTGCACGCAAAGCCCTACACGGACCCGAGAGTCGCTATCAGAAAGTCGAAAAGATCGCTCTAGCACTCATCATCGCAGCTCGACGTTTTCGACCTTACTTCGTCGCTCACCAGGTGGTCGTGCGGACTAATTACCCCAGAGCTCAGGATCAAGTACGAAGCTCGAACTGCTATGAAAGCGCAAGTTCTCGCGGATATCGTTGCCGGAATGACACCAGCAAACGTAAAAAATGATACCTGGATCCTACATGTCGATGGATACTCCAACCCGAAGGGAAGTGGCGCTGACATCATGTTAGAAAGAACGAACGGCATCATCATCGAAGTTTCTCTAACTTTCAGTTTTTCAACCTCTAACAACCAAGCAGAATATGAGGCTTGCATCGCTGGTCTACGCTTGGCAGTCGACCTACGAATCCCTCGAGTAAAACTGTACACCGATTCTCTGTTGGTAGTCTCCCAAATCGGCAACCAATATGAGCTAAAGAGCCGATCTTACAGAAATACCTACTTCGAGTACGGGCATTACTAGCTCAAATTGAAACATCAGAAGTAAAACACGTGCCAAGGGTAGAGAACCAAAGAGCTGATATCCTCGCCAAGCTCGCAAACACGAAAGCTCCTGGAAATCACAGAACGTTTATCCAGGAAATCCTCCACAAACCCAGTGTATCCCCCGACCTTGAATTTGCCTCGACCATTTGCATAATTGAAGAAGCTCACAGTTGGATCGTCCCTATCTTAGAATACATCATTACAGGAGTGGAACCCCCAGACGCAAACGACGCTAAACTCGTCAGGAGGAAGGCTTCTACCTTTTCAGTCATTGATGGAGCATTGTACAAAAGAAGCCTCTCCTCCTCGTTGTTGAAATGCATCGAGGGAGAAGAAGCAGCTTATGTCCTAGCAGAAATTCATGAGGGAATCTGCGGTCAACACCTCGGAGCCCGTTCTCTGGCTCGAAAGGCTCTTCGTGCCGAATATTACTGGCCGACCATGGCAGCTGATGCTAGTGCTTATGTAAAAAAATGCAAAAAATGTCAAATTCACGCCAACATCCACATTGCTCCTCCAACCGATCTTACAACCCTGTCCTCCACATGGCCATTTGCATGGAGGGGGATAGACCTCCTGGGGCCATTCTTGACAGCTCCAGGGCAGATCAAATACTTAATCGTCGCAGTCGATTACTTCAGCAAATGGATAGAAGCAGAACCCCTGGCTACCATCACTGCAAGAAACTGCATCAAATTTTTTAGGAAAAACATCATGAGCAGGTTCGACATCCCCAAGGTAGTAATAACGGACAATGGAACTCAATTTACCGACAAAGGTTTCAGAAAGCTGATGTCCGACCTAGTAGAAGCGGCGAACAAAATAATACTAAACGGCCTAACAAAGCTCCACAGGAGAGACGCCGTTCCGGCTCTCTTACGGCAGCGAGGCGGTCATTCCCGTCGAGATTGGCGAACTCAGCTGGAGAACGGCAAACCCCAAAACTCGAAACGAAAATAACCAAGCCTTGAGAGAGGAGCTC
The DNA here is from genome assembly GCA_039519185.1 of Astragalus membranaceus. NCBI lineage: Eukaryota > Viridiplantae > Streptophyta > Magnoliopsida > Fabales > Fabaceae > Astragalus > Astragalus membranaceus. Next base: position 135,873,062 of record CM076846.1, on the reverse strand, counting down.
GACCTCATCGATGAAATTCGGGGTCGAGCCTCACTCCGAGAAGCAATTGTCAAACAAGGGGCAACCACCAGGTACAATGCCAAAGTCGTTACCAGAGATTTCGAGCTAGGCGATCTGGTTCTTCGAAGGGCTGATGTTGGTATTAAAAATGCTTCCCAAGGAAAGCTCGCACCAAATTGGGAAGGACCTTACCGTATTATATCTAAAACCGGTAAAGGTGCTTTCAACCTAGAGACCCTCCAAGGGAAAAAGATTCAAAGAACTTGGAATGCAACGAAACTGAAAAGTTATTACATTTAATAACGGAAATTACATCAATCTCTCCAAAAAGACACCACATAGGACTGCTCCTATCATTGTAAATCGAGTTCCTCATTTAAATGATAAATCAATAAACTGTCCGACGTTCCACACTTTTTGTTTTCGTCAAGTCAATAACGCAAGGATCAAATTTACAGCTTCGGAAAAGACTCGGACCTCGAGCCCCTCAGGTCCGATCTTGGGGTCTCCCTAAGCGACCAACCATGGTCGCAACCCTTTGTTACCTATACATCCGAGCCGAGTCTTGGTAAACTGTTTCAAAGGGACCAGGTCTTCTAGGATCGAAATATCCTCAGAACGACCATTGGCCACAACTGCCAATACCCCTATAGGGCGAGTTAAGTCTGGGCCGAGTCCTGGTTAACTGCTCTATAGACCAACGTTTATAAACCACCTCGGGCCCCCCAGGTGCGAAATGATCTCTAAAAAATGACGTATATGACTTGCAGAATTAAAAAAGCATTCATAAAGCTCGAAATGAGATCCAAAGTCAAGATCGATGAAAAATATTTTTGATTACAAAGCACCACGGATGGGCCGAACCCTCAAAAAATCCAAATTACATAAAGAAGTTCTAAGTCTATACAAAACTCGATTGGAAAAGCATACACCCAGAACTTCTGCAAAAAATGTTGGAAACCATTAAGTGTCTGAGGTCGGAAAGATGATGATCTTCTCATCCGTCACTGGGTCGACCTTGACAATACGCCTCCCATCGACCTCGTGATCGGCATCAATAACCGCCGGGTCTTGCGGAAGAGAGGGAGGAAGTAAAAGAACCTGCAGAAGGGCACCTTGAAAACCTTCTTTGTACATCTCAAGTGCCGCCTCAGCAACCTCCTTTGCGTCCCTCTTACTCTGTTGGAGGGCAGCCTGAAGATCGGCAATACGAGCTTCTGGGTCGGTACTAGATTCCGCCCTCACCTCCGAGCTTTTCTTCAAGCTATCCTCCAGCTCGATGATTCTTTCTTCCGAGACCCTTGCCTTTCTCTTTGCCTCGGCCTCAGACTCCTCTAGGACCTTGAGCTGATCTTCGAGCTGCTTCACACGAGCTTCGGCAGTCTCTGCACGATTCAGGGAAGTTACCTTCAACGCTGTAAGGATCTCTGCGCCTTCTATCAATGCCCAAAGCTCGGACTTGGCTTGACCCAGCACATTGGTCCTCGCAGACAACTCCTCCAAAAGTTTAAAACGTTTTGTCTTCTCGGTCTCCAGCAAGTCTACAGACGTATCAAGAAAGATATCAAAACAAAGAGGAAAATCATAAACAAATCAACAAAACCGGCAAAATCAACAAAAAACCCACCTTCAGCTCGCTTCTCGTACTTTGTTTTTGAGGTTTTCGGAACCTCGGTGTAGCGACCGAAAAATCCGGGTGAGGATTCCTCGAAGGTTCTAAAATGAAGTCGCCACCAAAATTTAGTTTAAGGGCAAACATTGGAAAATCCCTTTTGGAATGGATAAGGGTCCTTGAGACCAGATAAGGGTTCGGCAGTTGGTTATGCATGGGGAAGGTATCAGCACCCCACGACATCCTTCCTAAGGAAGGTTACCTGCTAATTAATTGTAGGAAAGAATATTAGTTTTGAAAATGTTTATTTTACCCTTTTATTGTGAATTGAAAAGAAAGAAGACTTAATAAAAATTTTGATTTTTTATGCTTGACAGGAGTGGGCCCCTGCTCCTACGTATCTCCAGGTGCGATGGAGAAATCAAAGCTACGTAGTTCCTGGGCGACAAGAATCAGCTGATGTATATCTATTTGAAGCTGCGACAGGTATGAGAATGATGCATAATTTTTTCGTATCGGAGGCGTAGCGGCTGATCTACCTTATGGTTGGATAGATAAATGTTTTGATTTCTGCAATTATTTTTTAACAAGCTCCTACGTATCTCCAGGTGCGATGGAGAAATCAAAGCTACGTAGTTCTTGGGCGACAAGAATCAGCCCATGGATCAACTACTGTTGTTGTTTTTGTTTTCTTTTTATCATTTTTTGTATTTTCGTTTTCTGATTTTTTGTATTTTTTGGTTATTATTTTGTATATTTTTAGATTTTTTGGATTATTGAAAATATTTGTAAATTAATTTTTGTAATTCTATTTTTTATTTATTTTTTATGGCTTTTGATAAAAATGAATGAAGCGGGGCCAAAAAGACTAAACGGGCCCAATAATCAACAAACACTAAAATTAGGTCCAAATGCTAAGATAGGCCCAATTACGCGAGTATAGGTCCAATTAGACAAAAAAAGGCATCTCGGCCCAATTGAAAAAGCTACTAAGTGGCGACATAGTGATCTTGAAGGTAGAGTTCGAAGTCGTTTCTTTGACATATTGGTTCGAACTGAGCTGAAGGTCCCGGGATCGGATGATCCGTCAGTTACTCGATAACGCGACGTGTGATCTCGATTGATGGACCAATTGTTGGTCTGAAGGAGTGCTGGGGCTCTAAAGGACCGGTGGGGGTCTGAGGGATCAGCTTGGTGTTCCGAATTGTGATATGGGGTTGGCGCTTGGAGCGCCAATTTTGAGGGACAGGATATAGGGATCGACACTTGGCGTGCTTGCCCTGAACATACCTAATAAAGGCATTTACCTGAGAAGGGAAAAACTATCTATACTTGGCATGTCTAACAATGCAATGGATGATGCATGTGTGCATGCAATGTAGGCATGTGCAATGATAGGTGTTCGTTGGGGGTAATGGGTGAGATGTGGCAGATGATGGGTGTTTGAAGCTAATGGAATATGAAAGTTGACGAACAGCGTATGTGGACGAGTGCGATTGTAATGATTATATGCAAATGATACGATGAATGAAAGGAAGCACTCAAATGCATGGTACAATGATATGATTAGTGATGTAGAATGTTTGGCAACGATGAGACCGGCACTTGGCACGTCTATCGAAGCAAAATGTAATATGTGTGCATGCATGTATTGTGTGCAATATGAAAGCAAATAAACTATAAAAGCCCGTGAATTGTGGATGCTAGAGCTGATCGGAAACAAAAATTGATCAGTCGTGTATGCGAATACAGATAACATGTATTGCTTAGATGCAGGTGCTATGGTAGATGCATGATTGCATGATGGAATGATTTATACTATGATTTATTGATGATGCAGAGAGACTTATTTGTAATGATGAGAAATGAAACTTTTGATGCGAGAGGCAGAGAAGTGATCATTCCTTGGAAAAAGGTTCGAACTCAGACGTGGCAACCTCAAGGTTGTCATTCACATGCACTGATGCACAAAAGTATTTGATTGCATTTGCAAGCTCGTTCACATTTTTCTTCCATTTGATTATGATGTCCCATGACGATTGAATTTTAGGTCCACAAAGTTAACTCTGTGAGTTTCCAACTTCATATTAGTAACTTGTGTTCTCTCTCTTTGAAGCATTATTTTAGTGAACATGTAGAGTAGTGCAAATACAGATGAATGAGTCTGTTGACTCGGGGTATGGACAGATATGACACGTGAGAGGATGAATGGTAGGTTTTTGCCAAAGTCATGAAAGGTAGGTTCTCCCCAACTCAAGAAATGTGGGACTGCCCTAATTCATAGTTGATGACGGTGAAGGCATAACTTTCCCCTGTCTAGTGGTGACAACAACTAGGGGTGTAGAGGAAATTATGAATTGGTAATGCCGTGACTTTGGAATGAGAGGTGGAAGGCAAAAGATTTTGTCTCAACCCATGACGTTTGGTGTTGCCCCAACTATGACAAGGGCAAGGTTGCCCTGACTAGAGTTTGCGAAAAGCTGTATTTAGGATGGTGGGTTGAGAAATTGTCCCGGTATGGTTTTATGAATGTGAATATGACAAGGGGATGAGATGGGTGTAGGACGGATTTCCCTGATTTTATGTGGAGTGAATGGCGACGGGATTGCCCCACTTTGGAATGATATTTCAAATGGTTGCTTTTCGTGGGGTTGTGAAAGGTGACCAAGTTAGGGTTGTGGGTTTTTGGAATTGGTCTTATGGCTATATGGATTGGATGTGGTATATGAATGGGATGGACGCTGGAAAATTTCCCCCAGTTCGAGAAGCATGAAAGGTGAAGGGACTACCCCACTTTGGGATCTAGGTGATGGTCCTAGTATAAACTTTTGGTTCTTTTAAGAAGACTCCCATAGACTATGATAGTCCTGATTTTTGGATATGATGAAAATTCCACTTGGTGATCACTAAACCTTGTCTTGATATCAGTGCAACTTGAATAATCTTAGAGCGCACGCCTTTTTTTCTTTTTCTTTTTTTTAGCTTTATTTTTTTGTCATATATTTTTTTTGAGCAAACATATTGTAAATAAATAAACTCAATTGTCCTAAAATTAAAACTTTAAGAAAACGAAAGCAATCAGTCATCGATCAGAATGGACTTGTTTAGGGTTGTAACGTGACCAATAGGAATGTCAACGGGGCGGGGCGGGCACGGGTATCTCACTACCCGGACCCGACCCGTTTATTATAAATAGGCCCCGGACCCGCGCGGGTACCCGTTTAACGGGTTTTAAACGGATATTTTTTTAAACGGGTACCCGCGGGTATTTGTAAATTAATAAATAAAAAACTTTTAAAAATAAAATTTGAAATACCATAGAAAATTAGTTTTTTTAACACTATTTTTTTGATTCATTTATATAAAAAAATTACGCATTTTGATATGTATTTATCGTATCAACTATTTATTAATATATAATTGTTAATGAATTGAGATAAAAAAACTAAAATTATGATAATAGAAACTTGAAAAATAACAACTAAACATTATCCAAAATATTAGGATAAAAGATACAACAAAATGTGAATAAACATCCACTTAAACAACAACAACAATAAGTTTTTGCTTTTTATATTGGTATATATATGAGGGCAACTATATTTACTAACGGGTACGGGTACCCGTTGTAACACCCCAAAAATATTTATTTGGTTGTGTAATTAATTATATAAGGTTATGTGGTAGGAATAATATTTGTTTAGTCATTTATGCGTTTATTTGTTTGAGTACTTAGTTAATTGTTAATTAATTGGGGGTTTTAGGTGATAGAGGAAGAGGATGATACATGTGGGCCTTATTGGGTTTAGGATTAATTAAATAGGATGTGAGTGGTATAAGTAATAATATGGTGTTTCGTAATTAAATTGGGTAGTGGAAGGAGGCCCGTGATTCAAGAGCCCATAACTTAAGTGAGAATATAAAAGGCTAAAATTTGGGTAAGTGCTCATTTTCCACCCAAAAACAAAAGAAAAGAAAAGAATAGAGAGAGAGAAGAAAGAAAGGAGTGTGCGACGGCCAGCAAGGGAGGAGAGGGAGAAATCGTGGAGGCACCAAGAAAGGAGGAAGCTAGTGGTGGTTCTTGGTGGTTGCTTGGAGCTTGGCTTGGGTTCTTCATTTTCTAAGAGGTTAGGGGGTTCTTCTTTTCATCTTTAATAGTGTATGTGATGAGTGTTGTCTAGGGTTAGGTTCTAGGGTGATTTCCATGAATGATTGGTGTGTTTTGATGTTGTTACTATGCTGAAAATTTATTTGTGCAAAGAGATGTTTGATTGGTGTTGGGTGGAGTGCAATATGAATGATGCATGCTAGGTGTTTGTGCTTATGACTGAATGATTTTTGGTGGAAAATGTGATGGCTACTATTCATATAAGTATTTGGCATTGGTGATTTAATTTGGTATTTTTATGTTGAGAGGAACTCAAAAAGCGTTGGTGCCTTAGGCGCCCTAGGTGTGTGTGTGTGTGTTGCTGGAAAATTCTGCACCTAGGCGCCTTGTGCCATGGGCGCCAAAGGCCCCAACTTTCTGGTAATTGTTTTGCCAATTTTGGCTTTTGGTTTTCATGTCCAAGTTAAATGGCTCGTGTAAAATAATTTTTGGAGTCAAATGAGTTGTTCCCTCCCTTGGGCGCCAATGTTGCTGCCTGCGCCAGTTTTTGTGTTGCTGTTTCTGTCTAAGTGCTGGCGCCAATGTTGCTGCCTGCGCCAGTTTTTGTGTTGCTGCCTGTGTCGAAGTTCTAAGACAGAAGCTGTCGAATTTGCTGAGACAGAAGCTGTCGAAGTTCTGAGACAGAAGCTGTCGAATTTGTTGAGACAGAAGCTGTCGAAGTTCTGAGACAGAAGCTGTCGAATTTGTTGAGACAGAAGCTGTCGAAGTTCTGAGATAGAAGCTGTCGAATTTGTTGAGACAGAAGCTGTCGAAGTGCTGAGACAGAAGCTGTCGAAGTGCTGAGACAGAAGCTGTCGAATTGGTTGAGACAGAAGCTGTCGAAGCTACTGAGACAGAAGCTGTCGAATTTGTTGAGACAGAAGCTGTCGAAATTGCTGAGATAGAAGCTGTCGAATTTACTGTGTCTCATTTTTCTCCCCCTATTCTGTTTTTGACGTATCTTTTGACTCGGGTGTCCGTTTTAAGTGCTTCAAAATGCGTTTCGAAGCTAATTCCGATGTCTTCTTAAATATTCTGGTCTTAGGCAAAAATGGATTATTTTCCTGATGGTTCTGGACTGAAGTTGTTCAAGGTGTCTAATTGCAATTTTTTATTCACTTTCTCCTATTCCGTGTCAATGTCCTAAAACGGTTTTAATTAAAATGGTACTGATTTATTGGTGAGTTTTATTGGTGAGTTTATTTGGTGAGTTATTTGGTGAGTTTATTGGTGAGTTTATTTGGTGAGTTTATTGGTGAGTTATTTGGTGAGTTGACTAAATGGTGAATTGGTGAATTGTGTGGTGTGTTGTGGTGTCTTGTCATGGCGTCTCATGAACCATGTGCATTATCGGTGAGCAGAGGCTTCGGCCTAGTTATAAAATTGGTGCGCAGAGGCTTCGGCCTGATTATAAAAATTGGTGATTATGCTTATTTCTCATTGTGGTGAATATGGTGTGTTTTGGTGCATTGTTCATGGCGTCACATAAACCATGTGCATATTTGGTGAGCAGAGGCTTCGGCCTAATTATATTTGGTGAGCAGAGGCTTCGGCCTAAATGTATTTGGTGACGGATCCGACATGCATGTGCCCGTGGAGTTTGGGTTGCATTTCATGCATAACCATACATTTTGTAACGTTGTTTGGATATTGTAATTTTGATGTGGTTGCTGCCATTGTTGTGAATCGGTGTGCCTAGTTACTTTTCCTATGCAGTGCTCATTCCATATGTTATTAATTATGAAAAGAGACTCACCCTACTGCTTTTATGTTGCTTCTCATGTCGGCAATGTGCAGGTGATAGCGAGTGAAGGTTATCCTCATACCTTCTTCTAGTAGGATGTGTCATGCTCTGATACGTAGCACCGGGGGGGCGCCTTATGTTTACTTGTCATTTTATTTGATGTTGTTAGACTGCTATTTTGTGATGTATTGGATTACGTTCAAACTTGTTGTTATTCCGCTGTGATGGTGATTATATTCTACTGATGTAAACTAAACAGGAGATTTGTGGGCTTGCCCTTTTACTGTGTGCTATGTATCTTGCTGTTATTTTGCTGAAGTATATCAATTCAAGTTGTCGGTTTAAATGGAGTTAAGTGTAGCACTCTCTTGCGATTGTTTTAAAAAGAAAAAGAAACTCTGATTTTATTAAATAGTAATTAACTAGAAGGGGGTGTTACATTAGTGGTATCAGAGCAATGGTTGGTCCGTCCGGCCAAGTCGTAGAGTCGTTGTGTCGGTTAACGACCAACTGTTGTCTGTTAGTGCTAACCATTGTTTGTTTTGTAGTGATGTCCCTGCAGGTAAAGGCAAACCGAGAGTTGCCGATGGTAAGGAAACTAGTGGGGGAGATGCCCCTACTGGTATCGTGTGCTGTATTGCATTTCAGTGTGTGAACTTTGTTTCCCTGTTGTTGGTTGCTATTCTTTAACCTTCTTGTGGAATGAACTCTGACTTCGTTTGTGAGGTCTTCAATAACTTACCTTGTTGTTTAATGTTCACATGTGTTTTGACTGACTTAAAATTGTTTCGACACTAGGTCTTGTATAAGCTCTTTTGTGGTGTGTCTTGATGTGGAGTCTAAATGCATTGTGAAAATTGTTTTGGTGAATAATGTCAAGATGTTACCCTGTCATACAAAAATGTTTTGATCACTCTAAGTGATGTCGTCCATGCTTAAAAATGTTGAGTTTTGATGTCCCTTGATTTATAATTGTTTTCCATTATGGGACAGTTTGTATTTATTTTAAAGAGCTATGACATCTTTTACTTATCAGAAAACAATTGTTGATGTTATTTGAAAACGGTTATGCTCGTTTTTCCGCACCTTTTCGCTTATACTCATTTTCGGGGTAAGGGTGGTCATTCTTGCTATAGTCGTTATTTTCTTCTACCTTGTAAGTGCAACTAACCACGATGATTTCGAAAGGTCAACTACATGTTAAGTCGGTTGTTTCATTCTTGTATGGTCCCTGGTTGTCTTGACATGCAGTGTTGTAAGTTTAGGGTCTTCATGAATTGTTTTGCAATTTCCATGCTACTTGGAGTTTGATATTGTACACTTGGATTTTATGAAAATTTTTGGTCGTTACTTCTTGAATTGTGTTATATGGTTTTGAGATCTGAAAAATAAAGTGGTTTCTGAAGTTGCTTTTGGACACCTGTAAAACAATTTTGTGGTTGAGTGCTAATATTGGTATGAAATTTATTTTAATAAATGAACACTGATTTTGTATAAAGATTTTAGTACAGTATGGTTTTGATTTCACATTTATGTTACGCACTAAGTGCTGTGTGGAATGGTTTTGCTAATTATGCTGTGAATGATAAAGTTTTGGGTTGAAAGCTACAACTATTGTTATCTCCTATTTCCACAACCCCGTGAAATGATTTTGAAAAGTGGACTATATTTTATGTTGTAGTTATCATCCTAATTTTCCTCGACATGTGATGTTTCCAACTCTGAATCTTTGCGAACTATTTCATGACCGTGAGCTGTGATTCCTACACTGGATTGTCCCTGATTTTGTTTTGGCTGTTGTACTCTTTATAATTGGTGCTACGTGATTTTGAGAAACCATAAACATTTAAAATGCGCATTGGCACGGTTTGTGTAATTCATTGAGTTAGCTTTTATTGCCATATGTTCTTAAGAATGCTTTGTTCAAATTGTTGAAGTTGATGTTTAGTCTTGTAGAGAGGAAATCAATTTCTATAACGTGATTTATCTTCCATGTCGAAAATTCTAAATAAGTAATTGTGCATACGTGTGATTGTACCTTTCGTATGTGTGCCGTTAGCTATGAATTGATGTTCCCATGGATTGACCTTTCTAGCTATTTTATTACTTTAACCGTTGTTTCCATGAGTTAGATTGTTTTCCCTATGCTGAACTATATGGATGGTTATCATTTACACTAAAAGGGTGTTAGTATTAGTTTTATGGCTGATATCACTGAACTTGGTTCTTGATTTTCTGCTGGTTTGGAAAACTCTCAATTTTCGAGAAATGTATTAGTTACTTCTTTTAGACCCAAAAGAAAATGATATCGAGGTTTCTTTGAATCTTCTCAAACCAATTGGAAAGATTGAGTGCTCCGATTTTGTGACATCTTTCACTTGCGAAAACTACTTCCAAAAGTAAAATTGTTGATTTTGTTTGAAGGGAGAAAACCGTTCTTACTCGTTTTCCGCACTACCGCTTATAAACATCTTGGTGTAAAATGAGTATCGCATTTAGTGTTATGCCAATTGTGTGACTGTCGTGTTGTTTGAAGTTTTGTACAATGAGTGTTCGCTGTTCCTAATTATTAAATTATCTGTTTTGGGAGTTTGTGACTTGTCTTGCTGTAACTACGCACTTAGTAAACTTTTCATGATGTTGTTGACGTTATTGTTGTTGTTGTTTTGTTGGTTGCTGTTGCTGTTTCCTGAAAAATTATTGTTGCCGTTTCTGAAAATAATTGCTGCTGTTCCCTGAAAATTGTTACTGCTGTTTTCGGAAAATTACTGTTACTGTCCCTGATTTTGTGCACTGCTCCTACTTTTATGAGTTGTGCCTATTTTAATTGTTGACCGTTCCGTGTGTCTGGTTCTTTCTATTATGTTGTTAGCTGTTCCCGGTGCCTTAGTGCCCGATTGTTGTGACTGAGTTGTTAATATTGCTGTTGTTGATGATGTTGTTACTAATGATGTTGATATTAATATTGTTGTTGTCATCGTTGTTGTCTTGTCTTGGGTATCGCCGAATGGCCCAAGTTGTGTTGATGTTCTGTCGTGGGTACCGCCGAATGGCCCACATGGTTTCGTTGTTGTGATTGCTGATTTGTTGTTGTGGGCCTATGGCCATTGTTGATAAGCGATAGATGATCCCGGAGTCTGACTGTGATGATAAAATGCGTTGTTGTAATAATGTTGTCATAGAACCAAACCATTAGCAGGCTGTTAGTGTGCGTACCCATGAGGATAGATGAGTGAGATAGAATGCAAGTTAGTCTATCAGAGTGGCGCAGCGGAGTAGAGAGTGAGCCTGATTATTACTGCTTGAAGTTACTTGGCTGAACAAGTAGGAGGGACGGCCGCCCAAGCACTTACCGTCGGTAATCAAAGCAATAGTAATCAGCATGATAGATAGCACTAGTTGTCTAGGTGGCCTTGGAAGGAGAGTGTTGGCGTTGGCAGGTAAATTTCGAGGACGAAATTCTCTTAAGTGGGGGAGAGTTGTAACACCCCAAAAATATTTATTTGGTTGTGTAATTAATTATATAAGGTTATGTGGTAGGAATAATATTTGTTTAGTCATTTATGCGTTTATTTGTTTGAGTACTTAGTTAATTGTTAATTAATTGGGGGTTTTAGGTGATAGAGGAAGAGGATGATACATGTGGGCCTTATTGGGTTTAGGATTAATTAAATAGGATGTGAGTGGTATAAGTAATAATATGGTGTTTCGTAATTAAATTGGGTAGTGGAAGGAGGCCCGTGATTCAAGAGCCCATAACTTAAGTGAGAATATAAAAGGCTAAAATTTGGGTAAGTGCTCATTTTCCACCCAAAAACAAAAGAAAAGAAAAGAATAGAGAGAGAGAAGAAAGAAAGGAGTGTGCGACGGCCAGCAAGGGAGGAGAGGGAGAAATCGTGGAGGCACCAAGAAAGGAGGAAGCTAGTGGTGGTTCTTGGTGGTTGCTTGGAGCTTGGCTTGGGTTCTTCATTTTCTAAGAGGTTAGGGGGTTCTTCTTTTCATCTTTAATAGTGTATGTGATGAGTGTTGTCTAGGTTTAGGTTCTAGGGTGATTTCCATGAATGATTGGTGTGTTTTGATGTTGTTACTATGCTGAAAATTTATTTGTGCAAAGACATGTTTGATTGGTGTTGGGTGGAGTGCAATATGAATGATGCATGCTAGGTGTTTGTGCTTATGACTGAATGATTTTTGGTGGAAAATGTGATGGCTACTATTCATATAAGTATTTGGCATTGGTGATTTAATTTGGTATTTTTATGTTGAGAGGAACTCAAAAAGCGTTGGTGCCTTAGGCGCCCTAGGTGTGTGTGTGTGTGTGTTGCTGGAAAATTCTGCACCTAGGCGCCTTGTGCCATGGGCGCCAAAGGCCCCAACTTTCTGGTAATTGTTTTGCCAATTTTGGCTTTTGGTTTTCATGTCCAAGTTAAATGGCTCGTGTAAAATAATTTTTGGAGTCAAATGAGTTGTTCCCTCCCTTGGGCGCCAATGTTGCTGCCTGCGCCAGTTTTTGTGTTGCTGTTTCTGTCTAAGTGCTGGCGCCAATGTTGCTGCCTGCGCCAGTTTTTGTGTTGCTGCCTGTGTCGAAGTTCTAAGACAGAAGCTGTCGAATTTGCTGAGACAGAAGCTGTCGAAGTTCTGAGACAGAAGCTGTCGAATTTGTTGAGACAGAAGCTGTCGAAGTTCTGAGACAGAAGCTGTCGAATTTGTTGAGACAGAAGCTGTCGAAGTTCTGAGATAGAAGCTGTCGAATTTGTTGAGACAGAAGCTGTCGAAGTGCTGAGACAGAAGCTGTCGAAGTGCTGAGACAGAAGCTGTCGAATTGGTTGAGACAGAAGCTGTCGAAGCTACTGAGACAGAAGCTGTCGAATTTGTTGAGACAGAAGCTGTCGAAATTGCTGAGATAGAAGCTGTCGAATTTACTGTGTCTCATTTTTCTCCCCCTATTCTGTTTTTGACGTATCTTTTGACTCGGGTGTCCGTTTTAAGTGCTTCAAAATGCGTTTCGAAGCTAATTCCGATGTCTTCTTAAATATTCTGGTCTTAGGCAAAAATGGATTATTTTCCTGATGGTTCTGGACTGAAGTTGTTCAAGGTGTCTAATTGCAATTTTTTATTCACTTTCTCCTATTCCGTGTCAATGTCCTAAAACGGTTTTAATTAAAATGGTACTGATTTATTGGTGAGTTTTATTGGTGAGTTTATTTGGTGAGTTATTTGGTGAGTTTATTGGTGAGTTTATTTGGTGAGTTTATTGGTGAGTTATTTGGTGAGTTGACTAAATGGTGAATTGGTGAATTGTGTGGTGTGTTGTGGTGTCTTGTCATGGCGTCTCATGAACCATGTGCATTATCGGTGAGCAGAGGCTTCGGCCTAGTTATAAAATTGGTGCGCAGAGGCTTCGGCCTGATTATAAAAATTGGTGATTATGCTTATTTCTCATTGTGGTGAATATGGTGTGTTTTGGTGCATTGTTCATGGCGTCACATAAACCATGTGCATATTTGGTGAGCAGAGGCTTCGGCCTAATTATATTTGGTGAGCAGAGGCTTCGGCCTAAATGTATTTGGTGACGGATCCGACATGCATGTGCCCGTGGAGTTTGGGTTGCATTTCATGCATAACCATACATTTTGTAACGTTGTTTGGATATTGTAATTTTGATGTGGTTGCTGCCATTGTTGTGAATCGGTGTGCCTAGTTACTTTTCCTATGCAGTGCTCATTCCATATGTTATTAATTATGAAAAGAGACTCACCCTACTGCTTTTATGTTGCTTCTCATGTCGGCAATGTGCAGGTGATAGCGAGTGAAGGTTATCCTCATACCTTCTTCTAGTAGGATGTGTCATGCTCTGATACGTAGCACCGGGGGGGCGCCTTATGTTTACTTGTCATTTTATTTGATGTTGTTAGACTGCTATTTTGTGATGTATTGGATTACGTTCAAACTTGTTGTTATTCCGCTGTGATGGTGATTATATTCTATTGATGTAAACTAAACAGGAGATTTGTGGGCTTGCCCTTTTACTGTGTGCTATGTATCTTGCTGTTATTTTGCTGAAGTATATCAATTCAAGTTGTCGGTTTAAATGGAGTTAAGTGTAGCACTCTCTTGCGATTGTTTTAAAAAGAAAAAGAAACTCTGATTTTATTAAATAGTAATTAACTAGAAGGGGGTGTTACACCCGTGGGTCCGGGTACCCTGCTACCCGGACCCGCCCCGTTTATTGACGGGTAGTCAAAATACCCGTTTATTTGGCCCGCGGGTACCCGTTTAACTACCCGCCCCGGACCCGTGACGGGTTTTACCCGCGGGTACCCGCGGGTCCGGGTTTTTTTGACACCCCTAGTGACCAATGGTTGTGGGTTTGTGATAGAAATGATAATTGGGCCCAAAGAAGTATTTGGGGGTTTAGACAATGATCTTTTATGAAAGAAAAGATAAGTAGGCCCAAAGAAGTGTTTGAGGCCAATGGTTTTAAGGTTTTATGAAGGATAATTTGGCCAAAAAGTGTTTGAAGGTTTTCTTTAGACAAGGATCTCTTATATGCTTCATAGTATGATTTATCAGCTCACAATTTTTACTGCTTTTGTTTGTTTTTTTTTCTATTCAGGATTTTTCAATCCTCTTTTATGGATGTCACTTTCTCTTTTTTTTGAGCTAAGTGAGCTGATAAAAGTGATACACCATTTTTGATATTGAACTGATCCTTGTCTGGGGTGATTGAAATTTTTTTTGATTTTTTTGGCTCAAAGTGGGTAGCAAAGGGCATTTTTTTATTTTTAGGATATGGAGAGATGGCCAAACTTCATTTCAAATCATGACTGCTTATTTTCTCAAAGACTAACTCAAGGACAAAAAATTATTTATTTTTATATATCTGCTCTTTTTCTTTATTTCTTTTTATATGCCCTAATTTTTGCTTAGGCTGCTCTCGCGAGTTTTCAACCTAACAGGATTTTTTGATTATTTTTTTGTAAAGGACCTACACCAAGGGAATACAATGTTGACAAAATATCTAGTGATCACAAATTTGCCCCAGTTTGGAGGATCCAAGTGTTAATTTATGAAATTTCATCATTGGGAACAAAACCAACGAGTCAACTAAGAACTTGTGTGGAGAATATGCACTTTATGGAGTGGTCGGGGTGAGACTGGACATGAACAAGGGATGATGATAGGATGGAAAGGTGTGGACACTAACTGACTCAAACAAGAGCAAATGCACATCGCATACAAGTTTACTATACGAATGCTTCACAGAGAGTTAACATAGTTAGAGACATGATAGAGGAATTTTTGATAACACATTAGTTAACAAAATGGACTATTTTGATCGTTTATCATCGGATGGATGAGATGCATTGTTTTGCTGAAAAAAATTGTGGACGAGCTGCAACATTGAAATTTTTTGAAAATTGAGTGTCTTGAAACAACTTGAGTTTGCAACTATGTTCGACCTCGTTTGAAATTTAGTAGGTTAAACTTTTTCAAGGAAGAACAATCAATTAAAATGTATTTGCAAGAACGCCTCATCTCTTATCAATTTTTTTTCAAAAAGTATGCTCATTTTTTTAAATTACGAAATAAAATGTAATGGATGAATAACACATGATGATGGATATGAATGATGAAAATGCAAATGCATGAGATATGTTTCTAAAAAATAACTTGCAAAAATAAAATATGATTTTTAGAAATTTTCTTTTTAGAAGACCGGAAAAATGTATCAGTGTTTGTTTGAATGCAAGGGTATAATGCTCCTTTGTGTCCTACGAGGGTTCCTTAGAGAATAGGTCTAGGGCTTGTCTGTTAAGTGAACCTTTCAAAGGGTAGCTCTAAAGAGTCCTACATAAGGTTCCTAGAGCCAACGACCCCAGTTAAGAACACTGATCACAACAATAGGCAAGCTATTACGAGTGTCAGCATTCTCAAGAGGGACCAAACTCTAGGTGAGACTTTCGTGACCACCCAATAGAACGCACATCCAGTAGGCCATCACTACGCAGTCTCGTTCTAACTTAGGTTATTCTCCGGTCCGGGTACATGACTATTCTCACGTGTGTGTGTGTGTGTAAAAGTGTGATAGTGGAGTGCGTGAAGGAGCAAAATATCAAGGATACCCCCCAAGCTGCAAAACAAACAAACATATATACAAAAAAAGTGGTCTTCTATCCCAGGGTTTTCATATCACAAAAGAATAATATGCAATAAAAATAAAAGACATAAAGGGAAGGGTAAAAATAAACATTAAATTAACAACTAATCCTAAAACTAATTAGACTAGGCTTGACTCTCTAAAATGTCCCCAGTGAAGTCGCCAGCTGTAGCGACCGAAAAATCCGGGTGAGGATTCCTCGAAGGTTCTAAAATGAAGCCGCCACCAAAATTTAGTTTAAGGGAAAACATTGGAAAATCCCTTTTCACTAATGGAAAAAAGGCATTTTATATCGGTTAAAATTGACATTTCATATCGGTTCCTGAACCGATGCCGAAAAAGGAGATATAAAAAAAGGGACATTTCATGTCGGTTCCTGAACCGTTATGAAAAGTTTTTTATATCAGTTATATATGCAAACCGATATGAAAAGTCAGTTTTCGCTTATATTTGACATCGGTTATATATGCGAACCGATATGAATACTCATTTTTAACATCGGTTTTCTTGCAGAACCGATATAAAATATTGATTTTTAACATCGGGTGAATCAAGAACCGATATAAAAACTGAAGTTTTTTTAAAAAAAAAGTGGTTTTTCAAACAAAGGAAGCAGTACAAAATAACCATTATCAGATCTATGGACCATAAGGAAGCAAATTATAAGGCCACTAGCAATACAAAACGTAATAGTTTTTGGGACAATTTTCTGATATTATTACTGTAAAGTGTAAACAGAATTACAACCACTAGCAAACTGCACACTACAATTGAAGAATACAAACAGAATCCTACTCCAAAGGAATTCAAGAGCCTTAGTCTCTCCCTTACCACAAACCACTCACTAACAGAACCGCCTAATAGACACACCAAATGCATTTTGCAAACATTCAGACTATGCATCCTTTGTGTTACATAACAAGTCAAAATTGGCACTCACTAACCTACTCCTTCCTTCATTAGCCCTCTTATCAAGTCAAAATGAGATTCCTCATTTTCACTGTTGTTGTTGTTGTTGAATGCCCTGAAGATTAATCCACATAAGAGGTGACAGTATAATGATTGGTGATAATCAGGACTGAATATTACTTCATCTAGACTGCAAGGTGCTGCATTAAGTGCTTTCATAGTTGGCTTGTAACCTGTATGAGTCATAACATTGGTTGTTGCAGCTCCTGCTGTTACACCTCCTCTTGTTTTGAATCTCTTGTTGCTGTATATAAAGTTTAAGGCCTTCCCACCACTTTGTATTGGGAATTCCCTGTAAAATGGAATTCTATTAGTAAAATATTTTAAAAAGTCTAAAAGGACTAGATCTGTCTAAAACATGTCTCCATTATTGCCGGTTTCAAATTAGTAGAAAAATATGGATATGATCATATAAATCCCTTACAATCACTTTTATACTGCAGCTTTCTGCATTTAGAAGAAAAAATCAGGAAAAATATTATAGAAAATTAATATTGAGAGAGAAAATGACAAAAAAAACCACCTAAAATAACACTAAATGAAGTTGAATAAATGTTCCTATAGGCAAAAGAAGTTGAATCCAGCCAAGCCCACAATGTACATTATTGTTGTTGCTACTGTTGAAACCATCTGGAATGAAATTAATCATAAATTAGCTCTAAATACCAAGTGAAACTATTATCCAACCATTCCTATTACACTGAGAATTGAGATGAGTGAGTGGTCATGTGAGACAGGGATAAGTTTATTAAGGATGTGACCATTCCGTTTTTCACTCTACTTTGTATTGACATATTTAATAGTATAATAGTTATTAAGTGGTTTGCTATTTTTTACAAGACATAAACTACACCAAATATCCAGGTTATGAATTTATAATCAAGTAAAGAGTTGAACCCTCTACCACATGTTGATCATCTACAAGAAAATAATAGATATTCTTTAGAGAATTGAAATCCTTCACCATCTGAATTCATACTTCTAAATTATTATATGTATAAGATCTATTTCCTCTTCAAAATTATCATTTTGAGCATCAAAATATGTAAATATATAACTTTGTAATGCTGCCATTATTAAATGAAAGAATAATCTAACAAACTATTTAAAATAAACATTTAATTCAAGGAATAATAACAATAATAGTAATAATCATTGAGTGAGACATATGAACTTGGTAATAATCATTGAGTGAGACATATGAACTTGGTGTGATAATATATATTGGTTTATCTATAATTTTATCTACATAGTTTTACAGATTTTTCCCAAAATAGCAGAGGCCTTAACATACAATCAAAGACAATACTATGACTAATTGGGAAAATAAAGCATATAACTAGCAGTACTATTTGAGAAACACACCCAGAATTATGGTTCAGACAGAGTCTTAGCTGCAAACAAAATCAGCAGGCCCTAATAAGATACATCATTCTCATCATAAATGACAGACTTCTAGCATATGAGAGCAGACATTGTGAATACTAATACTATACCTCACAAAAAATTCTGCCCATTCTGTAGCAGTGTGGGTTGTTACATGATGAAAGTTATACCGGTGTCTCTTCTCTCTTTCTGGAGATGGCATATCCAGAGCCTGAGCAATCGCCATAGCAACTTTTGTGATGTTCCAGGGGTTGGCCAGAATTGCCCCAGCACTAAGAGACCGCGCAGCACCAGCAAACTACAACAATACCAAATGTCAGATGTGAGATCAGGAAAGTACATGTCTAACCAAAACAACAACAATTGAGCATTATCCCATAATGTATGTGTGGTGGAAGAGGGGGGGGGGGGTATGAAAGAAAACAATAGAGTAATCAATAAACAGAGATTGTAATAGTATATTGATAACATTGAGAGGAAAAAAGAGATAAACTTTGTATCTCATTTATCCATACTATGTAAATGGTCAAAGTTAAAGCAATGTCCTCAAAGTTGCAAGAGGTTTGACAATGGATTTTGTCTATGTCCCAAAAGTAACTGACAAGATTCATTCCATCCCGCAAAGACGTGACAAGTGCTACATCTGGGTAAGAAACAGAGAGTATGAATATTAGCAACAAACAAATTGAGAACTTCAAAGACAAATGAGAATTCAGAGAACTATGGAATAAATAAAAGTATGTTTTTATGTTTACCCCGAAACAATTCTATAGACCAAACTCCAAAGGTATATTTTCAAGTTCTCATAAACGAGACATACACTAGTAGACTTAAAACCGTGCTATAGCATATTTGGCATACTTTCATCTTTTCCAGAACAGATTTTAGACCGTTACTTCATTCCACACAACACATACAAGATTTTTGTACTGATCTACTGGACGAGTACTGATAAAAAATCACCAGTGGTGGCTACTGAAAGCATATTTTTGGTCGTAAATGTGCTATGTGTAACTTGAGATAATTAAGAAAAATAGTTTCCAAATTTTTATATTTCTCCTGCATAGCTATATCCATAAACCACTTTTATTCACAATACAATCAAACACGAGAAACTACTGAATAGGTAGCAGGTGTTACAAAAAAAATAGTAAATGTATGTGTCAGTAAGTGAAGAGAAAACAACAAAACTCAACAAAGAATGTATTGCATCGATTATGAAAAAATCATGCAGATCAAGGCAAGACTGCTACAGATGCTTCATAATCAGATTTCACATAAACCTTTTCCTCACTAAGAAATCAATGGAAACCAAAGAAAAAACCTAAATCAATTGCATAAGAGGAAAAAACATAATAAAACCCTAAATCGTGAAATTGAGAGAGAAATCTGAAAGGAACCAAACCAGTGTAGAGAAATAGATGGAAATCGTTCACGACAGATCCGGAGAAGCAATGGAAAGAACAACGAGTATACTTTAACTGATCGGTGGGAAATCGGTGCGAAGAGGCTACAGCAGCAATGGCGTCTCATGGTGGGGCTCCTAGTGATAGCGAGGTTGCATCAGTGCATCGTGGTGAGCTCGTTGCATCGGTGGCATCGTGGTGAGCATGTTCTAGAGTGAGAGGAATGAAAAGGGCTTTGCGTTCTCTGGAGCAAGAGAAGTGAAGAAAAGGGTTTTGTGAGTAGTGCGCGCTGTGGAACGCGTGGAAGAGATAAGGGAGAGAGCAAACAAAATGAGAGTACTGAGAGAGGGAGCATATGTGAAAAACCAATTTTTTAGTTTCTATAACGGGTGGTGTTTTGACCCGTTATGAAAGCCCCGCTTTCTATAACGATTATGTAATGGAACCGATATGAAAGATGGTTTTTGCACTTTCTATATCAGTTCCTGTGGCAACCGATATAAAAATTGTAATTTTAATTACAAAACTGCCACCGCGTCACTTTTAATATCAGGCCGTTTTTAACCGGTATAAATAGCAGTTATAAAATGCATTTTTTCCACTAGTGTTTGGAATGGATAAGGGTCCCTGAGACCAGATAAGGGTTCGGGAGTCGGTTATGCATGGGGAAGGTATCAGCACCCCACGACATCCTTCCTAAGGAATGTTACCTGCTAAATAATTATAGGAAAGAATATTAATTGTGAAAATGTTTATTTTACCCTTTTATTGTGAATTGAAAAGAAAGAAGACTTAATAAAATTTTTGGTTTTTTATGCTTGACAGGAGTGGGCCCCTGCTCCTACGTATCTCCAGGTGCGATGGAGAAATCAAAGCTACGTAGTTCTTGGGCGACAAGAATCAGCTGATGTTGTTGCTTTTGTTTTCTTTTTATCATTAATATATGATCTATTTGAAGCTGCGACAGGTATGAGAATGATGCATAATTTTTTAGGCGTAGCGGCTAATCTACCTTATGGTTGGATAGATAAATGTTTTGATTTCTGCAATTATTTTTTAACAAGCTCCTACGTATCTCCAGGTGCAATGGAGAAATCAAAGCTACGTAGTTCTTGGGCGACAAGAATCAACCCATGGATCAGCTGCTGTTGTTGTTTTTGTTTTCTTTTTATCATTTTTTGTATTTTCGTTTTCTGATTTTTTGGTTATTATTTTGTATATTTTTAGATTTTTTGGATTATTGTAAATATTTGTAAATTAATTTTTGTAATTCTATTTTTTATTTATTTTTTATGGCTTTTGATAAAAAAGAATGAAGCGGGGCCAAAAAGACTAAACGAGACGACATCGAATGAGCCCGAAAAGTTTTCTCGTAGTAATGTCGCCTGGGACCTATGACACGCAGACTAAATAAAAAGACCATAATAGGAAAGAGAGTGGACAAAATTGGGGTATAACACTCGGCTAAATTCAGGAAGATCTGGGCCGACGCTGCAATGGGATCCTCCCGCCACTGCTCGAAATTTTGTTCTAAAAACTTCTCGTCCATGGGAACAACCTTGTATTTATGCTTGGACCTCTTCCCAGTCTTTGCTTTTTTGGCCGATCCAGAATCATCATCGACCCCAGCTCGCCCCCTTTTTACAGAGGTCCCAACATCGATCCTTTTCCCCTTCTCAGCCTCGGTGCGTGCCAAATCTCTCTGAGTAACGGTTCTAACCGGTTCGGCAACGATGGCGACCTCTTCAGCCTCAACAGCAGGTCTAGGTTGAGAAGATATTTGCAACAGTACCCTTGCTTTCTCAACACCAGCCGATTGCATCGCCAGCTTCTTCAAAAATCGTGTCTAAAAAGCAAGAAAAAGAAGAGTTATGTAACTTACAGAAAATTCAAATACACAAAAATCCACTACAGAAAGACGATCTACCTAAAACCCTTTGCACCTGCGCCCGCTTCCCAGCCTGGACTAAACGATCCGTAGGGATACCCTGGTATTTTTTTTCTTTGAGAACGGAACCCTTTGGAAAATAAAAATCAGAATCGCCTTCGTGAGACGATCTTCAGCGCTCAACCGATCCTCACCGACGGAGTAGGAATGTGAAGACCAATTAAAATGACCATGACTCCAACCAATAGGGAACTTGGTGGACACCAAGGTCCGACCATCAGCTCCGAACTTCCCTACACAGTCAATGGCCTTATCATTAACCGGTTCGACCCAATAAAAGAGCTGCTTCCAACTTCCCCTCAGTGAATCCGCATAAGCTTTGAAGATCTTCGCTCCTCGCCTCGAGCGAAAACTGACATGCTCGCAACCGGACTTGTCCTCCCCACTATTCCGATTAAGCTTGAACAAATGGAAGAAAAGTAACGACGACGCCGGTCTCTCCAGGTGAATACACATCAACTCAAAGGCTCGGAGGAAAGCCCATGCATTTGGATGTAGCTGGGAGGGTGCTATGTCCAGCTCCGCCAGAACTGTCTGTTCAAGAGAAGTAAAAGGAGGCCGGATGGTCATATCATTTATCGTCACGTGGTACATAGTAAATTTAAGATCTCCTGCCCAGGAAGCCACATGCTCTCCATCCTTCATACCTTCGACCCTCCAAATATTCCTCTCAGAACGCCCAGCAATTTCTCGACCTACCGACTCAAGGTTATGGCCCGAACGATACAACGATTCGATCTCCAAAACCTTGTTGGAAACCCAATCATAAGGGCGAACCTCCCGCACCGGCACGTCATGAGCCCCAGGACCGGTACTGGAATAACCATCGACTGAAACACCAGAACCACGACTCGTACTTGGCTGGACCGTGCCATCGGCATCGTCCTGATCAGAATCGTCTTCAATCACTGAGCTCGTCCCAAAGTCAGCATCAGAGCTCTCCGATTCAATAGTATCCGAGCTCCCCTGTCTTTCCCCCGATCGAACCTCCTCATCAGAATCTGAAGAGAGAATCACCATATCGATCCTCCGGTCTTCCTCCATAGCTCCCACAACATCTGGAACGGACTCATTAACATTGTTTACCGGAGAAAAACTTTCAACATCGATATTTTCCTCCGCTTGCTCGTTGGTAGGAGCAGAGGGCGGATGATCTTGCTCGTCTGGAATACCAACCATTGACTGATTCTCTCGACTTTCAGGGACGTCACCACCGGAGGCCATGATCTTTACAAACTCGTTTCGATATTCGGTTATGTCCCTACGGGTTTGTTTGGTCCTCGCCAGATCTAAAAAGCTGCAGAAATGGGGGACGAAGTGTCAGGACAAAAAATCTTAAATGGGTCTGCGAACAAGTCGGAACCTGAACTGACGACCTCCACTCTGAGCGAACAAATAAAAAACTAGGAGGGGTCCAAAACGCAAATGCAAAAGGAAAACATTAAAAAACTAACCTCGAAATAAAGCAGATGAGTAGATCAGATCTGGAAGAACTCTTTTTTTCGACCTGAAGACAAGCTACTATCACCCTGACCGCTTTGCTCGAAGAAAAGCTCGACACCTCAAGACCGGAAGTCAGAGCAGAAGGAGTTAATCAAGACCGGTAGTCAGAGCAGAAGAAGTGCAGCAACAAAACAAGAGCAAGTGACCCCCTATTTATAGTGGGCCGAATATCATGGATTGGGCCTGGAAGTCGAATCAACGCGTCCAATCAAAACCCAAAGGCCAGACACTAAAAACAAAACGTCACCATCATTAGCCGCCATAGTAATGCACGTCGTGTCAGAAACATTAAATGCCTGGCACTAAATCCAAGGCACTGATCCCACTGCTCAAAAGAAAGCTCGGTACATCTCGAGATAGATTAAGTAAATCAAGCTCGACAAAACCCATGACCAACATAAGCCACCCCCTTTTTTTGAGTCCCTCAAAAAAGAAAGCTCGGTGCGTCCTATGATCGACAAAAGTGACATCAGCTTATCAAGCCAAGATCACCCCTCAGGCGATCAGACTTGGGGGGCCACTGTTATGGTAATAAGCAAAAGGCCTCAGCAATATTTACACCCCCTGCAAGGCCCAATGATCAACCAACCCACATCCAGAAAATCTGGCCCAATCAACCAACGGTTCAGATACCTCTGCAAGATCTAACGACCCAAGATCGTCATAACAGACATCACACAAACTCTACAAATACCACCTTCAATGCTCATAAAAGAGGTAACTAAAAACACACTAAACATTGATTCACTCAAATACTGACTTGAGCGTCGGAGTATTCTTGCAGGTACAACACCGTCATCTCAAGATCGAACATCGTCATCTCAAGATCGAACACCGCTGATCAAGGATGACATCTACCAACTACTTCGGACTACTCATTAAGGTCGAAAGTACGGTACAGAACAGTCTTATATGAAGAAAAGAAAATTCTTTTTTTTTACCAAAGAAAAGAATTTTTTTTTTGACAAAAAAGAAAGAATAAATTTATTTGCATCTTATATATGCTTTTGAGGAATCATTTCATTTGAGAGCGATCTATTGATGTTAATGATAGGTTGGCTTATGGTTTGAACTTTGAAGAATCTAAACTACCAATCGAAAAAAGGTACATATAGCATATGCCCCCCACATGAAGATTAGCACCAATTCAAATTTCAAAATAATCAAAGAGCCAAGTGTGGCTTGACCAAACGACCTTTGACGTCGTCAACTCTCTCTATAAAGGAGGCTCTGACCAAAACTAGAACATGTGGTAATTTTTGTTATATTCTTCTCTTGTGATGCTAGGATATTTTTAGTGAGGGTTAATAAAGAATAGGCTTAATTACAGTTTTGGTCCCCCTATTATGACCAATTCTCGATTTTGGTCCCTGAAGTTTTAATTTGACGATTTTGGTCCCCTTATTTTCCCAATTTGTAAAATCAAGGTCCCCCTCTTAATTGGTCAAAATTGACTTCTGACTTATCCTACGTGGCAGCCCACGTGGACTGCCACGTAGGCACACCCCCCTCCCCCCACCTTCTTCTTCCTCCTGACCCTCTTCCCCACCGTGAAACCCCCCCTCCACTGTTCCTCTTCCCCTCCCCCCTCCCACCCCCACCACCGTGAAACCCCCCTCCACTGTTCCTCTTCCCCTCCCCCTCCCACCCCCACCTCCGTGAACCCCCCCCCACAACCACACCTTCTCTCTCTATTTCGCACCGATCCTCTTCACCTCCCCCCCCCCCCACCGACCCTCTCTCTCTCTCTCTCTCTCTCCTTGGAACGGCCATCAGAATCCGAATCGATTTGAAACTCAACGAGCGAGAGCGACGAGCAAGAGAACGGCGAGAGAGGGAGAGCGACGCGACGAGCGAACCAGAGATGCGAAGAGACGGTGAGCGAGCGACGGCGAGGAGGGAGAGCGACGGTGAGCGCGGATTCGCACAGGGGGGATTCGCACAGAGGGGGGATTTGCAGAGAGGGGGAGGGACGGTGGTGGGGGTGGGAGGGGGGAGGGTGAAGAGGAACAGTGGAGGGGGAGGGGGGTTCACGGTGGTGGGGGGTGGGAGGGGGGGTGAAGAGGAACAGTGGAGGGGGGAGGGGGGGTTCACGGTGGTGGGGGGTGGGAGGGGGGAGGGTGAAGAGGAACAATGGAGGGGGGAGGGGGGTTCACGGTGGTGGGGGTGGGAGGGGGGTGAAGAGGAACAGTGGAGGGGGAGGGGAAGAGGGTCACGAGGAAGAAGAAGGTGGGGGGGGGGGTGGGGGTGTGCCTACGTGGCAGTCCACGTGGGCTGCCACGTAGGATAAGTCAGTCAAAATTGGGGTGGGGGACATTGATTTTACAAATTGGGAAAATAGGGGGACCAAAATCGTCAAATTAAAACTTCAGGGACCAAAATCGAGAATTGGTCATAATAGGGGGACCAAAACTGTAATTAAGCCTAAAGAATATGAATATAGCCATTGAAAAATAAGACAAGTGGTTGGTTGCTTTGAAAACGTGGACAGCCTAAAAGAAATTATTTGTTCTTTTATCTTCTTCCCACGAAGTTTATGTTTGTCAATTTTATGAGAAATTTGGATTTGATGTCATGTCAAACGTAAGGAGCAGTTAGTTATTCACTAAACACATAATAATTTGCGATACATTTGTTGAACAGACTATATTTTAAATTTTATAATAAGTAAAAATCAAAAACTGCACTTAAACTCTTAAAATCTAGAGTGTTGATCTTGATCGGACACCTCCAATTTTCCGATTGATTGACTGCATAGTCGGACCGACTGCACTAAATCCAAATTCAATAGTTTGTGGTTCAATATTGGTTTTTGAGGAAATCGGTGTTGTATATAATTATGGTGGCATTTTTTGTAATTAAGCTGGCACGTTTTGTTTCGGTGTGTAATTTTTAACACTGTTCATATGTAAAACTAGTGTTAAAAGGTTTCAAAAATTTCTTAACATTACGACGCTTCATATGTGATGAATTGGTGCTAAATGGTTTATTAATGTATCTTAAATGTCACCGGGTTCTCATATAACACACATATATTTCTTAATAACCGGGGTAATATGTTATTTCCCAAATTTTAATTTAATGAAACCCTATATTTCTTTTTGAGTTGTACTCTTTCCATTTATGCTTTCTTCTTATGCTCTCTTCACTTTGTGCTCGCTATTGAGAATGCACAACTCAAAGAAGAAATTGAACATTTGTGCTCCGCTTCATTGAAATGAGAAATGAGACTAATTACATTTATAGTGCTACTGTGCTACTTATATACACAGTGGTTCAAGCACAACTAACCATTATCGGCTTGTAACCAACTCTAACAAAGCTAACTATATAACTAACTGATAAACACACTATATTAACTTAATTAACAAAATTAATTAGAGTGGTAACTCTAATGGCCCTCCTCAAGTTGGGAGGTATATGTCAAGAACTCCCAACTTGCTGTACACGTGGGAGAGCTTTTGTTAGAGGATCTGCAAGTTGTTTAGCTAAGGCAACTTGCTCTAGAATACCCAATATCAACGGAAACCCCAATCCGTATAGCTATACGAATAATGCCAGGGCCCTAGCTTTGGATTCATGACTCCCCTCGGCTAGGTATGCTACATGAACTCGGGATCGTCATCCCCCTCAATATCTTTTATTAACCTCTTAGATCATGAAACATAAGCGATTCAATGCATAAAAACATTCAAACATCAATGGGAAGGGTTAAGGAAAGGATCGGGGAAGGTTTGGAATCGAAAGGAATCGTTTCGGGTGCGTTTTAAAACTGGGACAGAACTCTGCGCACGGGTCGTGCGCTTCTGACAGCACTTGAAATTGTCCCCTTTTTCATGATTTTGCCGTTCCATTCGATTCCGATCCTCGTTCCACTCGATTCCTAACTCATCAACAGTCAAAACAACATTGAAAACATGTTCAATCAACATTCAAACAACCTCAAATCATCAATCAAAAACAAGATTGGCTAGTTTTCCTCAAAAACCGTCCCTCTTCCGGTTTAACAGTTTTTCACCAAAACGCTTTATAATCACACGTCAAACCGAAATATTAAAATCATAAACCAATTCACATCAACACATAACACTCAATCAATCATCAAACATCAATTTTGTCAATCCAAAATAAGTTTGACATCAAAAACAACACTTCAACACATCAAATTTTGACATAACGTCAACTTTCAACGAATCAAACGAATCCTCAGTAATCGAAGAACTCACCTCAATTGACGATTCCCACACATCAAACACGCGAGAAATCCTAGCGTTGGGGCATCAAGTCAAACCTAGGCACCAACTTTCTTCATTTTCCTTAAAATCACCCATAAGCTCCCCAACTCAAATCAAGCTCCAATCTTTGCTCAATCTCTCTTGGGTTGGTTCCAAGTTTAGGGTTTGGGTGAACCCTCTTCGCCTCTTCTTCCTCCTTTCTCTTCTTCTTCCTTCGTTCTTCTTTTCTTCTTTTCTTCTTTTCTCTCCTCTCATCTCTCGACCTCTTCTCTTCTTTAACTAAGGAAGTTAATGCTTTAACTAAGGAAAAATTAGAGCTTAGAAAAGAAAATGATGATCTTGTCTATTTCAAGGAAAATTATGTATGTGATAAGTGTATAGAACATGAAAAGAAAATCAAAACAGCTTGAATATACAATAGACAAAATGTCCAAATTACAACATGTACATCCTAGGATTCCGAGAAATAATTTTGTGAAAAGCAATATGCATCATAGACCTAAGTTTTCCACTAGACCTTATATTAAATGTTATTATTGTGGTAAACCTGGACATACTGCTTCCGTTTGCAGAGCAAGAGGTAATCAAACTATGAGAAAGATATGGATTCCCAAAGGAACCATACCAAACACTAACCCACAAGGACCCAAAGATATTTGGGTACCGAGAACCTTGTTTTAGATCTTTGCAGGTATGCTTCAAGGTATGGGGGCAGATTGATACCTTGACAGCAAAGACTCAAAACGCATGACCGGAGACGCAATAAAGTTCTTAACACTCACCCCCGGAAAAGCCGTCATGTGACTTGTGATAGATAGAGGAAGAATCACCGGTAAAGGTCAGATTGGTTAAAATTTTATTCACCTCTATTTTGAAAATGTGCTTAAGAATAGTTTATCAAGTCAAATATGTGACTACTAAAATAGAGCAATTCCTGAATCTCATTTCATGTATCTTTAAAGAACAAATATTTATAAGGCATGAAAGTATTTTGGTCATCCCTCTAGGACTAAGCATATAGAAATTATATATCACCTTCTTAGAGGTTATGGTTAAAAAGGCGATAGTATGATTGAGTTAGTTGAGTCGTCAGAAACAACTAGTTGACATTTTCAGAAATCCATTGCAAAAGAAAACCTGGTCTTCATTTACTCAAATGAGTTTTTTTTTCAATAAAATGTTTTTCAAGTGATTTTATAAAATATGAATTAAAGAGAATTTGTGACTTATGAATTTTTGCGTGCTCAAAAAGCGTTTTATAAAGCAGCTGAAATGCTACCTTTTCCCGAAATCCATTTTCTCCTGTCACAATCAATTGCTGGCTCTGGCATTAAAATTCAGAATACATACTCACAATCATTGTTCAACGAAAATAATTATCTTTTACCTGTTTTGATGAAATACTCTCTCCATGGTTTCAAATATGATTTTCTATTGGTTTTGATGATTCCTTATAAAACTGCAATGGTTCTTTTACCTTGTCAAATAGCCGTGACATTCGGTTCGCAAACTCTATCTTACGTTGACCCTCTTTGATCATGACAAAAAGGGGGAGAGAAATATAGGGTTGCATATGAGCATATAGAACTTGCATATTATGCATCTAGTCAATAAGTCAGGGGGAGCATCATGATAGAGGGAGCATCATATATATATATATATATATATATATATATATATATATATATATATATTATCTGTTTGAACTAACGTCCCACCTTGAGATGAGTAAATGTTTTGTCATCATCAAAAAGGGGGAGAATGTGGATACCTGTGTTGCAGGTTATCTAATATTGCAGGATTAGTTTTGATGATGAAAAAGACAAAGCCAAGTTGATGGCCAAAGAAATGAGAGTGTCAAAGCAAAGCTGATAAAAAGTATCATATATTCAAAAGTCACAATCCAAGTCAACCAAGCTCAAAGTATTGAAGATTCAAGTATAAGGGTAGTCCTTAGGGTTTTGGGTGAGTCTTAGGATAAATGTAAGCTCTTACGAAGGTCAGCTCATCTCGCAAAGTCTCTCGTCCCAAAGCTTTTTCAAAATACATGCATGAACAAGTAATCCTAAAAAGTATTTTTGAAAAACTCTAAAATCGATTTCACTCTCTTTGAAACTAAGCCTAAATCGATTTTCAAACACAATGGCTAAGCTCCTAATCGATTTCATAAGCATACAAGTGATTCATATTGTTTCCTTATTTGAAAAAATCGATTTCCACTTATGTCTAAATTGAAAGAATCGATTCACACCTTTTCCATACATGAAAGAATCGATTCACATCTTTTCCATACATGAAAGAATCGATTCTCAGGCAAAGAATCGATTTGCATCTCTCTTCAAATAAAGTAAAGAATCGATTTGCACATTACTTGTTTTAAAACACATAATCGATTCCTTGCTTTCTTATTCAAATGAAGAATCGATTTCAAACTCTTTCAAAGAATCTCACAATCGATTCCTTCCTAAATCAAGTAAACAAGAATCGATTCCTAGATCAATTCAAATAACAAAGAATCGATTCCCACATATTTTTAAACGTAAACTTGATTTTTCCAAAGCCTATAAATAGAGGCCTTATAGCCTCCATTTCTCAACCAACCCATTCTTATAATCTATTCTTTCTGAAAAACTCTTATATTTTATTTGTGTTCTTCTCGCACCGCCGGTCCGTCAAGAGCTGATCTTTGGCTAAGAGTTAGTTGGGGTTGCATTCTTCAAATTGTGTAATCTGCCTACGTTAAGAGGTATTTCTGTATTTACATTTGTTATTATTTAGTTTTTTGTGATTTGTACTAGGGAGTGGGGTATCTCTCTAGGGTAGCTGTTTGTACTAGGAAGTGGGGTATTGTTATACCCCAATTTTGCCCGATCTTTTTATCGTACTCGTTCTAGTCTCATATCACAAGCTCATGGGTTTCGAACACTGTTTTGCATTTAATTCAAACCGGTTTGTCCAATTGGGCCTATGCCCAACCTTTTGGGCCTAATTTTGTTAGCTTGCCTAATTGGGCTTATGCTTAGCGTTTCAAACCAGTTTTTTAAATAAATGGGCTTATGCCTAATGTTTGCCTAAATGGACCTGTGGCTAGATTGGACCTAATCTTGAAATTTGTTCTAATTGGGCCTTGTTTCAGTTTTGATTGGGCTTGGCCCAATTTAATCATTCTCTTTCATTTTTGACCCAAAGAAAAACAAACAGTAAATCTGTCCATAGCAAATATAATAATAAAAAATCAATAAAATTTACAAATGTTTACAATGATCCAAAAAAATCAAAATTAATTTAAAAAATAATAATAAATAATAATAATAATACAAATCCGAAAATAATAAAAAATACAAAAATAAAAGAAACGAAAAAGAGCAGCAACAGCAGCTTCCTAGCTTCCTTGGGCCTGTTCTTGCTGAGCAAGTTTTCTCAACAAGTCCAAATACCTGAAAATGGAAAGAATTGGGGAAGGATCAGCAGAAAACCCTAATTTTTTTACCTATATAAACAAGCTCAGTCCAGAGAGAAAGGGCAGACGGAGATAGGGAGAAAATACATAGAATTCAGAACCAAAAGATTAGGGTTTTCACATTGAAACCCTAATCGCAAAATACTAAACAATCAGAAACAGAAGTAGCAGGAGCAATCAGGGTAACAGTAGCAGTGATTAGCAGCAGTCAAACAAGTTCAGAATCTGTAAAAACAGGTTAGTGTCCCTTTTATTCAAAAATAAAATCTAGCCATAGGTGTAGGTATTCTGTAATGTATTAGATGCTCATACGGCAACTGCAAGTACGTTTTGTTGTTCTTTTCAGTATCCTTAGTCATATATACATATGTATGCATCCTATGAATAGATCAGGTTTAAAAAATCTGGGACTCAATTAGGATTTTAATTCAGTATTAGGAACAGGCTAATGTGTGTTTATCATGAACGCGTTAAAGCTCCTAGAATATGAGGTTAGGCTTAAAAACAAAATCGAAACAGTTTAGAAACAAAATTAAAGTTCTGTCAATTTGTTTTAGAAAAAAGAAATTAGGTAAAGGTCACGGTTTAGCATTTGGTCTTTTTAAGAAATCAGAAATCAAAACAGAGAAAACAAAATAAGAAAAGAGAAAAAGCAGGAGGAACCGAAGCTTACCCCCTTTAGCTCCGACCACCGTAGACGGTGGTCGTCTTCCCCAATCACGTCGTCACCATCAGCGAGCACCACCGTAAGGCCCGGCGTCGTCCCTCCTGTCACCGTCAGCCGTGAATCCCAGGAAAAGCAAAAAAAACAACATATAAAAAAAAGAGAGAAGGGCAATCAGATTAGAAGAGTGAAGAGAAAATATAAAATAAATAAATAAATAAAAAAGACAAGAGGAGCCGTAGCCTTACCCATCAGTTCCGGCCACCGTAGACGGTGGCCGTTCGCCCCAAGCACCGTCATCAGCCCTCAACTGAGCCCTCGCCGTTCCTCTCCCCTTGCGATCCTTAAAACCGAACGACAACGTAGCCACTACCACCGTAAGCCCGCTGTCGCATCGCGCCGTCTTCCCCATCGCACTGTCTTCCTCATCGCATCGCCGTCGTGGCCAGCACTTCGCGCGTGCTACCTCCACCGCGATGGCCAGTCAATACTGTCCACCGTCCTCGTCACCGTCGGGACCCTTACCACCGTAAACCTCTTCTCTTCCCCTCCGTCCCTTGGATCTCTCTCTCGACGCAAACCGCGCCTTTTTCTCGCCGGAAATCCCTCTGTCAATACCCAAGATTTTCGCACACTCCCCCCCCCTGAATGTTAGTGCGGCGCAAATGGGGGAAGAATGAGATTTAGGGTTCGAGGGAGAAAGGGGAAGGACGGCGCCGCGTGAGAGATGTGAGAAAATTAGGTTTAGGGTTTTTAGGTTGCCTTATATAGTGTGGACATTTAGGGGCATTTTCGTCTTTTCCTTTAATTCAATACTATTAACACCCCCAGCGTGTACTTCATACAACCCCCTGTGCATGAGCCCAGCTTCGTAAGTGACCAACCCATAACCCGAATAACGTGGACTGGGCTTCTGCTTTTCACACTTCCCTGTTCTAATAATACAGCCATCTGCTCTAACTGCACCCCTGTTTTACTAATGCAGCCCCTTTTCGTTTTTCTATTTATTTCTTCCCAAAAAATAATTTCTTTCACATAAACATATAAAAATAAATAGATAAATATTTCATTTTCGAAATGTAAATAGGGGACTAAGTCGACTGTACAGTCGGGTTAGCCTGCTTTTTAGGTAATTAATGAACCGTTACGGATCATGGCCTGAAATCCCTGTTTAAAACCAATAAATTTTTAAATTAAAATCAACCCCAACACAGTTTTTTCCCCACGAATCAAATTCTCAAAATAGGGGACTAAGCCGACTGTACAGACGGGTTAGTCAGCGTTCTAGGATAAATGAGCCGTACGGCTCAGGAATCCTAAAACCCCTATTCCAATAAAACCAAACAAACATACTTCAAATCATTTTCCAAACTCCAAAAATTCTATTTTCACAAAGTAGGGGACTAAGCCGACTGTACAGTCGGGTTAGTCGTCGTTTTAGGACAAAATGAACTGATCACTCAAGCGTCCTAAGACCCCTATATTAAAAAATACCAACCAACAAACATCTTTCTACCAAGAACTACGTGTGATTTGATTCTCTACCAAGAGATACGTAGGAGCAGATGGGGGGCCCACATCTGTCAATTGCACTAATAAAAAACCTTTTTTTTAGTCCTTTTCTAATCCCTTCTTAAATTCAAATAAAATATCAATTTTCTTCTTTCTGTTTAATTCACAATAAAAGGGTAAAAATGAATGTTTTCAAAATTAACTTCCGCTTCTACAACTAGTTAGCAGGTAACCTTCCTTAGGAAGGATGTCGTGGGGTGCTAATACCTTCCCTGCGCATAACCGACTCCCGAACCCTTATCTGGTCTCAAGGACCCTTATCCATTCAAAAGGGGATTTTCCAATGTTTGCCCTTAAACAAAACTTTGGTGGCGGCTTCATTTTTGAACCTTCGAGGAATCCTCTCCCGGATTTTTCGGTCGCTACAGCTGGCGACTTCACTGGGGACACTTAGAGAGTCAAGCCTAGTTTAAATTAGTTGTAGGATTAGTTGTTAATTTAATTTTATTTTTACCCTTCCCTTTCATCTTTTATTCTTGTTGCATGTTATGTATTTATGTGATATGTAAACCTTAGGATAGAAGACCACTTTTTTGTATCTGTATTTGTTTGTTTTGCAGATTGGGGGGTATTATTGATATTTTGCTCCTTCACACACTCCACTATCACACTTTTGCACACACGTGAGAATAGTCCTGTACCCGGACTGGAGAATAACCTAAGTTAGAACGAGACTGCGTAGTGATGGCCTACTGGATGTGCGTCCTGTTGGGTGGTCACGAAAGTCTCACCTAGAGTTTGGTCCCTCTTGAGAATGTTGGCACTCCTAATAGCTTGCCTATTGTTGTTGATCAGTGTTCTTAATTGGGGTCGTTGGCTCTAGGAACCTCATATAGGACTCTTTAGAGCTACCCTATGAAAGATTCACTCAATAGACGAGCCCTAGACCTATTCCCTAAGGAACCCTCGTAGGACACAAAGGAGCCTCATACCCCTGCATTCAAACAAACACTGATACATTTTTCCGGTCTTCTTAAAAGAAAAAAATTTTCAAAAAAAGTCATATGTTATTTCGACAAATTATTTAGCATACCTCATGCATTTTTTACTTATTCCTGTTCTTTTTTGCATGACATAAATTCCTTTTTACATCAACATTTCATGTACCGCCAGGAAATTGTAAGGCTTTCTTTCAGACAGGATGGATCAAAAGTTAAGACAGACCATACATTTGAAAATCAAGCAACCAAACCTACGAAGTCTGCGAGACCTAAGCAATAAAATGGCGCCATGGCTTCGTGACTCCTTCACCGCCAAGTATGGGAATCTTTTAAGTCTGCTGAATATCAAGGTACAAGCTGAAGCTCTCACTGCATTAGGCCAGTATTATGATCCACCGTTACGGTGTTTCACCTTTCAAGACTATCAGTTGGCCCCGACCTTAGAAGAATTTGAAAATATACTATGCTTCCCTCCAGCAAACAAAAAGCCATACCGATATGTGGAAAGTTATCCTATAGCTGAAAAATTGTCTGAAATATTAAAAATTCCAACATCACACTTGGCCAAGAAGATAATTGTAAAGAAGGGGGTAGAAGGTTTGACAAGATGGTACTTGGAAGAGGAAGCCTTGTTCTGGGCTGGTAAAGAAAATTGGGCTACATTCATGGACGTCTTCGCTCTCATCATCTATGGGGTTGTTCTGTTTCCCAACGACGACGGCTATATTCATTACACTGCAATAGACGTTTTCTTAGCATTCAAACTCCGAGGACAAAATCCCACCTCAGCTGTTCTTGCTGACGTGTATTACACCATGCACGAACGTCACAAAAAGCGATCAGGCTTGATCCTATGCTGTTTGCCTGTATTGTATCGCTGGTTCACTTCTCACATCTTCAAAAGAAATCATCATATAGAGGTCAGGGGCAAGACAGAATGGGCCCAATACATCGCCGGCCTCAAAGGGAGTGACATTTCTTGGTATTCCCGGGACCAAAACATAGAAGAAATCGTCTATCAATGTGGTGATTTCCCAAATGTCCCCCTCATAGGGACTAAAGGCTGCATCAACTACAATCCCGCCATCGCTTTGAGGCAGTTGGGTTATCCTATGATGAATCCACCCCCGGAAGAATCTTTACTCTCATTTGTACTGGAGAAGAGAGGTTCGGAAGATCTTGATACACTAAGAAAGATTAGTCGGGCTTGGGGCAAAATATCCAGAAAAGGTCATGAACTAGGGCCCAGAGGCATTGATGCCAAAGAAAGCTACATCCAGTGGGTCAAAACTAGAGCCCAAGAAATTGGACTACCATTCCGTCTGGCAACTCCAGTCACCCCCGAAGTTCCTCCGCCTATCCCTATGCTCGATGAAGATCTAGAGAAACTCCAAGTCGCCTTATCCAAAGCAGAACAAGAAAAGGCAGGATTGCAAGCTAAGCTAGAGAAAGTGCTCCAAGAAAATGCTGATTTGCAACGGGAAAGTATCTCGAAAAGAAAACGCCTGGCTGAATGTAATGAAAGGGAGCGGGCCGGAAAAGAAAAAATGCACCGCCTGCAAGAAAGTCTCATGGGCGCAAACGAAGAGCTCAAAGTGCGCAATCGAGAGAGAGATCGAGCCATAGACAATGCATATGAATGGGAAAAACAACTGACCAAGTGTGCCGCGAATGAGAGAACACTACGAAGCCAGCTCGAAGATATGAAACCTCAGCTAGAGGGAATGACTGCTGAATGTGAGAATAGGCTGGTAATTGAAAGAAAGGCCAGAGAAGTGATACAAAAGAAGCTTGAAGAGTATCAAGAAGCTCTGCAGGAAGAATGCAAGAAAACCATCGACCTAAAGGCTTATGCCGAATATCAAGACAAAATCTACGATGACCTTAACAAGGAACATGTGTTTTTGAAAGAGCATTATGTGAAGCTGAATGACGACTATGAGTACTGGAGGAACAAATTCTCCCAGTTAGCCGAGCTAGCAAATGAGGCTGTCAGAGAGATCCCCAGACACCTAATAGCAGCGGACTTTGCCAGAGATAAAGACACGCCCATCGAGATTACAAGATTCATTGATTTTTGTAAACGTCTTGTTACTGTGTTAAAAATTAAAGGACGTTATCCTGGTTTCATGGAAAAAAATGTAGTTCGCCAGTTTGCTTGATTGTTTTTCATATATAAGACTCGTTCGTTCTGTTTTGAACTTTGAATCTATTTTGTGTTGAATAGAAACTTACAATTCTCCTGGCGTAACACGAAAGCATACATTTGCACTCCATGCATATTCATTCATTCATTCATTCATGTACTTACGTCGAAAAAACTTGAAAAAAACAGAGTGAAAAGGCAAACTGGTTCATCAACATCGCTACCGGACTCGCTCTCAAGCAAAGAAGATGGCCGAAGAAGATAATCAAGCTCTGAGAGAAGACATGGCAAAACTGAAGGATCAAATGAACGAGATGATGGTATTGAAAGATCAAATGGCCGAACTCATGAAACTCCTCGAGAAAAGAAGCGCAGACGAAAATGCCTCGGCAGGGAATACTGAGAACAATGCTTCGAGCCTTCCTCCTCCCAGCTCCGAGCCTCCATACACCGCTGGAGTGAACATCCAGGGCTGCCCATGGCCCCCTTACGGTCTCCCAGCTGGTTATACTCCTCCTACCATGGAGGTCAATCTAGAGGGGGGACCTTCGGGAGTCGCTGGACCTTCAACTCAAAATACAAATGCAGAAATATCGCAAGCTCACTTCTCAAGTCCTACGACTGCACCTCAGGTCATTCCACAGGGTTATACTCCGTCACCAGTAGTAATTCATCACGCTCCTACTCCCAATTCGCACATCTTGAATACGAACTCCGCTGCAATACCAATGGTACCTCCTCACTACAACATGAGAGGACCCACTCATAACTACTCAATGGAGGACTCTCAGCCCAAGGATAAGTATCAAATGCTTGAAGAGCGCGTGAGAGCAATCGAAGGATCCAATGTCGGTGCAAGGGACGCGTACGACCTATGTCTTGTCCCAAATGTGGCCATCCCTCCTAAATTCAAAGTGCCAGACTTCGACAAATATAGAGGTTCAACCTGTCCAGCAAGCCATCTGACCATGTACTGCAGGAAAATGGCCGCATTCGCACATGATGACAAACTGCTCATCCATTACTTCCAAGACAGCCTAGCTGAGTCAGCTTCGAATTGGTACATGCAGTTGGAACGTGCTCACATCAGATGCTGGAAAGACCTAGCAGACGCTTTTCTAAAGCACTATAAGTACAACACTGATATGGCACCTGATAGGACACAGCTACAGAATATGGTGAAAGGGGATAACGAGTCCTTTAAGGAATACGCTCAACGCTGGAGAGGGTTAGCAGCACAAGTAGCACCGCCTTTGTTGGAAAAAGAAATGGTAACAATGTTCATGGATACTTTACAGTCGCCCTTCTACGACAGATTAGTAGGGAGTGTATCCTCAAGCTTCTCGGATATGGTCATCATAGGAGAGAGGTTAGAGAATGGTTTAAGGAATGGAAAGATTGCACACAGCTTCACCGGAACCAATAGCCAGAAAAAGCCTTTCGCTGGTTTTCCCAAAAGAAGAGAGGGGGAAACTAACGCAATCACTGGAGCCGGAAAACCCTCCTACACTAAACCGCCACAAGCCTATCAATTCCCTACCCAAACACCATCAGCCTCACCTCACCAAAACCTTCCCAGCTACAGACCACAAAATTACCCCGAGAGGAAGCCTGTTAGCTTTGACCCGATACCCATGTCGTACACAGAGCTGTTTAACCATCTCATCGATCACAACCTAATCACTCCCCGTCCGATGAGACCTATTCAGCCTCCTTTCCCAAAAAACTATGACCCAAATGCTACCTGTGGGTTCCACGCTGGAGCAGTCGGCCATTCCACTGAAAACTGCAAAGCTTTGAAATATGTGGTGCAAGACCTAATCGAATCCAAATGGCTGAATTTCAAAGAAGACGGCCCAAATGTTGCCACTAACCCTCTGCCAGGGCATGGGAACTCCTCTGTTAATGCTGTTGAAATTTTTGAAGAGGAGTCCTTAATCAGAAAGGTGGAAGATATCAGCACACCTCTAAGCATTATCCATGCTGAATCGTGCCACTTCGGAGTTGTTATGAAGGGATGCGCCGGCAAAGGTTTATGTACCAACCCTCGCTGTGCCGGGACATGCGAAGCATTCAAGCTAGTCCTTCAAGATCTGCTGGACCGACATATAATACAAGTGGGATTTCAAAAGAGGGAGGATCAAGTGTCAACCATCCTATCAAACAATGGCCAGGACAAGGATACCCGGAAGCCGCTAGAGATCCGCTACACTAAGGACTCGAAGTCGTCCCTGGGTACACCTAAACCGATCACTATCCAAGTGCCTACTCCCTTCCCCTACAGGGACACCAAAGCAGTCCCCTGGAATTACAGCGCGAAAGTCCAAGTGAAAGGTCCTCAGAACAGCCCCGACGTCATTAACATCTCAGGGTTTAGTGGAATGACTCGTAGCGGGCGTATCTATGCCCCTGAAAGACTCGGTGGAGGGAAAACAAGAGAAGAAGAAGAAAGAACCCGCAAGGGTAAAGACAAAGAAGTAGAACCTGTTGATAAGAATGCAGGCCAAAGGACACTGTCTGAACAGGAAGCCGGCGAATTCTTAAAGCTTATGAGGCAGAGTGAGTATAAGGTGGTTGACCAGCTGAATCAGACCCCTGCTAAGATATCCCTGTTATCATTATTGCTCAGCTCAGAAGCTCATCGTGCGGCATTGATGAAGGTATTGAACGAGGCCTATGTCACTCATGATATCACGGTGGGTCAGTTTGATGGGATCGTTGGGAACATTGTTGCAAGCAACTACCTCACTTTTACTGATGACGAGATTCCGGCCGAAGGGAGAGGGCACAACAGGGCTTTACACATCTCCGTGAAATGCGGAGAGTACTCACTTGCTCGAGTGCTCATTGACAATGGATCGTCCTTGAATGTGTTACCCAAGTCGACCATGGAAAAGTTGCATGTGGATTGTTCATATATGAGACCCAGCTCTATATTGGTCAGGGCCTTTGATGGATCAAGAAGAGAGGTCATCGGAGAGATGGAGTTACCTGTACAGGTAGGTCCAGAAGTCTTCGTAGTGATTTTCCAAATAATGGATATCAATCCATCTTACAGTTGTCTTTTGGGGAGACCATGGATACATTCTGTCGGGGCTGTTCCCTCCTCTCTACATCAGAGGCTCAAGTTCATAGTGAACAACAAGCTAGTAGTTATTTTTGGTGAAGAAGAAATGCTAGTGAATAGGTCGTCTGCTGCCCGCTACATTGAGGCTGCCGAAGAATCGCTCGAGACTGCCTTCCAAGCATTAGAAATTGCAAATGCCACCTCCGTGAAGGGAGAAGTCCTTCCATTGAAGCCTAAGTTGTCCAAGGCTGCCTTAATGGTTGCTAAAGTCATGATAGGCAAAGGTTACCAAGCTGGAAGCGGTTTAGGGAGGACTGAACAAGGGATATTGACCCCGATACAATTGCAGGGAAACAAGGACAGACATGGGATAAGACACTGGCCTGGTCGTGCTGACAAGAGAAGAATAGCTGAGGAAAAGAAGGAGCGGAGGATAGCCAAGCTTGAAGGTAGAGAGGCAAGCATGAAGAAAATCATCATCGGCGACATCAAGTTAAACTTTCGGAGCGCGGGAATGCTGAATCCAAATCAGATTGCAGCCATTGAAGATGATCTAAATGCCGGAGATGGCGTCGCCAGCCTTGTGCGCCCTTGTCCTGCAAGTGAAAGGCTTAATAATTGGGAGATTGTTGACTTCCCCGTAGTTTTTAGTCCAAAGTAATTTTCCTGTAATGCAATCCTTTGGCTCTGCCCAAGGCCTTGGGACATTTCATTAGGGCACACATGTTTTCTTTTCAGTATCATCATTAATGAAACGTTATTTTGAGTTCTCCAATGAATTTCCACTTCCCTTTTCATTTGCTTTGGTTTTTTTTCTTTTTTTTCGTTTTTATTTATTCTGTCAATTTCGCTAAATGCAGATCTAAAAAAATTATCTTTGAAAATAACGACGCTGATAACTCATGCTGTAACTTTGACCACCCTATTAATCAAACTGAGGAAGATATTGAAGATAACTGGGAAACCCCTCCAGAGTTGATGAGAATGATGGAACAAGAGAATAAGGTGATCCAGCCCCACGAGGAATCGACCGAAACAATTAACTTGGGCACAGAAGAAGACAAGAGAGAGGTCAAGATCGGCACCACAATGAAAGACAGCGAACGGGAGAAACTGGTACGACTTTTGTTCGAATATGTCGACATTTTTGCATGGACATATCAAGACATGCCCGGGTTAGACACCGACATAGTTGAACACAAACTACCAGTGAAACCCGAATGCCCACCGGTGAAACAGAAATTAAGAAGAATGAAGCCGGATATGTCAATGAAAATCCGGGACGAGGTTAAGAAGCAATTCGATGCTGGATTCTTAGCAGTAGTCAAATACCCTCAATGGGTCGCCAACATTGTTCCAGTTCCAAAGAAAGATGGGAAGGTTCGGATGTGTGTCGATTATCGAGATTTGAACAGAGCCAGCCCTAAAGATGATTTTCCTTTGCCTCACATTGATGTCCTGGTAGACAGCACAGCACAACACTCTCTCTTCTCCTTCATGGATGGGTATTCCGGATATAACCAAATCAAGATGGCCCCTGAGGATATGGAGAAAACCACCTTCATCACCCTCTGGGGTACATTCTGTTACAAAGTAATGCCATTCGGACTGAAGAATGCTGGTGCAACTTACCAAAGGGCAATGGTAGCATTATTCCATGATATGATGCATAAAGAAATAGAGGTCTACGTGGATGATATGATTGCAAAATCCAAGACTGAGGAAGAACATGTCGTTAATCTGCAAAAACTCTTCGAACGTCTAAGGAAGTTCAAACTCAGATTAAATCCTGCCAAATGCACTTTCGGTGTAAAATCAGGAAAGCTCTTGGGTTTCATAGTCAGTCAAAGGGGAATAGAGGTAGATCCAGCCAAGGTACGAGCAATTCTTGAAATGCCGGCGCCAAAAACCGAGAAAGAGGTTCGTGGATTCTTGGGAAGATTGAATTACATTTCCAGATTCATATCCCAATTAACATCCACCTGTGAGCCTATCTTCAAATTATTGTGCAAGAATCAAGAGGCAAAGTGGAACGATAACTGCCAAGAAGCCTTTGAGAAGATCAAGAGGTATCTCCAAAATCCACCAGTCCTAATGCCGCCTGTATCCGGCAGACCTCTCATTTTGTACCTAACAGTGCTAGACAAATCAATGGGTTGTGTGCTGGGGCAACATGACGAGTCCGGAAGGAAGGAGCATGCCATTTACTATCTCAGCAAGAAGTTCACTGAATGCGAGACAAGATACTCGTTGTTGGAAAAAACGTGTTGTGCTTTGGCCTGGGCTGCACGCCGTCTAAGGCAGTATATGCTAAGCCATACCACTTGGTTGGTATCTAAGATGGATCCAATCAAATACATCTTCGAAAAACCCGCACTCACAGGGAAAATTGCTCGCTGGCAAATGTTGCTATCTGAATACGACATCCTGTACGTCACTCAAAAAGCGATCAAAGGTAGTGCATTGGCTGAATACTTGGCACACCAACCCATTGAGGATTACCGATCAATGCAATGCGATTTCCCCGATGAAGATATAATGGCTCTATTCGGAGAAGGAAAGTCTCCAGGCGATGAAAGGTGGAGAATGTCATTTGATGGCGCTTCCAATCTATGGGGGCATGGGGTCGGAGCTGTATTGATTTCCCCAGATAACCGCTTCATACCGTGTACTGCTAGATTGAGTTTCTATTGCACCAACAACATCGCAGAATACGAAGCATGTATTCTGGGCATCCAAGCGGCCCTCGAGTGGAAGGTTAAGAGACTCGATGTATACGGAGACTCGGCCTTGGTCATTTATCAAATAAGAGGTGACTGGGAGACCAGAGATTCAAAGTTGATCCCCTATCGCGATCACGTCCAAAAGATGATCGAACAGTTTGACGAGATCACCTTCCACCATTTCCCTCGTGAAGAAAATCAGTTGGCAGACGCCTTAGCAACTTTGTCGTCAATGTTCAACATCAATGACAATAAGAGTCTGACACTCATCCGAATTCAACATCGAGATTTGCCAGCACATCATTGTATGGAAATTGAAGAAGAACCCGACAGTGAACCTTGGTATTACGACATCAAGCAGTATATAATAAACAGAGAATATCCTCCTGGTGCCACAGAGAATGATAAAAGAATGCTCAGGAGATTGTCAATGGGTTTCTTCCTAAATGGGGAAGTACTTTATAAAAGAAATCACGATATGGTCCTCCTCCGATGTGCGGCAAAAGAGGAAGCAGAAAGGATTATGAAAGACGTCCACGAAGGCTCGTTCGGCACTCATTCTAATGGGCACACAATGGCAAGAAAGATCTTGAGGGCTGGCTACTATTGGTTGTCAATGGAGACCGATTGCTTTAACTATGTGAGGAGGTGTCATAAATGTCAAATCTATGCTAATAACATTCATGTGCCGCCCGCTTCTTTGAACGTTTTAGCAGCACCATGGCCGTTCTCAATGTGGGGCATGGATGTCATTGGTCCTATCGAACCTAAAGCATCGAACGGTCATCGCTTCATCCTGG
The DNA here is from genome assembly GCA_039519185.1 of Astragalus membranaceus. Lineage (NCBI taxonomy): Eukaryota > Viridiplantae > Streptophyta > Magnoliopsida > Fabales > Fabaceae > Astragalus > Astragalus membranaceus. The sequence goes on along the minus strand of CM076846.1, from coordinate 135,830,578 downwards.
TTGCCATCGACTATTTCACCAAGTGGGTCGAAGCCGCTTCTTATACCAGTGTAACGAAATCTGTGGTCGTCAAGTTCATAAAAAGGGACTTGGTCTGCCGTTACGGCCTTCCAAATAAGATCATCACAGATAACGGGACCAATCTGAATAACAAGATGATGAAAGAGTTGTGTGAGGATTTCAAAATTCAACACCATAACTCTTCTCCATACCGTCCAAAGATGAATGGGGCGGTCGAAGCGGCAAACAAGAATATAAAGAAGATCGTGCAAAAAAATGGTAGTGACATTCAAGGATTGGCATGAAATGCTTCCCTTCGCACTGCATGGATACCGAACCTCAGTTCGCACGTCAACAGGGGCAACTCCATTTTCGCTAGTATATGGGATGGAAGCAGTTCTTCCCATCGAAGTTGAAATACCCTCTCTGCGAGTGCTGATGGAAACAAAGTTAGAAGAAGCGGAATGGGTTCAAGCTCGTCTCGATCAGTTGAATTTCATTGAAGAAAAGAGAGTAGTCGCTCTGTGCCACGGGCAGTTGTACCAGCAAAGAATGAGGAAAGCTTTCGAGAAGAACGTCCGTCCTCGACAGTTTCAGGAGGGAGACCTAGTGCTCAAGAAAATCCTGCCTATCCAAAAAGATTCCCGGGGGAAATGGACCCCTAATTATGAAGGACCTTACGTGGTGAAAAAAGCATTCTCTGGAGGCGCATTAATCCTCACAAAAATGGATGGTGATGACCTCCCACTCCCAGTGAACTCAGATGCAGTCAAAAAGTACTATGCCTAAAAGAAATATATGGAAAAAAGAGAAAGATGATCCAAGCAAAAATGAGCTCGCTAGGTCGAAAACCCAAAAGGGCGGCCTAGGCAAAAATTAGAGCGACCCGATGGATTGAAAACTCTAAAGGGCAATCCAGGCAAAAATTAGGGTCAGAAAGTTGGACTTTGAACAGATACTAAGGCAGTTCACGCCTCTGGAAGTTGATCGATAAGTGGTCAAGTTTATGTGTATGGGTGATTGACGTCGTTACTCCAAAGATGCAAACAATCAAGGGATCTGCTCTTCCTTTTTCTTTCTTTTTTAGTTTAAAAACTCTCAATGTAATTTCCGGTCGGTGTGACATTCTGCGCACTCGGCTCCCTTTGAGTATTGAACCTTGGTTCTCAGTTTAAAACACTCAATGTAATTTTCGGTCAGTGTGACCTTCTGCACACTCGGCCTCCATTTAAATATTAAACACTTGCTTTGTTCCTTTGTTTCCAATCCACTCTAAAATGATGTTTTATGATACATGATACTGAATTGCAAAACATGTGCATAATCAAGAGCATTACAATCATTACGAAATTTCTGAAAATTACGGAAAGGAGATGATCCCTCATAAATAAAACTTGCAAAAGGACAAATACATGCACGATCACTTCAAACAAAGAATCATAATAGCCTGTGCTTCAATTCGGCAATGCCATTATTCGGGGCAACCCTCATATCTCACACCGAAAGTCCCGCGAGTTGATGAGACCAGCAAAAAGAAAGCCAAAAAGAAAAGCAAGAAGCAAAAGAAAATGAAAAAAGAAAGCAGGAACAAACCATTCCATATTTCATCCCACTCAGCATTAATCATTACACAGGCATACATTGCATGCATGTCATATGCATAACACATGTTGCATACCGACCTCAAGTGTCGACCCTTTCAGTTTGTTTTATTTATTCTTTAAACACGATAAGTGCTGACCTTAACTCAGCAAACCAGATCGTAATGTTAACACCGCGAGCCCCAGCGCTCCTTAGACCTCCAACGGTCATCCAATCCAGATCGCACGTCGACATCGAGCACCGACGGATCATCCGGCCCCAGGCCATTCACACTAGCTGTGTCAGCCTAAGACATAGTGGACGTCATTTGTGATCAGTTCTAGACCTGATCTTATTAACGGCCGCTCGAAAAAGGCCACCCTCGGACCCCGGCAGTCCTTCAAAGCCCCAGTGCACTTTCGGACCCCAATTGGTCCTTTAGGGTTTAGGCAGCCCCTTTGAGCCCCAGTGCTCCCTTAGAGCCCAAATGCTCTTTTAGAGTCCCAGTGCTCCGCCAGATCCCCAGTGTTCGTTTCTTTATTGTTCTCGGTTAACACGCCAAGTGTTAATCATCCCTCTTTTCCCTAACTCATCTCCCCCCCAAGCGGGCAAAATTAGCGTCTAATCTATCTTTATTTGTATTTCTGGTATAATATAAATAAAGAGGGGCAGCTGTTATACCCCAATTTTGCCCGATCTTTTTATCGTACTCGTTCTAGTCTCATATCACAAGCTCATGGGTTTCGAACACTGTTTTGCATTTAATTCAAACCGGTTTGTCCAATTGGGCCTATGCCCAACCTTTTGGGCCTAATTTTGTTAGCTTGCCTAATTGGGCTTATGCTTAGCGTTTCAAACCAGTTTTTTAAATAAATGGGCTTATGCCTAATGTTTGCCTAAATGGACCTGTGGCTAGATTGGACCTAATCTTGAAATTTGTTCTAATTGGGCCTTGTTTCAGTTTTGATTGGGCTTGGCCCAATTTAATCATTCTCTTTCATTTTTGACCCAAAGAAAAACAAACAGTAAATCTGTCCATAGCAAATATAATAATAAAAAATCAATAAAATTTACAAATGTTTACAATGATCCAAAAAAATCAAAATTAATTTAAAAAATAATAATAAATAATAATAATAATACAAATCCGAAAATAATAAAAAATACAAAAATAAAAGAAACGAAAAAGAGCAGGAACAGCAGCTTCCTAGCTTCCTTGGGCCTGTTCTTGCTGAGCAAGTTTTCTCAACAAGTCCAAATACCTGAAAATGGAAAGAATTGGGGAAGGATCAGCAGAAAACCCTAATTTTTTTACCTATATAAACAAGCTCAGTCCAGAGAGAAAGGGCAGACGGAGATAGGGAGAAAATACATAGAATTCAGAACCAAAAGATTAGGGTTTTCACATTGAAACCCTAATCGCAAAATACTAAACAATCAGAAACAGAAGTAGCAGGAGCAATCAGGGTAACAGTAGCAGTGATTAGCAGCAGTCAAACAAGTTCAGAATCTGTAAAAACAGGTTAGTGTCCCTTTTATTCAAAAATAAAATCTAGCCATAGGTGTAGGTATTCTGTAATGTATTAGATGCTCATACGGCAACTGCAAGTACGTTTTGTTGTTCTTTTCAGTATCCTTAGTCATATATACATATGTATGCATCCTATGAATAGATCAGGTTTAAAAAATCTGGGACTCAATTAGGATTTTAATTCAGTATTAGGAACAGGCTAATGTGTGTTTATCATGAACGCGTTAAAGCTCCTAGAATATGAGGTTAGGCTTAAAAACAAAATCGAAACAGTTTAGAAACAAAATTAAAGTTCTGTCAATTTGTTTTAGAAAAAAGAAATTAGGTAAAGGTCACGGTTTAGCATTTGGTCTTTTTAAGAAATCAGAAATCAAAACAGAGAAAACAAAATAAGAAAAGAGAAAAAGCAGGAGGAACCGAAGCTTACCCCCTTTAGCTCCGACCACCGTAGACGGTGGTCGTCTTCCCCAATCACGTCGTCACCATCAGCGAGCACCACCGTAAGGCCCGGCGTCGTCCCTCCTGTCACCGTCAGCCGTGAATCCCAGGAAAAGCAAAAAAAACAACATATAAAAAAAGAGAGAAGGGCAATCAGATTAGAAGAGTGAAGAGAAAATATAAAATAAATAAATAAATAAAAAAGACAAGAGGAGCCGTAGCCTTACCCATCAGTTCCGGCCACCGTAGACGGTGGCCGTTCGCCCCAAGCACCGTCATCAGCCCTCAACTGAGCCCTCGCCGTTCCTCTCCCCTTGCGATCCTTAAAACCGAACGACAACGTAGCCACTACCACCGTAAGCCCGCTGTCGCATCGCGCCGTCTTCCCCATCGCACTGTCTTCCTCATCGCATCGCCGTCGTGGCCAGCACTTCGCGCGTGCTACCTCCACCGCGATGGCCAGTCAATACTGTCCACCGTCCTCGTCACCGTCGGGACCCTTACCACCGTAAACCTCTTCTCTTCCCCTCCGTCCCTTGGATCTCTCTCTCGACGCAAACCGCGCCTTTTTCTCGCCGGAAATCCCTCTGTCAATACCCAAGATTTTCGCACACTCCCCCCCCCTGAATGTTAGTGCGGCGCAAATGGGGGAAGAATGAGATTTAGGGTTCGAGGGAGAAAGGGGAAGGACGGCGCCGCGTGAGAGATGTGAGAAAATTAGGTTTAGGGTTTTTAGGTTGCCTTATATAGTGTGGACATTTAGGGGCATTTTCGTCTTTTCCTTTAATTCAATACTATTAACACCCCCAGCGTGTACTTCATACAACCCCCTGTGCATGAGCCCAGCTTCGTAAGTGACCAACCCATAACCCGAATAACGTGGACTGGGCTTCTGCTTTTCACACTTCCCTGTTCTAATAATACAGCCATCTGCTCTAACTGCACCCCTGTTTTACTAATGCAGCCCCTTTTCGTTTTTCTATTTATTTCTTCCCAAAAAATAATTTCTTTCACATAAACATATAAAAATAAATAGATAAATATTTCATTTTCGAAATGTAAATAGGGGACTAAGTCGACTGTACAGTCGGGTTAGCCTGCTTTTTAGGTAATTAATGAACCGTTACGGATCATGGCCTGAAATCCCTGTTTAAAACCAATAAATTTTTAAATTAAAATCAACCCCAACACAGTTTTTTCCCCACGAATCAAATTCTCAAAATAGGGGACTAAGCCGACTGTACAGACGGGTTAGTCAGCGTTCTAGGATAAATGAGCCGTACGGCTCAGGAATCCTAAAACCCCTATTCCAATAAAACCAAACAAACATACTTCAAATCATTTTCCAAACTCCAAAAATTCTATTTTCACAAAGTAGGGGACTAAGCCGACTGTACAGTCGGGTTAGTCGTCGTTTTAGGACAAAATGAACTGATCACTCAAGCGTCCTAAGACCCCTATATTAAAAAATACCAACCAACAAACATCTTTCTACCAAGAACTACGTGTGATTTGATTCTCTACCAAGAGATACGTAGGAGCAGATGGGGGGCCCACATCTGTCAATTGCACTAATAAAAAACCTTTTTTTTAGTCCTTTTCTAAATAATCCCTTCTTAAATTCAAATAAAATATCAATTTTCTTCTTTCTGTTTAATTCACAATAAAAGGGTAAAAATGAATGTTTTCAAAATTAACTTCCGCTTCTACAACTAGTTAGCAGGTAACCTTCCTTAGGAAGGATGTCGTGGGGTGCTAATACCTTCCCTGCGCATAACCGACTCCCGAACCCTTATCTGGTCTCAAGGACCCTTATCCATTCAAAAGGGGATTTTCCAATGTTTGCCCTTAAACAAAACTTTGGTGGCGGCTTCATTTTTGAACCTTCGAGGAATCCTCTCCCAGATTTTTCGGTCGCTACAGGTATCTTTCTGGGGCAGCTGATTGTAACAGGGGTGGGGTATCTCTTGTTATTGTTATATTAGATTTGAGGGCTCTCCATAGGTGGGGTATCCTAGGAGGAGAGTGCCTGAGTCTGTAAACGTTTTCCAAGGCACCTATAAGCCTTGTTGTTTTGGTTAGTGGAAAATCTCACAAGGGTGTGAGGACTGGACGTAGGTCACTAGGAGGTGACCGAACCAGGATAAATCTTTGCATGCTTTACTGCTTTCCTGCTTTACTGTTATACCGCTTTACTGCTTTATATTCAAATTCCTTCGCTTCCACTTAACCTGCGCGAAATTGATCTAAGTCATTGAAAAAGGGGAAAAACGTTTTCGAAAGATCTGAAAAGTTTTAAATCTCAATTCACCCCCCCTCTTGAGACTGAAGCCACTTGGTAACAAGTGGTATCAGAGCTAGACTCTTGTATAAAGGGCCTAGCAGCTTCAAGAGAAATGGCTTCAGGTTGGTCTACGCAAGAGGGTGCTTCTCTTTTCCGTCCTCCGGGATTCAACGGAGAAGACTATGCATATTGGAAAGAAAGAATGAGAATTTTTATTAAAGGGGTAGACTTAGATGTTTGGGATGCTGTGGAAAAAGGACCTTTCGTCCCCACACACATAGTAAATGGTATTCTTACAATAAAAAGTAGAAATGAATGGTCTGATGATGAGAAAAGAAAAGTGCAACTTAATTTATGTGCTAAAAATATTATTACTTCTGCTTTGAGTGCTGATGAATTTTTCTGAGTTTCAAACTGTAAAACTGCCCAAGAAATGTGGGATAATCTTCAAGTTACTCATGAGGGTACAAGTGAAGTGAAAAGGGCAAGAACAAATACTCTTACCAGAGAGTACGAATTGTTTAGAATGAATACAGGTGAAACAATATCAGAGATGCAGAAAAGGTTCACTCACATAGTGAACAAATTGGGTTCATTAGGAAAATCATTTCCTCCCGAAGACTTGATCAACAAAGTGCTGAGATGCCTAAACAGAGAATGGCAACCAAAGGTGACTGCAATAACTGAGTCAAGAAACTTGACTACCATGACTCTCGCCACCCTGTTTGGGAAACTACTAGAGCACGAGTTAGAGCTCACTCGCCTAGCAGAGCATAAAGGAAAAGACAAGAAGAACAAAAACTTAGCTCTCAAAGCTTCTAGTTCAAGCTCATCCGACGATAGTGATGATTCGGAAGATGAAGATGAAGACGAGGAGAAAATGGAACTAATGGTTAGTAAATTCAAAAAGTTCATGAGAAGGGAAAGATCTCTCAAAAAGAATTCTCCAACCAAAAGAGGCTCAAGCAAAGAAAACTTCTCAAGTCCACCAACTTGCTACGAATGTGGTAAATCCGGACACCTGACGATGAAGTGCCCGAACTTAGAAAGAAAATTGTCAAAGTTCAAGAAAAAGGGGTCCAAAGGAAACAATGGTAGAAAAGCCTACATAGCTTGGGAAGACAATGACATGAACTCATCAGATAATTCAGAAAATGAAAAAGCTCAAGTTGCTCTCATGGCTGACCACGACAGTGAAAACGAAACTGAGGTATATTCTAACTCTGAATCTTTACAAGATGCATATGATGAATTACATGAAGCATTTGTTGAATTGCATGATAATTCACTTAAACTAGCTAAGGCATTAAGTAAATCAAAGAAAACCATTGCTAACCTTCAAAATGAAGTTAATGCTTTAACTAAGGAAAAATTAGAGCTTAGAAAAGAAAATGATGATCTTGTCTATTTCAAGGAAAATTATGTATGTGATAAGTGTATAGAACATGAAAAGAAAATCAATGAGCTTGAATATACAATAGACAAAATGTCCAAATTACAACATGTACATCCTAGGATTCCGAGAAATAATTTTGTGAAAAGCAATATGCATCATAGACCTAAGTTTTCCACTAGATCTTATATTAAATGTTATTATTGTGGTAAACCTGGACATACTGCTTCCGTTTGCAGAGCAAGAGGTAATCAAACTATGAGAAAGATATGGATTCCCAAAGGAACCATACCAAACACTAACCCACAAGGACCCAAAGATATTTGGGTACCGAGAACCTTGTTTTAGATCTTTGCAGGTATGCTTCAAGGTATGGGGGCAGATTGATACCTTGACAGCAAAGACTCAAAGCGCATGACCGGAGACGCAATAAAGTTCTTAACACTCACCCCCGGAAAAAGCCGTCATGTGACTTGTGATAGATAGAGGAAGAATCACCGGTAAAGGTCAGATTGGTTAAAATTTTATTCACCTCTATTTTGAAAATGTGCTTAAGAATAGTTTATCAAGTCAAATATGTGACTACTAAAATAGAGCAATTCCTGAATCTCATTTCATGTATCTTTAAAGAACAAATATTTATAAGGCATGAAAGTATTTTGGTCATCCCTCTAGGACTAAGCATATAGAAATTATATATCACCTTCTTAGAGGTTATGGTTAAAAAGGCGATAGTATGATTGAGTTAGTTGAGTCGTCACAAACAACTAGTTGACATTTTCAGAAATCCATTGCAAAAGAAAACCTGGCCTTCATTTACTCAAATGAGTTTTTTTTTCAATAAAATGTTTTTCAAGTGATTTTATAAAATATGAATTTAAGAGAATTTGTGACTTATGAATTTTTGCGTGCTCAAAAAGCGTTTTATAAAGCAGTTGAAATGCTACCTTTTCCCGAAATCCATTTTCTCCTGTCACAATCAATTGCTGGCTCTGGCATTAAAATTCAGAATACATACTCACAATCATTGTTCAACGAAAATAATTATCTTTTACCTGTTTTGATGAAATACTCTCTTCATGGTTTCAAATATGATTTTCTATTGGTTTTGATGATTCCTTATAAAACTGCAATGGTTCTTTTACCTTGTCAAATAGCCGTGACATTCGGTTCGCAAACTCTATCTTACGTTGACCCTCTTTGATCATGACAAAAAGGGGGAGAGAAATATAGGGTTGCATATGAGCATATAGAACTTGCATATTATGCATCTAGTCAATAAGTCAGGGGGAGCATCATGATAGAGGGAGCATCATATATATATATATATATATATATATATATATATATATATATATATATATATTATCTGTTTGAACTAACGTCCCACCTTGAGATGAGTAAATGTTTTGTCATCATCAAAAAGGGGGAGAATGTGGATACCTGTGTTGCAGGTTATCTAATATTGCAGGATTAGTTTTGATGATGAAAAAGACAAAGCCAAGTTGATGGCCAAAGAAATGAGAGTGTCAAAGCAAAGCTGATAAAAAGTATCATATATTCAAAAGTCACAATCCAAGTCAACCAAGCTCAAAGTATTGAAGATTCAAGTATAAGGGTAGTCCTTAGGGTTTTGGGTGAGTCTTAGGATAAATGTAAGCTCTTACGAAGGTCAGCTCATCTCGCAAAGTCTCTCGTCCCAAAGCTTTTTCAAAATACATGCATGAACAAGTAATCCTAAAAAGTATTTTTGAAAAACTCTAAAATCGATTTCACTCTCTTTGAAACTAAGCCTAAATCGATTTTCAAACACAATGGCTAAGCTCCTAATCGATTTCATAAGCATACAAGTGATTCATATTGTTTCCTTATTTGAAGAAATCGATTTCCACTTATGTCTAAATTGAAAGAATCGATTCACACCTTTTCCATACATGAAAGAATCGATTCACATCTTTTCCATACATGAAAGAATCGATTCTCAGGCAAAGAATCGATTTGCATCTCTCTTCAAATAAAGTAAAGAATCGATTTGCACATTACTTGTTTTAAAACACATGCATGAACAAGTAATCCTAAAAAGTATTTTTGAAAAACTCTAAATGTTGTTAAAAAATATTATTTAAAATATTTAAATTCGTCCGCCGGTAATGTTGTTTTTTTTAAAAAATATTTCAAAATCTCGCAAAGTCTCTCGTCCGCCGGTAATGTTGTTTTTTTTAAAAAAAAATTTAAATTCGTTTATTTAAAAAAATAATATTATTTATTATTCGTTTATTAAAATATTTATTATTTAATTCATTTAATTAATTCCAAAATAAATATTATTAATTTTAAAATATAAATATTTATTTTTTAAATAAATACTAATTAAACGAGAATTGAATAATGCTTTTAAAATGATAAAATTTGCATAAAAATCAACACAAGAAAGTAGTAATTAAAATATATATTACAAAATATAAATTAAAATATCCAAGAATTAAAATTAAAATATCTAATAAAATGACTAAAACTCCTATTCATAGTAGCGGTCGGACGGGTTGTTGTTGGGGTCTGGATTATTAATTAACCATGTTTCTATATTAATGTTGAGGTTTAGAACTGTGTTGAGTTGTTGTTGGGGTTGCTTGGTCTGCTGCTGGGGTTGTTGGGGTTGCTGCTGGGGTTGTTGTGGCTGCTGCTGAGGTTGAGAATTGAAACAAGAGTACGGCTGACCATATGGGCTGTGGAAGGAAGGTTGCATTTGCTGCGGTGCGTACGGCTGCTGGAAGACTGGTGCGTATGGCTGAAAAGCAGCACTGTAAGGCTGCATCTACTGCGGTGGATAAAATGATGATGACGATGATGATGGCCTCGAGTATTGAGACATACTATCCATCATTTGCTTAAAGTGCTCCTCATTCAACCTCTGCTGCTCCGCCTGCTGCTCCCGCATCTGCTGTATTTCCTGATCATGTTTGTTCTGTCACTCTTCAATCTCACGCTGTTGATCACTCAATTTCTACGTCAATAGCTGAAGGCGTAGGAACATAAGAGCGACCAGTACTTCTGTCTGAAGAAGATGCGGGATTCAGATTTGGAATAATGGAATTTGGGAAAGCAGACGGGCCCAAACCACCAGCTCCTACTAACCGGCCACTTTTTGTTGGCCCAACAGATTCCTTCCAAGCAAGAAAAGCCGCTCAACTCTCCTCAGCGGGATCAATGTCACTGCCACTACTCTGCTGAGTATCACGATAATTGGTCTGCCAATCATAGAAATTTTGCTGAAACCAATAAATGAATAACGTACCATTAGTATGTAAAATAATATAATAAAAACAATATATAAATATAAATAAGGCTTAAAGGTCATTTTGGCCCCTGCAAAATACACATTAATCCATTTTGGCCCCTGCAAAATAAAAACTTTAAATAAGCCCCTGTAAAATAGTTAGTTGTTCAGTTAAGCCCTCGCTGTTAGTGGTCCACTAACGCTGTTAGTTTAAAAGGTCATTTTGGCCTCTGCAAAATACACATTAAATGTCATTTTGGCCCCTGCAAAATACACATTAATCCATTTTGGCCCCTGCAAAATACACATTAATCCATTTTGGGCCCTGCAAAATACCTTTAAAACTAACAGCGTTAGTGGACTACTAACAGCGAGGGCTTAACGGAACAACTAACTATTTTACAGGGGCTTATTTAAAGCTTTTTATTTTACAGGGGTCAAAATGGATTAATGTGTATTTTGCAGGGGCCAAAATGACCTTTAGGCCTATAAATAATAAACGTTATTTACCGAAATATTCCTTGACCGGTCTTCAAGATATTCACCAGTCTCCCCTCGCATATGGAGTTGGCGGTATAACTCAGGCAAAGTAGGTGGCCGACCAAGGATAGCCTCCTATATATACATAGTTATTATTCAATATAAAATACGTATGTATATTTAAATTTACCAAGCGTCTGTAATGTTCAGCTGCGTTGATAGAACCACTCGTGTTTATGCAACCCCCTCCCTCAGAACCACGGTTCTTCTTGGCTTTCTCTCATTTTTGTTTATATTTCTCTTCGTTCCATCTCCGTTGGAGCTCATGCCAATCAGAATCACCCATCCACTTCGGCTGCTTATTCTTATTACGGTGTTCCCGGAGCATTTCAGAAAATCGGTGAGAAGCTCTTGTGTTGAATGCTCTCTCAACTTCCTTCGCCGCATCTGGGTACCATGCCATTTTTTCCTATTTAAACAAATTTAATTAACTTAATAGTAAAACAAATTACTCAATTATTCAACAAAATTAAAAAATTAAAAATTAATTAATTCGTAAAAAAACTTACTCTGAATGCATTCCACATCTTGGGATCCTTATCTTTTTTGACCTCCGTCCAATTCACCCAGGGTTTAGTGTAATTCGCTTTGATGATGTCTGTGATCGTGTTGGATACAATTCTCCCCGGAATAAACCTGTACATATAAAAAAGATAAATTTTTAGATAATAATTTATAATTAAAAAAGTAATAAATCAAACAATTATCATTAATAAATTAATAAATACTTACTGCTGGCCAACAACCGTCACTACGATCCGACCATCAGGCGTAACCTCAACCACCTCATTATCAATATTATACATGCGAATCCCATCTGCATCTGGCGGGGTATGATAGTACCGGGTGGAGGCACAAATGGACGGCTCAGCGTACTAGGTCCACTGCCATCATTCGTAACCGGTGGGGGCACAAATGGATCATTAACAAAGACACGAGTTACACGACGACGACGCCCGTGTAAAGAAGTAGAAATCTTCTTTAAAAACCGGTTGGTGGGTCACGAGGTATGTCATGATCAGATTCTGATCCTGATGATGCCATGACTGTACTCTATATATAATATGATGAATAACATAAATAATGAATAACATAAATGATGAATAACATAAATGATGATTAACATACATGATGAATAACATATGAATCAAGTCTGATAAATATAAATATTAATATTAATTCATAACAAATTAATTAGAATCCCATTCTTTCTCAAAATCACCATCATCATCAGATGAGTGAATTCCTGATACACCGACGTGATCGACTGCATCCTCATGATCTATGTCTTCTTCTTCATTAACTTCATCACTAGTGTTTGGCTCATCACAAAAACGGGTAATGGGTTCAACTTCAATCCCTTCATTTACATTGGACATTTCTTCCATTTGATATGGCACGTCTTCCACTGTGTTGTTATTTGTCTCAATGCGACCTCTTGGTTTTGTCTTAATTGCGACACACCAACCACGCCCATCAGTCTGTGTTGATGGATAAGAGACATAATAGACTTGTCTCACTATTTGTGCAATGACGAACAGATCATACAGTCAATATCTACTATTCATTTTAATGTCCACTGTATTTGTCTTTGGATTAAACTTTGTTCCTCGAGCGGACGGATCAAACCAATTACAATAAAAAACAACTACATTTTGACTATAATCAAGATAAGGGTACGCAAGTTCATATATGTGTTCAACCACACCATAGAAATCATCTTCGCCTCTCCCAGTGACACTCTTCATGCAAACTCCACTATTGACTGTTTCTCTGCCCTTTGTCCATTCCTTAGTGTGAAATTTGTATCCATTGACAAAATATGTGTGCCATTCTTTAACACATCTTCGAGGACCATTAGATAAGTTCCTCAAGTGTTGGTTTGTAGGAATCGGCGGGAGGAAATGCACAAATTGCCTAAACCACATTGGAAAATGCGCATGAATATGAGCAGAAGATTGTTCTTCACTTACTGCCTCTGATGACAAGAACTCCCTAATAAGAAATTATTAATTATTGCACAACTGTAGCGACCGAAAAATCTGGAGGATCTCTCCCGTTCAATGAAGTCGCCATCAATATTTAATGATTAAGGAAAACATTAAAAAAAAACCTTTAAAAAGAAAATGGTCTTGAAAACCAGATTTTATGTTCGGGAATCAATTATGCGTGGGGAAGGTATTAACACCCCACAGCATTCTTTCGAAAAAGGTTACCTCTAATTAATTGTGCAAAACTATATTAACTTTAAAAATATTTATTTTCCTTTTTATAAAAAAATGACTGAAAAAGACTTGATGAAATATATTTGCTTTTGCATTTTTATTGAGAGATAAGAAAGAAGATTTTAGAAAAGACTAAAAAAGATTTTTTATTATTGCACTTGATAGACGTGGACCCCCATCTGCTCCTACGTATCTCCGGGTAGAGAATCGAAGGCTACGTAGTTCTTGGTAGAAAAAGTTTGTTTGTTTGTATTTTTTAATATTTGAAAGTTTTTTTTATTAAAATTGGAAACGTTCGTAATGACCAAACAAATAAACCCAGAGTGGCACCACTAATCGTCTATTTGAAAATAAAAGGTGTTCACCATGTTCAAACGAGTTGAACCTGGAGCGACCATTGAAAATAACCGATTTTTGGTTGGGTGTTTGACTATTTGAAATTGTTTGCTTGGAAACATGATTTTCTAAAAACTATGAGATTGTGTGAAGATGAGTTGAACTCATTAATTTGTAAAATCCGTGAGAATGAGTTGGACTCATTGGATTGGTTTGTAAAAAGTGAGAAAAGGTTGCATATTACAAAATAATAAACATGGGAAAGTGAATGCATGAAATGTAGGGATTATTTAAATGAAATGAAGGGTGCAAATAACAATTGATAATGTGTTTATTTAAAATGAAACAACAAATATACAAGAAATGAAAATAAAGAACTGAAAACGAAAACAAATGTCAGGGAGGGGGATTGTACTTTAAGAAATACAATGATATAATATTGCTAAGTTCTAACACACATTAACTAAATAAATAAATTGTATCAAAAAATTAAAAATAATAATAACAATGATAAAATGAATAATAAAGCAACATGGGGAGGGGAGTTAAAACATTTTTTATCATTTAGTATTTAATAAAATAAAATGAATTTTGGTCAAAAAAATAAAATAAAAAATAAAATAAAATAAAATGAATTGGAATGAAATAAATGGCAACGTAAAAAAGAGGAGGGATTGAAACCCTAATGTCATCAGCTGCAACCACCAAACCAGAGAGAAGGTTTTGTTAAAAAGGGAAAAATAAAGGGAGAGAAGATGAGGAAACGGATCTAAAAAGAGAGAGGCAGAGAAACGAAACTGAGAGAGGGAGAGAAGACGATGAAGAAGTGAGTGTGGTGAGGGGCGCGGTTAAAAGAAAGAGGGATGTGAGTGGTTAACCCAAAGAGATATCGACGGCGCCGGCGGTGGTACGCCGAAAGTGGTGGTGCGACGACGGCGACGGTGGTAGTTAGCTAAGAACCTTCTCTCATTTTTCTACTGTTTTTCTTCCTCTTTTCTCTCTACTCTGTTCTCTCTTTTTTCTACATTGTGTTCTTCCCCCCTTTCTTTGACAGATCTAACCCCTTTAAGTACTAGTTTTCAAACCTAATTTTTGTTTGTTTGTTAGAAGGGTATAGAGGCGTGGGATGGCTGTGCTGTGTGGGTAGGAGCGTATGAGAGACAAGGGCTGCATCATGCAGGGGGTGCTACAATAGCTGTTATGTTTGTGCTAAAAGGGAAAACAATAAAGGAGCAAGAAGAAAGCACCATTGGAGTGATGCTTAAAAAGAATTGCCACAGCAGCATGGGCGCATGGCATTATACTGCTTTTGTTATTTTCTTTATTTTGTTGGTAATATTGGTTGTAAGCATAATTGTTGAAGAGGCGTGGAGGGTCTATTAGTGGAGACAAGCAGTGGTTCAATTTGGTGAAAAGGGGGAAAACATAATAAAAGAGCTATTTACATTTACTTTTAATTGTTGTAATGTAAAAATAGTTTAAATTAAATACTAATGACAGATTTTTTTAATTCTTTTTCTTATTAAATTTACAATAAAAAAATAAGTTCGCAAAATCGCTAACGAACACCAAATGACAGGTGTCAACGATTAAAACCTCAAAATGCAAAACAAGCAATATATTTTTTTTGAAGAGAATTTGAATTAGTCGGACAAAATTAGGGTACAACAGCTGCCCCTCTTTATTTATATTTTACTAGAAAATGTGAAGGGTCTCCAAATTTTTTGAGTAAAACAGAGATAAAGATAAAAGGACACTAATTTTGTCCAAACTATATTTTTTTTGAGAAATTCTGAAAAAACTGGGTTGACTTAATACACGGTAAATAAGGACCACTGGGGTCTAAGGATCACTCGGGATCTGAAGGTCTAGTTCAAAATCAATGCTTGGTGCATTGACTTGAGTTCAATTGAAGAACCGATGGGGTCTGGAGAGCATGCCTAGGCCTGATGGACCAATGGGTCTGATGGAGCGCTACTAGCTATAGTACTAGTAAACGGTCTGCTTGATGGTGGTCTTCTCTCGAGCGGCCGTGAGTGTCAAGATCAGGTCTAGAACTGATATGTTGACCACAGATGACGCCCACTATGTCTTAAGCGGACACAGCTAGTCTGAAGGACCTGGGGTTGGATGATCCGTTACGCTCAGTGGCGACGTAGTGATTTGAAGGTAGAGTTCGAAGTCGTTGCTTTGACGTGTTAATTCGAACTGAACTGAAGGACCGATTTGGTCAGAAGGATCTATGCTAGACTCTATGCTAACATTGCGATCTGGTTTGTGATATAAGATTCAACGCTTGTCGCATTGACTTAAGAATTGGAAGTAGTAAGGATCGACACTTAAAGTCGGTTGGAGAGCAATGGATGATATGCATGTAATGTATGCACCTGCAATGATTGACTTTTGGTGAAATGATGAATGTAATGGATGACCTTTCTCTTTTTGCTTTTTATTTTTCCTTCTTGCTTCTTTTCTTGGCATACCATGAATGCATGAAATGTGAATGTGAATATGATGCGAATATAAAGCTTTGGTGTAAATGCTATGGTGAATGCATGGTGCGATGATATGATATGATTGGGATGTAGAAATGATGCATTTTTTTGCAATGGATGGTTTATACGTGCATGTAATGTAAGTATGTGCAATGATAGGTGTTTGCTGGGATGACGAGTGAAATGCGGAAGATAGTGGGTGTTGGAGTTGAGGGAATATGAAAGTCGACAAAAAGTGTATGTGGATGCCGATGAGATATGAATGTGATTGTAATGATTATATGCAAATGTTATGGTGAATGAAAGGAGACACATGAATGCATGGTAAATGATATGATTACTGATGTAGAAATATTTTGGCAATGATGAGACTGGCGCTTGGCACATCTATCGAAGCAAAAATATATGCAATGTATAAGTAAATGAACTACAAAACCCCGTGGATTGCAGATGCTAGAGCTGGTTGGAAACAAAAATTGATAAACTGGGTATGCGAGCGCATATAACATGTGAATGCAAATGTACTGCTTAGATGCAGGTGCTATGGTAGATGCATGGTTGCATGATGATGTGGATGATTTTTGCTTCTTTTTGCGTTCTCTTTTTTGCTTTTTTTAATAAATGAATGAATGAATGAATGTGCACATGTAACGCTTAAGAGTTGTGGCAGATACATGACTTGATGTTGAAATACAATGTATGGTGCAATGATTTATGATATGGTGTAATAGTAATGCATGCAGATGTGTTTTTTTTTAAAATTTTGTTTTGAGATGAGAAATGAGACTTTTGATGCGAGGAGTAGAGAGGTGAGTATTTTGGAATAATCATTCCTCGGAAAACATGGTTTGAACTCAGACATAGCAATCTCAAGGTTGTCGTTCAAAGACACTGATGTGCAAAAGTACTTGATTATATTTACAGACTCGCTTATTTTACTCTCCCATAATGGTGTCCCATGATGATTGAATTTTAGGTCTACGAGGTTAATAAAGTGAGTTTTCAGCATCACATTATTAACTTGTGTTCTCTCTCTTTGAAGCATTGTTAGCAAATATGCATAATAGTGCAAATATAGATGAATGAGTCAGTTAACTTGGTTCTAGATCCAGGGTATGACAGATATGACACATGACAGGTTTTTTCCAAAGTCAGGAAAGGTAGGCTTGCCCCAATCCGAGAAATGTAGGACTACCCCAATTTAGAGTTGATGACGGTGAGTGCATAACTTGTCCCTGTCTAGTGGTGACAACAACTAGGGGTGTAGTAGATGATGAATTGGGAATGCCTTGGCTTTGAAGTGAGAGGTGGAAAGCAAAAGATTTTGTCTCAAACCATGGCGTTTGGTGTTGCCCCAACTATGACAAGGACAAGGTTGCCCAGACTAGAGTTTGCGAAAGGCTGTATTTAGGATGATGGGTTGAGAAATTGCTCTGGTGTGGTTTTATGGGTGTGAATAAGGGAATGAAATGAGTGTATGGAGAATTTCCCTAATTTTAGGTGGAGTGAAGGGTGACGGGATTGCCCCACTTTGGAATGGTATTTCAAATGGTTGCTTTTAGTGTGACTGTGAGAGGTGACAGAGTTAAGGTTATGGGTTTTTGGATTTGGTCGTATGGCTATATGGATTGGGTGTGGTATATGGATGGGATGGACAATGGCTAAGCCTCCAAGTTCAAGTGGTATGGATGATAAAAGGAATGCCCCACTTTGGGATGATATTTCTAGTTAGAGTGAGGTTGGGAAGTGTGGCATTGTTAGGGTGATGGGTTTGGGAGATGGTCTGATATGGCTATATAGACTGAATGTGGTATACGATGGGATGGACGCTGGAAAATTTCCCCAAGTTCATGAAGAATGAAAGGTGAAGGGACTGCCCCACTTTGAGATCTAGGTGATGGTCCTAGTATAAACTTTTGGTTCTTTTATGATGACTCCCACGGACTATGATAGTCCTAATTTTTTGATTTGAAGAAAACTTCACCTGGTGATCGCTAAACCTTGTCTTGATATCAGTGCAAACTTAAATGAATCTGAGTGCAAGCCTTTTGAGTTTTTTTTTAGTTTTTTTTTGAGTTTCTTTTTAGTTTTTTTTTTTGAGATTTTTTTTTTGAGCAAATATATTGTTAATAAATAAACTTACTTGTCCTAAAACTAAAATTTTGAGAAAACGAAAGCAATCAGTCATTGATTAGAATGGACTTGTTAGGGTTGTAATGTGGCCAATGGTTAGGGGTTTACGAAAGAAAAGGTTTGTAATGTGGCCAATGGTTAGGGGTAATGTGGCCAATGGTTACAGGCTCAAAGAGGTTTGATGGTTTATTGAGACAGGGACCTTTTATGAAAGAAAGGATAGTTAGGCCCAAAGGAGTGTTTGATGGTTTATTGAGACAATGTCCTTTTATGAAAGTAAGGATAAGCAGGCCCAAAGAAGTGTTCGAGGCCAATGGTTTTGAGGTTTTTCTTTAGACAAGGATCTCTTATACGCTTCATGGTATGATGTATCAGCTCACAATTTCTCCTGCTTTTGATTTTTTTTTTCATTCAGGATTTTTCAATCCTCTTTTTTTGTCTCGTGAACTTCACTTTTTCTTTTTCTTTCTTTTGAGAAGAGTAAGCTGATAAGAGTGGTACACCATTGTTAGATATGGAATTGATCCTTGTCTAGGGTGACTGAAAGATTTTTTTTTGGCTCAAAGTGGGTAGCAAAGGGTCTTTTTTTTATGCTCTTTTTTTTAGGATATGGGAAGATGACCAAACTTATTTCAAATCATGATTGCTATTTTTCTCCAAAATTAACTCAAGAACAAAAATTTATTTTTTTTATATCTGCTCTCTTTCTTTATTTCTTTTTATATGCCCTAACTTTTCCTTAGGCTGCTCTCGCGAGTTTTCAACTTAACAGACTTTTTGATTTTTTTTGTACAGGACTTACACCAAGGGAAAACAATGTTGACAATATCTAGTGATCACAAATTTGCCCCGGCATGGGGACCTAAAGTGTTAGTTTATGAAAATTCATCATTGGGAACAAAACCAAATAGTCAACTAAGTACCTGTGTGGGGGATATGTACTAGGTGGTCGGGGTGGGACTGGACATGTACAAGGGATAATGATAAGATGCAAAGATGTGGACACTAACTGACTCAAACAATAGTAAATATACATTACATACAAGTTCACTATACGAATGCTTCATAGAGAGTTAACATTAGTTGAGAATATGAGAGAAGAAATTTTTGATATTCACATTAGATAACACAGGAGACCATTTTGATCATTACCATGGGATGGATGAGATGCATCATTTTGTTGACAAAAATTGTGGACGAGTGTCGGGGTGGGACTGGACATGTACAAGGGATAATGATAAGATGCAAATATGTGGACACTAACTGACTCAAACAATAGTAAATGCACATTACATACAAGTTCACTATACGAATGCTTCATAGAGAGTTAACATTAGTTGAGAATATGAGAGAAGAAATTTTTGATATTCACATTAGATAACACAGGAGACCATTTTGATCATTACCATGGGATGGATGAGATGCATCATTTTGTTGACAAAAATTGTGGACGAGCTGCAAACGTTGAATAGTTTTTTTTGAAAAAATGAGTGCCTTGAAACACCTTGAGTTTGCGGCTAAGTTCGACCTTGTTTCTAAGGTTAAAATTTTCCAAAGAAGGATAATCAATTTCGCCCTCATCTCTCATCAATATTTTTTGAAAAAAGTATGCTCATTTTTTTATGTATCGATGAACACACGATAATGTATATGCACGATGAATGCAAATGCAAATGCATGAAATGCGTGAATGAATGATCACTTGGAAAGGTTAACTATCCAAAATGATTTTTTTTGGAGGCAATGCAACCTGCTATATATTTTTGAATGATGCAGGAAGGTGGCACTATTTTCTTTTTTTTTTCCTTTTGTTTGGAAATGATGCATGCTGGATGACTAATGCATTTTAGGTGGATAGGAATGAAGAACATTTTTTTAATGATGCATGAAGGGGATTAATCAACATAACTTTTTATAATATCAAGGTGATCTATATTTGTTTCTATATATGGATATGCAAGATGATGCAATTTGGACAAATATATAGTATCTTTGTTTTTCTTTTTCTAGATGATGAGATGCATGTTGGTACCATGATAATGGGATGTATATGAAAACAATGATTTTATTCTATTATGAATGCATGGTGACTTTTTATTTTCTAAAAAAATGTAATGCACATGATGATGGATATGTATGATGAAAGCGCAAATGCATGAAATGCGTGAAGGAACTGATCACCTGAAAAGATCGACTATTCTAAACGATTTTTTTTACTTTTTGGAGACAGTGTAGCATGTAGATGATGCAAATTGTCGTTTATTGTTAACTGAAATATATATTTTTCGATGATGAATGATGCAAGAATAATGACATGATTTTTTGTTTTTTATTTAGAAAATGATGCATGCATGGAGGAATGATGCATTTGGACCAGGATTACAACATGAGTAAAATGACTTATGAATGTTATGTTTTTTGAAATGTAATGACGTTATAAATGATGTGATGCCTACACTATGTGATGGTGATTTTTGTGAATGATTATGGCGGTGCATGCTAAATGAGATGCTAATGTTATATGGCTAAAAATTGTTTTTTGTGCGAGGAAATAAAATGCATGACACTTGCAGTGACTTTTTAATGTATGGAAAGAGAAGAATGCATGATGCTTGACATGATTTTGAATATATTTTTTGGAAAAGGGAAACTCGATGTAGGAGTACATGAATGGATGCATGCAAAAATGAACGAATGAGAATGCATGAGTCTTATATAGGCTTTGAGTCGGGAATGAAAACTTATTATCATGTTTTTGATACTCAAATTATTATCATCCTTTTTGGAAACAATGATTTTGCATGATGAATCAATGGTGTTGTCTTCATGTGCATGCAAATAAGAGAAAGAAGCGTGAACACCTTTTTTTTTGAAAAAGGGGAAACAGAAGCATGAGTGTTGACGAACCAACTTGCATTTTTGCTCTGATTTTTTTTCAAAATATGAATGAATGAATGTGCATGAGATGCGAATGTATGGTTTCATTCATCGTGTCGGGGAATTGTAAGTTTTTTATTCGAAGAATAAAGTATGATTCTGGTGGTCTGATTTTTAAATGCTGGTTTTTCTTCTACTTTCATCCACCTCTAAAAAAAAGTTTTATGATTCCCCGACGGTCGTTAATATGCATGTAAAATGAGATGTTTATATTTTTTATGATATGCAAAGAAAAAGAAAAGTAGAATGCATGAGATATGCTTGCAAAATAAAAATATGATTTTTGGATTTTTTTTTTCAAGAAAATGGGAAGGAGTGTATGGGGATGAAGCTCCTTTGTGACCTAGAAGTGTTTCCTTTGGATCAAAACCAACGTGTTGACAACTACACCCGTTAACAAAAGAGAGCATTTGGGTTCTGTCATGATTTTCTTTAACCAAAATTGTGAATGAGTTGCTAACAGTTATAAACTCTTTTGGACACTGAGTGTCTGGACATGGCTTGAGTTTGCAAATAAACTTAAGCATGCTTGTCATTCAGAACCGAGTTTTTTCAAGGAAGATTGATGAACTCGAATATCAAACAATATTTTTGAAAAGCAAGCTCATATTTCATTTTTAAAAATAATGCATGGAGGAACACAAGGTGATAGACATGCAAGATGAAGATGCATATGCATGAGATGCATGAAGAAGTAAATACTTGATCCTAATGCAATTATTCTAATTTTTATATTTCAAGAGGCAATGCAACATGTATGCAAACTCTCATTTTTTTTAATGGATGATGAATGATGGAAGAATAATGTCATTTTTGTTTTTTTTATAGAATTGATGCATGAATGTAGAAACGATGCATTTGAATGAAAATGATAATAAGAGCTAAATGATGCACGAATGCTATGTTTTCGGGTACAATGATGTAATTGCATAATTTTTGCTTTTCTTTATGGCAAGAGAAATGACAAAAATAGATAAAACAAAGAAGCTCCCTTGTGTCCTAAATGGGCCATGTCTTATATATGTCATGATCTAAGGTTACTTTTGTGATCATTATTCAGGGCGGCTCTAATCACTTCCTCACAAAGGTCTCCAGAGCTAAAGTCTCTTTAATGATATAATCCACAACGATATATGACTATCAGGTGTGGGATACCATAACGACGCGCACTCTGGTTGAGACTTTCGTGAGAGTCAGACAGAAAATCCAGAATGACTGTCACTAATCGTCTCCACTCATCTTAAGTTTCACAGACCCGGGTATAGGGCCCCACTCAAAAGTGTGTGCAAATATGTACGTGATGTGTGTGATGGGAGCAAGACATAAGGTTATTTAAACAGTAAAACAGACGAAATATATACAATATTTACAAAATAAAATCCGATCGTCTAACCTAAGGTTTAAGCATAACAACAATATTTACAACATATAAAATGAATAACTCTAAAATATGAAAGGGAAATAAATAATGGAAAAGTTAAAAGTTTGGCACAACTAACCATGTCAGGCTTGACTCTAAAAAAAAAAGTCCCCAGTGGAGTCGCCAACTGTAGCAACCGGAAAATCTGGAGGATCTCTCGTGTTCAATGAAGTCGCCATCCATATTTAATTATTAGGGAAAAAATTGAAAAAAACCCTTTAAAAAGAAAATGGTCTTGAAAACCAGATTTTAGGTTCGGGAGTCGATTATGCGTGGGGAAGGTATTAGCACCCCACAGCATCCTTTCGAAAAAGGTTACCTCTAATTAATTGTACAAAACTATATTAACTTTAAAAATATTTATTTCCCTTTTTATAAAAAAATGACTGAAAAGACTTGGTGAAATATATTTGCTTTTGCATTTTTATTGAGAGATAAGAAAGAAGATTTTAGAAAAGACTAAAAAAGATTTTTTATTATTGCACTTTCAAAAAAATAAATTGAGAATGTGTGAAGATGAGTTGAACTCATTAATTTGTAAAATCTGTGAGAATGAGTTAGACTCATTGGATTGGTTTGTAAAAAGTGAGAAAAGGTTGCATATTACAAAATAATAAACATGGGAAAGTGAATGCATGAAATGTAGGGATTACTTAAATGAAATGAAGGGGTGCAAATAACAATTGATAATTTGTTTATTTAAAATGAAACAACAAATATACCAGAAATGAAAATAAAGAACTGAAAACGAAAACAAATGTCAGGGAGGGGGATTGTACTTTAAGAAATACAATGATATAATATTGCTAAGTTCTAACACACCTTAACTAAATAAATAAATTGTATTAAAAAATTAAAAATAATAATAACAATGATAAAATGAATAATAAAGCAACATGGGGAGGGGGAGTTAAAACATTTTTTATCATTTAGTATTTAATAAAATAAAATGAATTTTGGTCAAAAAAATAAAATAAAAAATAAAATAAAATGAATTGGAATGATATAAATGGCAACGTAAAAAAGAGGACGGATTGAAACCCCAATGTCATCAGCCGCAACCACCAAACCAGAGAGAAGGTTTTGTTAAAAAGGGAAAAATAAAGGAAGAGAAGATGAGGAAACGGATCTAAAAAGAGAGAGGCAGAGAAACGAAACTGAGAGAGGGAGAGAAGAGGATGAAGAAGCGTGGGGCGCGGTTGAAAGAAAGAGAGATGTGAGTGGTTAACCCAAAGAGATATCGACAGCGCCGACGGTGGTACGCCGACAGTGGTGGTGCGACGGCGGTGACGGTGGTCGTGAGCTAAGAACCTTCTCTCATTTTTCTACTGTTTCTCTTCCTCTTTTCTCTCTACTCTGTTCTCTCTTTTTTCTACATTGTGTTCTTCCCCCCTTTCTTTGACAGATCTAACCCCTTTAAGTACTAGTTTTCAAACCTAATTTTTGTTTGTTTGTTAGAAGGTTACAGAGGCGTGGGATGGCTGTACTGTGTGGGTAGGAGCGTATGAGAGACAAGGGCTGCAGCATGCAGGGGGTGCTACAATAGCTGTTATGTTTGTGCTAAAAGGGAAAACAATAAAGGAGCAAGAAGAAAGCACCATTGGAGTGATGCTTAAAAAGAATTGCCACAGCAGCATGGCGCATGGCATTATACTGTTTTTGTTATTTTCTTTCTTTTGTTGGTAATATTGGTTGTAAGCATAATTGTTGAAGAGGCGTGGAGGGTCTATTAGTGGAGACAAGCAGTGGTTCAATTTGGTGAAAAGGGGGAAAACATAATAAAAGAGCTATGAACTCCTAACTTAAATTAGAAGATTCTCTCTTTTTATTTACATTTACTTTTAATTGTTGTAATGTAAAAATAGTTTAAATTAAATACTAATGACCGATTTTTTTTAATTCTTTTACTAACTAAATTTGCAATGAAAAAATAAGTTCACAAAATCGCTAACGAACACCAAATGACAGGTGTCAACGATTAAAACCTCAAAATGCAAAACAAGCAATATATTTTTTTTGAAGAGAATTTGAATTAGTCGGACAAAATTAGGGTACAACAACAACTGTGTACTTTAATTTAATTTATTAACTAATTGAGATAGCTAGGTCGAGAAATACTTACTCAATGAAAGGTTGGACCTCAGTACAGTTTATCAAGACATGAACATGGGCTGAATTTAACTCTTCTTCTGTTAGCCAATGAATTGACTCCTTTCCAGACGGACAGCCAGGTAGACAAAAGACAGACAAAGCTAAATGATGTCTTGGACATTTAATTTCCATTTCATTTCGACTACTTCTAGGAGCAAATTCATTTTTGAAATAATAAGAACAAAAATGAGTTGTTTCACGCTGTAAGTAAGAAGAACATATCAATCCTTCAACTCTAGCTTTATTTTTAACTGATCTTTTTGAATCACCCATGAACCTAGAGAAAATGAGATGTTAATAATCATCTAATCCAAATGATATTAACTGAAAATCCAAATGATAAATTAAACTTCTTTCATATATATATATATATATATATATATATATATATATATATATATATATATATATATATATATTAACTCACCTTTCAAACGGATACATCCATCTGCGCAAAGACCAAAAATTAGGGTTTCAGTTTGCAGCAGCAGCAGCAGCAATGGCGCCGAAGCAAAGAGCACCTAGGGTTAGCAGAAACCCCGAATTGATTAGGGGAATCGGAAAGTACTCTAAGTCACAGATGTACCACAAGAGGGGCATCTAGGCTATCAAGGCTAAAAACGGCGGCGCTTTCCCTCGCCACGATCCCAAACCTAAGCCTGAAACTCCTGCGGAGAAGCCACCCAAATTTTACCCTGCTGATGATGTCAAGAAGCCCATTCGCAACAAGCATAAGCCAAAACCTACTAAGCTCAGGGCCAGCATTACTCCAGGGACAGTGTTGATTCTTCTTGCTGGTAGATTCAAGGGAAAGAGGGTTGTGTTTTTGAAGCAGCTTCCTTCCGGCTTGCTCCTTGTAGCTGGTCCTTTCAAGATTAATGGAGTTCCTTTGAGACGTGTGAATCAGGCCTATGTGATTGGAACATAAACCAAAGTAGATGTCTCTGCAGTTAATGTTGATAAATTTGATGACAAATACTTTTCAAAGGAAGTCCAGAAAAAGAAGAAGAAGGGAGAGGGAGAGTTCTTTGAAGCGGACAAGGAGGAGAAAAATGTGTTGCCCCAGGAGAAGAAAGATGACCAGAAAACTGTGGACACTGCTTTATTAAAAGCCATTGAAAGTGTTCCAGACTTGAAGACATATCTGGGTGCCAGGTTTTCCCTTAAGGCAGGTGTGAAGCCCCACGAGCTAGTCTTCTAGAAGAAGAAAGAGGCTTGTTATGCTTGTTCTATTTTATATGTTTTTAATTGAACTTAGTCCTAATAGTTTCAATGTTTTAAGTCTTAACTTGAAGAGCCTAGGAAATGGAATTATGCCGGCTGGGCAACATTCCTTCCTGATTTTTGTGATTGTGAACGTGTTTATTTATTTTATGAATTTTAGATATTTTGTGAGGCTAACATCCTAGGTGGTCTCTAAAAAAAACGGATACATCCATCTGTATTGAACAGGTCCGCCAAGTTTAGCTTCATATGCAATATGAACATGAAGATGCTCCATAGAATCAAAGAAACCAGGCGGAAATATTCTCTCCAACTTCCATAAGATAAGTGGGATGTCTTGTTCCATTTTTGTAAGGTCATCCGCTTTTAGCGTTGCAGAACACAAATTCTTAACGTATTGACTTATTTCAATGAGCGGATTCAAAATGTGTGTTGGCAACAAACTAAAGGCAATAGGAAGTAAGTACTCCATGAATACATGACAATCATGGCTCTTCATCCCATGTAACTTCCCATTATCCACATCGAAACATCTTGCTAAATTAGAAGAATAACAGTCTGGCATTTTCAACTCAGAAATCCACCGATAAATTGCTTTCGCTTGCTCCGTAGATAAAGTATAGCTTGCTCAACCAACAACAAATCCTTTCGCCTGCAGTAATGATCCACGTCCTTCCTAGCCTTCTCATTGTCTTTCGGTTTACCTTTCACATTCATAACAGTGTTAAATATGTTATCAAAAAAATTCTTTTCAATATGCATTACATCGAGATTGTGTCTCAATAGATTATCTTTCCAATATGGAAGTTCCCAAAAAATACTTTTTTTGGTCCAATTATGCCATAGTCCATAACCATTTGGACGAGAAACAACACTCGCAATGACTTCCACGGGAGGGATATCCTTAACACTGTTCCAAACTTCTTCTGGTGTCAGCCTACGAGGAGGTTCAGTTGGTTCAGTTGTTGCAACATTCCCCTTGATGAATGCATATTTTGACTTTCTAAAAGGATGCTCGGTAGGTAAAAACCTACGGTACGAGTCAAACCATGAGGTTTTTCCTCCATATTTAAGAGTAAAAGCCTTTGTGTAAATCATGCAAATCGGACACGCCATCTTACCATGTGTCCCCCATCCAGACAACATTCCATACGCAGGAAAGTCATTAATGGTCCACACCAAAGCCGCCCTCATCATGAAATTTTGTCTTCGTGCTGCATCATAAGTTAAAACACCTTTCCACAACCTTTTTAGGTCATCAATCAAAGGTTGCAAATATATGTCAATACCAGCGGTTGGATTAGTTGGCCCTGGTATTATAGCATTTAAAAACATGTAGGTTTTAGACATACACATTTCAGGAGGTAGGTTGTATGGGGTAACAATAACTGGCCAACAAGAATACGATGTTGCTGAAGCTTGAATATATGGTGTGAAACCATCAGAGCATAAACCAAGTTGAACATTGCGAGGATCATTGGCAAAATCTGGATGAACACGATCAATATGCTTCCAAGCTTCACCATCAGATGGATGACGTAATTCACTAGAATTATTTCTATTTTTATAGTGCCACGTCATTTTACCCGCAGTTTCTATTGTAGTGAACATCCTCTTCAGTCTTGGTATAATCGGCAGATAGAACATTGCTTTCCTTGAGCTGGTTTGCCTCTGCTTGTCCCTTTCCTGTGGACACGATATCGTGGCTCTTGACAAAACTTGCATTACAGCAACTCTCCATCATTTTTGCTAAACTCATTGTTATAATAGATCATGCAACCAGACACACAACAATCAATTCTTATGGAATTTAAACCAAGCTTCGATACCAATCTTTTAGCATCATAATAACTCTACTGCAAAAGACCTCTAACGGGGGTTGCATCCAACATCATTTTAGTCATGTATTCCATGCACAATTCCGCAACGTTAAATTGAGACTTAAGACCCAACAACCGAACACACATTGATAACTTAGAGTCTGTAGATCCTTCAAATAATGGTTTATTTGTCTCACTCAAAAACATATAAAACCTCTGAGCTTCCTCGTTTGGAACTTCTACAGCATCATATTGTGATTCTTCAAAATCCAAATTTACACCGACAGCATCAGATATCATCCCCTGAACAACATCAAACTGCTGATATCACGTAGTCGTTGGATTACTACTTGATGTGGAAGCTATGACTGGACTTGACATGGGACCTTCTACTTGGATAGGAACATTATCAACCGCAGGAACTCCAACTGCTACCTCACCATGACGGGTCCATATCCAATAATTTGGCTTAAACCCATTATTGTACAAATCAAGTCGAATATCACCTTCATTTTTTATAGATCGAAACATACATTTGGAGCAAGGACATCTAATTCCACCTTGTCGCTCAAATTCTTTTTGACGCATAGCAAAAAGAACAAACTCTTCGACTCCTTGTACAAAACATCGGTTCAACCCAGCTCTTCTAGGATACATTCGATCATACATCCAACTACGATCCATTTTTTGTGTATGCTCCTTATAATATACACAATACAACATATATCATACATGTGTGTTAGAACAATACATGTGTATTAGAGTACAATACACATTGGTATTGGTATTTTTATGTTTGACCAAATATACAAAGTAAATTAAATAAACTAGTAACTATTATTTTTGAATATATATTAATATTTTGATTTTTTAGTAAATGGTAACAAACAATATTTCATATTATAATAATATAATAACAAACAATTTTACGTTTTTTACTAATATTATACTAATATTTCGTATTTATAACATCAATGATTTTTACTAAATAAAAACTATTACACAATAAATTAAATTTATTTTATTTTCACAAAAAATTTCAGCAAATAACATCAAATAACATTAAAATAATTCATATTTAGTTTTTACCGGTAGTGAAGAGAAATCTCTGACTTGATGCTTTCCGGACTCTTGAACAAAACTTTCAAGCAAACACCAAACTCCAAACTCTAATCAATTGTAAAACAAATAATAACAAAAAAATATTAAACAACTCATATTCAAATACTAAATAATAACTAAAACAATCAAATATATACAAATTTTAATTATAACCAATAAATTAAATAAACTAGCAACTTTTACTTTTTACTATGATTCAAATAATTTCAATTAATTACATCAAATAGCATTTGTTACTATATAATAATATTTAATTAATATCACATAATATAACACATTATATAAATATTTAATAACTCTATTAATGTGTTAATATAAAATTACAATATAATATTTTCGTAGTAAATAGTAACATTTTATACTATCTGAATTTTACTCTTTAAAAAAATTGTAATAATTCGAATTTTTTTAATCTAAAAATATAAACAACAAACATTAATTACAATCTAATCAAATCATTATACATCAAATTTAATTTATTTATTTTTACAAATAATTTCAATAAAATTACTTATATAGTAAGTATTTGGGTAAACCCGGGTATCCACCGCGCGGACAGCAGTGACTAATCCCTCGCTCATTGTAGGTGCCTCGAGGGGCAGGACAGCTGGCCCAGCGTTTTATCGCTTCTCCGTACCCAATGAGGAGATCGAACCCTCGACCCCTGGTTAAGGGAGGATCAACCCCAACCGTTGAACCCCACGTTATGGGTTACTTATATAGTAAGTATAACACATTATATTATCCTAATTATATTATTATACTAAATAATTAACTCTGATTTTAATTTTTAAAAAATAATCAAATTAAAAAACAATATAAAATAACAATATAATTCGTATTTATAACTAACCGGTAGTGAAGAGAAATCTTTGACTTGAAGCTAACACCGAACTCCTTCGAAAAACTTTCAACCAAACTGCAAAGAAATGCTAAACAAATAATATCAGAAGTAATAATTAAACAATCAGACATATCAAATAGTAATTAGAAACAATATGTTCGAAATCGAAAGAACAAGAGGAAGGAAGTGTCATACCTTGTAGGTGTTACGAAATTGTGGTCACTGATACTGCTGGATGAACAAGGAGAAAGTGGAGAGAATAGAGTGAGTGTTTTCGGGTGAGGAGAGAATGGAGAGTGCACTGAGTGAGGAGAGAATGGAGTGAAAAATATATAGAAGCGACTCAAACGGGTAGTTGAAAAAATCTGCCGGAAATGGCCCTTACCGGTGGATCCGGTCAAAAGTCGTATTTCAAATTTCGAAACAAATTTCCGCCGGAAATGACATGTACCGGCGAAATTTATGGCTATCGGCGGATACGCGGGATTACCGACGGATTTATTGAAGTTAGCAGCGGATTTTCAAATTCGAATTTCAAATTTTATCCGCCGAAATATATGCTTACCGACGGATTTATTAGGTGATACATTACCGGCGGATTTCTTGTCAATACTCGCGGATTATGTTTTAAATATATTTTTTAATTTTAAAAAGTATCCGCCGGAATATTAAATTACCGACGGATTTGTTTAAACTTTTTTTTAATTATTTTTCGCAACCAATATCCGCCGGAAATGCCTTAAATATCCACCGGCAAGTTACCAGCTGAAACATATCCGCCGGAAACACATTACATTCCGACGGTAAGTTACTGACCGAAAAAATCTGCCGGAAATTTACCGGCGGATTTTTCTGCCGGAAAAAACCCGCCGGTAATGCACGAAATTCTTGTAGTGTATTGATTAAGCACTAAATTAAATTAATTGGATTAAACATCAAAATAATTATCTTAATTATTTTAGGGAAGTTACACTATGGCCCTGGATCGACTAAGGCATAAGGCAAGCACCTCCGCGCCTATAAATACAACACCGTCCACTAGAACCAGGTACGCTGTCTCATAAGTACCTCTCATTCACTTCTGACTGGTGATTTGGCATCAGAATGTTTGCAGGTACACACCACCAATCCGACCTCTACCTCGGGAAGGGACAACTTCAACTAATCTCTACCAGCCGCAACCTTGGATCCCGATCCCGATCCGAAAGCAAGGTACAGAACAGGACTAAAATTACTAAATTAGAAGAACTGTAGAACCAAAAAGGCTAAATAGCACTTTTGGTCATTTATCTTTGCTCCAGATTTCACTTTGGTCCATTATCTTTTTTTTGGTCCGTTTTGGTCCTTTATCTTTCATTTTTGTTTCACTTTGGTCCTTTATCTTTTTTTGAGTCCATTTTGGTCCTTTATCTTTCATTTTCGTTTCATTTTGGTCCCTCACGTTATTATT
Source organism: Astragalus membranaceus (assembly GCA_039519185.1). NCBI lineage: Eukaryota > Viridiplantae > Streptophyta > Magnoliopsida > Fabales > Fabaceae > Astragalus > Astragalus membranaceus. The sequence goes on along the minus strand of CM076846.1, from coordinate 135,799,377 downwards.
TAATTCAATTAAAACATTAAAACAATTAAAACCATTAATTCAATTAAAACAATTAAATAAATAAAACATAAACCCCCCCCACCGTCCACCACCACCCACCACCGTCAACCACCACCCACCACCGTCAACCACCACCCACCACCACCACCACCACCCACCACCGTCAACCACCACCCACCACCACCACCACCACCCACCATTCTGTAAACCCCAAATTTTGACAATCAAACCCTAACTCTCTAATCTTTGATTCCTTCACTTAAAGCTAGTATCCAAACTTCTAATTACTTTTCAAACCTCCAAAACTCTTGAAGGAAGAAGAAAGCTCAAGCTTTTATTTATTTAATTGTTTTAATTGAATTAATTGTTTTAATTGTTTTAATTAAATTAAATAATAACGTGAGGGACCAAAATGAAACGAAAATGAAAGATAAATGACCAAAACGGACCCAAAAAAAGATAAAGGACCAAAGTGAAACAAAAATGAAAGATAAATGACCAAAACAGACCAAAAAAAGGATAAAAGACCAAAGTGAAATCTAGAGCAAAGATAAAGGACCAAAAGTGCTATTTAGCCGACCAAAAAATATAATAAACCTTCTGTCAAAAACAAAATACAATAAACCTAAGTAAAACAAAATCTATGACTTTGATTTGATCCACTTTTTAACTTACTTTTAAGGCTGGAAAAAACCTCATAATTTTTTTATGCGTACATTGAAAAATCACTGCACAACCGTTATAAATTTGCAGGCCGAAGCCGGAGGATACGAGAAGATCTACAACCACACCACCTTAATTGTAGCTTTTTTTTGACGGCTTTTAAATCTTTGTAGCTACTATTTCTAAAAAAAGTCAAAAATATTAATTTTTTTTGTTTGTTTTTAAGAAAAATGTTCTTTATTTTTTGACACACAATGTTGTTTATTTTTTGCTAATAAGTAATTTATCAAATCAGAGATGAATGAATTAATGCCGAAAAATAAAAGTTGAGATGAAAGAAGAATCTATAGTTTTTGTTCGTGTCATCGTGTGTGTCAGCAGTTTCCTAGTAAGTGTGAAATAGAGAGAACGTGTGTTGGACACTTGGTGGCGTCAAAGGAAAAAAAGTATGTGTATCTATTTTGTACCTTTCTCACCCCCTCCTTCCCTTCTTTTTCCTTTTCCATCCTATTCAAATTCAAAATCATGATAGAAAAATCAAAACAAAATAAAAAAAGTGCCCGTGATTAATTGACTCTATAGATTTGTTATTACTCAAATTTAATCTTGCCACTAATGCTCTAAAAACCAAAACAGAAATTGAATCAATGAGATTTTAGGTAATAGTTCAATCACTTAAATTGCTCTAGAATAAAAAATGTGAATATAGAAAAGGCAAGTTGGGTTGTATGTATATATAGTGAGTTGTATTCTCCTCCTCTTCTCAACTGTCTCCTCCGTGTTCATCTCGCGTGCATTGCAGTCAGACCCAAGCGAGAAAGGAAGAGAGAAACCACCCAGAGAGAGAGAGAGAGAGAGAGAGAGAGAGAGAGAGAGAAAACCCCTTTTCACCATTGCAGTTTGAGAGAAAGAACCCTTTTTTTCGTATTTGAATAACTGGGCATTTTCTGATCATCATCATCTTAATCTTCTTGGTTCTCTCGATCTCAATCTTTCTGGGTTTCACTTTTTCTCCTCAGATCCTCTTCAATTTCAAAATCAGATTTTTTTGAATTCCCGGTTGTATGGTCTTATTCTCTTCGATTCTTCTTTGTGGGTGCGTGTATTTTCAAGAAAATATTCAGTTTTCCATAGTTGGAAAGTGAAAAAAAAGAATCAATTCTTATCTGGGTTTTGATTGATGCGATTATTACAAGCAATGATGTTGACCTTTTGAAGTAATATTATGGGTAGTGGTCGTTACTCTGTTACAACATCATCATCTTCAACAACATCAATAACATTAAAAAACATGTCGCTTTACATTGGTCGCGAGGCTTCCAAGGTTCGTTTTTTATTTTCTTCAATTTTCTACCATTTTCATGTTATTTCTTTCTTTTTTGTTAATTTTAATTTTAATGTGTGTATGTTATTTGCAGCTATGGAAGAGAATTTGCGCAGAAACAACCACGGAACTCAACCTCCTTGCTGAGAATTGGAAGTACCTTCTCGCTGGTCTAGTTTTTCAGGTTTTGTTTCATCCTTTCTTTTGATAATTTTTTGGCTACCCTTTTATGAAAGAATGCTAAGGTTCTTTTATTTTCCTTTTCTGTATAGAGAGGTTAAAGTAGTTTTCACATTTGGTTGTCGGAACTTTACTTGAACGTTACAAAAAGTTTTCTTTTTCTTTATTAGGAACAATGTTTAATATTTTGCTGTTATTCACTATACGTTACATTTTGTGGATTTGGCATTTAATGCATGCTCAAATTTGATAAATTATTGCTGATACATCATATGAGTAACGGACACCTCTTATTTATTACATCTTAATTACAAATTTACTATGTCTCTCTGCTTTCCACAATGATCAAAGGGAAACCTTTAATTATTTTTGTGTGTTTCAGAAAAGGAAAAGAATTTAGAATGTGAAATTTTATATCTTTGTCAAAACGTTATTATGCATGAGGGGTATTTGTATACTGTATCGTACATTATGTTATGTTACTGTTTAAATTTGACATACTATTGTTTTTCTTGCATCATTGATATCTCAATCAAAATTGAACTGTTTCTTTGCAGTATATTCATGGTTTGGCTGCTAGAGGAGTTCATTATTTACATAGACCTGGCCCCACACTACAGGATCTTGGATTCTACCTTCTTCCGGTTGGTAACTGTTTTTCCATTCTCTCTCTTGAAAACAAAAACTTTCTTCCAAAGGATTGTATTTTGATTTTTTTAATGTCGGTGTCTGTTACAGGAGCTTGGTCAAGAAAAAGCTTACATTAGTGAAACTTTGTTTACCGTTATCTTTTTATCCTTTGTCCTTGTAAGAATTCTCTCCCTGCCTCAACTTTCATTTACTTACTTCTTATGAAACACAGACACGACACGGACATGCAGAAACCGACTTTAGCCCGATAAATTCAAGTAATATTGAAGTGTCAGTGTCGGATATGTGTTCAACTGGAAGTGTCGGTGCTATAGAGCTTGCTTCTATATGAAGTTCTAATCTCCATTTAGTGTCATGGTTTTGATGAAGTTTTGATTGTATGTTTGAATTTGTGTTTTTGCAGTGGACCTTCCATCCTTTCTTATTCAAGAGCAAAAAGATCTACACAGTACTAATATGGTGCAGGGTTCTATCTTTCTTAGTGGTGAGTGTTTTATTATTGTCTAATTTCATTTATAACACTAATAACTGAACTTGTGAGTGTTGCTGCTTAGTGTTAGAAATCGAATTGCAGTTTGTTACCAATATATGTGAGTCTTTTCTGAGAAGTATGGCTTTTCTGTTGTTAATCGCAGGCTTCTCAGGCTCTTCGGATAGTGACATTTTATTCTACGCAGCTGCCTGGTCCAAATTACCATTGCCGTGAGGTATAATCATTTGCGACGTCCTTCTTGCTCGTCACCTGCAGTATAACTACACATTTTCTTTCTCAGTTTGCGAGATTCTTTTTCTCTTAAATAACTTTTTAACTTGTGTTATGCAGGGATCTCCACTCGCAACACTGCCTCGACCGAAAAGCGTTGTTGAAGTCCTCTTGATTAATTGTTAGTATACTATTGTTTTCGAGTTGTTTAGCTTCATGTCTCACTTTTCTGGTTGTTTTGGTGCTCATTTGTTTTTTCCACACGCAGTTCCTCGTGGCGTGATATATGGATGTGGTGATTTGATATTTTCATCACACATGATCTTTACTCTAATATTCGTTAACACATATCAGAGATATGGCGCTCGAAGGTAAATTGCCTCACAAGTTTCCTTTATATCGGTTTGGCTCATCATTGTCCCATGTTTACATTTCAATTATGACTTAACCGTGATTATTTATGAACCAGCGCAGGTGCATAAAGCAGCTAGGATGGCTTCTTGCTGTGATGCAGAGTTTTCTGATAGTAGCATCTCGGAAACATTATACAGTCGACGTAGTTGTTGCCTGGTAAGAAACATTTTATGATTTGTGTAATGGTAAAATTGTGGTCCATGTCTTTTATTTATTATTATTTTTTAACTTTATGTTTTGATTCCTCGCAGGTATACTGTTAATTTGGTGGTATTTTTTGTTGAGAAGAAATTACCTGGTATGTACATTAGGACATAATAATTATACTTTGGTTCAGTTTTGTGTCTTTTACTATTTGCTGTTATGCTAACTTGGTTATTCTACAGAATTGCCAGACAGAACAGCTGCAACACTGCTGCTACCAATGAGCACCAAAGACAAAGATGGCAGAACTAAAGAAGAGAATCACGAGTTGTTGAATGGCAATTCTGTTGACCCTGCTGATTGGGTATGATATACTGAATCTTCGGCTGATTTTAATAAGGGTACTTCGTGTTCCCCTTAGGGAATTATTGATGGACCCTTTTTAACCAGGTTACCCTTAGACGGGTGCAGCTTCTCTCGGGTGACTAGAGTTTTCGAGTAGGAAAAGGAACAATGAATAAATATTATTCATTGTATCGTTCTCTCTCTTACTGGAAAATTCCAATCACTAGTCACAAGAGAGGGTTTGGAATAAATGCAGATGGAAATGTGTGCAGTTATGCAGTTGGTAAGTTCGAAGCTGTCTAATTAAGATCACACGGTCTAGATTTTAAGACTGGTTTTTGATTTTTGCTAAGTAAAAAATTCCAACTTTGAAATCTGGACCGTCTAATCAAGATCGAAGGGTCCTGAACTTGTTCATTGTCCATCCGACTGCACACAACCGAGATCCCACATGAGAGAATCTCAATCAACCTCAGACTTGGTTGTCTCTTCCTTTACTTTCTCTCATTTCCTTTATGTGATGTCATGTCATGTCATTGTCTTTGTGATATGGACTTAACATGGGTTATTGGCACTATGTTTCAGAGGCAGAGAACTCAAGTAAATGGCAAGATACTAGAAGATGGTCATGCACACCATGCTGACTCTGCAAAGAATGGTGCATAGATATATGAGCTTGGATCTGTTGCTGCAACATTGTCATTGGAAAGCCACAACCTTCAAATTAGTTGATTTTTGTTACTTGGAAATATTAGTGGCCTGATTTGTATTTTAATTAATCACAGTAACTGGGTTGAGCTTTTCTTAACATATTGCAGCCCTGGTTCATTTTCATTGTTTAATTGTTTTAGCATCAGCAATGCTGTAGAAATTTTTCAATTCTTATTGCCTATAGTTTGAGTTCCAATGTGTAGTTTTTCCAATGTAGCTATTTTTTGTGTTTTATTCCATGATTATTACATGGTTAGAAAATTGCATCAGTAAAATGTAATTAATTAAGGTTGTAATGTAAATTAAATAATTTAATATATAATTTAATTTAACCAAAAGGGTTTGGCATAGTAGAAGCGTGTTAGGTTCATAACACTTCACAAAATTAGAGGTTCCAGTCTCAAATCTTTGCAACAAGTATCTTATTAGAGCTGTAAAACTCCCTCTCCACAGTTTTAATCTAAAAAAATTAAATAATTAAAAAGAATTGTTCTGATTTGGATAAAATACTAATTGTTTTACACTCAGAAACTTATTCCTTGTACAAATCAATTTCCTTTTTAGTTTTTCCTAAAATAATTTAAGCTCTTGAGACAGCTACAGTGTTATTTTACTGGTGGATATTGAGGGTGAAAAGGACTAGCTTAGGACTAGCTTATTAATCAGAAACATCTTAGGAGGAGTTTTAATGTAATTAATTATTTTAAAAAAAAAACTGTTCATCAACGTGTCCATTCCTTTTCTATTGTTGAGGGTAAATAGCCTAAAATGACGAGTTGGTAAGTTATCAAAGGCTAAAGAATCTAAGTGTATGTTTGGTAGACCAATTTATAAAATCATTCCCAGAAGTTTTATTAAATACAATTATAGCCCCATGCCCCATGCCCCATGCCCCATGCCCCATGCCCTAGGTCCCACCTTGACTATACCGACCAATTAGCTTCTACCATTTTGAAGGCTTCGATTTTTTAGAAGAAATACTCTGAGGAAAAAACGAAGCAACCGAATTGGTTATTAGTTCCACTTGGTAGAAGAAATACTCTTAGGACCAAAAAAACGAAGCAACCCAACTGGGTTCCACTCGGTATCTGAATTGAATTCAAAACATGAGTTGATACTCTCTATAAACAAAACAATATTCACTGTGGGCCTTTCCACTTCTCAAAATCCAATGCAGCAGCTTCCTCTTCCTTAGCCTTCTAAGCTTTGGCTTCCTCTTCCTATATGAACAAGCATGTGTTTTACAATCAATCAGCAATAAACCATGAGAAAGTTGATCCCTAAGATCAAATCAGAACAAAGTTATTGACTCACCACCAACATACGCTCCCACGCCTCACACTCTTCATCCTTCAACCTCCGCATTTCTGAATAACGATCTTTCTTTGTCTGCCTTGAATCTCGTGCAGCTTCTCCAGCCTTCCAAAAAGATGGCGTGTTAGGGTTTTGTGAAGTACACAAAAAACAAAATCTCGAAGAAATAGGAAAAACGAAAATGAAAACTAACCTAAAAAACTGAGATCGAGGGAGAGAGCATAAAGGAGAACCAGATCTGAAGATCAAGGCTCAGCCATGGCTGAAACGAGATTCACGTGGGAGAGGGAGAAAGTTAGAGAGTGCACGCGACAGTGAGAGAGAAAGATGCGTTGAAAGAGGGAAAGCACGGGAGAGAGAAGAGCAAGAAGAGAGCTTACCGTAAATGGAGAAAGAAGAGCTGAGAACGAGAGTTGAGAGTTTAGAGCTGAGAACTAGAACAAGAGTTGAGAGTTCAGAGACGATGGCGATGGCGATGGCAATGGTGTGGACGATGGCGATGGCGATGGTGTTGACGATGGCGATGGCGTGGATTTGTTCAGAGAGTGAGAGAGCGAGAGTGACTTGAGTGAGTGAGAGTTCAGAGAGTTAGTATAGGAGAACGCGTGACTTTAGAAATAAAAGGGGCCTTTAGCATCGGTTGTTTATACAACCGATGCTAAATGTGTTAGCCATACACATTTAACATCGGTTGTATAAACAACCGATGCTAAATGTCTGACGCAAACACTTTTAACATCAGTTTTTTAAACAAACGATGCTAAATGTAGGCGCGAAAATTGAAAACTTCCATTTAATTTCAAAAATGCCACCGCGTCTACATTTAGCATCGGCTGTTCAAACAACTGATGCTAAATGGTGCTTTCTAAAGTCATTTTTGCATTAGTGCTATGAACCAAAGATGAAGCAAAGTCACCATACCTATATCTCAACACTCCCTTCCAAAGAGCATCAATGTCTGACAAAGTCCTCCACTTCCATTTAGTTAACAAAGCGATATTGAACTTCTCTAGATTTTTAATGCCTAGACCACCCTCCTTCTTTGGTCTACAAATCTTCTCCCAAGCTATCCAATACATTCCCCGCTCTCCTTCATTGATGCCCCACAAAAAGTCCATTTGAATCTTAACCATTGCATTTATAATCCCCTTAGGAGCTTTATAAAATGAGAAAAAATAAAGAGGAATGCTATTCAATACCGAATTGATAAGAGTTATCCGACCTCCAATTGAAAGATTGCGGTCTTTCCATAAAGAAAGTCTTTTTCTAAGCATATCAAGCACCGGTTTCCAAGTTGAAGCCCTTCTCGGATTAGCCCCCACGGAAATCCCCAAAAACTTGAACGGAATAGACTCCGTTCTTCAATGAAGAAAAGTGGCTACGGTAGCTAAAAATTCTTCCGAAATATGACACCAATAAGCTTACTCTTGTGAAAGTTCACCTTCAAACCCGACACTAACTCAATACTCTTTGTGGCCTTAGCTCTTCCTTCTGTAATTTCCAATATAGAGAATTCAGCATCGTTGTTGAATCGTTTGTGAATTCTCGATCCCCATTCGGTAATGTAGTTTAAACTATTTTTTATTGTTCTTCACCTCAATCTCATCCCTCAATCTATTTTCCACATTATATTATATATATATATATATATATATATATATATATATATATATATATATATATATATATATATATGAAAACTAAAATCTATATATCTTCATCTACGTACTATAGCTTGTTACACACTGTCCATATGCTTCTCACAAATAACAGTTGGTTGAATGAAATCGTTATACAACAAAAGGTTATGTAACATATCTTCTTGCAGTCTTACTTTGCTAGGTAATCTTGACACTTGTCTGCGCCTAGAGTTCAGTCCATAATATCTTGCAACAAGATCAAAGCTTACAAAGAAATGAGAAGTAGGATTTTCATGGCACCATCACGACTCCTACTCATCAATCTGCCCCTAGCCAGAAAATGAAAGCAAATAAAGAAGAACATGAAAAGAAAGGAGAGAGAAATATAAAATAATTTATTTTCAACAAAACTGCACATTATTTATGTAAGTGCAAAACTTTTAACACTGTAAAATATTAGAAGACCATTTTAACATTATGATGAAGTATCATAAACTCACCATCTTCATTTTCTGATGGCACCACACCTATATACACGCCACAAGCAGCCTAAGCCAAGGTTCCAATATGCAATCTGCACAATCAGCTGGTATAAAAGTTATGGCCAATTTAACACAATCAACAAAGGAAGCTACAAGAAGCTTCCATTATAATGCAAAGACATAATTCAAATATGCCTTTGCATTATAATAGAACCTCTTATTTCTTCCTCGTTGATCGTAATAAATCGGCCATGTTTGATTAGGAAAGGGAAGTAACAAAGAAATATATATACTACTGCATGGTGGGCTAAATGTTAGCTGGTCATCAGCAGAAATTCCGCTAGTAGAGACTTTTTCAATGCCATACAACTAGGGACCAAATAATCAGGATTACTCAGCCTTGGTAACCAACTTTTATTAAAATCACAATATGGCTATTGCCAATAACGATCATTCAATGGTTGGTAGAAAATGATTTTGACGGCAAAAAATCTATCTTGGCCCAAGAAAAAATTTGATGGCATTGTTTTGGTTATATGTGTTGTAAATTTTATGATATTTCAAAAGTTTTTAAGTGAATTTTAGTAAAACAATTTTATTACAATATTTTACTGTGTGAGTTTTGACTTGTTCAATACTTTACTTAATCAAAAGTCAAAACTTAGTTTATTTCTCTTTTTAAAAAAAACTTACCTATTATTTCTCCTTTTGACCGAGTTATTTACTGAACTTTACTGTTACCATGATATTAGCGTTTTTTGTAACAGCCCAGGTCCACCGCAGCGGCCACCCCGGTCCCACTGTTACCTCACGGTCTTCTCTACCCCTCTTGTAGAATTTTTGCCTTCCGTGGGAATCGAACCTTGCACCTGAGGCATAAGTGCAAGTTAAACCCCCTTCCCACTACCAATTGAGCGCGCGGTGGACCTGGGCTGTTACATTTTTCATAGGCTTAAATATATGTTTGGTCCATGCAAATATACCCATAATCCAACTTGGTCCCGGTAAAAAAAACTTTTAAAAAGGCTCTTGCAAATATTAAGCATTTTTAGTTTGGTCCCTGTTGTTAGTTTTTGTTGACTTAAGTTTAAGCTGGCGTGGATGTACAGCATGGTGTCATACTTTGCTGAATAGGACTTATATCATCATCATCATCATCATCATCATCATCATCATCATCATCATCATCATCATCATCATCATCATCATCATCATCTCATTCATTCCTCATTTGCTCGTCCTCCTCTCCTCTCGAAGACGCTTCTTCTTCTCTCTTCTCTCTTCTTCGCTCTTCTTCTCTCTTCCTCTCTCTTCTTCGCTCTTCTTCTCGTCTGATCTCTCCAATGGCAAGAAGCAATGCCTCTTCCAATGCTGCATCAAGGCAAAGGCAACTCTCTTTTTGTGGATGTGAGGAACCCATGCGTTTATGGACCGCCAACACTGCTGAAAACCCTCGAAGAAGATTCTAGAGGTGTATTAACTGGGGGGGGGGGGGTAAGTAAGATGCTTGATTTTAAGTTTTCTCTTCCCTTTACTTTTTTTTGTTATGCCTGTAACATAACTTCCTAGCATCCTCTTTATTTTTTTGATTCTGTGTAGAAGCGACTAAGCTGCAAGTTGTTTATCTGGGGTGATGAACTAGATGTTGATAGAGTGACCATGGTGACAGTTCCAGAAACAATTCAAGATAAACCTAAACCTTTAGTGTCACCAACACAAACAGGCTGTCAATGCAAATGTGGTGAAATTTTCAAGGATTGAGAGTCAAAGAAAATTTCCAAGTTGAAGTTCAAGTTGTTAGATGAGAGAGGAAGAAGATGAAGTGGATGCAAGCAATACTAATTTTAGCTAGTCATTGTGTTTGTAGCATTTCAGAAATTTGATTTGGTTAGAAAATAGGGCTTAGGTAGTGGATGCAAGCAATTCTACTTACTGTGTTTGATTGTAGCATATCAGTATTAGTATTGTAAGCTCTACTTTAATTGGGTTGGTTTAGGAACAATGTTAGTGACCAATCCAATAATTTTCTATGTAAGCTATACTTTAATTATCAATGAAGTTATTTAAGTTTCTCAATTCTGTTTCATGTTTCACCCCGTTTCATCTACATATAATTACCAACTTTGAATTCATGAAACTTAATTCATAAAACAGACCAACAATTCAACATATAATTACTAACTTTGAGTCATTGAAAATGTAACATCCTCAAAATAATTATGCGAATTATTTGGATGTTAACCCAATAGGAGTAATTTAGTACTTGACTGGTAAATTTATTGAGTGCTAAAATTATTTACTGAATGACATTCAATCGTTAACCGGATAATACGGGTCAAGGAAGTTTTGGATTCGAAATAAGGGATCAAGATCAATATGGTAATTAGACCACGCTACCACTTATTTATTAATTAAATATGTGTGTGTGTGTGTGTTGAAAGAAAGAAAAGAATAAAAGAAAGGAAAGAAGGAAAGGGATACGCAGAGAAGGAAAAGAGAAAGAAAAGAAGAGAAGGAAAAGAGAAAGAAGAAGAGGAAAGAAGAAGAGAAAGGAAGAAGAGGAGTGAAGCCCACCCCTCCAAAATTCATCATCATCTTCATCTCCCTCTCCTCATCATAACCCAAGAGCTAGGTAAGATTTCATCCGGTTTTTCCCCCTTTTTGTGACCTACGAAATTTAGAGGGTTTTGTTGGAAAATTTGTTGAAATCAAGGATTAATAGGTTGTGTTGGTGATTGGGTTATGTTTAGGATCGAAGCTAGGAGCGGATTGAACGCGATTGGAAGCTCGAAACGAAGTTAGGAGCGATTCGGTGTTGATTGGGTTCGATTCGGTGATTTTGACACATCGGTGATTTCGGCTCGGCAACGGCTCTCGCTTCAAGGGTGAGTTTTACTCACGTTTAGGCTTATTCCGTTTTGAAATGAATTGTGTGACTTGGTTTCGAAAGATTTTGAGTCGAAAACGTTATTTTGAAATATATCGCGTTTTAATGAAATTCGTAATCGTTGAGTTTTTGATTGAATTGCTTGATTGTTTGATGTTGATTGGACTGGTATATTGTCTGGTACTGTCTGTTTTTGAGTTAGGAATCGATCGGGGCGAGTTTCGGATTAATCGGAAAGCAAATTTTCTTAAAACAGGCCATTTTTGGAATGCTGTCAAATGCGCACGACCCGTGCGTCCCAGGGGCACGACCCGTGCGTCCCAGGGGCACGACCCGTGCGCCTGGTTCGGGTTCAGTGTTTAAAAATGTCTAACAGGGCGCACGGCCCGTGCATCCAGGGGCACGACCCGTGCGTCCAGGGGCACGACCCGTGCGCCTAGTTCTGTCCAAAATTTTCAAAGTGTCCAAAATGATTCCGTTTCAATTCCAATCCTTTCCCAATCCTTTCCTAACCCTTCTAAAATGATATTAGGCTTATAATGCCATGATTTTGGGTATGTCTCAAAAAGGTTTTATAAAATACTTTTGATGTCCAAATCGTTTCGGCAACGGATATGTTTTGTTGATAACAAAGCGGACTATGAGTCCTACGTGGCAAGGTATAATTTAAATGAACTAAATGTTCATATGATTGTAAATATATATATATATATATATATATTATATCGAGTTTGGGTGACGACCCATGTAGACATACTAGGCGGGGTAGTCATGCACCCTTACCCTAGGCCTCTTGCAATAGGGAAAGTACTATTGGTGAGGTGGTTCACCAGGTCTGTAGCGTTTGCGCAGTCGGTGGTGTGTTGAATTGTTTGTTGTACGAATACCGGGTATGTAGCGTTCGCGCAGTCGGTGTCGTACTTGGTTGTAACAGGTTCATCGGGTATGTAGCGTTCGCGCAGTCGATGATTTGTCAAAGGTTAAATAACGCGGTTCACCGGGTATGTAGCGTTCGCGCAGCCGGTGGTGTGTTAAATGGTTTGTTGTGCGATTTACCGGGTTTGTAGCGTTCGCGCAGTCGGTATCGTGCTGAGTTATAACAGGTTTGCCGGGTTTGTAGCGTTCGCGCAGTCGGTAATCTGTTGAATGTTATATGGTGCGATTCATCGGGTTTGTAGCGTTCGCGCAGTCGATGACGTATAAAGTTAAAACCATTTCATAATTGGATCGAGAGCGTTAGTAGGGGTCTCGGTAGAACTCACTGAGATTGTATCTCACTGTTTAAATGTTGTTGTTTTACAGATAAACATGGACAGAAGAAACCTCAGAGGCACGAGTAGGTGGCCCCGGGTGAAGGATGATGACTTAGCTTTATGTTCAAGTTTATTTTCCTTCTGTTGTCTATGTATCACTGCACTATGGCATTAGTGTTATGTTTATCTTTCATTCCGCTTTCTTGTATGACTTTGACTACCATAGTTGCTGACAGTTTATGGTCTGAGTACCGTATAGTCTTATTTGTGTATAAGACGGTTATGTTATATTTCAGCAAAAGTTTTTATAGTGGTATTCAGTGTCTGAGCAGGAAATATTATCTCTGATGTTCACACTTTGGTTCACTTGGGTATTCTTACATGTTAAAAATACCGGGGTGTTACAGTTGGTATCAGAGCGGTTCGACCTAGTCGGACTTAGCTTTTAGGGTCCTTGCTTTCTCCAGTCGTGATTTTCTTAGTATGCTATTAGACATTGAGCTTGATCAACTTAATACTTTGTGCATATTTCGCAGAATCATGGCCAGAAGAGGTAGAGGCGTCCCTCCTCCTGTTGATCCAAACATAGAATGGATGCAGAATGTCATTGAGAATCAACAAAAGATGATGCAGGATATGTTGCAAATGCAGCATGACCAAATGGGTCTGCAACAGCCCAATTTCCAACCTCATCAAGAAGATCCTAACCGGATATATTTCCAATTTCAAAAGATGAAGCCCCCGACTTACAAGGGTGGACCGGATCCAATGACTGCCTACTATTGGATTGATTCAATGGAGGAAATTTTTCAAACCTTGCAATGCGGGGAAGAAGAGAAGGTAACATGTGCGGCCAATGTGCTCAATGAAGATGCCCACACCTGGTGGTGTAATGCAAGGCAAATGATTGAACTCCAAGGAACTCCCCTCACTTGGGACAACTTCAAGGAATTGTTTATGAAGCAATATTTCCCTTCGGTGAAGAAGCTGAGTAAACAAGCAGAGTTTGTGAATCTTAAGCAAGGTGATTTGTCAGTTGGGGAATATGCTGCAAAATTTGAAAGACTGTCTCAGTTCTATGAGTTGGGGAGGTATGCCCCAAATGATATGTGGAAGATGCAAATGTTCAAAGAAGGTCTCCGAGCTGATGTGAGCCAAGGACTCAGTTCTTACACTTTGGTTAATTATCCTGGCTTAGTGCAACAAGCATATGTTGCTGAGGAGGATCTGAGGAAAATGTATGCTGAAAAGAAAGACTATTGGAAGGGTAAGAAAAAAGGTTGCTGAATCTTCTACTCCATCCAGGCCATTCAAGGGAAGTAATTATAAAGGGAAGCAGGTGCAATCCTTCGATTCATCAAAGAGCAGAAATTGTACGAAGTGTGGAAGGTATCACATTGGGGATTGTCAGCAAAGATCCAATCGATGCTATGTCTGTAATGAAGAGGGTCACTATGCAAATCAATGCCCAGCGAAGAAAACCTTTCAAGGAGCACCAAATGCTCCTAAGCAGGGGCGAATCAACACATTGGATGCTCGAACCATCACACCTACTGATAATCTTCTAAGGGGTACGGGATCTCTTTTTAATAACTCAGTCAATATTTTATATGATTCCGGTGCAACTCATTGTTTTATATCACAAGCGTGTGTGGATCGGTTAGGTTTAGCATTATCCGAGCTATCCGAACCGATAACTATTTTAACTGCTGCCAAGGGTCGTGTCCAGACCCAATCGTTGTGTGAAAATTGCCTACTTGTCATAGGGGACAGACAATTTGTTGTGAAATTTATCTGCTTGGCTATGAGAAGTATGGACATTGTTCTGGGTATGAATTGGATGGCTGAAAATCATGTAACAATCAACTGTGCCGACCGAACCATTAGCTTCGCCTCCGAATCCGTAGGCTTGACACAGGCAGATTCTGAAGCGATGATCTCTTACACCGAAGCAAGCCAGTCATTATTCCAAGGTGCGGAAGCTATTCTTATTATGTTGTCTGCATCTACTGAAACGGGTTTAGATTTGTCATCTGTGCAAGTGGTAAATGAATTTCTAGATCTCTTTCCAGAAGAAGTTTCATCCTTACCTCCTGACCGAGAGGTAGAGTTCTCAATAGAATTAATTCCTGGTACAGGATCAATCTCTATTGCTCCTTATAGAATGTCTCCTTTAGAATTAAAGGAATTGAAGTCTCAACTTGAAGAGTTGATCTCAAAGAGGTTTATTCGACCGAGCGCTTCTCCATGGGGTGCTCCGGTGTTGCTAGTCAAAAAGAAGGATGGTAGCATGAGGTTGTGCATAGATTATCGACAACTGAATAAAGTGACGATCAAGAATAAATATCCCTTGCCAAGGATAGAAGATTTGCTTGACCAACTTCGAGGTGCAATGGTATTTTCAAAAATTGATCTGAGATCGGGCTATCATCAAATAAAGGTACGAGCCTTAGATATTCCGAAGACAGCTTTCCGTACGAGGTATGGACATTACGAGTTCGTAGTAATGCCCTTTGGTTTGACTAATGCTCCAGCGGTATTCATGGATTACATGAACCGAGTCTTTCACACGTATCTCGATCAGTTTGTAGTAGTTTTTATTGATGATATCTTGGTGGACTCTAAGACCATTGAGGACCATGTTCAACATCTCCGCATTGTTCTGAACGTACTCCGAGAAAAGAAATTGTATGCCAAGCCATCGAAGTGTGACTTCTGGATGCCGGAAGTAAGGTTTTTGGGACACGTGATTTCCCAATCGGGAGTTGCGGTGGATCCCAGTAAGGTGGAAGCTGTATTGAACTGGGAACGGCCAACATCTGTCACTGAAATAAGAAGTTTCTTGGGTCTAGCTGGTTACTATAGGAGGTTTATTCAAGGTTTTTCACAATTGGTTCTTCCGCTTACTCGGTTAACTCATAAGGCCCAACCGTTTATATGGGATGCCGATTGTGAGGAATGTTTTCAAGAAATGAAGGTTAGGTTGACTTCTGCTCCAATCCTAATTCTTCCAGATCCGTCTTTGGATTTTCAAATTTTCAGCGATGCTTCTGGAAAGGGTTTGGAATGTGTTCTCATGCAGAACCAACAAGTTGTAGCTTATGCCTCCAGACAGTTGAAGACTCATGAAGAGAATTATCCGACTCATGATTTGGAGTTGGCAGCTATCGTGTATGCACTGAAGATTTGGAGACATTACCTTTATGGGTCTCGTTTCGAAGTCTTTAGTGATCACAAAAGCTTGAAGTATTTGTTTGATCAGAAGGAGTTGAATAACAGGCAGAGAAGGTGGGTGGAATTTCTGAAGGATTATGACTTCGAATTGAAGTATCATCCGGGAAAGGCTAATGTTGTAGCTGATGCACTAAGTAGGAAATCCATTCACATAGCAGAGTTTATGATGCACGAAATGAAAATGTTGGAGTCCTTTAGGGACTTAAATTTGAATGCAAGATCAAGGAAGAACCGATTAGTGTTGAGCCATATGAGGATCTCCAGTTCATTGAGGGATTCTATTCGCTTAGCGCAGGAAATTGATGTGAAGCTACAATCACAGAAATTGTTGCCAGATTTTACTGAAGATAGTGATGGAGTTATTTGTTTCAACGGTAGAATCTGTGTGCCAGATAATGAAGATGTTAAAAAGCAAGTGCTAGAAGAAGCACACCGAAGTTTATTTTCTGTACATCCTGGATCCACCAAGATGTATAGAGATTTAAAGCAGATGTATTGGCGGCAAGGAATGAAGTTAGAGATTGCTGAATTTGTATCAAAGTGCTTAACTTGCCAAAGAGTTAAGATAGAACATCAGAAGCCTGGTGGTCTGCTACGGCCACTAGATGTGCCAGTGTGGAAATGGGAAGACATTTCCATGGATTTTGTAATGGCATTGCCAAGGTCTCAAGCCGGTAACGACTCCATTAGGGTAGTTGTAGATCGGTTAACCAAATCAGCTCATTTTATTCCAGTTCGTTCGAGCAATAAAGTATCCAAGTTAGCTGAGGTGTATTTAAAGAAAATAGTAAGGTTACATGGGGTTCCTACCAGTATAGTGTCGGATCGAGATCCGAAATTCACTTCTCGATTTTGGAAAGCTCTGAATGAAGCATTGGGGACTAAAGTACTTTTAAGTACCGCTTATCACCCGCAGACAGATGGGCAGACCGAGAGAACTATCCAGACATTAGAGGATATGCTTAGGGCTTCGGTACTTGATAACGGGAAGAAATGGGAGGATCATCTTCCATTGGTGGAATTCTCATATAACAACAGTTATCATTCCAGTATTGGAATGACACCTTTTGAAACCTTGTATGGTAGGAAATGTAGAACTCCATTGTGTTGGTGGGAAGTCGGTGAGAACCGATTGTTAGGACCCGAGATGATTCACGACACTACGGAAAAGATCCGCCAGATCAGGGAAAGAATGAAAGCTGCTCAAAGTAGGCAAAAGAGTTATGCCGACAAAAGGAGAAGGCCGTTAGAGTTTGAGTCAGGTGATCATGTGTTTTTGAGATTGTCACCAACAATTGGCACAGGTAGGGCATTACGGGTGAAGAAACTCAGTCCTCGGTATATTGGACCCTTCCAAATTATCGAGCGAGTTGGGCCTCTTGCATACCGTATTGCTTTACCTCCGCCATTGTTAATTCTGCATGATGTATTCCATGTGTCTCAGTTGCGGAAGTACATTCCCGATCCAAGTCAATCGTTAGATTTTGAAACGATTGACCTTCGACCGGACTTGTCTTTCCAACCTCATCCAAATTACATCATGGAACGTGGCGAGAGGACGCTACGGACGAAGTCAATTCCCATTGTCAAGGTGGTTTGGGATGGTTTTTCCGTCGAGGAGGCTACTTGGGAGTTGGAGGACGATATGCGGACTCAGTATCCGTATTTGTTTTCTTGAAGCACGTTGTGTTTAATTTTGAGGACAAAATTATTTTAAGTGGGGGAGAATGTAACATCCTCAAAATAATTAGGCGAATTATTTGGATGTTAACCCAATAGGAGTAATTTAGTACTTGACTGGTAAACTTATTGAGTGCTAAAATTATTTACTGAATGACATTCAATCGTTAACCGGATAATACGGGTCAAGGAAGTTTTGGATTCGAAATAAGGGATCAAGATCAATATGGTAATTGGACCACGCTACCACTTATTTATTAATTAAATATGTGTGTGTGTGTGTGTGTTGAAAGAAAGAAAAGAATAAAAGAAAGGAAAGAACGAAAGGGATACGCAGAGAAGGAAAAGAGAAAGAAAAGAAGAGAAGGAAAAGAGAAAGAAGAAGAGGAAAGAAGAAGAGAAAGGAAGAAGAGGAGTGAAGCCCACCCCTCCAAAATTCATCATCTTCATCATCTCCCTCTCCTCATCATAACCCAAGAGCTAGGTAAGATTTCATCCGGTTTTTCCCCCTTTTTGTGACCTACGAAATTTAGAGGTTTTTGTTGGAAAATTTGTTGAAATCAAGGATTAATAGGTTGTGTTGGTGATTGGGTTATGTTTAGGATCGAAGCTAGGAGCGGATTGAACGCGATTGGAAGCTCGAAACGAAGTTAGGAGCGATTCGGTGTTGATTGGGTTCGATTCGGTGATTTTGACACATCGGTGATTTCGGCTCGGCAACGGCTCTCGCTTCAAGGGTGAGTTTTACTCACGTTTAGGCTTATTCCGTTTTGAAATGAATTGTGTGACTTGGTTTCGAAAGATTTTGAGTCGAAAACGTTATTTTGAAATATATCGCGTTTTAATGAAATTCGTAATCGTTGAGTTTTTGATTGAATTTCTTGATTGTTTGATGTTGATTGGACTGGTATATTGTCTGGTACTGTCTGTTTTTGAGTTAGGAATCGATCGGGGCGAGTTTCGGATTAATCGGAAAGCAAATTTTCTTAAAACAGGCCATTTTTGGAATGCTGTCAAATGCGCACGACCCGTGCGTCCCAGGGGCACGACCCGTGCGCCTGGTTCGGGTTCAGTGTTTAAAAATGTCTAACTGGGCGCACGACCCGTGCTTCCAGGGGCACGACCCGTGCGCCTAGTTCTGTCCAAAATTTTCAAAGTGTCCAAAATGATTCCGTTTCAATTCCAATCCTTTCCTAATCCTTTCCTAACCCTTCTAAAATGATATTAGGCTTATAATGCCATGATTTTGGGTATGTCTCAAAAAGGTTTTATAAAATACTTTTGATGTCCAAATCGTTTCGAAAAACCGAATGATAGCATACGTGTGCGGATATGTTTTGTTGATAACAAAGCGGACTATGAGTCCTACGTGGCAAGGTATAATTTAAATGAACTAAATGTTCATATGATTGTAAATATATATATATATATATATATATATATATATATATATATATATATATATATATATATTATCGAGTTTGGGTGACGACCCATGTAGACATACTAGGCGGGGTAGTCATGCACCCTTACCCTAGGCCTCTTGCAATAGGGAAAGTACTATTGGTGAGGTGGTTCACCGGGTCTGTAGCGTTTGCGCAGTCGGTGGTGTGTTGAATTGTTTGTTGTACGAATACCGGGTATGTAGCGTTCGCGCAGTCGGTGTCGTACTTGGTTGTAACAGGTTCATCGGGTATGTAGCGTTCGCGCAGTCGATGATTTGTCAAAGGTTAAATAACGCGGTTCACCGGGTATGTAGCGTTCGCGCAGCCGGTGGTGTGTTAAATGGTTTGTTGTGCGATTTACCGGGTTTGTAGCGTTCGCGCAGTCGGTATCGTGTTGAGTTATAACAGGTTTGCCGGGTTTGTAGCGTTCACGCAGTTGTTAACTTTTCGGCAAGTGTACCGAATCGTGCAAGTAATAAACCGGTAAGTACCGGGATATCGTCCTCAAGGATCGAAGTTATTTTACTAAAGATGTTAACAACTACTAATAGGAACTAGGTTTAAAAGGGTTTTGGTTTGATAATTGTTGAGCTGTCAAGCTCGAAGTAAAGCAATAAAATATTTTTGTGTTTTTAATAATAATAGCCGAAAAACGAGTTGAAAAGGATACGATGGTAAAGGATGCTAGGGACGAATTCCTATTGATTTCACCCTATTGCCACTGATTTAATTTGAAAGTTAATCTCTCTCTCTAATCTTGCTATCAAACTCACAACATTAACCAATTCCTAGTTCCTTAGGTAACTAGTCCTTTGTCGATAACTAAATCCCTAATCCCTTAGGTGATTCTAATTAACAACAAGCATTAAAGCAAGAGTTTGCATTATACAACAACTCATAGATTATTCCTAAACTACCAATTGAGGGTATCGAATTTCAAACATTCAAGAATAAAACTCCCATTTCATAATTGAACAAAATATCATTGTATGAGTTTTCCAACCATAAAAAGCATTAAGCGTAGAAATTCGATACACAAAATACGAGAGAGTACGATACAAATCTGATTCTAAACCAGCGACAATAGAGTTACATCAATATTCCTTCATCCCTAACATAAAGAGATTTAGCTATTCATGATTAATGAAGAGAAACAAGGAAAATTACAAGTGGAAGATGATGATGAACACATATGAAGCTTCAATCCTTGTTCCCAAGTCTTGATTCTTCGGTAGCCGTCAGACGGAATTGCTCCTCTCTTGTTCTAGGGTTCCAAAAACGGCCAAAAGTCCCTCCAAAACGCGTGCTGGGCCTGATTTAACGTGTTTTCCGGCGTTTTGCGCCTCACTGGCGCTCCCAGCGCAACTTCAGCGCAACTCTGCGTGACTGTTCCTGCCAATCCGCGCGCGACTCGCGCTTCCAGCGCCACTTAGGCGCGGATGGAGGACGCTACAGTGGATTCTTGCGCCTCACTCGCGCTCTCAGCGCAACTTCAGCGCGATTTGGCAGAAACCTTATTTCCTTGTATTTTTGAGTCTGTTTGCTTGCATTTCTTCGTTCTTCTCTTCACCTAGTCCCTGGGCACAAAAACACCACAAAACCCAGCATAAACACTGCAAAGCAATTAAATCCCAAATAGAACAACTTCTTAATTTTCTCCTAACACTTTCCATTCATTCATCAAATTATTAAGTAAAATTCCCCTTTTTTGCAGTGAAAAACATCATGTGATGGGGATTCATCACAACCCCCAACTTGGACATTTGCTTGTCCTCAAGCAAAGACAAGACAAGACAAAGCCAAGACAATCTCAACATCAGATAACATGCAATCAATGGTGAATCCCTTTCTAAACAAGATAATTACGAACAATCAAAAGACAAGTTGAGCGGCAACTTTCAGACTGGTCACTCCATTTCCAACCCACACGTGGTATTCTTACTAGCATCATCTTGCTCAATAGTGCGTGTGTGACACTTAACTCAGTTGGACCATAGCTAGATTCAAAATGTATTCACCTAAAACTAGAGGGTTTCCTTCCGAGAATGCCAAAAATGGTTCAAAATATAGGGTAGATTAACGTTTCCACATAAGGATCAAGGGGCTTCAAGCACAACAAAGGGTCTTAAATAGGCCTTTCAGATTAGACCAGTGCACTAACTATTACCACACACATTTCACACGCAACACAACTATGCACACTTGTTTTTTTTGGGCTGCAACCCCTTTCATTACATTAGTATTTGGATTTGATCAACATTGGCTTTGGGACATTGCAGCAATTATCAGTTTAAACAACACAACACGGCATACACTTTAGCGTTACGGGTAGACGCTACAGTGCTGCACACACGCACCCCGACACACACGGCATACATTATAGCGTTACGGTTAGACGCCACAGTGCTGCACACACACATTAACACACACGGCATACACTATAACGTTACGGGTAGACGTTACAGTGCTGCACACACGCACCCAATGCACTGATCATCCTACAATCATCATGCCCAGCCTTAGTACAACTGATGCACCCCCAACTTAGCTTCTTCAACTACCCTAAATTTTTAGTGAAATTTTGGCGATTCCCATGGTCCACCACACTAGCTTAGCTGCCCACATCTCTAGGATCACTAAGTTCCACTGGTTAGTGTTTTAAGTGTGGAAGCAAGATTGTACTAATTTGATCACCACAGGGGTATTATTCGCTCAGTTCTCCCGAATCATCACTAAGTTTGCTCAACTGTCTCTTTTTTTTTTAGCAGGAAATTCACCACATGACTGCATTTTTTTTCTGATAGTAAAGCTGACAATAGGTCCTCCCCCCCACTTAAACATAGCAGTGTCCTCACTGATTAATTTAGGGGAAGACCTATTTACAACGACTAAGACTAAAACAAAAATAAAATTAAAATTAAACCTACGAAACTACAACCACTAAAGGAAACACGAAGTGCACAATCAAATAAAGCAAAAGAGAAGGGAAAGATAAAAAGTAACCTGGCGGTGAGTAAACTACTCAACCGCGTCTAGAGTCTGGAGGATGCGCCTGAAAAATGTCCGCCTCAGGATCCAACTGCTCTCCCCGCTGCACCATGCACATAGCTCTGTACATGTTTCTCATCCCTACTTCCATCCGCTCCTGTCTGGCTGCCATCCGCTGCTGATCCCCTGCTAGCAAATCCATTCTTGCCTGAAGATGCTGAAAGTCCTCAGCATGTGGATCAACCCAAGGTTCATCCATGGAGAAGGTTGGTTCTTCCTCTTGGTGCTGCTCTTGTGGATGTTCTTCTCTGTGCACTGGCTGCTCAAAATACCCACCCCCTGTTATGGTCCGAATCCAAGACCCGGTGATTGCAGCAGATGGTTCAATAGTCTCTTCATCGGCATCAGCAACAACTCCTGCTCTCTCACATAGCAAGGCAACGAGGCTGGCATGCCTCCAATAGCTAGGCGGGCTTCCACCCTTAAAGTTGGCAAAACTGCTTATTTCCTCTTTAAGCTCCCATCCTATATTGACTGGCTCTCCTCTCATAATGCACGCAGTGAGGCATGCCCTCTCAATGTTCAGCTCTGATTGGTTAGAGCTAGGGCATATAGTGGTGAGGAGGAAAGATGCCCATGCTCTAGCAACTGGGGTGAGAGAAGTTGTCATAATTTTCCATGGTACCCCACTCTTATTCCTCACCCAATCCATTCCCGGCTTGCATAGTGCCGCAGAGATCTCAGCTGCTCGCTCAGGGTTGTTCTTTATCCTTTCCCTATCGGCTTTGGTTCTGAGCCGGCTGTCCAAGATGTCCACAGGTCTGATCCCAAACAGCCCATTGATGGTGTTAGAGTCATAAGGGATATTATGACCCCGCACGTAACTTGTGGCCTCGGGGAATGTCAATTTCCCATCAACTGCTTGCTTGGGGAAGATATTCGAGAAGAATTCATATACTAAAGCCTTGCTTGCTCTTCTCGGGTAGGATACAAAATTATTCCACCCCCGGTTGTTAATGTTTTGTCGCATATCATCGAAGTCACCGGGGTGGAGAGTGATCGCCCTTTCTTTCACAAAATTGGGGTTAGCCTCAATTAACTCAAAAAAAACTTTTCACACCCCAAAGATCGAAACAAGTCGGAGTTATAGGATGGATTGTGTGATTGGGAAGATGAACCCCTGCGGACTGCCTGCCTCTTTCGTGACCTCTCAGCCATTCCTGCATACACCAAAGTGCAAGGTTGTACAAGTGGGTGAAGGTTAGTGCACATAGAACAAATATTCAAATTGCTCAAGATCATTACCACATTGCTTCCTTGATGGAAACAATGGGTTCACCTGGCCAGCTTACCACACCAATTATAAGCACAAGTTGTTGTTCACCAAACTAAGTCATGTTGTCCATAAATTTGTCACTTAGGCATTTTAGCAAACATGTAAGGTGCATACAATTTTCACATGTGAAAAACAACAATCCAAAACCTTAACATACCCCAACTTGTTTCTTTTTCATTGCATTCAATTAGTTTAACAACATCACAACCAATTAACGAATTCAAAGGTCATATTTTTATCAATTCCAAATTACTCAAAATCTAGTAACAAAGCATAATTTTGGAAAAAGTATTGAATTTACTTACTTGGTTGATGATGTTGAAGAACTAGATGATGCAAACAAGGAATCTTGGCAAGAAATTCTGGTGATTTTGGCCTTGGGTAGCAAAAAAAATCGTGTGACCTAGAGTGGGAAGGAGAGAAAACGCGAAGGAGGAAAGGGAAAAAACGCTGCGCAACTTCAGCGTGTGTGAGGCGCAGCTTTATATGCCAGAGTTGCGCTTGGAGCGCAACTTAAGCGCGAGTTCAGTGCGAATTGGCAGAAACAATCAAACACTTCCGGTGTGTTCGCGCCTGGAGCGCAACTTAAGCGCGAGTTCAGCGCGAAATGGCAGAAACTCACGCCACATTTCCTGTGTGTTCGCGCCTGGAGCGCAAGTGAGGCGCGACTTCAGCGCGACTGGACAGAAACCATTTTTTAACATGCAGAAACACTGTTCGTGACTAAATGTACCTACTCTACGAAAAATAATGCAAAAACTTAAAAAGTTAAGGGTTAAGAAATGCTGGGTTGCCTCCCAAAAAGCGCTTCTTTAACGTCACTAGCTTGACGTTACCTCCGGTTTTAAGGGTCGCTTAAAACCAATGCCAGCTTCTCTCTATCCAGCACTTCGCCTAGGTATGGCTTCAACCTCTGCCCATTGACCTTGAAAGATCTTTTTGACTCAGGCTCCTCTACTTCAATTGCTCCATAAGGAGTCACTTCCTTGACAACAAAAGGTCCTGACCACTTGGATTTCAGTTTTCCTGGGAATAGCTTAAGTCTCGAATTAAACAACAGCACTTGCTGTCCAGGATGAAACTCTTTCCTTGAAATATTTTTGTCATGGTATGCCTTCATTCTCTGCTTGTAAATCTTATTATTCTCATATGCCTGCAGACGCATCTCATCCAATCCATGCAGTTGTAAGATTCTCTTTTCCCCACAAGCCGAAGTGGTAAAATTCAAAAACTTTAGTGCCCAATATGCTTTGTGCTCAAGTTCAACCGGCAAATGGCAAGCTTTACCATAAACCAATTGATACGGAGACATGCCTAAAGGTGTCTTATAGGCTGTTCTGTATGCCCAAAGTGCATCATCTACCTTCAACGACCAATCCTTTCTTGAGCTTCCAACTGTCTTTTCCAAGATCCTCTTGATTTCTTTGTTTGAGACTTCTGCTTGACCATTGCTCTGAGGGTGGTAGGGAGTTGTCACTTTATGCGTAACACCATACTTGGAAAGTACATTGTTGAGTTGAGCGTTGCAAAAGTGGCTACCCCCATCACTGATTAGGACTCTTGGCACACCGAATCTAGAGAAGATGTTCTTCTTCACAAATTTTACCACAGTTTGGGAATCGCTCTTGGAAGTGGCAGTAGCTTCAACCCACTTGGAGACATAGTCGACTGCCACCAAGATGTACTCACAATTGTAAGAGGGTGGGAATGGTCCCATAAAATCTATGCCCCAACAATCAAACACTTCTACTTCAAGGATGGGATTCAATGGCATCTCCCCCTTACTTGAAATATTGCCAGTCCTCTGGCATTTGTCACAGCTTCTCACGTAGTCATGTGCATCCTTGAAGAGGGATGGCCAGTGAAAACCAGATTGGAGAACCTTAGCAGCTGTGCGTTCCCCATTATAGTGCCCTCCACAGGGAGAGTCATGACAATGCCAGAGAATGCTTTTACTTTCAGCACCAGACACACATCTTCTCAAAAGTCCATCCGCCCCAACCTTGTAGAGATAAGGATCATCCCACAGGTAATGTTTGGCATCATGGAGGAACTTTTTCTTTTGTTGCCATGTGAGATCTTCCGGGACCTTTCCGGCTGCCTTGTAATTTGCAATGTCGGCGAACCAAGGTCTTTCTACAATGGCAAGCAACTTTTCATCCGGGAACTCTTCCAGGATTTCTTTTTCTAGAGCAGTCACTTCTTTGTTCTCTAGCCTTGACAAATGATCTGCTACCACGTTCTCGCTCCCTTTTTTGTCCTTGATTTCCAAGTCAAATTCCTGCAAAAGCAAAATCCATCTAAGGAGTCGAGGCTTAGACTCGCCCTTGGTTAGCAGATATTTAATTGCTGCATGGTCAGTAAAAACAATTACTTTCGATCCAACCAAATAGGAACGAAATTTTTCCAATGCAAATACTATGGCTAGCAATTCTTTTTCGGTTGTTGCATAGTTGACTTGATTCTCATTTAAGACCTTGCTAGCATAATAAATGGCATGGAAAAATTTTCTCGATCTCTGCCCCAATACAGCACCCACTGCGTAATCACTAGCATCGCACATGAGCTCAAACGGAGCATCCCACTTTGGGGCTACTATGACTGGAGCAGAGACAAGTTTTTCCTTTAGGATATTAAAAGCACACAGACAATCATTATCAAATACAAACTCAGCCTCCTTAACAAGTAGATTGCATAAAGGTTTTGCAATCTTGGAGAAGTCTTTTATGAAACGTCGATAAAAACCGGCGTGTCCTAAAAAACTTCTCACTCCTTTTACATTTAGAGGAGGAGGTAGCTTTTCTATCACTTCAATTTTTGCTTGGTCAACCTCGATGCCTTTTGCAGAAATTTTATGGCCAAGCACAATACCTTCCTTGACCATAAAGTGGCACTTCTCCCAATTTAAAACTAAATTGGTTTCAGCGCATCGTTTTAAAACCGCATCAAGGTTAGCCAAGCAAGAATCATAAGTAGGACCAAAAACAGAAAAATCGTCCATAAATACCTCAATTGCATTTTCCATCATATCAGAGAATATAGAAAGCATGCACCTTTGAAAAGTTGCTGGAGCATTGCATAACCCGAAGGGCATCCTCCGATATGCGAACACACCGAAGGGGCACGTGAAAGCTGTCTTCTCTTGATCCTCTGGGTCTACTGCTATCTGGTTATACCTAGAGTATCCATCCAAAAAGCAATAGAAAGCTTGTCCAGCTAGCCTCTCCAGCATCTGATCCATGAACGGCAATGGGAAGTGGTCCTTCCTGGTTGCTTGATTCAACCTTCGGTAGTCAATGCACATCCTCCAACCCGTAACAGTCCGAGTCGGAATCAGCTCGTTCTTATCATTCTTCACTACCGTCATACCACCCTTCTTAGGAACCACATGGACCGGACTTACCCACGAGCTATCTGAGATAGGATAAATCATGCCGGCCTCTAAGAGCTTTAAAACTTCCTTACGCACCACCTCTTTCATTGTAGGATTTAATCTCCGCTGAGGTTGGATCACAGGTTTGAATTCTTCCTCCAGTTTGATTTTGTGCATGCAAAAAGCTGGACTTATCCCCTTGAGGTCTGAGATAGTCCAACCCAACGCACTTTTGTTGCTTCTTAGTACCCTCATCAGCTTCTCCTCTTCCAATTTGGTCAAAGAGCTGCTAATGATAGCTGGATGAAGATCATCATTTGCAAGGAAAACATACTTCAGATGAGAGGGGAGTTGCTTCAATTCAGGGATCTTTTTCTCGGGACTCTCCCCCCTATCTAGCTCTTCTCTTTTCTTTGACACATTTTCTATCTGAGAAGCTTCAAACTGCAGAATACAGTCTTCTATTTCACTCCCCAGATTCTCTTCTGCTTCTTCAATAGAGTTTACAATTACATTCTCCAATGGAGGAGATGGTACTTCCTGTCTAAAGGTCTCTTTCACAGAATTATCAAGTACATCCACCCTAAAACACTGTCCTTTGTCATCAGGATGGCGCATAGCTTCAAAAACATTAAAAGTGATCTTCTCATCCTGGAACCTTAAGATTAGCTTCCCTTGTTGCACATCAATCAAAGCTCGCCCTGTGGCTAAAGATGGTCTTCCCAGAATAAGTGGTACCTCTGCATCTTCCTCCATGTCAAGTATCACAAAGTCTACCGGAAATAGGAATTTGTCAACTCTGACCAGAACATCTTCCAACACTCCATAAGGATATTTTATTGATCGATCAGCAAGTGTCAGAGACATTCTAGTCGGCTTCACCTCACCACCACCAAGCCTCTTCAGCATAGACAATGGCATAAGATTAATACTGGCCCCCAGATCACAGAGAGCCTTGCCAACGGCTATGTCGCCAATTGCACACGGAATGGTGAAGTTTCCCGGATCTTTCATTTTCTGAGGGAGCTTCCTCTGGATTATAGCACTGCACTCCTCAGTCAAAGCCACTGTTTCGTCCTCTTTGAGTTTCCTCTTCTTTGTCAAAAGCTCCTTCATGAATTTGGCATATATGGGCATCTGTTCTAGAGCTTCTGCGAAGGGTATATTGATTTGTAGCCGCTTGAAAACCTCCATGAACTTAGAAAACTGCTCATCTTTTTGATTTTTCTTGCTAGCATGAGGATACGGTAACTTCACTTGCGGAGGAGATGCCTTGAGTTTCTCTTGTACCTGCACATCAAAGAACAAATTGTTTTTATTATGGTTAGACTTCACACCTTCTTCACTTTCCTTACTCAACTCATTTTCAACTTCTCCATCTTTTTCATTTTCATTCTTTTCACTCAACTCTGTTCTTTCATTTTCAACTGACACCTTCTTTTCACCATTTACCACAGGAGTCGGCAACTCCCGACCACTTCTTAGAGAGATAGCCTTAGCAGTTTCATCCCTAGGGTTGTCAACTGTATTAGCTGAGAAACCGCTGTTAGATGATCCAGCAAGCTGCTTTGATAACTGCCCAATTTGAGTCTCTAAATTCTTTATGGAAGCTTCATGATTCTTTTCCATGTTCTTCATAGCTTGGTCTTGAGATTGAAAGGTTGTCCTTGTCATTTGCATAAACTGAGTCAACGCTTCCTCCATAGGAGATGGCTTTCTTTGTTCTTGACTAGGTTGCTGCTGATGTGACCCTGCGGTATCATTATTCTTCCAAGAGAAGTTGGGATGATTCTTCCACCCAGGATTGTAGGTGTTAGAATACGGGTTCCCACCTTGCTTCTGAAAGTTGCCCATATAATTAACCTGTTCACTGTTATCTCCATGAGTTGCACAGTCACCTTCATGAGCATTTCTGCCACAATAATTACATGCCCCCGTTTGCACTGCTTGAACGGTTGCAGGAGTTTGAGATCCACTTGGCAAAGCAGCAGCTAACTGTTTAGTGAGAGCCTCAATTTGAAGTGACATTACCTTTTGTTGAGCCAACACAGCACTATTAGCGTCCAACTCTAAAATTCCTGGCCTCTTTGTTGCCCCTCTATCATTTTGAATCCGGTACTCATTAGAAGCCATATGCTCCACTAGCTGTCTTGCTTCCGCTTCAGTTTTAGTACCCAAAGACCCTCCAGCTGAGGCATCTAACATCATTCTTGTTTGAGGTCGCAAACCATGACAGAAAGTTTGCAACTGAACAAAATCATCAATACCATGCCCAGGACATTTTTTTAATAACAGTTTGAACCTTTCCCAAGCATCATAAAGAGACTCAGCATCTCCTTGCTCAAAATTTGATATTTCAGCCCTTTTCTTGATGAACTTAGAAATTGGAAAGAATCTTTCTAAGTACTTGCTCTCTAGATCACCCCAATTGTTAATAGTTCCTGCTGAGATAGTGTTTAGCCAATCCTTAGCCCTCCCAGTCAAAGTATATGGAAAGAGACGCAACTTTTTCTGGTCATCAGTCACTCCCACAGGATTTGTGGACCCACAAATTTCATAGAACTGAAACAAGTGTTGATTTGGATCTTCAGCATCAGACCCAGAGAATTGTTCTGCTTTCAAGGCAGTGAGGATCGAAGACTTGATCTCAAATGCCACAGCTCCCACAGGTTGGAAGGTGTATGCTTGAACGCCTTGATTTCTTCTACCAAAGTCGCCAAGAGTGCGAGCAGGTGGTGGATTTTCTCCCATAATTTCAGTCACAGTTTGTTGCACAGAAGATTCTCCGGTTGTTTCTCCTTGCTTCCTTAACCTTGCTTCCTTTCTATTAGCTCTAGCGGTTTTCTCAATCTCCGGATCGAAAAGTAAATCCTTAGGATTAACAGCTCCGCGCATGCACTGAGAACACAAGAAACTCGCACAAGTGTCAAAGCAAACTGTGTAATATATATATACAATAACAAAAAAAAATAACAGAAATAAAACTAAAGTGAATGTAAATATGTACGGGTTCGAATTAGCAGTTGCCATCAAATTACTAGTAAATGTAATTTCGATCCCCGGCAACGGCGCCAAAAACTTGTTAACTTTTCGGCAAGTGTACCGAATCGTGCAAGTAATAAACCGGTAAGTACCGGGATATCGTCCTCAAGGATCGAAGTTATTTTACTAAAGATGTTAACAACTACTAATAGGAACCAGGTTTAAAAGGGTTTTGGTTTGATAATTGTTGAGCTGTCAAGCTCGAAGTAAAGCAATAAAATATTTTTGTGTTTTTAATAATAATAGCCGAAAAACGAGTTGAAAAGGATACGATGGTAAAGGATGCTAGGGACGAATTCCTATTGATTTCACCCTATTGCCACTGATTTAATTTGAAAGTTAATCTCTCTCTCTAATCTTGCTATCAAACTCACAACATTAACCAATTCCTAGTTCCTTAGGTAACTAGTCCTTTGTCGATAACTAAATCCCTAATCCCTTAGGTGATTCTAATTAACAACAAGAATTAAAGCAAGAGTTTGCATTATACAACAACTCATAGATTATTCCTAAACTACCAATTGAGGGTATCGAATTTCAAACATTCAAGAATAAAACTCCCATTTCATAATTGAACAAAATATCATTGTATGAGTTTTCCAACCATAAAAAGCATTAATCGTAGAAATTCGATACACAAAATACGAGAGAGTACGATACAAATCTGATTCTAAACCAGCGACAATAGAGTTACATCAATATTCCTTCATCCCTAACATAAAGAGATTTAGCTATTCATGATTAATGAAGAGAAACAAGGAAAATTACAAGTGGAAGATGATGATGAACACATATGAAGCTTCAATCCTTGTTCCCAAGTCTTGATTCTTCGGTAGCCGTCAGACGGAATTGCTCCTCTCTTGTTCTAGGGTTCCAAAAACGGCCAAAAGTCCCTCCAAAACGCGTGCTGGGCCTGATTTAACGTGTTTTCCGGCGTTTTGCGCCTCACTGGCGCTCCCAGCGCAACTTCAGCGCAACTCTGCGTGACTGTTCCTGCCAATCCGCGCGCGACTCGCGCTTCCAGCGCCACTTAGGCGCGGATGGAGGACGCTACAGTGGATTCTTGCGCCTCACTCGCGCTCCCAGCGCAACTTCAGCGCGATTTGGCAGAAACCTTATTTCCTTGTATTTTTGAGTCTGTTTGCTTGCATTTCTTCGTTCTTCTCTTCACCTAGTCCCCGGGCACAAAAACACCACAAAACCCAGCATAAACACTGCAAAGCAATTAAATCCCAAATAGAACAACTTCTTAATTTTCTCCTAACACTTTCCATTCATTCATCAAATTATTAAGTAAAATTCCCCTTTTTTGCAGTGAAAAACATCATGTGATGGGGATTCATCAGCAGTTGGTAATCTGTTGAAAGTTATATGGTGCGGTTCATCGGGTTTGTAGCGTTCGCGCAGTCGATGCCGTATAAAGTTAAAACCATTTCATAATTGGATCGAGAGCGTTAGTAGGGGTCTCGGTAGAACTCACTGAGATTGTATCTCACTGTTTAAATGTTGTTGTTTTACAGATAAACAGGGACAGAAGAAACCTCAGAGGCACGAGTAGGTGGCCCCGGGTGAAGGATGATGACTTAGCTTTATGTTCAAGTTTATTTTCCTTCTGTTGTCTATGTATCACTGCACTATGGCATTAGTGTTATGTTTATCTTTCATTCCGCTTTCTTGTATGACTCTGACTACCATAGTTGCTGACAGTTTATGGTCTGAGTACCGTATAGTCTTATTTGTGTATAAGACGGTTATGTTATATTTCAGCAAAAGTTATTATAGTGGTATTCAGTGTCTGAGCAGGAAATATTATCTCTGATGTTCACACTTTGGTTCACTTGGGTATTCTTACATGTTAAAAATACCGGGGTGTTGCAGAAAACAAGTAAAACAAGTAGTATCAAGTCATGATACATCTACATTTTCCAAAACACTTACACCAAACATGTTACCAAAACAAGTTGGACCAAGTCATGTTACTATTTCCTAAGAACAGACCATACATTAATCTCAAAATACACCACTTCCTAAATAGTGTTCCTAAATACACCAACTCCTAATTAGCAAAATACATAAAGTCTTAGTCTTTCATTCTTCACTCCACATTCTCTTGTGTTAATTCCCCATTGTTGTTGCTTCATCCTCAACCAGTAGTGGTTTATTTGGGTCACTACCAAGACCAGTAAAAGGTAGTACTCTCCTCCTCATCCTTGTACTAAATCTGGTCTTCTTGACATTCAAGTTCAGTTTTCTTGAAACTTTAAGCTTTGCAATTCTTGATCACAACGGGGAATTAACACAATTCATAATAGTTATTTTCTCTTATCTTAAAAACATGTAGACTCATCTACTTGATGATTACTCTCCACTAGTCCACTAACAACTCAGAGTTACCTTAGATTTAGGCTAGTTGACCGAGTTTGATAACAGCTTAATTTATTTTTGACAATTACTTTTTGAGTCTATCTAAGGTGCCTTCGTATAGCACTTAGAGACAACAGAACCGAAATTACTTGTCTCTAATTCCTGTGTTCCAACTCCTACATAAAATCTTTTTCCTCTTGCTAGTTCTGAATCCTCAATTGCTACAGCATTCAGGACGAGACTTGTTGAGTCTTGGGGGGATTCACACTCATTAGACGGATAAATCCTTAAGAACAGTCTCACGACGCCTCAGGTGGTTTCTTATCTCACATGTATTGTTTTGCAGGTTTATAATTAGAGGTTTCTTGTCGTTGTGGAAAATTCAACTACAATATGTTGAGAAATTACTCCTAGCTGTAATTGTTTCTTGGCTCATTTTATTTTATTTTTTAAAAAATTGATGAAAGCTAAAGCCATTTCTCACCTTT
This sequence comes from Astragalus membranaceus, assembly GCA_039519185.1. NCBI lineage: Eukaryota > Viridiplantae > Streptophyta > Magnoliopsida > Fabales > Fabaceae > Astragalus > Astragalus membranaceus. The sequence continues at coordinate 135,766,716 of CM076846.1, read as the reverse complement.
GTTTTTTAAATGAATTTTAATTTTAAAAAATAGTAACAAAAAATAAATGAAAGTATTCAGTTTAATTTAAATTTAATAGATTAAATTAGAAAAAAATTATTTTAAATAAATAGTTTTATTAATTAATTAAACCTAGTTTTAATTATAAAATTATGTCAAATTTTAATTAAATAACTACCTAATTAATGATGTAGTGGAGTAAATTGTTTTTTGTTAGACCCAAAATTAATATTGACGATAAATATAAATAATTAAAGAACACAATGGAGACTAAAATTGGACAATTAAATTAATATAGTAGTTACAATACTTCTGAGAGCGCTACTGTGATTGTGGCGAATTTTGAGCAATGCACTACCCTTGTTCAAAGTGATCGCGGCTTCTTCTAAAATCCAGTGTGATTACATGACCTTTGTGCCTCCACAGTACAAACTGGTGTACACGTTTTAAGAGTTAAAAGACCTAAATAGAAAGAAAAAACTTAAAGCATTAACCCGATACAAGAAAAGAACAGTGGTACATGATGCAATATCATCACCACCAATTCCTATAGAACTTAAATCTTAAATAAGCAAGAGAAACATATAAGGTAGTGTTCTGTACCTAGCAGTGCTGCGGTGACTACTGTTGGTAGGTCTCTTGCAATCCGAGCGGAGTGTTCAATGAATCCCGGAGGGGGCACCTGCGATGCCACTCCGACGCCCAAGTCAGTATAGGGAATGAGAGAGTAGTCATATTCTAGGAATGAGAATGTACCTATTAATGGGAATGTGAGCCAGTATTTATAGGGAATCGTGCCCGTTGTGAGCCGTCGGATTGATAGAATTGATCCGAGCCATCCAAGTATGATAGTCATGATTGGGCTTGTATATTGTGGATATGCGCCAAAGTGATTGGGCCAATCCATATCCAATTGCTGAATGGGCCTCTTGGTCCAGTCTAAAACAGTTGCCCTCCGAGCCGAGATTATTCCGGAGGATGGTCTTGGCTTGAAGGATTTTCGTCGATTTGCCAGACGCGATGGCTCGTTTGCCTTGTCGGGTCATGCAGAATGTCTTTGTTCGTGACGATAACATTTTTGTTTTTGTTTTGAAGAAAAAGCAAAAATGATTTTACTACTTTTTCCACCCACTATAAGTAGGTGGGCCTTCATTGCTTGGATTTTGGATAAGGCTTCTTGGAATCACACATTTGAGCTTGGAGAAAACTTCTCTCTTCTTTCTTTTGGGTAAGTGTATGTCCTCTTCCCCCTTTCCTTCAGGCAAATCGTGACTTTGCTGTTTGTCTAAACCTTCACTCTGGCGCCCAGTAGTCACAACCCGTGACGTTGCTCGATGCAGACCGTCACCTTGGACCTTGGCGCCCATGCCTTGCAAACCGTCACCATGGCACTTGGCGCCCTTGGCGCCCATGCCTCACAAGCCGTCACCATGGAACTTGGCGCCCTTGGCGCCCATGCCTTGCAAACCGTCACCTTGGTCCTTGGCGCCCTTGGCGCCCATGCCTTGCAAACCGTCACCTTGGACCTTATTGTTTGCAAGCCATGACCATGAGTCATTCGTGAGCCACCATGTTCAATTTTAATATAGTGTAACTATGGGTCTTGTCCAAATCTTCATCAGGAAACCTTAGGGGAGGGGGTTGTCAACAAGTTTTTATTTTTGTTGTGACGCTTGTTTTGCCCCCCTTTCCCTGCAGTTTGAGTGATGGTTAGAACGAAGGAGACTGCTCGGGTTCAGGGGTCATATCGTGGTCCCCTTCCTGCTATAGAGCAGGCTGGTTCGTCTGTAGGGGGTGGATCGTCTGAGATATGTGATAATATTGTGCTTCTTGAGGAGTCAGGGATACTTGGCTTTATTGTGAGTTCTTCTTCGGATGATGATGTTGAGTGTCGGTCCGACCTCGACATGGTGGAGATTGGCGGTATTAATTACGATTGGGTTGCTCTAAGTGTACGAACTGTTAGGAGCATATATCTCCCGGGAACAAATCCTCCTTGCTTCCTTAAGGACATACTTGGGAAATCCTGGCGGTATGAAGCGGTGAACCCAGATGACAGGATTTACCGGATTCCTGAGGGCCAGAAATTTATGATGTACCATTGTGTTGTCGGTAAGATGATAATTTCTCCCCTCTTTACCCCATTTTAGCAGGACATTCTGAACCATCTGTCTATAGCTCCATCTCAACTTCACCCAAATGCGTGGGATTTTTTGAAATGTTTCGAGCTTGTGATGGCGGCTATGGGAAGGAGGTGTTCACTGAAGGTCTTTTTTACTATCTTTGAGGTTCAGCGCCGACGAGAATGTTCCGAAGGTGGTCCTCAATATGAGTTTGTAGCATTGAAATGTTGATCTGATTATGCCTTCTTTCAAGTGCACTCTGAAAGTCAAAGGGAATGGAAGATTAAGTATTTTTACATCGTCCCTTCGAGCCCAAAGGCGGTACGCAGCATGGGTGTCTTTGACGAGGAAGGGTCCTTAGTCATGGATAAGTTTCATTTAGGCTGGTGTAATGTTGACGCTGATCGAGTTAGTCGGTCTTATCGTGTCCCTTTGACTCTGTTATCCTCTTCTGAGTTGAGGAATTTGAACTTACTCGAGGCTGTCGTTAACCGCTTGACTACCGATTCTCAGAAAATCTTATGCGGAGAACTGTCTCGCGCTCCATTTTTCATGATGCTGTTGAGGCCTTAGGTTACTTGCCAGATTTTCTATTCTTTAGCTTATTTATGGTTTGTCATGTTGCTAACCTCTCTTATTTTCTTTTTTCAGATTCAATGGCTGCTCTGCTTTCCTTTGATGAGATACTCTCTTTGTCCTCTGGGAAGAAGAAAACTCAAGGTGCGGAGCTTGGTGATGGGATTAGCCCTATAGCGACTGCATTCGCTGCTGCCCATCCCTCCAAGGGAGGACGTCTTAGCCTAGGAGCTCCTCCCGGGCTGGAAAGATGTCTCTGGTACACCGAAGGTTCCCATTGAAGTTCGTGAAACAGGGACTTGCGATGGTCTGGCTGCCATGACTCCTGGGATGCATGCTAAATCCAAGCGTAAGAAGAGTTCTAGCAAGCCTTCCTCTCTTGCTAAGTGTCCCTCTCCTGAGGTAGTTGAAGCACATATTGAATTTTCGGCTAATCAACGTGACCACTTTTTGGAGCATCCATTCGAGTTGATGACGCGCATGGTCAGCATTGGGTCGGATCTTCATGCAAAGTGGAGGGCTGAGAAAAGTCAAGGTTCAGGTAGTTTCCTTGAACTGTTCCAATATGTTGCATGTTCCCGAATCTTTGTGTTTTTGAGCTTATTTTGTTTTCTTTCTTTCCTTGTGCAGGGAGGAAAGAGGTTGACAATCTCCTCTTGGAAAGGAAGCAGATTCGAGATTAGCTTCATGACGCCCATGCGTTACTTCACCGAGCCAATGCATCCGTTCGCCGTCACCAACAAGGTCAGGAGGAGGCCTGCGCTGACAGAGATGCATGTGTGAGGAGGGTAGGGGGAGCTTCAAGCTCATCTTGAGGACGTGCAATTTGAGTTGGAAAATGTGAAGAAACCAAATGATGAAGCTGAGGGAAAGGTGGTGGCGCTGCAGGACATGGTGGTGGACTTTTCCTATGACGCATACCAAAAGGCTTTGGGTCATGTTCAATGCGTGTATCCAGATGCTGTCTTAGAGACAGATGTCTTTAAGCTTGAACATGATGTCGTTGATGGAAGGATTGTTAGATACCATTCCAACAAGAGCGACTTCAATGTCATTGGTCCTTGATCGTTCTTTTATGTTTATTTACTTTCTGTCATGTGATTTGTTTTGGACTTTGTTGTACATGTACTCTGTTTCGTATTGAGATTTATGTTTCTTATCTTTATTTGTGCGGATAGTTGGATTGGTGTATCTTGGATAGCATCTGGCATGAGCTATGCCTCGCATATCCGAGCCTACCATGCCATGTCATATCGCGATTGCGTAAGCCCTGGAGGTAGTTTATCAGAACCCGGTCTGATTCTAACTCACTGGCCAGGGGTTGCGACACGTTTTAAGTCGATTCCAGAAACGGGTGGGTCGATCCACGCCTCAGTTTTTAGGGATGCGGAAACGATCGTAGCGTCGATCTCATGCCGCCCCTTTTTACCGTCAAGCTTTGTTTTGATCCGCCTAATCCATCCTTGTCAGTGTTTGGACCATTTTTTCTTTCCTGCGAGTAGCGGTAAGTATTGCAAAATAATATTTTGATTCATAACAAACTTTCATTCATTCATGCATATTGAAAGTACATGTTATTACATTAGCTTTGTTATCTGTATTTCGTTCAAACAATGAATTTCCTTAACTTGTCCGCATTCCACATCCTCGGTATTGGTTCTTTGCTTAAAGTTTCCAATTTGAAGGCGTCGTTTCTTGTTTCTGAAGTTATTCTGTATGGAGCTTCCCAGTTAGGAGCTAGCTTTCCTTGCGGCGTGTTCTTTAATCCTACGTTAGCCGTTCGAAGGACAAGGTCGCCCACCTGGAAGGTTCTATGGACTACCTTGGCATTAAACCTTGTAGCCATCCTTTGCTTAATCACCATATCCTTTAAAGCTGCTTGGTTTCTGAATTCCTCTACGAGGTCCAATTCCTCTCGGAGCCTTTGTTCATTGGCTTCTGGTGGGTTCGGGTTCTTAGTCCTCCAGCTCAATTCTCCGATTTCCACGGGTATGACTGCCTATGTCCCGTATGCCATCTGGAAGGGTGATTCTCCCGTTGATGAGTGTGGGGTGGTCCTGTATGCCCATAGGAAATAGGGTAAATCTTCTGGCCAGTTACCTTTTTCCTCATCAAGTCTCCTTCGTAGCCCTCGCAAGATTACCCTGTTAGCTGCCTCAGCCTGACCGTTGGTCTGGGGATGCTCTACTGACGTAAAACGGTGTTTGATGCCTATGTCAGTCATCAACTGCCTGAATCCTTTATCTGTAAATTGTGTACCATTGTCAGTGATGAGCACCTCTGGAATGCCAAATCTTGTCACGATGTTCTTCTTGAAAAACTTTATACATTTTTTTGCCGTGATGGTGGTCAAAATTTCGGCTTCGATCCATTTGGTAAAATAGTCAACTGCGACAATTACATATTTTACTTGTCCTGGACCTGGAGGGAAAGGGCCTAAGAGGTCCATTCCCCACCAGGCGAAAGGCCAGGGTGAATTTAGGTATGTCAGGTCTGATGAGGGGGCAATATGAACATCAGCGTACTTTTGGCATTTGCCACATTTCTTGACGTAATTCTGTGAGTCCTCATTCATGGTAGGCCAGTAATATCCTGCTTTAAGGGCTTTTCCTGCCAGAGCTCGCCCTCCAAGATGTTGTCCGCAGATTCCCTCGTGAATCTCTGCGAGAACGTAGTCTGCCTCTGCTCCTTCTACGCATTTTAGTAGAGGTATAGAGAAACCTCTACGAAAAAGCCTTCCTTCAATGACCGAGTAAGACGCTGCTCGCCTTCTTACGGAAGCCGCCTCTTTTGCATCAGCAGACTCATGTCCCTCGAGGATGTATCGGAGGATTGGGGTTATCCAATTTTGACTTGCCTCGACCGTGATTATTGCGGAAGGTGAACTATTGTCTAGAATGACACTTGGTCTGGATAGGGTTTCCTGAATGACACTTCGATGGTTCCCGGGTGTCCGGGTGCTGGCCAGCTTGGAGAGAATATCTGCTCTGGTGTTATCCCCCCTGGGTACATGCTTCACCTCAGCCTTGTTAAACAACCCTAAGAGCTCGCGCACCTTAGTCAGGTATTTTTGTAAGACTGGATCGTAAGCACCGAATGCTGCGTTGATGTGGGAGACTACTAGGAGTGAATCTGTACGAAGCTCTACTTGTGTTGCACCGAAATCTCTGGCTAACTGCAAGCCGGCTATGCAGGCTTCATACTCCGCTTGATTATTGGATGCAGGGAATGAAAAAATCAAGGACGCTTCAATAATTAGACCCTCAGAGCTTTCAAGTATCAGACCTGCTCCACTTCCTTTGCTGTTTGAGGACCCATCCACGTGGAGGGTCCATGTGGTCTCCACTCTATCTCCTTGCGGGGATGTCGTCATTTCTGCTACAAAGTCTGCCAATATCTGAGCCTTCATGGCTGGTCTTGATTCGTACTTGATTCCAAACTCTGAGAGCTCGACTGCCCATTTAATCATTCTCCCGGCCAGATCTGGTCGATGGAGGATCTGCCTGATTGGTTGGTTAGTTCGAACTACCATTTGGTGGGCTACGAAGTTTGGCCGGAGACGCCTGGCCGCGATGACGAGTGCCAAAGCGACTTTCTCCACCTTCTGGTATCTCAGCTCCGGCCCTTGCAGTGCCTTACTTACGAAGTATACTGGCCTTTGACCCGTGTTGGATTCTCTAACCAATACTGCACTTAATGCTTCGTCGGCGACTGCGAGGTATAAGTACAGGGTTTCCCCGTCCTCGGGATGCTTCAGAATGGGTGGTTTGGAGAGGGTTTCCTTTAAAAGAGACAAAGCTTGCTCTTGCTCGGATGTCCAATTGAAGACTGCCTCTTTTTGAGTAGTTTAAACAGAGGTAAGGACTTGTGTGCTGCTTTTGAAATGAAGCGAGATAATGCTGCAATCATGCCGGTGAGTTTTTGAATTTCTTTCTTGGAAGTTGGCGAAGTCATTTCGGTTACCGCCCTGCATTTGTCAGGGTTGGCCTCAATACCTCTCTCCGTGAGATAGAAACCGAGGAATTTTTCTGCCCGGACTCCGAAGGTGCATTCCTCCAGGTTTAATCTCATATTATTCTTTCGGATTTCTGCGAATACCTCGGTTATATCCTTGATATGGTCTGGGTCGTTTTTACTTTTAAAGATCATATCATCTAAATATACCTCGACTACTCTCCACATTTCATCCTTAAAGACTTTCCTCATCATTCTTTGATACGTTGCCCCAGCGTTCTTTAGTCCGAAGGGAATTACACGATAGCAAAAATTCCCTTGTTCAGTCATGAACGCCGTTTTCTCTTGATCAGGTGGGAACATCGGGATTTGATTGTATCCTGAGTACACGTCCATGAATTATAACAAACGAAAACCTGAGGCACTATCGACTAGTTTATCTACGCTAGGGATGGGGAAGGCATCTTTTGGACATGCCTTATTAAGATCGGTATAATCAAGTGGTGTACTTAATCTCTTTTACAAAATTGGCCTCTAAGAGGTCTTTCACAGCCCTATCAGTAGCTTCAGCTTTTCCCCCTTTCTGTGCTCTTCTTTTCTCAGCCACCCACTTGGTGTTGGGATTAACCGCAAGATGGTGGCAGGCTACCTCGGGTGGTATTCCTGGCATGTCTGTGGCACACCATGCAAACAGATCAGCATTTTCTTTCAGGAAGATTGTGAGTTTTTCCTTGACCTCCTCATTGAGGTCGGAGCCTATAATGATAGTCTTAGCGGGATCCTCTCCCAACTGAATGGAGATGAACTCGCCGTCTGGCTCTGGCCTCTTCATGCGCTTTTCAGCTCTTTGGCGAGGGAGCTATCATCCTCTTCCTCCTCCCTGTCTGGATCATACCTAGCATCTAGGTCTGCCAGGTTCACTTCAGTTTCATTTTCAGATTTCTTGTCCGGGTTCCTTACTTCAGCAATCTTTTGATCATCCTTGATGCTTAGGTAGTAGCATCTGCGTGCTGCGGCCAAGTCAGTCTGGAGGGTCACAATTTCGTTTCCCAAGGTGTAAAATTTCATCTTCAAGTGAACTGTTGAGGTTACTGCCTCCAGCCTGCCCAATGTCGGCCTCCCAATAATGCATTGGTAGATGGATTTACATGGGAGGACCAGGAAAGCTGTCTTTACAGTTCTGAATAGGGGTTGCTCGCCGTCAGGGTCTCCATAGGTGACCATCAGCTCCAAGTGGCCAAGTGGCTTGGTTTTCGATCCGTTGAAACCAGTTAAGTCTCTTCCCTGGTAGGGAGTCAGGTCGTTGGGGGAAATGTTCAACACCTTTAGCAAGTCTTCAAAAATGATGTCCACTGAGCTACCCTGATCAATCAGGATTCTTCTGACTTCGACATTGGCCATGACGACGGTGATCAGCAGCGGGGTGTATTTTTTGGGCTTTCCATCGAGTAAATCTCGGTCTTCAGAGGTCAGGGGTGGCCTGGCAGGTCCCTCCCTTGGGGTCGAGGTAGATGAAACATTCGAGATTTCCTTCCATCTTCTCTTAATTGACTTATTGGTTCCACACCCATCTAGAGGATCTCCCCCGTGGATCACCATGGCTACCGGTCTCCCCTTAGAATTTCGGGTGTCTTCTTTCTCAGAAGATTCGCTACCATCATCCTTCGTAGCTTTGACGACTTCACTTGCCGGGGCCTTACCCTTGCGGGGCGATCTAGATCTCTTTGAGGGTGATTGTGGTCTCTTTCGTGAATTGCTTGGGTCGCCCTCCTTCTTGACATACTGCAAAAGCTTTCCCCTCTAAATTAGCTCTTCAATATCATCTTCGAGGGCTCGGCAGCCGTTAGTGTCATGGCCTCCACTCCGATGGTAGCGGCACCACTTCTTGGAAGGATTCTGACCTTCTCTTAACACTAAAGGCTCTGGTCTCTTGATGTTCTTGAATTCAGCATTTGCGTACTCAGCTAAAATTTTTGCCTGGGATGCGTTGAGGAGCGTGTGTTCAGCGAACCTCCGTGGTCATGGTTCACGGTGCCCTCCTCCCATCTCTTTTCGCTGACGGTTTTCCCGAGCATCTTCCTTTTCGTTCCCAACCTTAGCCGCCTCGCGGTAGGCCATGTCGTCCTCTTCATAGTCGATGTACTTTTGTGCTTTCTGAAGGAATTCCCCCAAGCTTCTGGGCTTGTTCACTCCCACATCAACTTGAAAGAGACTTCCTTTCTTGAGGCCATCTTTCATCCAAAACAGTCTTTGCTTGTCTTCCAGGTTTCGAACGCATGCTGCCTCTTGGTTGAAACGTTCTATGTACTCCCTTAGAGTCTCTCCCTCCCGCTGTCTGACTGCCCTTAGAACCTCTTCTGATTTGGGCTTCAGCCGGAAAGCCGTGAAACGAGCTGAGAACATTCTGGCCAGCTGACTCCATGAAGCTATGGAGTTTGGCTTCAGCTCTTGGAACCACTGTAATTCGGAGTTCTCAAGAGTGAGAGGGAAAGTCTTACAGTGAACAGGCTCTCTGGCGCCCCGGTAGCGCATCATTAGAGAGAAATGCGCGAGATGGCGGTCTGGGTCTCCAGTCCCATCGTACATCTTGAGAGCTGGCAGCTTCTCCAAAGCCCTCAGGATTGGGCATTCATCCACCTTTCTGGTGAAGGGTCCTTCGTTGGAGAAGAACCTTCAGTTGCAAGGTGAACAGTCTCCGAAGTCATTGTCTTGGTACCCGTGCCGGTCCGGGGATCTCCTCGACGATGATCCTCGGTGGCGCCTCTTGTGTACCTTTGCTCGGCTTCTGGACCTTTCGCGAGAGTTGGAGGAAACATGCGAGGAAGTTCTGGAGGGAGATTCATCTGGCCGGTAGGTCCCATTCGAGGAGGATGGAGGTGTGTTTGCGGGTGAGTCTGATCTATGGCGCTTATGACGCCGAGGGGGGGGGGGTGAGCGGTGCACATGCTTCCGCCTTGGGGGGAGCGATGGGAGTGATGTCTTCGAGGGGGATAACAGTGGTGTCTTGATACCACGGTTGTCTGAGTAGGGGTTCCCCAATGGGGCGGGGGCTGTTCGGGCATGGAAGCTACCCGCCTTTCAACCTGCCTGAGGCGTGCTTCCTGCTGCAGCATAGTCTGAGTGCGGTTGCAGAGGAGGTCCAAAAGTTGATTCACTGTTGGGGGTTGCACCTGCTCCTGAGGGGAGCCTGTCTGTGGCGCCTGGACGGGGGTGCCTTCGTCAGGCGTACCCTCTTTCTGTGGTACAGGTACGACAATGCTTCGAACTCGGGGTCTACCTCTGGGAGCCATAGGAGAACAAGGAAAGGTTGAAAAAGCAGAGTTGATGTGAAAGATAGATATCTCCCACTGTGGTCACCAATGTTCTGTACCTAGCAGCACTGCGGTGACTGCTGTTGGTAGGTCTCTTGCAATCCGAGCGGAGTGTTGAATGAATCCCGGAGGGGGCACCTGCGATGCCACTCCGACGCCAAGTCAGTATAGGGAATGAGAGAGTAGCCATATTATTGGAATGAGAATGTACCTATTAAGGGGAATGTGACCCTGTATTTATAGGGAATCGTGCCCGTTGTGAGCCGTCGGATTGATAGAATTGATCTGAGCCATCCAAGTATGATAGTCATGATTGGGCTTGTATATTGTGGATATGGACCAAAGTGATTGGGTCAATCCATATCCAATTGCTGAATGGGCCTCTTGGTCCAGTCCAAAACAGGTAGCAATCTAAGCACCAAGACCAAAGATTGTTGATTCAATAGAAGTATAATGTAATTAAAGAACAATGCATAGAAAATTGTGGGCAGAAATTTTTTTACCTCCCCCTGGTGCCATGCCAGCCTCCACAGTCACAAGTTTTAAAGTATAATGGATCCTTGATCTTGCCCATCTCATTGAAAATCGATCATATTATAACATGCCTTCTCAGCTTTCAAAAATGTATCTGATCGAAATGCATTAGAAACTAAGAATCCAACTCTCCCACCAAATGATATGTAGGTATTGATGAAATTAACATGTTTGAGCCTTGACAATACACAGCTAAAAATGACATAGTGAATTAAAATTTCAAGATCAATATATTAACAGTGGACGATACATTTCTTCTTCCCCTATCCTCTTCTCCCCTTTCGTGATCATCATCAGTAGTTCCTATTCTTAATGCTAGATGTTTAATTGAAAACGCAAACTGGTGCTTACTAATATAAGTGAAAAGCTGTTGGAAAAATTTAACGGGAACCTAAACAAAACTATTAAATGATGATACAGTTTCATCCAATTAATTCGTTCCGAGCTTGTATTACAAATATTTTAAAATTAAAAATTATAAAATAAAAGTTTAGTGGTTTATTTACTATAAAAATTTTGATAAAGATATGTGCCTGCAGCAGTAGCGTGTTCGTTGTATGTTTCCTACCTGTTTTATACCTTGCAGTATTGGGTTGACTGCAGTTGGTAGGTCTTTTGCTGCCTGGCCAGATGTTAGTGTGAGCCTGGGGGGGGGGGGGGGTACCTGCGAAGCCACTCTGACGCCAAAGTCAGTATTGAGAATAGATGAGTGATTTAGCTAGGTATGAGAGTGTGTCCCTTATGATGGCAATGAGAGCCGGTGTTTATAGGAAATCGAGCCCGTTTGTGGATCGTCGGATCAGTAGACTTGATCTTAACCATCCGAGTGTGATGGCCTTAATTGGGCTTGTATGTTGTGGATATGGGCCGAAATGGTTGGGCCAATCCGTATCCAATTGCTAAATAGACCTCCTGGTATTGCTAAATGGACCCCCTGGTCCAGTCCAGAATAGTTGCCCCCCTGGTCCATCTGTCTTGTCGGGTCGTATAAGATCTATTCAGCGCGACTGGGACTCACACCTCCCTTGGTGTCATCCTTGTACCAGGCACCGAGCTGGGGTGCCGTGTCCTGATGTTGGCGCCCTCTTGGGCGCCTTGTGCCCAGATGCTGCGTCCTGATGTTGGCGCCCTCCTGGGCGCCTTGTGCCAAGATGCTGTATCCTGATGTTGGCGCCCTCCTGGGCGCCTTGTGCCAACATGATGCGTTTTGATGTTGGCGCCCTCCTGGGTGCCTTGTACCATGCGTCCTGATGTTGGCGCCCTCCTGGGCGCCTTGTGCCAAGGTGCTGTGTTCTGAAGTTGGCGCCCTCCTGGGGGCCTTGTGCCATGCCTCCTGATGTTGGCGCCCTCCTGGGGGCCTTGTGCCAAGGTGCTTTGTTAAGCATTCATATCGAGCTTTTACATTCTGCCTCCGTGCTTTAACATCAGAATTATTAACTGGGCCTAGCCCTAGGTTCAGGTTCTGATGCCATGCTTCCTACTCAAAGTCACGGGTCTCATCCTCTTCTTCATTCACGTATTGGGCGAGCTTCCCTTCACGGATCAGCTCTTCAATGTCATCCCCGAGGGTGTTGCATTTGCTGGTACTGTGCCCATAAACTTTGTGATAACGACAATACTTCTTAGAGGTTCGGCCTTTCCTTTGCATGAGAGGTTTGGGCTGTTTGATGTCCCAAAACTCCGCGTCGACGCATTCGGCAAGCATCTCAGCCTGGGATGTGTTTAGCAGTGTGTACTCTGAGAAGCGACCTTGTCGGGGTCGGGATTCCCGAGGAATTCTCTCATCTTGGGTTCCCTTCTGCCATTGTTCTTCAATGGCCTTGTAAGCCAGCTATTCCTCCTTACTGCCAACCTTGGCTTCCTCTTGGTACGCCATGTTGTCTTCTTCATAGTCCATGAACTTTTGTGCCTTCCGAAGGAACTCATCCAAGCTTCGGGGTTTGTTAACCCCCACGTCCCTTTGAAACAGGCTTCCCTTCTTGAGGCCATCATTAATCCAAAAGAGCCTCCTCTTGTCCTCAAGGTTCCTGATGTTGGCAGCCTCCTTGTTGAACCTTTCCAGATATTCTCTAAGTGTTTCTTTCTCTCCCTGTCTGATTGCCCTAAGAACCTCTCCCTGCCTGGCTCCCTATGAACATTCTCGCCAGCTGACTCCATGTGGAGATGGAGTTTGGCTTTGGCTCTTGAAACCACTCTAATGAGGAAATTTTGAGAGTGGGGGGAAGATTTTACAGTGAACAGGCTCCCTGGTGCCTCTATAGCGCATCATCAGGGAGAAGTGTGCCAGATGGCGGTCTAGATCTCCGGTTCCATCATACATCTTGAGAGCTGGTAGCTTTTCCAAGGCCCTTGGGATTCGACATTCATCCACCCTTCGAGTGAAAGGTCCTTCATCGGAAAACCTTCTTGAGTTTCGAGGGGAGGTGTCTTCATAGTCTGAATCTCGATACCTGCGCCGGTCGGGGGATCTCCTCGATGGCGATCCCCGGTGGTGCCTCTGGTGGGTATTGACCCTTGACCTCTCACGAGAATTAGGGGATGCACGTGAGGAGGTCCTGGAGTGGGAGTCGTGAAGCTGGTAGGTATCATATGGAGGGGATGGAGGGGTTCTTGGAGGTGAGTCTGATCCTCCATGCCTGTGCTGCCGAGGGGGAGAGCGATGTACGTGCCTTCGCCTTGGGGGGAACGATGGACGTGATGCCTTCGAGGGGGAGACCGATGGCGTCTCGAAGCCACCACTGTCGGAGGAGGGGTTCCCCAGCTGGGTGGAGGCTGCTCGGGCAGGGAAGCCACACGCCTTTCAATCTGCCTTAGGCGAGCTTCCTGCTGCAGCATAGCTTGAGTGCGATTGCACAGGAGATCCAAAAGTTGGCTCACATTCGAGGGCTGGGCAGGCTGACTGGTACCCTCGTCAGGCAGGCTGGCGACGTTGCCCTCAGGAGTACCCTCTGGTCGAGGTGCGGGTATGGCAATGCTTTGAATTCGGGGTCTGCCTCTGGGAGCCATGGAGTAGCAAGAGAAAAGTTCAAGGAGTAGTGATGATGTGAAAGATAGATATCTCCCACTGTGGTCGCCACTGTTCTGTACCTCGCAGTATTGGGTTGACTGCAGTTGGTAGGTCTCTTGATGCATGGCCAGAGGTTAGTGTGAGCCTCGGGGGGTACCTGCGAAGCCACTCCGACGCTCAAGTCAGTAGTGAGATTAGATGAGTGATTTAGCTAGGAATGAGAGTGTGTCCCTTATGATGGCAAGGAGAGCCGGTATTTATAGGAAATCGAGCCCGTTTGTGGATCGTCGGATCAGTAGAATTGATCTTAACCATCCGAGTGTGATGGCCTTAATTGGGCTTGTATGTTGTGGATATGGGCCGAAATGGTTGGGCCAATCCATATCGAATTGCTAAATGGACCTCCAGGTATTGCTAAATGGACCTCCAGGTATTGCTAAATGGACCCCCTGGTCCAGTCCAGAACAGTTGCCCCCCAAGCCGAGATTATTCCGAAGGATAGTCTTGGCTTGAAGAATTTTTGTCGATCTACCCGAAACATTACTTCATCTGTCTTGTTGGGTCGTATAAGATCTCTTCACCGCGACCGTGACTCACACCTCCCTTGGTGTAATCCTTGTACCAGGCACCGAGCTGGGCGCCTTGTGCCCAGATGCTGCGTCCAGATGTTGGCGCCCTCCTGGGAGCCTTGTGCCAAGATGACGTATTTTGATGTTGGCGCCCTCCTGGGCGCCTTGTGCCAAGATGCTGCGTTCTGATGTTGGCGCCCTCTTGGGCGCCTTGTACCATGCGTCCTGATGTTGGCGCCCTCCTGGGCGCCTTGTGCCAAGGTGTTGTGTTCTGAAGTTGGCGCCCTCCTGGACGCGTTGTACCATGCCTCCTGATGTTGGCGCCCTCCTGGGCGCCTTATGCCAAGGTCCTGTGTTCTGAAGTTGGCGCCCTCCCGGGCGCCTTGTGCCATGCCTCCTGATGTTTGCCACCTCCTGGGCGCCTTGTGCGAAGGTGCGGTGGTTTGAATTTGGCGCCCTCCTGGGCTTCTTGTGTCATGTTTGGATGCGCTGGGTGCCATTCTGTAAAACGAATTTTGGCGCCCTATAGGGCGCCTGGGTGCCGGTTTGGAGGCGCTGGGCGCCATCCTGCTAAAGGAATTTTGGCGCCCTCTAGGGCGCCTGGGTGCCGGTTTGGATGTGCTGCCTGCCATCCTGCGAAAAGAATTTTGGCCCCCTCTAGGGCGCCTGGGTGCCGGTTTGGATGTGCTGGCTGCCATCCTGCGAAAAGAATTTTGGTGCCCTCTAGGGCGCCTGGGTGCCGGTTTGGATGTGCTGGCTGCCATCCTGCGAAAAGAAATTTGGCTCTCTCTTGGGCGCCTGGGTGCCGGTTTTTGCACGCTGGCAGATTCCTTGCGTCAAATGATTTGGCGCCCTCCTGGGCGCCTTGGGTGTCGGTTTGTGCACGCTGGCTGTTTCGACCCTTTAAGTGATTTGGCGCCCTCCTGGGCGCCTTGGGTGCCGGTTTGTGCACGATGGCTATTTCGACCCTTTAAGTGATTTGGCGCCCTCTTGGGCGCCTTGGGTTCCGGTTTCTAGGCACCTTCTATGGTGCCAGGTTTTGTTTTCTTTTGGCGCATTGGTGCTGGGCGCCTGGGTGCTGTGTTTCACGACATTGGCGCCTTTGCTGGCGCCCTGTGCGTGCCATGACCTTGGATCCCTGCTGGGTGGGCGTCGTGACCTTGGTTGTTTTGTGTGAGTATCCTTTCAATCCTTTCGCGAGCTTTGTGCTGCTTCTTTGCTAAGGTGACTTTGCTTGGATTTTGGATTTTAAGTCGATAGTTGCTAAGCTTGCCTTGCTTTATGAAGATGAGGCGACGCCCGTCGGAACAATTTGTAATGAAGTATACCCTTAGCACAGCTTACCAAGACTCGGCTTGGATAAAACTCGCTCAAAGGGGTTGTGACCACCAAGGTCACTTATTTGTTTTGGCGTGCCATGACATCCTTAACTTCCAATACTTGGAGAGATGATCTTGGATTTGAGCTAATGTTGAGGTTGCCCCTGCGATTCAGGCAATCCCTCCCTGCATGGTATGTTGGGTCTCAAACTTGCCTCGCTCCACCCCTAATTATGGGGTTAGACCCTTTTTCTTTCTTAATCTTAAGGAATTTTCTTTGGAACAAGTGTTAATGCTCCTGGAGTGGGAGTCGTGAAGCTGGTAGTTATCATATGAAGGGGATGGAGGGGTTCTTGGAGATGAGTCTGATCCTCCATGCCTGCGCTTCCAAGGGGGAGAGCGATGTACGTGCCTTCTCCTTGGGGGGAACAATGGACGTGATGCCTTCGAGGGGGAGACCGATGGCGTCTCGAAGCCACCGTTGTTGGAGGAGGGGTTCCCCAGCTGAGTGGAGGCTGCTCGGGCAGGAAAGCCACACGCCTTTCAATCTGCCTTAGGCGAGCTTCCTGCTGCAGCATAGCTTGAGTGCGATTGCACAGGATATCCAAAAGTTGGCTCACATTCGAGGGCTGGGCAGGCTGACTGGTACCCTCGTCGGGCAGGCTGACTGGTACCCTCGTCAGGCAGGCTGGCGACGTTGCCCTCAGGAGTACCCTCTGGTCGGGGTGTGGGTATGGCAACGCTTTGAATCCGATGTCTGCCTCTGGAAGCCATGGAGTAGCAAGAGAAAAGTTCAAGGAGTAGTGATGATGTGAAAGATAGATATCTCCCACCGTGGTCGCCAATGTTCTGTACCTCGCATTATTGGGTTGACTGCTGTTGGTAGGTCTCTTGCTGCGTGGCCGGAGGTTAGTGTGAGCCTCGGGGGGTACCTGCGAAGCCACTCCGACACTCAAGTCAGTATTGAGAACAGATGAGTGATTTAGCTAGGAATGAGAGTGTGTCCCTTTATGATGGCAATGGGAGCCGGTATTTATAGGAAATCGAGCTCGTTTGTGGATCGTCGGATCAGTAGAATTTATCTTAACCATCCGAGTGTGATGGCCTTAATTGGGCTTGTATGTTGTGGATATGGGCCGAAATGGTTGGGCCAAATTGCTAAATGGACCTCCTGGTATTGCTAAATGGACCCCCTGGTCCAGTCCAGAACACTACCCAAACATCAAAATCATAATCTCCAAGGATTAAGTCCAATAATTGTTCTGGTGTATTAGAAAACATGCATCACCGCCTAATCATATCAAATTACCAAATGGCATTGAAAAAGGAGACAAAAATGAAAGATAAATGCAACTTACTCAGAAAAACACAGCTATATTGAACAAAATTCTCAATGTATTCCTTGAATGCTCTGATCCCGGTTGCGCATTCCTGCCTTCAAACAACCTTCGCAGCCAACGATTTCCTGTCGTTGCGTTTCACGCCACCTCTTTTGTTGGAATATTGGTGGTGAATTGAAAAAGTCTCACATTGCTTGAAATTGGCACTTGAAGAATGCTTATAAGTGGGGAATTCACTCCTTTGAATTGGGGCCCAAAGGGTACCCAGTTTTGTAAACGGGAAAGCACGCACATTAACTGACAACCAAGCACGCACATTTTGGGAGGTGTAAATTTCTTTTTTGCGAAAATAATTAATTACTTTATTTTTGGTGCGTTGCTTGTCCAGATTCGTTGAACCGACCAGGTACGACGAACTAACCGTTGCGTAGCTGATTGAGCCGTTTGTGACCGTTCTTATCCGTTATTGACTTGCAAGGCAAGCACTCCGTTCTTATCCACTGATACTTGCGCAGCAAGTCGGATTTGAACCCTATAAATAGGCCCCTCCCTCACTTCATTTGACACACCGCTTGACGTTAAATCATACCTCAAGCTCTTTCTCCTCTCTCGAAATTTTCTTCTCTTCTACTCCTTGGCCTACGAGCCATATTCTTGAGTGGCCTACGTGTTATATTTTAGAGTGGTTATTAACCATATTGAGGTGTATTTCTTGAGAGATTATTAACTGTGCAGAGATAATCGCTACTGGGCTGTTTTATCCTGGGAGCGTCGTGGTTGATAGTCTGCTTGCACCTTCGAGCAGTGCCGCGAAACGTCTTAAAGAGAGCGACCTAGTCCGCGACTCATCCCGGTAATTTCTTCGGTAAAATTTTCGAAAACTCATAAACAACAATTTTAAGACGTTTTTTCAACCATGACTACCGAAGAGATTACTGGACCCAATGTTTCTGACTTCAATAAACCGTTTCGGTTTGAGGGATCTCACTTCAAACGCTGGCAACAAAAGATGGAATTTTTTTTATCTGCGAAAAAGGCTGCTAATGTCTTGACTGATGAGATTCTAGTGGTAGATGAAACAGCAGAACAGGAAGCACGAGCTAAAATAGCCAAAGAGATAATACTATGGAACCAGCATGACTATCTCTGTAAGAATTTTATTCTTAATGGACTAAGTGATGATCTTTATGATTATTACAGCCCCTGTAAGTCCGCCAAAGAGGTTTGGAATGCTCTGAAAAAGAAATATGACACTGAGGAAGCAGGTACTAAAAAATATGATGTGAGCCGCTACCTCAACTACAAGATGACAGATGACAAATCTGTAGAGACTCAGTCACATGAGATACAGAAAATAGCTCATGAAATTATCTCTGAAGGCATGGCCTTAGATGAACAATTTCAAGTAGCTGTTATTATTGACAAACTTTCTCCTGCTTGGAAGGATTCAAGAATTATCTCAGGCACAAGACCAAAGAGTTTTCTTTGGAAAGTTTGATTACTCGACTCCGAATTGAGGAGGAATCTCGGAAGCAAGATCGGAAAGATGAAGTCTTGTTTGTTTCAAACAAGAGAGAAGGAGCGGTTCTGAAGCCAACTGGCAAACCTTTCAAGAATCAGAACCGTAGTCAGATTCAAAAGAACCGCAACAACAAGAATGGGAACACTCCAAAGTCCCCAAATGCTAAGCCTCAACCACCACCACAACCTAAGAATGATGCTACTCCTTCATTCACTTGTTACAATTGTGGGAGACCAGGTCATATGGCACGCAAGTGTAGGAACAGGCCTAATCCTGCTCTGCAGGCTAACCTGACTGAAGAGTAGAACTTTACTGCTATGATTTCCGAAATCAACATGGTCGGTGGATCTGATGACTAGTGGAATGATACTGGCTCCTCTCGCCATGTATGCAATAACCGTGCTATGTTTAAAACATACAAGGCAGTTGATGACAAGAAAGTGTTGTTGGGCGATGCTCACACCACTATTGTTGGTATTGGAGATGTTGAGCTGAAGTTCACTTCTGGAAAGACTCTAATCTTGAAGGATGTGATGCACACTCCAGAGATAAGGAAGAATCTAGTTTCTGGCTTCCTTCTGAATAAGGAAGGGTTTACTCAGACTATTGAACGGGATTTGTATACATTGACTAAAAATGGTATTTTTGTTGGGAAAGGGTACGCCACTGATGGCATGTTCAAATTGAATGTTGAAATCAATAAAGTTTTTCCTTCTGCTTATATGTTGTGTGATTTTAATATTTGGCACTCTCGTTTATGTGATGTCAATAAGCGCGTTATTTCTAATATGAGCAATTTAGGAATAATTCCCAAACTATCGTTAAATGATTTTCATAAATGCGAATTTTGTAGTCAAGCCAAAATTACAAAAGTATCTCACAAATCCGTCATTAGAGAATTAGAGCCGCTAGATTTGATACACTCTGATATTTGCGAACTAGACGGAACTTTGACCAGAAATGGTAAACGCTATTTTATCACTTTTATTGACGATTGCTCAGACTACACCTTTGTATATCTTATGAAAAATAAAAGTGAAGCGCTTGACATGCTCAAAATTTTTGTAAAGGAAATTGAAAATCAATTTGGGAAAAAGATAAAGCGTTTTCTAAGTGATAGAGGAACTGAGTATGATTCCTAGTTATTTCATGACTTTTATAAGTTGAATGGAATCATACATGAAACGACTGCACCATATTCACCTGAAATGAATGGTAAAGTAGAAAGGAAAAATAGAACTCTTACCAAATTGACTGTTGCTATTATGCTTAATTCTGGCGCTGCAACTCACTGGTGGGGGAAATTTTACTGACTGTATGTTATGTACTGAACAGAGTTCCTAAGTCTAGGAATAAAATTTCTCCTTATGAAATGATAAAGAAAACACAACCAAATGTGTCTTAGTTTCGAACTTGGGGCTGTCTGGCCTATGTCAGGATCCCAGACCCAAAAAGAGTCAAACTGGCCAGTAGGGTCTATGAATGTGTATTCATTGGTTATGCAGTAAATAGGAAAGCATACAGGTTTTATGACCTGAATGCAAAAGTGATCATTGAGTCAAACGATGTTGACTTTTATGAAAGTAAATTTCCCTTTAAATCAAGAAATAGTGGGGGCACCGGAACTGGTAAGCTTTCTGTGCCTAGGAGTGTTGAAAACAACGTAGAAAGGGAAATGGAGCCTCGAAGAGGTAAGAGAGCACATGTTGCTAAAGACTATGGACCTGACTATACGGTCTATACATTAGAGGAGGATCCTACTAGCCTTCAAGAAGCTCTGTCTTCATTGGATGCTGATTTGTGGCAAGAAGCCATAAATGATGAGATGGATTCTCTAGAGTCTAACAAGACATGGCACTTAGTGGACTTGCCTCCTGGTTGCAAACCCATTGGTTGTAAATGGATTCTGAAAAAGAAACTAAAACCTGATGGCACTGTTGATAAATACAAGGCTCGCCTTGTAGCCAAAGGTTTTAGACAAAGAGAGAACATAGATTTCTTCGATACATATTCGCATGTTACTAGAATTACATCCATAAGGGTACTAATTTCATTGGCCTCTATTTTTAATTTAGAAGTACACCAAATGGATGTAAAAACCGCTTTTTTAAATGGCGAATTAGGAGAAGAAATCTATATGGAGCAACCTAAAGGTTTTGTAGTCCATGGGCAAGAACATAAGGTTTGTAAGTTGGACAAGTCTCTGTATGGTCTCAAACAAGCTCCCAAACAATGGCATGCGAAGTTTGATAATTTGATTATATCGAATGAGTTTAAAGTGAATGAAAGTGACAAATGCATTTATTACAAAACTGAGAATGACATTTGCACTATCATATGTCTCTATGTAGACGACCTACTCATATTTGGATCAAACATTCATGCTGTAAATAAAGTGAAATCATTGTTGTGCAACAACTTTGATATGAAAGACCTCGGAGAAGCTAGTATAATCCTCGGTATTAAAATCACTAGGTCCGAGAAAGGAATTTCTTTGGATCAATCTCATTATATTGAGAAGATCTTAAAGAAATACAATTATTTTGATTGTAAACCTACAAGTTCACCATATGATCCAAGTGTCAAGCTCTTTAAGAGCACTGGTGACAGTGTAAGACAAACGGAATATGCGAGCATCATTGGCAGTCTTAGGTATGCCACTGATTGTACCAGACCCAACATTGCCTATGTTGTGGGATTGTTGTGCAGGTTTACTAGTCGACCTAGTATCGAGCATTGGTACGCTATTGAAAGAGTCAAGAGATACCTTAAAAAGACCATGAATCTAGGATTTTATTATCAGATATTTCTAGCTGTACTTGAAGGGTACAGTGATGCTGATTGGAACACTCTGTCAAATGATTCCAAAGCAACTAGTGGCTATATATTTAGTATAGTCGGTGGTGCTGTCTCCTGGAAATCTAAGAAACGGACCATTTTGGCTCAATCCACTATGGAGTTTGAAATGATAGCACCGGCGACAGCCAGTCAAGAAGCTAGCTGGTTAAGATGCCTACTAGCAGAGATTCCCTGATTGGAAAAACCGATGCCAGCTGTGTTGATCCACCGCGATAGTACCGCAGCTATTGCAAAAATAGAGAATCGTTATTACAACGGTAAGAGACGACAAATACGTCGTAAGCACAACACAGCTAGAGAGTTACTATCAAAAGGAGCTGTGAGAGTGGATCATGTACGCACTGATCAGAACTTAGCATATCCTTTGACGAAAGGATTAGTCAGAGAGAAAGTCTAAAATACATCTCAAAAGATAGGACTACTGCCTTTAGAACCATGAGTCACTCACGATGGTAACCCGACCTAAAAGACCGGAGATCCCAAGAATTAGGTTCAATGGGTAATAACAAATTGTGAAGTGATAGGAGATGAACATGCTATTAAAAGTAAAGAAGCATGATTCCTGAAGCGATGTTAGGTTGAGATAATAGAAACTCTTAATGAGATCTATACTCTATGTGGAGTGGAGTACCTAGCTACAAGAGTGCTTTTGATGGACTCACCTTTGTGAATATGGAAGTGGGGCCGCTTCCTATGGAGTTTTGGGCAGAAATTCCTAAAGCGTTCACTAAACTGGGATAGACGTGCAGGTCCATAAACACACGGGAATTAGAGAATACACCTTTGGAAAAGGTTGTGTGTGGTTCTGATGATTTAACCGTTATGCAAGGTTCAAGTTGTATGACACCTCTGCTTATGCACAATCTTATGGAGGCGTTTGACGCTACTTCTGAAACTTTTTTTTAAATCAAGTGGGGGATTGTTGGAACATTGGTGGTGAATTGAAAAAGTCACACATTGCTTGGAATAGACACTTGAAGAATGCTTATAAGTGGGGAATTCACTCCTTTGGATTGGGGCCCGAAGGGTACCCAGTTTTGTAAACGGGAAAGCACGCACATTAACTGACCACCACACACACGAGCGCATGCCGACGCCGCCGTCTGTCCGACCGGCCGAGCCGGGCTTGGGCTTGGCTTGTGAGGTGTAAACTTCTTTTTTGCGCTGATACTTGCGCAGCAAGTCGGAGTTGAAGCCTATAAATAGGCCCCTCCCTCACTTCATTCGACACACCGCTTAATGTTAAATCATACCTCAAGCTCTTTCTCCTCTCTCGAAATTTTCTTCTCTTCTACTCCTTGGCCTACGAGCCATATTCTTGAGTGGCCTACGTGCTATATTTCAGAGTGGTTATTAACCATATTGAAGTGTATTTCTTGAGCGATTATTCACTGTGCAGTGATAATCGTTACTGGGCTGTTTTATCCTGGGGGCGTCGTGGTTGATAGTCTGTTTGCACCTTTGAGCAGTGCCGCGAAACGTCTTAAAGAGAGCGACCTAGTCCGCGACTCATCCCGGTAATTTCTTTGGTACAATTTTTGAAAACTCAAAAACATCTTTCCTCATCTTCTACTTCCCCCAACTTTCATGGTCAGATCGAGGCTCGCCGCAACATCAGCGTCACACAAATCCGTGCCACAACGGTGGTGTTGGTGGTGGTTCTAAAGAGGGATGATGAGAAGAAAGGGAGAGAAAATAAATAGAATAGATTGATGTTGGAAAAAGAATGTTAACGCAAACATTTCACCGATTGAATACAGTGAAAATAGCGCCAAATGAATATAGTTTAGCAAAAACATGTCATTCTATCCGTAAAAGAGAAAAACAGTACATGTTAATGGGAAGAGAAGGACGCATGGAAATAGCAGCGGACAAACGCAACATCAATACATAACAACACATTTTTAAACCTTAAGGCTAAATTGAATGTAAATGATTTAGGAAGTAAGTTTTAGGAGGGAAATAATAAGAAGTAGAGCCTACAAATCATGGTATGAGTGTAGAAATGAGGGTGTGTAGGTCCCACAAATCAAGAAATATATAAAGTGCAATGTTAATCAGTATGTTTTGGGATAATTTAAAGTTCAGAAAAAACTTAACAGTTCAAATACGGAATTTCGTTCCTCAATAACCGGTTTGGTGGAAAAAATTAGATTCGTGACAAAATACTTAAAATGCGACACTAAGCACTGTGTTTTAGAGTATTTTAGAGTTAAGAACAAAATTAAATGTTCAAATACGCAAAGTCCATTCCTCAATAACTGGTCTGGTGAAAAAATTAATTTCGTGACAAAATACGTAAAGTGCAATGGTAAGCAATACGTTTTTGGATACTTTACGGTTTAGAAAAAATTTAACTATTCAAAATGATTTTTTTAATGTTTTTTAAGGATGATTTTTTTGGTTGTTTCATATTTAGATAAAGTAATTGAACTATATAATTTAATAAATTATGTATAATACTATATATATATTTTCAATAATCATAACTTTGTGATCGCACGAGAGGAAGTTCTAGTTAGAAAATAAATTGTATATAGACGAAGCGTGTAATCGAAGCTCGAATTTATATATAGAGATGTGCCACATGTTGTAAGAAATTCCAATTCATCACTTATATCCAATGTTTTTAAAACCGGACCGGAGATCGAACCGGCGAGACCTCCGGTTCATGGTTCAACCGGTTCAACCATGGTTGAACCGGATAAGTAATTTATTAAATAAAAAATAAAAAATATTAAATTTTGGAGAAAAAAGTAAATTTAAAAATAAAAAATTGCATTTCGGGCGGTTCAAACCGGTTCAACCCGGTTCGGTTCCCGGTTCTTTCCCGGTTCAAAGCGGTTCTTGGCGGTTCAATCCGGTTCTGGAGCGGTTCTTTGGCCTGCGGTTCAAATGGGGTTGAACCAACCGGCCAGGGGTCCGGTTCCCGGTTCAACCGGTTGAACCGGCCGGTCCGATCCGGATTTTATAACCTTGCTTATATCTTGTTGCCAAATTATACTTGGGGTCATCATTGGAACCACCTGTGAGCATAAGAGAACGCCACTCGATAGAGAGGCACATATGCACATAGACATTAGGGTTCTCCCGAACAAGTAAAGTTTAGGGTTCTATTTATTGGTGATAATTCAATCTAGTCTCCGTACGTGTAATACATGTTATTTACTATTGTATTTTGGTTTTAGTTTACTCCCATGTCACCCACTTGTGACTGGTTCAGCAGGTGACAAGTTGTGCCTTTATATACACATTTGTAAATCAACATTGTAATAATGCCAATGAGTTAACCACATTGATTACTCAGCTTCACAAATTCTGTTATCTCTCTAAATTTTTTCAAGAGAGTGAGTGAGGAAGTGATCGGAGATCCAACAGAACTGGCCTCAGAGCACGGCGATCCACGGCGGCGATGGCGAGTAACAGAGGCAACAATGGACAATTCCCGGCAAAATTGCCAATACTGGAAGGCAAGAATTACGACCGTTGGGTAATCCAAATGAAGGTTGTGTTCCGCTATCAAGATGTGTTAGAAATCGTGCGAAATGGTGTCGCAACGACGGGAGGTGATGCCGTAATTCGTGAGCAGCAGAAGAAAGATAACAAGGCGTTATTCCTAATCCATCACTGTGTTGACACACAAGCGTTTGAGAAGATCTCTCAATACGATACGGCGAAGGAAGCTTGGGATTCTCTAGCGAACGCGTACTCCGGTGATGCATCGTTGAAGAAGGTGAAACTTCAAACATTGCAAAGGGAATTTGAACTACTTCAGATGGGAGAGAAGGAATCGATTTTAGAGTACTTCAACAGAATGACACTCGTTACGAATCAGATGAGGACGAATGGTGAAAGGTTGACTGATCAGCAGAAAATTGAAAAGGTACTTAGAACTCTAACTCCTAAATTCGATTATGTCATTACAACAATTGAACAATCAAAGAACCTAGAAACAATGAAAATTGAGGAACTCCTAGGTTCGTTAGAAGCAAATGAAGCTAGGATTAGGGCGAGCTGGTGACAAAGAGAAAGATAAATCTGTAGAGAAACCTACTGAACAAGTATTGCAGGCTAGGTTTCAGAAAGGGAAGATGAGTAAGAATAGTGGCGAAGGTTCAAATAAGAAGTCTGATTCTGGTGTTAGTGATTTTCAAAGGAGGAAAGAAGCTTGGAAGAACAGAGGACAGAAAAAGAAACTTAATAGGAAGGAGATACAATGCTACAACTGTGACAAGTTCGGGCATTTTGCAGATGAATGCAAAGTGAAAGAAATGCATGAAGAAGCACAACTTGCAGATGATGACTCTGATGCTGATGAAGTTGTGCTTATGGAAGAAACAATGAATGAAGGTGATAAGGAGGTAATGTGGTATCTAGATATAGGATGCTCTAACAACATGAGTGGCAATAGAGCTTGGTTTGTGGATCTTGATGAGTCTGTGAAGAAGTCCATCAGGTTTGGTGATGACGGGGTGGTAAGAAGTGAAGGAATTGGAAGTGTTAAGATTCGTAAGAATGATAGGAAAATATGTACCATGACTGAGGTATTGTATGTTCCATCAATGAAGAGTAACCTCATCAGCATTGGCCAGCTGTTGGAAAAGGAGTACTCTGTCATAATGGAGAACAAGGAGCTTAGATTGTTTGATCCAAATGGAAATGAAGTCTTGAAGGCTCTATTAAACAAACATAGAACCTTTAAGATTGAAATGAGTATTGTTCTACCCTAATTTTGTCCGGCTGTTTTTTTAATAAAGGAAAACAATATCGAATTTTTTGGTGTTGTAGAGACCTTTTTTTTAATCATTATTTTCTTCTTTGTTTTTTCATGAAAATCCCAAAAATATGTTTTGTTGTGCACGCGCATTATTTTTAGTCGCGTACATGAGTTAGTTTTGACAATCTTGTACCGTTGTGTACGCATGTTATTTCTAACCCCATACGCATGTTATTTTTGATCGTGTGTGCCTTTTATTCTCGTTTGTGCACGCGTGTCACTGGTCGTCATGTACGCATGTTTATTTTGGCACTCGTCATTTATTGTTTTTATTGATTATTATTAGTGGGTTTTCCTCCCTCACTGTCGTCGGCACCACACCACGGCTTTCCCTCCGGCGACGACCTCCCTTCCCTTCACTGTTTCTCACCATGAAAACCCCACTCCGTCACACTCCCTTTCGCTCTCTACCTTCGTCTGTGCTCATCCCCGTCACCGTCCCCTTCTCTCTCCTCACCACATCTCTCTCACCACCGTACAAAAATCAACTCTGTCATGCTCTCTCACTTCACGAACCCCCACTGCCAACGTCGTCTCTCTCTCCCTAACCGTTGCAATGCCGTAGCCCCACCATGCATGTCTCTCTCCCACGCCGGAACCCTCTCTCTCATCTCACCATTCCTCTTCACTCACCACTCTCCGCCGCACTCCCCTCTTCTTTCTCTGTCTTTCTTCATTATCTCTCTCCCTAGAACTCGTCTCGACGATCCGAACGGTGAAAGTGAAGATATATGTCGCACGAACCTGCTGTCAAAAAATGAAGACGGTCCAACGGTTAACGAATCAGAAATCGCACTTTCAAGGTGGCTGGTTTGAGAAAAACGGGATTTGTTTTCAGCTACTTTGCGAATGTAATTTCTCTCTTCTCAGACCTATTTTCGACGATCCGAACGGTGAAAGTGAAGATATATGTCTCACGAACCGGCAATCAAAAACGATCCAACGGTTAACGAATCCGGAATCGCACTTTTACGGGGGCTGGTTTGAGAAAAACGGGAATTGCTTCATCTATCTTGTTTTAGTCCCACATTGCTTGGAAGAAGCAAGAACTACCTAGCCTTTGGCTATAAAAGAGGTTGAGATGCAAAGACTATGGACAAGGGAAATTGACGGGGTTAGTGATTTTCTGGGCTAGCCTTTGCAGTCTATTAGATTAAAAGCATATCTTTGATTCTTTTGGGCTAGCCTTTGCTGTCCATTAGACTAATAACCTGTCTTTGATTATTTTTGGGGCTAGCTTTTGCGGTCCATTACTTGGCGATTTTCGGGTCAAAATGGACCTGATAGGAGTCCGATTCGCAGTTGACCTGGTCAGACTGCTCGGTCTGGTTTGGCGTTGATTGCGTTGATCAGCTTGAGGTTAGTTTTGTATTTATTTATGTACATATTTATTATTTATTTATTTATTGTTTATTTATTCATTTATGTACATATTTATTTATTGTTTATTTATTTATGCATATTTTAAGTACATATGTTTACACACAGTTATGAGTGGGGCCCTATACCTGGGTCTGTTTTGAAATTTAGGACGAGTGGAGATTATTAGTGATAGTCATTCTGGATTTCTGTCTAACTATCATGAGAATCTCATTCAGAGTGTGCTCTTTCGTGATATTCCACACCAGATAGTTACCTATTGTTGTGGGTAATATTACTAAAGAGACTTTAGCTCTGGAGGCCTTTGGTGAAAAAGTGATTAGAGCTACCAAAAGAATATTCACAGTGTCACCTTTAAATCACTAGGATTTAATAAAAAAGTAAATAAGGGGTTTAGCCGACCGGACAGACGGGTTAGCCATCGTTTTGGGATAAATGAGTTGCATGGCTCAAGAGTCCTAAAATACCTACTCAAATAATATCAAATCCTTTTTAAAGAGTCATGTTTGCAAACAAACATTTTCAAATAATCAAACACTCAGTCACAAATCATTTATTTACAATGGTCACTCTGAGTTTAACTCGTTTGAACATTGTGAATACCTTCCTTTTCAAATGGGTCGTTAGTGGTGACCACTCTAGATTTATCTGTTTGGTCACTTCGAACGTCTTTCAAATTTCAAAAACATTCAAATAATAAAAAACACCAACACACAAACATTTTCTACCAAGAACTACGTCTGATTTGATTCTCTACCAGGAGATACGTAGGAGCAGAGGGCGGCCGACCTCTGTCAATTGCATTAATAAAAACCCTTTTTTAATCCTTTTATAAGTTTCTTATTTCTTATTTTTTCAAAAACAAACAAAAATAATTAAATGTCCTCCTTCCAAGTCCTTTTTCTTTTAATTTGTAAATAAGGGCAAAAATAATTTTTTAAATTAATAATTTTTTTCTACATAGTTAGTTAAAAGGTAACCTTCCTTAGGAAGGATGTCGTAGGGTGCTAATACCTTCCTTATGCATAAAGACTCCCGAGCCTAAACCTGGTCCGCAAAATCCCCTTATCCACTCAATAGGGATTTTCCAATGTTTGCCCAAAAACTAAATTTTGGTGGCGGCTTCATTTCAAAAACTTTGAAAAATCCCTCCTCCAGATTTTTCGGTCGCTACAGCTGGCGACTCCACTGGAGACTAATTAAGAGAGTCAAGCCTAATTAACTAAATGTGTAAGTATTTGTTAATTTTGTATTTTGTTTTCGCCCTTATGCTTATTTTATTTATTTATTAGCATTATTTTTATATTATTGAACCTTAGGGTTGACGACTTTTTTGTTATTGTTGTTGTATATCTTGTCCAGCTTGGTTAATTTAGGTATTTTGGCGTCATCACACACCTCACTTACACTTTTGCACACACTTTTGAGTGGGGCCCTATATCCGGGTCTGAAAACAACCTAGGACGAGTGGAGATTATTAGTGATAGTCATTCTGGATTTATCTGTCTGACTATCATGAAAGTCTCAGCCAGAGTACGCTCTTTTATGGTATCCCACACCTGGTAGCCAGCTATCGTTGTGGATCATGTCATGAAGGGGATTTTAGCTCTGGAGACCTTTATGAAGAAGTGAATAGAGCCACCTGAATGGATGATCACTAAAGTGACCCTAGATCATGTTGAAAATCGTAATTTAGACATGACCCACCTAGGACACAGGGGTATTATACTTACTCTCTCTATTAATCTGGTTAGCATTTCTCCAAAAAATAAAATCACTCAAAAAAAAAACATTTCCATGCTTCTTTCTTTCATATGCACGCACATGAGGCAACATCATCACACGAAAAAAAACAAAAATCATCATGCATTCATAACAAAATAAGATCATTCTTTTCATACGCATCCCATTATCATTGCGCTATCATGCCTCTCATCATTTGCAACATTAATATTATGAATTGCATGAGACGTTCATATATCATTTCACTCATACAATCATCCTAGTTCAGATACATAATTTCTCCGTACATGCATCATTTCTAAATAAAAAGGAAAAATCACCTTGCAGTCATACTACAATCAGTTTCCCATAAGCATTTCATTATCATTACACCATCATGTAGGAAATAACAAAGATATCATATTTTATATTTTTTCAAACTCAAATTACATCACCGTGATATTATATATTCATTCATCATTTCATTATTCCCTCTTTATGCATTATATAAAAAAAAGAGGTCATTTATTTCTTTCACATCCATTTAAATGCATTATTCCGTCTTCATGCATTATATAAAAAAAGGGTCATTTATTTCTTTCACATCCACTTCAAATGCATTACTCCCATGCGTCATAAATAAACAAAAGTAAAAGTTTTTCCTCTTACATGCATCTCATATTCCTACATAACCTCCCACATGCATCAAAATAAAAATCAGAAATTGCTTCATTTTCTTTTATTATTGCATCATTCATCACCCAATAACCTTTTGTTAGCTTCTTATTCTAGTTGAAGCATAAAAAAAGGGGGTAAACCATACCCTTTTAAGGTATCCTTCTATCACATTCAAAAATCATCACGCATTTCATTCATCTCCATTGTTGTTCATGTAGAACAAACATCCATATGTCCATGCATTATACTTTATTCAAGGAAAACATATAAAAAAAATCACCATGCATTCATACTAAAATCATTCTTCCATAAGCATTTCATTGTTATCGCACCATCACGCATCTCATCATATAACAAATAACAAAGACATCATTTTTTTATTTTTATTTTTTTATCAAAATTGCATTCATCTTGCATATCCGTACACAAAAAATATTACCCCCATATTATATAAAAGTTATGTTCATTCATTTTTTTTCTTCATTACTCCTTTTCATGCATCATAAAAAACAAAAACAAAAGTTCCTAGTCATCCAGCATGCATCAAAACAAATTTAGGAATTGCTTCATTTTCTTCTATTCTTGCATCATTCATCATCCAATAGTTTTTTTGTTAGTATCTTACTCTAGTTGAAATGTAAAAAAAAAATCATACACTTGTTTAAGGTATCATTACGTATATCATTCATTTGCATTTTTGTCCATGTACAGCAACACCCATATGTTCATGCATTATATTATATGTAACATCCCTAATTTTTAAAAAATAATATTATAAGGGGGTTTTATATAAGTACTAGTCGATGGAATTAATGATTCGCAATTCGGAATTGGTAGAATCGAGAAAATTTCGATGTCGAAGGAATTAAACGTAGAATTTTGAAGTCTTACTCTCATTACCCAAAACTTAGATGGACTAAGGGCAGTTTGGTAAAATTACCACCACTTAAACCCCCCAGCCCTTTACACCTCATCCAGCTGACTCATTCCCCCCTCTTATACCTTCAGCCACTCCCTCTCATTTTAAACTCATTTCTGAAAACAAAAGAGAAAAGAAAGCTGGGAAAAGAAGAAGGAGAGGGCGAAGTGGAGAGGAGGAAGAAAGCTAAAGATAAATTCATCTACTGGTTGCATGTAAGTACACTTCAGATCATTGGATTCCTTTTCTCTTCCTGGTTCTTTTGATATAAGCTTTGTGAACTGAACCAAGCCATTTCCTTTCCTTCCATTTGCGATTTCTTAAAGCTCCATGGGAGGAGAATAGAAGTCTATTGAGAAGAAGAGGTCACCTTGCATGTTCAGGAGGAGCCACTAGGAGGAAGATTTCAACCAGCAATTTTCTTTGTAAGTGGTAGTGTTGATAAGTTCAAATCACCCATAGGAGGTGTTGCTGTCTTGGAATCGATTGGAGCCCAAATTCGGGGATTTTTCGTGTTCGGTTCGGTGCCTTCGTCTTTCGGCTCAACTCTCGGGATTTCGACTTACCGGTGAGTTCTACTCACGGATTAGGGAACCAAATTTTTAATGATTTAAATCCTTGACATAATCTGATATTTTGTTGAAAATATGCCTTGGAAGCTAAATTCTGAGTTTTTGGAAAAATAGGTGTTTTACGGTTTTGAAATCCATAAACGAATCGAAATGGTTTTGATGAAAATTTTGGTGATGAATATATATTCTGGAATGCCTGGATGTTTTGAGTTTCAGAGGTGATTGACATTAGAAATCGAATCGGGCGAAAACAGAAAGCGGAATTGAGAAATAGGAGAATTTGGGAAACAGACACAGGTCGCACGGACCGTGCGCCCCTGGGCACGGACCGCGCGCCTGCTACGGGTTGGTTCTGTTGAAAAATAAAACGGAACGCACGGGTCGTGCGCCCCTGGGCACGGACCGTGCGCTCCTTTCGGTTTGGCTGGGTGATTTTAACAAATCACGCACGGGTCGTGCGCCCCTGGGCACGGACCGTGCGTGAGCTTCTGTCACCGATTCCCGATTTCTCGTTCCGGAGCTCCGTTTGATCCCGAACCTTTTCTAATCTCTTTCTCAATCATTAAAAATGAAGTTGTCTTATTAAAAACCGTATTTTGAGCTCGTTCAACTTATGTTTTTGAAAAGAGTTTCGAAAGCACATTTAAGTGAAAAACCGAAACCCTAGGATACGTGTGGGTACACTGACTGAATATATATATATGTTTATATATGTCAAATGAAAATGATTATAATGCCGGAGGTCTAACTTATGAATTCCTCAAAACGGGTTATAGATCGATATGGATATTGTTTATCCAATTATCGTGTGATTGATCCTTTGGTGATCGAAAAGATATAAATTATCTAACTCTCGAGAACTTGATGCGTATTGTCATACGTATTGCGTTGGGTGACGACCCGACAAGTAGCATACTAGGGAGGGTAGTCATGACCCCTTACCTATGGCCCTGAATGTGTTTTGGCGTGGTCAACTCACGGGTTACCGATATTCGTGACGTTGGGTTCACAATCGGTTTATGCTAAACTAAGACTATGGTATTTCCGATATTCGTGACGTTGGGTTCACAATCGGTTTATACTAAATAAGATAAGAACACGATTTGCTTGGCATTTCGATTAATAAATAAGACATTGTTATGTCAGTTCTTAATATCGGTTTAATGAATTGAACCGAGTGTCAGTGAGGGGGCACGGTAGGACTCAGTGAGATAATGTTATCTCACCCAATCCATATTTGTTGTTTTTCAGAGAAGCAGGGAAAAAGGAAGACTATTGTGTACGAGTAGCTGGTATACTCTTGGAGGTGCCGAAGACTTAGTCATTTGATCCCTTGTTCTTTTGTTGTCTTATTGGTTATATAAACTTGTATTGATTATGAGTTATATGAACCGTCTTATGTTTCTGTTTGGTATTTGGACTTGGATATTGTAATCCATTCGGTATGGAACCGATGTACTTCTATTTTATGAAGTAATGTTATTCCGATTATGTTTTTATTTCGGAAAAAGTTTGTATGTCCAATATTTAAACAGGAACTGTGTCCTCTGAACTTCCGCATCTGTGCATCTTCGGTCTCTCTACATGTTAGAAATACCGGGTTGTTACATTTGGTATCAGAGCGGTTCGACCTAGTCGGATTTAGTTGTTAAGAGTCTTTTACGTCTTCTAAGTCTGATTTTTCTTAGTATGCTATTAGACATTGAGCCTGATCAACTTAATACTTTGTGCATACTTCGCAGAATCATGGCTGGGAGAGGTAGAAGAAACCCACCTGTTGATCCTCATCAAGAATGGATGCAAAATGTCATCGAGACTCAGCAGAAGATGAATAATGACATGATGCTAATGCAACAGCAATAGATGGCTCAAATGACTCAAATGCAGCAAATGCATCAGATGCCTCAACCTCAACCAGCTGAGCCAGTCAATGTGCCAACACCTGAGGATCCCAACAGGGTGTATTTCCGGTTTCTGAAGATGAAACCCCCAACCTTCAAAGGAGGATCCGAGGCAATGAAAGCCCATTTCTGGGTAGATGCCATGGAACGGATCTTTGATACTTTGCAATGCAATGAAGGAGAAAAGGTAATTTGTGCTGCTAACGCTCTGGACGAGGATGCTCACACTTGGTGGGTTAACGCTCGTAGAATGCTTCAAAATCAAGGAACTCCTCTTGAGTGGAATAATTTCAAGGAGTTGTTTTTGGGTCATTATTTTCCCGACTCCCAAAGACTTGATAAACAAATGGAATTTCTGAGTTTGAAACAGTGAGAGATGACAGTTGGGGAATACGCTGCAAAATTCGAGAGGTTGTCACAATTCTATGAATTGGGGGCCACCACTCCGGATGATAAGTGGAAAATGGTGATGTTTAGACAAGGTCTTAGAGGCGATGTGAATCAGGGTCTCAGTTCATATTCCATGACCACTTATCCTGCTTTGGTTCAACAGGCTCATTCAGCTGAGAGCGACCTGAAAAGAATGTATGCGGAGAGGAAAGATTTCTGGAAGGATAAAAGAAAGAGTAGTGAGTCAACTTCTTCAAACCCGAAGTATAAAGGGAATTTAGACAAAGGAAAGCGGATTCAGTCGGATAACTCTTCTGGGTACCGGAACTGTAAGGTGTGTAAGAAGAATCATCGTGGGAGATGTCAATTGGAGTCAAAATCAAACCAGTGTTATTATTGTAATGAAGAGGGGCACTATGCTAACAACTGCCCAGCGAGAAAGGCTTTCTTAGAGTCCCCTGATGCTCCTAGACAGGCACGAGTCAACACTTTGGATGCTAAGACCATCAAACCAGCTAATAACCTTATAAGGGGTACAGGTTCTCTCTTTAATCAAACTGTTAATATTTTGTATGACTCTGGTGCTACTCATTGCTTTATCTCAGAAGCATGTGCTGAACGATTAGGATTGACAGTATCTCCTATATCCGAGCCAATAACTATTCTTACTGCAGCCAAGGGTCGTGTGTGAACCCAATCCTTGTGCCTTAACTGTCTGCTTACAATTAGAGACAGGGATTTTGTCGTAGATTTTATCTGTTTGCCTATGAGGGGAATGGAAATCGTTTTGGGAATGAATTGGATGACTTCAAATCACATTACTATTGACTGTTTCAATCGGGCAATTAATTTTCCTTCCGAAGTAGCGGGATATTCACTACCTGCAGATGATGGTGTTATTTCGTTCGCTTCAGCCAGCCAGTCTCTATTCTAAGGTGCGGAAGCTTTTGTTGTTATTTTGTCTGCATCAACTGAGGCTGACTTGGATTTATCGTCTATTCAAGTCGTTAATGAATTCTTAGATGTCTTTCCCGAGGAAGTTTCCTCTTTGCCTCCAGAACGAGAGGTAGAATTCTCTATAGATTTGGCGCCTGGCACAGGGCCAATATCCATAGCACCTTATAGGATGTCTCCTCTTGAACTGAAAGAATTGAAGTCCCAACTTAAGGAATTAATTTCCAAGAAGTTTATTCGACCGAGTGCTTCTCCATGGGGTGCTCCGGTATTGCTAGTCAAGAAGAAGGACGGAAGCATGAGGTTATGCATAGACTACCGTCAGCTGAATAAAATCACTATCAAGAACAAGTATCCATTGCCAAGGATAGATGATCTACTTGACCAACTTCGAGGTGCTAAAGTTTTCTCCAAAATTGATCTGAGGTCAGGGTACCATCAAATCAGGGTAAGAGCCTTAGACATCCCGAAGACTGCTTTTCGTACGAGGTACGGACACTACGAGTTTGTGGTGATGCCCTTCGGATTGACTAATGCCCCAGCCGTATTCATGGATTATATGAATAGAGTATTTCATTCTTACCTAGATCAGTGTGTGGTCGTCTTTATTGATGATATCTTGGTTTACTCCAAATCAGTTGAGGAGCATGCTCAGCATCTCCGCTTTGTCCTAGGAGTACTCCGAGAGAAGAAGCTTTTTGCTAAACCATCGAAGTGTGATTTTTGGATGTCCGAGGTGAAATTCTTGGGTCATGTGATTTCCCAAGAAGGGGTTGCAGTGGATCCTAGCAAGGTGGAAGCTGTGTTGAATTGGGAACGGCCAACGTCAGTGACTGAGATCAGAAGCTTTCTGGGTTTGGCTGGTTACTATAGAAGATTCATTGAAGGTTTTTCGCAATTGGTACTTCCACTTACTCGACTGACTCGCAAGGTTCAACCGTTTACTTGGGATGCCGATTGTGAAGAGTGCTTCCTTGGATTGAAAGAAAGACTAACTTCTGCTCCAATCCTAATTCTTCCGGATCCGTCATTGGGATTCCAGATTTACAGTGACGCATCTGGGAAGGGTTTAGGATGTGTTCTCATGCAGAATCAACACGTTGTGGCCTATGCATCTAGGCAATTGAAGACGCATGAACGGAATTACCCAACTCATGACTTGGAGTTGGCGGCTATTGTGTTCGCACTAAAAATTTGGAGACATTACCTTTACGGTTCTCGTTTCGAGATTTTTAGTGATCACAAGAGCTTGAAGTATCTATTTGATCAAAAAGAGTTGAATAACAGACAGAGAAGGTGGACTGAATTTTTGAAGGACTACGACTTCGAATTGAAATATCACCCTGGGAAAGCCAATGTGGTAGCAGATGCTCTGAGCAGGAAATCTATCCACACAGCAAGGTTAATGGTTCACGAGATGGCTTTGTTGGAATCATTCAGGGACTTGAAACTGAAGGTGGTAAGAAAGAGGGATCGCGTAGTGCTGCGGCATATACGGATAGCCAGTGTGCTAAGGGAACAAATCCGTGTAGCTCAAGAAGCTGATATGAAGTTGCAGTCTCAGAGAGGGTCGCCAGATTTCACTGAGGATAATGATGGCGTGATTTGCTTTAATGGGAGGATTTGTGTTCCCGATGATGATGATATCAAAAGGCAAGTATTGGAAGAAGCTCATAGGAGTCAGTACTCCTTACATCCGGGATCCACCAAGATGTACCGAGACTTGAAGTTGATGTATTGGTGGCCTGGGATGAAGGTCGAGGTTGCAGAATTTGTTTCTCGGTGCTTAACTTGTCAGAAGGTTAAGGCGGAACACCGAAGACCGGGCGGTCAGTTACAACCGCTAGATGTACCAGTTTGGAAGTGGGAAGATATCTCAATGGACTTCGTCATGGGTTTGCCGAGGTCACAGGCAGGCAATGATTCTATTTGGGTAGTAGTGGACCGATTGACTAAATCCGATCACTTTATTCCCGTTCGCTCGACTTATAAGGTTTCCAAGTTAGCAGATGAATATGTGAGGAACATTATCAGACTGCATGGAGTCCCAACGAGTATTGTGTCAGACCGAGATCCCAAGTTTACTTCCAGGTTCTGGAGAGCATTGAATGAAGCTTTGGGAACAAGGGTGCTGGTTAGCACTGCTTATCATCCTCAGACTGATGGTCAGACGGAGAGGACTATCCAGACTCTTGAGGACATGCTTCGGGCTTGTGTGCTCGACAGTGGGAGAAAATGGGAGGATCACCTTCCGTTAGTAGAATTCTCCTACAACAACAGTTACCATTCTAGCATTGGAATGGCACCGTTTGAAGCACTTTATGGTAGAAAGTGTAGAACTCCATTGTGTTGGTGGGAGGTTGGTGAAGACAAGTTTTTGGGACCCGATATGATTCGGGAAACTACTGAGAAGATCAAGTTAATTCGAGAAAGGATGAAAGTTGCTCAGAGTCGGCAAAAGAGTTACGCTGACAACCGAAGGAGACCGTTGGAGTTTGAGGTTGGTGATCATGTGTTCTTGAAAGTTTCTCCAACCATAGGCACTGGGAGAGCCTTGCGAGCGAAGAAGCTCAGTCCTCGATATGTTGGACCTTTCCAAATCATCGAGCGGATTGGGCCAGTTGCCTATCGCCTCGCATTGTCTCCAGCCCTATCCAATCTCCATGATGTGTTTCACGTGTCTGAGTTAAGGAAATATGTTCCCGATCCGCATCAACCGTTGAGTGTTGATACAATTGACCTGCGACCGGATTTGTCATTTCAACCTTATCCTAGCTACATCTTGGAGCGTGGCGAGAAAACGCTACGGTCAAGAACTATTCCTATTGTCAAAGTGGTCTGGGATGGATTCTCAATCGAGGAGGCTACCTGGGAGCTGGAAGATGACATGCGGACTCGATATCCATATCTCTTCCATTAAGGTACGTCTTGTCAATTTTGAGGACAAAATTTTTAAAAGTTGGGGTGATTGTAACATCCCTAATTTTTAAAAAATAATATTATAAGGGGGTTTTATATAAGTACTAGTCGATGGAATTAATGATTCGCAATTGGTAGAATCGAGAAAATTTCGATGTCGAAGGAATTAAACGTAGAATTTTGAAGTCTTACTCTCATTACCCAAAACTTAGATGGACTAAGGGCAGTTTGGTAAAATTACCACCACTTAAACCCCCCAGCCCTTTACACCTCATCCAGCTGACTCATTCCCCCCTCTTATACCTTCAGCCACTCCCTCTCATTTTAAACTCATTTCTGAAAACAAAAGAGAAAAGAAAGCTGGGAAAAGAAGAAGGAGAGGGCGAAGTGGAGAGGAGGAAGAAAGCTAAAGATAAATTCATCTACTGGTTGCATGTAAGTACACTTCAGATCATTGGATTCCTTTTCTCTTCCTGGTTCTTTTGATATAAGCTTTGTGAACTGAACCAAGCCATTTCCTTTCCTTCCATTTGCGATTTCTTAAAGCTCCATGGGAGGAGAATAGAAGTCTATTGAGAAGAAGAGGTCACCTTGAATGTTCAGGAGGAGCCACTAGGAGGAAGATTTCAACCAGCAATTTGCTTTGTAAGTGGTAGTGTTGATAAGTTCAAATCACCCATAGGAGGTGTTGCTGTCTTGGAATCGATTGGAGCCCATATTCGGGGATTTTTCGTGTTCGGTTCGGTGCCTTCGTCTTTCGGCTCAACTCTCGGGATTTCGACTTACCGGTGAGTTCTACTCACGGATTAGGGAACCAAATTTTTAATGATTTAAATCCTTGACATAATCTGATATTTTGTTGAAAATATGCCTTGGAAGCTAAATTCTGAGTTTTTGGAAAAATAGGTGTTTTACGGTTTTGAAATCCATAAACGAATCGAAATGGTTTTGATGAAAATTTTGGTGATGAATATATATTCTGGAATGCCTGGATGTTTTCTGAGTTTCAGAGGTGATTGACATTAGAAATCGAATCGGGCGAAAACGGAAAGCGGAATTGAGAAATAGGAGAATTTGGGAAACAGACACAGGTCGCACGGACCGTGCGCCCCTGGGCACGGACCGCGCGCCTGCTACGGGTTGGTTCTGTTGAAAAATAAAACGGAACGCACGGGTCGTGCGCCCCTGGGCACGGACCGTGCGCTCCTTTCGGTTTGGCTGGGTGATTTTAACAAATCACGCACGGGTCGTTCGCCCCTGGGCACGGACCGTGCGTGAGCTTCTGTCACTGATTCCCGATTTCTCGTTCCGGAGCTCCGTTTGATCCCGAACCTTTTCTAATCTCTTTCTTAATCATTAAAAATGAAGTTGTCTTATTAAAAACCGTATTTTGAGCTCGTTCAACTTATGTTTTTGAAAAGAGTTTCGAAAGCAC
Source organism: Astragalus membranaceus (assembly GCA_039519185.1). Lineage (NCBI taxonomy): Eukaryota > Viridiplantae > Streptophyta > Magnoliopsida > Fabales > Fabaceae > Astragalus > Astragalus membranaceus. The sequence continues at coordinate 135,727,955 of CM076846.1, read as the reverse complement.
ATTTAAGTGAAAAACCGAAACCCTAGGATACGTGTGGGTACACTGACTGAATATATATGTTTATATATGTCAAATGAAAATGATTATAATGCCGGAGGTCTAACTTATGAATTCCTCAAAACGGGTTATAGATCGATATGGATATTGTTTATCCAATTATTGTGTGATTGATCCTTTGGTGATCGAAAAGATATAAATTATCTAACTCTCGAGAACTTGATGCGTATTGTCATACGTATTGCGTTGGGTGACGACCCGACAAGTAGCATACTAGGGAGGGTAGTCATGACCCCTTACCTATGGCCCTGAATGTGTTTTGGCGTGGTCAACTCACGGGTTACCGATATTCGTGACGTTGGGTTCACAATCGGTTTATGCTAAACTAAGACTATGGTATTTCCGATATTCGTGACGTTGGGTTCACAATCGGTTTATACTAAATAAGATAAGAACACGATTTGCTTGGCATTTCGATTAATAAATAAGACATTGTTATGTCAGTTCTTAATATCGGTTTAATGAATTGAACCGAGTGTCAGTGAGGGGGCACGGTAGGACTCAGTGAGATAATGTTATCTCACCCAATCCATATTTGTTGTTTTTCAGAGAAGCAGGGAAAAAGGAAGACTATTGTGTACGAGTAGCTGGTATACTCTTGGAGGTGCCGAAGACTTAGTCATTTGATCCCTTGTTCTTTTGTTGTCTTATTGGTTATATAAACTTGTATTGATTATGAGTTATATGAACCGTCTTATGTTTCTGTTTGGTATTTGGACTTGGATATTGTAATCCATTCGGTATGGAACCGATGTACTTCTATTTTATGAAGTAATGTTATTCCGATTATGTTTTTATTTCGGAAAAAGTTTGTATGTCCAATATTTAAACAGGAACTGTGTCCTCTGAACTTCCACATCTGTGCATCTTCGGTCTCTCTACATGTTAGAAATACCGGGTTATTACATTATAAAATAAAAAAACTCATGAAAATATTTTTTTGTTTTGTGGAAGCACTGTTTGATGAGGAACAATAAATGCTTGCAAAATATATTTGAATTGATTCTTCTCCCTTAGAAAAAGTTCTCACATCCTTTGAGTAAATACCTAACTTGATTCACCAACATCAAGTTCTTCACTCTTCATCCCATACACACCCACTCTACGCTTATCACATTTGTGGAAACCATCCACCCACTTAACCACCATGTAATCACCTTCATGGGATCCGTCCTTCTAACCCCGGTGTTATTCTCTTAAAAGGCATTCACCAATCACTCACCTACCATCAAACTCACTACGCATTGACTCAACCACTTCAACCCTTCCCCCTGTAGGCTTGACCCTAATCCTCAGAGACGTGCCTCACCAAAGGCATAAGCCAACATCAGTTTTGCACATCTTTAAACCCTTGATCCTGTAGGCTTGACCCTTAGTCTCAAAGGCGTGTCTCACCAAGGGCATCAGCCAACATATGTCTCACCCTCATGTGATGAAAGACCCAAATGTCTACTTTGTTAACTTATGTGGTCTTGTCAATTAAGATTGTTCTATTTTAACCGGTGTCAACTATCTATGAGGCATTTTTCAAAATAAACTAACATGACATCTGTGTTTTCTCTTGTTTGAGTCAGTTATACTATTCTCATCTTTCCGTTTATCCTTATCCTTCATTTTCAAAACCAGATCCAACCATCCATAAAATGTCCAGTCCCCACAAGAGTATTTCATTCACTATCCCCCAGTGATGAAATTTCACTAATAACAGTTTGAAAGCTCCATACTGGGGCAGAGTAATGATCACTAAGATTTCCTGCTGGCATTCTAAACACTCGTGCAAGTCCGCTGAGTAAAAAAAAATCCAAAAAAGAAAAGCCCGTTAAGTTGAAAACTCATAAGAGCAACCTTAAACAAAAATTAGGGCATAAAAAAGAAAAAAAGAAAAAACAATATATTAAAATGAAATTTTGTCCCATCGTTACAATTTCAAGAAAATAAGCAATCATGATTTGAAGTGAAGTTTGGCCACTTTCCCATATCCTGAAAAGAGAAATACCCTTTGCTACCGACTTTGAGCCAAAAATCAAAAAATCCTTCAATCACCCTAAACAAGGATCAATTCCATATTTGAAAATGGTGTATCACTTTATCAGCTCAAAAGAAAAATCACAAAAAAAGAAAGTGAAATTCAAAAAAGAAGAGAATTGAAAAATCCTGAAAGAAGAAAAAACAAAAGCGGTAGAAATTGTGAGCTGATACTTCACACCATCAAACGCATAAAAGATCCTTGTCTGAAATAAACCCTCAAACACTTCCTTTGGCCTAAATGTCCTATCCTCCATAAACCCTTGGTTGCGTTACAGCCCTAAACAGGTTCATTCTACCATGAAGCACATAAAAGATTCTTTGTCTCAACCAACCCCCCAAACACTTCTATGGGCAAAGTAATAATTTCCTTCATAAATCATTAACCATTGGCCATGTTACAATTCTAAAGTCTATTCTGATCAATGATTGATTGCCTCCATTTTTCTCAAAGCTTATATTCTAGGACAAAATAATTTATTTGCACAAAAAAGAAAAAATATTATTACAAAATAGAGATTTAGAAAAAAAAAACTCAAAAAGGCTTGCACGCTAAAAATTCATACAAGAGATAATGATTTTAGGCAAAAATTTAGTGATCATCAACAAAGTGAAATTTCATCGAATCAAAAACTCTTGACTGTCATAGTTTGTGGAATCCTTCCCAAAGAAAACCACAAATCCCTACTAAGACAGTTACTTGACTTACCATATCAAAGTGGGGCATTACCCCCACCCTTCTTTCCTCTCAAACTCGTGCAAACTTTTCAATATCCCCAAAATACCCTCACATTTCATCCCGTTCTTATACTACACCCATATAGCCGTACCAAACAAGTTTCCAAACGATTATTCTGACTTTGCACCCTGTCACAATCTCACTCGAAATGGGGCAACCTTTATCTTTCACGGATTGGGGCAACCTTGTCCTTTTATAGACCGGGGCATCATATCCCTTGTGCCAAAAGAATTCTTCTGTCTCCCATTCCATTCATCCTTAGCCACCTTTTGCTTCAAGACTAACACGATTCCTAAACTTTTAGTCGACCTATACCTTCAGGTGTCGTTGTCCCCCTTAGACAAAGACAAATTATTTGCTCTCCACTTTTTGAAGTCAAAATTGGGGCAGTCAAACATTTCTTACCTTGGGGGCAATCTTATCTCTCATAGGCTTGAGCCAATAACCTCATCCTTTACTCCACTCACGTGTCACACTTGTCCATACCCTACATTTCTCATTTGTATTCACACTGTTTTTCATATTTGTTAAACAAAATGCTTCAAGGAGAGAAACACATGTTAATGACAATCCCTCTAAGTTAACATTTTAGGTTTGAAAGCTTAGTCATCATGAGTCATCATAACCAAATGAGAACCCATTTGAACAAGTCTATAAATGAAAATCACAATCTCTAAAAAGGGCACTAATAAATTGCCACAAGCCACACTTTTCAAAATGGCAACCTCGAGCTTACCAGAATTTGAGTTCAAGTCATCAAATTTTATTCCAAGGAATGATCAATTCAAAATATTCAGCTCCCTGTTCTTAGAAACTAAAGTTTTGTTTCCCATCAAACATTCTTGCTGTCACCAACAAATCATGCATGTCCTCCTTATTCTAGAATCAAACCATACATTTGATTATACTCATCACAACTCTTTCATACAAGTATTGTACATGCATTCACATTCCACTTATTTTTGTTTAAACAACTTATTAGCTTCCGCGTCTTGCTTCTTTCGTATTACGCATTACATATGCATACATGCATGCCTACATATAACATTTATTGCTTCGATGAAAGTGCCAAAATGTCGGCTTCATCATTACCAAAAATCTATCTACATCCCAATCAATCATATCATATCATCGCACCATGCATTTATACACTTCCTTTTATTCACCATTGGATTTGCATCAAAGCATTACATTTCCATCATATTCATATTCCCATTTCATGCACTCATTATATACCAAGAAAAAAGCCAAAAAAGAGTCAAAAGAGAAAAAAGATCAAAAGAGAAGAAAAGAACCAAAAACAAAAAAAGAGTAAGAGAATTCCACATTGCATTCATTACCCCTACCAAAGTATAAATCATTCCATCATGCAACCATGCATCTACCATAGCACCTGCGTCTAAACAGTACATTTGCATTCACATGTTATCTGCATTCGCATACACAGCTTATCAATTTTTGTTTCCGACCAGCTCTAATATCCACAATCCATAGGTTTTTGCAGTTCATTACATACATGCACACATATAACATTCTTTTTGCTTCGGTAGACGTGCCAAGTGTTGGTCCCATCGTTGCCAAAATTTCCTACATCACTAATCATATCATTTACCATGCATCCAGGTGTTTCCTTTTTTTCCCCATAGCATTTGCATATAATCATTACAATCGCATTCATATCTTATCTGCATCCACATACACAGTTTATCAACTTCAGCATCCATATCCGCCACATCTCATTCACTACCCCATCAAACACCAATCATCGCACACGCTTACATGCACGCATACACCATTCATTGCGTTGTTAAGACATGCCAAATATAGATAGTTTTTCCTTATGAGGTAAATGCATTTAATAGGTATGCCCGGGCAAATACGCCAAGTATTAATCCCTATATCCTGTTCCTCGAAAATCGGCACTCCAAGCGCTGACCCCATGTAACACCCCGAAATTAATTAAATAGTTATTTAGTATTTAGTTAATTAATTAAATAGGAGTTGATGATAATAATAATAATAATATTGGGTGGTTTTAATTATTTAGAGGGTGGTGATATTTAATTATTTAAATGGGCTTAAGTGGATGGAGGCCCGCGATCCAGGCCCGGGAGTTGGCTTAGGCGCATGTGACTAGGGGTTGGGGAGAGGCGCCTCACTTGAGAAAAAGAGGGAAGGGGCGTGAAAAGAAAAGAGAAGAAAGCGTGAAAGAGAGAAAAAGAAAAGAAAACGCAAAGGAGAGAAAGAAAGAGAAGAAAAATAGCGCAAGGGAGAGGAGAGGAGAAGAGAGAGGCGCAAATCCCAAGGAGGAGAAGAGGAGCTCAGTTGCTGTGGTTACTCGGTGTGCACGTGGAGGGGTCCCTTTCTTCGGTGAACCTAAGGTAAGGGTGGGTCTTGCCTTATAATAGGGAGCATAATGGGATGTATGTAGGGGTTAGGTCCTATGTCCTGTTTATATTGATTTTTATGTTGTTTATGATATATGAGTATGTTGTTGTTATTGTTGTTACCCGTTGTGATGATATGCGAATTGTTGCTCTGTAAGGTGAATTCCGAATAGCGTGCTAAGTGCTCGAATAAATGCATAATATGTAATTTGATGTTGGTGGTGTGATTGGTGCGTAATTTGATAAATTGTACTACTCAAAGGATTCGGTTGTTGTGTTATAGGCGCATAGGGCGCCATATGAGCAGGTGTTGTTGTTGCTGAACTTGATGTTTTAAGTGTTGTAGGCGAATAAGGTGCCATGGTTGTGATTTTAGTGTTGCTGGAAACGGTTGTTTAGGTGCGGAATTAGGCGCCCTTTTGTGGGGTGCCCCGCGCCAAGTTTTGACGTTGTTGGAATTTTGGCCATGGAAGTAGGCGCCCTTGTGCTAGGCGCCCCGTGCCAAATTATTGTGTTTTGCCTAAGTGTATTTTGTGTTGTGTTTGTGTGCCATGTGCTAAGTGTATTTTGTGTTGTGTTTGTGTGCCATGTGCTAAGTGTATTTTGTGTTGTGTTTGTGTGCCAAGTGCCAAGTCAGTGTTGTTGGTGATGCTTTAGTGTGGGTGTGTGCATAGGCGCCTAGGGCGCCATGGTAATGGTGATGATGGTTGTCCATATGGTTTTGGTGATTTCAAATAAAATTGATTTTTGGGGTGAGTGAGGATTTTAGATGGTGGAAAAGAAATATAATTTTGATGTTTTAAAATTGAGAAAAATTGATGTTTGGGCTGAATTTGTGTAAAAATCTGGTTCTGGCAGTGTTCTGGGCGCCAGGCGCCCTGTGCTGGGCGCCAAGGGCGCTGTGTGTGTGGCTGTGCAGTGTGGCGCGCGCCTGGGTGCTGGGCGCCTGCTGTGCGTGTGTGTGCGCGCCTGGGCGCTGGGCGCCTGCTTGCGTGCGTGTGTGTGTGGCGCGCGCCTGGGCGCTGGGCGCCTGTTGTGCGCGCGGGCGTGCGTGTGTTGCGCGCTGGGCGCCAGTGCGCGTGTTGCCTGGGCGCTGGGCGCCTAAGGCGCCAGTTTTCAGCAGTGTTGCCTAATTTTTCCTAAATTTGTTTTTAACGTAACTTTTGACTCGGGTGTCCCTTTTAGGTGGTTCAAAGTGCGTTACGACGCTCATTTAATTGTCTATCTGTTTGTCCAGGCCAAAACCAAAACTTAATATTTTTCCCCGGTCGTTTTCTGAAAGTCCCAAGTGACTGTGTACTAGTTGTTGTTTGGATTGGAAATCGCTACTGTCCCTTTTAAATAAAAAGTTGGTGTTCTTCGTGAGATTAAGGTACTGTTCCTTGTATTTTAAATGGTGTTGTCACGGTGAAAGTAATGTGCTATGTAACAGTGTGGTATGCAAATATATATATATGGTGTATGTTATTATTGGTGAATGGGGTCTGTGATCCTCTGTTGGGTGTTGGTGAACTAAACAAACTGTTGGTGAATATGCTATGGCATACTTTTATTTGGTGATTCTGGTGTGTGATGCATTGTCATGGTGTCGCATAATCATATGCATGATTTTTGGTGAATAGGCTTCGGCCTCGGGCTTCGGCCTTATTATAAATTTTGGTGAATGCCCTCAAGGCTCATTTTTGGTGATGGATCCACATGCATATGCCCGTGGAGTTTTGGGTTGCATCTCATACATTAAACATACAGTTGGTGATTGCTTGGTGATTACTTTTATTTGGTGATTATTTGGTGAATATTTAGTTGGTGATGAATTGGTGATTAATTTCGGTTGACTGAACTGGTGATTAAAGTGAATATTGCTGTAATTGATGTAGTCCTGTATCTGTACATACTACTCCTTATGTACTTTATTATAGGGTTTGAGACTCACCCCTTTTTGTTGATTTTTACTTTACAGGTAACCGTACTTGAAGGCTTTGACCTTCATTCCCTTGAGTTCGAGTCGCTCTGATACGTAGCACCTGGGGGGCGTATTATTAGATAGTAATTTTGTCTTGTACGACTTGTTGGATTTTATTTTAACGTTGTAACTGTATTTTTGAGTAATGGCCCGCCCATGATGCCACGTAATGATTTTAATTTAAGTTAAACAATTGATGTGTTTTTGAAGTAAATGTAGCATTCCGTTTCGAAAAGAAAAAAAAATAATTTGCGCACTCTGATAATTGTTATAAATGAAAGGGGTAGAAACGGGTGTTACACCCCACACCACAATTCGGATCACCAAGCTGATCCTTCAGACCCCCAGTGGTCCGTCAGAGCCCCAACGCTCCTTCAAACCAACAATTGGTCCATCAACTCAGATCGCACATCGCGTTATCGAGCAACTGATGGATCATTCGACCCCAGGCCCTTCAGACTAGTTGTGTCAGCCTAAGACATAGTGGACGTCCTTTGAGGTACGCAAATCCGGTCAACGACCTGATCTTGACCCCCATGACCGCTCGAAAAAGGCCACCCCGAAGCAGACCTGATCTTGACTCCCAAAAAATATGTTTTGTTGTGCACGCGCATTATTTTTAGTCGCGTACGCGATTTAGTTTTGACAATCTTGTACCGTTGTGCATGCATGTTATTTCTAACCGCATACGCGTGTTATTTTTGATCGTGTGTTCCTTTTATTCTCGTTTGTGCACGCGTGTCAATCGTCGTCATGTACGCATGTTTATTTTGGCACTCGTCATTTATTGTTTTTATTGATTATTATTAGTAAATTTTCCTCCCTCACTGTCACTGGCGCCACACCATGGCTTTCCTTCCGGCGACGACCTCCCTTCCCTTCACTGTTTCTTACCATGAAAACCCCACTCCGTCACACTCCCTTTCGCCCTCCACCGTTGTCAACGCTTGTTATACCCTAATTTTGTCCGCTTCCTTTGTTTTACTTTTTGCTACTCGTTTAATTTGTTCGTCTAATTTGCCACTAGTCTTTTTGGTTTAATTGGGTCTGCACCTCTTATTTGGGCCTAAGTCTAGTAATTTATTTAGTTGGGCCTATACTTGCGTAATTGGGCATGCTTATCCAACTCGCGTTTGTGTGTTTGGGTTTGTTTAGTCTTTTTGTTTAGGTTGGGCCCAATTCTTTCTTTTTACCATTCTCTAATTGAATCAAACAAAGCATAATGGGTTGCTGCCCATTCATATTACAAAATTGTCCAAAACTCAAAAAAGTACAAAAAACCAATAATCCAAAATAAAATTAGGGAAAATGAAAATAATACAAAAATTTTCAAAAAAAGAAGAAAAGGGGTACGCAGCCAGCAGCTGCCCCAACTAGGGTCTTTTTCTTCTTCCCTTGGATGTTGTCCTTCCTCCATTGCCAGCTATTGTCCTTTGCCCATTCAAATAGCTGTCCTTTTGCTGACCAGAATGGAGCTGTCCTTTGCACCCTTGACTGTCCTTTTCCCTCCTCACCACAGCACCCTAAATTTTCCCTAATTGCTGTCCTCAGCACCACACCAAGCTGCCTATAAATATCAAACAGTAGCACACAATTAGGGCAGAGGAACAATCAACGAAATTGACAGCAAATAGACACAAAAATACCCTAAACACAGTCACTGAGATACAGAAAAAATACGCATTCAGTCACTGAATATACACACTAAATATACACACAAGCAAAAAATTCACAACAATCAGTCCAGAAAAGGCAGGCAGCAGCTGAGGCAGAAAAGGAAAACGGCTCCTCTGTTTCAATTCCTAGGGAACCAAGGTCGATTTTTAAACTCTGCTTTTACTCAATGTTGCTCAGTTTTATTTACATAATGTGACTTGTTCATTGGATTTTCGCAAAAAAAAAAAACAAACGAGTTTCTTTTTCTTCTGTCAAATTTATTTCAGAGTAAAAGTAAGGTTATTTTGAAAAAAAAAGGAAAGGAAACAGAACATAGGGAGGGGGAGAAGATACTGTGAGGAGATACAGTGAGAAAAAGGGGAGTTGGTACCTTTGGCCACCGTTTACGGTCGCCACCACCGTGGCCTCGCCGTGAGCCACCGTGAGCCGCCGTGAGCCATCACCCCTCACCCCACATCGCCCAAACCGTAGCCCAAACACCACCGAACACACCTCTCCCCTCACGCCACTCTACCACCGTCAACCACCACTGTTAGCAGCCACCAAATCTTGGCCATCCACCACCCTCGCACAACCACTACCCAACTCGTACACAATACCTCCACCACCCCTGGAACCATCACCGAACCACCCCTAACAACCCCTCTTCAAAACTCACATCGCACCACCGAGCCCCGCCACCGTCACCGTCGTAGAACCAGCCGTACCACCACACAGCCCCACCAAACACCAAACACAGTACCCCCTTTAACCACCACCGTGACCACGAACCGAACCACACCACTACGCCCAACCCTCCACGCACTGTCACCCACCGCCTGTCGCGTCGGCCCAGTTGTGCGATACATCTTCCTCGCTGAAAAAAAAATCGCATCACTCTCCCTCTCGGTTTCAAAGCAGCAGTGTAGAGAGATGAGAGGCGAGGGAGATTGAGGGTTGCGGCGGTGAAGGGTGAGAAGAAATAGGGATACGGCTGTGAAGGGGAAGGAAAGCGAGATAGGGATACGGCTGTGAGAGGGAAAGGAAGTAAGATCGGGGTGGAGAGAGCAAGGAGAGATTCGCTGAGAGGGAGGAGAGAATCGGCGCAGAGAAAAAATTAGGGTTGGTCGAATGGCACTGAGAGATGAGAGTGAGGCTGCGGCGCTGGGGAGAGGTTTGTTTCGAATTAGGGTTAATTTTTAGGTTTGGCTTTATATATGTGGGGTTTTGTTGATTTTAATTTTTTTTTAATCAGATCACTTTTTGCACCCCCTCTATTTCATTACCACAACCCCCTGGAAGGCCCACGACTCGTGGGCTGATAAATCTGGAACTGAAGTTGGACTACTGCTGTTTACACCCTCTGTTTTCAAAAACACAGCCCCTGTTTTATTTTCATTTTTTGGATCTACCCTTCCCTTTAAAGATGAGTGTTTCTTTATTACATCATAATACTTCCAAACCGTTATCTTTCAATCAAAAGCTTTTTCAAGCATCAAAATCATTCCCTAAACAAGAATCAATCCAATTGCGAAAACTCTTCAAAATCAAACTTTGTTAGTAGTCTTGCGAAGCCTTTGCTTGCATGATTATTAACAATGGAGTGCTAATGGTGGTCACTTGGAGCCTTTGCTCAATTGATCATCATGAAAGCTCAATTTTCACAATTAAACAAGATAAAAAACAAAAACCTTTTTCTAGACAACCCAGAACTACGTAGCTTTGAATTCTCCATCGCACCGGGAGATACGTAGGAGCGGATACTCTCCGTTAAGCACAACAAACCAAAAACATTTTTCCTTTCAAAAACCAAACACTTTTCCAAAATAAAACATTTTTCAAAAGAGGTAAAAACAAAGCATTTTTCTGAATCAACTTTGCAAATCACATATTTAATTAAGGTAACCCTTCTTTGAAGGGACGTTATGGGGTGTTAACACCTTCCCCATACGTAATTAGACCCCCGAACCCAAATCTAATGGTTCCAAAGACCATTGCTTCCCAAAAAAGGTTTTTCCGATGTTTTACCCTTAAAAAATATTGGTGGCGACTCTAAAATCCGGTTGTGCGAAGAAAAATCCCTCTAAGGATTTTTCGGGGTGCGACAGCTGGCGACTCCGCTGGGGATTCTTTTTCTTAAGTGGGTCAAGCCGATTAATTGAATGTGTGATTTGCTTTGCTGATTTAACATGATTTGTTTTACCTCCCTTCTTCCTACTTTTGTTCTATTTTCCATGCCATTTGTTTGCTAGATTTTAGAACATTCCTTCTTCTTCTCCTTTCTCTCATGTCTACTCACATTATCATGTTGCATTCATGTGTATTTATCCCTTCTTCTTCTATGTTCGCTTCTTGCTTAAAGTGGTAGATAGTCTCTCCTCTTATCCTCTTTGCTTATATGCTTCTTTCTTTCATGCATTCCCCCAATCTTATCATGTTCCCTCTTCTTTGCTCCCTTTCTTTGAGGTAAGTTCATGCATATTCCCCAATTCTATTATGTCCCCTCTTCTCGGCTCCTTTTCTTTGAGGTAAGCAATGCGTGTAATTATTGTTGACTTCATAGGATGGTTTGTATATTGAAATGATGTATGCATGTTGAACCCTAGGGTAGACGACCTTTTTGTCTGGAATGTTCATGGTTTTTCTTGCAGGTGGGGAAGGGTAGTTATTTCTAGGTGTTGTGCCCTCAACACACACTTCACACCCTATACTTGTGAGCATTGAATGGGGCCTAAAACCCAAGGTCTGAACAAAAACCTAGGAGAGTGGGAACGATTAGTGACTGCCATTCGTAGACCTTTGTCTGTATGGCTCTCATGAAAGTTTCGCCCAAGAGTGCGCTTTGTCATGATGCCTCACACTCGGTAGCTTTCTACGATTGTGGGTGTCATCATGAGAGAGACTTTAGCTCTTGGTTGCCATTGTGAGGAAGTGATTAGAACCTACATGGGAGGATTACCATTTGGTTGCCATTCGCCCAAAAGCATTTTCATTTTTATTAGAACTACGTCGCTTTGATTCCCATTTGGGATACGTAGGAGCGAGTCACGTTCTCGTCAAGCGCAACAAATAAAAATCCTTTTCGCAACCATAAACAAATCATTTTCATAAAACAAACAAAAAGAATCATTTTCAAACCCATTGTCGCTAGTGGCTAATCAGAACCTTTGTTCATCTAACCATTGGTAGCAATGTCTTTTCCCAAAAGAATAACAAAGCGGTGATCACCCATAACCTCTGTTTGTTTGATCTTTCGTGCCAATCAATCTTTTTCAAAAAAACATTTTCAAAAAAAAAACAAATAAAAACGAGTTGCTACTAACAGTCAATCAGAACCTTTGTTCGTCTGACTAGTGGCGGCGACTCCCATTTTTTTTAAGAGTACTTAGCGGTGATTACCCATAACCTCTGTTAGTTTAATCATTCGCTGAATACTCGTCCTATTTCGAAAATTCACTAAAAAGATAAAAAAATAAAAACCTTTTCATGACAACCAAGAACTACGTAGCTTTGAATTCTCCATCGCACCAGGAGATACGTAGGAGCGAGAGGCCAACTCTCGTCAAGCACCAAAAATAAAATTTTCATTAAGTTTTCCCATTCATCTTCAAACAAGGAATAAATAGGCAAATCTAGGTATTTTTCAAATCAAACGTTAAAACCACACATTTAATTAGAGGTTCCCTTTCGGTAGAAAGGACGTGTGCGGTGCTAGCACCTTCCTCGCACGATTCGACCCCCGAACCTATATCTCTAGTTTTCAAAAGACCATCCGCCTTGTTCAAAAGACTTTTTTTCAATGTTTTGGTCTTAAAATTAAAATATTGGTGGCGGCTTCAAAATTTTTCCACGTTGTACATTGAGAAACCCAAACCGGATTTTTCGGGGTGCAACAGTGTTTCTATTTTGCTTGTTCATTTCTTCCTATTCCCACAAATGCAGATCTAAAATGAATATCTTTGAAAATAATGATGCCAACGGTTCATATGTTAATTTTGATCACCCCGTTAATCAAGCTGAGGAGGATGTTGAGGATGACTGGGAAACTCCTCCAGAATTGATGAGAATGGTTGAACAAGAGGAAAAGGTTATTCAGGCACATGGGGAATCTGTTGAGATAATTAACCTAGGCACAGAGGACAGTAAGAAGGAAGTAAAGGTGGGTACTTCAATAAAGGAAAGTGAGCGCAAGAAGCTAATCGAACTCCGGCATGACTATGTTGATGTCTTCGCATGGACTTATCAGGATATGCCAGGGTTAGATACTGACATAGTGGTGCGTAAGTTGCCGGTCAAGCCAGAATGTCCTCCGGTAAAGCAGAAACTGAGAAGAATGAAGCCAGGAATGTCCTTAAAGATCAGAGATGAGGTGAAAAAGCAGTTTGACGTCGGGTTCCTAGCGATAGCCAAGTATCCGCAATGGGTTGCTAACATCGTGCCGGTTCCGAAAAAGGACGGGAAAGTTAGAATGTGCGTTGATTACAGAGATCTGAATCGTGCTAGTCCCAAAGATGATTTTCCCCTGCCCCATATTGATGTCTTAGTGGATAGTACGGCGCAGTATTCTCTGTTCTCCTTCATGGATGGGTATTCAGGGTATAACCAGATCAAGATGGCTCCTGAGGATATGGAGAAGACAACTTTCACAACTCTTTGGGGAACATTCTGTTACAGAGTCATGCCATTCGGGTTGAAGAACGCCGGTGCTACCTATCAAAGGGCTATGGTCACATTATTTCACGACATGATGCACAAAGAAATAGAGGTCTACGTGGACGGTATGATCGCAAAGTCTAAAACTGATAAGGAACACATTGTCAATTTGGAAAAGCTCTTCGAGCGGTTGAGAAAATTCAAGCTCAGATTAAATCCTGCCAAGTGTACCTTTGGCGTGCGATCAGGAAAGTTGTTGGGATTCATCGTCAGCCAAAAGGGGATAGAAATTGATCCAGACAAGGTGCGTGTGATTCTTGAGATGCCAGTTCCTAAAACAGAAAAAGAGATTCGGGGTTTCCTTGGAAGACTGAACTACATCTCTAGCTTCATATTCCAATTGACTGCCACTTGTGAACCAATCTTCAAACTATTGTGCAAGAATCAAGAGACCAAATGGAATCAGATTGCTATAGTTTCGTGAGAAGATGTCACAAGTGCCAAATCTACGCTGATCACATTCATGTGCCACCTGCTTCCCTAAATGTCCTGACTGCATCCTGGCCATTCTCAATGTGGGGCATAGACGTCATAGGTCCTATCGAGCCTAAGGCATCAAATGGGCATCGCTTCATCCTGGTCGCTATTGATTACTTCACCAAGTGGGTTGAAGCTGCTTCATACTCTAGCATTACTAGCTCTGTGGTTGCTAAGTTCGTAAAGAGAGATCTGGTTTGTCGCTATGGGCTTCCAGACAAGATTATCACAGATAATGGCAGCAACCTGAACAGTAAGATGATGAAAGAGTTATGCGAGGACTTCAAAATCCAACATCATAATTCTTCTCCATACCGTCCCAAGATGAATGGGGCAGTCGAAGCAGCCAATAAGAATATCAAGAGGATCGCGCAAAAGATGGTAGTAACCTACAAAGATTGGCATGAGATGCTTCCTTTCGCTTTGCATGGGTATCATACCTCAGTGCGTACTTCAACCGGGGCAACCCCTTTCTCTTTGGTGTATGGGTCGGAAGCAGTCCTCCCTATTGAAGTTGAGATACCCTCCCTACGGGTGCTGATGGAAACCAAGTTGGAAGAAGCAGAATGGGTCCAGGCTCGTCTGGATCAGCTGAATCTCATTGAGGAGAAAAGAATTGCTGCCCTGTGTCATGGCCAGTTGTATCAACAAAGGATGAAGACAGCTTTCGACAAGAAGGTTCGTCCCCGAGAATTCAGCGAAGGAGACCTTGTGCTCAAGAAGATCCTGCCTATTCAGAGTGACCCCCGTGGGAAATGGACTCCTAGCTATGATGGACCATATGTGGTAAAGAAATCCTTTTCTGGAGGAGCATTGATACTCACCAACATGGATGGTGAAGAACTCAGAAACCCAGTCAATTCAGATTCAGTCAAGAAATATTACGCTTGAGAAAAGTAAAAGAAAAAAAGAGAAAGATGAGCCAAGCAAGAATTAGCTCGCTAGGTTGAAAACCCGAAAGGGCGGCCTAGGCAAAAAAAGAGCGACCCGGTGGACTGAAAACTCGCAAAAAGCGGTCCAAGCAAAAATTAGGGTCAGAAAGGTTGGACTTAAAAAAGTAAAAGAGGCAAGCAGCGCCTCCAAAAGCTTGGATAAAAGGGTGATCAAGGATATAAGTATGGGTGATTGGCATCAACACTCCAAAGACAAAGAGCGCTCATAAGATCTGTTGCGTCCATTTTTCTTGTTTTTTTTTAGTTTCAAAAAATTCTCAATGTACTCTTTTCAGTCGGCGCGACCTTTTGCGCGTTCGGTTTCCATATGAATAAAAAGTCCAAATTTTCCACTCCATCTGCTTATTGTTTTATCATTGCTTCCTTTTCATTTGTGCTTTAAAATGATGTTTTATGGTAGATGATAAATGAATTATGAAAAAGTGCATAAATCAGAGCATTAAAATCATTGCGAAACTTTTGAAAATCATGAGAAAAGAAATGATCTCTCAATCAGGTAAATTCACAAGAATCAAACAAAAGCACTGATCGCGTCAAAACAATTCTCAAAAGGCTGAAGCATGAACCTCGCACCATTATGGACGACCATCGTGCCTCATAACGCAAGTCCTACGATTTGGTCGGAAAAAAAAAGTGCAAAAGAGCAATAAAACAAATAAAATTCATGCATTGCATTCATCAAACATAGACAAAAAAATTCACGCAAGCAAAAAGAAACTCCTGCATCACATCACATTCATCCAATCAAAAAGCAATCATGGCATTTGCATTGCATGCATTTGTTCATCTCACTTGCAGGTACAAGGACGGATAAGTACTTCGATGTTAATCCTCGCACTCAGTTCCCAGAAAATGCCCTATTAGTTCGGAGTTCAAATACTTTTCAGTTTGGCGCTCAAGCGTGCATTGCAGTTTGGAGTTCAAATCGCTCTTATCAGAGTTCAGTGCTCCCTTCTGTTCATGGTCTCACATTGTGTACGAGCAACGCGATGGACCGCAGCCCCATGTGAGGTTCAACGAATAGTTGTATCAGCCTAAGATACAGTGGACACCGTGCATTGATCAGTATATCAGTTCCGGAGCTGATAACGATCCCCCAGGTCGCTCGAATGACCAGAGATTCTCAGGATGCGTGCTCCTCAAAGCCACGTGCAAACTCGGATTCGCAAGGGTTCGTTTACAGGTTTTAGGCAGCCTGGCATTTTACCGCTTTCTTTATCGCTTTCTTCATTTAGCGCTTTCCTTGCCTTTCGCAATTAGCGTGCATATTGTTCACCATTTCATTTAGCAAACTCGGATTCGCAAGGGTTCATTTACAGGTTTTAGGCAGCCTGGCATTTTACCGCTTTCTTTATCGCTTTCTTCATTTAGCGCTTTCCTTGCCTTTCGCAATTAGCGTGTATACCCTAATTTTGTCCGCTTCCTTTGTTTTACTTTTTGCTACTAATTTAATTTGTTCGTCTAATTTTCCACTAGTCTTTTTGGTTTAATTGGGTCTGCACCTCTTATTTGGGCCTAAGTCTAGTAATTTATTTAGTTGGGCCTATACTTGCGTAATTGGGCATGCTTATCCAACTCGCGTTTGTGTGTTTGGGTTTGTTTAGTCTTTTTGTTTAGGTTGGGCCCAATTCTTTCTTTTTACCATTCTCTAATTGAATCAAAAAAAAAGCATAAAGGGTTGCTGCCCATTCATATTACAAAATTGTCCAAAACTCAAAAAAGTACAAAAAACCAATAATCCAAAATAAAATTAGGGAAAATGAAAATAATACAAAAATTTTCAAAAAAAAGAAGAAAAGGGGTACGCAGCCAGCAGCTGCCCCAACTAGGGTTTTTTTCTTCTTCCCTTGGATGTTGTCCTTCTTCCATTGCCAGCTATTGTCCTTTGCCCATTCAAATAGCTGTCCTTTTGCTGACCAGAATGGAGCTGTCCTTTGCACCCTTGACTGTCCTTTTCCCTCCTCACCACAGCACCCTAAATTTGCCCTAATTGCTGTCCTTAGCACCACACCAATCTGCCTATAAATATCAAACAGTAGCACACAATTAGGGCAGAGGAACAATCAACGAAATTGACAGCAAATAGACACAAAAATACCCTAAACACAGTCACTGAGATACAGAAAAAATACGCATTCAGTCACTGAATATACACACTAAATATACACACAAGCAAAAAATTCACAACAATCAGTCCAGAAAAGGCAGGCAGCAGCTGAGGCAGAAAAGGAAAACGGCTCCTCTGTTTCAATTCCTAGGGAACCAAGGTCGATTTTTAAACTCTGTTTTTACTCAATGTTGCTCAGTTTTATTTACATAATGTGACTTGTTCATTGGATTTTCGAAAAAAAAAAAACAAACGAGTTTCTTTTTCTTCTGTGAAATTTATTTCAGAGTAAAAGTAAGGTTTTTTTGAAAAAAAAAAAGGAAAGGAAACAGAACATAGGGAGGGGAAGAAGATACTGTGAGGAGATACAGTGAGAAAAAAGGGAGTTGGTACCTTCGGCCACCGTTTACGGTGGCCACCGCCGTGGCCTCGCCGTGAGCCACCGTGAGCCGCCGTGAGCCATCACCCCTCACCCCACATCGCCCAAACCGTAGCCCAGACACCACCGAACACACCTCTCCCCTCACGCCACTCTACCACCGTCAACCACCACTGTTAGCAGCAACCAAATCTTGGCCATCCACCACCCTCGCACAACCACTACCCAACCCGTACACAATACCTCCACCACCCCTGAAACCATCAGCGAACCACCCCTAACAACCCCTCTTCAAAACTCACATCGCACCACCGAGCCCCGCCACCGTCACCGTCGTAGAACCAGCCGTACCACCACACAGCCCCACCAAACACCAAACACAGTACCCCCTTTAACCACCACCGTGACCACGAACCGAACCACACCACTACGCCCAACCCTCCACGCACCATCACCCACCGCCTATCGCGTCGGCCCAGTTGTGCGATACATCCTCCTCGCTAAAAAAAAATCGCGTCACTCTCCCTCTCGGTTTCAAAGCAGCAGTGTAGAGAGATGAGAGGCGAGCGAGATTGGGGGTTGCGGCGGTGAAGGGTGAGAAGAAATAGGGATACGGCTGTGAAGGGGGAGGAAAGCGAGATAGGGATACGGCTGTGAGAGGGAAAGGAAGTAAGATCAGGGTGGAGAGAGCAAGGAGAGATTCGCTGAGAGGGAGGAGAGAATCGGCGCAGAGAAAAAATTAGGGTTGGTCGAATGGCACTGAGAGATGAGAGTGAGGCTGCGGCGCTGGGGAGAGGTTTGTTTCGAATTAGGGTTAATTTTTAGGTTTGGCTTTATATATGTGGGGTTTTGTTGATTTTAATTTTTTTTAATCAGATCACTTTTTGCACCCCTTCTATTTCATTACCACAACCCCCTTGAAGGCCCACGACTCGTGGGCTGATAAATCTGGAACTGAAGTTGGACTACTGCTGTTTACACCCTCTGTTTTCAAAAACACAGCCCCTGTTTTATTTTCATTTTTCGGATCTACCCTTCCCTTTAAAGATGAGTGTTTCTTTATTACATCATAATACTTCCAAACCGTTATCTTTCAATCAAAAGCTTTTTCAAGCATCAAAATCATTCCCTAAACAAGAATCAATCCAACTGCGAAAACTCTTCAAAATCAAACTTTGTTAGTAGTCTTGCGAAGCCTTTGCTTGCATGATTATTAACAATGGAGTGCTAATGGTGGTCACTTGGAGCCTTTGCTCAATTGATCATCATGAAAGCTAAATTTTCACAATTAAACAAGATAAAAAACAAAAACCTTTTTCTAGACAACCCAGAAGTACGTAGCTTTGAATTCTCCATCGCACCGGGAGATACGTAGACTCTCCGTCAAGCACAACAAACCAAAAACATTTTTCCTTTCAAAAACCAAACACTTTTCCAAAATAAAACATTTTTCAAAAGAGGTAAAAACAAAGCATTTTTCCAAATCAACTTTGCAAATCACGTATTTAATTAAGGTAACCCTTCTTTGAAGGGACGTTATGGGGTGCTAACACCTTCCCCATACGTAATTAGACCCCCGAACCCAAATCTAATGGTTCCAAAGACCATTGCTTCCCAAAAAAGGTTTTTCCGATGTTTTACCTTTAAAAAATATTGGTGGCGACTCTAAAATCCCGTTGTGTGAAGAAAAATCCCTCCAAGGATATTTTGGGGTGCGACAACGCTCATCCCCGTCACCGTCCCCTTCTCTCTCCTCACCACATCTCTCACCACCGTACAAAAATCATCTCTGTCATGCTCTCTCACTTCAAGAACCCCCACTGCCAACGTCGTCTCTCTCTCCCTCACCGTTGCAATGCTGTAACCACACCATGCCTGTCTCTCTCCCACACCGGAACCCTCTCTCTCATCTCACCGTTCCTCTTCACTCACCACCCTCCGTCGCACTCCCCTCTTCTTTCTCTGTCTTTCTTCATTATCTCTCTCCCCAGAACTCGTCTCGACGATCCGAACAGTGAAAGTGAAGATATATGTCGCACGAACCTGCTGTCAAAAAATGAAGACCATCCAACGGTTAAAAAATCCCAAATCGCACGAACCATTCAAGGTGGCTGGTTTGAGAAAAAATGGGATTTGTTTTCAGCTACTTTGCGAATGTAATTTCTCTCTTCTCAGACCTCGACTCGACGATCCGAACGGTGAAAGTGAAGATATATGTCGCACGAACCTGCTGTCGAAAAATGAAGACGATCCAACAGTTAATGAATCCGGAATCGCACTGTCAAGGTGGCTGATTTGAGAAAAAACGGGATTTGTTTTCAGTTACTTTGCGAACTCAATTTCTCCCTTCTCAGACCTCTTTTCGACGATCCGAACGGTGAAAGTGAAGATAAATGTCTCACGAACCGGCTGTTAAAAAACGAAGACGATCCAACGGTTAACGAATCCGGAATCGCACTTTTACTGGGGCTGGTTTGAGAAAAACGGGAATTGCTTCCTCTATCTTGTTTTAGTCCCACATTGCTTGGAAGAAGCAAGAACTACCTAGCATTTGGCTATAAAAGAGGTTGAGATGCAAAGACTATGGAGATTGGCAATTGACGGGGTAAGTGATCTTCTGGGCTAGCCTTTGCAGTCCATTAGATTAAAAGCCTGTCTTTGATTCTTTTGGGCTAGCCTTTCTTGTCCATTAGACTAAAAGCCTGTCTTTGATTATTTTTTGGGCTAGCTTTTGCGGTCCATTACTTGGCGATTTTCGGGTCAAAATGGACCTGATAGGAGTCCAGTTTGCGGTTGACCTGGTCAGACTGCTCGGTCTGGTTCGGCGTTGATCGCGTTGATCAGCTTGAAGTTAGTTTTGTATTTATTTATGTACATATTTATTATTTATTTATTTATTTATGTACATATTTATTTATTGTTTATTTATTCATTTATGTACAAATTTATTTACTGTTTATTTATTTATGCATATTTTAAGTACACATTTTTACACACAATTATGAGTGGGGCTCTATACTCGGATCTGTTTTGAAATTTAGGACGAGTGGAGATTATTAGTGATAGTCATTCTGGATTTCTGTCTGACTATCATGAGAATCTCATTCAGAGTGTGCTCTTTCGTGATATTCCACACCAGATAGTTACCTATCGTTGTGGGTAATATTACTAAAGAGACTTTAGCTCTGGAGGCCTTTGGTGAGAAAGTGATTAGAGCTACCAAAAGAATATTCACAGACGGGTTAGCCATCGTTTTGGGATAAATGAGTTGCACTGCTCAAGAGTCCTAAAATACCTATTCAAATAATCTCAAATCCTTTTTAAAGAGTCATGTTTGCAAACAAACATTTTCAAATAATCAAACACTCGGTCACAAATCATTTATTTACAATGGTCACTCTGAGTTTAACTCGTTTGAACAATGTGAATACCTTCCTTTTCAAATGGGCCGTTAGTGGTGACCACTCTAGATTTATCTGTTTGGTCACTTCGAACGTCTTTCAAATTTCAAAAACATTCAAATAATAAAAAACACCAACACACAAACATTTTCTACCAAGAACTACGTGTGATTTGATTCTCTACCAGGAGATACGTAGGAGCAGAGGGTGGCCGACCTCTGTCAATTGCATTAATAAAAACCCTTTTTAGTCCTTTTATAAGTTTCTTATTTCTTATTTTTTCATAAACAAACAAAAATAATTAAATGTCCTCCTTCCAAGTCCTTTTTCTTTTAATTTGTAAATAAGGGTAAAAATAATTTATTAAATTAATAATTTTTTTCTACACATATAGTTAAAAGGTAACCTTTCTTAGAAAGGATGTCCTAGGGTGCTAATACCTTCCCTATGCATAAACGACTCACGAGCCTAAACCTGGTCCGCAAAACCCCTTTATCCACTCAATAGGGATTTTCCAATGTTTGCCCTTAAACTAAACTTTGGTGGCGGCTTCATTTCAAAAACTTCGAAAAATCCCTTCTCCGAATTTTTCGGTCGCTACAAGCATTGTGAAGGATGAATGCTTGAGTGTTGTGACATAAGGTGAGAGTTGGACATGGCATGAGAGGTATGGCCACTTGAATTTCAATGATTTGAAAAGTCTTGAAAGTCAAGAATTGGTGCATGGTCTACCTGTGATCAAGATAACTGGTGAAGTGTGTGAACAATGTTGTGAATCAAAGCAACCTAGAAACTCCTACAACTCTGAATTTAAGACCAGAGCATCTAGAAAACTTGAGGCAATCCACTCTGATGTTTGTGGACCATTTGAAGTGAAGACCCTTGGAGATAACAGCTACTTTGTTTCCTTTATTGATGAGTTTACTAGAAAAATGTGGGTGTATGTGATAAGCAAGAAAAGGGAAGTGTTTAATGTGTTTAACTCATTTAAGGTGATGGTGGAAAAAGAAAGTAATTGTAATATCAGTAGGTTAAGAACTGATGGAGGTGGGGAATACAACTCTACTGAGTTTAAAGAGTTTTGTAAAAAGGAAGGAATAAGGCATGAAATCACTGCACCTTACATCCCACAGCATAATGGTACTGCAGAGAGAAAGAACAAGACCATTCTTAATGTAACACCCCATTTCTACCCGGTGAAATAATGCAAAATCAGAGTTCATAAAAATCTTTTTCAATAAACAATGGAGTGCCACATTGGCTTCGTGAAAACAATAAACGGTTTAAGTCGCTTTTAGAAAAGAGATACATGGCGCTTTCGGATGAACCGATAAAATGACATCCCAAAACAAGTCAACTTCTTTTAACTACGCAGCGGAAATTCAAATGGTTCAACTAAACAATCGTGACAACTATGCAAGATTCATAACTCAAAATCCAACAGTAAACAACTTAAATAACATAAATAAACGTTCATTCCCCCCCCCCCCCCCCCCCCGAGTGCTACGTATCAGAGCGACAACACCGACTCGATCAAATGAAGGTACAACGGCATTCATTCGAGGTTACCTGCACGTTACCAACATAGGGGTAACATTCAAACAGAAGGGGTGAGATATCGAACCATATAATGAATCACATGAAAGACAATATATATCAGGTCAGGACATCATATCATCATTACACAACAGTCAATATCATCATATCACAACGGTCAATATCATCATGTCACAACGGTCAATATCATCATGTCACAACGGTCAATATCATCATATCACAACGGTCAATATCATCATATCACAACGGTCAAGTCATTACGTCACGGCAGACAAAATCATTTCGATCGCATAAATATGCAACATGAATGCAGAATGTGACTCAACTCAGGGCCACCGCCCTATAATGCATGTAGTACCATAATTCAAACCCGTAAATAGGGGCATCAACGTCGCAACATCGTCGTCGTAGTTTGAGCATAGCTCCATCGTAAAAATATGCTATGCATGCGATGCTATGTAAATGCACAACAAATAACAACGGTTACATAGCAACGCAACAACATCGGAAAGCAACATTGGCCGTAGGCCTACAACATATCACGTGCCAATGAATAGAGGCAACTTTGTCTTCGTACAACCTTCGTCCTCAACAATTTACTACTTAGCAATTTTCAACATTTTGGTAACATCGCAATATTTTAGCAACTTTCAACAATAGCAAACAACGGCAACAGCAACAGCAACACTACGACCACAGCAACAATAGCAACAACGGCAACAGCAACAATGGCAACAACGGCAACAGCAACAGCAACACTGCAACAACAGCAACAATGGCAACAACGGCAGCAGCAACAATGGCAACAACGGCAACAGCAGCGGCAACACAGCACAGCAACACAGCAACACAGCAACACAGCAACACAGCAAGGCAGCAACACAGCAACACAACAACCAGCAACCAGCAACGCAGCAACACAACAACCAGCAACCAGCAACACAGCAACCAGCAACGCAGCAACGCAGCAACACAGCAACCAGGGTGTGACGCCTAGGGACAGGGCGCCAACACCAACAACAATAAAATAGAGCATGGCGCCTAGGGACAGGGCGCCATCATCAGCCACACAGAAATAGGGTGTGGCGCCTGGGGACAGGGCGCCAACACCAACAGCAACAAAATAGAGCATGGCGCCTAGGGATAGGGCGCCATCATCCGCAAGCAACAAACACAAGTCACAGGGCGAATTTCCATCAAACATACCTCTACTTCGGTGAATTAATTAACCTATCAAACGGTATCGAAACTTAGCAAAGGACCCCTCTATGGAAAGCTAAGAATGTCTAGTTCCTGACTATAATTGTTATTTTGCAAAATATTGGTCCAATTCGTACAGTTTCAGTAAATAAGCAACAAGGTTCAGAAAACAGGACAGCCACCATGACCTAGCTTGTGACACCACTAAAATTATCAATACTCAGTCAAATGACATGGGAATTGATCCTAACCCGAAAAAAATTGAGTGTAGTTTCCAATGAATCAAGAATCATTCAAAAAGGAGTTCAAACGAAAACGTTATACACGAAATACCGAACCTATATCCAGATTGTTTCCAGAATTTTAACCTAACTTGTGACACCTATAACTCGAGCTATACAGCTCCAAATGCAACCACACTAGTGCCAAATTAACAAGCATTAAGTCTAGTTTCTAAAAAGGTAAACCACATAATTTTTGGACCGCTAGATTGTTCCCAGATACTGTATAACCGAACCTATATCCAGATCGTTTCCAGAATTTTAACCTAACTTGTGACACCTGTAACTCGAGCTATACAACTCCAAATGCAACCAAACTTGTGCCAAATTAACAAGCATTAAGTCTAGTTTCTGAAAAGGTAAACCACATAATTTTTGGACCTCTATATTGTTCCCAGTTACTGTATAACCGAACCTATACCCAGATTGTTTCCAACACCAACACATAGATTCAAACATTAACCATAGTCTTCAAGAGATAAACATGGATTCGATCATCAATAATAGTTCAAACAATCGATCCAATCAACAATAATAGTTTAGACAATAGAGCCAATCATCAAAGATAGATCAACATATAGGATCATTCACCAACAATAATTTTGAATATCATCAATAGATTTTCAAAGATTAAACAAATAGAATCAATCATTAAACAAACATAGGA
The DNA here is from genome assembly GCA_039519185.1 of Astragalus membranaceus. NCBI lineage: Eukaryota > Viridiplantae > Streptophyta > Magnoliopsida > Fabales > Fabaceae > Astragalus > Astragalus membranaceus. Next base: position 135,703,393 of record CM076846.1, on the reverse strand, counting down.
TCCCCTAATTCCCTACATAAAGCCCTTCATATACCCTATTATAGAGTTAGAACCCCACCCTTACCTTAGCCTTAGAAGATCACGAAACCCTAGCTTCCTCTTTCCTCTTGGCGTCGCTCTCTCCCTCTTCTCTCCTCTTGGCCGTCGCTCTTTCCCTCTTCTCTTCTCTCTAATTCTATTTTTTTGTTTCTTTCTAAAATGAGCCAAACCCTAAAATACCTCTTATTTATACTTATTTAATTTTATGGGCTTTTCTATAGCTTATGCGAATTACATCATGGGCTTCGCTTAACACTTCTCATATTACTACTCCCAACCCTAACAATAGGCCCACATATACTAGCATTATTATTATTTTATTATTTTTCTACCAATTAAATTCCCAAACAATTCAATTAAATAATTAATTAAATTTTGGGGCGTTACACTTAACATGGTCAGGAGCATATTGAGAAGTAGGAAAATGCCTAATCGTTTCCGGGGGAAGCTGTAACTACTGCTGTGTACATTCTTAATAGAAGTCCTACTAAGAGGCTTGATGGAATTACTCCTGAGGAAGCATGGTCTGGTGAGAGACCAAGTGTTAAACACTTTAGAGTGTTTGGAGCATTATGTTACCGACATATTCTAGATCAATTGAGAAGGAAGCTTGATGACAAAGCACAAGCTATGGTGCTGCTAGGATACCACTCTACTGGAGCATATAAACTGTATGATCCTAGAAGATCAAAAGTGGTTATTAGCAAAGATGTGAGATTTGATGAAACTAAGGGTTGGAGTTGGGACAATCCTGATGTGAATAAAGAGCCTGCCTCAGTAATGATTGAACCAGAAGGAGAAGAAGAGGAGACAGAACAATTGAACACAAATGATGACAGTAATCTAGAGAGGCCTAGAAGTAACAAGCCACCACCATAGAAGTTAAATGATTTCATTGTTCTCCCTGACTCTGCCATCACAGAAACAGGTGATATTGTGCAGGATGCCTTCATGGCAGAATCAAAACCAGTGACTGTTGAAAAGGCTCTTGAGAAAGCTCATTGGAAACAGGCTATGATTGAAAAATTAGCTTCAATAGAAAGAAATGACACATGGAATTTAGTTGACCTGCCAGAAGGTAGAAAGAAGATAGATGTGAAATGGGTCTTTAAAATCAAAATGAAGCCAAATGGTGAAATTGGGAGGTATAAGGCAAGGCTAGTGGCTAGAGGGTTCCTGCAAAGGCCTGGATTTGATTACACAGATGTATTTGCACTAGTGGCAAGAATAGAAACAATTAGAATGATTGTAGTAGTGGCTAGTTCAAGGGGTTGGTCAATGTACCAACTTGATGTAAAGGCTGCATTCTTAAATGGATACTTGGAAGAGGAAGTATATGTGAGTCAACCACCTGGGTTTGAGGTGAAAGGAAGAGAAAGCAAGGTATATAGATTGAAGAAGGCTCTATATGGCTTGAAACAAGCTCCAAGAGCATGGAACAAAAGAATTGACAAGTTCCTGCTGCAACATCAGTTTGTGAAATGCATTAATGAGCATGGAATCTATTCAAAAGGTTCCAAAATTGATGATTACTTGATAGTATGTCTTTATGTTGATGACATGTTGCTAACAGGGACCAGTGAAGTTGAAATGGAAGCATTCAAGAAGGAAATGATGACAGAGTTTGAGATGTCTGATTTGGGTGCTCTTACCTACTTTTTGGGAATTGAATTCTGTGCCACTGGTGAGGGAGTTTTGCTGCATCAAAAGAAGTATGCAAGTGATGTATTGAAGAGGTATGACATGTGGAACTGCAATTCCACAGCCACACCTGCAGATACCTCTGTAAAATTGGTTCCTGAAAGTGATGGAAAGCCTGTAGATTCAGCACTCTACAAGCAGTTAGTTGGATCCCTCATATATCTATGTCACACACGACCAGATATTGCTTATAGTGTTGGGATTGTAAGTAGGTATATGGAGAAGCCAATGACCTCACATTTGCTTGCAGCAAAGCGCATACTGAGATATGTTAAAGGGACTGTTGATTTTGGCATCTGGTATCCCAAATTGAAGGTGAACTCTGATCCGGAGGTGTATGGCTTTACAGATGCAGACTGGTGTGGGGATAAGGGAGATAGAAAGAGTACAACAACTTACATTTTCATGTATGGAGAGGCACCAATTGCTTGGAGCTCAAAGAAGGAAAGTGTGGGGGCACTTTCTTCTTGTGAATCTGAGTACATAGCTGCTGCTATGGCTGCTTGTCAAGCACAGTGGCTTGACATGTTACTGGATGAGCTGAAGATCAGGCCTAGTAATGCAATGAAACTGAAGATTGATAGTAAATCAACTATTGATCTAGCCAAGTACCCAATTGCTCATGGGAGGAGCAAGCATACTGAAACAAAGTTCCATTTATTAAGAGATCAAGTGTCAAAGTTGAAGCTGAAACTGGAATACTGCACTTCTGAAAGTAATTCTGCAGATTTGCTAACTAAAGCATTGAAGATCAAACGATTTGAAGAGCTGAGAAACAACATTGGAATGAAGAGTTTGACTAGTATGAATTAGGAGGTGTATTGGTGATAATTCAATCTAGTCTCTATACGTGTAATACATGTCATTTACTATTGTATTTTGGTTTTAGTTTACTGCCATGTCACCCACTTGTGACTGGTTCAACAGGTGACAAGTTGTGCCTTTATATACACATTTGTTAATCAACATTGTAATAATGCCAATGAGTTAATCACATTGATTACTCAGCTTCACAAATTCTGTTATCTCTCTAACTATTTTCAAGAGAGTGAGTGACGAAGTGATCGGAGATCCAACACTATTATTATGCAAAGGCATAATTCAATATCTTTAATTAGGAGCAATGACAGAGCTCCGACAAATAATGGCATTGCTCCTATAAATATAATCTATGAGACTTTGATTTTAGGTTTTGGATTTTGACTTCTCGTAATACTCAAAATTAATAATATAATTTGTCTGGAAGAAAAAGGATTTGATTTTTTCTTCTTCTGGTGTTAGTGCATATTGACATTTTTTACTCATTTAACATGATTCTCCTTCAAATAATGGTTTGTGATTAAGAAAACTTTTTTTTTTCAAAATATAAAATATGATTTGTAGAAGATAATAGTGGTGAGAGTAAAAACTTAGAGAATGTTAGAGAAATAATGTGTCTCACAGTCACGGTGATCGCAAATGCAAGCATACAATGCCTATTGTACCCATCGGGTGCACCCCACCCAATGGATATAACAGGCATTGTAAACTTGCGATTGCAATCATAGTAGTTGTCAGACACATGATTCCTCTAACCTTATACAATCCCTACTTTAAATTTTGAAAAAGTTTTCTCAATCACAAACCATTAAATGAGCCGTAAAAATACTATAAAACTATTTGCAGGAGCAATGACATTTTGCGGGAGCTCCATCATTGCTCCTAATTGAAGATATTGAACTATGCCTTGGGATAATAAGAGAACACACTCCTCGTACTTTCTTGTTGATTATGATAAAGCATTGTTTAACTAGGAAAGAGAAGTAACAGATAAATAAATAAGTGTTGGAAATTCTTTACCGATGAATGGCAATAAACTAGTAACCTATTAATTCTCATGATTAATAGGTCAAACAACTACAGTATTAAGAGAAATGGTCAGCGATCTTTTCTCTCTTTTTAACAATAATTCTTAATTTTAGTAAATATTATTTCGATCAGATTTGCAAGGGTGATTTTGAATGGCAAAAAAATATTTTTAAGAATGGATGACAATAAGCTTGTAACCTATTAACCTCGTGATTAATAGGGTATTCAACAAAATATGGGTAGATGCATGTTACAAATTTCCTTTCTTTCGAAAATAAAATCCCTCTTTTTTTAAGGAGACAACGACCCATCTATCTGTATGATCGGTTTGTTTCCTTTTTATACAAAAATTTGTTATCAATGTAGGTCACACAACTCACTACGGTAAAATCCTCGCCTTGGGTACGGGGCAGTTTTAAATTCCTGGGCCAGCTGTCCCACCCTTTGAGGTGCCTCCAATCCAGCGAGGGGATTAGTCACTACTAAAAAAATGGATTTTAGAGAGGGATACGTATCCCTCACTATTAGTGAGGAAATTAGCTACGGAAAAAAGAAAATTCGTCACCTGCGTCCTTGGGTTACATTTGTGACAAATATAGGGACGGAAAAAATCCCTCTCTAAATATTTCGAAGCTAAATTCGTCACAAAATGTTGAAAAATGGTTTAGAGACGGATTCTAACAGGAAATGCATCTCTCACTAATAGTGAGGAACCTAAAATTCGTCACTAACCAAAAAAATATTCTATCCCGCCGCTTCCCTCCCACTAAACATCCACTCTCTCTTTTTTCTTTATTATTTCACTTTTTCTTTATTATTTCTCTTCACTCTCGTAAAACCGCAAAACCATCACTCTCGATCTCGTTACTCACAGAACCCACACCACCGCCGCCACTACTCACCTTTGACCACCGCACTCACCACCAACCACTCACCATCTCCACCAAAACCCTAACTCTCGTAACTCTCGCAAAATCATCACTCTCAGTGTTACGAATCCCTCTTCTTCCATTTACGGTAAGCACCACTCTCTCTCTCTCTCTTCACTTTTTGAATGAATCACTTCGATTTTCTGAGCATCGCAAGTTGCGGTTCTGACTATTGTAAAATTCCCTCTCTATTAGCAACGGAAAAATTCCCTCTCTATTAGCGATTGAAAAATTCCCTCTCTATTAGTGAAGGAAAATTCCCTCTCTATTAGCGAAGGATTTTTCCATCTCTATTAGCGACGGATTTTCAAAATCCCTCGCTAAAAATTTAGTGACGCCAAAATTAGTTACGAATCTGGGTTGGTCACAAATTTCGTGGCTAAAATCGTTAGTGACGGATTTTTGATGGTTTAGTGACGGATTTGCTCCCTCTCAAATTTTGATTTTTCTAGTAGTGAGTCACTGCGTTCGGCGGTGGATACCCTGGTCTCGACCAAAAAAACTCACTACGGTACTGTTGACACCCGTTTTCATTGAGGGGTACTCGGCTGGCGTAGAATCAGCTAGCCGAGGACCGAAGGCTGATTCCCGATGGCAAAAATAGAAATTTTAGCTCCTTGGGGTCTAAATTGACTATACATGACCACATGGCTAAGATAAACAGCTGAGGTGCCTACTCGGCTGACGCCTGATTTGCCGAGGTAAACTCGGCCAAGACAAATCGACTTGACGTGGCTACTAAGTTTATATAGACTTGGAGGCAAATACTTGGTCTTACTGTGTTCATATAATTATTTATTAAATAATTATATGATTTATTAAAGTAAATATAACGGAGAAAGGCCAAGCCAAGCTACGGTAACCACCTTCCTAAATTTATGGGAAGTGGGCATGAGGAGTTGGCCGAGGTAAAGGAGCTTGCTTTGGGAGGAAGCGTTCAACGCACGTGGACACATTTAGACGTTGGAGCGGTTAAGACAACGTGGAGAAGCGCCGTAGAAGTGGAAGCGAAGATATTTTGACCGCACTACCCGTGCTAGTGGAAGAGTGCTTCCTAGTTTTTAGGGCCTGGATGTAATGTAGTGCATTGATCTTGCTTAATCCAACGATAGGCAAGTGTTGGCTCGAGTAGTGGCCGACGAGGGCCTATATATATAAATAGGAGAGCAATTGTAAGAATAGACACACATCAATCAAAAAACTCTACGTTTATTTTTATCTATCTTCTTTATCGCATTTTTATCTTTATTTTTATGCAGTAGCCAGTAGTATAATCTAAACCTCGCAGTCCCCCTCACCCAACCTGGCCCTGTTAGACTATCCGATAACCTTAGAGGGGGGGTGAATAAGGTTATGTGCAAAATATGAATTCTTTTCGGTTTTCAAAAACTTATGAAATGCTTTGTTTAAATCAAATGCGGAAACTGAGATTTAAACTTATATGATGTATGAAAGCAGGCAGATCAAGCACAGTATGATATTACTCTATATTCAATATACAGAATAACTAGATTATTATAGGCAGCGCAGTGATATTGAATATAACAACAGCCAGATCTACAGCAGTGATATGGATAATAACAGATCAGCACAATAATATAACAATAGACAGATCTGAGTAGTGATATTCCAAACAGATATAAACAAAACAATGAATATCACAGCTATATAACAATAACAAATATAGACAATAAAGTAAAGAGAGTAGGGATAGAGATACACCAGGAATTTAGCGAGGTTCGGGACAAAAGCCCTACGTCCTCGACCTCAGGCTTTGCAACCCTTGGACTTGATGGTAACCACTATATTGAAGAATTCTTTACAAACAGGCAACTTCAAGATAGCAAATCTCAATTCCCCCGAACTGAGAACCCGAGCACACAGCTAAGGATTTCAACCCGCTTCAATCTCCTGATTGAACGTCCCAAGAGCACCTCCCAGGATTTCAATACCACTTCAATCTTCCTTGATTGAAAGACCCAAGATCACCTCCCAGGATTTCAAACCAACTCAATCTCCTGATTGAGAGACCCAAGAACGCTTCCCAGGATTTCAAAATGACCCCACTAAAGTAGATTACAATATTGAAGCTATGATCTAATCACCTCAGATAATATGACAATATAATAGCTGTGAGAGATGAGTAGATCTATAAAAATGATATGAAAGTGATAGCTCTATTTTTCTCTTTCTCAGGATCTAGAAATTCGTATGAGAAGAAGAGAGAATTTGTTGTGAAAATGTGGTGTCTTGAAGAGTGACTTGAGGCTGCCTATTTATAGGCTTAGGAAAGCGTAGGATTCATAAATGTGACTTAAGAATCGATTCATGAGTGATGTTAAAATATAGTATAATCGATTCTTTATTTTTAGAAAACATAGGAATCGATTCCTTGGCTTTTGGAAATATGTAGGAATCGATTTTCAGGACATCCTGAATAGGTAAGAATCGATTTCAATATTTAGTTAAAGTAAGGAGGAATCGATTCATAGCCTATAGGATAGCTTGAAAATCGATTTCAAGGTGTTTTATAAAAGAAGGAAATCGATTCTTGGTTTGGCTTGAGATAAATGTAGAAATCGATTATTTGCTTTTATGGAAGTAATGGAAATCGATTGTTTTAAGAAAGGAAAACAAGTAATCGATTTTATACTCCTATGAGACAATATAAAATCGATTCATAGTCCAATGTATTTAGTATATAATCGATTTTATACTCCTATGAGACAATATAAAATCGATTTATACTCCTATGAAACAATATAGGAATCGATTCTTGCTTTCCACAAAATTGATTTTAGGTTTAGGTGCCACCTTATGCATGCATGCAATTTTATAAAATATTTTTCAAAACTATTTTGATGCACCATGCATGTTTTGAAAAACTCATCTCTCAGCTACTAAAACTGTCATAGACCTTAAGTGATAGGACCTTACACTGTGTCCTAAAGAAAGCGGAAAAACAATTAGGTCTTCATCTTCAAAGGCGGCTTCTTCTCCAAGCTGCTCCACTTTAATGCTTCCTGCTTTTTGATTCCCGTCCTATACTTTATTCAGCTTGAACCTGTAATTTCATACAACTGCAACCATTAGTAGACAAGATGTAATTTGTTATCATTCAAAACAAAGAGTGTTTGTCCTTGGTTCAATAAACTCCCCCTTTTTTATGATAACAAATTACATTATGCATAGGGAGGCCATAATCAAGAACCAATGGCAGAGGCTCCCCCTAAGCATATGCATAAAAAGATAAACAGTACATCAGCAGGATAGCAGCAATTATTTTCTCCCCTCACATATACCATGCATATATTCTCTCCCACATATAACATGCATAATATTCTCTCCCCCTTTGTTTTCATCAAAAAGGAGGTGGGGTGAATACATACAACATAAGCACTTTATAAACTTGCATAATAAATAAGCAGCATTGCATAGCATATGATATATCAAAAAACAGTAGTTCATGCTATGCTCCCCCTTACTTGGTGATCCCCCTGATTAATTTTAGAATGCAAAGCTTAGCCAAAAGAGGGTGGACCATCACAGTTTAAAAAAGATATTTAGAGAAAATAGGATACCCAAGATAATATGCCATACTTGGTTCAACAATATAGGTATCATGTTTAACTTAAAAATATGTTGCATCAAAGATCCATCACAATAGAGAGAAGAAAAAAAACTTTGATGCACACAAAAAAAAAAAAATTTCACAAAAGTGATAAATTATTCTTAAGGTGAATAGAACTTTTCCAATCTAACCTTCACCGGTGATTCTTCCTCTATTGTTGATATTACTATTCACATGACTGCTGTTTCTGAGTATTAAGGATCTTTTTGCGTCTCTAGTCATGAACTTTGAGTCTCTGCTATCAAGGTATCGATCTGACCCCCATACCTTGTAGCACACCTGCACTAAGATCAAGTAGAAAATTTTGGTACCCAATTCTCTTTGGGTCCTTTGGGGTTAGTCATCAAGGGGTTTGTTTTCACAATCCACCTTGGTTTCTCACAAGCAGGTATAAGGGTACCAAGCTCACATAATTTACGAATAGGGCATCTAAGTGAGTTATGGTTCCCTTTTTGACAATAGGTGCATGAGAAAACAGTAGGTGTATAACTTGAAGTAGCAGCTACAAAAGTTATTTTTGTTTACCCCCCCCCCCCCCCCCTCTTAGACACTGTACCCCCCATATTGACCAAACTGACCATTTTACCCCTGATTTCTTTAAAAGTTTCCGGAACGCATTTTACCTCTTAGACACTAGATTTTTTCGGAAATACCTCAAAGGCCATAATTCCTGAACGCATTATTATAGATTTTTCCGGAATTATGTCTTAAGAGATAATTCCGGAACACATTTTTCACTTTTGGAATTATGGCCTTTGAGGTATTTCCGAAAAAATCTGGAAAATGCGTTCTGGAATTATCCCATAGGACATAATTCCGGAAGTATTTTTTAAATTGAAACTTTAATTTAATTAATTAAAAACGCGGATTACATTGATTGAAAAGCGGATTACAACAGCAGAAACAAACATAACAGAAACAAATACAGATTAATTAAAATGTTCGACTACTGTGATGGTGGAGTTAAACGGCGAATGATCTCGGCAACACTCCGTATGGTTTCCACGTACAAATGCACATGACTGAGTCATAGATGTCGATCATGGCTTGCATGTCATCGTCATTCTTCACATCCATTGCAGACCAGCGAACACATCCATTATCGCATCGCTCGGGTTTGGGATGAATAATACGTTTGACCTCTCGCTCGTCACCCTCCACTTGCACCTTACTCTCTAGTTTATCTTTGAGAGAAGCGAATGTGATGTTGTACTTAAGCCTGCATGAAATAGGTTTTGGACAATGGAAATGGACATCACCATCTCTGTTGGTGATTGTGCTCTGATTGTAAAGGGCAGTCAATGCGGAATCACGAGAGTATTGGGTTGAAGGGGTGTCGATGTCCATTTTCTTGTGTGGTGTGTGAAAGAAGTTGAAAGTGTGAAAGAACTGAAACCTAAATGGGTATATTTATAGTGAAAGATCTGAAACCCTAAACAGGATTTCCACCATTGATGAAAAGTATCGGCAAAATCTAGACCGTTGAAAGTGTCGGCAACATCAAGGCCGTTGAAAAGTGTCGACAAAATCAAGACCGTCAAATAATAAAGTCGTGGAATAAAATATAGGCTAAATTATAGTTTTGGTCCCCCTATTTTCAAAAATTCAGACATTTGGTCCCCCTATTTTAAAACTCAGACATTTGGTCCCCCAATTTTAAAAAATCAAATACATTTAGTCCAAAGAGGGACCAAATGTCTTTGATTTTTTAAAATTGGGGACCAAATGTCTTTGATTTTTTAAAATTGAGGGACCAAATGTCTTTGATTATTAGCCATAAAAAACTGAAAATTCCTCTTGGGACTAAATGTCTTTGATTTTTTAAAATAGGGGGACCAAATGTCTGAGTTTTAAAATAGGGGGACCAAATGTCTGAATTTTTGAAAATAGGGGGACCAAAACTATAATTTAGCCTAAAATATATTATAAAACTGTGGAATAAAATATATTATCATACAATCAGGTAATGTCTACATAATCAATTGGGCCGGTCGGTGCAATATGGCCTGGAGCTAAAGCAGTCCATAACTGAAGACATCCAACATATGGATATAACCACGATCTAGCGTTTGGTGAAGCATAAGCAGACCAAGATCTATGAACAGAAGGTAATGGACTAGTAGAGTTCAACATAACCTGGACCCAATGAATCCCATGGACAAACCCAATGCCGACCAACTGGCTCTGACTAGTACTCAAGTTGTTCGAAAATCGCTTCTTAATTGCATCCATACTTTTCTGCGCTTTAACATTCAACAACAAATGCTCTTCAACCGAAGATGGCTCCTCCTTATTAAACCAGCCAAATATTGCAAGCTCGAGACACGTTTTATGAGGCGCATGATTGTGTATTCCAGACATAACTCTGACTTTCCAATCCCAATGAGGAGGCCTCAATGGTGTAGCTTTCAGCCTAATTGGACAACTACTCTTCTTTGAAGACCTCGTTCTAGAACACCAAATGCCTACTCCGGCATATCTACCATGTTTCTCGCAACCCAAAACAATTTTATTCTTCTTCCCTTTACCATTCATGGTGGACTCGGATCGAAGAATGATAACAACCACTCTGTTAGCTTTCCCAATGTCTCTAGCCCAACGTAAGAGATTATCACGAGTAGCAAAAATCTATAAAATAATAATAAACATAATTAATAACTTATAAATAATCATAAACAATAAGACCTTTAGAGAGATATGTACCTCTGTAGTGGTAAATTCGTCCGCTAAATCCACAGTAAAGGGAAAGTTGCCATCAACCGTAGCCAAATCTATAAAATAAATAAATTTTTAATTAAAAAATTTTAAAATAAAAAATTTTCCCGAATTACTTCCCTAAGACGTAATTCTGGAAGGTAAAAATCTAAAAATTTCGGAATTACATTTAAAGTCGGAATTCCAGAAGGTAAAAAAATAAACTTTCCAGAATTATGTATTTTTACCTATTTCTGGAAGGAAAAAAATTTAAACTTTCCGAAAATACATTTTTTTACATAATTCCAGAAAGGCAAAAAAATAAACTTTTCGAAATCATCAAAATTAGATAATTCCAAAATACAATTTTATGGTTCCGGAATTATCCTCTATATGTATCTACGGAAAGATAACGAAAAAAACTTTCCGAAAATACCTTTTTGGGAGGTAATTCCGGGAAAGTGAAAAATTTTCAGCCCAACTGAGATTGTAAAGCGTATGAGAGGGGGTAAAAATAAAGCCTACATATTATCGGAAATTGCTAGCAGTCACGTCACTAGCAGTTTTTTCCCCTTTACACAGAAATAACAAGTTTGTTTGAGCCCCAAAAAACAAGGTTGTTAAAAAACATGAGTACTAGTTGGCAACAATATTTACTGTTTGTTGAAATAAATAATTTTTTTCTTCGCAATATATTTATTTATCCCAATATTTATCCTTCGAATGGTTTTTTTCAAAGAGACCTGATGAATATAATCTATGTTAAAAAAAATTACGTGAATAATAATAATAATAATAATAATAATAATAATAATAATAATATAACTTAAAGAATAACAATGAATCTATATATATATATATATATATATATATATATATATATATATATATATATATATGTAAAGGAAGCCCCAAAGAAGCCTCCACAATGCTCCTCGTGATTTTAATCTATTATAATATTTATTTATAAATTACACATAAAGAATACATTAATTTAAATGAAAGCACATAATTGCCACTACCTCATTAAATTATACTCATAGTGGAGTATTATTTAACTATTTTATATTGTTATCAAAATGATATTTTCTAATGAAAATACTGAAATTGTAATAACAATTAACAATATATTTACGAACAATATAATATAATATAATATAATATAATATAATATAATATAATATAATATAATATAATACAATATAATATAATATAATATAATTTAATATAATATAAAAAATTATATTTATTTACACAGAAATAATATTATTATTACTAGATTTGGTAAAAAACTAAATTAGTTGACCTTTAAAATTCTGTTTTATGTAACAATTATGCATTGAAAGGAAAGGGTTTCACATTCATATGAAATATTCCTTTAATTGACAATAAACTCAAGATTTATTAGAATATGAGTGGAATAGGAAGAGTTTTAGTCAATTATAGCAAGAAATGACTATTTACAGGAGACAATTTTGGATGGTGAGAGGAGAGGTTTTGACAAAAAAAAAAATTCATATGAAAAAGAAGAAGTAGAAGAAAGGATCAAGTTTTGAGAGAAGAAGTAGAATGCACAAAAAGGTAAAGAGTTTCATGTTCTTGACAAGTTTGAAGTAGACAATAAGGCAAGAAGATATATTTGGATCAGAGTTAGTGAATCATACACCGGAGACAACAAATTTTTGTAAAGTTATAGGCATTGAGAAATCATGTATATTTTAATATTGTGCTTTAGGAAAATGTTTAATTTTTGGTGAAATTGTATGATGCTCTAGGTCTAAATGATTTGCTTATGTTCCTTCGATGTCCATCAATTTCACCACCAAAAGAAAAATGTTCATGAATAAAAAGAAGACATTTTTAGTCTCTTAATAGATAGTGCATTTGTTTGTCTTTAAACTGAACGCACGAATCAAAGAAGATGTGTATAACATCATTTTGTATAAGCATGTGCTAAAAGGCATAACCTTCAATGTCACTTCTAAGAAGCTCCCCCTCTATAGCACAAAAAGGAAAAAAAAACAAGAAAAACATAATTTTCTTCAACTATTATCATATCTATGTAGGTTACAAAATCCACTCAAATAAAATGTATGTGCTATTTAATCTCACTACAAATCACTCATTTAAAACGAATGCTTTAATAAGACTATTCTACTTAATATTTTTCTTTACGAATTCACACCTAAGATCGTTGATTACAAATAAGAATAATGTTTTAGGTAAAAACAACAAATGAAGCTTCTGATTTATATTTTGCATTTGTTTACAAATATTATATATTTACTTTTCATTTTAGCTTATTTAAATTATAAGTTGTATAAATAAAAAGTAGTGACCTTCTAATTTCTATGATTTATGTTTTATCGTACACAATAATTAACTTATTTTATTAAAATTCATCCAAACTTAATGTAATAATAATATTTATAGGATATAACTAAAATTTGGGAGAAGAAAACAAAAATAGAATAAAATTATAAGACAAAAGTAAATGTGAGAGGCACATTACATATGCAAGTCCCTTTCAAACACGCGCGTTTTGTCAAGATATTATGATCACTTTCTAAATATAAGGTCCGGTGCGGTGGTTGTCCGGTGACTTGCGAAATAGAGGTCCGGTGACTGTGTGAAATAGAGAGCCAGAGACAAAATTAGTGAAAAATAGAGAGAAGGTTCGTAGAGACAGAAAGAGAGAGAAGAAACAAACCTTGGTAACGTGGACCGTGGTGCCGTGGACGGTGGTGGTGCGGTGGAGTGGACGGTGGTGGTGTGGTGGCGTGGACAGTTCGGAGAGGGAGAGTTTGAGAGAAAGAATGGAGAAGAGGAAAGAAAGAGAGAAAATAGGGAGGGATCCGGCTTTAAAAAAATTTTAACAGTTAGCGACGGAATTAGCGACGGAATTCCGTCGCTAACTGTTGCCACGTGTCAATTAAACTGAAACGGTCAGTGGCACAATCTACTATGGTTAGCGACGAATTATTAGCGACGGAAATCCGTCGCTAACTGTTGCCACGTGTCAATTAAACTAAAACGGTCAGTGGCACAATTTACTATGGTTAGCGACGGATTATTAGCGACGGAAATCCGTCGCTAATTCAAATCAAAATTTTCGTCTCTTCGCGCTTTGTCAAATCCGTCGTTAAATGAGTGAAATCTCGTCGCTAAATTAGTAAAATCAATTCCGTCGCTAATGGAGTAAAATTCCGTCGCTAATTCTTTTTTTAGCGACGGATCTATAGTCCGTCGCTAAATTCCGTCGCTAATCAGTCATTTTTTTGTAGTGAGATGTAAAATCTTACCAGTTTCACCCTTAAAATTTCATATGTTAAACCATCATTTTTGTTTCTAAACAAATAAAATATTAATTTTTATTGACATAATGTTTATTTATACTATTTTTTTATCAGGATGTTTATTTATACTATATGCTATATTAAAAAAAATTCACTATTATATATATCCAACCACTATCATTATGATTTTCTTCTCCAACTTCCACGTGTTAAACAATCTTTTACATTTATAAATAAATAAATATTGGTTATTATTTTCAATGAGATATTTCTCTAGCATGAAAATATATTTACAAAATATATTTACTCTTAAAACCATCCTTTGGGTTTATAAATAAACAAATTATTGATTATTATTTACATTTATGTAATACTATATTTTAAAATACATAATTTATAACAATAACTTATATATATTTATATAAAAACTCCATAAAATTTTTTTAAAAAAATACTATATAACAACCCGTGCAACGCACGAGTATTCTCCTAGTATATATATAAAGCAAACCCCAATGGAGCCTCCACAATGCTTCTCAATATTTTTATCTATATTAATATTTAATTATAATTTACATATAAATAATACATTATTATTATTTTAATAAAACCATATAATGGCCACTAACTTAATAAATGATGCTTTTTTTGACAACAACTTAATAAATGATGCTATTAGTGGAATATTATTTAAGTATTTTTTATTTTGATATGAAACTTGAATGGGGCCTTTAGACTACTCATCTCTTTTATTTATCTAATTAAAATATATATATATATATATATATATATATATATATATTAGTATATAATGGGTACACAACTATTTAGTTGTAGTTGTCAAAAAAACTATTTAGTTGTGAGTTTTTAATGTACAATTAATCATCTTTCTTAATGATGCTATTAGTGGAATATTATTTAAGTATTTTTTATGTTGATATGAAACTTGAATGGGGCCTTTAGACTACTCATCTCTTTTATTTATCTAATTAAAATATTTATATATTTATTAATAATGGGTACACAATTAACTATTTAGTTGTGGGCCTTCTTCCTCCACAAGTCCTATTCAACCTGGTAGCCTCCTATGGAATCGTCTAGAAAACTCGTAGAATTGTTAAATCACGGCGACGCAGACAAAACTTTGAAGCGGCGTTTGACGTTCATGTTTGCGGGGTTGCGCTGCCGTCTTATCATCCAGCCAGGCGTTGGCCAGTTTTTTTTCGTCTCACATGCGAGTGTTCTGAATCAGAGCAACCGCGTGATCGTCATCTTCCTCACCGAACTTTGATGCAGTACAATGCTCTGATCGAAAGAAATTGACGCAGAGCGGGTATACTGAACGAAGTTTTGGTATGACAGGGGGAGGTGGCGCGTGGTACGGAGGAGGAAGATTCGATTCTTGTAGGTACGCTCCGGCGGACAAGGAAGGTTGGCAAAGAGTTCGAGGCAATCAAGAGAGGAGGAACGGAGGACGTAGAGGGTTCGGCAATGGAACTACTGATATTGCGATGAGTTCTAGGAAATCAGGAAGTGGGCAAGTTACATCGTTTTACTTCACATCTTTTCCGGAGAGATGGCGTGCGCGCGATATGTTGGAGATTTTTGACACTACAACATTTTGACCCTATGGCAACGCCTAAAATTCCAACACCTAAAAAACCGTTTCCTTAGATAGCAATGGCAACGGTTTTTTGCCACCGTTGTTGATACAATTTTTTTTACTAAAAGTTTTTGGCAACGGTTTAAAACTGTTGCTTAAAGGTCTAAGACAACGGTTTTTTAGTTGAGATTTTAGGCAACACTGAGAAATCGTTGTTATATGTTGAATTATTAAAAAAAATAAAAAAATTGAGCTAAAATATCAGATACTTTTAGGCGTAAAGATGAGTCCTCTTCGCGAATCCTCTTCCTCTACCTCAGACACCATCGCCCTTCTAACCCTAAAGCGAATCCTCTTCCTCAGCGAATCCTCTTCCTCCCTCAGCGACTCTCGAACTCTCCCTCTCCCTCAGCGAATCCTCTTCCTCCCTGTAACCTTGCACTCTCGAACTCTCCCTCTTCCCTCAGTGATTTCACAGTTCAAGCGAACCTTCTTCAGTGAACCCTAAATCAGAAATTCATCGTTCCTCTCACACAACGATTCATCGTTCCTCTCTCACAGAAATAGGATCCCCTAATCCCAATCGCATATCACGATTCACATGAACCCTAATCTGAAATCGCACATCACCCTAATCCCAATCGCACATCGCATGAACCATCACGCATCGGGTCTTCTTCTTCTTCTTCTACATAGTTCGTTGGTGATTTTTGGGGTTTGAAACCAAGCATTTAATCGTAAGTTACACTTCTCTGTTTCAGTTTTGTAATTTGTGCTTGTTATTTTTTAGTGGTGGAAATTTTGTCTGGTAGTATTAGTTTCTGGGTTTTCAGTGCTAGCTTCAGTGCTTAATGGTGGAATTTTGGTTTTGTTTTGGAATTCCATGTAACAATGTTGTATATTTTCTGGAGTTTTGGTTTGATTGTTTATTCTGTGAGAGTTTTAATTGCAATGAGTTTTTTGTTTTCTGGAGTTTTCATTGCTGATCTGATATACTTGAAGGTTAAACTTCCACGGGAGTATATCAAGCTCTCTCCAATATCCAGTGCTATCATCCCTCACAGATCCCCAGTAGGGCAAGTCACAAAAACTGGCTATGTGAAATTATCAACCTTCTCTCAGGTTAGCAAAGGAATCAACTATGAAATAAAATTACAATTATGTATTCAGTTAAAATAGAACATATGTAAACCAACTATCGTTTTGTTCTCTAACTGCTTTCCATACAAACTTTTCTTGTTCCATATTTACAGTCTGCTGCTGAAGACATGAAGAATGCTATTCAGGAAATGAAAAATCAAGGTGTCCACTCATACATACTAGATCTACGGAACAATCCAATAATTTACCATTTTCATGGAAAATTTCATAACTAGTGTTACCTTATCTCTTGATAGTGTAACATACAATCATACCCTTTTTTTTCTTCTGTAATTGTGTTGCAGGGTGGTTTGGTAAAAGCTGGGCTTGATGTTGCTAAGATATGGTTAGATGGAGATGAGACTCTAGTGAATACAATTGATAGAGATAGGAATGTCACCCATTAATATGGTCAATGGACATGCTATAACAAATGATCCTCTTGTGGTCATTGTGAGTATTAACTATAGTTTCTTAATTAACTTGATTATGCCTTTTAATTCTACAATCTCTTAATGAGCCAAAAAACGGTATCTTAAGTGTTGCATACTTACATTTGCATATAAATATAATTTGGTTATTCTTTTTCTTGTATTGCATCATACTGACGTAGCTTTATGAAACATTTATGTTTGTAATATACTAGTGTTAAGAACTCGTTCAATGCACGAAGAGAAATTCGTGAAAACATTAAAATTTCTTTTTTTCTCAAACTGCTAATTTTATAAATAGAAATTTGTACCTGCAACAGGTCAACGAGGGAAGTGCAAGTGCCAGCGAGATTTTAGCCGGGGCATTACATGATAACGGTCGAGCTATTCTTGTGGGGAACAAAACATTTGGTAAAGGAAAGATTCAGGTACAGTATTTTAATCATGTTATTGAACAAATATTTCCAAAAGAAGCATGGCATGTATGTAATGTAAATATGAAGTGGATATATTACTCTGAGTGCGTCCCATTTTCAGTTTCAAAGGCATGTACCAAGCATATATATATATATATATATATATATATATATATATATATATATATATATATATATATATATATATATATTCTGATTTTGAATGATGTTGTTTCATTCTATAGAATATTAACCCTGCATTCTTCGAAATAATTCGTGGTCAAAAGGTGCTATTGTAATTGATGTTTTTCCATTGAAATGAATTTCGAAGTTAATAGTAAGTTCTAATCAGTGATTCTTGCATGAACACCTTGCTTACAGGCACAGCCAATCAAAAGTTCATGACAATATTAAAATAACTTCAAATTTATCGCCTTGTCTTAATATTATTCTAATGCATCTTAAGCTTTTAATTGATTGTGCACTTAGTCGCACAAGAATTTCTCCGATGTAGTACCATGACCCCTTTCCATTTTAATTAATCTTATGGAATATATCATTCTCAATGCTTATGCAGCCTTGAGCATTTGTGTATATCATGCATTTTAATTTCACACTCTAAAAATCTACATTTTAAGTCTTCAAGAATTTCTAGGTTGGTAATGTAACGCCCAAATATTTAATTAAATTATTTAATTAAATATTTAGGTATTCAATTATTTATTTATTTATTTATTTTAGTTGGTGTAATTATATTAACGTTGGATTAAGAGGTGTGTAATTGAATATTAGGGGATGGTGTTAGTGATTGGGCTTAAGCTGGAGGAAAGCCCGTGATCCAAATCCACTAGCTAGGCGCATAGGAGAAGCGCCTAGGCTAGGGTTTGGCTCACTTATGCGAACTGTTTGAGAAAAAGAGAGAAAACTTGCGAAATAGAGAGAGGAGAAGAGAGAAAGAGTACGGCGCGCATATCCAAGGGAGAGGAAGAAGAGGAATTCTCGAATTCAAGGGAGCAGAGAGGAGCTGTGTTTCTGAGGTTCTGTTGGTGACTCGATCAAGAGAATTGGTGCTCTCCTACTATGAGGTAAGGGTGGGGTTCTTCCTTATAATGGGGTTTCATGATGGGGTTATATGGGGATAGGTCCTATAGTACCCTTTGATGGATTGTGATGTTTGATTTGGTGTTAGTTGAATTATAACTAGGTTGGATTGAAATTTGACATTTGTTTGTGATAGTTGTGACTCTAGAACTTGGTGCTCATTGTTGTTATTACTAAACGCATGCTAGGTGTTCGATTAAATTGTTGTTTGGTGTTGTGAGTGACAAATTATGATGATTGACATTGGTGATTAAGGATTGGTGATGTGAATTGGTGAATTAACGAAATTATTAAACCCTAGGGCGCCATGGGCGCCATTGTCCTAGATGCTGTTTTTGGCGCCCTGCTGCTGGGCGCCGTGTGCCAGGATGTTGTTGCTGCTGTGTTCTGAGTCCTGGGCGCCATGGGCGCCAAACTTGCTGTTGTTGTGTTCCCTGCGTGTGTTGCAGTTTTTGTCGCCCTGCTGCTGGGCGCCGTGTCTGGGCGTGTTCCCTGTGCCATGTTGCGTTTTCGTTTGTGTTGTAGGCTGTCTGGGCGCCAAGGGCGCCAATTCCTGTGTTTTGGTGCGGTTCTGTGTGTTTCCAGGTGGACTGGGCGCCAAGGGCGCCATCTCCTGCAGTGTTGCTAGGCGCCCTGCTCCTGGGTGCCAGATTCAGTGTGTTGCCTGTTGTTGGGCGCCCTGCTCCTGGGCGCCAGTTCTTCTGTGTGGCTGTTTCCTGCTAGGCGCCCTGTGCCTGGGCGCCGTGTCTGGGGTGTGCTCCATGTTGTGTTGCGTTGCTGTGTCATTGTCCTGAGTTGCCTGGGCGCCAAGGGCGCCAGTTTCGGTGTGTTGGCCAGATTTTGCGTGTTGCTTGCTAGGCGCCCTGTGCCTGGGCGCCATTTTCAGCATGTGTCTCAGTTTTGTTCCTATTTTGTTTTTGCAATATCTTTTGACTCGGGTGTCCGATTGAGACGTTTCAAAATGTTTTGGAAAGCTTATTCAGAGTCCTAGCTGAACATTCTAATTTGAGACAAAGCAGTATGTTGTTTTGGAAAAATTGTCGTTGTCCCAATATTTTGGAAAATGGTCGTTGTCCCAGTATTTTAGAAAATTCTCGTTGTCCCAATATGTTGGAAACTTGTTGCCATCTTGGTGTCTTGGTGCTGTTTGAGCTAGGTGTGAAGGCTCAAACCTTGGTGTTGTGGGAGCTAGGTATGAAGGCTCCAAATATTGGTGTTCCGTTGTCTCGGGTAGTTGGTGTTTCGGTGTCGTTGGGCTAGGTGTGAAAGCTCAACTTTTCTGAGTCGGTGTCGTCGGTGTCCTTGCTTTGATGTGTAACACTCAAGGGGGGGATAAACGCTAAACTTTGGTTGTTATATTTTATTGTTTGGAGTCCATTCAGGACGTCATGATTTTATTGTTTTGAATCTTATTTCTATTTCCGCTGCGTGGTGATGTATTTTTGACAAAGTTATTTATATCGTATGAGACGTTTTATTTAACGATGAATCACTAGTGGAAAAAAGGCTTTTTATATCGGTTAAAAATAACATTTCATATCGGTTCCCGAACCGATGCCGAAAAAGGAGATATAAAAAGTATGGACATTTCATATCGGTTCCTGAACCGTTATGAAAAGTTGTTTTTATATCGGTTCGCCCCTAGAACCGATATGAAAAGTCTCTTTTTTTAAAAAAAAAAAGACTTTTCATATCGGTTCCCATAGAAAACCGATATGAAAAGTCTCTTTTTTTTAAAAAAAAAGAGACTTTTCATATCAGTTTTCTATGGGAACCGATATGAAAAGTCTCTTTTTTTTAAAAAAAAAAAGTATCACTGAACTAGCATGCACTTGAGCTAGCCCTTCTTTCTGGTAAAACCTCGCAACAATAGTTCATCAGAATTTACACCTGCAATACTAAACTCGTGGACTGCAAAACTATATTACACCTGCAATACTAAACTGAATTACCAATTTATCTCCAGAGCATGTGTAGGAAACTACCCATTAAATAAGTCAGAAATGTTCAAGTAACATAGTACTAATATTATTACTTGCAGTACATACAACAAATCAGAACATACAAAGAATGACTTTAGTTAGATGCATTTGTTTGCATTGGTCTCCACCACTTTTTTGCATCATCCTCACCAAACCTTAGGCAACAATGGTAGGAGTTTCCGAAGGCTTCTTCTCAGGCTCAGTTGAGACCACGGTTGTAGTTTCTAAAGCCTTGTTATCACCCTCAGCAGAGGTCACTGCTGCAATTTCTGAAGGTTTGTTATCAGCCTCAGAGGCAACTGTTGCAGTTTCTAAAGGCTTGTTTTCAGGCTCGGCTGAGGCGACGGTTTCGGTGGGATTGTTTTCAGGCTCCACCCAGAAGGCAGTCTTCTTTCTAGTTTTGGAAACAATCTCAAAAACTTGTTCTGGCTTCACATGCTTGAAGTTAAACTGATGCCGTTTTTCTCTTTAATCAGCTGGCATATCCAAAGCATAACCAATAGAAGCAGCAACCTCTATGATGTTCCATGGACTTACCAAGACAGCACCAGCACCAAGTGACTGTGCCGCACCTGCAAACTGATAATAAATCAAAAATTTAATTTTTTTGAGTCTCAATCATCTAGTGATTTTAGTAGGAGTTAATTATGCTATAATACAATAAATGAAGATATCAAAAAAGAAACGAATTACCTCACTTAAAATGAGAACCCCTTTCTTGGAAGCTTGAATATAAATAAATATCCGATTCAATCCTAAGGCAATCTGCTCTGTTTCCAATTTGCTCCACACTCTCACATGAAAGAGAAAAAAAATTGACATCAATGCAGGCTCTTATAAATGCCAGTTTGAATTTTCTAGATAAAGAATAAAGTGCTAGAGTACGGCCAGCCAAGTATTACACCAATAGCAGAAACGGAAATAGTATGGGGTCTATGTACATACAAAAATAGTTAGAAGATCCATTTCAGTTCACAGCATTTTAGGCTTGTGGATTCTTATCAAAAGCCAACATAAGAAAGCAACACATGTTTCAATGGTGTAAAGACATCTATCTTAAATAGAAATATGCCACATGAAAATGTTTTCTTATGACTGCATACCTATTGCACCTTCTTTTGTTTGTTTGAACCTTTTGGAATCTTGCTCAAAACTATTGTGAATCTTTTGATGATGTGGGTGAATAATTCCATGTATCACGTGCATCTTCTCGTCAATTTGATCCTGGAACTTGTCGTACAACAGAGGAAGAGACAAGCTAAGAAGAATACCTGTCAAGAAAATTATTAAAAGAATTAAACAAAATTATCTGAGAAGACTTTCACAAAAGATAATCAGAGTGTGCAACAGTTACAGCGGCATAGCACTTACAGATATAGATCAAAGTCAGAAAATTAAACAGACTACCAATATATATTAGATTGTTTAAATCAGGATTTTGCAATATAGTTATGGCAATGAAAACTGATGAATGTGTGTTTGATTTGTGAAACAGAACTTATGCCAATAAATCTCAGAAAAAAACATGCTACATCAGAATGTTGTGAGATATTTGACTTGTGCAGTGAATTGATCCTTAGTAAGACCTGGCCAAATAGCGTTTTCTGATATGTAACATTTCAACAAATATTTTCAGATTCCTCTAGCAGAATAGCAGACATGAACATATAGAGGAAAATAAGACAAACCTGTAAGGTTTTCCTGTAGCCATTTTGAATTCTTGGGGCTAATGTGACTATCCCACCACCAAGAATATAAGCGCCTGGATTCATAATGAGACAAGGTAGCCATAACTCCAGCAAAGAACAGCTCATGTGGTTTTGATATGGCAAAAGTCAGATAGTGTTGTTCCTATTCGATACTCTTCAGGTTTGTTTTTCCATTGCTTGTACCTAACATTGTACATTTCATAAGAATAGCTTCAGATTCATGAGAACTCAAATTCCAACTTTTCTTAATATATAAAAAAATCTTATAAACTCTCAACATTGATGTTTTATTACCTATCAAACAGAAACTAGCATCGGGCAGTTTTTATACCTGTTTGAAGGTCTTTGCACGCAGATCTTCGAAGATCTGCAACCAAGAACCAAGGTTCAGAAGATTAGGGGTTGTGTTCGTCACAAACAGTGCAATAACAAACTGACACAGAAGAGAAGTCAGAGTTTATACCTTCGGTGAGCAGATTGTTGGTCATAGCTTCAAGATCGTACCAGAAAACACAAAGAAAAGAACAAATCAGAGTTTGAATCTTAGGGTTTCAAACCGTGAAGAACTGAGAAGAGTTTAAGGAGAAAGGAAACGTCATACCTGTTCGTTGAAGAGGAGGAAGTCTTCGCTGAGATTCTTGGCTTGATCCTCCATCAGAATCAAGCGTGAAGAAGAAACCCAGTTCGCTGTTTCTTGAAATTTTTCCTTGGCTTTCTTGAAACCCTCCGTGCTCTCTCTCGTCTTCTCCGTGAAACACCCCACCTATGTTCTTGGTTTCTCTGAAAACCTGATGAAGAGACACGCTCCAGAGTCACACCGAAGGAGGAGGGTAGAGGGCGAGGGCGAGGGCGAGGGCGAGCGAGGGAGAAACGAACGAGAGCGAGAGAGGGAGACTGAGAGAGGATGTTGCAGTGGAAGAGAAGGAGAAGAGAAGTGAAGGAGGAACGGTGGTGTTGGGTGGTGGGTGGTGGGGCTGCGTGGGTGGGTTTTGACGGAGAGAGTGAGAGAGTGAGACTGAAATGAGAGTGAGACTGAAATGAGAGAGATGAGGGAGACACATTGACGGAGAGAGTGAGAGAGTGAGATTGAAACAGCGAAGCGAAAGATACCTAATTTTTTAGTTTCTATAACGGGTGGTTTTTGAGCCGTTATGAAAGCCAATTTTTTTTTCACTTTTTATAACGGTTATGCAATGGAACCGATATGAAAGATACTTTTGCACTTTCTATATCGGTTCCATGGGAAACCGATATAAAAAGTGTAATTTTAATTACAAAATTGCCACCGCGTCACTTTCTATATCAGGCCGTTTTTAACCGATATAAATAACCGTTATAAAAAGCATTTTTCTTACTAGTGAATGTGTGACATCTCTTTTCGAAGTATGAAACAAATTTTTGTAAACTCTGATTTTATTAAATAGTTACCGGGTAGAAAAGGGGTGTTACATTAGTGGTATCAGAGCAAAAGTTCGGTCCGTCCGGCCAAGTTGTCCAGTCGTAGTGTCAATTGACAATAGTGTGTTGTCAATTATATCTAACTGTTGGTTGTTTTGTAGCAAGTGAGTTGAAATGGCTGGGAGGAACGATACTACAATTGCTGCTGCTCTAGCTGCTATGGCACAGGCTGTGCAAAATCAACAGAATGCTGGTGAGAATGCTGGGGCTCGGAGTTTGGCTACCTTTCAGAGAGAGAATCCGCCTACCTTCAAGGGCAAGTATGATCCCGATGGTGCTTTAGCTTGGTTGAAAGAAATGGAGAGGATTTTTCGAGTGATGGATTGTACCCAAGCACAGAAGGTCTGTTATGGTACGCATATGCTAGCTGAGGAAGCTGATGATTAGTGGATAGAGACGAGGCAGAGGTTGGAGGCTGCTAATGAAGAGGTTACCTGGGAAGTGTTCAGCAGAGAGTTTAACCGTAAGTATTATCCTGAAGATGTCCGAGGGAAGAAAGAGATTGAGTTTCTGGAGCTGAAACAAGGGAGTATGTCCGTATCGAAGTATGCCGCTAAGTTCGTGGAGCTAGCAAAATTTTATCCGCATTACACTGGAGCTAATGCTGAGTTTTCTAAGTGTATCAAGTTTGAGAATGGTTTGAGGCCCGAGATCAAGAAGGCAATCGGATATCAGAAGATCCGTGTATTTGCTGACTTGATTGATAGTTGCAGGATTTTTGAGGAGGATGGTAATGCTCACTACAAGATTGTGAATGATAAGAGGAGCAAGTTTCAAGGCCGTAGTAAGTCGTATGAGGTCCCTGCGGGCAAGGGTAAACAGAGAGCTGATGTGGCAAGAGGACTAGTGGGGGAGATGCCCCTGCTAGCATTGTGTGTTTTAAGTGTGGCAAGCCTGGCCACAAGAGTGTCATGTGCAGAAGCGACGTAAAGAAGTGTTTCAAGTGCGGTAAGGACGGTCATGTGGTGGCCGAATGTGAGCGCAAGGTAGTGGTCTGCTACAACTGTGGTGAAGAGGGGCACATTAGTACTCAGTGTCTGAAGCCGAAGAAGGAGAGGTCCAGTGGAAAAGTGTTCGCTTTGGCAGGTGAAGAGCCTACTGAAGATGATGGACTCATTAGAGGTACGTGCTTCATTAATGGTACTCCTTTAAAGTCTATTGTTGATACTGGTGCCACTCATTGTTTTATTGCTGCTGATTGTTGTAAGAGGTTGAATCTTGTATTGTCTGCTATGAATGGAGAGATGGTTGTCGACACTCCAGCTAAGGGGTCGGTAACTACCTCTCTAGTGTGTTCTCAGTGTCCCTGGTCGATCTTCGATAGAGACTTTGTTGTGGACTTTGTTTGTTTGCCGCTGAATGGATTAGATGTAATTTTGGGCATGAACTGGTTGGAGCATAACCATGTTCGTATTGATTGTCGTCGCAAGTGTGTGAGCTTTGGAGAGGAAGAGTCTGGTTTGTTATCTGCTAGTCAGTTGCGGAAGTTAGCAAAGGAGGGAGTTCAGTTATTCTCGCTGATGGCATCGCTGTCTGTTGAGAATCAAGCTATCATTGAAGAGTTGCAGGTGGTGCGCGAATTTCCTGAAGTCTTTCCTGATGAGATTCCTAGTGTACCGCCTGAGAGGGAAGTGGAGTTTTCTATTGATCTTGTACCCGGTACGGGGCCTATGTCTATGGCACCGTACAGGATGTCTGCGTCAGAATAGTCTGAGTTGAAGAAGCAACTTGAAGATCTGCTTAAGAAGAAGTTTATTAGGCCGAGTGTATCGCCATGGGGAGCTCCTGTGTTGCTTGTGAAGAAGAAGGATGGGAGCATGAGGTTGTGTGTTGACTATAGGCAGCTGAATAAGGTGACCATTAAGAACAAGTATCCATTGCCGAGGACAGACGACTTGATGGATCAGTTAGTGGGTGCTCGAGTGTTCAGCAAGATTGATCTGAGATCAGGTTATCATCAGATCAAGGTGAAGGATGGCGATGTTCAGAAGACTACTTTCAGGATGCGGTATGGGCATTATGAGTATTCGGTGATGCCGTTCGGTGTCACTAACGCGCCAGGTGTATTTATGGAGTACATGATTCGTATATTCCATACTTACTTGGATCGGTTCGTGGTTGTGTTCATTGACGACATCCTGATTTATTCGAAGTCAGAGGAAGAGCATGCGGAGCATTTGAGATTAGTATTGGAGGTCCTGAAAGACAAGAGACTGTATGCAAAGTTATCTAAGTGTGAATTCTGGTTGTCGGAAGTAAGTTTTCTGGGTCATATCATTTCTGGTAGGGGTATTGCTGTGGATCCGTCTAAGGTTGATGCCGTGATGCAGTGGGAGAGTCCGAAGTCGGCTACGGAGATTAGAAGCTTCTTAGGGTTGGCTGGTTACTACAGAAGGTTCATTGAAGGTTTATCTAAGTTGGCCCTTCCGTTGACGCAGTTGACTTGTAAGGGTAAGGCTTTTGTGTGGGATGCTCGTTGTGAGGAAAGTTTCCTTGAGTTGAAGAAGAGATTGACGACGTCTCCTGTCTTGACGTTGCCAAATCTGGGAGAGTCGTTCGTCGTGTATTGTGATGCTTCGAATTTGGGTTTAGGTGGCGTGCTTATGCAAAATGGGAAGGTGATTGCTTATGCGTCGAGGCAGTTAAGGATTCATGAGAAGAATTATCCAACGCATGATTTGGAGTTGGCTGCAGTAGTCTTTGTGCTGAAGATTTGGAGGCACTATTTGTATGGTTCCAGATTTGAGGTGTTCAGTGATCATAAGAGTTTGAAGTATTTATTTGACCAGAAGGAGCTGAAAATGAGGCAGCGAAGGTGGTTGGAATTGTTGAAAGACTATGATTTCGGTTTGAACTATCATCCAGGCAAAGCTAATGTTGTGGCTGATGCTTTAAGTCGAAAGTCCTTGCATATGTCGGCAATGATGGCTAAGGAGTTAGAGTTGATTGAGGAATTCAGGGATATGAGTTTGGTGTGTGAAGTGTCGCTTCAGAGTGTTAAGCTGGGTATGTTGAAGATTAATAATGAGTTCCTTGTCAATATCAGAGAAGCCCAGAAGTTGGATATCAAGTTGGTGGATTTGATGGTCGGGGATGATCAGCCTGAGGGTATTGATTTTAAGTTGGATGCACATGGTGTTTTGAGATTCCGTAATAGGGTTTGTATTCCTGAAGGCGCAGAGCTGAAGAGAGAAATTTTAGAAGAGGGTCATCGAAGTAAGTTGAGTATTCATCCGGGAGCTACGAAGATGTATCAAGATCTGAAGAAGTTGTTTTGGTGGCCTGGTATGAAGCGAGATGTGGCGCAGTTCGTTTATGCATGTTTGACTTGCCAGAAGTCAAAGGTGGAGCATCAGAAGCCTGCTGGACTGATTCAACCGTTAGAAATCCCGGAGTGGAAATGGGATAGCATTTCGATGGATTTTGTAACGGGATTGCCTAATACTGCGAAAGGGTATGATGCAATTTGGGTGATTGTTGACAGGTTGACAAAATTGTCTCATTTTGTTCCTATCAGCATCACGTATCCGGTGTCGAAGCTGGCAGAGATTTATATCCGGGAGATTGTGAAGCTTCATGGGGTTCCTAAGAGTATTGTTTCGGATAGAGATCCGAGGTTCACTTCAGTTTTTGGAAGAGTTTGCAAGAGAAGTTGGGGTCTAAGTTGAGGTTGAGTTCGGCATATCATCCTCAGACAGATGGTCAGTCAGAGAGGACGATTCAGTCATTAAAATATTTGTTGAGATCTTGTGTTTTGGAACAAGGAGGTTCGTGGGATTCCTACCTTCCACGGATAGAGTTCACGTATAACAATAGTTACCATTCTAGTATCGGGATGGCACCTTTTGAGGCATTGTATGGTCGGAAGTGTAGAACCCCGCTGTGTTGGTATGAGTCTGGAGAGAGTGTGGTGCTTGGACCGGAGATTGTTCGAGAGACAACCGAGAAGAAAAAGTTGATCCGCGAGAAGATGAAGGCTTCGCAGAGTCGTCAGAAGAGTTATCACGACAAAAGGAGAAAAGATTTAGAGTTCCAAGAGGGTGAGCATGTATTTTTGAGAGTCACTCCAGTGACTGGTGTTGGCCGTGCTTTGAAGTCGAAAAAGCTCACTCCTCGATTCATTGGTCCTTATCAGATTTCCGGGAGAGTTGGGAATGTGGCGTATAGTGTGGCTTTACCGCCAAATCTTTCGAATTTGCACGACGTGTTTCACGTGTCGCAACTTCGGAAGTACATTTCGGATTCATCTCATGTGATTCACATGGATGACGTGGAGGTACGGGATAATCTCACGGTGGAGACTATGCCTGTGCGGATTGAAGACCATGAGGTGAAGGTGTTAAGAGGCAAGGAAATTGCATTGGTGAAGGTGGTCTGGTTAGGAGCTGCCGGTGAGAGCATGACTTGGGAGTTGGAGAGTAAGATGCGGGAGTCCTATCCAGAGCTGTTTGATTCAGGTGAGTTTTCGAGGACGAAAACATTCTAAGTGGGGGAGAGTTGTAACGTCCAAATATTTAATTAAATTATTTAATTAAATATTTAGGTATTCAATTATTTATTTATTTTAGTTGCTGTAATTATATTAACGTTGGATTAAGAGGTGTGTAATTGAATATTAGGGGATGGCGTTAGTGATCGGGCTTAAGCTGGAGGAAAGCCCGTGATCCAAGTCCACTAGCTAGGCGCATAGGAGAAGCGCCTAGGCTAGGGTTTGGCTCACTAATGCGAACTGTTTGAGAAAAAGAGAGAAAACTTGCGAAATAGAGAGAGGAGAAGAGAGAAAGAGTACGGCGCGCATATCCAAGGGAGAGGAAGAAGAGGAATTCTCGAATTCAAGGGAGGAGAGAGGAGCTGTGTTGCTGAGGTTCTGTTGGTGACTCGATCAAGAGAATTGGTGCTCTCCTACTATAAGGTAAGGGTGGGGTTCTTCCTTATAATGGGGTTTCATGATGGGGTTATGTGGGGATAGGTCCTATAGTACCCTTTGATGGATTGTGCTGTTTGATTTGGTGTTAGTTGAATTATAACTAGGTTGGATTGAAATTTGACATTTGTTGGTGATAGTTGTGACTCTAGAACTTGGTGCTCATTGTTGTTATTACTAAACGCATGCTAGGTGTTCAATTAAATTGTTGTTTGGTGTTGTGAGTGACAAATTATGATGATTGACATTGGTGATTAAGGATTGGTGATGTGAATTGGTGAATTAACGAAATTATTAAACCCTAGGGCGCCATGGGCGCCATTGTCCTAGATGCTGTTTTTGGCGCCATGCTGCTGGGCGCCGTGTGCCAGGATGTTGTTGCTGCTGTGTTGAGTCCTGGGCGCCATGGGCGCCAAAGTTGCTGTTGTTGTGTTCCCTGCGTGTGTTGCAGTTTTTGGCGCCCTGCTGCTGGGCGCCGTGTCTGGGCGTGTTCCCTGTGCCATGTTGCGTTTTCGTTTGTGTTGTAGGCTGTCTGGGCGCCAAGGGCGCCAATTCCTGTGTTTTGGTGCGGTTCTGTGTGTTTCCAGGTGGACTGGGTGCCAAGGGCGCCATCTCCTGCAGTGTTGCTAGGCGCCCTGCTCCTGGGCGCCAGATTCAGTGTGTTGCCTGTTGTTGGGCGCCCTGCTCCTGGGCGCCAGTTCTTGTGTGTGGTTGTTTCCTTGTAGGCGCCCTGTGCATGGGCGCCGTGTCTGGGGTGTGCTCCACGTTGTGTTGCGTTGCTGTGTCATTGTCCTGAGTTGCCTGGGCGCCAAGGGCGCCAGTTTCGGTGTGTTGGCCAGATTTTGCGTGTTGCTTGCTAGGCGCCCTGTGCCTGGGCGCCATTTTCAGCATGTGTCTCAGTTTTGTTCCTATTTTGTTTTTGCAATATCTTTTGACTCGAGTGTCCGATTGAGACGTTTCAAAATGTTTTGGAAAGCTTATTCAGAGGCCTAGCTGAATATTCTAATTTGAGACAAAGTAGTCTGTTTTTCTGGAAAAATTGTCGTTGTCCCAATATTTTGGAAAATGGTCGTTGTCCCAGTATTTTAGAAAATTTTCGTTGTCCCAATATGTTGGAAAGTTGTTGTCATCTTGGTGTCTTGGTGCTGTTTGACCTAGGTGTGAAGGCTCAAACCTTGGTGTTGTGGGATCTAGGTGTGAAGGCTCCAAATATTGGTGTTCCGTTGTCTCGGGTAGTTGGTGTTTCGGTGTCGTTGGGCTAGGTGTGAAAGCTCAACTTTGGTGATATTTGGTGATTGATTTTGGTGTGTCACATTGTGACTATTTTGGATGATTGTCTGTGTGCATTCATGGTGACGCATACAGCATGTGCATTTATTTTGGTGAAGACCTTTGGTCTTGGAGCTAGGTGTGAAAGCTCAAATTTTTCTAAAACTGGTGAGCCGGGTGTGAAAGCTCAATTTGTGGTGAATTGGTGAGCCGGGTGTGAAAGCTCTCAATTTTGGTGACGCCTCTATTTACAGGAAAAAATTTTGGTGATTTGGTACCACATGCATATGCCCGTTGGTGTGGGTTGCATTCATACATTATGATGACATTGGTGACTGATTGTGATGTTATAACTTGACGTGTGTTTATAATTTGATGTGTGTAGTGGAGTGGTAGATATAGTATCATATTCTAGCATATTTCCTATCATTTTACGCTATTATATTGAAGATATCTCACCCCTTCTGTTTGAATGTTACCCCTATGCGGTAACGTGCAGGTGATTGCGAGTGAAGGCTTAGGTACCTTCGCTATTCTGAGTCGGTGTCGTCGGTGTCCTTGCTTTGATGTGTAACACTCAAGGGGGGGATAAACGCTAAACTTTGGTTGTTATATTTTATTGTTTGGAGTCCATTCAGGACGTCATGATTTTATTGTTTTGAATCTTATTTCTATTTCCGCTGCGTGGTGATGTATTTTTGACAAAGTTATTTATATCGTATGAGACGTTTTATTTAACGATGAATGTGTGACATCTCTTTTCGAAGTATGAAACAAATTTTTGTAAACTCTGATTTTATTAAATAATTACCGGGTAGAAAAGGGGTGTTACAGGTAACATAGCTTCCATACATGGTTCTAGGGTAATTTTTGTTTCCTTTTCCATGCCTTATCATGCTTTGATATGGTTGTTAAAGGATTAGTGAAAAACTAAAGACTAACTAATGGATCTTACTTTGGAAAGTGTTTATTTGGAGGATGTCAAATAGTGTTTCATCAAGTCATATAGACAATCATTTATATTTGGAATTTAGGCTTGGTCTTGATTCATCAAGTCTTTGCAACACCTTAGAGAGCAAACTCCAAAATATGAAGACCCTATACGGCCATAAGAAATCATCTAAGTTTTAGATTTTATAGTTCAAAATTGTTTATTATAAAAGCATTTCTGTTTAGGATCTGTCAGAGGTTTTCAGTTCATATTGTTTGCAGACAGCTCCCTTGTTTTAGTTTACCTTAATGTTCAAGCTTTCTTCACCTAGAACATATTTTTATGAACCACTTAGACACATAATTCACATCTGTGCATAGAATGATGTGTTATGTTTTTATGGTGACGTAAGTAAATTGATTATTGTTGAGTACAACTTCCCTTTCCACCTTTAATACTTGGTTAAAATAACTTCCCTTTTTCCCTTTAATACTTGATTAAAATTAGCTTTGGCTGTTTTTAGAAAGCATAATGCGGTTGTTGATTTGGAAAATAATTTGTTAACGGTAAAATGGTTGTGACAAACGCAAACTTTTTTTTGTTGATAATCATTTTACTCAGATGCACTTATGCAGATGAATTTAGAGATTGTTTCACTCGCTATGGAGAAGTCAAAGATAACCAGATAATGCGGGATCACTCTACGAATCGTTCTCGTGGCTTTGGGTTTATTACCTTTGACACTGAGGAAGCTGTTGATGACCTTCTATCTATGGGGAACAAGATTGAGTTTGCTGGAACTCAGGTGAGGATCTTCTATTCAGTATGAGTAACTGAATTGCATTATTGTATCCAGCAGATGTAGGCCATGGGGTACAGGGTTGTGAAGGGATCTGGCTTCTGTACTGAACTCCCAAATCCTTAGTGTTAATGTGTAAGTTTGAGATTTTCTTTGGCAGAAAGTTCAAGTTGAGTTAGCATAGGGTTAGAAAACATTAAAAGACAGAGGCTTCTTGGTTTTATCGTTGCCCTAAGTTGCATTTCTTTTTTTAGTATGTAAAAGGAGCTTTTGTGTTGGGTTGAAAAATTCACACAAGTTTTACATCAAATTTTGGAGTATAAACTTCCACACCATAAATCATTTCACTTCAAACTCAGTTTTTCAAAATCAACTTGATAACATCAATTTCATTCAAAATCTCATTTGGTAAACACTCTTAAATGTACTGGTTGCATAGCACTTCACATAAGAAAATGAGTTTACTATTTGAGTAGTACACTATCCTTTTTATCAACCTAGTAGAAGGGTTTCTTAGTTGACTGTTTGAACTACCATTGTGGGTTGGTGCCTTATGAGCATGCATAATTTATTTCTATCATTTGAGAGATGAAATAACTTTTGGATTTTTTAATTTTTTTCTTCATTAAATTAAATGCAATTTTCATCAACAAAGCAAATTTGTTATCTTTCTTTTGTAGGTTGAGATCAAGAAAGCTGAACCAATCACAACGAGAGGTAAGCTATAATTTTTGATGCCCTTCTTGATCCTGGTAATCTTCATTCAGCTGATGTTGCAAGGGTTTTCTGTCTTGAAACGATTGATTTTGTTTTTGGGCTAGGATTATTTTTGTAGTATTAGTCTGGCTGCTTGCCATTCTTGTTTTTTTATTTACTCTGAACTGTTTCCCCATTCCTTGCAGGTTACTTTGACTGGTTTTAGGTCTGGAAAATTCATGACACTGGTGGCCACCAATGTTGCAGCTAGAGGTCTAGACATTAATGATCTGCAGGGAGTTCCAGAAAAGAAGCTTTGAGGTCACATAGGCTCTTTTGGTGTGACTGGAATGTTTGGTGATATTTGTTGAAACATAGATGATACTGGTCTCGTTGAAAATATCTTTTGTGTATTGTATTGTATTGTGAACTTAGCCAATAGTGCTCAAGTTTCAAAATCACTAAATCAGTAATGTTTTATAGTAAACTGACCTCTATATTTTTTTTGTAATTTTTTTTTCTTTTTTTTACAATCTATGGCAACGGTTTTAAACTGTTGTATTTACTAGAGAATAGCAACGGTTTTATACCAAGCAACGATTTTATTCTATAAACGACAACGGTTTTTTAGTGTTGTCATATCTGACAACAGTTTTTAGGTGTTGCCATAACAGGCAACGGTTTTTAAGTGTTGCCATAACTGGCAACGGTTTGTGCCCGTTGCCATTGTGTGAAAATAAAAACCGTTGCGTTTAAGTTATCAATGGCAACGGTTTTAGGTTTTCGTTGTCTTTGGTCACAAAAACCGTTGCCTTTAGACTAGGCAACGCCCGCAACAACAACGGTTTCAAAACCGTTGCCAAAGGTTATGGCAAGGGTTTTTTGGCTTTCGGAAACGGTTTTTGACCGTTGCCATAGGGTCTAAATGTTGTAGTGTGACAAACAAGGTAGAGTACAAGAGGTGGTTATTCCGGCAAGAAGGAACGCTAGTGGTAAGAGATTCGGTTTTGTTCGTTTTTTCGACGTGAAATAACCGGATAGATTGGCAATTATCCTGGATAACATTTTTGTGGAGGGGGAGAAGATTCATGTCAATGCTCCTAGACACCAAAGGGAGGCTAATAAGCATCATTGGCCGAAAGCCAATACTATTGTTCATACAAAAGTTCCGCAAAAAGTGTGGAAGGAAAAGATTCAACCAAACGCTCATCACCAGGAAGGTGAGGAGAAGGGTGTGTGGTCCTTTGAGATTCCGGATGTTGGACCATTGTCTAAAGCAATGGTGGGGGAAGTTATCAATCCGGGAAAGGCTTATAATATGCATGATGATTGTTAGACAAGGGGTGTTTACTATCAAAGCTACTCCGATGGGAGCCAACCTTGTGCTTTTGGAAGATGGAAAGGACGACGAGGACTTCAGTGGATTTATTGAGAATGCGAAGGATTGGTTGTTTCAATGGTTTAAATGGGTACGTCTGTGGAAACCAACTGATGTCGATCCAGAAAGGGTATCTTGGATCAGGTGTTATGGGATTCCAGTGCATGCATGGAATACTGATTTTTTCGAGAAACTATCAGCCGGTACTGGTACTTATGTATGCTCTGATGATAATACTGCGTTGAATAGGTCATTTGATGTTGCGCGAATCATGGTTCACACTCAAATCACGGAAACGATCAACAAGGTGGTCCAAGTGTGCATTAATAAGGTTCCTTTTATAGTTAAAATGGTCGAAGATTGGTGTGGCCCGGTGATGTGGACTAAGGTTGACCCTAAAATGGTATGTGATGATTCCTCTAGTTCTGATGAGGAGATCCTGGAGTCTTATTTTTCCGGCACCAGTGATCTTAACGGCAAAGCGGTTGGAGAAGATGACGCATTTAATGGGGAGTTAATGCCCAGCAATTTGATGGGGAGTAATTGCGCTATTAAGGACGGATTAAATGATAAGGTTGTTAATGAGGAGGAGCCTTTGTGGAAAAGTTCAAATTTCAACTTTGATAGAAATCATGAGTCAATATTTGGTGGGGCCAAGGAAGATGGGACGAGTCCAACTATTGTGGAGGAATCCTTCTTTTCTTCTAATAAAAAATCGGGCCATGCTGTTAACACCTCGGGGACAAATGCTTTGTCTAGTGAATCTTTGGGCCAATCAAGCCCAATGGTGCCTACTGCTATTCGGCCTGAGAATCTTAGTGTTGCACCCCCTGTGTTGATTAAACCCAGAAAAGAGCGCAAGTTATTAATGGTGGGGCCAAAGCATAACCCAAAAAACGGCAGGTTGAAAAAAGCAACGCGTGAGCTCAAGTCTGTTTCCACCGCTTCGCTTGAGGTAGGCAATGATGGCAATGATATTCCTATTTCGGCTCAACAACGGACTAATTCTTCATCATCATTTTCGGCGGGGATGGTTTTGTGTGATGGTTCTATTTCATCCGGTGACATTGCTTGTTGTAATAATAAGTTTTGGATTCTCCAAAGTAAGACTGTGGCGCAAAAGGTTTGGGATGCTGCAAAAAATTTAGGTGTTTAAGGCAACATGCCTGATGATCATTACGTCAAGTTGATTGAGGAAGGGGAGGCTAGAGATGAAGAGGCATGCAGTAGGAGGGTGAACTCTAACGGGGTCCCACGAATTTGTTATCTTTAAATATGAGAGGGTGGGGTGATCATAGCAAACAGCGCCGGCTAGCAGCTAATATTAAATTTGGAGGCTTTGATTTTATCTGTATTCAGGAAACAAAGGGAATTGATTGATGAGAGGGAAGTGGGGGTGCTATGGGGCACCAAGTCCTTCAAATTTATTTTCCAACTGTCGAATGGTCTTTTGGGTGGTATTTTATGTTCTTGGATTGATAGTGGCTGGACTGTTTCTTCTTTTTTTAATGGCGAAGGATTTTTGGGGGTTAGTATTTCTTTTCAATCTTTTATTGTGCATGTTATCAATGTTTATGCACCTTGTTCGGTTGCTGCGAAGAGAAGGTTGTGGAATGAG
The DNA here is from genome assembly GCA_039519185.1 of Astragalus membranaceus. Lineage (NCBI taxonomy): Eukaryota > Viridiplantae > Streptophyta > Magnoliopsida > Fabales > Fabaceae > Astragalus > Astragalus membranaceus. The sequence goes on along the minus strand of CM076846.1, from coordinate 135,667,800 downwards.
TTGTTGTTGCTTAAACAAAATATTGGGGAAGGTGAATGGTGTGTAGTTGGGGATTTTAATGCCATTACTAGTGTGGAGGAGCGGAAGGGGAGAAGCGGCGATAGTTCTTTTATGGAGATCTCTGATTTCAACAACTTTATAGCGACCATGGACATGATTGATGTTCCGGTGTCAGGTAACAGATTTTCTTGGTATAGTTCGGATGGTTTATATATGAGTCGATTGGATACGTTCCTTGTCTCCGAACGATTAATTGACTTGTGGGGTATATCTGGGCAATGGATTGACAATCGTGATATTTCTGACCATAATCCTATTTGGCTTCTTCGCCTAGCAAAAGATTGGGGACCCAAGCCTTTCCGGGTTATCAATGCTTGGATCGAACATTCTGATTTCTTACCTTTTGTGAAGGCGTGTTGGGATGAGTTCAATGTTAGGGGGTTACAAAGCTCATGTCGTGAAGGAAAAATTCAAGCTGCTTAAGGAGAAATTGAGGAGGTGGAATAAAGAGGTGTTTGGTAAGATTGATTTGGACATCGAGTCGTTGGTTCGGGATTTGAATTCGCTTGATCATGCCTTGTTTGATGGTTGGGATGGTTCGCTGTTGTTAAATAGAAAGGATGTGTCGAATTCCTTTTGGAAACAAACTCAATTGAAGGAATCTATTTTGGCCCAGAAGTCTAAAGCTAGATGGATCAAAGGGGGGATATAAACACTGTAACGCCCAAATATTTAATTAAATTATTTAATTAAATATTTAGGTATTCAATTATTTATTTTATTTATTTTAGTTGGTGTATTATAATAACGTTGGATTGAGAGGTGTGTAATTGGATTTTAGGTGATGGCGTTAGTGATCGGGCTTAAGCTGGAGGAAAGCCCGTGATCCAAGCCCGCTAGCTAGGCGCATAGGAGAAGCGCCTAGGCTAGGGTTTAGTGGCATATGCGAATTGGCTTGAGAAAGAAAGAAAGGAGAGTTGCGAAATAGAGAGAGGAGAAGAGAGAAGGGTACGGCGCGAATTCAAGGGAGGAGAAGAAGAGGAGAATTTCGCATAATCCAAGGGACAGAGAGGAGCTGTGTTGCTGAGGTTCTGTTGGTGACTTGATTAAGGGAATTGGTGCTCTCCTAATATAAGGTAAGGGTGGGGTTCTTCCTTATAATAGGGTTTTATGATGGGGTTTATGTGGGGATAGATCCTATGATGCCTAGAGCTTGATTTTGATGTGTAGTTTGGTGTTAGTCGAATTGTATATAGGTTGATTGAAAATACTTGCTCGTTGGTGATTGTTGTGATCCTAAAATTGGTGATTCGTTGTTGTTATAACTAATAGCATGCTAGGTGTTCGATAAAATGTTTGTTTGATGTTGTGATTCCCAAATTAAGGTGATTGGCATTGGTGATTAAAAATTTATGAGCTAAATTGGTGATATGATTTGCATATGTGGTGTTTTGGTGAGTTTGGGTGATGCTGTTTTTGGTACCCAGTGCAAGGGCGCCGTGTCTGAGTCATGTTGCGTTCGGTCTTGTTGCTGTTTTTGGTGCCCTGGGTGTGGGTGCTGTGTTCCAGGGTGTGTTGTATCTTGGCGCAGGGGCGCCATGGGTGCCTGATTCCTGTGTGTGTTGCGCGCTGTCTTGGCGCAGGGGGCGCCATGGGCGCTGTGTCTGGTTGTGTCCTGTTGGTGTTGCGTTTTGTTTTGGGTTGTCTGGGCGCCAAGGGCGCCATGTCCTGCAGTGTTGCCTGTTGTGTTGCTGCCTGTTGCTAGGCGCCCTGCTCCTGGGCGCCAAAGTCATCTGTGTTGCGTTGGTTGCCAGGCGCCCTGCTCCTGGGCGCCAGAGTCAGTTTTGTTGCCTGTTGCTAGGCGCCCTGCTCCTGGGCGCCAGTTTGCTGCGTTGCGTTTCCCTGCTAGGCGCCCAGTGCCTGGGCGCCATTTTCAGGATGTTGCTCAATTGTTCCCCGGTTTTGTTTTTGACATATCTTTTGACTCGGGAGTCCGATTTAGACGTTTCAAAATGTTTTGGAAAGATTATTCAGAGGCCTAACTTATTATTATAATTTGAGGCAAAGTGACCCATTTTTCTGGAAAAGTTGTTTTAACGTTGGTGTAGTCGTTAAATGGTGATGTTTTAAAAGAAAATTGTCGTTTGTCTCCGGTGTTGTGAAAAACCCTCGTGTCTCAAATGTTTTAGAAAATTGTTGTCAACTTGGTGTATTGGTGCTGTTTTGGAAAATTGTTGTCTCCTTGGTGTCTTGGTGTTATTTTGAGAAATTGTTGTCCTCTAGGTGCCTTGGTGCGGTTTGATGCTAGGTGTGAAGGCTCAAACCTTGGTGTTGTTGGAACTAGGTGTGAAGGTTCCAAGTCTTGGTGTTCTGTTGTGTCGGGTAATTTGGTGTTTCGGTGTCGTTGTGGCTAGGTGTGAAAGCCCAACTTTGGTGATATTTGGTGATTGTTGTTGGTGTGTCACATTGTGACTAATTTGGTGATTGTCTGTGTGCATTCATGGTGTCGCATACAGCATATGCATTATTTTGGTGAAGACCTTTGGTCTTGGAGCTAGGTGTGAAAGCTCAAATTTTTATAAAAACTAGTGAGCCTGGTGTGAAAGCTCGATTTTTGGTGAATTGGTGAGCCTGGTGTGAAAGCTCTCAATTTTGGTGACGCCCCTATTTACGGGCAAGACTTTTGGGGATTTTGGTACCACATGCATATGCACGTTGGTGTGGGTTGCATTCATGCATCGTCATGACATTTGGTGACTGGTTGAGATGTTTATAATTTGATGTAATGTTTATATTTGGACGTATGTTTATAAATTGATGTGTGTAGTGGAGTGGTAGATATAGTATCGTATTCTAGCATATTTCCTATCATTTTATGCTATTATATTGAAGATATCTCACCCCTTCTGTTTGAATGTTACCCCTATGCGGTAACGTGCAGGTGATTGCGAGTGAAGGCTTAGGTACCTTCGCTATTCTGAGTCGGTGTCGTCGGTGTCCTTGCTTTGATGTGTAACACTCAAGGGGGGATAGACGCTAAAATTTGGATTATTATATTTTGTTATTTGGACTCCATTCAGGACGTTATAATTTCATGTGTTTTGAATCTTAATTGTATTTTCGCTGCGTGGTGATGTATTTTTGACCAGGTGTTATTTATATCGTATGAGACATTTTATTTAACGATGATGTGTGACATCTCTTTTCGAAGTATGAAAAAATTTTGTAACTCTGATTTATTAAATAATTACCGGGTAGAAAATGGGTGTTACATTAGTGGTATCAGAGCAAAAAGTTCGGTCTGTCCGGCCAAGTTGTCCAGTCGTAGTGTCAATTGACAATGGTGTGTTGTCAATTATATCTATCTGTTGGTTGTTTTTGTAGCAAGTGAGTTGAAATGGCTGGGAGGAACGACACTGCATTTGCTGCTGCTCTAGCTGCTATGGCACAAGCTGTGCAGAATCAACAGAATGCTGGTGAGAATGCTGGGGCTCGGAGTTTGGCTACCTTTCAGAGAGAGAATCCGCCTATGTTCAAGGGCAAGTATGTTCAAGGGCAAGTATGTTCAAGGGCTACCTTTTAGCTTGGTTGAAGGAAATGGAGAGAATTTTTCCAGTGATGGATAGTACCCAAGCACAGAAGGTCTGCTATGGTACGCATATGCTAGCTGAGGAAGCTGATGATTGGTGGTTAGAGACGAGGCAGAGGTTGCAGGCTGCTAATGAAGAGATTACCTGGGAAGTTTTCAGCAGAGAGTTTAACCGTAAGTATTATCCGGAAGATGTCCGAGGGAAGAAAGAGATTGAGTTTCTGGAGCTGAAACAAGGGAGTATGTCCGTATCGGAGTATGCCGCTAAGTTCGTGGAACTGGCAAAGTTCTATCCACATTACACTGGAGCTAATGCTGAGTTTTCTAAGTGTATCAAGTTTGAGAATGGTTTGAGGCCCGAGATCAAGAAGGCAATCGGATATCAGAAGATCCGTGTTTTCGCTGACTTGATTGATAGTTGCAGGATTTTTGAGGAGGATAGTAATGCTCACTACAAGATTGTGAATGATAAGAGGAGCAAGTTTCAAGGCCGTAGTAAGCCGTATGAGGTCCCTGCGGGCAAGGGTAAGCAGAGAGCTGATGCTGGCAAGAGGACTAGTGGGGGAGATGCCCCTGCTAGCATTGTGTGTTTTAAGTGTGGCAAGCCTGGCCACAAGAGTGTCATGTGTAGAAGCGACGTAAAGAAGTATTTCAAGTGCGGTAAGGAAGGTCATGTGGTGTCTGAATGTGAGCGCAAGGCAGTGGTCTGCTACAACTGTGGTGAAGAGGGGCATATCAGTACTCAGTGACCGAAGCCGAAGAAAGAGAGGTCCAGTGGAAAAGTGTTTGCTTTAGCAGGTGAAGAGCCTACTGAAGATGATGGACTCATTAGAGGTACGTGCTTCATTAATGGTACTCCTTTAAAGTCTATTGTTGATACTGGTGCCACTCATTGTTTTATTGCTGCTGATTGTTGTAAGAGGTCGAATCTTGCATTGTCTGCTATGAATGGAGAGATGGTTGTCGACACTCCAGCTAAGGGGACGGTAACTACCTCTCTAGTGTGTTCCCAATGTCCCTTGTCGATCTTCGACAGAGACTTTGTTTGTTTGCCGCTGAATGGATTAGATGTAATTTTGGGCATGAACTGGTTGGAGCATAACCATGTTCGCATTGATTGTCGTCGCAAGTCTGTGAGCTTTGAAGAGGAAGAGTCCGGTTTGTTATCTGCTAGTCAGTTGCGGAAGTTAGCAAAGGAGGGAGTTCAGTTATTCTCGCTGATGGCATCGCTGTCTGTTGAGAATCAAGCTATCATCGAAGAGTTGCAGGTGTTGCGCGAATTTCCTGATGAGATTCCTAGTGTACCGCCTGAGAGGGAAGTGGAGTTTTCTATTGATCTGGTACCCGGTACGAGGCCTGTGTCTATGGCACCGTACAGGATGTCTGCATCGGAATTGTCTGAGTTGAAGAAGCAACTTGAAGATCTGCTTGAGAAGAAGTTTATTAGGCCGAGTGTATCGCCGTGGTGAGCTCCTGTGTTGCTTGTGAAGAAGAAGGATGGGAGCATGAGGTTGTGTGTTGATTATAGACAGCTGAATAAGGTGACCATTAAGAACAAGTATCCACTGCCGAGGATAGACGATTTGATGGATCAGTTAGTGGGTGCTCGAGTGTTCAACAAGATTGATTTGAGATCAGGGTATCATCAGATCAAGGTGAAAGATGGAGATGTTCAGAAGACTGCTTTCAGGACACGGTATGGGCTTTATGAGTATTCGGTGATGTCGTTCGGTGTCACTAACGCGCCGGGTGTATTTATGGAGTACATGATTCGTATATTCCATACTTACTTGGATCGGTTCGTGGTTGTGTTCATTGACGACATCCTGATTTATTCGAAGTCAGAGGAAGAGCATGCAGAGCATTTGAGATTAGTGTTGGAGATCCTGAAAGAGAAGAAGATGTATGCAAAGTTGTCTAAGTGTGAATTCTGGTTGTCAGAAGTAAGTTTTCTGGGTCATATCATTTCTGGTAGGGGTATTGCTGTGGATCCGTCTAAGGTTGATGCCGTGATGCAGTGGGAGAGTCCGAAGTCGGCTACGGAGATTAGAAGCTTCTTAGGGTTGGCTGGTTACTACAGAAGGTTCATCGAAGGTTTTTCTAAGTTGGCCCTTCCGTTGACTCAGTTGACTTGTAAGGGTAAGGCTTTTGTGTGGGATGCTCGTTGTGAAGAAAGTTTCCTTGAGTTGAAGAAGAGATTGACGACGTCTCCTGTTTTGACGTTGCCAAATCCGGGGGAGCCGTTCGTAGTGTATTGTGATGCTTCAAAGATGGGTCTAGGTGGCGTGCTTATGCAAAATGGGAAGGTGATTGCTTATGCGTCGAGGCAGTTAAGGATTCATAAGAAGAATTACCCAACGCATGATTTGGAGTTGACTGCAGTAGTCTTTGTGCTGAAGATTTGGAGGCACTATTTGTATGGTTCCAGATTTGAGGTGTTCAGTGATCATAAGAGTTTGAAGTATTTGTTTGACCAGAAGGAGCAGAATATGCGGCAGCGAAGGTGGTTGGAATTGTTGAAAGATTATGATTTCGGTTTGAACTATCATCCAGGCAAAGCTAATGTCGTGGCTGATGCTTTAAGTCGAAAGTCCTTGCATATGTCGGCAATGATGGCTAAGGAGTTAGAGTTGATTGAGGAATTCAGGGATTTGAGTTTGGTTTGTGAAGTGTCGTCTCAGAGTGTTAAGTTGGGTATGTTGAAGATTAATAATGAGTTCCTTGACAGTATCAGAGAAGCCCAGAAGTTGGATATCAAGTTGGTAGATTTGATGGTCGGGGATGATCAGCCTGAGGGTAGTGATTTTAAGTTGGATGCGCATGGTGTTTTGAGATTTCGTAATAGGATTTGTATTCCTGAAGACGCAGAGCTGAAGAGAGCAATTTTAGAAGAGGGTCATCGAAGTAAGTTGAGTATTCATCTGGGAGCTACGAAGATGTATCAAGATCTGAAGAAGTTGTTTTGGTAGCCTGGTATGAAGCGAGATGTGGCGCAGTTCGTTTATGCATGTTTAACTTCCCAGAAGTCAAAGGTGGAGCATCAGAAGCCTGCTGGACTGATGCAACCGTTAGAAATTCCGGAGTGGAAGTGAGATAGTATTTCGATGGATTTTGTGACGGGATTGCCTAATACTGCGAAAGGGTATGATGCAATTTGGGTGATTGTTGACAGGTTGACAAAATCGTCTCATTTTGTTCCTATCAGCATCACGTATCCGGTGTCGAAGTTGGCAAAAATTTATATCCGGGAGATTGTGAAGCTTCATGGGGTTCCTAAGACTATTGTTTCGGATAGAGATCCGAGGTTCACTTCAGATTTCTGGAAGAGTTTGCAAAAAAAGTTGGGGTCTAAGTTGAGGTTGAGTTCGGCATATCATCCTCGGACAGATGGTCAGTCAGAGAGGACGATTCAGCCATTAGAAAATTTTTTGAGGGCTTGTGTTTTGGAACAAGGAGGTTCGTGGGATTCCTACCTTCCACTGATAGAGTTCACGTATAACAATAGTTACCATTCTAGTATCGGGATGGCACCTTTTGAAGCATTGTATGGTCGGAAGTGTAGAACCCCGTTGTGTTGGTATGAGTCTGGAGAGAGTGTGGTGCTTGGACCGGAGATTGTTCGAGAGACAACCGAGAAGATAAAGTTGATCCGTGAGAAGATGAAGGCTTCGCAGAGTCGTCAGAAGAGTTATCACGACAAGAGGAGAAAAGATTTAGAGTTTCAGGAGGGTGAGCATGTATTTTTAAGAGTCACTCCAGTGACCGGTGTTGGCCGTGCTTTGAAGTCGAAGAAGCTCACTCCTCGATTCATTGGTCCTTATCAGATTTCCGGGAGAGTTGGGAATGTGGCGTATAGAGTGGCTTTACCGCCAAATCTTTCGAATTTGCACTACGTGTTTCACCTTCGGAAGTATGTTTCGGATCCGTCTCATGTAATCCACATGGATGACGTGGAGGTGCGGGATAATCTCACAGTGGAGACTATGCCCGTGCGGATTGAATATCATGAGGTGAAGGTGTTGAGAGGCAAGGAAATTGCATTGGTGAAGGTGGTCTGGTTAGGAGCTTCCGGTGAGAGCATGACTTGGGAGTTGGAGAGTAAGATGCGGGAGTCCTATCCAGAGCTGTTTCGTTCAGGTGAATTTTCGAGGACGAAAACATTCTAAGTGGGGGAGAGTTGTAACGCCCAAATATTTAATCAAATTATTTAACTAAATATTTAGGTATTCAATTATTTATTTTAATTATTTTAGTTGGTGTAATTATAATAACGTTGGATTGAGAGGTGTGTAATTGGATTTTAGGTGATGGCGTTAGTGATCGGGCTTAAGCTGGAAGAAAGCCCGTGATCCAAGCCCGCTAGCTAGGCGCATAGGAGAAGCGCCTAGGCTAGGGTTTAGTGGCATATGCGAATTGGCTTGAGAAAGAAAGAAAGGAGAGTTGCGAAATAGAGAGAGGAGAAGAGAGAAGGGTACGGCGCGAATTCAAGGGAGGAGAAGAAGAGGAGAATTTCGCATAGTCCAAGGGACAGAGAGGAGCTGTGTTGCTGAGGTTCTGTTGGTGACTTGATCAAGGGAATTGGTGCTCTCCTAATATAAGGTAAGGGTGGGGTTCTTCCTTATAATAGGGTTTTATGATGGGGTTTATGTGGGGATAGATCCTATGATGCCTAGGGCTTGATTTTGATGTGTGGTTTGGTGTTAGTCGAATTGTATATAGGTTGATTGAAAATACTTGCCCGTTGGTGATTGTTGTGATCCTAAAATTGGTGATTCGTTGTTGTTATAACTAATAGCATGCTAGGTGTTCGATAAAATGTTTGTTTGATGTTGTGATTCCCAAATTAAGGTGATTGGCATTGGTGATTAAAAATTTATGAGCTAAATTGGTGATATGATTTGCATATGTGGTGTTTTGGTGAGTTTGGGTGATGCTGTTTTTGGTGCCCAGTGCGTGGGCGCCGTGTCTGAGTCATGTTGCGTTCGGTCTTGTTGCTGTTTTTGGCGCCCTGGGTGTGGTCGTCGTGTTCCAGGGTGTGCTGTATCTTGGCGCAGGGGCGCCATGGGCGCCTGATTCCTGTGTGTGTTGCGCGTTGTCTTGGCGCAGGGGGGCGCCATGGGCGCTGTGTCTGGTTGTGTCCTGTTGGTGTTGCGTTTTGTTCTGGGTTGTCTGGGCGCCAAGGGCGCCATGTCCTGCAGTTTTGCCTGTTGTGTTGCTGCCTGTTGCTTGGCGCCCTGCTCCTGGGCGCCAAAGTCATCTGTGTTGCGTTGGTTGCCAGGCGCCCTGCTCCTGGGCACCAGAGTCAGTTTTATTGCCTGTTGCTGGGCGCCCTGCTCCTGGGCGCCAGTTTGCTGCGTTGCGTTTCCCTGCTAGGCGCCCAGTGCATGGGTGCCATTTTCAGGATGTTGCTCAATTGTTCCCCAGTTTTGTTTTTGACATATCTTTTGACTCGGGAGTCCGATTTAGACGTTTAAAAATGTTTTGGAAAGCTTATTCAGAGGCCTAACTGAATATTCTAATTTGAGGCAAAGTGGCTCATTTTTCTGGAAAAGTTGTTTACCGTTGGTGTAGTCGTTAAATGGCGATGTTTTAAAAGAAAATTGTCGTTTGTCTCCGGTGTTGTGAAAAACCCTCGTGTCTCAAATGTTTTAGAAAATTGTTGTCATCTTGGTGTATTGGTGCTGTTTTGGAAAATTGTTGTCTCCTTGGTGTCTTGGTGTTTTTTTGAGAAATTGTTGTCCTCTAGGTGCCTTGGTGCGGTTTGATGCTAGGTGTGAAGGCTCAAACCTTGGTGTTGTTGGAACTAGGTGTGAAGTTTCCAAGTCTTGGTGTTCTGTTGTGTCGGGTAATTTGGTGTTTCGGTGTCGTTGTGGCTAGGTGTGAAAACCCAACTTTGGTGATATTTGGTGATTGTTGTTGGTGTGTCACATTGTGACTAATTTGGTGATTGTCTGTGTGCATTCATGGTGTCGCATACAGCATATGCATTATTTTGGTGAAGACCTTTGGTCTTGGAGCTAGGTGTGAAAGCTCAAATTTTTATAAAAACTAGCGAGCCTCGTGTGAAAGCTCGATTTTTGGTGAATTGGTGAGCCTGGTGTGAAAGCTCTCAATTTTGGTGACGCCCCTATTTACGGGCAAGACTTTTGGTGATTTTGGTACCACATGCATATGCCCGTTGGTGTGGGTTTCATTCATGCATCGTCATGACATTTGGTGACTGGTTGAGATGTTTATAATTTGATGTAATGTTTATATTTGGACGTATGTTTATAAATTGATGTGTGTAGTGGAGTGGTAGATATAGTATCGTATTCTAGCATATTTCCTATCATTTTATGCTATTATATTGAAGATATCTCACCCCTTCTGTTTGAATGTTACCCATATGCGGTAACGTGCAGGTGATTGCGAGTGAAGGCTTAGGTACCTTCGCTATTCTAAGTCGGTGTCGTCGGTGTCCTTGCTTTGATGTGTAACACTCAAGGGGGGATAGACGCTAAAATTTGGATTATTATATTTTGTTATTTGGAGTCCATTCAGGACGTTATAATTTCATGTGTTTTGAATCTTAATTGTATTTCCGCTGCGTGGTGATGTATTTTTGACCAGGTGTTATTTATATCGTATGAGACATTTTATTTAACGATGATGTGTGACATCTCTTTTTGAAGTATGAAAAATTTTTGTAACTCTGATTTTATTAAATAATTACCGGGTAGAAAAAGGGTGTTACAAACACAAGGTATTTCCATTCTCTTTTGAGGTGATAGAGGATGTGGATGAAGTGAAGAATAATGTCAAGCAACACTTTGAGAATTGTTTTGTGGAGTCTTGTCATTTTCGACCCACGCTTGGTGGTCTTGAGTTTAGACAGGTTTCTCGGGTTGATATGGATTTCTTGATTGAACCTTTTTCGGAGGAGGAAATAAGGGAGGAGGTGTGGAGTTGTGATGGTGATAAGAGCCCCGGGCCGGATGGTTTCAATATGAGCTTCATAAAACTATGTTGGGATTTGTTGAAAAAAGATGTAGTGGATTTCCTTAATGAGTTCCATGAGAAGGCGTTTCTTCCTAAGGCCATTTCCGCAACTTTCATTGCTTTGATCCCCAAAAATGATAATCCCCAAGGTTTGGGGGAGTACATGTCGATTTCATTGATAGGGTGTTTGTATAAAATTTTGGCAAAGGTATTGGCAAATAGGCTCAAAAAGGTGCTCCCTAGTGTTATATCGCTATGCCAATCCGCTTTCTTGGGGGGTAGACAAATCTTGGATGGGGTGGTAGTGGTTAATGAGGTTGTTGATTATGCAAAGCGATCGAAGGATGATTGTTTGTTGTTTAAAGTTGACTTCGAGAAGGCGTATGATTCTATCTCGTGGGATCTCTTGTTTTATATGTTAAACCGGTTGGGTTTTCCTCAAAAATGGATTCAATGGATGAAGTCCTGTGTGTGCAATACTACCTTGTCGGTGTTGGTTAATGGGAGTCCTACAAATCAGTTTAAAGTTCATAGAGGTTTGAGACAAGGGGATCCCCTTTCCCCCTTTTTTTTCTAATTGTGGCGGAAGGATTGTCGGTGTTGGTGGCTAAAGCGGTGGAGATTGGTTCCTTTGAGGGATATGCCATCAATGATTCTCTTCGGTTTTCCATTATGCAATTTGCGGATGACACGATGTTGATGGGGAAACCCTCTTGGGATAATTTGTGGGCTATAAAGACTATTTTAAGAAGTTTTGAATTGGTTTCCGGCTTGAGGGTGAACTTTTATAAGAGCAAGATCATTGGTATTAACATTTCCGAGGAGTTTCTTGATTCCGCCTCAACTTTTCTTCATTGTAAAACCGAATCTACTCCTTTCAAGGTTTTGGGGATTCCGGTTGGGGCCAATCCGAAGGGCCGCCACTTGGAAACCGATGCTTGATAAGCTTAAAAAAAGGTTATCATCTTGGAAGGGGCGCCATCTTTCTATTGGAGGAAGAGTCACTCTTATTAATTCGGTCTTGAATGGTATTCCACTATACTTCTTTTCTTTTTATAAGGCTCCAAAGTCGGTTATTATGTCGATGATCAAAATCCAAAGAGACTTTTTGTGGCAAATTAATGATGGTGATAGGGGCATGTATTGGGTCGCTTGGGAGAAGATTTGCAAACCGAAGAGTGAAGGTGGCATCGGTATAAAAACCTTAGAATTGTTTAATGTGGCTCTTTTGAGTAAGTGGAAGTGGAGGGCACTTGTTGACGACAAAGCTCCTTGGAAAGGCTTGTTATTACATAGATATGGAAGCTTCAACGATGCTTTTATTCAACGGTTGGAGGGTGCTTTAAGAAGAGGTGCCGGTGGATCTATTTGGTGGCGTGATTTATTGTTGCTTGATCGTGATTTCTCTTATACAGCCACTTTCGGCCAGTAGCTTTCTAGAAGAGTGGGAGGTGGTGATTCGGTTGAGTTTTGGAACGACAATTGGCTGGGAACTTCACCCTTTTCGCGATTGTTTCCTTCTCTGTTTGCTGGCCGCGAAGCAAACCGTGTTGTAGTCCAGGATTTTGGAGCGTGGCTGGACGGTGTGTGGCGTTGGAATGAGACGTGGTTACGGTCTCTGGCAGGTATTGATCAAACCGAGGCTAATTAGATGCAGCAGATTTTGTATTCGGTGTCTCTTGTTCAAGGGAAAGCGGATAGTTGGGTGTGGATGCTTGAGTCTTCAAAAAAAATTCTGTTCGTTCGTGCTATAATATGCTTTTACGTGAGACAGCGGGCAGTGAAGACAATGCATTATTTAAATTGTTGGAGAAATTATGGAGATGTGTCACCCCCTCGAAAGTTATTGGTTTTGGATGGCGGTTACTTAGGGACTCTTTGCCAACTCGCAATAACTTGCGCCACCGGCTTGTTATCGCATCGGATAATGACTCTTTATGTCCTTTTTGCTGGCACACCACCAAAATGAAGATTCGCCTTTTTTTGGGCTGTTCCTTTGCGGCAGAAATATGGAACCGGGTGTGTAGTTGGCTTAAGATTTATCATGTTGCGGCGGACAATTTGTTCGATCATTGTCTTTGGTGGGGGAAGTTGAGTAAAGGGAAGAAGGCTAGGAGAACAAAGCACTTAATTTGGTTGACTACGTTTTGGAGCATTTGGTTGGCTCGAAACGCTCTTATCTTCAAGTCCGAGGTTCCTATCTTGGACTCTATTCTTACTCGCATCAAGCAATTATTCTGGAGTTGGTTGGTTTATAGAGCTCATTGTAATTTCAATTTTGATGTTTCATCTTGGTGGCTTGATCCACTTCATTGCCTAAATAATATGTAACTTTTGTTGTTTGGGTTTGAGCACCACTAGTGCCTTATCAATGAAGTATTGTTTATCTAAAAAAACTATTTAGTTGTGAGTTTTTAATGTACAATTAGTCATCAATTTTTCTTTTAGTTGTAATTTTTACTTTTACTTTTTTTTAAAAATAAAGATATGGAAAATGAAACGATTGTGTTTAAACCGTGCATTATTTAAATGACATCACAATATTAATTTATACATTATTTAAACTTTCAACTAACATTTTCTGTTTTTTGTCAAAAAAAAACAAAAATTTGAAGTTTAAAGGTCATTACAGTTATTTTGATATATTTAGGTTTAATATTGATTTTAATTATATGTAAATAAATTATTAAAAAAGAAATAACAATATATATTCCACATAATCGTGAGTAAATAATGCATTATTATTTTATATCAATTTTTTTAAAGAAAACTAATTTTATAAGTCTAAAAATATTGATTAAATACACACAAATTAAGACTTATTGTTGTCTACCCATGCATATTTTCATATCCATTTAATTATGAATCTTTAAGTAGACACAATGAATAATAGTAAGATAAAAAGGCAAACATAAGTAAAGAATGGCTATATAAACAACAAGGGCTTGAACATTGTTGTCAATTGGATTCAGCAGTACATCTACTACAATGGGTTGTGGTTTTGTCTTCCCATAGACAACAAGTGTCACAAAGGCTGCCCTACATGCATGCAATGAATGGATAAGCAAATGATGCATCGAAAGTGTCGACAAGAGAGCGTTGGAGGTTTTGGAGAATATAGGGCTATGCATGGATTTGGAGATTAGTCATTATATGTAGTAACAGTTTCAGTAGTAATTGGGGGAAGGAAGATGTTGGATATTCAATCAAATGAAGACAGTAAAAGGCAATATTTTTTGTAATCTACTTTGATGCCAGGAAAATGATAGAAAATAAGTGAAAAGTTTAGGATTTAATTTTGAGGTTGTCACTCATGTGATGTGTGGTTGTTGTAATTGTAGCATATATAAGAAGGATATTGATGTATAACTTAGTTTATAGATTATTCAAATAGTTTTTTGGTTCTCTTCCTATCTTTTATTCGGCCTAGCCGAATGAAGTTTGTTCTTTTGGGTTAATTTAAGATTCAACCTATTTTTTAACTATGGGTTAAAATATTAGAGTGTCTACTATTTGCTTTACTATTTGCTTTATATAGTCGGTGACAAATTAAAGATATATCATTACACATTAAGTTGTTTAAAATTTTATTTTTTCTATCATCTCATGCATCATTGCACAATAAATTCATTTAGTTGAGTATATATAATGAATTTCATACTTAATTTTCTTAGGAGTTACATAATTAGATATTAAATATATATATATAAATATATATATATATATATATATATATATATATATATATAGTGGATGATAACTCTTTATAAAGTATAAAACTTTCTTATATATTATATTATTAAAAGAGAGAATAAGGGAGGATGGCAATGTTTCATGATAGTTTAAATACATTCAAGACACAAAGTGGTTTAACGTAAGGAAGATGAATGATTTAGAATAATATAATCATATGCCAATAAAGAATAATAGAATTGGAAACTACACGTGGACGACAATTCAAATTTTATTACTAAAAGTACAAATCTAAAGAAAACATAGTATAGTGTTTAAAAAATATATACAACACAATAAATAAACTGGAAAAATAAAGTGAATACATAAATTACATCATACATCATATGTGAGATAAAATTAAATGCTAATATAGACTAATATTTCTTGATTATCCTAAAAAGAATAACTTTTCGTTTTTTATTTTTTAGTAATTGACGACCGTGGTCTTTCATATGGACCAAAAGCTTCTTATAAATTATTCTGACCAAAAGTTTCCATTATAAAGGTTGGAAAAACTATTTTTTTGACTAAAGGTTGGAAAAGTTGATATAATTATATTTATGTGTATATTAAAACGAATAAAGATGAACTTCATCTCATAAGTGTCATGAATTTAGAATGAATAGTAATTAATATAAAAAACAGTGTTTATTTATAATATTTAATTATATATTAAAAGTGAAGAGTTTAATATTAATATAAATCATTCCTTAGTAGCCAATAAATTCATGAGTTGATAAAATTTATGCGGAAGATGTATAATTTTAATAAGTTATCATAAGACATAACTATTTGTAAGATTACAAATTCTTAGATAGTGGGGGAAGGGATTTTGGCGGAAAAATAAATAACAAAAAACAGGATGTGCATGTTAACATTAAAAACGAGTGTTCACACCAAAAGAGGCCGATTGCACAGAGAGAAATATTAGAGTCTACTACCAAGGTGAAAATGAAATTTACATGGATAGAGAAGAAGTAGAAAAAGAGCAAATGATTCGATATTCATGTTTTTGATTGTTCTAATATAATCAAAAAGGCAAAAGAAAAAATTTGGATTAGTTAGTCAAGTTATTTATATAAAAAATGAATGTCCTACATAAGAATACTTTTGCTAAAATAAATAATTTATATATAAAAAGAAACAACATTTTATTTAATAATATATTGTTGATATACATAATTTATATTAACAATTTATATATATATATATATATATATATATATATATATATATAAACTTAATAAAAAATATTATCACAATCCAGTTGCACGGGCATTCCCATAGTATTATAACTAAAAGAATAGTTCTTTGTTTTTGACATTAAAAATAGTACTTACAAACTAATATCTATATACAATACTTGGATAGTCTACAATTCATTTTCCCTGCAATCTGAGTACATTTTTTTTTATTTTATATTTCCACATATTTAATTAATTAAATTACCACTTGATAATTGTCTGTTACATGATTTTATAATTCTGAGTGGGTATGTATGTGATAGAGCTACTGCTCTAACATTTGCCACACGCATTTCAACTATGGCATTGAGATCTTATTATTATTTGAAACTTTGACTATATATTAACTTGACTTATCTCAAACATTCCAAGTATCCACTCGACATTTACCCAAAGTTAGGCGATGGTAAGAAATGATACGGTGGCCCAACAGCTAGTCGATGGTGCACAGCTGAAATTTAATCAACAACATAAACTCACCATGTTTCTATGGTAACTATGGAATTCATGACAGGCTCCTGCAAAGAAGGACAATAAAGTACAAACTCCACGAATGTCTATCAAAATTACAAGCATACTGCTACAGGTTTTTAACTGCTGTGAAAACAATGTATCACCCAAAACATGGCTCTGCCATTGTCTAAATCATCAATATATCAACAGATTTTGAGCTGAACAACAAACCCATGAATCTTATATAAATATTACTCTTCTCCCTAAAAGGAGATCACTTGGTGTAATAATCAATTTGTTCTCTTGATTATGTGGACTCCGCTGTCAGTATCCACAATGTCACTAATTTCACCAATTTTAAGAGCAAAAGTTGCATCTTCAAAAGGCTTCTGCATTTGGCCTCGAGCAAAAGCACCTGCAGCCAAGAAATCAGCCATCTCAGTTCGACTGAAAAAATGTTGTTATAGAAAAATAATTAAGCATACATTCCACTCCATAATGTAGAACCAATCC
Source organism: Astragalus membranaceus (assembly GCA_039519185.1). NCBI lineage: Eukaryota > Viridiplantae > Streptophyta > Magnoliopsida > Fabales > Fabaceae > Astragalus > Astragalus membranaceus. Next base: position 135,651,285 of record CM076846.1, on the reverse strand, counting down.
TTAAGGATAATGTACAAATGATTTTAAGGTACAAAGGGTAAGAACTTTGGATTGCAGCTGCCTTCATAACCAGATACTCAAATTCACACAGATTAAAAGAACAGTTGTCTTGATAGGAGGAGGCACTTTAATTGTAGCCTTTAATTTGCAGTTTAGCAATATTTTATTTTCTTACAGCAAGCTAAAGCTAACTTCCACAAGACCACAGCAATATCAATAAGTCTAACAAAGATACCATCACCACATCAAAACAAATGTCATTCAACATTCAGTTCTTCCAATTTATATTTACATTAACATTAATTACAATGACATGAAATGTGTATTACTTCAAATAAGTATGGTATAAGGTTTTGGGGTGCAACTAAAGATTTTCATTTGATTATTTTAAAAATAACAAAAGACTTAAGCATTAGGCACATTCAGAAGGAGACAGCAACCCTGGGGCTAACATTTTTCGTTCCACCCATATTCGTAGAGAACACAACACGAAATTACTTTGACAAACTTGGTAAAGTCATAGAATGAATATCTAATATATATATATATATATATATATATATATATATATATATATATATATATGGGGGCATATCTAGTGAGAATGTCTTTTTTATGTGAGAGGCGAGAGGATCCATTATTAGCCATTGGATCCAAATTAATGGTTCAGATTAAAAGGCGTATTAAAAGGTGTAAGTAAGTCATGTGACTTCTTTCAATTCAAACAAAAAAACATTAAGCTGCCTCTTCGAGTTCCATGCTCTCCGCCAGTCGCTCTGCAACTGGCTTCTTCCATTGCAAGATGTAAAAATGGGTTTAGGGACTCATCGGAGATCCGACCATAACAAAGTATATTTTCCAATTTCAGTTGCTTTGGCAGCGTGTTGATGCTTCCAATCCTGGACCCATTATTACAATTACCAACCTGCTACCTATTTCGAATCCTTACAACTTCTATCTTTATTCTTTGGATTCCATTTTGTCAAATACAGCTACAACTACAGTTTACGGTGAATATCTATGAGGAAGAACAAAGATAGAAGTTGTATATCTACAAATACAGCTACCTATTTCTCGCTTTACAATGGCACTCCTTTAAACACAATTTGCTTTGTCTTTCTTTCTCTCTCACATCGTCCATCATCCTGATCCTTCAATCGCCTCTCAATATGCTTCCTCTTTCTTTCTCTCTCCCAACCCTCTCTTAAATCAACCCTCCTCTCATCACCACTTCACATTCTTCATTCCTTCACCTTTCTTTTCCTCTTATCATCAAATTAGTTAATTTCAGAGGAAACAACAAATCTATTAATTATTAATAATTAATAATAATAACTCTCAAGATTTGTTGAAGTTGAATGTCAAAACAAAAAGATTTGCTGAAGTTGAATCCCTAATCCATGGGTAATTGTTGTGTCGCTGAATCCCTAATCGATTGAGGAAGAAGAAGAGAAAAGAAGTGGAAAAAAAAAGAGGATGCGCTGCCGATTGAAAACTGGAGAGACAAGGCTGTGAGAACACAAGTCACGTGACTCACTTAAAATAAGTGTTTAATCTCTACCATCCATTTTAATCTAAGGGCTAATAAAAGATCCTCTCACTCTCACATAAGAAAGTCTTTCTCACTAGATATGCCCCCTATATATATATATATACATATATATATATATATATATATATATATATATATATATATATATGATATGTTTCTTTAAAATTAAGATTGACGCGGAGAAAGTTTCATATAAACGATGAAAAAAACACAAAAATGGTGTGTGCGCATTTATGAGAGAGAGGTGTAATATAGGGAATTCAGATGGAACAACTGCTGTTACAACAGCAACATAAAGAGTGTCATTGAAAGTTAAATTCAATGTTCTGTTAAACACTTAGCTAGTTAGTTAGTTGATAGGAATTAGGATGCACAAGAATCAGGGAGCACCCCAACTGCAACCAAAGTGAAATCTTAGATAATCATAAGTCATAACTATGGATCTATTCTTTTGGTGGGGGCAGTAAAATCCAAACCAGTGCGAGTGAATGAGAAGGCACAGCAATAACTGAGTCTCAAATGAATCGGTCTCCTAAGTTGCTATTCTTATTCACAAAAGCCTCCATTCTCCACAAGTCATGATTTTAGTAGTCTTTCTAGCAACAGAGGATTCATGTGATGTCAAAGTTATATTTTAATTTGTAGATTTTGCTTACCAATCTCATTTAACAAAGAGATAGATTCTGATAACAACTTGAAGTCAACAAATCGATCAATAACAATAACTCAGGAACCATAAACTCCCTAAACTATCCTAGGGTTCACAACATTGTCACAAAATCCAGCTCAAAAACACCACAATCAAACCCTCGTAGGCACTAATTAGAATAATTACAAGACTCTTAATTATCATATTTTCATCAGAAAAAAAGGATAATCATCTAACAAAATTATCAAATGAATATAGGATTTAATAGCCCCTATCCATATGATCCATATAAATATGAAATATTACACGACAAAGGAACAAAAAAATCTATAGCGTATAAAATCCAAAAGCACATTAATTTCATTTTTCAACAAAAGAACAAATTGAAGTTTCTTTTCGAGAGAGTTTCCAGAGCACTAACCAAGATCGCCGCCGCGTTTGGCAGAGCTACAATCAGAGTAACGAGACGCAATATCCTCGAAATTAGCCTTGCCAGAAACGATGTCGTTGCGTATTGCCTTAAGCTGAGCAACGGCACTTTCCCTAGTAGTATTCTTGATGATATAGCCTTCTGGATCTTTCCACGAACTCTTCCTTCTAGAACCTTCGTGTTTTATCAATATGTGGGATGCCCTAACTTCACCGCTTTGTCTGTTCGATGACGACATCTTCGTTTTCTCTTTCTTCTTCCGGCAGTGTTCGTTCTCCGATGGATCCGCCGCCGATGTCGACGCTTCCTTCCTCTTTCGATCGGAATCTATCTTCGCCGTCAAGGTCACTCGAGTTGAGAGAAGAAAACTCAGTTAACTCATCGAAATTTTCGCTATCTATAGAGTATCACGTTTGATATTTCTGCAGATCTGAAGCGTTTATTTGAGTTGAATCGTACGGTTCAGGTTTATTGTAGCTCCTGTATTGTATGAAATGAAACTTGAAAGTATTAAACCGAATCTTTTAAGAATCGGACTAGTCGTTGAGCCGGTCAGTTTCCTCGGTGATTGGGTCGTTTAATGAAGTGCAACACTATTGACTCGATCTCGATTAAAAAACTCCATAATTTTCGGGATCAGTAAATTTCACAATTATAAAATTTAATTTACTAAAATTACATACGAGCCCAAAAAATTGAAAAAAAAAATTCACAACACAAAATTAATGTTAGGCTAAATATAATTTCCAATTACATGCTTTCCTTTTGCAAGATTTAGTGCTTCTTTATCTTTATCAGATGAGTTGTGCTTCTTTATCTTTATTAGATGAGCGGTGCTATTTGCCCCGAATTTTAGATTTATCACTTCTGAAGCATTGGACCATGGAACGTCCACCGCCAGTAGGTCTCGCCATCACTCACAGCTGCAACCACAGTTACCACACACGTCAAGATCCTTCTCAACTAAGACGAGGCATCTTCACTCAACAATCCTACTATCCTTGCTTCCTTCTTCAATTTGTTGCCATCACCCTACCCACCTGCAAGTTTTCAACATTCTTTGAGTCAAAGCATTGAAGCAACACGCAACAACTTTTATAGCTGTAACAGAGCACCCAGCCACCGAACATGCAAAAAGCTCAGTCATTAGGGAAATATCATTGTTAATCCTTAAGGAAATAGCATGTTTGGGAAATCTCCCGAATTCTCTTTCGGGCTGTTTAGCATTTTCCTAATTAGATACAAATATATAAGCAAGATTCGAGTTACTCCAAGAGTAGGATTCATGTATTGTGGCTATTGGATTAGATTCAAGTCAATGACTAGGATGGAGAGTAATTTTATAAATGTTACTCTTTGAATAACTTGAACCCTACTCCAAATATATTACCTTGTAGAAATACTCAAGCATGTTTGCTAGTCTAGTTGTAAGGCAGCGTGGCAGTTGCCTCCATTTACTGGGTTCAACTCCTATTGGGGATGTTTTCTATTTGTTAACGATTTTAAGAAAAAATAACTCCAACAGGAACCTCAAACAACCGGGTCATGTCGGCTTGTTCTTGCCAGTTTACTCGCAATTCGTTGACGTCACCACCAAGTTACGCACGGAACCGATATAATTGAGTGATAGGACCGGGCATAGGGCCGGTTTCGGGTTGAACTGATCGAACCGATCGATTCAGTCTGAGTTTTAAAACACTAATTAAACCCTGCAACACCAATGGCGCCATGTGTCACTTAATTGTGTAATTGATTAAGAGAGGACCAAACAACTAATTTTCGCTTATTCTTTTGGGTAAAAATTAACTTCTCCTAATTCATTTGACACTTTTTCCTCCTTAGGTATCATATTGACTACTCTTTCCATTAACCAAGAGGGAAATTAGCAGAAACAGCTAATTCAAAGTTTAAAAGGCCTATAAAGTATGGTGGCATCTATCGTACGCCACCTTTTTTGGTGATGTACTGCACACAAGGGTAAAAAATATAATGTAAATATCGCGCCATAAAAAAATAACCATTGGATTGAGCGGTCTCACATGATTATATGGTGGAACATCTACACCATATTCTACCCCTCCCCTCTCTCATTGCCCTCCACCACTAAGTTCTCCGCCTTAAGAGCCACCACCAAGTTCCCCTCCGCCGTCAGGCCCTCTTCTACCACAACAACAGCCACCATCATTGCGTCTCCCTTCCCCTTCCTCTCCACTCCCTCTCACCCATTCTCTTCTTGTTCTCTGCCACACGCTCTCCATTGTGTGCACATAATCCTTCTCTTCTCTCCCTCCTCTCCCTCTTTCGTTGTCCACTAACCTCGTCAAGAGAGAAGAAAGACTTTGGCTTCCACGAACAGAGAATCACATTGGTAGGGTCTATAATCAAAGTTGCAGAACCTAGATATAGATCTGGATTGGAATCTAGAAAGATAGAAAGACAAAGAGAGATAGGGAAAGCAAAATGCAAAAAAGAGCAATCGTAGAGATGAGACAAGATTGGAGGAACAACTACATTGTGAGCGAAGAACTAGTGTTCATTGAGATTTTGGGGAGTTGGCGGTGGTGTAAACAGTGTGTGGTGGTGGTTTTGACAGCATGACAGAAGCTTCGGGGCCTTTAGCAGCGGTCGGGCGAGCAAATGGGAGAGATGAGAAAATCTGGTGATGTTGGTTTGGAAAGGGTTACAATTGGTGACGAAGATGGTGTGGCGGCGAATCAGAAATGGATCTCACTGAGAGAGGCAGACGTTGGCAGGTTGCAATGGTGACGTTCTTCATGTAGATCGAAGACGTAGATAGATATGCAAGGAGTGTATAGCAATGCATCATAAAATATGTGAGACTCTCCAATCTAGGGATCCAGGTTCTCTACATTCAGAAATCCCTTTTGTCACTCGTGCCAATTTTTTTTTTATAAGCAATGTTAGTGGGGTGGGGGAATGTTAGTTTCCGGGGTTTGAACCCAGGACCTCCTTCTTGCACTTTTTTGGTGTACTCCTTCGATATATCCCTTAGCTCGCCAACTGAGCTACCTACTTGGGATTCACTCCTGCCAATTTAATCCATACCCACTACAAGAAAAATGCGTTTTTCCGACAGATTTTTTCCGTCAGTACGGTTCCGGGAAAAATTTGGCATTTCCGGCGAATTTTTTTTCCCGTCCGTACATTTCCAGCAGATTTTTCAAATTACCGACGATTTTTTAAAAAAAAAAAACGCCGGAAATGTTAAAAATCCGCCGGTAACATTTCCGACGGATTTTTAAAAAAAAATTCAAAATAAATCCGCCGGAAAATTTTGGAAAAAAATCCGCCGATAAATCCACCGGAACCGTCCGAAAATGCCTATAAGTAAAACTTTCTCCTACACTCCTCTCATTTCACTCATTATTTCCTTCTCATTCTCGTCTACATTTTCTCTATCTTATCTTTCTTCTTCTTTCTCATACTCTCCAATCTCCATAAATTTCTTTGCCTACCTTTCTTCTATATTTCCCCTTTCTTCTTCATTCTCATTCATTCTCACTCCATTCTTATTCCTTCTTACTTCTTTATTCTCATTCTCTCTCATATTTTATTACTTTTCATACTTTCCTTCATTCTTATTTCTTCTTATTCTTCATTCTTCATTCTTATTCTCTCCTATCTTATTTCTTCCCATACTCTCTTTCATTCTTATTCATTCCTACTTCTTCATTCTCATTACTCTATTCCTTCTCATTTTCTTCTATATCATTTTTTCTCGTATTCTACTTCATTTTAATTTTTTCTTACTTTTTATTAAATTACATATTAAGTTTTAAAATTGGAAAAAAAAATTTAAAAAAACTTTTTTTTAAAAAAAACATTCCGCTAGTAATTTGCATTTCAAACGGATTTTTCAATTTTTTTTCAAAAAAATCCGTCGGAAACGCCTATTACCTGCAGAAAAAATCCGCCAGAAAACATTACCTACGAGCGTTTTACCGACGGATTTGGTGCATTTCCGACGGATTTTTACGCCGAAAAAACGCGTTTTTCTTGTAGTGATCTGACGTTTCTTAATTAGACACATTCATCATTTGGCGCAAAGGCTAGTTGCATGAGGCAATTTGACCGTCTTTTACGTTACACATTATTACAAATACAGAGAGTGTGAGGGAGGAGTAGGGGTGGACAAACGGGCGGGTAGTTCGGATTCGGGTTCAATAATCAACAACCAAAGGAAAACCGATGTGGAGATAGGCGACCCACTTCCGACCATTTTTGGAGGCGGTTTTGACGGGTGGCGGTTCTAACGGGTGGATAGACTCGGTTTTGAGCTAATTCATACTGAGGTTGTTCTTCTTCTTATCTTCTTCGGTGGTCCTTGATTTTCAGTAGAGTACTTCCTGCAATTTTTTTGAAGGTGAAGTGGGAGCTTGAAGAAAGAGGTGAAGATGGAGGTTGAAGAGAGGATCACGTCACTTTTCTAAAGTGAAATATACTTCTCTCTCATCCTTTTGATTTTTTAATTTAAAAATTAATATGGAGATAAGAAAGTGTTACTATTATTTAATTATAGTAATATACCTGCATTGCGTGTAAGTGTAATTCTTTCTTTTGTACTGAGTGGCAGTGGCAGAGAAATATAGGCTAGGTGAATAGATGTGCAAGTAAAGTTAAAAGAAAACCAAAAAGCTTTCCTAGTCTATCTCTGTGATGCTTGACTGCTTGTCACTGGATATCTGTAAATATTGTGAGATAGTTTGTCACAGACGGGTTCGGTCTCTGCTGGATTACATTTTGGGTAACCGAACCCGACCAAATAGAACCATCAGCAACCGATTTTTTTTAAATATTCTACCCGACACCCAGATCAAACCGACCGTAACAGCTTGCAATGTTCGGGTAATTCGGATTTTCGGTCGGTTTTCTGTTTTTTGTCCACCCCTAGGGAGGAGTAGACATTGAATCTTCATCATGCTCTTCCACAATCCCCCATTACATTCTTGTCGTGCCATACGTGTTTCCTCTCCACTGCCCCCAAAACCCAAAAACAACAACCTTAATAACAATCACCAACTTCCAATTCCCAACTCCCATTCCGATGTTTCCATCAAAGCCCCTACACCTCCATGGATGAAGGGCCCTCTTCTCTCCATCCCAACAATCTTCTTCACTTCTCCAACCCTAACGCTAACAACAAGCGCCACATGGAAAAACGTGGACCTTCTAAGTACCAGTAAAGAGGTCAGAGAGAAGAAGGTCACCAATATATTTGCCCACAGAGTTGAGAGGCTAAGCAATACAAGGCATCCAGATGATTAGACTCAAATGGGTTCTAAAAAAGCTGAAAACTGGGTGTGTTTGGATGGTTTCAATTTGAATGAGAATGAGGAGGTTGTTGTGAGTAGGGAGAGAATATCGTTGGAGAAGGATCGAAGATGAATTTTTTGAAGGTGAAAAAGGAAAAAACTGTCCCCGCATTATTTGACTCTTGATAAGGTTGCTTCAAAGGTTGAGGGGTGAGGATGCAAGAATGAGAATTTGGATCAAAGTTAAGAAAGCTGGTGATGCACAAGCTGTTGTGGAGGAAATTAAAAAGACATGGAGGACAAGTGACCTTGTCATGGTTAAATTTGATATCCCTTTATGTTGGATTATGGATAGAACTCGAGAAATTGTTGAAGTTATGCATGTCCCTCTTCTTTGTCTTTGTTGAGGTGAGATGCTTTTCTCGCTGTTTGCTGAAAAAGAGGCGTGGCGAATAGAATAGGAAATCACCAATGCAACACAGCGATTAGGGCTGGACACCGGTCGGTTACAGCCGGATTCGGTCCAAAAAACCTCAACCCGTCACAACCCACGGTTGGAAATAGGAGGCCCAATTTTGTCCGTTTTTCCAGTCGGTTAGTTCGGGTGTGGGTACGACGGGTAGACGGATGAGCAGGTGGATTTCAACGGTTCTCAAGTGAAGAATAGAAGAAATGAAGCCAGCTTGTCATTGATTTTTTCTCACGGCTGAAAGAATGGTTGAAGAAGAAGAGTCGAAGAAGAAGAACAAGTTAAAACATAAAATATGATAAAAAAGAGATATGAAAGTATTAAATTAATTAAATATAGGCTAAGGCTAGGCCAGCAGAACACATGGGGCATTGAAATGGAGCGTAATTACAGCCTATGTGCACTGAGTACCTGCTGCACTGCAAGCATAGTAGTGTCTTTTCAACTTTTGTAACTTTTACTGCACACATTCAGCTAAAAAGCTATATCATCTAAATAACTCTCGGTCGGTTACAGTTGCTATCGGATTATACAAGGTGCAACCGACTCCGACCATTTAAATCCGCTGATACTCTCGGTTACAGTTACCGTTGCTATCGGATTGTACTAGGTGCAACCGCAGCTCAAAAAATGTTACCGGTTACTACGGATTCAGTCGGACAAAAATTTTCTGTCCACCCCTAACAGCAATCAACGTTTTTTCGGTGAAGACAAATAATTTTTAGATAAAAAAATACAGAGAGAGAGAGAGAGAGAGAGAGAGAGAGAGAGAGAGAGAGAGAGAGAGAGAGAGAGAGAGAGAGAGAGAGAGATGGCTAATTAATTGACGTTAGAAATATTTAATGGTGTGGATTAAACCGACAGCAGTGATAGAAGGGATTTATGCATGTAGAGAATCTAGTGAATAGCAAATATTGTGTACCATTCGCAGCATGATAGCCTTGTGTAGGCTAGACAAAGCCTATAAAATATTTAACAAACAAAACAATAAATGTTTGAATTTGATCACAGATTATTCAAATGAGGACAATTAGTATTTCATACTTCAATGTGTGATTGTTTCAAAAAAAAATACTTTAATGTGTGAGCTATAACACTTACATAAGTTTTAACTTCACAAACCATTATATTCAAATATCTTATCCAAAATAAATTATAGTATATCTAAATTATTATTTATTTAAATGCATAAAATTATATGAACTATTTCTGTAGAAAATTACGCGAAGTATTATTTTTCCAAGTGAGAGGTGTCAGAAATAATCGAGACAAATGATGATATATAATTGCAAGTAAAAATCAATTGCTATCAGTTTATCAACAAAAAAGCAATTGCTATTTAATGCTAAAAAAGCCAGAACAATTACAATAATTACAACACAATAGTTTAATCTGCGAGCATCATATGGTCGATTCTCCTTTTGATATTTCGAGCCCTGTAACTGGTACAGGCTATTGAGCCATGCCTGTAGATACACTGAGAGCAAATTAGCCAGAGAATGACAGTGTGGGCAACTTCCTTCAACCAAGGCCAATTACAATTCCCTTAAAATGGGCCAACCCTTTTTTACAATCTCGTTGATCCTTGAATCAATTTTCTTTTGGATATTTGGAGGGCAAAGCTCAGCTACATATCCATTCAATTTTGTTGCCAGGCTCGATCTCTCAAGCTCCTCTGAAGGCAGGTTCCCAATTAGCTGAAGTAGGAAGCTATTTTGCTTGAGTTCAAATTTCTGCATATTTAGAACAGGACATGGAATGTCAGTCTGATTTAATGGGATGGAACTTTGATAGGTACTTTTATTCACCCGCTACAGAAAATTGAGCTTACTGAAATCGTCCTGTGGAAGACAATAAAATAGACTCAATTTTCAACAGTATATATGCTCTTGGCCATAATAACAATTTTATTAATCATTGCTCCCATACTGTTTACGATTATGCACAACGTATCATGGATGAAACACCTCTCATGCTTAGTTAGGTTATATCTCTAGTCGATGTGGAACTTCAACACACCCCTCTCAGCTAGGACAGGTGCCTGAAGCGTGGACTCATATGGGTGACAGAACAAAACTCTCAACACACCCCTTCACGCCTAGCACTGGACATATGGAGGGTAGACAAAATGGTGGAGTAACAAAGATCTTAGCACAATAACCGATCTAAGATAGGCATTGATACCATCTTAAATTTGTTCTTAATGTTCTTAATGTCTAACTCATGCCAACAAAACCAGCTTGAGGTGAGGACAGCCTAAGCCTTATAATGACTATTTCGACATATCTATAGTTGATGTGGGGCTTCAGCATTTCTCTAAAAGATGACAACTTCGCAATACTTTATGAATCTAACTAAAATGCCCTCAGTACCAAGAATATGGATTAGTAAGCAATTTTCAAGAATCATGATGCGTATACAAGCCAAAGTTGGTGAAATATTGATATATAATATCAATACTCAATCATATTGCTGCATCCATATATTTGGTATATGATGAGGACATTGTAAATGAGGGGCAGTCTGGGAAAATCACTAAAGTATATGAAAGAGGTATGTGGAGGAAAATGCAAAAGGGACAAAATGAAGATTCTGCTGCTGAGGGCAGCAACACACGCCTCTATACTGGTAACTAACTTCTGCCATGTGGCAGAAGTTGATTGGAGAGAAATATTCAGGTTGATTGGAGAGAGAATTAGGGAATATATCTGAATAGTCTCTCACTCACGTTTCTTAGGCTGGTTTTGGATTGGGAATTGGGACTAGGCTCAACTCTTTGTTGAGAAGTTCATTGTAATCACTCATCTCACTCTTCTTTGTAATTTCATCTATACCAATTCTGAGAGATCCTCAGAATTGTGTAAATAATACAAAGATTCATTCCCATTTTACTTCTCTGTTTGTTGGTATCCATCAAGTGGTATCAAAGCACTAGAATCATAGTGCATGGTCTTCACGCGATTGACAATGCAAAAACGCATTGAAGGAATTGAACAACAGCTTGCAGAATTGATGAAGCCGATTGTTGCGCGCAACAAATCGCGCAATGGTCGCCCTCGCAAACAGCATTCGCACAGAAGGCACAAGACGCGACCCGACCCGGCTGACGAAGGAGTTGTGGACTCCGACGATGCTGAAGACTCAAATTCCTCTTCGCGTAGCAGTAGCCGCGACTCTTCTCGCGATTTTGGAGGACGTAAATTGAAGATACCTCTCTTCAGGGGCGACGATGCTGATGGCTGGATTGTGAGAGCAGAGTGTTACTTCAAATTGAACATGGTGGAGGAAGAAGATAAGCTTGACGCGGTGGTGATTGCGTTGGAAGCAAGGCTCTCAATTGGTACCAATGGTGGGAGGAGCAGAATGAAGAGCTCGCATGGGATGAGTTCAAAGCTGCGGTTATTCGACGTTTCCAACCCGGGTTAGTCCAGAACCCGTTTGGACCCCTGTTGAGCATCAAACAAACCAGTTCTGTGATGCGATACAGAGAGAAATTCGAGCGAGAATCAGCACCATTAAAGAAAGAGGAGAGAGTAATGCTGAAGGGGATATTCATCAATGGCTTGAAGGAAGAAATTCAAGCTGAGCTGAAGCTACATGCTGGAGGTACATTGGATGAGTTGATGGATAGGGCTTTGTTACTTGAGGAGAAAAACAATGCTCTTAGGAAGGGAGGATTGATGAATGTGGATAAGAAGGGGGACAAACCTTATGTGAAGCATCCTAAGGGCTTCACAAGGTGGGAGAAGGGTGGTAACTCTGGTAGTAAAGGAGGAGAGGGGGAGGCTAGTGAGAAGAGGACGGTTGGTGGAGGGAAACTGTCACAAAATGAATTGCGGGAGAGGAGTAGGAAGGGTCTTTGTTTCAAATGTGGTGAAAATTGGGGGAAGGATCATGTTTGTAAAATGAAGCATTACAAATTTGTTTTGGTGGAGGGGTCTGGAGATGAGGAAGGAGGGGAGAGTAGTGAAGAACCAAAAGAGACAGAAACACTTGCTGCCAAAACCTTGCAAATTTCATTGAAGAGCAAGGAATGTTTGACTTCTAATAGGTCTTTTAAGATCCTAGGAATTATTGGAGGAATTGAGGTCTTGGTGTTAATGGATTGTGCTTCTAGTAATTTCATTTCTAGAAGATTGGTGGAGCATTTGAAACTCAATGTGAGTGATACACCTGAGTTTGAGGTGGAGGTAGTAATGGTGATAGGGTGAGAAACAGGGGAATATGTAAGAATGTGAAGGTGATGATCCAAGGAGTGGTAATTGAGCAACACTTCTTCATCATGGAGTTAGGGGGACTGATTTAGTGTTGGGAATGGATTGGTTAGAGAGTTTGGGAGATGTGAGGGCCAACTTCAGAAATATGGTGTTGGCTTGGGGACGGGGTATGGAGAAGAAGATGATAAGAGGTGATCCATCCTTAAGCAAAGCTCAAGCATCTTGGAAGACAGTGTTGAAGGCTCTTCATAATGAAGGGGAGGGATTCATGCTATCATATCAGTCACTGGATAGCCCAGAAATGAAGGTCAGTGGTTCTGTTTCATCCATTTTGGATAGTGTAATAGCTGAATTTGATGAGTTGTTTAAAGAACCAAGTGAATTGCCACCTAAGAGAAGCTGTGACCATGCAATTACCCTCAAAACAGGAGCTAATATTCCCAATATACGACCCTATAGATATCCTTATTATCAGAAAAAAGAGATTGAAAAATTTGTGAAAGAAATGATGGCAGCTAACATCATTAGGCCTAGTAACAGTTCATACAGCAGTCCAGTTATTTTGGTGAAAAAGAAGGATGGGGGGGTGGAGATTATGTGTTGATTACAAGGCTTTGAACAAGCTCACTGTGGCTGACAAGTTCCCAATTCTAGTGATAGATGAGTTGTTAGATGAATTGGGTGTAGCCAAGATATTTTCAAAACTGGATTCGAAGTCAGAGTACCACCAAATTCGTATGAAGGAGGAGGATATTCCAAAGACAGCTTTTAGGACTCATGAAGGCGATTATGAGTTCCTTATTATGCCATTTGGCCTAACCAATGCTCCATCAACATTCCAAGCTCTTATGAATCAGGTGTTGAACCCTTACTTGAGGAAATTTGCATTAGTTTTTTTTGATGATATCTTGATCTATAGCAAGTGTATGGAGAGTCACCAAAGGCATCTCAATTGTTTTGCAAGCTCTACTAGAGAATGCATTAGTGGTGAACAAGAAGAAATGCTCCTTTGGGAAAGAAAGCTTGAAATATCTAGGTCATATCATTTCAGGTCAGGGGGTGGCAGCCGACCCTGCCAAGATAAAAGCAATGGTTGATTGGCATTGGCCTACTCCCAAGGATGTGAAGAGCTTGAGGAGCTTCTTAGGCCTCACTGGATACTATAGAAAGTTTGTAGAGGGTTATGGTAAGATTGCATGGCCATTAACCCATGGCTATTAACCCAACAATTGAAGAAAGACAAGTTTCAATGGGATGAAAATGCCCAAGCTGCCTTTGACAGATTGAAATCAGCCATGACAACAGTCCTTGTACTGGCCGTTCCTAACTTTGAGAAGACTTTTGTGGTGGAAACTGATGCTTCAGGCAAAGGGATAGGTGTTGCGTTGATGCAGAAGGGTCAACCCGTGGCTTTTATGAGCCAAACACTCTCAGACAAGTCATTAAATAAATCTGTTTATGAGAAAGAATTGATGGCTGTGGTGTTAACCGTGCAAAAGTGGAGGCATTATTTGTTGGGAAGACACTTTGTGATCCACACTGATCAAAAGAGCCTCAAGTTTTTAGCTAATTAGAGACTCATGGGAGAAGAACAGCATAAATGGATTTCCGAATTATTTGGGTTTGATTTTGAGATCAAATACAAACCGGGTATTGAGAACAAGGCAGCAGATGCACTATCAAGGAAACTGCAGTATTCTGCCCTATCTACTGTGCAGTTCTTTGAGTGGGAAGACATTGTCAGTGAGGTGAATCAAGATGATAAATTGAGGGGGATTGTCCAGGACTTGATAGCAAAAACTGTGGAGCACAAGGGATACCAGTTAAAGAATGGGAAGCTGTACTACAGGGGCAGGTTAGTGTTGCCCAGAAATTCTACCAAGATTGAGTTAATCTTGAAGGAATTCCATGACTCTTGTATGGGTGGACATTCTGGATACTTCAGGACCTTCAAAAGAATTTCTAACTTGTTCTTTTGGGAAGGTATGAGGAAGACCATCCAAGAGTATGTAAGTAAGTGTGAGGTGTGTCAGAGAAACAAATACCAAGCCCTCAACCCTGCTGGCCTGTTACAACCATTGCCAATTCCTAAACAGATATGGACTGATGTGACCATGGATTTCATTGGGGGTTTACCAAGAGCTGGAGGAATGGATACCATTTTTGTGGTGGTTGATCGACAGACTAAGTATGCCAATTTCATTGCTCTTGCACATCCATATACTGCCAAAGATGTGGCGGAAGTATTCTTAAAGGAAGTGGTGAGACTCCATGGTTTCCCTGAGTCAATTGTGTCTGACAGAGACAGGATCTTTATCAGTTCTTTTTGGACTGAGTTGTTTAAATTGGCTGGCACTAAGTTGAAATTTAGCTCTGCTTACCACCCACAGATGGATGGCCAAACTGAAGTGGTCAATAGGTGTTTAGAAACCTATTTGAGATGTATGACAGGTTCTAAACCAAGACAGTGGCATAAGTGGTTGACTTGGGCAGAATTTTGGTACAATACCAATTACCATTCAGCTACTAAGATGACTCCTTTCAAGGCTTTGTATGGAAGGGACCCTCCACCTATGATTAGAGGTGATGTGGAGCTCACTAACATGGAAGAAGTTTCTGTGATGACGCGGGACAGAAATGAGGTGCTTAGTTTGTTGAAGGATCACTTGATTCAAGCTCAGAACCGCATGAAGCAGCAGGCTAATCAGCATAGGGGGGGCAGTGAATTACAATGTGGGAGACAATGTCTACTTGAAAATTCAACCATACAAGCTCAGGAACTTAGCTAAGAGGGTGAATCACAAGCTCAGCCCACGCTACTATGGCCCTTATGAGATACTAGAAAGGATTAGGGAAGTGGCATACAAGTTGAAGCTGGCTGATGATAATAGAGTGCATCCAGTGTTTCATGTCTCATTATTGAAGCCCACAGTGACTGATGAAGTTGATGTCCAGCCCTTACCTCCTTATGTAGCTGAAGACTTGGAGCTGCAGAGCATCCCTGAAGAGATTATGGCAGTGAGAGGAAAGAACAAAGAAGATGCAGAGGTTCTGGTCAAGTGGACAAATCTGCCTGAATGTGAGAATTCTTGGTAGTTAGTGACCAAGATGATGGAACATTTCCCTGAGCTTCACCTTGAGGACAAGGTGAATTTTGAAGGGGATGATGTTGATGAGGACATTGTAAATGAGGGGCAATCTGGGAAAATCACTAAAGTATATGAAAGAGGTAAGTGGAGGAAAGTGCAAAAGGGACAAAATGAAGATTCTGCTGCTGAGGGCAGCAACACACGCCTCTATGCTGGTAACTAACTTCTGCCATGTGGCAGAAGTTGATTGGAGAGAAATATTCAGGTTGATTGGAGAGAGAACTAGGGAATATATCTGAATAGTCTCTCACTCACGTTTCTTAGGCTGGTTTTGGATTGGGAATTGGGACTAGGCTCAACTCTTTGTTGAGAAGTTCATTGTAATCACTCATCTCACTCTTCTTTGTAATTTCATCTATACCAATTCTGAGAGATCCTCAGAATTGTGTAAATAATACAAAGATTCATTCCCATTTTACTTCTCTGTTTGTTGGTATATATTTTCGTGTCGACCATGGACACTAATATCCTCAAAGTATTGTTAGTCAAAAACAATGAAACACAGATTGAAGTCCTGTTCCTATTTACTTAACTCCATCAAAGCAAACTCTAACTCTTGCAATCCCGAGCTTCCCAAAATCACTACACAGTGTAAAAGATTTTCATCCTCACCAAACAAGCTAGAGCACACATAGAACTCAGGTTAGGGTGATCAGAAGTGGATATATATATATATATATATATATATATATATATATATATACACACACACACATATACATACATATATATATAAAAACATCATTTTGGAATGACAAACCTGGTGCTCTGGCTCTGCTGGGTAAAATGTTTCCAATTGCAGAACTTGAGTGGTCACAATGCTGCTTCTAGACCTGGTTTGCTCCTGTTCTTTGCTGACAGCAGCCATTCTTGATTCTTCAGTTCCATTAACAAAAACAATTGACCTGTCAGGATGTAAGTATAGTATAGTTCAGTACTTAGAACTCAGCATCAGGTTGAATATGAAGAAAAATTACAAGGAACTTCAACCGGCATCATATGCCTCCTACCTACCTGTACTGATTACCCACATCAGGACCTTGGCCATACACTTGCCTAGGATCATGGCTCGACCAAAATATATCAAGGAGTTCCCTAAAACTAATCAGCCGCGGATCATACTCAACCTACATTGTATTTGCAAACCATAATGGCAAAGTCAATAAAATCATCCAATTTCAATTGACTGTACCAGTAAACCAATGAAATTATAATGGATTTTAATATGTAAGATGGTTGACGAATTTAGTTTGTTCATGGTATAAAAACTAATCACACCAACAATGTTACAAAAACAAGACAAATTAAATTATTAAATGTTGCAAAAATTTATTAATATAAACTAGTTTACATGAATTCCATAAACAAGATAACCACAATTTGGTCAATGATGCTGCACCGTTACCTTTATCGAATAAATAATTAAATTAAACATAGTCTTTTCATGGAGCAAGGATTCCAAATTATTCGACAAATATCAGTCCTTGCCTTCCAAGACTTGAACTGCTAACTTAAATTCTTCCAAAAAGATTAGTTTGGGAATCACCTTTGGAGATTTCTAAGAAGAGTAAACCCTCAATTTGGTCCCTAAACTATCACACTCTCTCCTATTTGATTCCTAAACTATAAAAATATAATAAATAGTCCCTAAACTATTCTAAATCCATCAATTTAGTCCCTCAATTACCTTCTAAATAGGAGAGAGGATGAATAGTTCAAGGATTAAATTGATGAATTTAGAATAGTTCAAAGACTATTTATTATATTTTTATAGTTCAGGATCCAAATAGGAGAGGATGTGATAGTTTGGGGACCAAATTGAGGGTTTACTCTTTCTAAGAAGCATGCTAAAGTTCTCCGAGCATTGGTTTAGCCCATGCCTAAAAATGGCACCCTTTAGGAAGCCTTTGCTAAAGTTTGTAAGGACTTTCTTTGGAAACAACAGACCTACGGCTGTTACTCTTAGGATTTTTTATATGTTTAGTTTTACCTCAATTTTTAAAATAAAAAGCTAGGCAACCCAATACAATCCAAGAACAGGAAAAACCAAACTTGCTAAAATACACATAGGACAAAAAATATAAAGAGCCAGTTTAGTTAAATTTTTCAACAAAAACTAAGAAAGTTGAAAGGATCTTGCAATGAAAGTCTTTTGAAAAAGTTTTAATCCACTTCTTTGTAGAGGTAACTGTATGAAAACTGATTGCAACTCACAATTGTAACTGATTCATTGATCTCAATGAGTTATATACATCTTACAACTTTCTGTTTTGTTATCAGTCAACAAGCTTAACTGATAACCAATTGATTACTAACTAATTGGATTACACAATACACAACACAACTGGGCCAGCCTACTAATTGGACTGGGCCCAACTACTAAACAATACAGGCTTACAATGAACATATACTAACAGATATACTAACAATCCCTCTCTTAAACTGAACCACTGCTCAAGTGTTCAGTTTAGTTACAAATTCTTCTACTTCACTCAGTGAGTGAACTCCAAGACACTTCCTAAGCTTGAGATAAACTTCGTTCTTCATTGGTTTGGTCATAACATCTGCCAACTGATCCTGTGAGGGGTAAAACTTCAGTTCCAGCTTTCCTTCTCTGCACATATCTCTTAAGAAATGAAATCTGATATCTATGTGTTTGCTTCGTCCATGCATAATAGGGTTCTTGGACAGTTTGATAGTAGAACTATTATCGCATTGGATTGTGAGACATTCTTCTTGTTTGAGGCCCAATTCTTCAATGATCCTTTTCAGCCAGATGCCTTGACAAATGCAGTGTGCTGTTGCAACAAATTCTGCTTCCGTGGTGGAGAGGGTGACTATAGGTTACTTTTTTGAGGCACTACTCAGAAAATACACAAAACCAGAAGTGCTCTTTCTATCATCAAGGTCACCAGCATAATCACTGTCACAATAGGCTTTAAGCTGCCGTCCTAATTGCCTTTTGTACAACAATCCCATATCTGTAGTCCCTTTCAAGTATCTCATGATTCTCTTAATGGTAACCAGATGTTTCTCAGCTGGTCTCTCCATGAACCTGCTGATTAGACTCACTGAGAACATAAGATCAGGTCTGGTTGCATTAAGATACATTAAGCTTCCAACCATTTGCTTAAACTTTGTTGAATCAACCAGTGTTCCTTCCTCATCTTTGGTAATCTTGCTTCCAGCTACTACTGGATTTGCTACTGGCTTGCTGTCAGACATCCCAAATCTGTCAAGGATGCTCCTTGCATATTTCTGCTGTGTTATGAAGATACATTCTGCATCTTGTATTACTTCAACTCCTAGAAATTATCTCATCCTCCCTAGATCAGTCATATCGAATTCATCCTTCATGGATCTCCTAAATTCCTCAATCATCTCTGCATTGCTGCCAGTAACAATCAGGTCATCTACATACAGGCTTACTATCAACAAATTACTGTTCTTATCTCTCTTGGTGAAGAGAGTGTGTTCATGTGCGCATTTGTTGAAGCCTTCTTTATTGAAATAAGACTCTATCCTGCTATACCAAGCCCTAGGTGCTTGTTTTAAACCATACAAAGCTCTTCTCAGCCTATAAACCTTGTCTTCATGGCCCTTTCTTACATATCCCTTAGGTTGTTCAACATGCACAACTTCTTCTAATTCTCCATAGAGAAAGGCACTTTTTACATCAAGTTGGTAGACACACCAACCCTTGTGCACAGCCACAGCCAAGATGCACCTAATGGTGTCCCATCTTGTTACGGGAGCAAAAACTTTTGAGTAGTCTATTCCATGCTCTTGAGCATATCCCTTAGCTACCAACCTTGCCATTAGGGATGTGCAAATATACCGGTTTACTTGAACCTTACCAAAAACTGTACTGTACTGATAATAAAAGCCCACACCACTTTTAGAAAAATCCACACGATTCATTTTGGTAAAAAAATTGGAACACCGGTTTACCATTTTCAAATACCGGTATTAAAATGTTGTGTGTGATGATAGTGGTGTGACATTGGTGCTTGCGAGACGCCGCCACCACCACACATGCTCGTCTCTCTCACTTCCAAATAACAACACGTCAAATCACCTAGAGACCTACCCATTTCCATTTCACCCACCCTAAACAAATCTTCATTAAACACAAATTTTTTTATTTGGTCAATTTGAATATTGTAATTATAATAATTTGTAATAATTTCTTACTCCCATCGGATTTGTAAGATGAAGCCAAACAAAAAGAAAAGGTGAAACCAAAACCACGTTTTCTCCACATTTTCTCAGCATCACCATTGTTTTGACTTTGTTGGTGCTTTTTACCTCCAAAGCCACCGCCATTCTCCGCACTAGAAGCTTCAAATTATCATCAACACCAACGGTGGAAGAAGACCCAACCACCGTCTTCCTCCACAACCACTACTTAGTGAGTCTTCTCCCAACTGTCTTCACCTACGATGAACTCGACTCTTCCACCAAGGAACCCACTTCAACACGAAACGCAAAATCGGCGACTGCAAGTAGGATACCGTCTTCCTCGGCAACCTCCACGACGGAAGCCTCGCCACCGTGAAACACCTCCACCGATACAACCACGCCGGAACCCCATACCACCTCGTGTCGCTCCTTCCGCCACTGACACAAGCGGTCGTTCTCGATCTCTCTCCCACTGATTCTCTTTCTCTCCCTCCTTCCTTTGCTTCCTCCTCTCCCGAATCTCTCTCTCAGTTCAGTTTCTTTCTCTATGTAATACCTCATTCTCTGTGTCGTGTATTCAAATTCAATTTGCTGAAACTTCTCTTACAAATTTTTATTCAGAATCCTAACCGGTTATTTACCAGTTCTGATCCGGTTTCCATCTGGTTCACAAATAGTAATCGGTATTTGCAAATTAGTAAACTATAACCATATTTTAAAAATGGTGTGGTATGGTGTGGTACGGTTTGTATACCATGCACACCCCTGCTTGCCATGTACTTCTCCACCTTTCCTTCTTCATTGTATTTTGTTTTATAGACCCATTTCACTCCAATTTTTTTGCCACCCTGTGGAAAGCTCACCAATTCCCAGGTATTGTTTCTCTCAATAGAAGCTATTTCACTAACCATTGCTCTTTTCCATTTATCTTCTTTAATACCTTGCTCATAGGTGACAGGATCACCTTCTTCACACACCATCAGACTATGTAGCAATTGACTCTCATACACCTCTTCATCACAGTTGTTTTCATCGATTACAGCACAGCCCATAAAGTAGTCTTTATGCCAGCCAGGATTGCTCACACTTCTGCCACTGTTTGTTCTCAGTTTAGTTGCACTAGCAGGATCTTGATCATCACCTTCAGTAGCTTCATTTCTCTGATTCTGGTCATCATCTTCATTTTAGTTACTAGCTTCACCAACCTCAATCACTCCTTCATTCTGTTTAGCATTCTGATTTATTATCATCAGATAGTTCAGCCACTGTTTCTTTCCCTTTGGCTGTATTGTTCACTTCCCAGGTTTCTTGCTCAGCAAAAACAACATCTCTGCTAATCATAATTCTGTTGGTGGCAGGGTCAAAGAGTCTATATGCCTTAGACTCTTCATTTTCACCCAAAAATATGCACTTGAGGCTTTTATCATCAAGTTTCTTCCTATTTACATCAGGTACATGCATGTAGGCAACACAACCAAAAATCCTGAAGTGCTTCACCGATGGTTTTACACTGCTCCAGGCTTCCTCTGGTGTAATGTCTTGGACTGATATGGTAGGACACCTGTTAAGGACATAAAAGGCCCATCTCACTGCTTCTGGCCAGAATGTTTTTCTTAAGTTTGCTTCAGTTAATAGGCTCCTAACCATGTTCATTACAGTCCTATTTTTCCTATCAGCAACACCATTTTGCTGTGGTGTGTAAGCAGCAGTAAGTTGTCTTCTTATTCCATTACTATCACAGTATTCACTAAATTCACTAGAGTTGAACTCACCCCTTCTGTCTGTTCTTAAACAACTGATAACACACTGTGATTCTTTTTCAACCATCATTCTAAATTTCTTAAAAGTATCTAAGGCGGCAGACATTTCTGATAGAAAATAAACCCAGCCCTTTCTACTGTAATCATCAATAAAGGAAATGAAATACCTTTTTCCTCCATTGGATTGAGGATTAATGGGACCACAGATATCTGAATGTATCAGTTCCAATTTCCTGGAAGCTCTCCAGTTGATGTGCCTTGAGATGCTTTCTGTGTTGCTTTCCTACTTGGCATATTGTGCAAACCTTGTCTAGTTCCATTATCTCTGGCAGCCCTTTCACCATTTCTTTCTGTGCAAGTAGCCTTAACCCCTTGTAGCTTAAGTGTCCAAATCGTTTGTGCCATAGCTCGCCTACATCAGTGGTGCTAGCCCTCAAGCATGCAGCAACAATTGGAATTGCCATTATAGCAAACATCCTGTTGTTGGCCATGTTTGAAGTCATGATTAAACCCTTCTCCTTATGATAAATGTTGCACTTGTCATCTTCAAATATCACCTTCAAGTTCTTTTGTTGCAGCTGGCCAATGCTCAACAGATTGTCTCTCAAGTTTGGGACATAATACACTTCAGTAATCACTTGTATTCTTCCTTCAATTCTTAACCTCACACTACCCGTTCCTTTCACTTATATTCTTTTGTTGTCTCCTAGCTTAACTGTCTTTTTGAATGTTTCATCAAGTTCAAAGAACCAGTCTTTTTCCCCACACATGTGATTGCTGCAACCTGAATCAAGAAACCACACCTTTTCTCTTTCTGAATTCTGAGAATCACTCTGTGCCATAAGCAACATCTCCTCTTCTTCATCAAAACCTGCATAGTTTGCTATATTGCCCTCTAAACTAGGACACTCAGATTGATAGTGCCCCAATTTGTGGCACTTATAGCATTCTATATGTTCTTTTTCTTTAGAACTCTGTCGTCCCCTTCCTCTTCCTCCATTTCTGCCTCTGCCTCTGCCTCCGCCTCTGAATGTGCTCGTAACCTTAAGGACCTGTTCCTCTTCCTTTTGCCCAGACATGCGTTGCTCTTCAACAAGAATACTGCTTTGAAGTTCATCTATTGTCGTAGTTTCTACATTGTTGGCTTGCTCAATGGAGCAAACTACATAGTTGAATTTAGGAGTCATTGACCTCATGACTTTCTCTACAACGGTGTTCTGAGTGACAGATTCACCATGATGACTCTTCATCTTATTAAAAATTGATAGAGTTCTTGAAAAATACTCATTTACTGACTCACCTTCTTTCATCTTTAGGGTTTCGAAGTCGCGCCTCAGGGTATTCAATTGCGCCCGCTTCACTTTGCTCGAACCCAGATACTTCTGTTTGAGAGAATCCCAGATATCTTTCGCCGTATCATGTGTCAAGATTGTCTCTAGCACGTGTCTATTGATCGCCTGGTATAGGTAATTCTTGGCCTTCAAGTCCTTCAATTTCGCTTCATCTGCTGCTTTCTTCAATTTTGGTGTGGGATTGGGATTTAGGGTTGGCACACCCTTCTTAACAACCTCCCAATACTCTTTAGAGCGAAGAAAGTTCTCCATCAATAGCACCCAGTGATCGTAATGACCTTCTAGCTTTGGGATCGCCGCTTGTACAAATGATCTGTTCTCCTTTTACGCCATTGTTGACTCGATTCACGCTCGTTTCTTTCTACTCACAGAACTGCGGTTCTTGATTTACAGGCACAGGCCCCAGGGTGGAGCTCTGATGCCAATTGTAGAGGTAACTGTATGAAAACTGATTGCCACTCACAATTGTAACTGATTCATTGATCTCAATGAGTTATATACATCTTACAACTTTCTGTTTTGTTATCGGTCAACAAGCTTAACTGATAACCAATTGATTACTAACTAATTGGATTACACAATACACAACGCAACTGGGTCAGCCTACTAATTGGAGTGGGCCCAACTACTAAACAATAGAGGCTTACAATGAACATATACTAACAGATATACTAACATTCTTTACCTCAATTTAGTCTCATTGAGAAGTTCACATGAATTTAAAGTTAATTCAAACTCTGGGAAAACACAAAATCAATGTCCTCATCAACATCATCCCCTTTAATAATCAAATTCATAAATATTTAAGGGAATAAATAAATCGATCATCCACAAAATCAAAACTACACCAAAACACTGAGACAATTCGAGTATCCAGAATGTGTAAAGAATCTTTTGGGTAAAAATAAAATGCGAACCTGAACGGACTCGGCGTGGTCACCTAAGTTTCGATATTCAGGATTAGGTTTAGATCCACCGGCGTAACCAACGGTGGTGCGAATAACGCCGGGTAAGCAGCCGAACACCGCTTCAGATCTCCAGAAGCTTCCAAGAGCGAAAACGGCAGTTTGCAAGTTCTGTTGATCGGGTAAATCTCGGGCGGGTTGAGCAACCCGATCCGGGAACCTAATGCAAAGAGCATTGTCGATTACGAAAGCAATGAAGACGATCAATACCGAGACGAGATAATAGTGGCTCCTCTTTGGAATTGCCATTTTGCCCGAGCCGTTGCGTGGCGTTTTGTTTTGCTTGAAAGTGGAAACCAAGGTGTGGTTATGAGTGTCAGTTGTCGTTTTTAACCGAATGTGGCATTCTACCTAATATGTCGTATTGATAGCTTCTATGTCGTTTGAGTATCAAGAGCATGGGAAGACAAATGATTGGTGCCACTAGGAAATGAATTGTTTCCCTCCATGGCGGGAGAAGACACATACTTTTAAGTAATTTTAGACATAAAAGAGGAAATAGAATATAGAAAAACATGAGGAAAATAGGAGAGAGAAAATGAGAGATGAGAGAGTTAGAGACAAATGTATGTGTTTTTTTCCACCCTCAAAGTAGAGAATTCATACTCATGCCACTGTGGGCCTCTGGTAAAACAATTCTCAAGGCCTCGCGATGATGATATTAATTAGAAACACCGAAGACTCTTACCTACCTTAGAGTGGTTAAACTATAAAGGAAGAAGGAGCTCACATTGCTAACAAGGAAAACATATCAATATCAAGCTAGAGGCTTGCAAAAGCATTACGACACCTTTGGGGTAAAAAAAATCAACTATGTACAAGGTAGAGTGGAAGAACTAAATATATCTAAATCCAATAAGAAAATGAGAACATGTATTGCACATATTGTGGGTCTAGTACTTTGAGTCAGAGTGCAAAAATTTTCAATCATGCAAATCGCTAAAAATATCATAAAATTAAACCTTTTATAAAATGAATCAAATAAATAGTCAATATTAATGTATATGCATAGCAAATCATCTTAGATTTTTTAACTAATGATTCAGATTTCTTACTTTACTCACTAATACTGCTCTCTTTAAAGTAGCTAAGTCCAATTCTGTGATGACAGCAAAAGATGGGCTTGCGGGGAGGGAAGAGGCACTCAGAGGGAATGAAGAGGAGATCTGGTTCTAGACTTGGTGAAGGAGAAAGAGAAGAAAAAAGAACATGCTCGGGAGTGAGAAATCAACATGCGGAGAGAGAGAATTAGAAATTTGTGGGAGTGTAAGTGATTGTGTGAGCGTGATGTATTGGACTGGTGCAAAAAATATACGTAGGGTGTGCAAAAAAAAAAAAATTCAGGGTGGGCGTTTGACCCCCCTGAACTATAGTTGGGTCAGCCCCTACTTGCACAAGAGTAGTCATAGAAGGGATTGTAGAAAGCCATTATTGAGAATGAGCATAAAAGACCATAAAAAAAGAGTGAGAATTAGGCTTCCACCCTTTCACAGACGACGAGCACTCCCCAGAATCTTGCATATCCCAAATTATGGAAGCATGTGGTGGGAGCACAATTCCAGAAGAGCATCTCACCTTGTTTGATGAGGACCAACCCTACATGAAGGCTAAGGAGCTTCAAGAGCTAAGAACGAAGGGTCGTTGACTAAAGGGAAGACTGCGAAGCTCGAGGCACAATTAGAACAAGTTTTTAGCTATTTTAGACTTAATACATGTGACAAGATTGGTCCACGTCATACTAATCTCTTGCTCATAGAATCAGCTTAAAACACTTGTCTAATTTTTCAGATGTAATAATCATACTTTAATTAGGATTATGTTTTTAGTTTATGTTGACACTTAAGTATTTTTTGTGTTATTTTGTATGCACTTTTGACCTAGGCACCATGGTGTACAACTTAGGCACAACCCTGAGTATTTAAAGAACTTTTGTAATCTCATTTTACAACTTTGAAGAAAAATATAACATATTTGTGTGAGAATAGAGAGTGCTTTTATCGGTTTCTTTGATGAGCCAAATTATAATCTTATCAAGAGTCGGTTACTGTTGTGGTGATTCTTCATAATCTTATCATCATCATCATCAACATTATCTTGGATGTTGCGATTTCTTCATCACTTTGCCTAATTCCATTTGTATACTTCTTTTTTCTTTATATAGTTAATCATATGTGCCATTTTTATTCAAATTACACTAGATATGAACAAATATGAATCCATGATAGATAAAAGATCTAACCAAGTGTATCTAACAGTTATCCCATAATACTTTGTTTGAAATGCAATCACCCTCAAATTTGTAAATTTTGGTGTTCCCAATGTGGTGATCGTATTGCCAAGACACTCCAATAGTGATGAACCACTTGCTACTGAGATGTGTCTTCTTGCACTACTTGCTTATAATATTGTGATTCACATGTAGAGCCAGTGTTTTTTTGTGGTGAACCACCCTAGGCCCCACCATCAAAACCATCAGATTCTAAACTCAAGTTTGTTCACTCTTTATCGTTGGATCAACAACATTCAGACTCTGACCAGGCACGAGAATCCTTTTTTGCTTCAATTGTTTCAATAGTTGGCTCCCTTGTGCGCTTCTCACCATCAGACAAGGCTCTGGTTTTCATTGACAGATCTTAACCATCCAAGAGAATCATAATACATGAGATTGATTTGTAGACCATAAAAATGGGATAGTTGTCGCTTCGTCATTAGTTGAATTAGTACATATGATTAATTGGGTTAAAATGTCAAGTTCAATTAGTATTTAAACTAGTCCTTATTATGTTAAGTGTAATGAGATAGTTGGAAAAACTACCCAATCAATGAAAAAAGTCTTTTAATTTTAAGTAGCTAGTTTGTCTCCTCCTTTTTCTCTTCCTCTTTACGTTTGTTTTCCAAAAGCGGTAGAAAACCCCGACCAATGTTAGGAGTCCCACAATGAGTAGATAAAAAGCTCAATGTGTTACTAAATCGGCGGAGCTCTCCTACCTAATAGATCACTCTTTTGGATTGAGCTCTTCTTGACAATTGGTGCTTTCTTTGAGAGTAGGGATGCTCGAAGTCGCCAAAAGGGAAGGGCTACCATCGAGGCAGTGGTGATAGATATATGGTACATAAGCCAAGAAGCTCTCTCACGTAATGGTCTAGTCTTAGATCATGCCATGGGCTTAATGTAACACCCCAATTTAGAAAATTGATAAAATAAATACCGTTTTTTTAATAGTAACTAATTTATATTGTTATCCCGATAAAAAGTAGTACTTATAAAAGATGATAAATAAACTTGAATATAAATAGATGATATAAATATCTATAAGTAGGAATGCTTTTTGATTAAAAAAAATCTGAAGCTGTCACGTGAAGTCTAGATTATCTGATGATCTTACTTGGAGAGAAAGAATAATATATGTGGTGAGGAATTAATGGAAGAAAAACTCACCACTATTTTATGTCACGTATTGACAGAGTCCTTCAAAAGCAAAGAAGAACTAAGGTAGGGGGTGAGAAGCTTCAACAATATATAGTAGTAGAGTAGTTACTAAATTATTGAGTCAAGGGTGACCCTAGCCCTTTTTATAATTGAACCTTTAATAATTAAGTTATTGATACTAATTTTGTCTCTATGATTATTATTCTAACCGTTAATCATGTTACTAACCGTTATTTGGACTACTAATGACTCACTAAAACTAGCAAATGAACTACTGACTGTAACTTGAAAGAACATTCGGACTACTAACTCTAATTTACTAACTTGAATTATTATTATTTTTATTATCATTCCCTATGTTATTAATACTGTTATCTTCATTTCTGTATAATTCTTAACTTTAATACTGCGAATTTCTATCTTATAATCCTTGTTACTTTTAAGTTTCTGTTATCATTTTAATACTGATACTATATTTCCTTACTATTATACTAAAAATTGATATAATCATTATGTTTACTATTATCAATAACATTATTACGAGCATTGTTCTCCTTTCAATATTCATCACCCATTTATTAATCAATCTATAATATTGTGTGGACTAATTTAGTTAATTTTTACTTTCCATGTTACCTAAATAAGTCTTTCACATTTATATTTATTTGTTTAAAAGTTTACTCAGTATCGATATTACCAAATAATTCTACTAACAGATTCATCATTCTTGTTTCTATTATTAATAGTAATCCACTTATCATCATAAGTATCATTTATTCATAAATCCTTATCTTTCCTTAGTATTTTATAAACAGATTTTGGGATTTCCCCCATTGTCAAATGGTTAACGTTTCACTTTATTATTAGTTTATAAATATATTAAATTTTAACTACTGGAATTGATTTTTTTTTACTAAACTTTTATTCTACGCAAATTGATATTTGCTACTTGTTTAAGGATTCAATAGTAATGATTTTATATATTCTTAAAGTATTATGATTTTCTGGTGAAAGGTTTTATCAGTATTTCTACATTTTCTATCTAACCCACAGTGAGATTAATCTATCCGACCCTTAAGGAAAATATTTGGGTTGTTTAATCCTTATAAAGCTCTATAGAAATTGTAAAAGAATCTGTTGAAAAAGATGCAGGAAAACAACGAAACTAATAACGATAATTAAAAACTTAAAAATATTTATATGTGACTTTGGAGTGAGCTACGCTATTGGTACACGCGTGAGTGCGCAAGTGAAGGTTGAGTTAAACCTTGGGGGAATCACGGTGCGAGACTCCACAAGTGACCAGGTAGTAGCTCCCCTGTGTCGTGGTATTCGATACCCCACTGTGATGATCCTCATGAGACACTGCAAGAACTCAGGATCGGTGGTAGAGTGTTCCGTTGAGAAACTGTGATATGGGAACTGTACCAATGAGAAATTGAAACGGAACATGTCCTCCCGATCGCTCCTCTGAATTAGAATCTCTCCATGGAGTAGATATGGGCCTCATATGAATATTTCCGTGTTTAACTTTTAAAATGATAAAAACTAAAAATATTTATTTCTAACTACTCTTACTTTACTACATTGATTATTGTTGATGTGTACTCACCCCTTGTTTTTTTTCTTGTTTGTTTTTTATGTATATTATTTAAGATGGCGAATGTACCAAGGACTAGGATCGACGTCGAATTTGACAACGGATTTTGGACCCCTGATTATGCCAATTCAACCGTAACTTTTGACGGAGATGTGACTATTCTAATTACTACCGGGACCTACCCACACTTCAACACCCGAACCTATCATAGGAATCTTATAGTCTCTTTCTATCTCCCTCTAGAGGACATGTGGCCCGCGGCGGCTCTGGCACCCAACAATCAAAACAGGGCACCTCCTCCATACTTCCCAGGATACTAGAGGGTGTAGGACCTTATGTGTAGAAACCGGTCAAGTGATGGATAAGTTGGTTGTCTGTTGTAGGTGTGTTTAATAAAGACCGGTTAGTCTAGGGTTTGTCAAGTGTGGATGACTAAGTATGACTGTATTGACAAATGAAAATGTTGTAACCATGTGAATGTACCATACTGGAATATGGTTGTATTATAATGAAGTTGTGCTTTAATGGTTATCTTAAGTAAAGAACTTATATATATATATATATATATATATATATATATATATATATATATATATATATATATATATATATATATATGCGTGATCATATAAACTCACGTTAATCAAAAGGATGAAATAAATAAATAAATAAATAAATAAATACATTATGGATCGCGATATTCGAGAGTGTCACAATTAAGTGGTATCAGAGCCAGGTTGAGTCTTATAAGGCCATGGGTATGGACTAACTACGTTTTACTGTGACTTAAATCAGTATAATTATTTTTGGATGGAGAAATATTGAAGGAACCGTAAAGATGATCCGTAGCGATCACATCTCCACCGCTGCACAATCGTAGAAGCTCACATCAATGACTCTTGGAACTCAATCTAAAAAAATGGTGCACGGGTGAGAAAGAGCGTCCAAACCATATAAGGAATATAAGACCGAAATTAAAACAGCAAGACTACCACAAAACAAGGGAACAATCAACAATAGTAGATACAACTTTCATAACACACATGCACAAACAATCCTTAATTAATCTTCAGCTAATCCTAGTGGCGCGACCTCACGTACGGTCCTAGGACTGCAAGCAGCAACAACAACAACATGATTAGGATACCTTGCCAGATACTGCCTTACAATCATCAACAACAACAACCATAGGACCGGGATACCTTGCCTGAACGGGATACCTTGCCCGATAACGCCCTACAAGGAACAACATCAATAGGACCGGGATACCTTGCCCAATAACGCCCTACGAAGAATAGCAGGAAGAGGACTATGAGGACCAGGATACCTTGTCCGAACGGGATACCTTGCCCGATAATGCCCTACAAGAACAGCAAGACCGAGACACTCGAACGGGATACCTTGCCCGATAATGCCCTGAAGAACACCCAAGCGAGGACTATGAGGACCGAGATACCTTGCTCGAACGGAATACCTTGCCCGATAATGCCCTACTAACAACAACAACAACAACAATAACAACGACCACAACAGCAACAAAATGGACACACAATGGACCTAATCAGACGCGATATCGCACAACGACAACAACGAGAACGACGATGACAACAACAACAACAACACCTATAATCATCACCATCCTTTGAGGTACGGCTCGCCCATACTGCGACGAGTCCTTGCCCATACTGCGACAAGGTTCCTCCTATACAATTTCAACTATTGAGGTACGGCTCGCCCATACTGCAACGAGTCATTGCCCATACTGCGACGAGGTTCCTCTTACAATCATCAACTTTTAAGGTACGGCTCGCCCATGCTGCGACGAGTCCTTGCCCATGATGCGACGAGGTGCCTTTAACAAATTATCTCGATCACGAAGATATAGCTCGTCCATACTGCAACGAGTTCTTGCCCATGCTGCGGAAGGATTCTTCAACCCGAACCAGCTTGCTAATCATCGACGAATGATAACTTGCCCATTGTGCGACAAGTCTCCGATAACAATACCCATAAAGCCAACCAGCAATCACCACGAACACGAACGTCAAGTCATTTAATAACCTTAGCGGTTCCAAGTTTGTCCTGGCTACATCAATCTATGCTAAGATTTTTGTCTAAGTCTCATACAACAAGAACTTCTTATTATTTTGAATTACCTATCATTCTAGTCTATTAACACATTAGACACTAGCTCATCCTACCACTTTTATAACTAAGTGATTTACCAATCTACTCATATTAGAATCATCCAATAAACTCGACCTATTGACTACAACCATCCAAATAATAAAATTACAGTCATCCAAATAATTTAGTTACAGTCATCCAGATCATTTGGTTACAGTCATCCAAATCAAATAATTTACAGGCCATTTAAATCATTACAGTCATCCTGAATAATTACAGTCATCCAAATTAAATAAATAACATGAGTAATAAATAAATAATAAATAATGAATACAGGCAAAATATGGATAGCGATAATCAAAACTATCTTAGTCCTATCCCCTATTTCTCATATAGAATAGAAACTCTTTCCCCCCGTACCTGATATCAAAGTGTACTCCAATAGTGAATCGTTGGAGACAAATCATGAGTTCACGAGCTTGATTTAATTCCAACGGGACAATGCTTAACTCGAACGCGTACAGTTATGTAACAAAAACAACAATGAGAGTCCGAAAGTCATACACTAAAATATTAATGATATTGTTCTTGACGAAAATAATCATGTTTTTCAAGGGTAGTACCTATTGTGACCACAGCTTGGAAATCGCAAATCAAATGACCAAAAGACCGTATCTAAGCAAGGTACGAAAACTGTCCCGGTTCCGGTGAGAATATGCACCAATTTGGTTACGACTCAGTGAAGGGAAACGTGAATTGAGAGGGGTTTTGAAATTGAGGAGCTTTGGGCGAAATCAACAACAAGAATTTTGATTCTGGTGAGGGAAGTTCATGTCTGAGTTCGGATCAGGTGGACGGAGGTCGCAGTGGCCGGTAATGGAAGGAACGTCCATCTAGGGGCGGTGGTGGCATGGCTACTCCTCGCGATCAGTGCAAAAAATTATATGAGATCAAGTAGTGGGATAAAATAGATACATTGAAAAGTATTTTATTCATACATACAGTACAAAAAATACCTCAAAACACGCAAAAATAATATAACAAAGTGACGGTCAATTCGTAATCAAGTCGTCTTCCTCCTTTATAAATGGTCTCACTATGCGTCTTGACCAACACATAGCAAACACTCTCGCAACCATAGTCCTTTCCACATCGCGAATTTTGTCCGTCGGTACGGTTCCGACGGAAAATTGGCATTTCCGGTGGAAAAAATACTATTTCTTGTGGATTTTTCAAATTACTCGCGATTTTTTTAAATTTTTTTTTAAAACAAAATCTGTCGGTAATTTAAAATTATACGCCGGAAATCTTACCGGCGGTTTTTTTGAATTTTTTTTTTCAAAAAATCTGCCGCTAACATTTCTGGCAAATTTTTTAAATTACCGGTCGATTTTTTTAAAGAAATTTTAATTTTTTTTTAAAAATCCGACTGTAATTAAAAAAATCGGCTGGAAAAATACAGAGGGAAAAAATCCGCCGGATTCGTCCGAAAATGCCTATAAATAAAACTTTTTCCTACATTCTTCTCATTCTCTCATTTGACTCTTTATTTAATTCTCATTCTCTTCTACATTTTTCCTATCTTATCTTTCTTCTTCTTTCTCATACTCTTCAATCTCCATAAATTTCTCTATATATCTCTCTTATTCCTTCTTACTTCTTCATTCTCATTCTCTCTGATCTTATTACTTCTCATACTCTCATTCATTCTTATTCCTTCTAACTTCTTCATTCTCATTCTCATTCTCTCCTATTTTATTACTTCTCATACTCTCCTTCATTCTTATTCCTTCTTACTTCATTCTCATTCTCATTCTCTCCTTTATTATTTCTTCTCATACTCTCTTTCATTCTTATTCCTTCCTACTTCTTCATTCTCATTACTCTATTCCTACTCATTCTCTCCTATATCATTTTTTCTCATATTCTACTTTATTTTCATTTTTTCTTACTTCTTATTAAATTAAATATTAAAATTAAAAATTTTTAAAAATTAACTTTTTTAAAAAAAATTAATTTTTTTAATAAATCCGCCGGAAAACCATTACCGACGGAAAAATCCGCCGGTAACATTACCAGTGGAAAAATCCGCCGAAAAGCATTACTTATGAGCGTTTTACCGGCGGAAAAAATTCGCAAAAATGTCACTTTTCCGACGGATTATGTGCGTTTCCGGCGTATTTTTTCCGCCGGAAAAATGCGATTTTCTTGTAGTGATTAGAAGATCTACTGAAATGGAAGATACGCCCTCCTATGCTAACTGATCAAGAACATTCCAAAATGACAACACCTCACCATCACCCTCATCGGTGATCAATGATAGGCTCAAGGAGACTCCTATATGTAATTTGTGGGTAGATGGTGGTCTCATAGCGAGTATATTTAACTTGTCAACTATAAATTATAGGCTAAATTGTTGTTTTGGCCCTTTATTTTTGGGGTTGGTGTCACTTTGGCCATTTATCTTTTTTTTTCTCGTTTTAGACCCTCATGTTTTTTTTTTGTGTCATTTTGGCCCCTCCGTTAGTTTTTTCTAACGGACGCCACGCTGGCAGTTAACTGCTGACGTGGCGTCTTATATGTCAGGGTTGACTTAGACCTGATTAGGTGATGTGGCACATAAGGGACCAAATTGAAACTTAAAAAGAACATGGGGGCCAAATTGACACAAACACAAAACATTCATCTTCTTCCTCAAAACACCACCTCCATCTTCATCTTCTCTGGCGACCCACCACCACCAGAAACAGTGACATTGTCTCTCTCTCTCCCCCTCTCTCTCTCTCTCCCTTCGTCATTGAAAAACCCAAAAACCGTAAAACGTGAATCTACATTTCCACTTCGTTCTCAATTCTTTATCATTTTTGTTTAAATCTTTTGCTAACAGTCAGTTACTGCACCAATTTTGAGTCTTTTTCAAGTGGTTTGGTGAATTTTGGTTGAGTTTTGAAGGTTTCCCCAATTTGCAAAACCCAAAACGCGTTTTCCTCTGAAAATCACGTTTTTGATTAAGTTCTTCCACTTTTTTGTGAGAATTGATGATGGATTCTAGTTCCTTGTGAAATTTCGCATGAAATGCACTATTTATTTGCTTGATTTGGTGAAAATTTGAGAATTTTGGTGTTCTTGAGGAGAGAGAGAGGGAGAGAGAGAAGTGATGTCACTGTTTGTGGTGGTGGTGGCGGAGGCTCATCGGAGGTGGTGGTGGCTCGCCGGAGAAGATGAAGATGGAGGTGGTGTTTGGAGGAAGAAGATGAATGTTTTGTGTTTGTGTCAATTTGGCACCCCATGTTCTTTTTGAATTTCAATTTGGTCCCTTATGTGTCACATCACCAAATCAGGTCCAAGTCAACCCTGACATTTAAGACGCCACGTCAGCAGTTAACTGCCAGCATGGCGTTCGTTAGAAAAAACTAACGGCGGGGGCCAAAATGACACACACAAAAAACATGAGGGTCTAAAACGAGAAAAAAAAAAGATAAAGGGCCAAAGTGACACCAACCCCAAAGATAAATGGTCAAAAGAGCAATTTAGCCTAAATTATAATATGAAGGTTAGCCTTCATCTGCCAGGTCCGATATACAACCTCGCATCACGTAGGTGGTCGTAGAGGTATGCAAAAAGGGTTACACCCCATGCAAACAAATAGAGCCGGTAAAATGGATTGGGCCCGCCAGGACGGGTCGGCTAGCTCGAAAAAACTTAGGGCTAGGCCAAATAAATTGAGCCCATTTTTGTATTTGGGCTTTTTAGCCTAGGCCAACCCAAGCCCACATCGGGCTAGCCCAACCGAGCCATGGGGAGCCCACAAATTTTGAAAATAGGATGCATGACTATCAAAAGCCCAATATTAGTATCCTAATTAAGGACCTTGATTTGCTCACGTCTTGCTCAAAATTAGGCCCACAACACATAGTTTAGTAGCCACTATGCCTCTCTTGCCACAACATTCGACCGCAGCACTCTATTGCCTTTTCGTTTGTTAAATTCTTGTTTCACTCTTTTCTAACCTTAATATTCCTCATATTTTGTTTTCAAAAAAAAATTATTCCTCATATTTCTATTGAGATATGCTTTGTAATTCAATTGCTTGTAAATATAGATAGGGGTAGTAAGTAAGCCTATCATGGGCCTAGTCGAAAGTGTGGGCCTGGTCGAAATCATGGGCCTGACTTATCTATATATATGTAGTAGCATGTGTTGCGCCCGAAAAAGTCCCCGAGGGAGAACCTTCCTCGTTCACAACTTTTCCTAAGACAATGAAGCCGCCACCAATATTTATTAAGGAAAATATTAGGAAAACCTTTTTTTGGAAAGCGATTGGTCTTGCGAAACTAGAGAATAGGGTTCGGGGGTCGGTTACGCGCAGGGAAGGTGTTAGCACCCCACACGTCCTCTCTACTGAGAGGGAACCTTTAATTAAATGTGTGGTCTTAGTGTGTTGACTTGAAAATACTTAATTTTGCCTCTCTACTTCTTATTGAAAAAGTCTTAATGAAAATCTTTATTTATTATGAAAAAGGGGGGAAAATGGTTTTTTTAGAAAAAACGCTTGACGGGGGCAAGGCCCGCTCCTACGTATCTCCTGGTGCGATGGAGAACTCAAAGCTACGTAGTTCTTCTTTGTCTTTTTGAAAAAAGGTTTTTGTCTTTTATCTTTTTAGTGAGTTTTTGAAATAGGACGAGCATTTAGTGAATGATTAAACTAACTAAGGTTATGGGTAATCACCGCTAAATACTCTTGAAAATGAGGGTCACTACCGCCAGTCAGACGAACAAAGGTTCTGATTGACTATTAGTAGCGACTCGTTTTTATTTGTTCTTTTGAAAGGGGTTTTCGAAAGAGATTGATTGGCACGAATGATCAAACTAACAAATGTTATGAGTGATCATCGCTTGTTGTTCTTTTGGGAAAAAGACATCGCCACCAATGGCTAGACGAACAAAGGTTCTGATTAACCACTAGCGACGATGGGTTGAAAATGATTTTAGAAAGGAAAATGTTTTTGTTCTGAAAATGATCTTGGTTTGCAAAAGTGGTTCTTTTTGTTACGAATATAACTCCTTTTGTTATGCAGATGCTAATTTTTATGGTTGCGCTTGACGAGAATGTGACTCGCTCCTACGTATCCCAAATGGGAATCAAAGCGACGTAGTTCTAACGAGCCTTAAAAATGAAAATCTTTTTGATGAGGTTTTAGAAAATGAAGAGCATTCATAATGACCAAACTAACAAAGGTTAGGATGGATCATTACTAGTACCTCTCTTTGAAAATGCTTTTTGTAAATGCAAGCTTTCATGGTGATCAAACTAACAAAGGTTATGATGGATCACCGCTAATAACTTGTTTTGATTCTTTGATACTTAGAAAAATGCTTTTTGAAATTGGACGCGTTCATGATAATCAAACCAACAAAGGTTGTGATGGATTATCACTAGTAGCTTGCTTTATGCTTGCAAAAATTCTTTTGAAATTGGGGCTTTCATGACAATCAAACCAACAAAGGTTGTGATGGATTGCCACTAGTAACCATTTTTATGCCAGGTTGGTTTAGAAATGAAAACAATGAATGTAAGAAAGAATTGGTGGATTCGAGCATAACACGATCAGTGGAATCAAATCATTAAGCAACAATATTTGAACTCGCAAAGAAAAATCAAGTCTAAACTACACATAGTAGATCACGACGCATAGATAGGCAGGGAAGGAACTTGAATTGGGCATTAAGCAAAAATACGAGAGTAGGCAAGATTGAACCTAAATGCACATCTAGTGGAAGATGCTAGGCGAGAACCATACTCAAATATTTCTACAAAACGCAAGGGGATCTAAATGCACATCTAGTGGAAGATGTAAGGAAGGAAATGGAGTCGTCTAAGCATTGATGATATTCTATATGAGAGTAGACAATGAAACTGTAAGCTCAGGCAAAAGAGTTGTCTCAATCATGATCGTTGGCAAGCATAAGCAAGCAAATTATTTAGCAACCAAAGTATCAAAGAATGTTGAGTCACTGTAACTCTAAATGTAATGAAATGTTTAGTATGCAAAAACAAATTGACGGTCTATATTTTTGATGCTAAAACTTTGATGATGATGCTAAGATTCAAGAATATACCTTAACTCCAAGCTAAATAAGCAAGAAATAATATGAATGAGTGCTAAACCATTTGAATTTACTCTTTAACCTTCAACCTTGGGCTTGATTCTAGAGATTTGGAGATGAATCTTTGAGAAGAATGCAAGAATGATGAGGGGGATGTTGAAGTAAAACAAGGGGTGTAAATAGCACTATGGGCTTTTAAGAAAATAAAAATAAAAAAAAGCAATATGGGGTTGTATGTGAGTAAAACAGGGGTGTAAAATAACAAAGGGGTGGAATGAGTAAATAGGGGTGTAAAATAACTGTAGGGGTTGTATCAGTAAACTAGGGGTGGATAGCAAAAGAAGCTGCCTTTTTGAAATGGGGGGTGTGAACAGTGAGCCCAGCTTGTTTTTGTAAGCTGGGCTGCGCTTCTTTTTTTTTAAAACGAAAAAAGAAAGGGAATGGGCCGTTTCAATAAAAAATCGTGGGCTTCAGGGGGGCGCAGGAGAAAGATCAGGGGGTGTAAACAACAGTTTTATTAATAAAAGAACGTGGGGATATAACAATGAAACAGGGGGTGCAAATAATGACTGGGCTTTTAAAATTAAAATAAACCATTACTCATGCTATGATAGCACCGTATGTGTGACTAGATTAGAAATGGAACCCTAACTTGCATTTCTATCTTTCTTCCAGCCGCACAAACCCACTCTAATGGAAGAGAGAGAAAATTTTCAGTTGGAGAGAGAGAGAGAGAGATGGAGAGAGAGAAGCGAACAGGGATAGAGGACGAGGAGAGGAGAGGGTGGTCGTTTGTTGTGGTTTTCGTGGTGGTTATGGTGGTTTGTGATGGTGGAGAGAGAGAGAACGTAAGGTGGTGATGAGAGAGAGAGAACGGGTGGTGGTTCGGCCGTGAGGGTGGCGGTGCCGGCGGAGGAGTGGGTGGCGCAAAAGAGATGGAGAGTGTAGTGATGGTTGTGCTCTCCCCCCCTCTTCTTTCCCCTCTTTTTTTCTCTCTATTTTTCTTCAAATGCTTCCACTGTGTGTGTTGTTGTAAACAATGGTATTGTGGCTAGCTTCCTCTTCATGCTACAGTGCGCCCCCCTTCCCTTTATTTACATTGCTCTCTCTTTTTTCCTCACTGTGTGTGTTGTGTGTGTTATAAACTTTTTCTTTTCTTTTTTTTGTTGCTTCAGTGCCTCCACCATTCCCCTACTCCCTTTTCTCTCTTTTTTTAGTTTTCTCCTGCTCTACGATTCCCACCTCCATTTTTATATTCTGAAACTTCTATCTCCCCCCCCCCCTTTGAGTTCTGAACCTTGACCCTTTTGTAGAGAGAGCATTGCTGTCTGTGGTATGTTGTGTAAGGCTGTGAGAGAGAGGCCAAGAGACTGATGTGTTCAAAGCTGTGAGAGGGCAGCAGAGAAACTAATGTGTATTTTTTTTTATGTGCAGAGCTATGAAGCACATACACGGACACCGGACACGACACGGACACCTAGACACCGGTTTTATTTTAATTTTTTTTGAAAAATACAAGTAATTGAAGAGTCGGTATCGGTGTCGGTGTCCGACACGATACGTGTCGGACACCTGGACACGGCATTCGGAAGAGGTGTCCGTGCTTCAGAGGTGCAAAGATGTGTGGTGTGTGCAGAGAGGGTGGCGTGGAGTGTGAAGCTTGCTGAAGCAAGCTTGTTACTTGTAAAATTGGTAATTATTTTAGCTAAAAATGGGAAAAGGTAAAAACAACTAAAAAGGAAGTTGACTTTAATTCTAAAAAATAAAAATAAACAAAGATGGTATCCAATGACAATTAGTTTTTACTTATTTATTTCTATTTTTTTATATATTGTAATTTTATATTTTTGAAGCAAAAATAATAGTTAAAACTAAATACCAAAAAAGATTTTTTATTTCTTTTTGTTGCAATAAAAAAAACAAACAAGTTCTACTAATAATAAGAAATGACGCAAAATCGCTAACGAGCACTAAATGACACGCGTTAACGATTAAAGCCTCAAAATGCACAACAAACAATATTTTGATTTTTCTTCTAATAAACTTTAAATTAACCGGACAAAATTGGGGTATGACAGCTGCCCCTCTTTATTTGGATTTTACCAAGAAATATGAATTGCGCGAGACATATTTAGAAGGTAAAATAGAAATAAAGAATTCAGAAATTATACCAATTTTGTCTATTTGGAGAAACACGAATTTTCTTTTTCCTTTTTCTCTATTTTGCTTATCTTTGTTATTTTATTTTTTCAGAAAGATAGACACTCTTGTGTCGATGCAAAAAAAGAGTAAATGAACACTGACGTGCAGACAGAAAAGGTAAAATGGGCACTTGGCGTGCAGACAGAAAAGTAAATGGGCACTTGGCGTGCAAACAGAAAAGTAAATGGGCACTTGGCGTGCAAACAGAAAAGTAAATTGGCACTTGGCGTGCAAACAGAAAAGTAAAATGGGCACTTGGCGTGCAGAAAGCGGTAAATTGCTCAGGCTGCCTAAAACCTGTAATCCTTAAATGAACTCTTGACGAGTCCGAGTTTGCACGTGGCTTTGAGGAGCACGCTCTTCCTGTTGGCCTTTCGAGCGACCGGGGGGATCGTTATCAGCTCCGGAACTGATATACTGATCAATGCACGGCGTCCACTGTATCTTAGGCTGATACAACTATTTCGTTGCGCCTCGCATGGGGCTGCGGTCCATCGCGTTGCTCGTACACGATGTGAGACCTGGGCAGAAGGGAGCGATGATCTCTGTGCTCCGATCCGCAATGCGCGCTTGAGCGCTCTCTTTTCTTTTCTCTCTTTCTTTTCTATTTCTCTCTTTTCTTTTTTCTTTCTGAACTCCCCACTTGGGGAACATTTTCTGGAATCTGGGGGCGAGGGCTAACACCGAAGTGCTCATCCTCTCTTTGTACCTGCAAACGCCATGATTGCTGTTTTCTTTTTTCTTATGATGAATGATGAGTTTCTTATTTCCTTTGTCTATGTCGGATGAATGCATGATCTTCTACTGTTCTTATATGCTTGATGAATGCAATGATTTTCCTTTTCTTCTCTTGTCTGTACGCAATGCATGATTTTCTTTTTCTTTTGCTTATGTCTGATGAATGCATGATTTTCTCCTGTTCTTATATGCCTTTTTCTCTTTCTCTAGCTTCTCTTCTTTCTTTTTCTTTCTTTTCTTTTCTTTTCTCTTTTCTTTTCTTTTCTTTTTGTTTCTCTCTTTCTTTTCTTTTCTTTTCTGTTTCTTTTTTTTCTTCTGAACTCTCCCAACTTGGGGGAGCATTTTCTGGAATATGGGGCGAGGGCTA
Source organism: Astragalus membranaceus (assembly GCA_039519185.1). Taxonomy (NCBI): domain Eukaryota; kingdom Viridiplantae; phylum Streptophyta; class Magnoliopsida; order Fabales; family Fabaceae; genus Astragalus; species Astragalus membranaceus. The sequence goes on along the minus strand of CM076846.1, from coordinate 135,610,715 downwards.
ACACCGAAGTGCTCATCCTCTCTTTGTACCTGCAGCTGAAAATGAACAAATGCATGCAATGCAAATGTCATGATTGCTGTTTTCTATTGCAAACGTCTGAATTTCTTTTTTTGTCTTGCTCTTTTTACGAAGTGCTGGTATGCAAATGCAAAATTTTGGTATGTAATGCTCTTGCGTTTTGATGAAATGGCAGATGACATGCAATGGAAAACTTTTTCTTCTTTGCCTTTTTCTATGAAATGGGAATGCTATAAAATGATGAATAACATGAAATGATGAATGACATGGGATGTTTTAGCTTTCTTTTCTTCTATGAGATGCAAGTATTGATGTGATGCAACTGTATTGCTTTGATGTTTGAATGCAAATGTATGCGGTGATCGATGCTTTGATGAATGAAATGCTCCTGTTCTAACTTCTGTTTGTTTCTTTTTGCTTCTTCTATGAAATGCAAACATTAATATGATGCAATGCTCTGATGTTTGATGCAATGATTCTTGTTCTTTTTCTTTTATGGAAATGCTAACGTTAATATGATGCATATGCACTGCTTTAATGTTTGATGATTGAATGACAAAGGAATGCTTGTGAAATGATGAATGATATGGAATGCTGGATAACAGGGAATGTTTTTGTGTTGCTTTTGTGGTTTCTTTTCTTTGTTTTCTTTTTGCTTTCTTTGCTTTTTCTATGAAATATCTGATGCAAAATGTAATGCTCTAATGATGAATGACATGCAATGATTTTGTTCTTTTCCTTTTTTATGAAGTGCGAACATTAATATGATGCCAATGCGATGAAAAGATTTCTGCTTTTTCTTCTTTACTATTTTCTTCTATGAAATGCAAGTATTAATATGGTGCAACTGATGTGGAACGTTTTTTTCTTTTTACTATGTGATGAATGCACAAAATGTGAAGATGCAAATGTAATGCTTTGATGCATATGCTATAATGCCTAGATGCATGAGGTAAACATTTTTGTGATGATGAGATGCGAGACTTTGAATGCAAGGGATTGAGATGATTATTGACCATTTTGTTTAAAAATTGAATTTGATTCAAACTCTGGTGTTCTCAAGATTTTTATTTACAAACAACCTCGCTTGTTTTTTCTTTCTTTCCATGATGACTGAGTTTTAGATATCACGTAAACAACTTGTGTTCTCTCCTTTGAAGCATTATCTAGTAAGCATGCATAGGAGTGCAAATGTGAATGAATGAGTTAGTTAACTTGGAATTGGTTTAGGGCATGGACATTTATGGCAAGTGAAGGAATGACAGACATGGTTATTGCCGAAGCTTATGAGGGACCAAGAGATACAAGATTGCCCCAATTCAGGTCTTCGACGAGTGAATAACTTGCCCCTGTCTAGTGGTGACAACAACTAGGGGTGTAGAAGATGATGAATTGGGAACGCTTCGGCTCTTGGGATGAAAGCTGGAATGAAAGGGGTTTTGCTTCAACCCACAGAATTTGATGTTGCCCCAGTCATAACAAGGACAAAGCTGCCCCAATCAGAATGACAAAGTCTTGTTTAGGATAGTGAGTTGAGAGATTGCCCCGGTGAGGTTTTTATGGGAATGAATGAGGTGAAGGAATGGGAATGCACTTGCCCCACTTTGGAATGACATTGACAACTGGAGTGACATGGGATGGGCATTGAACAGACTTTCCCAAGATTAGGGTGTGTGGGTGGTGAAGAGAATGCCCCAACTTTTGGGTCTGAGTGGTATTCTTAGTGCAAATCTTTGGTTCTCTACTGATGTCTTTGACTTTTGGTGCGAAAGAATCCTTATCTGGTGATCACTAAACCTTGTTTTAATGCATCTTGAATGTGTTTTGGAGTGCAAGTCCCTCTTTTTTATTTTGTCAGCTTTCTTTTTTCTGACTGTTCGTTTTTGTTTCCTTAGTTCTCTTTTTTCTGAGGGTTTATTCTTTCTTGATCAGCTTTCTTTTTTCTGATCGTTTGTTTTTTTTTTGAGCAAACACGTTGTACATAGATAAGCTTGTTCATCCTAAGATTAGAATTTGAGTGAACAAAAGCAACCGGTCATTGATCGGAATGGACTTTTCGGGATTGTGGTGTTTTGTGGAGGAAAGAGGGTTAGGCTTAATGAAGTGTTTGAGGCTAATGGGAGGATGAGTTTTGTTCGGCGTTGATTGACGGTTAATGGTCTATGAGGAAGATGGTTATTGGTCTTGTTTGGGCTCTGTTAAAGTAAATTCGTGTCTCATGGTAGAATGACTAAGGGGTTTGATGTTGAGGCCAAAGGAAGTGTTTGAAGGTTTATGGAATCAGGTGTTGGAATGATGAAGTGTTTGAAGGTTTATTTAGACAAGGATCTCTTGTATTTTGTGGTAACATGTACCAGCTCGCCACTTATATTTCTTTTGTATTTTCTTTTGTTTTGGGATTTTCATTTTTGAATCCCCTTTTTTGATTTTCTCTTTTCCCTTTTTTTTTTTATGATTCTTTTCCTTCTTCGACTCGGGTGAGCTGATAAAAAGTGATGCACTGTTTTTTTTTATTTGGGGTGATCCTTGTCTAGGGTGATTTTTGGATTTTGGTTTTTCTTGGCTCAAGGTGGGTAGGAAAGGGACTTTCTGGGATTTTGGGGTTTTTGAGGAGATGGCCAAACTTCATTTCAAATCCCGATTGCTTATTTCTATAAGACTTAACTTCAGAACGATAATTTATCTATCTTCATGAGTTTGCTCTTTTTCCTTTTTTGTGCCCTAATTTTTGCCTGGACCGCTCTTTGCGAGTTTTCAGTCCACCGGGCGCTCCTTTTTGCCTAGGCCGCCCTTTGCGGGTTTTCAACCTAGCGAGCTTGTTTTCTTGTTATATTATTATTATTATTTTTTGAGAGACTTGCACTGAAGGAATATGATATTAATCAAGGGGAATTAATGATCACAGACTTGCCCCAGCATGGAGGACTTGAACCAAAAGTCAAATACGCACTGATGGGGAGAATATGCACTTTATGGGTGGACGGGGCGGGACTAGACTTGGACGGGAAACTGTGGTAAGGGAGGAAAACCAATGGACTCAAACAAGAGAGTGTACTCATTAGAAGAATGCTTCACAAAGAGTTAACATCAGTTAAAAATTTGTTTTTTTCTTTGATACACTATTTCAGTCTTTTGTCATAGAATGGATGGGATGCAGTGCTTTTGAAAGAAATGCAAATGAACTATTGATTTGAAAAACTGAGTGCCTTGGAACACCTTGAGTTTGCAACCAAGTAAGGATAAACTTTTTCAAAAAGGATGATTGTTTCGCAAGAACGTCTCGCTTCTCATCGCAACTCTTATTTTATGCAATGAATGAATGAACAAATTATGATATGCAAGTATGATGCAAATGCGTGGAGAATGACCACTCAAAGAGTGTGGCTTATTCTAAATAATGCAAGACAAAATATGGAATGCCAATGCGAATGATGCAAGAATGATGCCCCCTTTTCAAAATGATTTTTGATTTTGATTTTTTTTTTTATTTTTTAGAGGTGAGACAAGGTACGAAATACCAATGCCCCCTTTTTCTTTTGAATGATGAAAGATGCAGGAATGATGCTTCTTTTTTTTTTCTAAATGATGATTTTTTTTATGGCAAGGCAAAGTATGAAATGCCAACGCCCCTTCCTTTTTTGAAAGATGCATGTATGGAGGAATGATGTATTTGAACCAAAGTGATGAGGTTAATGAAATGGTGCATGAATGCTACATTTTGAATAAATTTGATGATGATTTTTATTCATGATTATGAATGAGATGTTTTCTTGTTTTCATTTTTTTTGTGCAATGAAATGCATGATACTCACAATGATTTTTTTGTTTGTTAGTTTTGGAACATGATTTTGAAAATTATTTGGAGATGCGAATGATCTAAAAGAGTTTTTAGAAAGGATGTGCTTGACGGGGTATGACCCGCTCCTACGTATCCCCATTGTAATGAGGAATCAAAGCTTGCGTAGTTCTACCGGGTCTTTTTTTTTTTGAAATAATGCTTATGCATGAATGCCATGTTTTGGATGAACTCGACGAGGATTTTTTGCATGATTATAAATGAAATGCTTATGCTATGCAGATGATAATTGTTTTTGTTTTATCTTTATGTGATGAAAGGGAATGCAAGATGAATGATTTTTTTTCAAAATTGGAACTTTATTTAGTGCAAATGACGCAATGACGTAATGATGCAATGATGTGATGATGCAAGGATGCTTCTTTTTTGTGTTTTTCCAGAAAGAGGATATTTACAGGTGGTGATTTGAAAATTTTCACACTATATGCCACCTCATATAGGCGTTTATTGAAAAGGGAAAGCATATCTTTTTTGATTTTCAAAAATTTTGAAGGAAAAATTGATTGAACTGAATGCAACGATGCAACACACAATTTGGAAAGCCCTTGTGACCTAAAATGGGGTAGAACCTATGATCTAAGGTATTTTAGGGATAATCTTCTCATGTAGCTCTATTCACACCCTCACACAAAGGTCATCAAAGCCACAGTCCCTCTCATGAAAATCCCCGTAAATGCAGCAAACTGCTAGATACGAAGCATCATGAAAGAGCACAACTCTGATTGAAACTTTCGCGAGTATCCAAACGGACAAAGGTCCTGATGGGCTCCCACTACTCGAATCCACTCATCCTAAGGTACCCTAACAGACCTGGGTTATGGTCTCTTTCTCTAATCATATAATCTCAAGGTACAAGTGTGTGTGTGCGAAGGGCATTTCCTTAAAAACTACCCCACCTGCAAATGAAAATCCAGAACAGTCCAGACAATAGAAAGCAATAACATGTCGTCTACCCTAGGGTTCAATACCAATCAAATACAACTAATCTAGGGTGCCGACAACAATAGAAGTAACTATCTATTATATTAAACAAGAGCAAACATAGAAGAAGAATGCATATGGATGCAACATGCTTAGGAAAAAGAGGAAGAATAGAGGCAAAGCAAGATGTTCAAATCGAACACACAAACCACACCCTTAATTAATTAGGCTTGACCCACTTTAAAAAAATGTTTTTTTTTAGTCCCCAGTGGAGTCGCCAGCTGTTGCGCCCGAAAAAGTCCCCGAGGGAGAACCTTCCTCGTTCACAACTTTTCCTAAGACAATGAAGCCGCCACCAATATTTATTAAGGAAAATATTAGGAAAACCTTTTTTTGGAAAGCAATTGGTCTTGCGAAACTAGAGAATAGGGTTCGGGGGTCGGTTACGCGCAGGGAAGGTGTTAGCACCCCACACGTCCTCTCTACTGAGAGGGAACCTTTAATTAAATGTGTGGTCTTAGTGTGTTGACTTGAAAATACTTAATTTTGTCTCTCTACTTCTTATTGAAAAAGTCTTAATGAAAATCTTTATTTATTATGAAAAAGGGGGGAAAATGGTTTTTTTAGAAAAAACGCTTGACGGGGGCAAGGCCCGCTCCTACGTATCTCCTGGTGCGATGGAGAACTCAAAGCTACGTAGTTCTTCTTTGTCTTTTTGAAAAAAGGTTTTTGTCTTTTATCTTTTTAGTGAGTTTTTGAAATAGGACGAGCATTTAGTGAATGATTAAACTAACTAAGGTTATGGGTAATCACCGCTAAATACTCTTGAAAATGAGGGTCACTACCGCCAGTCAGACGAACAAAGGTTCTGATTGACTATTAGTAGCGACTCGTTTTTATTTGTTCTTTTGAAAGGGGTTTTCGAAAGAGATTGATTGGCACGAATGATCAAACTAACAAATGTTATGAGTGATCATCGCTTGTTGTTCTTTTGGGAAAAAGACATCGCCACCAATGGCTAGACGAACAAAGGTTCTGATTAACCACTAGCGACGATGGGTTGAAAATGATTTTAGAAAGGAAAATGTTTTTGTTCTGAAAATGATCTTGGTTTGCAAAAGTGGTTCTTTTTGTTACGAATATAACTCCTTTTGTTATGCAGATGCTAATTTTTATGGTTGCGCTTGACGAGAATGTGACTCGCTCCTACGTATCCCAAATGGGAATCAAAGCGACGTAGTTCTAACGAGCCTTAAAAATGAAAATCTTTTTGATGAGGTTTTAGAAAATGAAGAGCATTCATAATGACCAAACTAACAAAGGTTAGGATGGATCATTACTAGTACCTCTCTTTGAAAATGCTTTTTGTAAATGCAAGCTTTCATGGTGATCAAACTAACAAAGGTTATGATGGATCACCGCTAATAACTTGTTTTGATTCTTTGATACTTAGAAAAATGCTTTTTGAAATTGGACGCGTTCATGATAATCAAACCAACAAAGGTTGTGATGGATTATCACTAGTAGCTTGCTTTATGCTTGCAAAAATTCTTTTGAAATTGGGGCTTTCATGACAATCAAACCAACAAAGGTTGTGATGGATTGCCACTAGTAACCATTTTTATGCCAGGTTGGTTTAGAAATGAAAACAATGAATGTAAGAAAGAATTGGTGGATTCGAGCATAACACGATCAGTGGAATCAAATCATTAAGCAACAATATTTGAACTCGCAAAGAAAAATCAAGTCTAAACTACACATAGTAGATCACGACGCATAGATAGGCAGGGAAGGAACTTGAATTGGGCATTAAGCAAAAATACGAGAGTAGGCAAGATTGAACCTAAATGCACATCTAGTGGAAGATGCTAGGCGAGAACCATACTCAAATATTTCTACAAAACGCAAGGGGATCTAAATGCACATCTAGTGGAAGATGTAAGGAAGGAAATGGAGTCGTCTAAGCATTGATGATATTCTATATGAGAGTAGACAATGAAACTGTAAGCTCAGGCAAAAGAGTTGTCTCAATCATGATCGTTGGCAAGCATAAGCAAGCAAATTATTTAGCAACCAAAGTATCAAAGAATGTTGAGTCACTGTAACTCTAAATGTAATGAAATGTTTAGTATGCAAAAACAAATTGACGGTCTATATTTTTGATGCTAAAACTTTGATGATGATGCTAAGATTCAAGAATATACCTTAACTCCAAGCTAAATAAGCAAGAAATAATATGAATGAGTGCTAAACCATTTGAATTTACTCTTTAACCTTCAACCTTGGGCTTGATTCTAGAGATTTGGAGATGAATCTTTGAGAAGAATGCAAGAATGATGAGGGGGATGTTGAAGTAAAACAAGGGGTGTAAATAGCACTATGGGCTTTTAAGAAAATAAAAATAAAAAAAAAGCAATATGGGGTTGTATGTGAGTAAAACAGGGGTGTAAAATAACAAAGGGGTGGAATGAGTAAATAGGGGTGTAAAATAACTGTAGGGGTTGTATCAGTAAACTAGGGGGATGGATAGCAAAAGAAGCTGCCTTTTTGAAATGGGGGGTGTGAACAGTGAGCCCAGCTTGTTTTTGTAAGCTGGGCTGCGCTTCTTTTTTTTTAAAACGAAAAAAGAAAGGGAATGGGCCGTTTCAATAAAAAATCGTGGGCTTCAGGGGGGGCGCAGGAGAAAGATCAGGGGGTGTAAACAACAGTTTTATTAATAAAAGAACGTGGGGATATAACAATGAAACAGGGGGTGCAAATAATGACTGGGCTTTTAAAATTAAAATAAACCATTACTCATGCTATGATAGCACCGTATGTGTGACTAGATTAGAAATGGAACCCTAACTTGCATTTCTATCTTTCTTCCAGCCGCACAAACCCACTCTAATGGAAGAGAGAGAAAATTTTCAGTTGGAGAGAGAGAGAGAGAGAGAGATGGAGAGAGAGAAGCGAACAGGGATAGAGGACGAGGAGAGGAGAGGGTGGTCGTTTGTTGTGGTTTTCGTGGTGGTTATGGTGGTTTGTGATGGTGGAGAGAGAGAGAGAACGTAAGGTGGTGATGAGAGAGAGAGAACGGGTGGTGGTTCGGCCGTGAGGGTGGCGGTGCCGGCGGAGGAGTGGGTGGCGCAAAAGAGATGGAGAGTGTAGTGATGGTTGTGCTCTCCCCCCCTCTTCTTTCCCCTCTTTTTTTCTCTCTATTTTTCTTCAAATGCTTCCACTGTGTGTGTTGTTGTAAACAATGGTATTGTGGCTAGCTTCCTCTTCATGCTACAGTGCGCCCCCCCTTCCCTTTATTTACATTGCTCTCTCTTTTTTCCTCACTGTGTGTGTTGTGTGTGTTATAAACTTTTTCTTTTCTTTTTTTTGTTGCTTCAGTGCCTCCACCATTCCCCTACTCCCTTTTCTCTCTTTTTTTAGTTTTCTCCTGCTCTACGGTTCCCACCTCCATTTTTATATTCTGAAACTTCTATCTCCCCCCCCCCTTTGAGTTCTGAACCTTGACCCTTTTGTAGAGAGAGCATTGCTGTCTGTGGTATGTTGTGTAAGGCTGTGAGAGAGAGGCCAAGAGACTGATGTGTTCAAAGCTGTGAGAGGGCAGCAGAGAAACTAATGTGTATTTTTTTTTATGTGCAGAGCTATGAAGCACATACACGGACACCGGACACGACACGGACACCTAGACACCGGTTTTATTTTAATTTTTTTTGAAAAATACAAGTAATTGAAGAGTCGGTATCGGTGTCGGTGTCCGACACGATACGTGTCGGACACCTGGACACGGCATTCGGAAGAGGTGTCCGTGCTTCAGAGGTGCAAAGATGTGTGGTGTGTGCAGAGAGGGTGGCGTGGAGTGTGAAGCTTGCTGAAGCAAGCTTGTTACTTGTAAAATTGGTAATTATTTTAGCTAAAAATGGGAAAAGGTAAAAACAACTAAAAAGGAAGTTGACTTTAATTCTAAAAAATAAAAATAAACAAAGATGGTATCCAATGACAATTAGTTTTTACTTATTTATTTCTATTTTTTTATATATTGTAATTTTATATTTTTGAAGCAAAAATAATAGTTAAAACTAAATACCAAAAAAGATTTTTTATTTCTTTTTGTTGCAATAAAAAAAACAAACAAGTTCTACTAATAATAAGAAATGACGCAAAATCGCTAACGAGCACTAAATGACACGCGTTAACGATTAAAGCCTCAAAATGCACAACAAACAATATTTTGATTTTTCTTCTAATAAACTTTAAATTAACCGGACAAAATTGGGGTATGACAGCATGTACAGTTACATATCCTTGTGTAGATCGATTTTACATAATACAGTTTTACTACATCATTGTCTTGCCCTAGCTTTCTCTTCTCTCTAGCGCTCTCGCTTCTTTCCCTCTCCCCTTGCGCCGTTTTTCCCCAACAAACTGGTATCAAGAGCTTTAAAGATCCTTCAAGACTCATGGCAATGCGTGATAACTCTGGTGGAGGTATTCCGGGGAACCTCCCCATCTTTGATGGAAAGGATTACGAACGGTGGTGCGCGCAGATGAAGGTCCTGTTTCGGTATCAAGATGTTCTTGATGTCGTGAATGATGGTGTTCCACCATTGGCAGCAAACTCCACAAAAGCGGTGAGGAACAACCACCATTCGCTGAGAAAGAAAGATGGAAAAGGGCTGTTCTTGATTCACCAAAGTGTTGATTCCAACATCCTAAACCTGATCATTGATTGCGATTCAACAAAGGCAGCGTGGGATGTCCTCAAGAACTCGTATGGAGGAGCAGATAGACTGAAGAAGATACGCCTACAGTCGCTCAGAAAACAGTACGAGGCCTTGAAGATGAAAGATGGAGAATCAATTGGAGAATTCATTACGAGGTTAGTAGCTTTAACTAATCAAATGAAAGGCAATGGTAAAACTGTGTCGGAAACAAGTAAAGTCGAAAAGGTGCTTAGATCTTTAACCCAGGAATTCGACTATGTTGTTACTGCTATTGAAGAATCCAAGAACCTAGATGAATTGAAGTTAGATGAACTTCAAGGTTCCTTAGAGGCTCGTGAATTGAGAATAAGGCAGAGAAGTTCAGAGAAAGAAACTGAACAAGCCTTGTTATCATACTCCTCTAAGAAAAACTGGAAAGCAAACAACAAGAAAGAGAAGGGTAAAGAAAAGGGATCAAGCAGCAAGAAGAAGGAACAAGGATCTTTCGACAAGAAGAAGCAAGATCTGTCGAAAGTGCAGTGTTATAACTGTCAGCAATTTGGGCATTATAGGAACAAATGCAAGAACAAGAAGGTTCCTAGAGATAAAGATGCTGAAGCCAAATTTGCAAGTGATGGAGACACAGATTCTGACTCTGACTTAGAAGGGTTAATGCTAATGGCAGTCGAAGATGAGATTGAAGAAGACATTCATCTCAATGAAGAAGTTGCTGAAAGTAGCGAGCAAAATAGTGGGAACACTAGTGAATGTGGAAACACTTGTGATGCTCAAAATACTTGTGCTATGTGTGTGTGTGGCAGGGCAGTGGTAACACTGGTGATGCCTCCAACATAGCCAGCAATGATGGTGAAGAATTATCCCTCATGACAGCTACTGACCCAGAATTACTGTTGTTGAAGGCAGATACAAATTCGACTGAAGAGAAGTCTGTCGAATGGTATCTCGACACAGGATGTTTGAACCACATGTGCTGCCATAAGGAATGGTTTGTCGAATTAAAGCAGATAAGCAAAAGAATTAGATTTGCAGACAACAGCAGAGTCACTGCAGAAGGAATTGGTACCAAAAAGTTCCTGTCGAAAGATGGTAAGTGGTGCTATATTCAAGAGGTATTTTATGTACCAATGATGAAGAGCAATCTGCTAAGTATTGGGCAGATGATTGAGAAGAAATTCTCTGTCGAGATGGATAATAACTGTCTCAGCTTGTTTGATTCAAACAAGAAGATGATCATGAAGGTGTCGATGCAGAGTAACAGAACCTTCAAGATCAAGTTGCAAGTAGTCGAAGAGAAATGCCTCAAAACTACTGTCGAAGAGGAGCACTGGAAGTGGCACAGAAGATTTGGCCACCTAAACTTCAAGAGCTTGAGTCAACTACATGAAAAGAAGATGGTTCATGGGTTGCCTGCAGTAAAGGTACCTGTCGAAGTATGTGAGTGTTGCTGCAAGTCGAAGCAACCAAGAAATTCCTTCAAGTCAGAGGTGCCTAGCAGAGCAGAGAAGAAGTTGGAGGTGATATTTTCTGATGTTTGTGGTCCATTTGAGGTAAGTTCGTTAGGAGGGAACAAGTACTTTGTCACCTTCATTGACGAATACACTAGAATGACATGGGTGTACCTGATTAAAAGGAAGAGTGAATTACTGGGAGTGTTCAGAAACTTCAAGGTAATGATTGAGAAGCAAAGTGAATGTGCAATCAAAACCCTTAGAACTGATGGAGGTGGTGAGTACAACTCACGTGAATTTGAAAAATTCTGTGAAAATGAAGGAATTGTACATGAAGTCACTTCACCTTACACACCTCAGCATAATGGAACAGCTGAGAGGAAAAACAGAACTATCCTCGACATGGTGAGAAGCATGATGAAAGAAAAGAAGCTTCCTCACAGTTTATGGGGAGAACTTGTAGCCACAACAGTGTATATTCTGAATAAGTTCCCTACAAAGAGATTGATTGGGAGGACACCTGAAGAAGCTTGGTTAGGAAGAAAGCCAAGTGTCAAGCATCTCAGAATAATTGGCTCATTATGTTACAGACATGTCCCCGAGCAACAAAGAAGCAAGCTAGATGATAAAGCACAACAAATGATCCTTATTGGCTACCATTCGGCAGGAGCATACAAACTGTATGATCCTGTGTCGAAGAAAGTGGTGAGAAGCAGGGATGTCATAGTAGATGAGTCGAAGCATTGGAACTGGGAAGAAGGCTATGAAAAACCTACAGTGATGGACTTCGACGAAGCTCAAGATCTAGATGATCAGAATGAAGCCACTGAAACCGAAGAACCTGAAGAACCCATTGCTTTCGAACCTATCAGAAGGTCACAGAGGGAAAGGCAGAGACCAGTAAGGTTAGAAGGATTCGACACATTCTCAGATTCTGCTATTACAGCAGAGGGAGGCCTGACACACTTCGCACTGATGGATGAAGCAGAACCAGTGAACCTGGAGCAAGCCTTGAATCACAAACAGTGGAAGGAAGCCATGATTGACGAGTTGAAGTCAATAGAGAAAAATGGTACTTGGAAGCTAGTCCAACTTCCAAAGCATAAGAAGGCAATAGGTGTGAAATGGGTCTACAAGACCAAAGTCAAACCTAATGGAGAAGTGGCCAAGTATAAGGCCAGGTTAGTAGCCAAAGGTTTCCTGTAGAAACCTGGTTTGGATTTCAATGAAGTCTTTGCCCCTGTAGCCAGAATCGAAACAATAAGATTGGTAGTGGCATTGGCAAGTCACAGATGCTGGCCCATACATCAACTTGATGTAAAGTCGGCATTTCTCAATGGACCTCTGGAGGAGGAAGTCTATGTTTGCCAACCACCTGTTTTTGAGTCGAAGGGACAAGAAGACAAGGTATTCAAGCTTGAGAAGGCCCTATATGGACTCAAGCAAGCACCAAGGGCATGGAACAAGAGAATTGATTGTTTTCTCTTAGCTCAGAAGTTCATTAGATGCACCAATGAACATGGTGTATATGTTAAGAGGAATGGAACTTCGACTCAATTGCTACTGTGCCTGTATGTAGATGATCTACTAGTAACTAGCAGCAATGAGGTCGAAGTCGAAGCCTTTAAGAAAGTGATGATGTCTGAATTCGAAATGAGTGATCTAGGACACTTATCATATTTCTTTGGAATGGAATTTACAGAGTCGAAGAAGGGAATATTTCTACATCAGTCGAAGTATGCAGCTGATATCCTGAAGAGATTCGACATGATCAACTGTAACGAGGTTTCGACACCAACTGACACAAGCAACAAGCTGTCGAAAGATGATGAAGGGATTGAAGTAGATGCCACCCTCTACAAACAGATTGTGGGATCCCTGAGGTACTTGTGCAACACTCGACCTGACATTATGTTTAGTGTCGGAATGATCAGCAGATTCATGGAGAAGCCGAAAAGCTCCCATCTAGTAGCTGCAAAAAGAGTGCTAAGGTATATAAAGGGAACACAAAGTTATGGTATTCTCTTCCCTAGCAAGTCTGAGTCGAAGAATAGCGCTGAAGTTTTTGGTTACACAGACTCCGACTGGAGTGGAGACAAGAGTGATCGAAAGAGCACAAGTGGGTATGTCTTCATGTCTGGAACGACACCCATCTCTTGGTGCTCGTAGAAGCAAAGTATAGTTGCGTTATCCTCTTGTGAAGCAGAGTATGTGGCTGCTTCCTTTGCAGCATGTCAAGCATCATGGCTGAGCATGTTATTGGTCGAAACTGGGCTGCACAGGGTCGAAGCAATGAAGTTGTTAATCGACAACAAGTCTGCGATAGATCTCGCTAAGAACCCTGTCGCACATGGTAGGTCGAAGCACATAGAGACCAGATATCACTTCCTGTGTGATCAAGTCAACAATGAGAAGCTGAATCTGGAGTATTGTTGTTCGGAACTTTAAGTAGCTGATGCAATGACCAAGCCATTGCAAAAGGGAAGATTCGAAGAACTGAGAACTATGCTTGGAATGATGTCACTTAGCAATGTGAATTAAGAGGGAATATTGAGATATGCTTTGTAATTCAATTGCTTGAAAATATAGATAGGTGTAGTAAGTAAGCCTATTATGGGCCTAGTCGAAAGTGTGGGCCTGGTCGAAATCATGGGCCTGGCTTATCTATATATACGTAGTAGCATGTACAGTTACATATCCTTGTGTAGATCGATTTTACATAATACAGTTTTACTGCATCATTGTCTTGTCCTAACTTTCTCTTCTCTCTAGCGCTCTCACTCCTTTCCCTCTCCCCTTGCGCCGTTTTTCCCAACAATTTCTAAGCCATGCAAACTCAGATCAGTTTCAATTTCCATGTTGCATGATCAGGAACATGCAATTCTAGTGAGGATAAAACAACACCTTAATAACCCTTCATTTCTTAGTCACTGAACTCCATCAAACTACTCTCACTATTCATTTCCAGAGATCAATTGCACCAATGGTTCTATAACTGGATTTGTTCTAGTTGACACCACCATCACTCAAATCATACCACCTTTCATATGTGACCTTAAAAACCTCACACATGTTGAATTTTTTCTACACCAGAATGCTAATTTTTTTACTTTATTTTTTAAAAAACTTAAAGTTTTTAATTAGTCTTAGCATATAATGCTGGCTAGCCCAAAAAGCCCACAGACCACATAGAGTCGGGTTTGGGCCGTAAAGATTGAGCTTGAATTTCAATCTAGGCTCTTAGTCCCAATCCATAACAGCTCGAGCCCAATATGGGCTGACCTGTTGTGGGCTACGTAGCTTGTTTTGTCAACTCTACAAACAAACTGTACATTGGAACTGAGTTGCATTGGAGCTAGACCTTAGTAAATGGGCTGATCTAGGGCCATATTTGGAATTGGGCCTCATGGCCTCATCCAGAACACATGATAAAAAGCTTGTTTGGTATTTTGGAAACACAACAGCGGGTAGAATATGAAAAGTAAACCTTTTAACAAGTGAATTTTTTTGTATAAAATAAACAAGTGAATTTTAATGTAAATTAATTATATACTTTTTTACTTATTTTTTATTTTATTTTAAAAAATCAATTTGATAATTATTTCATAAATATCTTTGTTTCAAATAGTATATAGATTTTTTTTTAAAATGGATTATTTTTTTTGGTTACATTTAAAAATGGATTATTAGTAAACTGTATGTGCATATATGGAAAAAATCATGTTATATTGACATTTTTTTTTGTATAAACCGGGTATCCTCTGCGCGCAACTAAAGAGACTAATCACTCGAGCCAGGTAGGACCACAATGGGCAGCAAATCTCTCCATCAAGAGATTTAGTACTACTGCATGCCCAAGGCTGAATTATACATGAATGGACAGTTGTCACAAACTTATACGAATGGACCATTAATATGTTTCTAAATAGGCTTGATTAATTAGTGGTTGAAGTACTTTAATGAATTATTTGTGGCTTTGTCTGAAGTACCCTGGATCATCACGTTTCTTGATTGAAATTGAAGTTTGAATTAAAAGATAGACCATCAACTAGCTAGTTCAAAGTACTAGTAAACAAAAATATCAAGGGAACAGATATGGAGTACACTAGTTCATTCTTGTCCTCAATTACAATAAACATTAAGAAACATTTCATGTGCAATTATAACTAAAACCATCGTGCTATCAACTATCAATTAAGGACCATTTTTCAGGATACATACCTAAAATCCGCGTATGGATGGAACAAAAACAACATACGGAATATGAAGACAGTATAAGTAATTACTTGTCTCCATGTATTCGTGCAAAAAGAAATCAAAGTTAGAAACATTAGATTTGTTTGAATTTTAGAACACATCTTGATTTGTTTTTTCATTTTATAATTTCTTATGGTTTGGTTTTATGAAATTTGGTATTAGTTTAGGTCTTGTTGTTCGTGTGGAGCACATAAAAAGAGTCATTGAAAAGATGAGGAATTGATAGGTGCATGGGAATGGAAGGGTTTACATTTTGTTTATGAACCCAACACGTGCCCTACAACTTCTTAAACAACCGAACCCACCTTGTGCTTGTTCCCTTCCATCTCTGTCTTTTTTTAAGTTTAAAAAGGAACACAGAACAAACAACCTTCTATTAAATAAGGGTATCCTGACGTCGGCCCATGATCGGTGTTGTGTCCTATGTTTCAAGGAAGATAAATCAGCAGCTCATGTTTTTTTAGAGTGTGATGTTACTAAAGAAGTGTGGAGACTTGTGAGTCAATGGATGGGGGTCCCTAGGGCTGAGACCATGGATGTGGTGGAGAACTTTATGGAATTTGAGAAACTAGTGAAGGAAAAGAAGACGAAAAGAGTCAGACACTTGATTTGGATGGCGGTAACGTAGAACATTTGGAGAACCAGGAACAATATTATGTTTAGAGGGGAGGTGGCTGCAATTCCATTTATTCTTTACAACGTGAAATTCAGCGCTTGGAGTTGGTTCATGACTAGGAAGGGCCCAAACTATGGAGTTACATGGTCGGATTGGTTACATTGCCCGCTGGACTGTTTTCTCTTATTGTAACACTTTAATGACATTTGCCTTGTTCGTTCTTTCGGGGGTACTCTTTTTCCTCTTTGGGTCTTTTTCCCATGGGTTTTGACCCTTGGAGGTTTTAACGAGGCCCCCTGATTGTAAGGGTTGGTGCACCCCTTGTACCCCTTTTAATACCAAATTATTTATCTAAAAAAAACCTTCTATTAAATAATGTCCTATCTCTGTGTACCTTTGAAGTAGACCAGGTATAAGTGGATATTATTTAGAAGCTAATTTATTATATTTTTTTGATCAGTAGCTAATTTATTATATAATTAGCTTGGACTTCTTTTCTCTTGATTTTTCAAGAATAAAAATAAAACGTTTAGTTGGCCTTGAAATTAAATATATTTTGAAAGAGCACGACGTCGTGTTCTTTACATCTTGCTTACAACTTTGGGATGGAAAAAATATCAATATATATATATATATATATATATATATATATATATATATATATATATATATATATATATATATATATATATATATATATATATATATATAGCTGAGGAAGACACTCCCAGAGCTAATGGCCATGGGGAGACACTCCTGGAATATATTTTTTTATATCATTAGACACTCCCAAAATATGAACGACGCGAATCGCGATGAGGTTAGGGTGGCAAAACGAGCTTGGCCCGACGGGTTGACCGTCGCAAAAGGGCAGAGAAGGTTGGTGTTTCACAGCTTGTCACCCTACTCTGTCCACCTAGTCCGAATCTGAGGAAGACACTCCCAGAGCTAATGGCCATGGGAAGACACTCCCAGAATATTTTTTTTATATCATTAGACACTCCCAAAATATGAACGACGCGAATCGCGATGAGGTTAGGGTGGCAAAACGAGCTAGGCCCGACGGGCTGACCGTCGCAAAAGGGTAGAGAAGGTTGGTGTTTCACAGCTTGTCACCCTACTCTGTCCACCTAGTCCGAATAATCTACCATAGGCGGGTCGAGACGGACAGTTTAAATATTTTTGTTTTTAATTTTTTCCCTACTTTAAATCATTTTATAGTGTTTTTTGGCGGATTGTGGTGGGAAAACCCCACCATTTCTGCGTTTTTTGGGGTAGGCTAACGCGAGCCCACCTGCAACCCAGGCTGAATGCAAGCCCACCCACAACCCAGACCGACCTGATTGGTTGGACCGATCGAACCGTGGCCCGATACATTGATTGGCTCGAGTCACTCATTGGATCGAACATGCATAAGACCCAGCACAACCCGGTGGCCCGGTCGGTGTAACTCGGCGACCCGATCATTTTGATCCGACCAACCCGATTTTCCCAAATTAAATTTTGTCATTATACTTACAAAAATGTAAAGGTGAGAGTTAGGTTGGAAATAGGTCAGGCCAGGCTGAACGATAGGAGCCTACAACCCAACCTACATCAGGCCAGATTTTTTTTAAATATATTAGGTTAAGGCTTTTTTAAAAGCCTATTTAGCTAAAATTAAAGGTCGGGCTAAATAATTTTTTTACTACTATTATTGTTATATTAAATTTTGTAGTTTGTTAAGTCATTAACTTGCTAATATTTTGTTAATTTCAACATATTGATATACATCAATTTTTGACATACTTAAAGGTTATTATAAAATAGAACTTGAATGGGATGTCATCACTATATAAAATAGAACTTAATATCACTAAGCTATTAGCTTCTTAGACTATTTACAAAAGTATACGCCACTCAAAGATTGTATGCTTTCGTAAAAAATAATAATGAAATAGGCTTTTCAGGTTGTCAGCTATCACAAAGGCCAAAATAGGCCTAAAAATTGGGCCTATTGTAACACCCTTTTTTTTTCACCCATCGTTTATTCACAATTTATCAAAGTTTTTCGCGCCAAAAGAGTGTCGCATTTTTCAACGTAAAACAAAACCTCGTAGTTTTCTCAAAACATGCAGCGGAACTATTCAACATCGTTAAAAACATCAACAAACGACAAAGTGCAAAGTGCACCAATTACTAAAAGATTCAACATCAACCGAAATATAATTAAAAACAGTAATCGACCCCTCCCCAAGTGCTACCTATCAGAGCAGACGACACCAGGCAAAAGGAAGATTACAACCTTCACTCGGGCTCACCTATAAAGTGACAACCACAAAAAGGGGTGAGATTCCATACAATATAAGAAGTGTATGAAAGACCACATACAAAGCTCAAGACATCAATTAATCACAGCAAGCAACATCACTCTTAACAGTTAATAACAGTTAAGTATACATTACACGTCACTTTCACAACAACACATCACTTTAACAACACATCACAATGGCCAAACAACTTCATTCAAACAGTCGTGCAATATGAATGCGATATGAGACTCAAGCAATGCACATTCATGTGGTACCAACCTACGTCACTGGCCAAAGGCCTAATTTTCGTCACTGGCACAAGGGCCTAAAATATCGTCGCTGGACAAAGGCCTAATTTTCTCGTCGCTGGCACAAGGCCTAATGTTCATGGTATGCGTGCGACTCAATGATGCATGCACAACAGTCAAACAATCACACATCAACGTCACTGGCCATAGGCCTAAATCACATCACTAGCCGAAGGGCCTAAAATATAGACAACGCTGGCCATAGGCCTACGACATCGAACAACGCCGGCCAACGGCCGTCACAACAAAACAGCTCAAGGGTGTGGGCCATTCGGCGGTACCCACGACGACACAAACAACACAACATCTTCAGCAATTAACAGCTCTCAACCACAACACTTTTCCAAAACATTTAGGGTTGACGACCACTTTTTGAAAAGGACACCGGAGACGCCTCAAGGGCACCCCGGACACCAAAACAACTCTAGGGAACAATGTTAGAAAAATAGTTCAGAATGCCTTAAAATTAGAGTATCCAGTTAGGCACCTAGATAAGCTTTCCAAAACATTTTGAATCGTCTCAATCGGACTCCCGAGTCAAAAGTTATGTCGAAAACTGTTTAGGAGAAAAACTAAGACATCCTGAAAATGGCGCCCAGCAACAGGGATCCGGGCGCAGGAAACTGGCGCAGGGAACAGAATTGGCAACACAGCGCAGGATTTGGCGCCCAGGGACAGGGCACCCACCAAAATGTTACAACAGTGCACAAAGTGCCCAGGAGCAAGGTCCAACCCACAACATACGATATAACAACAAGTTCTGGGCGCATGGGGCGCCAGAACCAGCGACACAAGCAAGGGGCACATGTGCATGGGCGCCTAGGGCGCCTTCCAAAACAGCACTGGAACAACATGGAGTCATACTGGAACAACTTAATATGATTGGACAAGGCATCCAGCAAAGGCACGGACCAAAACACCAAGAGAAACATAATAGGGCCTGGCGCCCATGGGTGGGGATCCGAAGACAGCAACACAGCACAGCAAACTGGTGCCCAGGGGAGGGGCGCCTAGTGACCATCCAGAAAAATGCAGTTTTTTGACCAAACCCAATGCCCTCAACACCCAAACAATATCACCACACGGAAACACAACTTGGGAACGCAACACGGGCAGCCAAAATTAGGCGCCCTTGGCGCCCATACGCTAGGAACCACACGCAACACAGCGCCACCCAGGGAACATGGTGCCCAGGCACAGGGCGCCTAACTCAGCAACTGGAACATTGGCGCCTATGGCGCCCAGGAACAGTGTTTTCAGCATTTTTTCCAATTTCAAACCACCAAATCATTTCATCAATTCAATTTATTCACTAATTTGAACACCAAGATTAAATCACCAACATAAACATCGAATCATCATGGTCACCTCCAATCATTATCAATCAAAACATCATCAAAATCATTGCTCAAACACTTGGCATGCAAAATCATAAATTCTCAACAACAAATCATCATATGGCAACAATTATTATTATGAGCATAACAACATATCATTTAGGCATAGGAATGTGAGGAAATCAAGCATACATCAAATTACTCAACAAAGCACACAATCATAGGGCATGCGATTTTTCAAGACAACAATATGGTGATCAAGACACCCTAAAACCCCACATGTAGATCCCTCATAAACCCTTATATTGAATTAAATCCCACCCTTACCTTTTAGAAGAATTCGAAACTCTAGCCTTAGGAATGCCACGAAATTCTAGCTTGCCCTTCCCCTCCTTGCCTTGCTTGATCGCGTTTTCTTCTCCTTTCTCTCTTGCCCTATGTGCGCCGCCCCCCTCACTCTCCAAGTCGTTTCTCTTTTTTTTTCTTTTTTCTAAAATGCGCTAATCCCTAATCACTAAACCCTTCTCATGACTTACCACTCCTTTGGGCTTTTTCTTCTTACTAACTAATTTGAATACCATGGTGGGCTTATCCACCTCACTTAATTATTATCTAACCCCTCTATGGACCAACCCACACACAATACCACACGCCTATTTTATTATTATATTTAACACACAATTCTAATCATGTAATAATAATTAATTCTATTATTATTTTTACCACTTAATCTCTATTTAATTAAATCTACCAAATAAATCAAATCAAATGAATCACACAAATAATTAAATAAGCATTTAAATGAAAATGGGGTGTTACAACTCTCCCCCACTTAAAATAATTTCGCCCTCGAAATTACCTGCTAACACGAACACCTTCCCGCTAGCTCTCTCTTTCTTCAGCTTCTGGCACTGACTGCTGATGTGCCCCTCCTCGTTGCAGTTGAAGCAGACACTCTCCTTGTGCACGCATGCAGCACTCTTATGACCAATCTTCCCGCACTTGAAACACACTACGCCCGCAGGAGCGTCTCCCCCACTTGACTTCTGGCCCTCAGCAACTCTCGGTCCACCTCTCTCAGTAGGAACAGCATACGGCTTGCCCCGGTCCCGACGCTTGTTCTTCTCATTAAGGATCTTGCGATGAGCGTTGTGATCCTCCTCGTATATCCTGCAGCTGTCGATCAAGTCAGCGAAGGTACGGATCTTCTGGTAGCCGATCGCCTTCTTGATCTCCGGCTTCAACCCATTTTCGAACTTCATGCACTTAGAAAATTCTGCCGTCGCCTCACTATAGTGCGGGTAGAACTTCGCCAGCTCCACGAACTTCGCCGCATACTCCGTTACAGACTTATCCCCCTGCTTCAGCTCTAAGAACTCAATTTCCTTCTTTCCACGGACGTCCTCCGATAGTACTTCCTCAAGAACTCTCTACGAAACACGGCCCAAGTGACCTCCTCACTTGCGGCCTCCAACCTTTGACTGGCCTCCATCCACCAATCATCGGCTTCCTTAGCCAACATGTGGGTGCCATACCGGACCATCTGCGCCACGGTGCAGTCCATCAACCGAAAGATGCGCTCCATCTCCTTCAGCCACGCCAAAGCTCCATTGGGGTCATATCTCCCCTTGAACACCGGCGGGTTCTCTCTCTAAAACGTAGCTAAGCTACGGGACCCAGCATTCTCACCACCACTCTGCTGACTCTGCACCGCCTGTGCCATAGCTTCCAAAGCGGCAGCGATCGCACCGTCGTTTCTCCCCGCCATCACAACTTAATGCTACAGAAGCAAACAATAGTCAGAATAAAAATACAACAGTTGGTCGTACACCGACACAACGACTCGACGACTTGGCCGGACGGACCAACCATTGCTCTGATACCACTAATGTAACACCCTTTTTTTTCACCCATCGTTTATTCATAATTTATCAGAGTTTTTCGCGCCAAAAGAGTGTCGCATTTTTCAACGTAAAACAAAACCTCGTAGTTTTCTCAAAACATGCAGCGGAACTATTCAACATCGTTAAAAACATCAACAACCGACAAAGTGTAAAGTGCACCAATTACTAAAAGATTCAACATCAACATAAATATAATTAAAAACAGTAATCGACCCCTCCCCGAGTGCTACCTATCAGAGCAGACGACACCAGGCAAAAGGAAGACTACAACCTTCACTCGGGCTCACCTATAAAGTGACAACCACAAAAAGGGGTGAGATTCCATACAATATAAGAAGTGTATGAAAGACCACATACAAAGCTCAAGGCATCAATTAATCACAGCAAGAAACATCACTCTTAACAGTTAATAACAACTAAGTATACATTACACGTCACTTTCACAACAACACATCACTTTAACAACACATCACAATGGCCAAACAACTTCATTCAATCAGTCGTGCAATATGAATGCGATATGAAACTCAAGCAATGCACATGCATGTGGTACCAACCTACGTCACTGGCCAAAGGCCTAATTTTCGTCACTGGCACAAGGGCCTAAAATATCGTCGCTGGCCAAAGGCCTAATTTTCTCGTCGCTGGCATAAGGCCTAATGTTCATGGTATGCATGCGACTCAATGATGCATGCAGAACAGTCAAACAATCACACATCAACGTCACTGGCCATAGGCCTAAATCACATCATTGGCCGAAGGGCCTAAAATATAGACAACGCTGGCCATAGGCCTACGACATCGAACAACGCCGGCCAACGACCGTCACAACAAAACAGCTCAAGGGTGTGGGCCATTCGGCGGTACCCACGACGACACAAACAACACAACATCTTCAGCAATTAACAGCTCTCAACCACAACACTTTTCCAAAACATTTAGGGTTGACGACCACTTTTTGAAAAGGACACCGGAGACGCCTCAAGGGCACCCCGGACACCAAAACAACTCTAGGGAACAATGTTAGAAAAATAGTTCAGAATGCCTTAAAATTCGAGTATCCAGTTAGGCACCTGGATAATCTTTCCAAAACATTTTGAATCGTCTCAATCGGACTCCCGAGTCAAAAGTTATGTCGAAAACAATTTAGGAGAAAAACTAAGACATCTTGAAAATGGCACCCAGCAACAGGGATCTGGGCGCAGGAAACTGGCGCAGGCACTGGCGCAGGAAACTGGCGCAGGGAACAGAATTGGCAACACAACGCAGGATTTGGCGCCCAGGGACAGGGCACCCACCAAAATGTCACAACAGTGCACAAAGTGCCCAGGAGCAAGGTCCAACCCACAACATACGATATAACAACAAGTTCTGGGCGCATGGGGCGCCAGAACCAGCGACACAAGCAAGGGGAACATGTGCATGGGCGCCTAGGGCGCCTTCCCAAACAGCACTGGAACAACATGGAGCCATACTGGAACAACTTAGTATGATTAGGCAAGGCATCCAGCAAAGGCACGGACCAAACACCAAGAGAAACAGAATAGGGCCTGGCGCCCATGGGTGGGGATCCGAAGACAGCAACACAGCACAGAATGGCAACACAGCACAGAATGGCAACACAGCACAGCAAACTGGGGCCCAGGGGAGGGGCGCCTAGTGACCATCCAGAAAAATGCAGTTTTTTGACCAAACCGAACGCCCTCAACACCCAAACAATATCACCACACGGAAACACAACTTGGGAACGCAACACGGGTAGCCAAAATTAGGCGCCCTTGGCGCCCATACGCTAGGAACCACACGCAACACAGCGCCACCCAGGGAACATGGCGCCCAGGCACAGGGCGCCTAACTCAGCAACTGGAACATTGGCGCCCATGGCGCCCAGGAACAGTGTTTTCAGCATTTTTTTCCAATTTCAAACCACCAAATCATCTCATCAATTCAATTTATTCACTAATTTGAACACCAAGATTAAATCACCAACATAAACATCGAATCATCATGGTCACCTCCAATCATTATCAATCAAAACATCATCAAAATCATTGCTCAAACACTTGGCATGCAAAATCATAAATTCTCAACAACAAATCATCATATGGCAACAATTATTATTATGAGCATAACAACATATCATTTAGGCATAGGAATGTGAGGAAATCAAGCATACATCAAATTACTCAACAAGACACACAATCATAGGGCATGCGATTTTTCAAGACAACAATATGGTGATCAAGACACCCTAAAACCCCACATGTAGATCCCTCATAAACCCTTATATTGAACTAAATCCCACCCTTACCTTTTAGAAGAATTCGAAACTCTAGCCTTAGGAATGCCACGAAATTCTAGCTTGCCCTTCCCCTCCTTGCCTTGCTTGATCACGTTTTCTTCTCCTCTCTCTCTTGCCCTATGTGCGCCGCCCCCCTCACTCTCCAAGTCGTTTCTCTTTTTTTTTTCTTTTTTCTAAAATGCGCTAATCCCTAATCACTAAACCCTTCTCATGACTTACCACTCCTTTGGGCTTTTTCTTCTTACTAACTAATTTGAATACCATGATGGGCTTATCCACCTCACTTAATTATTTTCTAACCCCTCTATGGACCAACCCACACACAATACCACACGTCTATTTTATTATTATATTTAACACACAATTCTAATCATGTAATAATAATTAATTTTATTATTATTTTTACCACTTAATCTCTATTTAATTAAATCTACCAAATAAATCAAATCAAATGAATCACACAAATAATTAAATAAGCATTTAAATGAAAATGGGGTGTTACACCTATGACAGGCCACAGACCAAGCTCAGACCTAACACTTTCAACGTAAGCCAGATCCAGGCCTTGCAAAGCCCAGCTCGGCCCAGTCTATTCTCACCCCTAGTGGGAGTTGAGCCTATGACCAACAGGCCACACTGACCAATGCCTTACCACTGCACCGATCTTTCTTTTTCGTATATTTGCTTACAAATGTTAAATATAACTATCTTCATTTGAAATAAAGAATATATGTTTTTATACATTGATAATAGGTTTGTATTTTTTTGTCAAAAAGAAAATATGTTTGTATTTTATACATTGATATATATATATATATATATATATATATATATATAAATTACGTTCATATTCTAATTATTTAATGAACACAGTCTTTTGAGCTGCGAGCACGTAATGCGAATGTGTTACTTCGAAGAGTTTGAAAACTCGGCTACTCCTTGAGTCCGAGTCCCTCTCTATCGAGCTCAGTCCTTCAGGCTTTAGTTTTTGGCTCGGAATGATGCATGTTCAGTCGCCTCAATCAGAACGCCTGATTGATGTGACGTTTTTGACTTCTTGTTTAATAGACTGATACCTAAATACAAATCAAAGCTACCCTTAGATTTCGCGCATCAAACTCTTATTTGGTACCTTTTGAGAGACACTTAATATTTTTATTTCTCATGAAATTAGGTGTCATTTTTGTATCCGATACATGTCTAGAATTTTTATATCAAATCAAATTAAATCAATTAATCTCTCTTTATTTAACTACTAAATCAAACACAAATTTTATTTTATATTTTAAATTTCTTTAATTATAAATAGATATCTAAAAAGAATAATAATTGATAAATATTTTAAATATATATTTCTTACAATTATTTTTGAAACTATCAAAATAGTTTTATTAATTATTTTTTTTTTCAATTTTACAAAAATACCCATACCAACTACCAGAAAAGCAGCTTTTAGCCAGTGAGGGATTGCCACGATTAATTTGACTATGGCTAACACAATAATGGGTCGACCTGTTAGCTACCCTTTGACCGTGGCAAAGAAATACGAAAATTCCAAAATAAAAACTTCACTGTTAGCTATTCATTGACCGTGGCAAAGCAACCGAAAAATTCCTAAATAAAATTTTTCACTGTTAGCTACCCTTTGACTGTGGCAAAGGAACCAGGAAATTCCCAAGTAAAAATTTCATTCTCCCTCGAAAATTTGATTCGTTCCCACGTTTTCCCCCTTTGTTTCTTTCTCCGTCTAACCTAGGGTTCCCATTCTTTCACCTCTTTCATTCTGCGCTATCGCTAACCAGGTGAGATGGAATTTCACGGTTCTGATTTTCTCCCTTTCTCCCTTGCTTCCTCTAACTAGGGTTTTATTTGTAATTGCCTTCTCCCTTTTCTCTACAGGTGGAGAGCTCAGCGGAGAGGAGAATCGATCTGGTTGAGGTTGCTGCTAGGGTATGTCTCTGAACTTCGATTAAGGTTGATTTCTGGTTTTTCTGCCATTGATTTGTTTGCTTCTATGAAACAAAATCTGAGTTTGACAACTATATACACGATTTTATCCTAATCGCACTATAAGTTAAATAAGAAATTACAGCTTTGATGGAAAGTGATACATTATTGTCTTGGTCGACTGATTTCTTGCTTCTCTGTCATTGCGTCTTGGTTGATTGTCTTTCAGCAAGAAACTATGACTTTCAGCATTCCTGCTTTGATTTTGTTGCTATGATTTTTTGATTCTTTATCATCCTGCATCAAATCAATCCAGCTTCTTGAGAATGAAGATAAAAAAGAAAATAAAAAACTGTGTCATCAGAGTCCTATGATATTTTTTTCATTTACAAACCACTGAGAAGCTCTGACAAGCAACAAATAAGTTGACAAAAGTCGAGAGGTTCTTGCAACATAAATTTAGAGATGATTTATCTATGTTTGACCTATATATTCATTTTAGTTATAGTTATTTAGAGTATGTATGAGAACATTTAGTTACTTCTTTGTTGGTTTTCATTGTTGTTGCCCTTAGTTGCAACCGTGGCTAACATGGCGTGTTACAAAACCAAACAGATGACTTGGCCACAGAATAACCGTAGCTAAGCAACTGTGCAACCGTTGTTAACAAAATGTCTCCACGGTTGCCGCGTGACTACCGAGAAAAAAGACCGTGGCTAAAATTTGGCGACGCCACGTTCTTTCACGGTTACGTAGACCGTGGCTAAGTCTGTTCGCCACGGCTATTGGGTCTGTTAGCCACAGTTTTAAGGGTTATCATAACACCTTAATAATAATTTTCAGACTTAGATAGACAATGAGGTCCCATTTTACATTTAAATCAAATGGACAAAATCAGCATGCTTTTGTGTCAGAAGTCTACAATATAATTTAATTGTGATCAATTATTATATGGAGTTTGGAAAGACTGCTTGAGAAAGAAACGATTTGAGTACTGTTTATATGGACATTTGTACTTTGTCCTATATGTGAGGTGGTGGAAGAGTAAACGAAACATTGTTATTTAGGATGTTCAAGTTTTGATTAAGACTCTTTAACCTCCTTAATCATGGTCCTGTTGACGACTTAAACTCAAATTGTATTGGTTAATATTGGAGATTAGATAAGAGTGAATAGGTTGATGTATTGGCAAATCATGATTTTGAGGACTTCTCTAATCGCTTTTGCTTGTTTAATTGTTATTGACTTATTCTTTTAACATGGTCTTCCTTTCAAGCGGAATGAGATAGAGATGGATGTGGCCGACGGATTAAGACGCAGTGGCGGATTCAGGACTCAGAATTAAGGAGTTTAAAATTGTGTCATAGGTGCAATTGAGTGTAAATTTGGAAATACTAGTGCAAATTTAAAATTTCAGGGGGTTTAAAAAGTCTTATATAGGGATAAAAATAGAAAATTTTCTTTTTCAGGGGGTTCAAGTCAAAACTTCCAAGTAAAAAGTCACTTGTATTTTCTTTTTGGGGCTATATTGTGCGGTTGGTGCTGTCAAAATAATCTCACCCATTAGATGTAGTCAATTTACAATCACAGCCATTGAAAAATTTTGAGGAGAGAGATCAATACAAGTGATTGCATAGAATCCAAATTCGTGAAAATACACGTTAGATAATGAAAAAGCTATGCAGTCGGGATCTCAAGTTCTCATTTTGTGGACCAAATAGACATTACATAGCGTCCCTCGCCATGATTTTAAATTCTGATATTGTGGCGTTATAATGGTGCATACCTACTGTCAAAATAGAAAACATATTAGCCATTGAAATATTTTATTATAAGTTGCTTTACAGAGCAAATTTTAGTTGATACAAGATTATGAAATGTAATAATGTGAACCAATAATGACATCTGGTGCCACCTAAATATTGATTGTCTTGGACTTACTGAAACTTTTAAAATAACAATAGTTTGCCTTTGCCCTTTATCCCACATTCTCCTTGAAATGCTACACCTTCTGCATATCTTATGCCAGCAAAATGACATTTTCAGACATTCAGCTAGCTTGTCAAGTGTTCATTTTTTAGGCTAAAAATGTTATTTAGTCACTAAAAGACAAAAATGGAACAGTTTTAACTTAGAGAGACAGGACTGGCATGGACACCGACTGACAGCAAAAGGACAGAGAGAGATAGTGACACGGACCTACAACTTCTTAGATTTAAAAAAGTAGGTTTTTTCTTCATTAGCTGCCATAAATACAACAAGTCATGGCTGCAACAAGATGACATAGTCAAATTTGGAAAGAAAAAATACCTGTTGACAAATAATTGACACAAAATTAGAATTTACTTTAAACAATTTTGTTTTAGTTCAATTCTCTCTCTTTCTCTATTCAATATTTAATTATTTTAACATTTTTTCTTTCACTATTTATTTTAACATTTATCTTAAGATTTCTTTTTTATTTCAAAATAATAATTATTTTATAATATTCAGACTAATTAAATTCTACCTGAATCTATTTATATAAAATAGATACTGAATTTTTTTAATTTTCTGCAATTTAAACTTTTAATAGGAGTGGCAACGGGAGCAGAGCGGTAACATGATCGGCAACAGGAGCGCCAACAAGATTTATCTTTAAGATTTCTTTTTTTTCTTCAAAATAATAATTTTTTTAACTTTCTGCAATTTAATTTTTTAACAGGAGCGGAGCGGCAATGAGAGCGCCAACATGAGCGCCAATTGGAGAGCCAACGGGAGCGCCAACGGGAGTGCATATCTTATGTTATTTGATATAATATCTTTCTATTTCTAATTTCAAATTAAATCATCTATTTTGATATTGTTAACATCTTATGAATAACTTACAAATTACTAACTATCTATCTTTATGTAGACTAATAACATGCCAAAATGCTATTTAAATGTATAGAGTACTAAACTTATTACAATTTCAATATGATTTCATAGCAATATATAAACATTACAATGTCACCCGTGCGGATGCACGGGTAAAATACTAGTTAATATAAGAAGTTAAGAACATTTGAATTTTGGGGAAAGAATATCAGGCTTTGCAGTTTTCTATTTGCTTCTTTCCCTTTAACCGACCAAAACTTTTTTACAAGCAAAGTGGTTATTAGTAATTAGTGTGTTAGTTGTTAGAGAGGAGAGTAAAACGGTGTTCGGCGCCGTAACAACTAATACACTCAAACATATATAAACTATACCCTTTTGGAAAACACAAATGCTGATTGTGGCGAGAGTTTTTATTCTCAGAGCATCACGAATTACTTGTATTGGTTGTTTAACATGTTTACCATCAAGTTTTCCATAAAGTACGGTAAATAAACCATTTCACATTGCAACATGTCGGCTCGTGATGCGCTTGGAAAAGAATCGCTATCAAATAGCATTGTTGTTTCGAAAAATATTTCTTTTACTTTTACTTTGGACAACTAGAATGTTTGGTTTGGTTGTGAAATCACATTGAAAACCCTATTACCATGGAAGGGAATGGATCCTCTCATGTAACATGAGAGTCTAGTGAAATCCCCTCCATCCATTCAAGACAGGGAGAAAATGTGTTTACATCGCAATAAATGAAAGAGAAGAGATTTAATAATGAGATTCCTACCATGGAAACTATGACTTTTTGCTTCTAGTGCATTTCTCATATAACCCACAATGGGTTAAATAGTATAAAATTCGAACATCAAAAGTTCATCCATTGAAAGTAAAAACTTGGTTAGGGCATTTGGCTCCCCGTAACACTCTAAAATTAATTTCGTCACAATTTTAAGCTTTTCGGCCCGACTATAGAACTAATATTTAGTTTGGGGTTTAGTCACATTAATTATAGCTCATCATTCTTCTCCAAAAATGTGTTTGGTGGAGATTGAACGTCGATTCTCTCACCCACAAGCTCAATATATATTGTCAACCGAGCCGAATGTGACATCCGTGGCTGATGAGGGCGGGGAGTGATCGTCGGTGCTCAAAAAGTTGGCATGGCAAAGAGCGGCTCCTGACAGCTTCTAGGCGAAGGAACACGTAAATAAACCGAATACGCATCGGAATGATAGGGATCCTGAGGCTGTGCAGGTATGAGACAATACAGTTGAAGGATCACTTAAAAGAATTGACTTGGACTACCTATATCAACAAGATGCGTCTTTTTTTCGGGAGCCCTTCCCATTAGAACTACATAGTTAAGCGTGCTTGACTTGGAGTAGTAGTGAGATGGATGACCTTCTGGGAAGTTTCCTGAAAAACATGCAAGTGAGGACAACGCATGCTGAAAAGACTCGTATTGGTTTGTGGGGACAGTCAACATTTCTGAAAGAAGTTTGGAATGTTACACCGAACACGTCCCATGAAACACTACTCTTTCCGAATTGCATTTATAATTTAGAGAAGTATCAGATGGTACGAAACAAAAACGATGAAAAACACTAAAACCCCCCACCAACTCTCCCTGTTGTGTTATGCGTACTCTATTGAATAATGCGTACTCTATTGAATAAGCACATTTCATTACTTTCTTTTCGTACAGTGTATCAGCGTAGTATAATTTATGAACTAATGCTGTGTTTCGAACCGTGGTGGAAACTCTCAAAGGAAGGAAGAAGCTAACAGAGATAGATAGCTTCTAAGTTTGTGACAATGGAAGTAAGTAAAAACAAAACGGGTTTGTAACAATGGAACAACATTATTTGCTTCATTGAAATCTTCACTCATTAACAGTACAAATGGCATTGTCAAGGAAATTTTCTTTGACAAAAAAGTATATATTATATTACAATTACAATACAAAATCTG
This sequence comes from Astragalus membranaceus, assembly GCA_039519185.1. Lineage (NCBI taxonomy): Eukaryota > Viridiplantae > Streptophyta > Magnoliopsida > Fabales > Fabaceae > Astragalus > Astragalus membranaceus. The sequence continues at coordinate 135,579,971 of CM076846.1, read as the reverse complement.
TCAATATAATTCCTTAGTCAGACTCAGAATTAATTAACCACCACTTAACAAAGGGATTTTAATTTATAAATTAAACCACCATTTGCCAAGGGATTAAATTCAATTCAATTCAAAATATACCTTTTTCTTATGATCTGATCAATGAAGTAAGGAATTCAAAATCATCTTCATTACAAGGGATAGTAAGTCCCATATCATGATTAAAACCAAATTCCTCTTCAGCTCTTTGAAGCAAAGTTTGAAATTGTGGATGAGCTAACCATGAAATAGGAATAATATATCTTGTCCTATTTTCACCAACATAAACTGCAAAATGACCTTTTGGTACATCTTCAGGAAGACCTTGTTCATTGTATCCATTTTTCTTTCCAAAACTTGAACATCTTCTTAGTATTTGTTTGATAATAAGATCAGCTTGTGGTAGCTTATTGGATTTGCTAATGGCCATTGTGTTTTTTTCTTTCTCTTGAGGAAATTGAGGTTCAAGTTTGAATGTTTTTTTTAGCGCTGAATTGTGAATGATTCATGGAGTAGAGAGGGAAGAGGCATTTATTTATGGTTGAGATTGGTGAGTGTGGAAAAAGGGAAACTGAGTGCGAGAGGAACAGAGTCACGTGGATGTGGGGACATGTTGCAGACATCACCTAAATTGTTTGTTTATCTATGGATAGTTGCAGCTATGTGAATGTATAATAAATAAATAAAATAATGCTAAAAATTCAAACATTTTTTTATTTATCAAATATTTTGTTTTGGTCAAGAAAAAGAGTGTGGGAACTGGGATGTGTGATAAAGGATATTCATGTCACGCGTTTGACAAATTGAACTGGTTCCAGTTCCAGATATTCTTTCACAGGGCAAAACAATGCAGCATAAGGGTAGGCCTTACCTAAGTAAAATTTTAACTCTATTACTCGCTTGCTGTTTTTTTATTTCAATTTTGACGAAATGACAAATAAACACTATACGCACTATTACATAGTTGCAATACTTGAGTTGGAACGTGAGAGTCTGCGTTTTCATGTTGCTTAAACTGTCAATGCAACTAGCACTGGTCCCCATGTCGCTCCATATATACGATATAAGGTAATTGGCTGTGCCTCATGTAAAGTAATGCACACCTCTTAAGTAAGTCATTAGGGCGTCTTAAACCGGAGTTCAGAAACTTACAAACTCACTTTTACCATCTTGCTTATGGAGTTAAACTGTTTGGCTGCCAATGTGGCGAATCCATTTGCCCATGCTCACGCGTTGATATAAGTACCCTTGTTTGCTACGGTAAAAGTGTGAATGTGTTGGTCAATTTAACATGGTTCATGATTGTCTTGGGTATTGAGCTCCCTTCCTGCTTGTTGCTTCTAATAAACAGTGTGGGCCACTTTCTTTTTCTCTTAGAAACACAATTTTCTGACACTTTTTTCTTCTTCTTCTTCTTCTTCTTCTTCTTCTTATATGATGATGTGCCATAGTCTTGACCATCTAAGAATTTCTCATTCTTACCAGTGATATTTCTCCCATTATTAGGCTGTGAAGTTTTACCTGCGCATTTGGTCAAAAAAAAGTTTTACCTTCAAAGTAATTATTCATACAATTACTGATAGAAAGAGTTAATTAAGCCCAACTAATTAGACTAAATAGATAATTTAGAAATTTGATTTACTTGTAGAATTTTAATTAATTGGACTTTATTTAGTTGGGCTTTTTCCTTTTAGGTCTTTTATCTTATTTGCCACTATATGTTCTCTTTTGAGGCACTTGTCAAAGCATTCAATCAATGAAAAAACCTTTTAATTTTTGTAAAAAAAGTCCAACTAATTAAAATTCAACATCTAAATTATACTGTCGAATTATTTAATTTAGCCTTAATTAACTCTCTGTCATTTACACAAAGAAAATATTTTTGTTTTTCCTTCAATAAAATGATTTGCAGTGATAAACTCCAAACAAGAATTAGTACGAGTGGTAACTGGGTTAGAATCTCATCCCAAGATCTCAAGTTAGAGTTCTGAGTGTGGCAAAAACTCTATTGGGAGAGGAGAATCACATGAACCAATAGAGCCGGATACATGTGGCCAACCAAGTTTACCAGCATAAATTAGTCACCGACAAAACCGATGGATGCTGCGCACTAAAAATAGAGTAACAATAAAAACTCCCTAATTCCATCAACACACTCACTCACCAAGTTCTCATTAAAATTTTTTCTCTCCTAGGGTTTAGCCAATCCTTGTGAGACGTTTCCTCTTCACTCCTTTGTGAGGTGCAACTTTGTTTCTTTGCTAGGTTTTCTTCCACGATTGCAACTACCACCTTTTTCTTAGATCAGTAGATTGGTGAGTTCATCGCCTTCAGTATTCTGGTCCTGATAGGAAGCCAGCTCTATTGGGGTGAGTGGATTCCATTCTTATTGGTTCACGAAAAGATCTTACGTGGATTGAATTCCAAAAATGGCTACCTTTCCTAACATGAATTTTGATGATGAAGAAGATACTGCTGTTCCCCTCCAGAGGGAACCATCAGTGGGTGACAATTTTGAAGCTAGGCTTTGCTTAGTAGGACGCTTCCTTACGAGGAAACCTATTCGCATGCCATTATGAAGGACCGGTTGGCTGCAATCTGGCAACCATGGCGTGGAGTCAATATACGTGTCCTTGATATCATTGGCGTGACGTTGATAAGGTTTATGTTGGGGGACCATGGCATTTTGATGGTCACATGTTGCTTCTTGCATTGCTCAACGTTGGGGATGTCCTTGCTCAGGAGCCACTGTTTCATGTTGCTTTTTGGGTCCAGGTCCATGATGTCCCTATTGGTTTTATGACGGAGTCGGTGGGTAGGGTACTTGGGAATTTTATTGGAGAGTTCCTGGAATATGATCCTAAGAACAGCTCGGATTTCTGGAAGTCCTTTATGCGTATTAGAGTTTTGGTGGATGTTCGGAAACCTTTACGTAGAGGGAAGAAGATCAACGTTGGATGTAACATCCCCAATTTAGCTAATTTCATTTATTAAAATTAGCAAGAGATCATAATTAATTAATTTTCTAATTTGAATAATTAGGCCTAATTGATTATATGTCATAGTTATTTGAATTATTAGTAATTGTTGAACTAGGGGTATTATGGTCATTGCCACCTCATTAAAATGAAACCTTCAGCTGAGACAACATCCCTTACTCCCATGACCCACACATTCATTTTTCCAGAATTTAAGAAAGAAAGAAAAGCTGAGAGAGGGAGGGTGAGAAGTCGAGAGAGAGAGAGAGAGTGAAGAAGAAGAAGAAGAAGAGGGAAGATAAACCCCAAACCTTCATGCATGTGCAAGTTTTTGATACCAATCTCTTTCATTTTTCTTCCTCTTCAATTTGATACCTAAAATCACTATCACCGCCCTTCTAAATCCCAATTCGCCATTGGTGAGCATCTCAAGCTCAACTTGACAAAATTGAGTTCAAAGATGTGCATGTCACTACTAGGGCAAGAGTACACCATTTCTGAACATACACTGTAAGTTGAAATAGTTGTGAAGCCATAGGGTCAAAGTCAGAATCTATTCTTAGGAATTGGGGCTGTTTGAGTTCGAGTTGAGTGGAAGGTTCGTGTTCGAGGATTGTTCGTGAGCTTACGGACGTTGCTCGTTGAAATCTAGTTGTTGTTGTGAGCGATTTTCATCGCCAAAGGTGAGATCTATACTCGCTTAGGTTTTATTTCCAGAAAATGTCTTTGCATGTGGCTGGAGTTCAGTTGCCTTGTTTTAATTTCGTTAAAAACCGTAATTTTGAAACCATTATGTTTGATGTTTCGGAATGAACAATTGAGTGATTGATGTTGTGATTGTTTGACTCTTATGATTGTTGTTCTGGATTGGAATGATGCCTGGTTGTGTTAGGAAATCGATTGGGATGAATATTGGAATCGAACGGGATGGTAATGTTTCACGAAAACAGCATTCTCTGGGCATTGATGCATACGCCCGGACCGTGCGCGTCCTACACAAAACATTTTTAAAACACGCACGGGTCGTGTGCCTTAGCGCACGGACCGTGCGCCCTGTTCGGTCTCTGCGTGCCAAAATTTTTAAAACATGCACGGGCGTCCACTTCTGTTACCTTCTTCCAAAATATGTTTTAAGCCATTCCAATTGATTCCAAGTCCATTCCAATCACTTCCCCAACCCTATGAATTGATGAAATAACCGTAATTCGCTTAATTAAGCGTAGGTATGAATGAAATATTGGAAACTCCCCAAGTATGTTAAATGATGATAACCGAATAGGGTTCCCGAGTGCGAAACACAAGCTCATGTTAATGCAATGGACTAAAAGTTCATGGAGGTTTTGGTAACCAATGTAATGACTTGATATTGTATCAAGGTATGTTAATTAATGATATGATAAAGAATTACTTGATATAATTCAAGGTATGATAATTAGTGTAAAAGACATTAATTGGGGTGACGACCTCTATGATAGCACACTGGGGGAGGGAAGTCATGAGCCCATAACCTAGGCCCCTTCTATGTTTGCCCACTGATGAAAGGATTAGTGGATTGGGTTCACCGGGGGACTAAAACTGCAGGTCTTCGGTGTTGTGTTAGTATGACATGTTACACGTAGTTATCCAGACTTGGGCTACAAATGAAAAAGATGCATAATGAACCGCTAGTGTTAGTAAGGGGTCTCGATAGGACTCACTGAGATAATGTTTATCTCACCCTTTATAACTGTGGTTTTTATAAAGAAACAGGGAAAGGAAAAGGCGATGAAGCACGGCTAGGCGGTGTGCTTTATGGAGTTATTGAAGATTCGGTTTTAAGATTATGCCATTTTCCCGTTAGTTGCCTTTGTATTATCGATTGTATAACTATTACTAGCTAACAGTTGTAAATCGTTTTCGCTACTTATGTTTTGGATATTGAACACCAGGTTGTAAAAGTTTATAAGTCATGAGACTTAAGTATTTTATGTTAAGTTTAATGAGGTTCAAGTGACCGTTGATAATTATTTATCGAAGTTTTTAGTTGTGTTCAATATTCCAGGCATACAAGTCAACTCTGATGTATACTAAGTTGTGCATTTTGATATTTCTACAAGTTAGAAATATTAGGGTGTTACATTGGAGGTGATAATATCAAAGTCGTACGTTTCAAATACGAAAGGCTCTCGGTCTTTTGCTATCTTTGCGGCTCTCTTGGTCACCTGGATAATAGTTGTGACCTTCTTTTTGAAATGGAACATGATGATGGTGTTCGGGGCTGGGGGCCTGAGTTGAAGGTGGAACGACGCAATCCAGACGAAAACAACTCTTGGTTGCGAAGGGAGGGTCCGACGGCACAGGAGGCGAGAAGGGAAGGTCCGGCGAGGAGACATGGTGGTCCAGTGAGCAATGATGGTGGTCGCAATTATGAGGAGCAGTTTCAGGAATTAAATGTGAGTAATGGGCCAATTATGAGGTATTCAACTCATGGCATTAACTATGGGAGGGACATTAATTCTGTAACCGCTCCCAATGAAAACTGAGTTAATGGTATTTCGGTTACCAATCCTATTGTTAATGCTAGCAATTATGGTAATTCAGTTACATTCTCTGGTGGTAATGACAGTGTTGCCACGTCAGCCGGAGGAAGTGGGGTGGGGTCTCGGCTGGTAGGTGGTGGTGGGGTGGCACGTGGTGTTCTTGGAGGGAGTGTAACACGCGTTGTCATGGAGATTGAGGACAGCGACATGGAGGATGCTAGGAAACGTAAACACAGCAGTCCTAGTATGTTGTCTTGTACTAGTTCATTAACAGAGACACAGCAGACTACAATTGATCCTTTTTTATTGGCAGGTCCTGGCAGTCAGGCCTACCAGGAGCAATGAGTATTCTTAGTTGGAATTGTCGAGGCCTGGGTCATCCTTCGGCAATTCCTATGCTCAGAGACCTTGTCCGGAGCAATCATCCGGAGCTTATTTTTCTGTTTGAGACTTTATCCTTCTCAAGTAAACTGGAGTCAATTCGAAGGATGTTGGGTTATGATGGTTGTGTGTCGGTGGATGGAGCTGGTAGAGGTGGTGGTGTAGCTGTTCTATGGCGAAATGTAATGAGGTGCCATGTTACTAGCTATTCTTCTCATCATCTTGATGTCGAGATTGAAGATGACGTTCGAGGAAGGTGGCGCATTATAGGGTATTATGGTTATGCTAACAGGTCTAGACGGAGAGAATCTTGGGTACTTTTGTGGAGACTAGCTGGGTTGTTGAGACTTCCATGGTGTATTATCGGGGATTTCAACGATTTATTGTCTCTGAAGGATAAACGAGGCTATTGTGATCACCCTAATTACCTTATGAGAGGTTTCCAAGAAGCAATTGTTGATGCTCAGCTTAGTAAGCTACCTCTAACACTACAAAAAAAACACTAATTAGCGACGGACATTAGCGAGGGACTTGTTGTCCCTCGCAAAAACAGTCATTAGCGAGGGAATTAGCGAGGGCATAGAGCTGTCAATTTTTTTTGTCATTAGCGAGGGAATTAGCGAGGGAACTGTCCCTCGCTAATGACTGCCCTCGCTAATTCCCTCGCTAAATTTTGCTTTTCAGATGATGGGACTCAGCGCAGTGGTTGGTAAAGGTGCAGAAATTAGCGAGGGACAGTTCCCTCGCTAATTCCCTCGCTAACGTTAACTTTTCAGATGATGAGACAGTTCCCTCGCTAATTCCCTCGCAAATTTTTTTCTTTTTTCCTTTATATCCGTTTACACCTTCACTCTTCTTTCTCACTCACTCACTCTTCACCATTCCTCTTCCCTTCCTCTTCCCCCTTCCACTTCCTCTCACACCCTTCTTCTCTCTTCACTCTTCCAACACCACCACCACCACCATCATCACCACCTCCTCTCACACTCTTCTTCTCTCTTCACTCTTCCACCACCACCACCACCACATACCTCCTACCACTCTCACTCACTCTCTCTTACTCTTCACCACCACCAACCCACCACCCCACCACCACCACTCTCACTCTTCTCTCTTTCTCCCTCTCTCTCTCTCTTACTCTTCTCCTTCTCTCTCTACTCTAAACCACCCATCACCACCACCACCACGCCACCACCACACCACCACCACCCCACCACCACCACTCACTCCTCTCTCTCTCTTTCTCCCTTACTCTTCTCCTTCTCTCTACTCTAAACCACCCATCACCACCACCACGCCACCACCACCACCACACCACCACCACGCCACCACCACCACCACCACCACCACCACACATCACCACAAAATTAATAATATAATATAATATAATATTCATTAATTAATATATATAAAAAAAACAAGCCATTCAGCACTGGACACGTGTCATTTTTTTTTTGAAAACTGCAGTCATTAGCGAGGGAATTAGCGAGGGAAAAAGCCGTCGCTAATTCCTGCGCATTTACCAACCCCTGCAACTGAGTCCCATCACCTGAAAAGCTGCAGTCATTAGCGAGGGAACTAGCGACGGCATAGTCCCTCGCTAATTAGCGAGGGATCCAACTTCCCTCGCTAATCCCATTTGCGAGGAGGGAATTAGCGAGGGAACCAGTCCCTCGCTAAGTCCCTCGCAAATAACCATTAGTGAGGGAATCAGGTCATTTTGCGAGGGAACTGTCCCTCGCTAATGACTAATTTTTTTGTAGTGTAACGGGTTACCAATTTACTTGACGCTTTCGCTTGGGTACTCCTTTTGCATTAATAGAGCAAAGACTTGATAGGGCCTTTGCTACGACTGACTGGCTCGATCTTTTCCCGCAAGCAAAGTTGTTGAATCTTATATCTCCTAAGTCTGATCACTCTCCCTTGCTTCTCCAAAGAGATCCAGTAACTCAGCCTGTTCGCATTTATTCTTTTCGGTTTGAATATGCATGGTTGTGTGAGCCGGAGGTGGACGATGTGGTTAGTGGTGGGTGGAGTTCTGGGGTTGTAGGTGATGTTCAGTCGCATTTATGTGGGTTTGCGACAGCCCTTTCTTCTTGGGCCCGGTCGTTGCGCCAACGCTTTCGTGAAGATATTAGTGCTTGTAAGGATGCTATGGAGGTGTTGCGTGAATGTAGGGATACTCAAGGGGTGGAGCGCTTTCAGAGGATGAGTCGAAAACTGAGTAAATTAATTCTCCAAGAAGAGGTCTTTTGGAAGCAAAGATCGAATTCCTTTTGGCTTAAAGATGGAGACCGGAACACAAAATATTTTCATGCTAGTGCTACTTGCAGGTACAACAAAAAGAAGATTGATAGTTTGCAACATGATGAAGGTGTCCTGGCCACTGAATCCGCGGCTATCAGGAGGGTAGCAGGTGACTATTTTCAGAATCTTTTTACTAGCCAACTCAGTGAGTATGCCCCGGTGATTAGTGCCCTGGAGACAAAGTTGTCTGCTGATGATAATGGTTTGTTGACTTGCGCCTTTGAGAAGGAGGAATTCCGGGAAGCTTTGATGGCCATGGATGATGATAAAGCCCCGGGTCTGGATGGCTTTAACCCGGCCTTCTTTAAGCGGTATTGGAATTCTTTTGGTGACCAGATTTTCTCTAGCTGTGTAGCGTGGCTGTAGCGGGGTGAGTTTCCACATGAGCTTAATGATACAAACTTGGCGTTAATTCCAAAGAATGACAATCCTTTATCTATGGCTGATTGGCGTTCGATAGCTCTCTGCAACGTCATTTATAAGATTATTTCTAAGGTACTTGCTAACCGTCTCAAACTTGTCCTTTCTAAGTGTGTCTCGGTTGAGCAGACTGCTTTTGTGCCTGATAGATCAATATTAGATAATTCCATGATTGCATTTGAGGCTATTCATTATCTTAAAAATAAGAGAAAGGGGAAAAGGGTGAAGTAGCATTGAAAATTGATATGAGTAAGGCATATGACAGGGTGGACTGGGGTTATATATATGCGGTGTTGGGGAAGTTGGGTTTCTGTGCTCAGTGGATTCAATGGATGCGTATGTGTATTGAATCTGTCTCTCTTTCTGTGCTTGTTAACCAGGAACGTGTTGGTCCTATTTCTCCCGGGCGGGGTCTTCGGCAAGGGAATCCTTTGTCTCCGTATTTATTTATCCTTTGTTCCGAAGGTCTTACGGCTCTCCTGCATAAGTCTCTTGCTAGTGGAGATCTTCATGGCCTTGCTATTTGTAGAGGGGCGTAAGTTATCTCTCATCTTTTGTTTTTGGATGATTGTTTTCTATTTTTCAGGGCTACTTTGGGTGAAGCCATGCGCATAAAGACTATTTTGGAGGTGTATGAGAAGGCGTCCGGGCAGAAAATAAACTTTCAGAAATCTAAAATTTCTTTAGTAAGAATGTGCCATCCAGTGATAAAGATAGCCTAGCAGGTCACCTAGGTGTGAATGTTTGTTTGGGTACTGGGAAGTATTTGGGACTCCCATCAATGGTTGGTAGAAGTAAGAAACCATTGTTCAAATTTATTAAAGACCGTGTGTGGCGTAAAATTAATTCTTGGAGTGGTAGAATGCTCACCAAAGCCGGTAAAGAGGTAATGATCAAATCGGTTTTGCAATCCATTCCTACTTACTTTATGAGTCTTTTCCAAATTCCATCTATTTTGATTCTTGAGATTGAGCGCATGCTTAATGGCTATTGGTGGGGTGGTGGTGTTGTTAACAATAAAGGGATCCGGTGGATGTCTTGGGACAAACTTTGTGTTCCAAAGGTTTATGGTGGTAGGGGTTTCCGAAATCTAAAAGCATTCAATTTAGCTCTTTTGGGTAAGCAAGCATGGTGCCTTCAAACCCAACCGCAGCTTTTGGTATCTCGCTTATATAGGGCGAAATATTTTCCTCATGGAGATATTTTGCATGCCACAAAGAAGAGTAATGGTAGCTTTGTGTGGAATAGTCTCATGGAGTCTCAAAAACTATTGAATGAAGGAGCTATGTGGAGCTGTTGACTCTCAATCATATGATGTAAGATATGCATTTTTAGGACCAATTGTGCAGGTTTTTCATTGTATCACAGTCATTATCTAGGGATTTAGTCTAGTTTTAGATAATTGTAGTAGGAAGTTCATTTGTAAGTAATTCCTTCACTTTTGGAGCTAAATTGGACTTGAAGACCTCTAATTGATTGTGGCATCATTCGGCGAACCAGACACTTGCCCGGAAATGCAGCAAAATTCGGCGAAGCCAGATGTTTCTGTCCTATTTCCCGACGCGATGGTCACGGGCCGCGTCACGATGGTGAGCGAAAATTAGGGTTTTTAAAGCAGTTTCAGCGTTTTTCCTGGGGACTTCGTCTGGGGATCTGAGCCACATTTTGGAGCAGCTGGAGGGTGCGATTTTGGGGCCTTCTAACCACTTGGGAACAAGGGATTGAAGGTTCTAATGTCTTCCTTTATGTTTGTTTTCTATTTTATGTTGGTTTCTACTCTTAGGATGGATTGTAACTAATTTGCTTAGATTAGGGAGAGATGAATCTCCCAACCCTATCATGTGAACCATTGTTCTAATCAATTCAGTTGTTATTCGATTTACTTTGTCTAAATACCTATGTTCTTAATGCTTTTCAATTACATATGATAATTGTGATGATCCAGGCTAGTGATTGCATAGGAATATGAATTAGTAGCTGGAAATTGGGTAGTTAGATCATCTGCTAGTAATCAGCATAGGGATATGTGATGGCTTAGGTGAATTCGTGTAAAATTCTCGATCGTAATGCATTACCCTTTGGCATGTCTCACCTAAGGAATTAGGGTCACTCTTAGGGTAATAGGGGTCTTGAGGCAAGGAATTGCCCTTGACCTTAATTAGTGAATTGAATCTAGAAATTGAATAATTAACTTGAATTGGCTAAAGTTCATGTGATAGGCAAGGTGAGAGGATTCGATCCCTAGTCGTTTTTTCTCGTATTCTTAAATCACGTTTTGTGTACCGTTACTCAATTACCAAACCTTTACAATCTAAGAATTTACAACTTTGCTATTGTTTTCAACGCGCAATCCCTGTGGAATCGACCGGTTACTTACCGTATTTTATTACTTGCGACGACAATTGGTACACTTGCCAAAAGTCCTAACAAGTTTTTGGCGCCATTGCCGGGGATTGTTGACTTTGTTGTCGACAAGGCAAACGAGTTGATTCTAGATTTTTAGTTTTTGTTTGTTTTTAGTTACTTAATTTTGCTACTTGTTGGTTTCTTGAACTTGTTGGCGTTTGCTTTAGTGTTTCAGAGAGTTGTGCATGCGGAGCAAGGGTCCACAAGAACTCTTGTTTGACCCGGAGATTGAAAAACTAGCAAAGGCAAATCGAAGAAAGGCTAAGCTTACCAAGCAGCAAGCAAGAGAATTGTCGCAGGTACAGTCAACTTCTACCTCGGTACCGGATGATTTTTCGAGTGAAGAGGAAGGAATGGCTGATCCTCCTCCACGACGTACTCTAGGTGACTTCGGGCGAAGAAATCAAGGTGCCCAAGCATTAGCATTTCAACCAGTGGGCGTAGCCCAGTTTGATATCAAATCCTCTGTGCTCACGGCCCTGAAATCAGAGCAATTCTCTGGGTCGGATGCCGAAGACCCTAATCAGCACTTGTTCCAATTCTACGAGATATGTGGGACTACACACCCTGAGGGAGTAACCGATAGTGCAAAGAAGGTCCGGCTGTTCCCTTTCACTCTCACAGGGAGGGCCAAGGATTGGCTGAACACTCTCCGAGGGACAATCAACACTTGGAATGACCTTGAGAACAAGTTCTTGGAGAGATTCTTCCCAATCTCCAAGTTCATAAGGAAAAGAGCTGATATCTCCAATTTTACACAGGGAGAGTCCGAATCGTTGTATGATTCTTGGGAACGATTCAAGCTACTACTCAAGAAGTGTCCCGGCCATGGCATAGAAGATTTCCTACAATTACAAACTTTTTGCCATGGGCTGAGACCACAAACAAGAATGACGTTGGATGCCTCAGCTGGAGGATCCCTAGGTACCAAGACGTGGGAAGAAGCCAAACAGTTGGTTGAAGACATGGCTTCCAATGAGTACAGGATCCAAAATGATAGGGGGGCTGTAGGAAAGAAAGGTGTGCTGGAGCTTGATTCAAACAACGCGGTGTTAGCCCAACAGAAACTAATGACCATGCAAATCGAGGCTCTCACTAAGCAATTAGCGGCAGCGTGTGAAGTAGGTTCCAAAGCTCCAGCAACAGTACAAGCAGTGCAAGCAGGCGGGTGCAATTATTGTGGTAGGGAATCCCACGAAGGTGATTGTGCAGCTGATGGAGAAGCATTGGAACAGGCAAACTATATGGGAAACTTCCAAAGACAAGGCGGGAATCCATTTTCTAACACCTACAATCCAGGGTGGAAGAATCGTCCCAACTTTTCTTGGAAGAATAATAATGAAGGCACAAGTTCCAACCAACAATAGTCTCAGGCACCTGCCAATCAACAACAGAAACCACCTTCTCGGTTAGAGGATGCATTGACACAGTTTATGCAGATGACCAAAAATACCTTCCAAGCTCAAGAGCAGGTAATGAAAAACATGGAGAAAAACAATGAAGCATCAATGAAAAATTTGGAGGTACAGATTGGTCAGTTATCGAAGCAACTTGCGGAGACATCCAAAAGTGACTTTCCTGCCAACACTGTGGATAACCCGAGAAAGGAGAATTGCAATGCCATCTATCTGAGAAGTGGTAGGGAGTTGGAACCGTCTGAAGTAACCGAGCCCCGGGAAAAGAAAAAGAAAGAAAAGGTGCTTAGTGAGGAAGCAAATGAAAAGACTGAGGGAGCGGGGAAGGACAACCCTCAGGTGGAACCCAAAGAAACCCCATCATACATGAGACTACCCTATCCTCAGGTAAGCAAGAAAAATCAGGAGGATGAGCAGTTCTCTAAGTTCATGGAGGTGTTCAGAAGCCTCCAGATCAATATACATTTTGCGGAAGCCCTGGAAAAGATGCCGGTCTATGCAAAGTTCATGAAACAGCTACTGACCAAAAAGAAAAAGTTAAAGGGGAATGAAACGGTAGCGTTAACAGAGGAGTGCAGTGCTATCATTCAAAACAAAATTCCCCCTAAGCTGAAGGATCCAGGAAGCTTCACCATTCCCTGTGCAATTGGTGAAGTCACTATAGATAAGGCCCTCTGTGACTTGGGGGCAAGCATAAACCTAATGCCCTTGGGAATGTGGAAAAAGCTTGGGGGAGGTGAAGTCAAATCAACTCACATGACCCTGCAACTGGCTGATAGGTCAATAAGGCATTCGTATGGTATTGTGGAGGATGTCTTAGTAAAGGTGGGAAGATTCCTCTTCCCGGTAGATTTCGTGATTCTGCGTTTGGATAGTGACACTGAGGTCAAGAGTTCAATGGATGGGGAAAATGACATCCCCTTCATTTTGGGAAGACCCTTCCTAGCCACCAGTAGAGCTGTCATAGATGTGGCAGATGGGACTGTGAAGCTGAGAGTGCAAGATGAAGAGGTAACCGTAAAGGTGATCAAGGCAGCAAGAAAGGATGAGAAAAAGGAAGGGTGCTATAGTGTTGAGGCACCCAAACTCAAAGCCAAAAACAAAATGCACATCCACTCGCCACCAAGTAAGTCACCAAGCGAATGGGTGGATCTAAAAGAAGTGGTGGGTGAGCCCAGCTGGAAATTCAATGGAGAAGGTTCTGAAGGAGCTGTGAATGGGGGACTTAAGAAGCCAAAGGCTCCACCTGGGCCAATGTGAGACATCTTCTGAACCGTCAAGCTAGTGACGTTAAAGAAGCGCTGAGTGGGAGGCAACCCACTGAGGTACCAAGTCTTTAATTCAATTTCAATTTAAGTCTTTAATTTACTTTATTTTGCTGTTAGTCTTAGGCATGAGAAGACAATTTTTGTGTTCGGTCAAGTTCGTGTCGCGAAAGGGAAGTAATTTCAAAGAAAATGTTTCTGGGTTATTTCGCGTCGCGAACTAGTGATGTCGCGTCGCGATGCGTTGAAAATTTTTCAAGAAAAAGGTTTCTGTTTGATTTCGCGTCGCGAATCAGGCGTGTCGCGTCACGATGTTTCAAAATTTTTGAAACTGGAACGGTTTGTGTAATCTCGCGACGCGAAGCACACGGGCCGCGTCGCGATGCAACGTCTTTTAGCCCAGAAACTGGACAGTCCGAACACAAAGCAATTTTTTTTTTAAAATTTTGCCTCTTTTTCTTCTCTGGTGCGCCACTTCCCCCATCCCCCCATTACTGTTTTGCTCTTATTTGGTGGTGAATTTGCACACTTTCACACGGATTCTTCCTCACCAACATCTCCAGGTATTAATCTTAACCTTGTTCTTTAATTAGAGTAGAATATTTTGAGTGGTTTTGATGGTTGTTGGGGTGATTTTTGAGTAGGAATTGTGGGGATTCGAAGTCAAATTAGAAGAGTAGGATTGTTCCCTATGATATTGTATTGCATGATTGTTGCTTGTTGCTAATGTTGGGGAGAGAATGATTGAATTGGGGGTAGAAACTAAGTTGATTTTGGGCGTACACAAGGTGTTTGATGAAATGCCAAACTGAAAAAAATCTATGTAGCCAAGGTGTTTGTGAAATTGCTCCAATGAGTTTTGGCTAAGAAACCCAAATGTTTGTGGAAATGTCTAAGTGAAGTCTGTTTTGGGGTTGCTGGCCTGGTCCTAATTTTGCACAAATTCACAACCTTAGGGTAGATGACTTTGAGTCCAGAAACTATGTTTTGGCTGTTGATTATTTTTCTCTGCTGGAGTGGGGCCCACACCCGGGACCCACCGAGAACTAACAATTTGGACTGGGTTCTGGTTATTTGCTTGCAGGAAATTTTTCTTAAACAAGTGCTAGCATGGACAAAAGAGCAAAGACCGGCACATCTAGGAAGAGGAGGGGGCCTCACCATCAGAGGTTGACAGATTCAGGTCCCCCGTACACGAGGAGAGGTACCAGCAGGTTGTCAAGGGCAAGAAGATCAATCCGGAGAGGGCCTTTGACCTCTCCATAGATGAGTTTCCGATTATCACTTCCACACTGCGGGAGTTGGGGTGGCTTCCATTCAATGCAAGAATTAAGCAGGCTAACCAGAGCCTGGTCAAGGAGTTCTACTCAAACGCCTATTGGGAGGAGGAGCAGGACAGGTCTACATCCGTCTATGTTAGAGGCAAGACTCTGTCCTACTCCGCGGATAGCATCAACAGCCCGTTGGGGCTACCTACAGCGCAGTACTGTGCTATGTGCCACGTTGTAGTTGATCCCAGGAGCATTGATTATGAGGGAACTTTGAGAGAGCTGTGTCGTCCGGGGGCACAATGGGCCCCATCCATGCACCTTCCACGTCGTTTCTGCAACATGGGGCTGAAGCCAATCCCAAAGGCCTGGAATGCATTTTTCAATCAGTCGATCATATCCTGTTCTAACTCTACAGATGTGAAGGTCAAAGTGGCCATGGGATTATTGGCTATCATGAGGGGCGAGCGGGTAAACCTGGGCAGAGCTATTTCTGAGAGCATAGCTGAGATTGTCAGATGTCCGAGGACCAGATTGGGGCATGCCTCTGTGATTCATGCCTTGTGTTCACAACAGGGGTGTCCTGAATACTCGGACGACTTGCTAGTTGATCCCAGGGAACCTATCACTGCCGCTTGGATTATGTAGCAGCCCGATGGACCCATGGATGAGGCCGTTCCACCACAGCAGCCGGCACCTCCAGCACAGCAGCCGCCAGTAGGCCCATCTTACCGGGAGCAGTTTCAGACCGACTCCTCTTTCCAGTATGACCTCCTCATGGCCAGCTGGTGCGGGTCGTCTCTGTCATTGCAGCAGCGGGGCATTGATACTTCACACCTGGCATCATACAGAGTCCACCGTGCTACTGAGGAGTATATGGCCGAGAACATAGCAGCCGCCGCTTCATCTTCATCAGTACCCCATGCAGAGCAGCAGTCGGTCCCCCAGGATCCACTTCTTTCAGGGGATGAGTATTTGGAGGAGCACATTTCATTTCCTTGAGCAGGAGGCTCATTTATTTTACTGTTTTATTCAGACATTTTTACTCGCACTTTTAGTTGTACTTCTCCCTTTTTGACTTTATTTCGCACTTTGGTCTATACTTATTATTATAACTTACTCTGATATTGAGGCACCACTGCCCTATATTTTGTTTTTGTTTTGTTAAAGCAGCGTCAATGGTGATGATGTGTGGCATTTGGGGTCGCATGTTTGCACTTTTCCTTTTGACACTCGCACGTCAAGTTTTATCATCAAGTAATAGCAGGGGTCATGACAAACGTTGCGGAAGTTCTTTATCATCTGTGAGCAGCATCTCTCAAGTTCTATCTCTACGATCCCAACTGTGAGGTTTGAGCCTAAACACGTTCTTATATATATTGTGTGTATTCCTTGCTTGCATTAGTCTGCAGAACTTGACATTGTGCTTAATTGTTTTTGCATTTGATTTTCATACACACTGAGGCATTTCTTTTGGCACCCGTGAGCCTTTCAAACCACAACTAACTAATGTTTATCCTCTGCTAGCCCCTCTGAGCCTATGGTTAAAAATTGTATGCTGTTTCTCTGAAAATCATAGACTAGTTAATTCTTAACTTGGAGTTAGGTAAAAAAGCTTTGAGAGTGGGGAAATTTTTAAGTTTGGGGTTGCTCGTGGAATAGCAACAATATAAGTTTGGGGTGGTATACAAGAGAAGGAACAAGAAAAGAAAAAAAATATATATGTATATATATATATATATATATACATAAAAAAATAAAATAAAAAAATAAAATCCTTCTTTTGTTTTGTTGAATGCTTTGGGAAAATGGGTGAGTAAGTGAATTGTGTGAAATTGACTGAGAGAGAGGTAGGCCTAACTCCAAGTGCAACCTACTTATCCAAAAATTATCCACCCTTACCTAAGCCCCGCTATAACCCTTTAAGTCCTCAAAATGTGTGTATGCATTTCATTTGTATAGAATGATATAGAACTCTGTCAAGCCTATGAAACGATGATGCAGGTACTGTGAATTGAGTGAATACCCGAAACACCTCAAGAGTGAAACACTGGTGAGATGTGTGTACAGAGAAAACTTGAGAATGCTGCCTGCTTATGATTCAGTATTTCCAATTCAGTTGTCCTGCCACTGTATTAGGTTGATGATGATAGTTGATGTGCTGATGTGTTTAAGGTTGATGTATTATATGTAACAGCTAAATAGAAAAACAGCCACAGTCTGAATTGATTGTTTGCTTGAGAACAAGCAAAAGTTTAAGTTTGGGGTTGTGTTGACTCTCAATCATATGATGTAAGTTATGCATTTTTAGGACCAATTGTGCAGGTTTTTCATTGTATCACAGTCATTATCTGGGGATTTAGTCTAGTTTTAGATAATTGTAGTAGGAAGTTCATTTGTAAGTAATTCCTTCACTTTTGGAGCTAAATTGGACTTGAAGACCTCTAATTGATTGTGGCATCATTCGGCGAACCAGACACTTGCCCGGAAATGCAGCAAAATAGAGGGATTTAATTTCTGTCCAATATCGCGTCGCGACCAGGAGGGTTCGCGACGCGACCAGGAGGAGTTTTGCGAAGCCAGATGTTTCTGTCCTATTTCGCGACGTGATGGTCACGGGTCGCGTCGCGATGGTGAGCAAAAATTAGGGTTTTTAAAGCAGTTTCAGCGTTTTTCCTGGGGATTTCGTCTGGGGATCTGAGCCACATTTTGGAGCAGCTGGAGGGTGCGATTTTGGGACCTTCTAACCACTTGGGAATAAGGGATTGAAGGTTCTAATGTCTTCCTTTATGTTTGTTTTCTATTTTATGTTGGTTTCTACTCTTAGGATGGATTGTAACTAATTTGCTTAGATTAGGGAGATATGAATCTCCCAACCCTATCATGTGAACCATTGTTCTAATCAATTAAGTTGTTATTCGATTTACTTTGTCTAAATACCTATGTTCTTAATGCTTTTCAATTACATATGATAATTGTGATGATCCAGGCTAGTGATTGCATAGGAATATGAATTAGTAGCTGGAAATTGGGTAGTTAGATCATCTGCTAGTAATCAGCATAGGGATATTGATAATGCCGCAAGTATACGGTTATATCGCGTAATAATAATATCGATCCACAGGGAGTTATATGTGACTACCAATCTAATTCTTAGTGATGATTAGCTGAAAAGGAATGATTAAGTAGGAAAATGTTTGATTTTTAAGTTAGAATATAAAAAGCGCCTTGGGATCATGGTTAGATCACAATGATGGAAATAGAAAGAACCCTTTGACTATCCCCTATCTTATAATTGAGTTTAATTTTAAGGACAAGGCATTCCTTTGGTTTAATTCAAGTTTCCTTTCGGACAACAAGAACGTGTCTCGAAACGATGATCAAGCCTATTCTCATGGTTGATCATCGCCGAAACCCATTAAGCACAGCCTTATTTGTCCCAAAGTCACCTCGGCTATTCTCATGCTTTGGTTACTTTGTCTAATTCCATTTGTTCTAATGTCAAGCTTCACCTTTCGGTACTTCGCTTGACATTTGGGTTATACAATATGCATAATGGAATCAGATTAAAAGTCAAGGCAATCATAAAATAGGGTTTAGCTTCGGGATTATTTAGGGACCATCATTGGATTGTATCCCATAATCCCAAGACTAGAGAAGTCTACTCACAAATGCTCATTGTAGACAAGGGAGTAGAAGAGAAGAACATAATTTAAATTGCAAAATGTAAATAGCGAGAAGTAAAGAAAAGCGTATAAAAGACTGAATTATAAATGGGCAGAATAACAATAACCTTAAAGAGAAAAACTTGCAAGAACTTCAATTAAACTTAGAATGTCAATTACAATGATCCAGGATGATTGTGAAGCTACATTGGGATTCTTTTTATAGGTCAAGATCAGAGACAAGGCACTAAACATCAATTTACAATCCATAAAGACAGAATGGGAAGAGTTGTAACATTTTTAGCCATCAGAAGGGACGCACGGATCGTGCCTCTTAGGCGCACGGATCGTGCCCCTTGAAAACAGCTTGGAATTTAAAACATCACAGGGCGCACGGATCGTGCTTGACCTACGCACGGATCGTGCGCAGCTAAACTTTTGATTTTCTGCTTTTTCGAACGTTACGCACGGATCGTGCTTCCCAGGCGCACGGATCGTGCGTCTCTTTCTTCAGTTTCTTCAACTTCTGCGAGCCTTACGCACGGACCGTGCTTAATTACGCACGAACCGTGCGTGTAAAGCTGATATTTGCACCTCCTTATTGCTGATTCTTCTCCCTATCCTTTTGTCTTTTGATCCTGTACTCTTTATGCACCAAAATTCCTCAATTGCTTCAATAATAACCTGAGAATATAAACCAACAATTTTGTAGTAAAATAGCTCTAAATTAAAATTAAAACATCAAATAAACTACTTAAAATAGGTACTAAAAACATACTAAAACATGACTTATCAAACTCCCCTATGCTTGAATCTTTGCTTGTCCTCAAGCAAAACTATGAAACTCATTGGCCAATTTTTGGAAAAAATTCTGAATTCCTATAAAACCTTAAGCGGACCTGCGGTAAATTTCAGCACTTCTTTGGTTTGAGACTCACTACTTGGGCTTTTGTGATTTATGAGACAAGTTTTAGGTATCAGCACAATAGAAAGGATATCAATGTCATCATAGAACTAGTTCCCTAGCATTCTTAAGCTTGGGTCTTCCATTCACTAGACCGGGTCTCAAAGGAGGGTCTTTATACGCTGGGGATTCAAGCATTTTCTTTTTCCTTTGCTTTTTTCTTTGATGTAGGCCAACCACTTTTAATTAACAATTTTTTTTTCTTTTTCAATTTGAACTAAAGTGGTCAGCCCTTCTTGCTTGATGCTCTTTTCTTTTCTTTCTTTTTCTTTCTTTTTGCTTGATACCCCAACTCAGACATTTTTCTCCAGTAACCTCGCATCCGGTGAATGTCACCAAGAGAACTAAATTTCTAGTTTCTTTTCTAAACCTCCTAATAGTACCAATGACCAAAAACAAATCTCAAGTGTGTGTGTGCAAACCCAAAAAGCAGTAGCAAACAATCATTTATTTTTACCAGCCAGTCCACCTAGATGAATATTATGAATTCAAAAAATTTAATCCAAAAAGAGGCCTTTACTAGATAAAACATGCTTTCAAAACTCTCAAAGACTTGAAACAAGGAGAGATGATATTTATTAAAAATAAACTAAACTTAATTAAAACAGGAAAACAGTAAAAAGGGCAAGATACCCCCCCATGCTTGGACTAAACATTGTCCTCAATGATTTTATAGAGTAAATAGCATGAAAGGGTAAAAGAAAGCTCACATGATCACTGCTGCCCAGGCGGGGGAGCCTGGTTGATGCTGAAGTGCTGCATCATAGTGCGGAGCATGTCTGACATGTGCTCCATCTGCTGACTATGATGCAGCTGGTCTTGCCTGATTAGCTGCAGCTCTTCCCCATGTCTCTCCTGCTGTGCCTCTATTCTGCCACACCATGCCTCCAGGTTGAAGTTTTGGGCATTTTGGTGATGTTGGTCAGCCATCTCTTCTTCCGCCTCATGAACTGGGATCTCTTGAGGTATATCACCTACAACATCAAGGTACAACCAGTTTTCTGGGTTTCTTGTGTCAGTTCTTACTGGGTTTGGTAGCATGATGGACTTTTGCTTATCGACCAGTAAGTGAAACCTTGTTCTTGCTTTATTTATAGGTCTGACTAGGAACATGCTCTCGCATATATCCATGTCAATGCTCGTATTACCTTCCAGGACATCATAATTTATAAACCTGTCACCCAGTCCCAGTTTTGCAGCAATAAAGGTAACCATCCCACCTATCACTATATCACCCTTTGTTTGTTCAGAAACATGAAATAGATTCTTAGTGATATAATGATAAGTGTTTACCTGCATTTGATGGATCATTGCCCATAACAAAAAGATCTCCCCAGTTCTAATCCCTCCCATTTCTTGTCTCCCAAAAACTGTACAGGCCATAATTCTAGCAATATACCGGAAAACCGGGTTATGAATCCAGCTAGCCTTGGCGGTCCTAGCTTCATAATGATCCCTCCCAGTGATTTGGGTCCAGAAGGCAGGAGGGTTGTACCCTTGTGGCCTGAAGGCAGGGTCTCTGGAATCATGAATCATACCTATGTTGGGAAACCCCAGCTTTTCCCCAAGTTCATCTTGTGTCATTTCAAAATCTTCGTTAAAAAGCCTAAATGATATTGTATCATCAACAAGACTCAATGAACTGAGGAATTCCAAGGTAATCCCTTCATGGGTGCCCCTAGGGGGCCTCAAAAAAGTTGACCAACCCAGATTATTAAGCAGCATGCAAACATTGTCCTCTATTCCTAGGGTGCCAAGAGTAAGAGTAAAGTGGGGGTACCTTGTGGCGACAACCTTTCTTTTGCATAGTATTTCATACCTTTCTTCTTGTGCATTATCTCTGAAAACGATTCCGAATGGGTTGTTTGCAGCAGCTCCGCTCCTTTTTCGTCCCTTCCCGGTGCTTGGACCCGCAGCAGCACCAATCCGTGCCTTTTTTGAAGCCATTTTCGAATTTCCTCAAGATTGGGGTTTTTGGTGATTGAGAGAATTTGGGGTTTTTGGGTTTTGGAAGGTGAATAGAGGGTTTTTGGTGGTGGGTATTGTATATTGGGTGGTGTTTTGATGATTGGGTGGTGTTTTGGGGGTGTTTATGAAGGTTTTGGGTTATGGATATGGTGGATTACTAAATTTGGGGATTTGGTGGAGAGGGGTTGTATGGTGATTTTAATGGGTGGGTTTTGTAGAGGGAGTGGTGGGTAGTTGATTTGAGTAGTTTTTATGGAGGTTTGGGTGTTGTTTGGTTGTAGTTCAAGGTTGGGAAGGTATGGGTATGGAGGTTTAGGGTAGGAGAAGAGATGAGGAAGAAGAAGATAGGTTGAAAGTGAGGAAAATTCGTGACTTACTTGTTAAATTCGGTCCTTTTTACAGCGCACGGTTCGTGCTTACCTCACGCACGGTTCGTGCGTCTCCTTCGCAAAAACTGATGCTGCCTTTTAAATCACGTACGGTCCGTGCTTCACATACGCACGATGCGTGCGTGAGTTTCGGTGCTGAATTCCAGTAAAACATTTCCAGTACGCACGGATCGTGCCTTTCTTCGCACGGATCGTGCGTCTTCTTCGCACGCAAACCAACCAAATCTTCTTAACTGCGCACGGATCGTGCCTGTATGCGCACGGATCGTGCGTCCCTTTAGCCTTCTTTTTTTTTTTTTTTTTCGCACGGATCGTGCGTTCTTCTCTGCACCAGGAACTTATTTCTTCTGAATTAAACACCTGAGAAAAAAAAATTAAACAGAACTAAAACAATAACCCGTGGGTTGCCTCCCACGCAGCGCTCTTTTAACGTCACTAGCTTGACGGTTATGGAATTCAGTTTGGGTCCTCGAGAACCAAGGTAGTTCCTTTTTCAATTTCTTCTCCAGTTAGATAGTTTTTCAATCTCTGCCCATTTACCTTGAATGATCCGGTCTTTTCACTCCAGACATCAACAGCTCCGAAAGGGTATACCTTACGGACTTGAAATGGGCCGGACCATTTTGACCTCAGCTTTCCTGGAAAAAGCTTCAGCCTTGAGTTGAAGAGTAGCACCAAATCTCCTTCTTTGAATTCCCTTCGGACAATACGCTTATCATGCCATTTTTTTGTTCTTTCTTTATAAATTTTGGCATTTTCATAGGCGTCCATCCTTAGTTCCTCCAACTCATTCAGCTGAAGTTTTCTTTTTGCACCGGCTAATTCTGTGTCCAAGTTGAGGGTCTTTATCGCCCAATAAGCCCTGTGCTCTAGCTCAACCGGAAGGTGACAAGACTTCCCATAAATTAGTTTGAAAGGAGACATACCAATGGGGGTCTTGTACGCTGTCCGATAAGCCCAAAGAGCATCATCAAGCTTAATGGCCCAATCTTTTCTAGAAGGAGAGACCATCTTTTCTAAAATGCTTTTGATCTCTCTATTTGAGACCTCAACTTGGCCACTAGTTTGAGGGTGGTAGGGTGTTGCAATTTTGTGTCTCACCCCAAACTTTTGCAAAAGTTTTTCAAAGTGCTTGGAGATAAAGTGGGATCCTCCGTCACTGATTACTATCATTGGCACTCCAAACCTTGGGAAAATGACTTTTTTGAAAAGTTTAATCACAGTTTGTGCATCATTTGTTGGAGAAGCAATGGCTTCAATCCATTTCGACACATAGTCAACAGCAACCAGTATGTATTGATTCCCAAAAGAAGACGGAAATGGCCCCATGAAGTCAATTCCCCAGACGTCGAAAATTTCGACTTCTAGAATACTGTTCAGAGGCATTTCGTTTCTTTTAGAAATGCTCCCAGTGCGCTGACACTGATCACATTTAGAAACAAAATGATGCACATCCTTGAAAAGTGATGGCCAGAAAAAACCAGATTGGAGTATTTTGAAAGCGGTCTTTTTAGAACTGGCATGGCCACCATAAGAAGAAGAATGACAGTGAATAAGAATGTTACTTACCTCTTCTTCTGGGATGCACCTTCTGAACACACCATCTGCTCCCCTTTTGAAAAGCAGAGGCTCATCCCAATAGTAGTGTCTGACATCAGAGAGAAATTTCTTTCTCTGTTGGTAGCTCTGATCTGGGGGCAGCACACCGGCTGCGAGGTAGTTCACAAAATCTGCATACCATGGAGCTTCAGTTTGGACCAATGAGAATAGCTGATCATCCGGAAAAGAGTCATCAAGCGGCAGCTCATTCTCATTATTTTCTTGGAGTCTGGACAAGTGATCAGCCACAACATTTTCTGTACCTTTTTTATCTTTTATTTCCAAGTCAAATTCTTGGAGGAGCAAAATCCATCGGATCAACCTTGGCTTAGCATCTTTTTTATTTAACAAATATTTTATTGCCGAGTGATCAGTGTACACGATGATTTTGGACCCCACCAAGTATTGCCTGAATTTTTCAATGGCGAACACAACGGCTAACAGCTCTTTTTCTGTTGTGGCATAATTCACTTGCGCATCATCCAAGGTCCTGCTGGCATAATAGATGGCGTGCATCTTCTTATCTTTCTTTTGACCCAGGACTGCCCCAACCGCATAGTCACTTGCATCACACATTATCTCGAATGGAAGATTCCAATCCGGTGGTTGCATGATTGGGGCAGTGGTCAAAGCTTCTTTTAACCTGCAAAATGCTTCATGACAAATATCATCAAAAACAAAAGCTGCATCCTTAAGGAGCAAGCTTGTCAGTGGCTTAGTAATCTTGGAAAAATCTTTTATAAACCGGCGGTAGAAGCCCGCATGACCCAAGAAACTTCTTACTTCTTTGACCGAGGCAGGAGGTGACATTTTTTCAATTATTTCAATTTTAGCTTTGTCAACCTCAATGCCTCGTTCAGAAACCAAGTGTCCTAGTACAATACCCTCCCTTACCATAAAATGACATTTTTCCCAGTTCAGGACAAGGTTTACCTTTTCACATCTTTCAAGAACTTTTTCAAGGTTAACCAAACAGTTATCAAAACTTGATCCATGTACCGAGAAATCGTCCATAAAAACTTCCATTATATTTTCAACAAAATCCGAAAAGATGGACATCATACAGCGTTGAAAAGTAGCAGGAGCATTACACAAACCAAAAGGCATTCTCCTATAAGCATAAGTGCCATAAGGACAAGTAAAAGTTGTTTTTTCTTGGTCGCTAGGATGAATGGGTATTTGAAAAAATCCAGAATACCCATCCAAATAGCAGAAGTGTGAATGCTTTGCTAACCTTTCTATCATTTGATCAATAAAAGGGAGGGGAAAGTGATCTTTACGGGTTGCTTTATTAAGCTTCCTATAATCGATACACATTCTCCATCCCGTGACAGTCCTAGTTGCAATGGATTCATCTTTCTCATTTTTTATAACTGTAAGGCCTCCCTTTTTAGGTACTACTTGAACCGGACTAACCCATTTACTATCTGAAATTGGATATATAATCCCAGCATCAAGGAGTTTGAGTACTTCTTTTTTCACAACTTCCTTCATGTTAGGATTCAATCTCCTTTGATGCTCAATGGAGGGTTTGTAATCCTCTTCAAGTAGTATCCTATGCATACATAATGAGGGATTTATTCCCTTAATATCCTCAATAGTATATCCTATAGCTTTAGGATATTTCTTGAGAATATTAAGTAATTTCTTTGTTTTCACCTCATTCAAGTTTGCATTGACAATAACAGGGAAAGTAGAGTTTAGGCCCAGAAATTCATACCTCAGAGATGTAGGGAGAGGCTTCAGTTCCACCTTTGGAGCTTCCTTTTGAGGAGGGTCAGATTCTTCAACCAAGTCTTCAATGCCCAAGCCTTTTATAGGAGGGTTTTCATCCAGCAATCTGGCATAGGCTTGGGCTTCTTCAGCCATTTCTTTGTATGTACTACCTGTTAGGCATGTTTCTAAACCATCGTGTGAAGATGAAGCTAAAGAGCAGTCTTCCACACAATGGTCAATAATATCAACTCTACAACAGGAGTCCTTAATAGAAGGACTTTTCATAAGGTTAGCAAATTCAAACTCTATCTTCTCTTCACCCACATTGAATGCCAACTTACCATTTTTGACATCTATTATAGCCCCTGCAGTGGCAAGAAAAGGTCTTCCCAACAAAATTGGAACCTGGGAATCTTCCTCTATTTCCATCACAACAAAATCAGTCGGTATAAAAATTTGTCCTACTTTGATAGGAACATCCTCTAAAATTCCGATTGGATATTTAATGGAGCGGTCAGCCAACTGTATAGTCATTTTGGTGGGTTTTAACTCTCCTAGACCTAGCCTCTTGAAAAGGGATAATGGCATTAAACTCACACTGGCTCCTAAATCACACATGGCTTTGTTTATGGTTTCACTTCCTATCACACATGGTATAGAAAAACTTCCAGGGTCTTTTAGCTTTGGTGGCAGTTTATTTTGAATTATAGCACTACATTCTTCAGTTAGAGCTACTGTCTCATTGTCATCTATTTTTCTTTTCTTAGACAGAATTTCTTTTAAAAATTTTGCATAAGATGGCATTTGAGACAGTGCATCTGTGAAGGGAATGTTTATGTAGAGCTTGCTCAAAAGATCAACAAATTTCTTAAACTGCTCATCAAGTTTTGTTTTCGCAAACCTTTGTGGGAAGGGAATGGTGGGCTTGTATGGTGGAGGTGACACATATGATGTTTCTTTTTCTTTCTTTTCCTCTACCTCCTCACCTTGTGGACTCTCTTTTTCACTCTCATTTTTATTATTCTCTGGTTCCTCTAAATGTTTTCCACTCCTTAAGGTGACAGCATTAATTTGGGCTTTGGGATTTGGCTCTGGCTGTCCAGGAAATATTCCGGAGGATTTAGAGGATGAAGCGACTTGTTGAGCCACTTGAGAAATTTGGGTTTCCAGCATTTTGTTGTGAGTGGTGATAGAGTCTACTTTTGATGTTAACTTAATAAGAGTATCATTCAAAAATGAGTTTTGGTTTTTGAACTCTTCATTTTGTTTGGTTTGAGTTAACACAAAAGTTTCCAATAAAGTTTCTAAATTGGATTTTTGAGGAGTTCTTTGATTGTTTTGAAAACCAGGGGGTGTTCTAGCTGCTGGTTGGTTTGATGGAGGATTTTTATATGAAAAATTTGGATGATTCCTCCATCCGGGGTTATAAGTGTTTGAAAATGGATCCCCCTTTTGGGCAAAATTTGCTTGTTCAGAACCAGCAGTAGATGCCCCTAGTTGGCATTCTGTACCAATGTGACCAACTACACCACAGATTTCACAAGATGAAGAAGAAGATGGAGTAGAAGATGAAGCAGCATTTACACTCAGCTTATCAAATTTAGCAAACAATGCGTCTACTTTAGAAGCTATATGATCAAGGGCAGAAACTTCGTACTTACCTGGTTCTTTCTTTTGTGCTGATGGAGCTGTGATAGCTCGCTCACTTGTCCATTGGTAGTGATTCTGTGCCATATCCTCAATCAAAGCATAAGCTTCCTCAATATTCTTGTTCATCAAAGCACCACCTGCAGCTGCATCAACAGTCATTTTTGTGGAGTACAATAGACCATTATAAAAAGTGTGGATTATCAACCATTTCTCTAGTCCATGATGGGGGCAAAGCCTTAGCATTTCTTTGAAACGCTCCCATGCATCATAAAGAGATTCCCCATCATTCTGAGTAAATCTTGTAATTTGATTCCTCAATTGAGCAGTTTTGCTTGGGGGAAAGAATCTGGCAAGGAATGCTTGCCTCAGTTGATCCCAAGCTGTGACAGACTCATTAGGTAATGAGTGAAACCAGGCCCTGGCTTTATCCCTTAACGAGAAAGGAAAAAGTTTCAGCCTTATGGCTTCCGGAGTCACTCCATTTAGTTTTAGAGTGCCACAGTATTCGAGAAAAATAGACAGATGAAGATTTGGGTCATCAGTAGCAGAACCGGAAAATTGGTTCTGCTGGACCATAGAAAGAAGTGATGGTTTAATCTCAAAATTGTTTGCATCAACATTTGGATGCACAATAACAGCATGTGGCTCTGCCGTAGAAGGCGTAGCATACTCTTTAAGAGCACGATTTGCGTTAGCAGCCATTTCTTGGTTATTGCGCAGTTCTCTTCTTCTTCTATGTAAGAATCGTTCAATCTCAGGAATTGGTTGAACAATTTCTCCGAGACTTCGGACTCTTCGCATTCAAAGGAGAAGAAAACAGAAAAATAAAAGAAAACAAGAAAAAATTTCAGTCTATCCGGTACCAAAAAGTTGATTAATATCACTTAACTCCCCGGCAACGGCGCCAAAAACTTGATAATGCCGCAAGTATACGGTTATATCGCGTAATAATAATATCGATCCACAGGGAGTTATATGTGACTACCAATCTAATTCTTAGTGATGATTAGCTGAAAAGGAATGATTAAGTAGGAAAATGTTTGATTTTTAACTTAGAATATAAAAAGCGCCTTGGGATCATGGTTAGATCACAATGATGGAAATAGAAAGAACCCTTTGACTATCCCCTATCTTATAATTGAGTTTAATTTTAAGGACAAGGCATTCCTTTGGTTTAATTCAAGTTTCCTTTCGGACAACAAGAACGTGTCTCGAAACGATGATCAAGCCTATTCTCATGGTTGATCATCGCCGAAACCCATTAAGCACAGCCTTATTTGTCCCAAAGTCACCTCGGCTATTCTCATGCTTTGGTTACTTTGTCTAATTCCATTTGTTCTAATGTCAAGCTTCACCTTTCGGTACTTCGCTTGACATTTGGGTTATACAATATGCATAATGGAATCAGATTAAAAGTCAAGGCAATCATAAAATAGGGTTTAGCTTCGGGATTATTTAGGGACCATCATTGGATTGTATCCCATAATCCCAAGACTAGAGAAGTCTACTCACAAATGCTCATTGTAGACAAGGGAGTAGAAGAGAAGAACATAATTTAAATTGCAAAATGTAAATAGCAAGAAGTAAAGAAAAGCGTATAAAAGACTGAATTATAAATGGGCAGAATAACAATAACCTTAAAGAGAAAAACTTGCAAGAACTTCAATTAAACTTAGAATGTCAATTACAATGATCCAGGATGATTGTGAAGCTACATTGGGATTCTTTTTATAGGTCAAGATCAGAGACAAGGCACTAAACATCAATTTACAATCCATAAAGACAGAATGGGAAGAGTTGTAACATTTTTAGCCATCAGAAGGGACGCACGGATCGTGCCTCTTAGGCGCACGGATCGTGCCCCTTGAAAACAACTTGGAATTTAAAACATCACAGGGCGCACGGATCGTGCTTGACCTACGCACGGATCGTGCGCAGCTAAACTTTTGATTTTCTGCTTTTTCGAACGTTACGCACGGATCGTGCTTCCCAGGCGCACGGATCGTGCGTCTCTTTTCTTCAGTTTCTTCAACTTCTGCGAGCCTTACGCACGGACCGTGCTTAATTACGCACGAACCGTGCGTGTAAAGCTGATATTTGCACCTCCTTATTGCTGATTCTTCTCCCTATCCGTTTGTCTTTTGATCCTTTACTCTTTATGCACCAAAATTCCTCAATTGCTTCAATAATAACCTGAGAATATAAACCAACAATTTTGTAGTAAAATAGCTCTAAATTAAAATTAAAACATCAAATAAACTACTTAAAATAGGTACTAAAAACATACTAAAACATGACTTATCAGATATGTGATGGCTTAGGTGAATTCGTGTAAAATTCTCGATCGTAATGCATTACCCTTTGGCATGTCTCACCTAAGGAATTAGGGTCACTCTTAGGGTAATAGGGGTCTTGAGGCAAGGAATTGCCCTTGACCTTAATTAGTGAATTGAATCTAGAAATTGAATAATTAACTTGAATTGGCTAAGGTTCATGTGATAGGCAAGGTGAGAGGATTCGATCCCTAGTCGTTTTTTCTCGTATTCTTAAATCACGTTTTGTGTACCGTTACTCAATTACCAAACCTTTACAATCTAAGAATTTACAACTTTGCTATTGTTTTCAACGCGCAATCCCTGTGGAATCGACCGGTTACTTACCGTATTTTATTACTTGCGACGACAATTGGTACACTTGCCAAAAGTCCTAACAGGAGCATTGGTATTGGTAGTTGTATTCCATTATTTGATCACAAGTGGAACTCGGCCAGGGTCAATATTCAGCCGCGGTAGCCCCAGCATTTTAACCCTCTCCTCCGAGTTGATTATTTGATTGTCCATGACCGGAAAGCTTGGAATGAGAGATTGGTTCGTTTTCTCCTACATGACAATTCAGCCAATGCGGTATTGCACACTCCTCTTTACACATCCGTTACAATGGACTCTTTGGGTTGGATTGGTGAGAAGTCCGGTCTTTATTCCGTGCGTAGCGCTTATAGATTGGCAATGCAAATTGTCTAAAATCAATCTCATTTGTATGTTGATGGCTTGTGGAGTTTATTATGGAAGTTAAAATTGCCTCCCAAAGTCAATAATTTCTTATGGCGATTGGGAAGAAATTGCATTCCAACTCGTTCCACCCTTATCCATCGTGGTATTGAGGTACCTTCTTTGTGTCCTTTTTGTGGTGATTATGAGGAAACTTCATTGCACTTGTTCGGTACATGTACTGTTGCGAAAAATTGTTGACGTACCCTTGGTTTTTTAGACAGAGTTTCGGCCTGCACTGCTGGTGTGCATTCGGCCAGCAGTATGTTTTTTTACTGTTTTGGAACAACTGGCAGGTGATGCGAGGCTCGCTTGGTGCAGGACTCTGGAGTATTTGGTCGAGCCGGAATATATAATTTGGTTTGTAACAACGATCGTGACACTGTGGCTGCAATCATCGTCCGTGGCAGCCAGCTCCTTTCGGACTGGTCTGCTGCCACCTCTCTGCTGATTCGGCCAGCAACAGTTGTTCCGGCATCTGCAGATGCTGTTTCTGTGTGGCATCCTCCTTCCGCGGGTTTTGTCAAGTGTAATGTTGATGTGGCATTTGATGTTGTTGGTAACAAAGTGGGGTTTGGCCTTTGTCTCCGAGATGAGCATGGTATTTTTATTGCGGCCAAATTGCATAGCTTTCATCCAGTGATTGCAGTGTACAAAGGTGAAGCTCTTGGTCTCTTGTTGGCTTTGGAATGGGTTCGTGATCTTCACTACAAGGACGTGATTTTTGAACTTGATGCAAAAGTAGTTGTTAATGATTTTAATAAGTGCTCTCCTATTGTATCCGATTATTGTTGTATTTTGCACTAATGTAGGGAGACTTTTAGTTTTTTTAGTTCCAACTCTCATGTGGAGTTCTCTAGGAGACAAGCTAATAAGGTAGCCCACACTTTGGCAGGGGTAGCCTTGTTATCAGCTTCGTCTCAAATTGTCTTTGATGTGTCGGCATGTATTTCCCAAATTATTATTAATGAAACGAAGTAGATTCTTTTTTCAAAAAAATAAAATAAAAACTCCTAAATTTATATTAATAACATAGCTGGTTCTGCAATTTCACGATTATTTATTTTATTAAATAAAATATTAATAACAGGAAGTCTACCAAAAACCTAACAAAAAAAAAGGCTTAATTACAGTTTTGGTCCCTCTATTTTCATCAATTCACGATTTTGGTCCCATAAGTTTTAATTTCACGATTTTGATCCCCCTATTTTTCCAATTTGTAAAATCAAGGTCCCCCTCAGATTTGGTCAAAATTGAAAGTCAATTTTGACTGACTTATCCTACGTGGCAGTTCACGTAGACTGCCACGTAGGCGCACTGTTCTTTTTTTTTTTTTAAAAAACTGTTCATCATCCCTCTCCCTCCCCCCACCGTGAACCCCTCCCCCTCCCTCACCCCTCCCCCCACCGTGAACCCCTCCCCCCTTCGCACCTCCCCTCTCTGCGATCTCTCTCTCTCTGTGAACTCTCTCTCTCTCTCTCTACAATCTCTCCCTCTCTGCGATCTCTCTCTCTCTCTGCGAACTCTCCCTCTCTGCGATCTCTCCCTCTCTCTCTGCGATCTCTCTCTCTCTCTTTCGTTCCAGATCCGGTGAAGGGGAAAACGAGGGGGGAGGTGCGAAAGGGTTCGGTGGATCTGGGTTTGGCAAAGGGGGTGGAGGGGTTCGGTGGATCTGGGTTTGGCGTTTTGGTTCGTGGTGGTGTGAGGGGAGGGTTTCGCAGAACTAGAGAGGGTGGGGAAGGGGGAGGGGTTCGTGGAGGGGGGAGGGGTTCGCGAAACAGTGAGTCACGGAGGGAGGGGTGGGGGGTTCGCGAATAGTGTTCTCGGAGGGGTGGGTGGTGGCTGACGGAGGGGGGTGGGTGGTGGCTGGGGTGAGGGCGGGGGTCACGGTGGGGGAATGGTTCAGGAGGGGGGAGGGGTGAGGGAGGGGGGAGGGGAGAGGGATGATGAACAGTTTTTTTAAAAAAAAGGAACAGCGCGCCTACGTGGCAGTCTACGTGGACTGCCACGTAGGATAAGTCAGTCAAAATTGACTTTCAATTTTGACCAAATCTGATGGGGACCTTGATTTTACAAATTGGGAAAATAGGGGGATCAAAATCGTGAAATTAAAACTTGTGGGACCAAAATCGTGAATTGATGAAAATAGGGGGACCAAAAATGTAATTAAGCCAAAGAAAAAAGAAACCTATAGAAGGTGAAAATTGTTAAGAGCCCCACATCGGATGTGATATAGCCTAAAAAAGAGTTTATAAGTGGGAGACATTTCTCACCTTACAAGCCGGTTTTGTAGGATTGAGTTAGACCCAACACAAATTCTAATATGTTATCAAAGTCAATCCAATACCCGCTGGGCCACTCAGGTCACGCTCCAGTTGTCCAGTTCTGAACGTGAAGGAGGGGTGTTAAGAGCCCCACATCGGATGTGATATTACCTGAAAAAAGATTTATAAGTGAGAGGCATCCCTCACCTTATATGCGATCAACCCAACACATGTATACTCTTTTGAGTATCTTTAGTCAATGTGAGACTTGAATTTCTCCGAATATACAATACATGCTTACATGGTCAAACCAACACATATCGTGGGCAAACTAATAAAATGGTGCCATTGTAACTATTTGATTATCATTATCGTATTTTTGTTGGAGTTAATAGCCATTTTGGTTTCTCAAAATTCAGGAAAGTTTAATTTAGTTCATGACATAAACAATAATTCTTTGAAATGTTTACGATATGATTTAATTCAAGTAAGTCTCTACTTTCTAATGGTCTAAATTCGTGTGTGTGTGTGTGTTTCAAAAAGTCTTTACTTTCTTTGCTCTAGGTTTCATTTTGGTCATTTATCTTTTGTTTGTCCTATTTTGGTCCCTCATCTTTCATTTAGATTTTATTTTGGTCATTTATCTTTTTTTCTTACTTTGGTCTTTTATCTTTCATATTTGTTTATGTTTGGTTCTTCTAAACAAAAATACAGAAAAATGAAGAACACTATGAATGTGCTCAAGAACACCAAGAACATTTCAATTTTCTTGTTTCTTGAATAACTCATGCAATATGCGACCAAATTGAATGAAACTAGACTCTAACATGAATAAAATTTCGCAAGGAATTCAATGGAACCAAAATTAAGCTCAGAAAAGTGTTTATGCACAAAAT
Organism: Astragalus membranaceus; assembly: GCA_039519185.1. Taxonomy (NCBI): domain Eukaryota; kingdom Viridiplantae; phylum Streptophyta; class Magnoliopsida; order Fabales; family Fabaceae; genus Astragalus; species Astragalus membranaceus. Next base: position 135,546,836 of record CM076846.1, on the reverse strand, counting down.
CACATTATGGGACCGAAATCTTGAATTTGAAGTTCAAAAAATCTTCAATCTCAACAATGGTGATTTTGCTATATATAGAGCACCAAATTGAATGATTCTTGAGCCTAAAATGCTCGAAATTCAACAAGGAATCAGAATATGACAAACATTTTGTTTAGAAAAGTGCTAAAATGCAAAATACCGTGAAAATCAACTCACATCTCTAAAACATTTTTTGCTCTTATTTGCTCATTTCTCAAGTAATTTGCATCAAACCAATTGTGTTCAACTCGTATTGAGAGCATAAATTGAACTATAGCAAAAGGTTTCAACAAAAATAATGCAAATTCGAGAACGATGTGAAAAACAGAAACGCGAATGAAAGTTACAAGGAACACATCAACACAATTCAATCATTTTCTCAAATATGATTACAACAACTTGTAACCCAACCTCAATATTTGTATCACCCTACAATACTCTCACTCAAAAAGTTACAAGGAATGATAATACTCACATCACACACAAGTGATCACCAACACCCTCTTTTCTCTACGACATGGTTGGAGACCCTTCAACTCGACATGACCACCCAAAGAGGAACACTTCACCTCTCCATATGATCCACCCAAATGGTATATGGATGTCTGATCATCTCTTCACAAGTCTCTATTTACAGAAGAGAGCTAAGCTTCCATTTATGTATGTATGTGACATAGTGGACAATAATTGTCTCACATTTTCAAGACTCTAGATACATTCACCTACCTTGTGAAATGTACCTCTTAAATTTCTACTCTTTTTACATGTTGCTATACATTCACCTACCTTGTGAAATGTACCTCTAAATGTTGTAGAACTTTTCTCGGTCCAATTTCTATGGGCGGCATGGATTGTAGAGTTTGTATCGATTCTTAAGTATTTGACAATTAATACATAAATGTTGTATGTTAAATGTAACAATCACCATAATCTATGATTAATTACAATCAAATTGGAGTGGAATTAAATCTAAATGCTACCAAAATATCTCACAAAATGATCAATTTACAATCACTACTTATGGACAGCTCTACGAAATATCTCGCCAAAGCAGACTGCCCATGTGAATTGGATGCTGTTGAAAAACTGGAACATATATCAAACAAGCACATAATAAACGTACCAAAGGACCACCAAGAAAAATCAATGGCTTCTAAAGTAAGAATCATGGGTACGATCTCACTTTATAGTAATATAACATTTTATAATATATCATGTTACAACTTACAAGGCCCTAAAAAGATACAAGTTGATGCCACACCATGGCCAGCTTAGCTTATCTATTGCATGCACAGATTCAGGAGCAAAAACACTTTTGCATGAAATTCATGGTAAATTTGTCCTACTTTATAGTCCGGTACATGTATGCTTGTGATTGCAAACTCTTTTGGGGAGCAAAGTATCTTCAAATTGGACCGATTAAATTTCATTACGACGACTAAAATTACACGTTGCTATATATTTCTTATTAAAAACTACAAGGGAAAAGCAACGAGTCGAGAGGGGAGGTGTCACCAACAAAATTGGTATAAAAATTGTTTGTCATTGTCAAAAACAGGCAAAGCCATATAGTGAAGCATTCGCGTGTATCAAAGAATAAACATGTGAGCCCATGTTACTCTTGTCTTCAAAAATTCTCTATATATAATGACAGAAATAAGCAGGTACTATGGTCTTTTCAATATGTCAACTTTAGTTCATCGTTATCCGCATTTTAGGTACATAATAATAAATATATTTTTCCTTCAATGTATGTTTTTCCAAACTAATTGATTCAAATACACTTTTTGAATACTAAAATTAACTATGGAAGAATAAATTAAATGGAACAAATAATATAGACTAAAAGTGAAACATCTAAAATTGAGTATTATAATATCCATGTGGGAATAAATTAAAATGGAAAGTGAGATGACTTTTTGTCTTAATCTTAATCATTCATAATTTGATCTACATCCACTATCGATTTCTCTCACCCCTCAATATAAAACTCATCTCATTATATATAGGGAGCGATATAATGAGAGGGTTGTCATCAAAAACCAAAGCAATATAATGAGAAGGTGAGTGGAATTAATCACAACCATAAAGTAAATCATGAATGGTTAATCTTAGAGTTTAGGTTGAGCCTAACTCAATGGGACTCTTAACACACACGCCCCTCACGCCCAGGACTAGACAACTAGAGTGTGACCCGAGTGGCCTGATAGCGGGTGGCCCAACGGATCTTGGATTGGCTCTGATACCTTTTTAGAATTTGGGGTTGAGCCTAACTCAACCCTACAAAATCGACTTGTAGAGTGAGAGATGTCTACCACTTAGATACTTTTTTTCAGGCCAAGTCACATCTGATGTGGGGCTCGATTAAAACAAACAGTTATGTGATTTTTTGAGTGGTCAGGTGGTCACTTAATAAATTTTAATTATGATCATCCATGTGTAGTTATCAGTCCAGATTTACTCATCTCATTCTCTCATATTTAAACTCCTTTAACTTGATACGTTATGTGTGTGTGTGTGTGTGACAACTCAACTAAGAAAACTTGATTATTATGAGAAGAGTAAAGGCCCAAATTGGTCCTTGACAAATTTTTCGTGGGACGAATTCGTCCCTCACAATTTTTTCGGGACACATTGGTCCCTGACAATTCCAAAACGGGACACGTTAGTCACTCCATCCATTTTGACGTTGCTAGCATATCCAACGTTTCATACGTGGCACGTTAAGTGCCACGTGTCACGTTAAGTGTTTATTTTGGGACAAATAAGTCCCTGAATTTACAAATGTTAAAAGGGGACAAATCAGTCCCTAAAGTGGTATCTGGTATTCAAAAGCAGAAAACCATTTTACTGCTGTTTCTCACAGAGAGAGAGAGAGAGAGAGAGAGAGAGAGAGAGAGAGAGAGAGAAAGCGCAGAAGAAGAAAAATGAAGAAGAGACGCCGTAGAAGAAGAAGACCATTTTACTGCTGTTTCTGACGCCGTTGGACGCCGTTGACACGCAGCTGGCCGTGGCTCTCTACCATTTTCGCAAAGGTTAGGTTTTTAGGGTTTGATTTTTATCTGTTCTTTGATTTTCTTTTTTCGTGGTTTTCATCTTCTTCCACCATTTTCGTTTCTAATAGGTTATTTAAGAGAAAAGCCCTAACTTAAGAGGTTATTTAGTTGTTTCCCTATTTTGATTTGTTTACTGATCCACATGATTTTGAGTTGTTTAAGAGGAAAACCGTAATGCACAAATTTAAGAGGAAAACCGTAATCCCAATGATTTTGAGTTATTTAATGCTGTGTATTTTGTCCTTGTTTGACTTGATTTTGAATTGTTTAATGTTTGTGTATTTTGAAAGTTGTATGTGGTCCTTGATGTGCAATCGTTTAATAACCCCAAACAAAGCTAAAAGAATGCTGTTTTTTTGTCTTTTGTTTTGTAGATGACAACAAATATCACCTTCTATTATCACACCCAAGGCAAATTTGTACGAGATGAAAATTGGAAACTCTTTTATGTAGGTGGTAGAGTAAATAGTGAGGTGCAATTGTTTAATAACCCCAAACAAAGCTAAAAGAAGCAGATTTGCGTACAATGGTCTTTCAATGTTCAAGGAGTACAACTGAGGCAGAATTCAAGACAAACATGATTAGGCTGAAGGCAATAAATGAAAAGGCATGGAGTTACCTAAACAACTGAGTCAAGTGCATGGGTGAAGGCATATTTCAGTCACTGGCCTAAGGTGGACAACATCACAAACAACAACTGTGAAATTTGGAATGCCAAGATTGTTAAGCATAGAGATAAGCCAATTTTGACAATGCTAGAATCTTTGAGGTGCTACTGTATGACAAGAATGGCGGGACATAAAAGGGTATTAGGGAGTTACAAGGATATACTACCTCCCGTGCAAAGAAAAAGGATGGAACAGTTGAAGATGGGGAGTATGTTTTGGACTGCTATTTTTAATGGTGATCCTTCCAATGAAACCTTTGAGGTTCATAAACAAAATTTCAAGGTTGGGGTCAGTTTAACTCACCAGACTTGTACATGCCAAGTGTGGCAATTGACTGGGATGCCTTGTGAGCATGCCATCGCATGTATTGCACATAAACATGAGAAACCCGAGTCTTATGTGCATCAATGGCTGACCATGGAGGCTTTGAATGCAACTTATGAGCACTATATTCAACCTGTCAATAGTGAAGAATATTGGGGTGTTAGTGAACATCCTAAACCAGAGACACCACCACTAAAGAGGCCTATTGGAAGGCCCAAAAAACATAGAAGAAAGGATGCGGTTTCTGAAGAAGTGCCAGGTGGAAAGAAGCTTAAAAAGAGGTACAGGTCAACCTGCACTAAGTGTCTTCAACCTGGTCATTATGAATAGACATGCAAAGGACCTGCTAAACCTAGATATGTCAAAAGGAAAGCTGCAAAGAAGGTTAGAGTGGCTAAACAACCTACTCAAGATGAAGTTAGCCTAACCCCATCACAGCCACAAATTGTCACACAGGTATTAATATCTACAATTTCTAGAGTACCTGCTGCTATCATTCTGGTATATTGAACTAATAGAGTACCTGTGTAACTTGTTAGTACATGTTGTTATCAGTCTGTATGTCTGTATTAACAGGGACTAATATGGCCTATTTTGATATTTGTCAGGGACTAATATGGCCTATTTTATATTAGTGAGGGACTAATTTGGCCTATATTTTTCTATTTCAGGAATCACAACCAGAACCACCTGCTATAAGACCAGCACCAATTAGGCCACATGCTCAAATGAGACCGCAATCAACACCTCCACCTTTCAACCCACTTCCTTCTTCAGCAGTTGGTATACCAGCAATTCGACCACCTCCTATTAGGCCTTTTATACCTCCAAGAGCAGTTTCTCAGAATGAAGATGAAAAATGGATGGCAAACATGAATTTCCGATTCATGCCTACTCCTGGATACAGACCATCTAGGCCTAACTAGGGGATCATTTGTAGTTTATTTTGGAGAATATGTAACTAATGAACAAATAGTGCTTTTGTAGTTTATTTTGGTGCACTAATGAACAAATGGTGCTTTCTAATGGATGTTTCCTTTGTATGATTTCAGTTTCCAGTTCTTTCAGTTATATCATTTATTTCAGTTTCCACTTCACACACAAATACACACCAATTTTAGATAGAAACAACAACACCAACAATTTAAAATCAAACAACAATATAAGGTTCATTACAACAAGATAGCAAATCATGCCATAGTCTAACAAGCTAAGGATCATTACAACAACATAAGCTAAAAATATTTCCTAATTCAATATTAGAATCACTAAAATAGCATATTTCCTAATTCAATATTAGAATCACTAAAATAGCAACAATCGCAACTCCAACTATCCATACATAATGTTTCCACCCATTAGCTCCTTGCACTTTCAATTGCATCATTTCAGTCATTTTGATTTGCATTGCATCCATCTTCACTTCAACTTTGTACATAAGATTTTTCATCGCTTCTAGCTCCTTTTCCAATTGAATGATTTTAGTTTTTTGGAGGTCAATCTGATTATGGGTCTCAAAGAATTCATCAACCCATATGAAACATTTACAATTTGGCATGTGGTTCTGCATTGTATAAAAAACTATGATTAAAATCTGGAAAGTAATGGAAACAGAATTAACATTTACAACTTAATTACCTTAAAATTAGGGCACCAAAAAAACTCTCTATTGGGGTTTGCTGCTGTCTTTGAAAGGGTTACATCAGCTTTTAACCCATAACAACATCTTGGGCCACTCCAATGCCTACGAGTATTTGTTGAATCGCAAGAATAAAAGTGAGTAGTTTGAGATCCATGACTGCTCATTCTTGTAATCAACACTCAAACTACCAATGAAAGAATAGAAATCATAATATAAAATGGAATTAAAAATCACACACGAATCATGAATCAAAACGAAAAATAGTCAACAAAACCTACCTTCTGGTCGTTCTTTCTCTCTCAGCTGCGTCCTGGTGCGTCCTTCCTCCTTCAATGGCGAACACTGGTTCTGGTTTCAGAAACCACTGTTTTGATATTGAAGAAAACCACTTTAGGGACTGATTTGTCCCCTTTTAACATTTGTAAATTCAGGGACTTATTTGTCCCAAAATAAACACTTAACGTGACACGTGGCACTTAAGGTGCCACGTATGAGACGTTGGATATGCTGGCAACGTCAAAATGGATGGAGGAACTAACGTGTCCCGTTTTGGAATTGTCAGGGACCAATGTGTCCCGAAAAAATTGTGAACGAAAAATTTGTCAATGACCAATTTGGGCCTTTACTCTTATGAGAAATTAGAATATTTAATTATAATTGTTAGATTAAAATTCATGACTCGTCATTGATTACAAGTTGTGATCTTTTTGGTTTAATTAAAAAGAAACAACATATGAGATCTTGTAATTCAAAAAGAAACAACTATAAGGTATTGTTTTCAATGCTGTAAGTAATAAGCATGGTTAAGAGTCTATTTAATTCGAATAGTGCGAATCACACATTCGCACAAACACTCTACCACCATTGAATTTGTTTCTCTCAATCTCATTCATTGATTTCCTTTGTCCAAAAAGATAGAAAAATACATGTAGAGAGAGATAGAAATGTGTGATTTGTTTCACTCAGGTGTTTGGGCAAATTCGTGAGGCAAAACCATCTAGCGGAAATTTATCTCATATATAGGAAATAATGAATTCACGACTCTAGGGTTCAATGTGTTACAAAGTAAAAGAAGATAGAGGTGCGATCATACCAGCACTAATACACTGGATCCTATTAGAACTTTGAGATTAAGCTTGCTTGGGCAAGAGTAGTACTGAGATGAATGATGTTTTGTGAAGTCCACATGTTGCACCTCTTTCCCCTTTTCATGGCAGCTTCTTCTGGATTGAGTACATACTCGGACAAACTTGTTTTGTTGGGGTATCATCTCAGATCCTACTGCAACTTTACGTGTCCTGTGTGGTTCTTGTATGAAGTCGTCCCTTCATTTATTTTACAGGTGTGATTTATCATCTTCAGTAGGTTATGCTATCGTGAGTTGGCTTAGGCTTGACTTTGTGCTCCTTCTGGATCTCCGTTCCACGTTTTCCCAATTTTGTATTCTTGGCAGTAGGTTGTGCATCCATCTAGTTATTTCTATGATCTAGCATACTATTCTCTAAATCATTTAGAACCATTTTTTTTGAAAAAGGAAATGTTATATCATTTCATTTATAATCAAAGTGGTAATACAATTCGGACTACAATCATAAACTTGGGAGCTAGCAAAATCCCTTGATGCTCTAGCTAACGTATGAGCAACAATGTTGGCTTGCCTCCGGATGAAACTAACCGCATAGTTTTGTGTCATAGATAATAAAGTCTTACATGTTCTCAAAATTGAGTCAAACTCAGTAATAGAATTACACACTCCTCTGATGTCATCTACGACTGCTTTACAATCCAGCTCGATGGTAACTCTTCGGATGCCTAATTCTTGTAACCAATTGACTGCTAGCAGTAATCCCAGTGCTTCTGCTTCCTGTGGCTGTAGTACTCCATAAAACCAGGCTGATTTCGCTTCTACAAATGAGCCTTCGCTATCCCTGATGCACAGACCAATACCAAATCTATTATCATCAAACAACGCCGCATCGACATTACACTTCACAAGATCCCCTGCCGGCCGAACCCACACAGCACCTGCAGCATCAGAATTAGCAGTAACAGGCCCCGCGACCTTTGTTGTTCCTGCACGCGGCCTGGGCGCCGAGCCTGCTGCCAACCGAACAAAAACTCCATTGCACAAGAAATAGAAAACGTAGCTGGTCTAACTGTGTTCTCCCAAATCTTTTCATTCCTCCTCTTCCATAAGCACCAAAAAATCATCGCCAAGCTTTGCCTAGCGTTGACAGACATGGCCTCCAGAATAGAAAGAAACACAGATTTGAAATCAGCAGCCCCCACAGTCAAAAATGGTTGAATTGTGTTCCAAAGACCTGCTTGTCTCCACACAGTTTCAGCTTGTGCGCACCCAAAAAATAAGTGCCAGTCACTCTCTTCCTCCTGTTCACACCACGGACACTCCCCCGGACAATTAACATGACGCTTGCGAAGATTAGAACGACTTGGAAGAACCCCTCTAGCACAACGCCACAAATGAACCTTTACCTTTTGTGGAACCTTAAGAAATTAGCCACTATCATATTCTCACAACCCGGCACCATACTAGAAGAAACAAAAGAAGTAGTACCTCCTTTCACCCGGGGATCATTTAGAACCATTATAATGGATGTATCTTTGCAAAGAGTGTGCCAAATTTGGGTCATACAATTGATCGCATTTGAGCCTTATCTATGCATTGGTTTTTTGTCTCATGCAAAGTCTAGTCTATGCTTGTTTGTTAACCCGCCAATGTATATGTAGTGTTTGCTGCCTATCCTTTTCTTTTCTCTTTCGTTTCTTCTAGTCATTCTACTGTTGGTGATTTGGCTGTTTTCATAAGCTTAGTTGTTGATGTATATTTGATGGGAGTTCTGCGAGTACTCCCATATTAGTATAATTATTGTTTTCCTTTCAAAAATAAAAAGTAAAAGACAGAACATGACCATCAAGCCAGTGAGAGCAATTTTAGGTGCTCCTAGAACAAGAAAATTTTCTTCTTGTTTCGGTGTTACCTTGTTACCATTGAATATGTCACGCACACCTAAGGATTTTATGGTACCAAAAGTGAGACACATATGATGAATGATACATAGCAATATACTCCAACATGTACGTGAGGTTGATGATTCAGTCTCTGGTCTCCAACATGTACAGTGAAGAGACACCAAACGTCTTGTTTTTCACAATAAAGAAAGAGAGCAAGAACGCCAAGTTTACATTCTAAGAAAATTATTTTCTGCGTTCAATTTTGTAAGAACATAGAAATGGCATCAGAAAATAAAATAATGGCATTAATGATGGTTATGGAGCCCTCCACTGATGCTTTTTTTCTGGATTAGAGAACCTGAATTGAAGCCAATTACATGTTTGAAGCGCTCAAGGCCATCATTTTACATTGTTCATTCAATGCCAGAAGTTGAGCTTCTTTCTTGTCAAGCAAAGTATTCAGCCTCGCATTCTCTTCCATGAGTTTCTGAACTTCAGCCTCTTTCTGCATTTTCTCACCCTCCAATTGGGTAGTCTTTCCAACTAGTCTGCTCCAGGAAAAAAACAAAGGAAGTATGACGTGTATATTTTTACTTGCTTGGTCCAGATAAAATTCTTCTATTTGCGCACTGCAATTAAAACTAAACACCCCTAGCATGTAAATGCATGAATGCTATTGTCTACATGCTATACAACTGCATATATAAAAAGACACAACATTCCCACCAAACCCAAGAAAAAAACAACAAATACAATGACAATGTAAATTATAAACAAAGGGAAAAGGCAGCCTGAACAAGGAGAGACGATCCTAAAGCATCCATTAAGGCATATACAATTACATTTTTTGGAAAAGCAATTCAAATTTGCAAACATCAAATTCATGAATGGCCGGAGGTTAACAGGCCAAAAAACGTTGAAGCCCAGTTGGTGGAAGCCACTGCTTCTTTTGAAGGGCCTACTTTAAGCAATTCTTTTGGGCTTCTTCGCAGGAATAAAAAGAAGACTAACCCAAAGAAAAATAAACGCTGTAGCAAAGGTTCTACCGAGGAGGTGGGGGAGAAAAATGGGGTGATTATTGGCTTTGTAAATGAGGAAACCAGGAGGTTGATTCCATCTATGAGTATCTCAAACGATGATGTGGAGGCTACAAGGATGCATGTGGTCACTCGTGGCCCTCCCAATCCTAACGTCTCTGTCTCATTTAGTCGTGATGAGGATGGTGCTGCAATTGGCGATGTCTCCGTAGGGGATTCCGGAATTCAAATATGTAATGAAAGGTTTTTGGTTGATCATGAATTGTCTCTTGCCAACAAAGTATGGAGTTTTGCAAAAGATAGTTTGGGGGTTACAGGGAAAAGCAAAGATGAGGAATACGTAGGTCGAATGCTATCCATGGAAGCTAGAGACCAGGTTGCAAAAGGACGGAAGGGGAAAAAAACGGGTCTCAATGAAGATTGCAACTTTGAATATGAGAGGGTGGGGGGGGCGCTACGAAGAGGAAGCGTCTCAAGAAAATGATAGTGGAGGAGAAAATTGATTTTTGCATGATTCAAGAAACAAAGAGTTGTAATCTCTCAAGAAGAACGGTGGGTAGTATTTGGGGAGATGATGCCTTTGATTGGCTTAACAAAAATGCAACGGGCAGGTCAGGTGGTTTGCTTAGTGTTTGGAAACCGGGCATAGTAGATGTTATTTTCTCATTCTCTGGGGAACATTTTATTGGCGTATGTGCTAAATTTCAGGGAATTATATGTTACTTGGTGAATGTGTACTCGGAGTGTAATATGCCAGGGAAAAGGAGGCTATGGGGTAATTTGAGGGACTTAAAAGAGGAATTTGAGGAAGGGGAATGGTGCATTGCAGGGGATTTTAATGCGGTCACCTCTAGACTGGAAAGGAGTGGACGCTCCACTGCTTTCAATCTAGCAGAGGCGAGAGAATTTACGGCGTTTATTGAAGATATGGAACTAGTGGATGTTCCGGTATTGGGAAAGAAGTTCACATGTTATGGCACGGAGGGAAGGGCAAGCAGATTGGATAGAATTTTATTGACTGACGGATTGATATCAAGGTGGAATGTCAGTGCACAGTGGGTAGGTAACAGAGACCAGTGTTGTCAATGGCGGATGGCGGTTTATGGCGGAGACCCAAAAAACCGCCATAAACATATGGCGGATGGCGTAACGGAATATGGCGGACGCCATGGCGGACCAATTTTTATAAAAAAATTAAAAATATACATACTAATACACATACAAAAAACACTAAAAATTAAAAAAATACACACAGAACAGGAAAAACACTATAAATACACATACAGAACAGGAAAAACACTATAAATACACATACAGAACAGGAAAAACAATTAAAACAGATGCAGAAAGCCACAAACAGAAGAAAAAAAGGATTAAAACGGAAAAAAAAATAAAAACAGATGCATTAAAACAAAAAACAAGGAAAAAAAACTAAAACAAAAACAGAAAATAAAAATATGTCATATGCAAAGAAGAGAAAGAAAGAACGAAAGAAAAAAATGTAAAAGTAAAGAACCTGCGATGTATGAATGCGAACGAAGAGAGAAGATGGGCAGGAGACAACGAACCAGAAACAGAATAGTTGCTGTGAGAGATTATGTGCAGAGATGATAGGAAAGAGATGGTGCGCATAGATGATACGAGTAGTGATGCGCAGAGATGATACGTGAGACTGTGAGAGAGATGATACGTGAGAGGAGATGAAACAAAACGGTTACTGTGTGCGCTGCGAAGAAGATGAAGGATCGTGGCTGACTTGTGGGAAGAGGAAAGGATGCGCAGTAAAAGTGAGAGTAAAAAGTAAGTAACAGTAAAACAAAAATAAACCCTAAAAATCTATTACACAATAGGCCAAACTGGGTCAACCAAAAGCCCACTATTGAACATAGACCCGACCCAAAAACATCATCTTCTTCCCTCAGAATCCCTAAATGACGTGCGGCGCAGCAGGAAAACTGGATTTCACAAAAGCTTGCAAAAAAATTCCGTTTTATCCGATATGGACCGCTACGCCGTTACGCCCGCCACGCGAATAACGTCCGCCATGGCGCCGCCTTTGGCATTCCGTTAAATATCCGTTTTTGTATGGCGGCGCCGCCAATTTCCGCCACGCCATACCGCCATGGCGCCGCCATAACCGATAATTGACAACACTGACAGAGACATCTCAGATCATTGTCCGGTGTGGCTTGTTACATCGATGCTTAATTGGGGACCCAAGCCCTTTAGATTCAACAATTGTTGGCTGGAGCATGAGGGCTTCCAAAAGCTTGTCCGTGGATGTTGGGATTCATGTCAGGTGAAAGGCAGGGCTTCGTTTGTGTTAAAGGAGAAATTGAGATTGTTGAAGGATAAGTTGAAAGGGTGGAACCGTGAGGTTTATGGCATTAAAGATTTGAATATTGAACATATAGTCCGGGACTTAAATGAGGTCGAGAGGTTGGCAACGAAGGGAGGTGTTGTTGATGAGGATCAAAGAAAGCGTTTGAATGAATCATTTTGGAAGGAACTACATGCGAAAGAAAGCTTGTTAGCGCAAAAGGCAAGAGTGAGGTGGTTGGCGGAGGGAGATTCGAATAGTCGTTTCTTTCATGCTTGTATTAGAGGTACTCGGAGGAGAACCCAATTATTGAAGTTGTTAGTGAATGGGGAGTGGATAGAGGATGTGGGTGGTGTGAAGAGGGCGGTGAAAAATCATTTTGAAGAGAAGTTCAAGGAGGAGAACTTTAATAGGCCAACATTAGATGGGGTCAATTTTAATCAAATTTCGGGACGGGATAATGAATTGTTGGTGGAACCTTTCACCTTGGAAGAAATCAAAGAAGTGGTGTGGGAGTGTGAAGGGAATAAAAGTCCGGGACCGGACGGCTTTAATTTTAACTTCATCAAGGCATGTTGGGATACGATTGGTGGTGAAATCATGAAGTTTTTTGAAGAGTTTCACAGGTTAGCTAAATTGCCTAAGGCGGTAAGTGCATCTTTCCTTGCACTTATACCGAAGTCAAGTAATCCACAAGGGTTAGGCGAGTATAGGCCTATTTCTCTTATAGGGAGTCTATATAAGATGCTTGCAAAGGTGCTTGCGGGGAGGTTAAAAAGAGTGCTGAAAGGAGTGATTTCGGAGTGCCAAAGTGCTTTTCTAGCGGGAAGGAATATCCTTGATGGTGTGGTAGTGGTCAACGAAATTGTTGATATGGCTAAAAGAAAGAAGCAGAAATGCGTGGTGTTGAAAGCGGATTTTGAAAGAGCATATGATTCAGTGAGCTGGTCATACCTGGACTATATGTTGGCAAGGTTGGGTTTCGGTAACAGGTGGAGAAAGTGGATGGGGGCTTGTGTTTCATCCAACTCTATTTCAGTTTTGGTTAATGGTAGTCCTACGGAGGAATTTGTGGCACAGAAAGGTTTGAAGCAAGGGCCGCTTGCTCCTTTTTTGTTTCTGATCGTGGCGGAAGGCTTGGCAGGGGCTTGTAAGAAAAGGGGTGGAATCTGGTAATCTTAATGGGTTTAGGATCAACAACTCTCTCTCGGTGGAACTTTTACAATTCGCGGATGATACAATCTTATTTAGTGATGGTGGGGAAAAGAGTATGTGGTGTTGGAAAGCTATTTTACGGTCTTTTGAAATGGCTTCGGGTCTAAAGGTGAATTTTGCAAAAAGTAGTGTCATTGGGTTGAATATTGAAGATAGAGTTTTGAATGGGATATCTCATTTCTTAGCTTGTAAGGTGGGGTCGGCACCCTTTAAATTTCTTGGGGTTCCGGTTGGAGCGAATCCTAGAAGGGTGGGTACTTGGCAACCGATAATTGACTCTATAAAAGCAGGGTTAAGCAGTTGGAAGAGTAGACAACTATCAATAGGGGGGCGTGTTACTCTTATCAACTCGGTGTTGGCATCGTTATCTTTGTATCTTTTCTCGTTCTACAAAGCGCCAAGGAAAGTAATTGATGAAATTACGAGGCTGCAAAAAAGATTCTTGTGGGGTGGTGTTGGGGAAAACAAGAAGTTGGCTTGGGTCAAATGGGAGATAATATGCTTATCGAAAGATAGAGGGGGGCTGGGTATAAAAAATTTAGAGATCTTCAACATAGCCCTCTTGACCAAATGGAGGTGGGGAATTCTAGCGGAGGATGACTATCCTCTTTGGAAGGAAGTTTTGTTGGGAAGATACGCGTTGGCAGGGAGATGGCCTGATATTGCGGAGAGTAGAAGAGGATGGGAGAAGAAGTCGATTTGGTGGAGGGATTTGTGCTTATTAGGAGATGGGACAAACGTGCCGGATGGATGGTTCAATGAAATGGTTAAAATTAACTTGGGTCGAGGCAATTTGGTAAGATTTTGGAAGGATGTTTGGGTGGGGCAGGACCGACTTTCTGAGCTATTTCCTTTGGTATTCTGCAGCTGTAACTGTCAAGACGCGTCGGTGGAAGATATGGGTGGTTGGACGGAGGCTGGTTGGCGTTGGGATTGGTCTTGGACCGAGGGGTTGCTGCTGGAACTTTCCGGTTTAGCGCAGGCAGTGGCTGACATGCAGCAGCTGCTGCTACCGGTCCAGTTATCTCAGCAGAGGGACGACGGTTGGGTGTGGAAATCTGATCCGCTGGGAGGTTTTTCGGTGAAAAAATGTTACGAACTGCTTTGCAATTTTTTGACAGCTGAAAATGTGCAGGTTCGGGACGATGTAGCTGCGGCGTGTAAAAGAATTTGGAAGAATGACGCTCCGTCCAAGGTTCTAATATTTACGTGGAGGGTGTTGTTGGAACGCGTGGCTACTCGGGATGCTTTGTCAAGAAGAGGTATTCTTCATTCTCAAAATGATTTGTGTTGTGTGTTGTGCTTCCGTGAGAACGAATCCGTGGAACATCTCTTCTTGGCTTGTAACATTGTTAAATCAATTTGGAGCCAAGTGTTTTCATGGATGGGGGTACCGATTGTTGAACCGGAAGACGTTATTTCTCATTTTGTAGAGTTTGGTAAAATGGTGAAAGGAAGGAAACAAAAAGGAGTTAAGCACCTTATATGGATGGCGGTTGTTTGGAATATTTGGTTGGCGAAAAATAAGGTAATCTTTCAAGGGGAGGTGGCGTCCGTTTCGTCTATTGTATCTGGTATTAAGGATGTTGCTTGGTGTTGGTTCAAGGCTAGGAGGGGAAGGAACTGTGGGGTGGTTTGATCAGATTGGTACAATTGTCCTTTGGGTTGCTTTTCCTCGATGTACTAATTGCTCATGTAACGCATCTAATCAATATGTATTTTAGACGGGGGAGAAACAGTGGGCTAGGTTGTTTATCCCCACTGTTGTGCAGTTTTGTGCGAGGTACTCCTTTTCCTACCTGAGTCTTTTTCCTAAAGGGTTTTGGCTCAGGGAGGTTTTGAGCAAGGTTTTAAAAACCGGACCGGCCGGTTCAACCGGTTGAACAGGGAACCGGACCCCTGGCGGGTTGGTTCAACCCCATTTGAACCGCAGGCCAAAGAACCGCCCAGAACCGGATTGAACCGCCAAGAACCGCTTTGAACCGGGAAAGAACCGGGAACCGAACCGGGTTGAACCGGTTTGAACCGCCCGAAATGCAATTTTTTATTTTTAAATTTACTTTTTTCTCCAAAATTTAATATTTTTTATTTTTTATTTAATAAATTACTTATCCGGTTCAACCATGGTTGAACCGATTGAACCATGAACCGGAGGTCTCGCCGGTTCGATCTCCGGTCCGGTTTTAAAAACATTGGTTTTGAGGAGGCCCTCCCCCTTTCCTGCTTTTCATTGTAAGGGTTGGGCACCTATTGTGCTCCCTTCAATGGAATATTTGCTTATCTAAAAAAAAAATCAAATTCATGAATGATTCCAATGCCGCTTGAGAAAGATGAGACAATATCCACTGGCTCATATTCATGAATATTCATGAATGAAGTCATATCCCTCCACTCTATAAAATGGGTCTCATGGAAGAGTTGAAGCATCACAATTCGAGAAAAGAGAGTGAGTGATCACTTGTAGTAAGAGTGACTCCAGTGAGTGAGTGTTTATCGTTCTTAGTAACTCTCTATGGAGTACTTCTAAGTCATATTCATGATCGAAGTCAAATCCATGCACTATATAAAAGGGGTCTTGTGGAAAAGTTGAGCATCCCAAACTTCAAAAACACCTCAAACAGGTCCTAAATTATCTCTTACATAACCCTTAGGGTCATAAACAATTTGGGGTCGGTTTTCAAGTTTCTACAAAAACTTGTGATCTTATTTGACATGGTGAACAATTATTAGAGTGTCTGCGTAGGCAACTATTGTCAAACTACATAAATTCTTTGTGGTGTGTTGTGTGTGCTTCAAATCTATGATCTTCAGTGTGTCGATTGTTCCCAATAGTGGTATCAAAGCTATGGCTGGGAACACACTTGAGTAGTTGAGTTTGAGATCCTATTATTTGAGGGGAAAATAAATTTTACAATTTGGCGGAGTACTATTCAAAATCTCTTGGTGCAACCACGCCTTGTAATTGTAAGCTTTAGAGGAGGGGGGGGGAGGAGGAGAATAAGTCTACCAACATGGAATCCAATGGAAGGTCATGAGTACTATTAGATTAGCTTTAGCTCCCCAATTAATATAATGTGTAGAAGGAGACAACACCAAAGACCCTGTGGAGAAAGATTGAAAACAACTTTGGCCTAGGCAACAAAATGACTTTCTTTGAAGATGGACTTGTACATCAACTCAAAATGGAGATAGAAGGAAATCTCCATGACACGTGAATACATTCAACCAGCTAGAAAATGAAAGGCATTATTGATATTTCTTTATTGTACTACCTAGATGTTTTACAAAAACATGTAATATATACGAAAATGTTTTAGCAATGAAATTTAGATATATTTATATAAGTAGCTTCTAGGGTGAGTCAGTGATAGAGGTCAACTGGAGAAACGTGGAAATTTGGGAGAAAACAGGGAATTTTATTAGGGATTCTTCCCTGGAACGCAAAAGAATACAATGTGTACAACAATTAGGCCAATTCGAGAGTGGCCAAGCTCTCCCTTAGTTCTGACTATTTTTCCAGATTCCCCTACCCCTTTCTTCCTATTTTTCCAGACTCCCCTCCCCTACCCCTTTCTTCTTATTTACACATCTCAGCCCCTAACTGAATGGAACTAATTCGGTTATTCAGTTAGGCCTTGGTTACTCTACTTGCTAACTACTTTTACAATCAGCCTTATTCTTCCTAACATATACCTTTTAACTAGCTTCCTATCAGTCAGCAATCAATTCCTCGCCATTGTACCATCTTTAGATAAATTAATAAACAAAATAAATGAATGGATCAGATTCATTACTGTTTCCAGGCGATACAGTTTAGTGGTAAAAATGTCAAATAGTCCCTATGAATATATGCAACAATACACAGTCACCCCAGCTAAATCATAGTTTGCGATACAAATCAAATCTCTATATTCTCATATTTTTGTTCAAAAATATATTAGGCTGCAGCTGTTCCTATCTCTACTGAGATGGTCAAAACCTTCCATCCTCCCAGCAGCTGGTGTGTTGCCATATTTCATTGGCACACAACCTTGGCCTGAAGAAGAGGATGCCACGGTACACAGACGAACATTCCTATTACCAAATTGCTATCTTTGATTTATAGGGTTTGCGACCCTGCTTGGCAGACATTATGAGATACACATAATCTTTTTGATCAAAATCATCACTAAAAGTTGATTTACTGGATCTCTCTTCATTTAATTCCAGTCTCATGCCTCTTCATTTGGCGAACCGACGCGTGATATGGATATATGCAGGACCGAGTCTTCTCCTACACATTAACACACAGCCCCGCAAGCTCCACATCACCGCCTCCATGTGTTGCCGCATTGCACGGCTCTTCTCCACTTGGCCGCTCGTGAGATCTCCCTCCTTTTTCCTTGATCTGCTGGCATGCCTCTGGTGTTCTACACCTTGTTTTTAACTTTTAGGGCTCAACTTGAGCCCATCGCAGGATTTTTTATACAAGTTAATAAATTTTATAAAAAAACATATATTGTGATATTTACCCCTAAAATTTGATGTATTCACCGGTTATATTTGGTGGTACATGTGTGAGGGATTTATTTGCTCCCTCACCCTAGAAGTCACCATTTATATTTGTATAATATACAAAGAGAAGCTTTGGGGAGGGATTTACCGCTGTAATGCGGAGAGAAGTTTTTGGAGGCCATGAGTTGGTGGGTTTGTGTTGATGGAGAGGAAGGAGAGCCTAGTGGTAGTAGGAGAGGGAAAAAAACAATCTCTACTGTTAGAATCCGAGAGAGAGTGAGAGAACTGATCATTGTGAAATGAATCTTGTATTGAATGAATCAGATATTACAAGTTCAGGTTTCCTTATATAGGTAACCTGTGAAGTACACTTTAGGATATTGGATAACTAACTACGGGTACTCTAGCAGTACTAGCCTTACATCAAGCTGAATGGCTTGTTCAATTACAATAGGAACTACTTGAAGCTGGAGCTGGAGCAACTACTTGAAGCTTAGACTTGAGGAACAGAAATCGTGCTGAGGAAAGAGGTTTCGTTAGGATATCTGCCCACTGATTAGTGCCTGGAACATGATATATGCACAGCTGCTTGGACAACACTTTATCTCAGACAAAGTACAAGTCAAGCTCCATGTGCTTGGTTCTAGCATGAAGAACAGGATTGTGAGCTAGAGCCACAGCACTCTGGTTGCCACAAACTATCTGAGGGACAGTGTGTCTTATGCCTAGTTCAGTGAGTAAGGATTGAACCCAAGTGACTTCAGCAGTGGCTAGAGCAAGGCTTGTGTATTCAGCTTCAGCACTGGACGTCTGGACCTAGCTACCACAGTTTGCTTCTTAGCCCACCAAGAGACAAGGTTAGGCCCAAGATACACAGCAGCTCCAGAGGTAGATTTTCTGTCATCTACATCTGATGCCCAATCTACATCACACCAGGCTCGCAGTTGCAGAGGTTTAGAGATATCTGTTGGTTGAAGGAGTAGACCATGGCTGATAGTGCCCTTCAGGTACCTTAGGATTCTCTTGACAACTGCCCAGTGAGAATTTAAGGGAGCAGACATATATTGACAAACTTTGTTGACAGCATAGCTGATTTCTGGTCTAGTAATAGTAGTGTACTGTAAAGCCCCAACAACAGATCTATAGGTAGCAGGGTCAGGCATGTAGTCACTGCCTTGCTTAGACAGTTTGCAACTAGACACCATAGGAGAAGAAATAGCATTTGCTTCAGCCATGTTTGTCTTGGTGAGAAGATCCCCGATGTATTTACTCTGAGTTAGCAAGATATTGTCATTAGACATATGCTTGACTTCAATGCCAAGGAAGTAGTCCAGAGTGCCAAGTTGTTTGAGGGAAAACACAGAGTCAAGTTGCTGAATAAGCTGTTTGATGAGCAAGTTGGAGGTGCCAGTGAGAATTATGTCATCTACATATACCAGGAGGTAGACAACAGCAGCAGCTTTCTTGTAGACAGAGAGAGATGGATCACACTGTTGAGATATGTTGTAAATAATAGATTTACTTATATATGTATTGGGCCCATTTACCAGGCCCGTTAGGTTTACACATAGAGTAGCCTATTTAAACTCATTAGTGCTTGTACTCAATACACAATATACAGTTTATAAAACGGAACTACAGCTGCTCTGTAGTCGCAGACGTAGGCAAAGATTGGCCGAACTGCGTGACCAATATCGTGTCTCCTTTTTCGATGCTTCGTCTCTATTCTAATCACTTTAACATGGTATCTAGAGCCTACAATCAGTAGGTCAGCAAAGTCCTCAAAAAAACCCTAGCCGTCCCGTCGGTTCAAAAAAAAAACCCTAGCTGTCTTGTCAAAAGTTCAGATTAGACGACCTAGGAGCTTTGAAAACCACACCACCAGGAGCGCTACCCCAAGATCGGCCTACCACTGAAGCGCCGTCATGCGCCGTTTTAGTCAGCACAGCCTCGTCGGTGCGTGAGGTCCACGCGCCGCCCTCCACAACTCTGTTTCACGCTCCGCTGGTACCATTCTGCTCGGAATTCTGAGATCTTCCTGTTCTGATAATTTTTGGTCAGTGGGCCTGACGTTTCAGGTGTTTTCTCGCTATTTTACATCTTCGTGAACAGTGTTCGCCCTTTTTTGGTACTGTTTCTGTTTGGTTTTTCAGTAGGTCTGGTTCTGTGAACAGTGGACTCACGTTTTCAGGTGATTTTGGTGTTTACTGGTCTGTCATTCCTTTTTTTTTATTTATTATTGTTCTTGGTTATCTCATCATCATCAAAAATGAGTTCGTCTTCAGAAAATGACAAGTCTGGATCCTTGGGTAAGAATCTTGTGTCTTATGTTTTCTCCGGCAATCCCTCTATAACAACAGATAAACTCAATGGTGATAATTATTTGAATTGGTCGGCTTCCATTAAAATGTGGTTTTTGGGACAAAGGCTTTCAGATCACCTTACTAAGAATTCCTCAGACATTGAAAAAGATCTGCGTGAAGATTGGGAACAAGCAGACTGTCAATTAGTCTCTCTTTTGTGGCAAACTATTGAACCCTCTTTGTTGGTCCACTATCGCTCATACACCACTTGTTATGATATTTGGCAGAAAGCTAAGAATGTGTATTCTAATGATATTCAGTGTCTTTATGGTGTTATTCATAGTTTAGTCACCCTTCAAATGACAGAAGACAACATCATGACATATGCAAACAAAGCTCAGTCAGCTGTAAACGAGTTCAAGCTCCTTGTATCCGACAACGACTCAGAAAATGCTTGAGAGACTGGACAATGTCTGCATGATCTATGTCCTTCATGGCCTTCATCAAAAATATGAGTCCGTCCGGAGCAACATTCTTTCTGCATCAGATATTCCCTCCATAGAGGATCTTATCAGACGCCTTATACGCCTTCCTAGTCTAGAAGGATCTGGGGGCAATGTCTCCCAAACAGGCATAGAATCCTCGGCTCTTGTTTCTAATTTTGCAGGTCGTGGGGGACGCGGTCGTGGTTGTGGGGGTGGTCGAGGAGGTCGTGTTGGAGGACGTCCTCAGTGCACTTATTGTAAGAGACTTGGTCATACTGAAGACAAGTGTTATTCCCTTCATGGCTTTCCAGAGAAACCAATAAATGTGACTCAGGTTAATGATCCTGAACAGAGAAATACTAAACAAAATGTTCTTTCTGATGAGGAGTATAAGGCATTCCTGCAGTATAAGGCTTCCCAGGCTTCATCATCGGCAATAGTTGCTCATTCTGGTAATTCTACAGTCTGTTTCTCTCAATCATCACCTGTTGACTCTTGGATTATGGACACTGGAGCTTCCGATTGCGTGGCTGGTAATCCATCTCTTTTATCCAAAATATCCCAGCCTAACACCCCACATTATATTACTGTTGCCGACGGATCAAAAGTTAAAGCTAGTGGCATTGGTGAAGCCACTCCTCTTCCATCCTTACCTCTTGACAATGTTCTTCTTGTACCCAATTGCCCATTTAATTTAATTTCAGTTAGTCGTCTGACTCGACGTCTCAAATGTTCTGTAACTTTGGATGATGATTATTTTGTTATACAGGACTGGAGTACGAAGCGGACGATTGGTACAGGATATGAGTCACATGGACTTTACTACATCCAGCCTTCATCTACACTTGCCTCCACTTCTACTACAGAGTCTCCAAGTCTTCTTCATCGTCAATTAGGTCATCCAAGTCTCGAAAAGTTCAAAGTTATGATTCCTCATTTGTCTCACCTGTAGTCATTAGATTGTGAGTCCTGTCAGCTTGGGAAACATGGTCGTTCTTCCTTCCCTAGCAGTACTCAGTCACAAGCTCGTTCTCCTTTTGATGTTGTTCACTCAGATGTATGGGGACCAAGTCGAGTCACTTCAGTTGTAGGACATAGATATTTTGTCACTTTTATTGATGAGTTTTCTAGATGTACGTGGATTTACCTACTTAAGGATAGATCTGAACTTCTTGGTGTTTTTCAAAATTTCTTCAAGGAAATCCAAAATCAATTTGGTTGTTCTATTCGTACTTTACGCAGTGATAATGCGAAAGAGTATTTTTCTGGATCATTTAATTCTTTTATGGTTGCAAATGGTGTCATACATCAATCATCTTGACCCCATACCCCACAACAAAATGGGATTGCTGAACATAAGAATCGTCATATAATTGAAACAGCACGCACTTTGTTTATTCATGCTAATGTTCCTTTGAAGTTTTTTTTGGGGGGGGGGGGGGGGTGTTGTCATCACTGCAGGCCACTTGATTAATAGAATGTCATCCTCTGCTATCCAGAATAGGGTTCCTCATTCCATATTGTTCCCCGATAAACCCTTGTTCCCCGATAAACCCTTGTTCCGTATCTCTCCTCGAGTCTTCGGATCAACTTGTTTTATTCATGATCTTTCTCCGGGACTTGATAAGTTGTCTGCTCGTGCAGTTAAGTGTGTCTTCCTTGGCTATTCAAGAGTTCAAAAAGGGTATCGATGCTACTGTCCCTCCACACATCGCTTCTACATGTCTGCTGATGTCACCTTCTTTGAAGATGCACCCTTCTTTGCATCTCCCGTTGAGTCTGAGTTTGTCTCTCAAGTATTACCTATTCCTGACTTTGTCCCGGTAGTTCCACACGCACCCATCATTGATCAGATAGATCACCCTTCTCCAACGGAACTTCCTAGTCCTCCTAGTCCTCCTCCCTTGCAAACTTATCAGCGTCGTGCCTGTCTCCCTCCTGTCGACCACCCTCCTACAAAAGATCCTAGTGACTCATCTCCTGCCCCGGTTTCCTCTCCTACTCTGGATCCGCCTACCGATTCAGACGACCCTCCTGTTGTCCTGCGTAAAGGTACACGTTCCACTCTGTAAGAGTATTAGAAATAGATGAACTTTTGTTAATTGTAACAGTTGTAATACTGCTAGTAGTTCTACTTGCTACTGCAGGTTCTGTTAGCATAGTTACCTGCTAGTGCAGGTTCCGGCTTGTAACTCAGTGTACCTATATAAGGTCACACCCTGTTGTATCCCAAGATCAGTTAATACAATTCTATCTTTACAATGATAAACTTTCACTCTCTCTTTCTCATATTTCAACATGGTATCAAGAGCTAAACCGATCCTAACAAATTCCTAACAAACTTTCTTGTTTTTTTTCGCTTTGCTTTGCTTCATGTTCATGGCGTCGGTTAACGATGATACTCCGCCACCACCTCCGCCGCAGAACGATCAACCACACGGTGATCGTATCTCGCCGACGCATTCAACAGTTTGAAATACCGCTCCTTACAGCCCAACCCTGCCCCTAACACTGCTCCTGCCTTGCCACCACAACCACCAGCCCCTGCACCATGGCAACCACAACCACAAACCATTGCTAAGATGGTAAATACTCAGTAGAACCCTAATCCTAACTTCTTTGGAGATACAACTGCTTCTCTTCATGTGACTTCTGATGGTCGCAACATTCAGCAACATCAAGTCACACTTGACACTCCTAGCCAGGTCTTTGTTGGCAATGGCCAAGGTTTGCAAGTCCTCTCTGCTGGTTCTAGTTCATTTTCTTCTCCTTTTAATCCTAACTTTAAGCTTCATTTGAATAATATGCTGCATGTTCCTAATATTACAAAGAATCTCAAGTGTCCACAGTTTTCTTAAAGATAATCCAGTATTCTTTGAGTTCCATCTTAATGATTGCCTTGTCAAATCCCAGGCTACACGTGAAGTGCTTCTACATGGACGTGCAGGACCTGATGGCCTTTATGAGTTCAAAGATCTTCTGCAGCAACCAGTCAAAGTCAGCTTACCATTTCGTAATTCTGATTCTTCTGTATCTACTGTTATCCCCTCTGTACACAGTGCTATTGCACTTGTAACCCAATCCCCTAATTCTGTCACTTCCAGTATATGGCATTTACGCCTAGGTCATCCCAATTTCAATACTCTCAAACATGTTTTTCAACTGTGTAATATTCCACCACCTAATAAAGATTCATCTATGTTTTGTGATGCTTGTTGTGCTGGCAAATCTCACAGATTGCCATCTGATACATCTACTACTGTATATAATTCACCTCTTGAATTAGTCTTTAGTGATTTTTGGGGGCCCTCTCCTATGGCATCCTCCACTGGCCACTATTATTATCTCACATTTGTTGATGCCTACTCTCGTTTCACATGGTTTTACCTCCATAAAAACAAGCATGAAACACTAAATATTTTTAAACAATTCAAAGCTATGGCTGAATTGCAATTCAATACTAAACTCAAAGCAATTCAGACTGATTGGGGAGGCGAATTCCGTCCCTTCTCCAAGTATCTAGCTGAATTGGGTGTTCTTCATAGGCTTATTTGCCCTCACACTCACCATCAAAATGGTGTAGTGGAGAGGAAGCATAGGCATATTGTTGAACTTGGTCTCACACTCATGTTTCAATCCAAACTACCTTTGCATTTTTCGGATCATGCCTTTGCAACAGCTGTTCACTTAATTAATAGACTTCCAACCACTTCCCTCAATGGCTCTATTCCCTTTCAAATCTTGTATGGTCAACTTCCAAATTTCTCTTCACTTAGAGCCTTTGGTTGTAGCTGTTTTCCATGTCTTAGACCATATAACTCTCACAAACTTGACTTTCGTTCTCATGAGTGTGTCTTCTTGGGCTACTCATCCTCTCATAAGGGCTACAAGTGTCTATCTCCTAACGGTCGCATCTATGTCTCCAAAGATGTCATATTCAATGAAACTAAGTTTCCTTACAAAGAGCTATTTGAAGCTACACCACCACCAACCTCACCCCTACCCATGGACACTTACCCCTCAGCCTCCATACCCACAGTTGCATCTAACACTAACCCTACCACCCCTACTTCATCTAATTCAGGCTCACCACTTATCCCCTCCTCCCCTTCCATCAACCAAGAAAATAACCCTTCACCATCACCTAACCTCTCAGATTCCTACCCCTTTACTGCACCTACAGCTAGTACAACCATATCAGCCTCCTCTCCTACACCATCACCATCACCTCCACACAACATTCATCCCATGCAAACACGTTCCAAATCTGGCATTGTCAAACCTAAACTGCATTCCACACTCCTTCTCACACATGTTGAGCCTAAGAGTGTGAAATCAGTCCTTCAACAGCCAGCTTTGCAATCAGCCATAAATGATGAGTACACAGCTCTTATGAAGAATAATACTTGGTCTCTAGTCCCTCTCCCTCCAAACAAGAATGTCATTGGTTGTAAGTGGGTGTTTCGGGTAAAAGAGAATGCTGATGGCTCATTGAACAAATATAAGGCCAGACTTGTGGCCAAAGGGTTTCATCAACAACATGGGCAAGACTTCAATGAAAGCTTCTCTCCAGTAATCATGCTTGTCACCAGTCGCATCATCCTCACTATGGCACTCACCAACAAATGGGATCTTCACCAAATTGATGTTAATAATGCCTTTCTGAATGGTGTGCTCACTGAAGAAGTCTATATGCAACAACCTCAAGGGTTTGAAGCCTCAGACAAGTCACTAGTTTGCAAGCTGAACAAAGCTATATATGGCCTGAAACAGGTGCCACGTGCCTGGTTTGACAAACTGAAAGCTACTCTACTGCACTTTGGCTTTAAAAGCAGCAGGTGTGATCCTTCTCTGTTTACTTTCACTAGCAAATCTGCCACTGTGTACCTTTTAGTCTATGTGGATGATATAATCCTCACTGGCACATCCAATGCTCTGATCAAGCAACTTATTCATCAATTGGACTCTGTTTTCTCATTAAAACAGCTTGGCACCCTTGACTACTTCTTAGGAATTGAAGTCAAACAACTTGACAGTGGTTCTCTCATGCTCACACAGAGTAAATACATAAGAGATCTCCTAGCAAAAACCAACATGACAGAAGCTAAGCCCATCTCCTCTCCAATGGTCACTAATCTCAAACTCTCCAAACAAGGCAGTGATTATTTTGAGGATCCTGCTACATACAGATCAGTGGTCCACAATTACAAGGCCAGAAATCAGCTATGCTGTGAACAAAGTATGCCAGTTCATGGCCAGTCCTCTTGAATCCCACTGGATTGCTGTTAAAAGGATCATGCGTTATCTCAAGGGCACAATCCATCATGGATTACTCCTTCAGTCTGCAGATACTTCCAAACCAGTATCCCTCCATGCCTAGTGTGATGCAGATTGGGCTGCTGATGTGGATGACAGGAAGTCTACTTCTGGTGCTGCAGTTTATCTTTGTCCCAACCTAATATCTTGGTGGTCAAAGAAGCAGGCAGTTGTAGCCCGTAGCAGTGCTGAAGCTGAGTACAGAAGCTTAGCCCTTGTCTCTGCAGAACTAATTTGGATCCAATCTCTTCTATCTGAACTTGGCATTCCTCATATCACTCCTCAGATGCTTTGTGACAATCAAAGTGCAGTTGCACTTGCCCATAATCCAATTCTCCATGCTAGAACAAAGCACATGGAGTTGGATCTCTTCTTTGTTCGTGACAGGGTCCTCTCCAAGCAGCTCAGAGTGGCTCAAGTTCCAGGAATTGACCAATGGGCAGATGTTTTCACTAAGCCACTATCTTCCTCAAGGTTTCTATTTCTTAAGTCCAAGCTTCAAGTGGTTGCTCCTCCTTCAGCCTCACACCCTCCTTGAGCTTGTGGGGGGTGTAAGAGTATTAGAAATAGATGAACTTTTGTTAATTGTAACAGTTGTAATACTGCTAGTTAGTTCTACCTGCTACTGCTGGTTCTGTTAGCATAGTTACCTGCTAGTGCAGGTTACAGCTTGTAACTCAGTGTACCTATATAAGGTCACACCCTGTTGTATCCCCAGATCAGTTAATACAATTCTATCTTTAAAATGATAAACTTTCGCTCTCTCTTTCTCATATTTCAACACACCCGTAACCCTCATCCTATTTATAATTTCCTCAGTTATCACCGCTTATCACCTTCACATTATACATTTGTGTCTGCTATTTCTTCCATCACCATTCCTAAGTCCACGCAGGAAGCTCTTTCTCATTCAGGTTGGCGACAGGCTATGATTGATGAGATGACAGCCTTAGAATCTAACCAAACATGGACTCTTGTGCCACCTCCTCCTGGTAAATCTATTGTTGGGTGTCATTGGGTATATACTGTCAAAGTTGGTCCTGACGTAGGTATTGATCGTCTGAAAGCCCCCCTCGTGGCTAAGGGCTATACTCAGGTTTTTTGTCTTGATTACAGTGATACTTTCTCACCAGTGGCTAAAATGGTTTCTGTTCGTCTATTCCTTTCTATGGCTGCAATGCGACATTGGCCATTGTATCAACTTGACATCAAGAATGTTTTTCTCCACGGAGATCTAGAAGAAGAAGTTTATCTAGAGCAACCACCAGGTTTCGTTGCTCAGGGGGAGTGTCGTGGGTATGTCTGTCGACTTCACAAAGCCTTGTATGACTTTCAGGTCAAAGATCTTGGGAAGTTACGATACTTTCTTGGCATTGAGGTAGCTCATTCTAAGGCAGGGATTGCTATTTCTCAGAGAAAGTATGTTTTGGATATCTTAGAAGAAACCGGCATGCTAGATTGCAAGCCAATTGACTCTCCTATGGATCCTAATGTCAAGATTATACCGGATCAGGGGGAGTCCTTTTCAGATCCAGGAAGGTATAGGAGGCTAGTTGGGAAGTTGAATTACTTGACCATGACGAGGCCAGATATTTCATGCGCTGTTAGTGTAGTGAGTCAATTCCTAAATTCCCCTTGTGACAGTCATTGGGATGCCGTGGTTAGAATCCTGAGGTACATCAAATGAGCTCCTGGAAAAGGTCTTGTTTACACGGATAGAGGTGATTCAAATGTTGTTGCTTACACAAATGCTGATTGGGCTGGTTGTCCCTTTGATAGAAGGTCCACATCTGGATATTGTGTTCTTATTGGTGGAAATCTAATTTCATGGAAAAGTAAAAAGCAAAATGTTGTTGCCAGATCCAGCGCTGAGGCTGAATATCGAGCTATGGCACTTACCACTCAAGAGCTCACATGACTGAAACATCTTCAAGAGTTGCGCTTTTGTAAAATAGGCACTATGAGTCTCATTTGTGATAATCAAGCAGTCTTACATATTGCGTCCAATCCAGTCTTTTATGAGCGAACCAAACACATTGAAATTGATTGTCATTTTGTTCGTGAGAAGATTGTGTCCGGTGACATTGCTACTTCATTTGTTGGTTCTAATGATCAATTGGCAGACATCTTCACAAAAGCTCTTCGAGGACCAATGATAACTTACATATGTGACAAGCTGGATGCCTACAATCTATATGCTCCAGCTTGAGGGGGAGTGTTGAGATATGTTGTAAATAGTAGATTTACTTATATATGTATTGGGCCCATTTACCAGGCCCGTTAGGTTTACACATAGAGTAGCCTATTTAAACTCATTAGTGCTTGTACTCAATACACAATATACAGTTTATAAAACGGAACTACAGCTGCTCTATTCTAATCACTTTAACACACACCTACTGCCAGTGAAATCCAGTTGCAGCAAAGTGGACTTGAGCTTCTCAAACCAGGCGCGAGGTGCCTGTTTGAGACCATAGATAGCTCTATTGAGCTTGCAGACCAGATTCTTGTCTTGTGCTTCAAACCCTTGAGGTTGAGACATGTATACCTCTTCGGTGAGAGTTCCATTCAAAAAGGCATTATTCACATCAATTTGGTGGAGATCCCACTTGTGACTGAGAGCAATAGTGAGTATGGTGCGTATGGTGACAGGCTTGATGACAGGTGAGAAGGTCCCATTGAAGTCTTTCCCTTGTTGTTGATGAAAGCCTTTAGCTACCAAGCGAGCTTTATACTTGTTAAGGGAGTCATCTGCATTTTCTTTGACTCTAAAGACCCATTTACAACCAGTGACATTCTTGCCTGGAGGTAGGGGCACTAGAGACCATGTTTGATTCTTCATTAAGGCATTATATTCCTCTGCCATAGCTGACTGCCAGGCTGGTTGTTGTAAGGTTGTTTTGACACTCTTAGGCTCAGTGTGAGTGAGGAGAAGAGTGGGGAGGAGTCTTGGTTTAACAATGCCATTTTTGGACTGTGTCTACATAGGGTGAGTGTTGGTGGGTGGTGGAGGAGTGGATGAGGACAGGTCAATGGTGGTACTAGCTGTGGCCATAGAGTGAGGGTGTGAGTTAGTAACTGAAGGGTTAGGATCAGGGATAGTTTTTGGTTGGTTAACAGAAATAGGAGAAGAGTTTGGTGAGGAAGGGTTTGTGATTGAGGGTGTGGTATTCCGAGGGATTGGTTGATGAGATGTGGTGGGTGTGGGGATGGTAGTTGTAGGTAAGTCAGTAGATGGTGGATTGATGGGTGAGGAGGAGGGTGTGGTTTCAAACAGTTTCTTATAAGGGAAGCTAGCTTCATTGAAGATCACATCTTTAGAGATATAAATGCGACCACTGGGTGATAGGCATTTGTAACCTTTGTGTGAGGAGGAGTATCTAAGGAAAACACACTCATGGGACCTGAAATCAAGCTTGTGAGCATTGTAAGGCCTAAGACAAGGAAAGCAGCTACACCCAAAGACTCTTAGAGTAGAGAACTGAGGGAATTGACCATGGAGAACTTGGAAAGGAATGGCACCATTTAGTGAGGCTGAGGGTAACCTGTTATGAGATGGACAGCTGTAGCAAAGACATGATCCCAGAAGTAAAGAGGTAAGTTAGCTTGAAAGAGAAGAGTTAGACCCAATTCCACAACGTGTCTATGTTTTCTCTCCATTACACCATTTTGGTGGTGAGTATGAGGGCATATGACACGATGAGTTATACCTAGCTCAGCTAAATATTTGGAAAATGGTCTATACTCCCCTCCCCAGTCAGTTTGGATGGACTTTAATTTGGTGTTAAATTGAAGTTCAGCCATGGATTTGAACTCTTTGAAGATTTGAAGAGTTTCAGACATAGATTTGATCAAATAAAACCAAGTAAACTTAGAAAAGGCATCCACAAACGTAAGATAGCAGTAAAAACCTGTGGAGGAAGCCATAGGAGATGGTCCCCAAAGATCACTACAAACAAGTTGCAATGGAGAATAGTAAACAGTAAGGGAAGGGGAAGATGGCAATCTGTGAGACTTGCCAACTGCACAAGCATTGCAAAACGAAGAAGGATCTTTATTAGGTAATGACAAGTTACACAATTGAGATACAGTTTTTAAAGTATGATGATTAGGGTGACCTAATCTTTGATGCCAAAGTTGTAAATTGTGCTGGGAATGGGGGGCAATGACAGTAGCACTGTTTACACTGGGAATTGAAAGAGAAACAGATGGATGTACAATGGAAACAGACTTTGAAGTAGACTGATTGACTTGAGCAGTGTGTGGCAGCAAATCCTTGAACTCAGAGTCCATCAGGGCCAGCACGACCATGCAGCAAGACTTCACGAGTAGCTTGGGATTTTACAAAGCAATCATTTAAGTGAAACTCAACAAAAACGGGATTATCACGAAGGAATGTATGAATGCTGATAAAAATTTTTGTAATTTCAGGAACATACAACAAGTTATGCAAATGCAATGTGACATTGGGATTAAATGGAGAGGGAAAGGAGGCAGAACTAGAGGAGTGAACTTTCAGACCTTGTCCATTGCCTACGAAGACTTGACTAGGCGTCTCATGAGTGGTTTGAGGAACTTGGATATTCTGACCTTGGTTGGTGACATGCAATGAAGCAGCTGTATCACCAAAGAAGTTTGGTTGAGTGGTTTGTGGTGCTGTCATGACAAGAGCAGTGGCTGGTGCAGGTGCAGGTGCAGGTGCTGGTTGAGTTACAGGGACGACTAAGGCTTGTTGTGGCCACTGTGTGGGTTGCTGTTGCTGTGGTCTGACATAGGTGTAAGGATTGTATGGTTGGTGAGGAGTTTCTGGAGGTGCATTAGGGTTATAGTACTGATTAAAGCGATGATAGCATTGGAAAGCAGAATGGCCAAACCTGTTGCATACTTGACATTTAAGAGTCCTCCACGCTCACGGCCTCTGCCACGGCCACGACCACGGTATCCGTAGCCTTCAGTGATCTGTGCCTGTGTTTCAGTTGCAGTAGCCACTTGAGTTGCAGTGTTTGCTGGTGTTTGAGAGGAGGCACCATGTGCCTGTTGTGACGGTGAAGCCTGCGTGAGAAGAACTGATGCAGCATCAGTTTTGGTTTGCTTGCGATACTTTTGCAGGCGCACTTCTTGTGCTAAGAGGAGGGATTCAGCTTCCTCTACAGTAACTTCATCATCAAATCTGCTTTCAACGATGGAGATTATTTGATCATATTCATGAGGAAGACCATCAAGAATAGCATCAAGATGATCTTTAGCTGAAACAGGACTTCCAACAGCTGCAAGCGCATCAACGAGAGACTTAATCTTCGCGAAATACTATTTGACCGTGGTGTTTTCAAGTTGCTTCGTGCGTAACTCGTTTCGCAATTGACGGATCTTCGTTCGACCTAATTTCTGGAAATAGGCGTAGATCTTGTCCCAAAGCTCGAACGAATGCGTGCATCCTACTACACGAGCTTGAATCGCCGTCGAAAGCGTTGTTTGAAGCCGGGACAGTAACATTTGATCCTGTGCTTCCCAGTGAAGGAAGTCGGGATTCTCATTGTTGGTTGCGATATCTTCATTTGTGAGAAAACGAGAGGGAATCGTCGGTGACGCGACGAAGCGATGAAGACGATGCGCCTTGATGACAGGCTCTACCTGTTGGCGCCACAGCACGAAATTTTCGTCGTGCAATTTCTCTGTAATCTTGTGTCGAAACTCCTTGATTTCTGACGTAGCAGAGTTTTCGGTGCTTGCGGTGGTTCGCGGCGTTGTTCTTGAACCAGTAGGACCATCGCCGTCGAGAGGAGGTGGCGGTGGATCGTTGTTGTTAACAGATGCCATTGGAGGCGAAGCGAAAAAAGAAAGAAAAAGCAGTTAGGAGCGGTTACAAGTTTGTTAGAAACGATCTGGCTCTGGATACCATGTTAGAATCCGAGAGAGAGTGAGAGAACTGATCATTGTGAAATGAATCTTGTGTTGAATGAATCAGATATTACAAGTTCAGGTTTCCTTATATAGGTAACCTACACTTTAGGATATTGGATAACTAACTACTGGTACTGTGGCAGTACTAGCCTTACATCAAGCTGCATGGCTTGTTCAATTACAATAGGAACACTATAACATCTACAGTTTGATTTGAAGGAAATATACAACTTGGAAGTTTCGGAAACAAAGAAGGGATAGATGTATATGATGGATTTTATAAACTAAAAATTGAGATCACGGCTTCTTTTGTTTTAAAAACCAAGATAAAGCTGTTTTAAATTCGTAGTAACAGCAAACTTAACCCAATTTTATCCAAAAACATTTGAAAACCAAAAACCTAACAATACCAAGCAGGCCTAACAACTGAACACTTGTTTTGGTTTTTGAAAATTTCTAAACTTCAAAAACACCTCAAACAAGTCCTAAATTATCTCTTACATAACCCTTTGAAGAATTTAACATGCTCTAAAGAGAATCCCTGAAGCAAAACTCTCTTTATGAGCCTCCAATTGAGATCTATTCAAGGGAAAAGAGGAATAAATGTAGGTTGGGACATATTGGGGGAAATAGAGTCCCGGAGTCTGTTATTCGAGCCTCTAACGGAATGGACACATGGCAGAATGAGAACAGAGAAGTAGATGTTGACATCAAGAAGAGAGACACGAGTATAAAGTAAATGGAGGGGGAACTGGGAGACACCGAGCCATGCAATCATTCAGGTATTGACGGGATGGCTAAAGCCATAGTGCAGAGATGGCATTCTTGCCTCTCTGATACTACCTCAGGTTCTCGTTATAAGAAACAAAATCATCAACACCAAGAAAATGCATTGAAATGAGTTAATTTTAATCAATGATAGTATAATTTAAATTTTATTCCTACCTTTCATACTAAATGACACTGTTTCTTATATTAAAGACCCAAAAAACACAGTACTTTGTTTCTTATAAAAAAAGGACCCGAGGTGATATCTTTTTTTCATTTCTCTCATACTTTCCTTATCTTAATATTTCCATCTACACACTATATTTGAAGCTTGATCCTAGCTGTCCCCTTCTATTTGCCTTATTATAAAATCAGTTCCTCTCACAAGCCATCAAGAAGAAGTATACTATTGTTAGAATATAAGAAAATAGCATATAATATCATGATATTATGTTAAAGTATCATAGTCAGATTGGTTTCTTATCTTAGAGTATCTTAGATTATCTCTTAGGATAAGTTTTCATATTACGTCATTATTATTATTATTTGTTTCCTGATTTAGTTATTTAGGGTTGAGTCTATTTATCCCTATAAATAGGGGTTAGTGTTTAGTATTTGTAATTACTCAATCAAGCTATTATCAAATATATTCAAGTCTTTATTATTTCAACATGGTATCAGAGCAAGTTCTGATTCTGTGACCTACCTTTGTGCCTCACCACCGCTGCCGGCGGCGGTAGCCGCCGCCGGCAGACACCACCTTTTAATTTTCAATTGATATCTTCTCACAGTTGTCATAACCCTATTTTAGTTTCTGTTTTCTTCCGCTGTTTTCAACTTTCTGGCGTGTCTTTTCAGTTTCCGGCAGACCCACCACCGTCAGCCGCCACCGAAAAAATTTTCCGGTAATCGTTTTCGGCAAAACCACCACCAATAGGGGCGGAATTCGCCGATCTACTCAACTGTTCAAAGGTCCATCTTCATCAGGCCATTCTTCGTCCATGTTCAGGCTCAGTTTCCATTTTTTCTCTCCTTAAACATTGTTCAGTCTAGAAACCCATCTTTCAGGTCAAATCATCGTGCACCGCCACCACCATCAGAACCGCTTATGTCAGACCGGCCTACCACCGAAATCTCGCTCCCATCTTCGCCGTCACGCGCGGAAATAGTGTCAGCGTCTTTGTTTCACGTTCTTCCGCAGTACCGGCACGTCCGATCATCGTTCTTGTGGTTCTTTTCATCGCCGGCGTCACCTCTCTCTCCTGGTCCCGGATCTATGGTTATTTATTGAGTTTGGTCCCTGGTTATACGTGGTACAGCACACACTGCCCTTTCTCTCTCTTGGTTTAGGCATTTTTATCGTAGATATTGCTTGTTTAGGTACTGTTGAACAGTGTTTATACTGTTCTTGGTCTGTCTCTAATTTGTTTCAGTGCTCTTGGTCTATTTCAGGTTTGTTTCAGTGTTCTTGGTCTGTTTCTAGTCTGATTTAGTCAAGATATATCAATTCTTGGCCCTCTGTTTCTGCATTTATGTCACATCAACTGCTCAATCATTGTGTATCGCTTTCGGATTTGGTTTCATGCATCTTTTTGTTTCAGGTTGTTCATTGGTTCCAATTTTTTGTTTGTCATCTGTCCATGTAACTCTTATCTAATGTGCTTTCTGCCTTGTCAGTCTCTAATGGCAAGCTCTCTAGTTAACAATCCGAGCACACTATAGATAGTCTTTGGTAGTCTCGCTGTCCAACCACAGTCAAGGTTGAGTCGTCGGTCCCAATCACAGACGAAATAGTCCGTTGGTAGTCCCGTTGTCCAACCACCGTCAAGGTTGAGTCGTCGGCCCCAATCACAGATGAAATAGTCCATTGGTAGTCCCGTTGTCCAACCACGTCAAGGATGAGTCGTCGGCCCCAATCATAGATGAAATAGTCCATTGGTAGACCCGCTGTCCAAGTTGAGTCATCGGCACCAGTCACATAAGAAATGTTTCAGTTTGGTTTGGAGTTGTTACACCTTCAGTTAGGACTTCAGCTGCTGTAAGCGCTGGTCCAATATTGTTTTTGGTTTGGATCTAAGTTGTGACATTCTCCTATTTGAGTTTCAGCAGTGAGTGTTGTCTCAATATTATTTAAGTTGGTTTCGAAGATGTGACACTTCCTGTGTAGGTTTCAGTTGCCAATGAAAGCACTTGCTTAATATCTTCTTTGTTTTGAAGTTGTGGCATCTTCAAGTTTGGACTTCAACTGCCAGAGTGAACACCGGTCCAGTTTGGTTTAGTTTGATGTGGTGACACCTTCCGATTATGCTCTCAGCTGTCATGTACCGCTGGCCCAATACTGTTGCAGTTTGGTTTTTCTTCTTCAAGGGCGTATTTTGTAACAAGCTAAAAGCTTAATAAGCTTTAGCTTGAGGGGGAGTGTTAGAATATAAGAAAATAGCATATAATATCATGATATTATGTTAGAGTATCATAGTCAGATTGGTTTCTTATCTTAGAGTATCTTAGATTATCTCTTAGGATAAGTTTTCATATTACGTCATTATTATTATGATTTGTTTCCTGATTTAGTTATTTAGGGTTGAGTCTATTTATCCCTATAAATAGGGGTTAGTGTTTAGTATTTGTAATTACTCAATCAAGCTATTATCAAATATATTCAAGTCTTTATTATTTCAACAACTATCAACTAAATTAAGCATACAATGAAGCAGGACCTATACCACCGCAACTAAGTTAAAAGTTTGATGCAGTTCATATACTAGATAATTATCAAGACATGTAACAGAAGTATATTTGTGTAATGAAATACATATTTACCTTTCAAACAGCCTCTCAATAGTTTGGAATTGCTTCTCTGAAGATAGCAAGGTTTCCCTCACTGAGATTAGACTACTGACATATGATTTCAGAGCCTCAAATTCCCGTTTCACTCTACAAAGCTCTTCTTCATTTTCAGCAGCCCTTTGTCTCTGCCTAGTTGTTTCTTCCACCAAATCTGCAACTCTTTGCCTCATGTCACTCAAAATACCATGTGTACCCAAAGCAAAACTCTCCATCTCCTCTAATTTCATAGACATATTCTCTAACTGAGAAGACTTTCGTAAAATTTCTTCCTGACCTAAACTTACTTTTTCCTTCTCAATTGTAGTTTCCGATTCCGCCAATAAAACCCTTTTGACAAGAGTTTCCATTACATCAGTGACCATCTGGACAGACTTGAGTATCTCACTTATGTAAACTGTATCTTGTTCATCTAAAGAGCCATGCTGCTGACGGCTAATTTCTACCCAAGATTCTTCATCTGGGCCATCAAATGAAGAAAGGTCAACATTTCTAGACCAACCTGATAATGGAATCCCATCTTTGTCAACAAGCCCTAGTCCATCTAATTTTTTAATGCCACAAGATGTATGGGCTAAATGTGGAACAGCCATGATTCTAGCTTTTGATTTTAAGTAGGTTAACAAGGTAGAAGTAGTCTTGACTCTTCGCCATAGAACATCTAACTCCTTTTTCACGTCTTCCTCTGAGCCATGAATAGAAGCCTTTACTTCCGTAAGCTTTGCTTGCAACACATCCATTTGAGATTTGTTTCTTTCCATCCCTTGGTTCCATGTTTCATGAGATTGACTTGAGTGAGACTTCAAACTTGACATTTCAACATTTTCATCTGCCGCCATGTCCTGTCCAATGTTGGATAGGAATATCAAAAAATAATAACAAGAGCAACTTGTCATAATGTAAATTATGCAATCATACAACATATGCCTCAATATAACAATATAAAGATAAGGTTTCAAACTGCATTTTTGGGGGAAAAAAGGTTTCAAACTACAAAGAAAACTTCTTCCAACTAGAAAGGCAAGGTAAAGCTCCATCAAAGAGCAAGCAAGAAGGTGCAAGGTAGCTGTATTTGGGCTTCAATTGTAACAACCAATTCTGGAACTAAAATGGAGCCTATAAGCTGAATGCCATATGTTGAACAAATGGAAGCACATTTCATTAAAACAAAAGAAAATCATCTACACTTAAATCTAATATGCTTTGCAAAATTTGCCTATTTTGCATTATATAGATTCAGACATCACATCTTTTTAAAAACAATAATGAGTATATCACAAAAAAATTCTGCTTCTGATGCCTTTTGAAGCCAGAAACTAAAAAGTTTACAGCATAATCAACTACATTAAACGAGCCTCGGAGTCTAAAGAGGAAGCCCTATCGCCCGAGAAGAGGGGGTTGAGATTTTATGGGTGCCAACGAATGCCTTTGGTTTCGCTTGATTCGAACCACTGCTTACGGCCTTATGTAGTATCGCTAGCGCTCTACTCTAAGCTTCTAGTTAGCTCAAACGGACTCCCAGGCACATGGGTTTGTGAAGATGCGTTGGTTGATCCGGAGACATGGCCACTACTGGCCTACAGTCCTGTCAGATTGCATGTAAGCTATACCCATCATGAACAACCACTTCAGCAGTGATTCTTTTCTTTTTCCTTTCAAGTGAAGGCATAAAGCAAATGCATTTACCAGTTCAAGGTTGCTTGGAAGCAACGCACATCAGAACCGGCGATCAAAACAATGCATCAAATGGTTACCCAAGAAAAGTGAACTAAAACAACTCTAAATAATACTATCAACTGAAATTACCTAAGAAATGTAAATTGAAAAGAAAAAATCTACTTTAACCGATCTTAGAGAATAATTGGGGGGAATTGAAATTGAAGCCAAACAGAACCAAATTGGACAAAGTTGGAACTGAATAACCATCAAAGTCAAAACAAAGGAAAAGATAAAATTGCAGTCTTTAGCGAAAACAGAAGCAAGAGACAAAGAAGGGCAATTGAAAACGGAATCTAGTGAAAGAGAATATAGAAAAATAAAATCAAAAAAGAAGAGAGAGAGAGAGAGAGAGAGAGAGAGAGAGAGAGAGAGAGAGAGAGAGAGAGAGAACCTGGTCGGATGAAAAGGGCGGAGGAGAAGAAGATGGGTTGTGAGTTGGATCGGGTTGGGGTCTTACAGCAGCACGGCAACCCCTGCGCCGTGCGGTGCCTAACTTCTCTTTATTGTAAATCAAGTAAAGAAAAAGAAAGGCAACAACAACCACATTAACACAACTCACAAGACAAGAAGAACCAATATCTCCGAACTAGCAGCTGCTTTTTTGTCTGTCTGCCTTTTTCAATTTTTAATTGGCTAAAATAAACTTTTAGTCTTTTATCTTTAATAATTCTTTTTCCATTTTCGTCTTATATTTTTTAAAATGATTGTCTAGGTCCTTTATTATTTCTAAATAGTTTTAAATAATCTTTTTTTACGGTTAATTACATTAACAGAAGTGCTTATATGGCATTATAAGTATTAAGTTTTGATTAGGTGGTTTTCTTTTATAAAGAGTTTAAGTAGGTGGATTAATCTTTTCTAAATGATTTAAAATGATCTTTTTTTACTGTTAATAACATTAACAAAAGTGCTTATGTGGCATTAACAGTGTTAAGTTCTGATTAGGTGGTTTTCTTTTATAAAAATTTTAATTAGGTGGATTAATTAAATTATGTGGCAAATTAGTAAAAAAAAAGATAAATTTAATTTAAAAAGAATGAGGGAGAGGAAAAGACTCGTTCTTTATAAAAAAAAAAAATTGACATCAATTCTTCAGTTTCCTTCTCTCTGCTCTCCCTGGCCTCCAATCCTACGGTTGCCTTCTCTAAACGTTGCTCCTCCGATAAGGCTCGTCGCTGCTTCTTTGTCACCCATCGCTCTAATGGCACTCGCATTTGAAGCCGTCACTCCCGCGTTCCGCCATCACACTCGCGTTCAACACCACTCGCTGTTGATCAACACCACTCGTCATTCAACACCAATCGACATTCAACACCGCGACACATCCTTCAGGTTAGTGAGGTCTGACTACATTGTTTGTGTTGCTCTGCAAATGCATTTTTGTGTATGTATTTTTTGTGTTGGTGTTGTTATGTTTTTTCTTGAATTTCGATTTTGTTTACGCAAAGTAAGAAGGGGATTTCAGAAGCTATAAAAGTGAATGTCTAACCAGTTTTTAACAAGTGAAAAATTTACTTTTGTTGTTTACATATGTTGCACTAGTTGGTTTGAGTCATTCTACTTTTGGCAGTCTCGTACATATGAGAATATTTAAAGTTAACAGGTCTCCAAGTTACTAAATGGGAGAAACTGCCATGTTAAGTAGAAAAGTTGTGTTTAGGTGTCTTTTCATTGAGTACAAATAGAGCTCAACATTTTGTATTATTAAATTTCAGTTCGTCTTGGTTGTAGTTGTGTGGTTATAATTGTTTTTGTGTTGGCTGTAGCGGCTGTTAATTGAAGTATTTATGCAAAAATGGGTCTATAATATACTTCGGTTTGTGAGTTTTATTTTGTGTTCAATTGTGTAGTTTGTTGGTGTATGATGGCCGGATGGTTTATAAAGTAGTCATACACCACGTGGGAAAGGAAGAAAGACAGAATCAACCAGACATTGGAAATGCGACTCAAACTTAATGTCCTATTTGAAGTTGTCAGCGTTCTTAAAATGATTGGATATCCGACATTTCAATCAACGTGGTACTATAAAGCCCAGATTAAAATGATTGGATATCCGACATTTCAATCAACGTGGTACTATGAAGCCCAGATACGGGATACGATACGTGACACGACACGATACAGATACGGAGATACGGGAAAATTTTAAAAATCAAGATACGATACGGCTGGGATACTTTAATAAAAAATTAAATTAAAATTAAAATATATAAAAACATAACAGAAAAAATAAAATGAAATAGAAACACAAAAAAAAAACAAAGATAAAAAACAAACTGAAATAAATAAAAAAATCACACAGAAACGACGACAATTCCTTTCCTACCAAGAGAGGTTATTCCATGCATTCAAATAAGAGAGTAAGAACGTTGTAATTTCGTATTTCTAAAGCAGCCACAAAAACAAAGTATATTATGTGGTCCAAGATTTAACAAGCAATAGTATAAAATAATAATTTCACTAGCAAGATTTAACTAGCAATATTATAAAATAATGTGATCTGTACTAACTTTTATTTATTTATTTATTATAAAATATAATCCTATCTCACGTCTGCTATAAATATACCAAGATTTCTCAAGTAGTTAGCTCAGTTGGCGAACTAAGGGATATCGAAAGAGTGCACCAAGTGAGTGCAAGAAGGAGGTCCGGGTTCAACTCCCGAAAACTAACATTCCCCCACCTCCCACTAACATTGCTTATAAAAAAAAACTAGCAATATTATAATATTAATTAATTTCACTCACAATAATTTGATCAAAAAATGATAATTTCACTCACAATAAACAAAATCTTAAAGGAAGATGATCGACACACGTCACACACCTACAGATTTCCAATTTGAAATTTTTTATTTTTCAAAACTCAGAAAAAGTGACTAATCACTTCTTGTGCCTCGAGCCTCGTGTGAATAATCTTGCCTCGAGCCTTGTTACTCTACTTTATCTGTGTCAAAATTCAGAAAAAGTGACTAATCCTACAGGTTTGTGTTTGGCCTTTTGGTTCTACGAGAGTATCCTCCATCTACTTTATCTGTTGCCTTTTGAATATGCGTATCCCACGCGTATACGGTGTATGAAAGCCGTATCCCATGCGTATCGCAGCCGTATCCTTCCCGTATCTTGCATTTTTTAATTAAAAAAATAAATTTTAAATAGTGGATACTCCTTGGATACGTATCCGGCCGTATCGGACACGTATCGGTATCGGATACGTGTCGGATACGGATACTTTGGCCAAAATGGAGTATCCGGGCTTCAGAGACGTGGTACATGGAAGGTCACACTAGAATGGAAGTAACAGATGATGCATTTATATAGGTATTCATAATGGAAGAGTAGACTTATATGTGAAGGATGAGTATGTGAATGGTGATGTTGAGTTACAGAGTGAACAACTTGATGAAGTGCAAAGTGGTGTACCTAAAAAGAAAAATACCGGAAAAAATACTAGGAAGCCAAATGGGAAACGAAAGTTGTCTCTAATGCTTTTCAGACATAGAGTGGTAGTGATAGTGAAGATCCCGGGTATTTAGATGATTAAATACAAAGTGAAAGTGAACAAGATGAAGAAGTTGTTGACGAGGAAAAGGCACATAGTGATGATAGTGCTGCAGGTAAGAAGTCTTAGTAAGTTTTGCTTATATTTTCATCCTCGCTGATAAGTATAAAGTTTACAAGTCTTAAAATTGTTTTGATGTTTTTGGTAGGTATAAGGTTTAGTGATCATGAAGAAGAGACAGATTATGTTGTTGGTTTCGATGGTGTTGTTATTGAAAATGGTAAGACTGAGACCAAATAACATAGTGTCAACACAAAAAAAAACACAGGAAGACAAATGAAAGATAAACCTCTTGTGAAATCTACATTGGATGCTGGGCTGGAGGGATATTTTTACTCTGAGAAATTAGAAAGTTGAAGCTGAAGGTGTGGTCAATCGGGACATGGAAGACATGCAAACAAGACCCCACTCCATCTGAAACTTAAACCCAGACTGAATCTCAATCTCAACCACAAAAACAACTAGTTGTGAGGCCTAAACTTTATTATAGCTACTGCTACCCCCAATGAATGATGAGGACCAAGGACGATGCTATATTTACTATTTTGCTTGTTGTTTTATGTTTTGTTATAGATGATTGTCATACCCCAATTTTGTCCGGCTTAGGTCAAAACCCTAATTTTCCCCAAAAAATAAATAAATAAGAGAAAAGAGCATCATGCATTGCATTTAGGGTTATAGAAGTCATTTCGAAGTTTCTAAAATCGTTTTTGGAGTTGGAATGTACTTTTGAACAATTTAGGGTTTTTCAGTGCAAAAAGGGTGTTTTAGTCATTTCGCAAATAAGGGATGTTTTTTCAGAACAAGCCACTTAACATGCATCCCAAGGTCTTAGAGGTCATTCCTAGGGGGAAAAGTCATTTTTAAAGTGAAAATGTGCTTTGGGCAAAAACTAGGGTTTTTAGGGTGAAAGGGCATTTTGGTCATTTCACGCTAAAAGCGGTTTTTTCGTCCCAAATCACCGAACCATCACCAAAGGATTATTTGAGGAAGATTTGTGCTTAGTTGTGATTTTCTTTGTGCGCATAAATATTAAGTCTCCTAGCATAAAACTCAATTTTCGAACAAAAGGGCAAAATGGTCATTTCCGCTAGGGTGAGGCCCAAAATCAATTTTGGGAATGGTGTTATCATGGAATTTTGGGCCCAATGATTGAATCCTAGGATGAGCCAAAAATAAAATAAAAAAAGAATCTTCATGGAATAAAAGAATGATCATAAAAAGAAAAATCAAAAAGAATGAAAATAATGTAGTGTCCTCAATAAGACAAAATGTACTATTTTGTGACAACTTGCATTTTTTCCTCTCCTTCCCTCCTCATGGCTGCGAATTTCAGCCCTCCTTTCACCCTCATTTGTGTTTCTTCAACACCCTTAATCCATGTGAGTTGTATTCCTAGCCATTGATTAAAATTCTAGATCAAATCCTAGGCTACAACTATGTGCAAATTGACCTAATTGCCCTCAACAATTTTTGTGTACAAAAAACTCTTCAATTTCATATGACACCAGCCATTCCTCACTCATTTGTGTTTTCTCTTTGTCCCTAATCCACGTGCATTGCAATCTTGGCCCTTGATTCAAATTCTATCTCAAATCTCAATGGTTTGCAAAAGCACAATGTCCTATATACCCTTAATTTTGCACCTCATATAAAACCCAAAATAAGAGACCATAGGGAGGATCACTCTCATTTTACCCTAGCACACAATCAGACCACAATTCCTCTCCTCCTCCACTCTCAAACCCAAGACCACCTCCCACCATTTCCACCACCAATTCTTCAATTTTCAACCATCCAAACTTCATTATTCTTGATTCCTACACTAGATCCACTTCTAATCTTGCATTATCTTCAAAGTTCATCATCAAATCCTTCAAGATCAAGTGATTTTCGTGGGATTCAAGAGGAGGTTCAAGTGTTCTTGGTTTCTATTTTGATCTTCTTCTTCATTTCAAGCAAGATCTAGAGGTAAGCTCACAAACCCTTGCATTTTCTTTAATTTTCATTATGTAATCTCTCTTCTACTCCTCTTTCCTTCTTGAAAGAAGCTTGGAGGACTCATTTCAAACATTATTGGACAAGGACATTGGGAGCCTTGGGTGTTTGAGATGGGTCCTTGGCCTTGAAGGGAAGATTCTTGTGTTTGAATAATTTTCCTTGCATTTCTACACATTTTTCACTAAAGTTCATGAAATAAAACATCACTTTCTTTCAAAAAAGGTTTCGGCCATGTAGTGTTTTTAGTGGTTCATGCATTTCTTTGTTCATTTATGGTGTTTAAGTTAAATAAAAAAGTGGATCTAGCCAACTATGCTTTGAGGTTCATAGGTAGAAATTAGGGTTTTTATTGTTCTTGCATTTCCTTTGATTTTGAGTTGAAATAAATGATGGAATGACAATTGTTTGAGCATCAAATGTATGGGTAGATCCTAGGGTTTATGTTCATATGCTCATTGATGTGATTTGGTTGCAAGAACATGATGAAATTCGTGCTTGAGTTTTCCTTGCTATGCATTCGGCCATAAGGCCTATTTTTACCCTCTTTGATTGCTTGAAAATTGTCATTTTGATTGTGTTTGGGCAAGTTCAAGTTATGCAATTGTGTTTATTTACTTTTTACCATTTTACTTTACCATTCATTAACTTTTTACCAAAACATAAAAATATTTTACTACTTTGGTTTTTACCACGTCATTAATTTTTTA
This sequence comes from Astragalus membranaceus, assembly GCA_039519185.1. Taxonomy (NCBI): domain Eukaryota; kingdom Viridiplantae; phylum Streptophyta; class Magnoliopsida; order Fabales; family Fabaceae; genus Astragalus; species Astragalus membranaceus. The sequence goes on along the minus strand of CM076846.1, from coordinate 135,503,481 downwards.
CTAAAACATAAAAAGATTTTACCACTTCCCATTTACCTCATGCATTTTTACTTTACCATCTCATTAAATAATTACCATTTACCTCATGCATTTTTACTTTACCATCTCATTAAATAATTACCATTTACCTCATGCATTTTTACTTTACCATCTCATTAAATAATTACCATTTACTTCATGCATTTTTACTTTACTTTTCACCAACTTTTTACTTAAAGTTTTACAACTTATCAACTTGCAAAAATACCCAAAACATTTTCACATTCATGCATCTTCATTCATACTTAGTTTATGTGACACTCTCATGCATCCTCATATGCTTATATCTCTTGCATCCTCTTATGCATCCTTGTATGCCATCCATTCATAAATAAAGTGCTATGCATCCATTCCTTGTACATTCATGCACTTACATGCTTACTTAATCATGCATCCTTGCTTACATATTCAATCATTTAACTTAGAATACTCTATGTTTACAATCAATTGTATTCACTTGTTCTTGATGCCATGTAAATGTCTTGACTTGATTGTGTGCCCTCCTCTCCACTTGTATGACCTCTTAATGGAGACGTAAGTCTACATGCATGTTGTAGCATAGAGCCATTAGGGTAAATACAATCCTTCTTGCACACACACAATTACTTTGAGAACTTTGTTTTGCATCTTTAATAATTGAATCCTTTGATTGTATGGGCATGTTTAATCTTGGTTAATGAATGATATGTTCATGTTTGCTTGAGTATTATTCATTCATTTGCATTTGGTTATGGATTTAGAATTGACTTGAAATGTTCTACTCCTTTTCTAAAACCCATTTCCTAAAATCATTTCAAAACAAAAAGAAACTTTTACTTTCAAAACAAAAATAAATCAATCGTCATTAAACACCAATCGCGCCGTTGCCGATTAGGTTGTTAATGATGATGTTGTTTTCAAAAGGAGTTAGTAGCGAGACCATTCTAACCGTTGTTGTTCGGTCTTCGCAAAAGCTCTATCCCATTTTCGAAAACTTATTCATTTCTCAAAAATAAACCGATTGTCATTAAACACCAATCGCGCCGTTGCCGATTAGGTCATTAATGATGATTTCATTTTCAAAAGGAGTTAGTAGCGGGACCATTCTAACCGTTGTTGTTCGGTCTTCGCGAAAGCTCAATCCTTTTTCAAAACCAAAAGGAGAACTACGTAGCTTTGATTTCCTCATTGCATCTGAGGATACGTAGGAGCGGGCCACGTCCCGTCAAGCACCCTTTTCAAAAAATACCAAAAAAAAATCTTTCTTTTCCCCGTCTTCTTTCCAAACGCTTTTCTCAAATAAAAAAAAGAAAAACGAAAAGAAATAGAACATCGTTTCAAATCAAACTTTGTCGAAACCACACATCAAATTAATGGTTCCCTTTCGGTAGAAAGGAGATGCGGGGTGCTTATACCTTCCCCGTGTCTAACCGACCCCCGAACCTACATCTCCTGATTTCGAAAAGACCACCCGCCTTGTATAAAAAGACGTTTTTTCAATGTTTTCGTCTAAAAACTAAAATATTGATGGCGGCTTCATTTATCTTCCACGTTGTACATCGAGAAATCCAAACCGGATTTTTCGGGGTGCAACAATGATCAACTTTTTGGTATTAATAGAATATAATGAAGTCTTTTGGTTTGATTCCATTACAGAGGCGCTACTTGGGATCATTCTTAAGGAAGGCAACATAACCAGACTAACGAACTACCATATTATCCGTCTATGCAACATTATCTTCAAGCTTGATTAACCCATTGTAGAGCATTTTCATTCCAAAGAAAGACACTCTAGACAAATTCCATCTTGACTCAAAGTGGTGCATTAATTTCATGCATCACTCTTGGGCCAAAAAGGCAACATTGCTTTTAAAATTGATCTTGAGGAAGTGTGTGATAGGTTCAACTTGGATTTACTTGACTTGATGTTTAAGGAGTTTGGTTTCCCGATCACTACCAATCTCATCGTTAGTCAGTGGCGGACCCAGGACCCCGGGGTCAGGGGTGTCAAATTTTATAAATACAAAATTTGCTAAAAATATAATTAAAAACAACTATAATATATTTAAATAAATAAGTTATACATTTCATAATTGTCCTCTACGTAATTTCATATTCTGAAATCGTTGAATAATAAGCTTAAAGTAAATTTTATTGAATACATCACTCTCAATGTATGTCACCAGACAGTCATTCATCCATGTATCCCCCATCCGGTTACGTAACCTATTCTTCACATATACCAAATCAATTGGGGATTTCACATATACCAAATCAATTAGGGATTTCACATATACCAAATCAATTGAGGATTTCACATATACCAAATCAATTAGGGATTTCACATATACCAAATCAATTGGGGATTTCACATATACCAAATCAATTGGGGATTTCACATATGCCAAATCAATTGCAATTTCTAATACTAATACCAAATCAATTGGGGATTTAACAAAAATTAGGGTTTTCAGTTTTCACATAAATTAGGGATTACAGTTTAAGGCTTACCAGAGAGAAGAGGAGAAGATGAAATGAAATTTGTTGGGTTGCTGGTTGAGACTCGCAGAAGAAGAGAGAAGAGAAAGCTGAGTTCAGAGTTCAGACTTGCTGGAAGAGAGAAGAGAGAAGAGGGGTCGTCTGTGGTGGTGGTGGTCGTCGCGTTGGTGGGTGGTGTCGTCAGCCGTGGTGGTGGTCGTCTGTGGTGCCGTGGTGGTGTGGTGGTCGTTTGGTTTGGTGGTGCCGTCAGCTTTCAAAATGGTTCGCTGAGTTTTTGTTTCTCAAAATGAAACGCGAGAGAGAGAGAGAGGGGGGGGGGGGGGTAAGTGAGTGTTGGGTCTTTGGTGCAAATGGGTGCAAAACTTAGTCTACTAGTGTAATTTGAAATTTTCAGGGGGTTCAAAAAAAATTATATAGGGTGGTAAATGCAATTTTTTTTCAGGAGGTTCAACTGAACCCCCTCAGCTATAGGTGGGTCCACCCCTGTCATTAGCTATGTTAGATCTTGTATCTTGGTCCTTCTTAATCTCACTCTCTTTCATCATCATCTTTCAAATTTATAATCATTTTCTCTCTCTTTCCCCTCTTATATTTTGTGATGGAAAGGATGAAGGGGAGGAGAGGATCCAAACACGTACTTTTACCATATTTTAAAAAAATGCGGTTTTATTTTCTATGATTGAATATTAAATTATAAAGTATACACTTCCATTATGTTTACTAATGAAAAGATGGATTGCGATTCTCTACTATCACCTCTCTCTATCATCTTGTAATTCTTTTTAACTTTTATAAAACAAAATAATTTAAGAGTTAGGATTGAGGATTTTATTGATCCAATGATTCCTATGAAACTTGACTTTTGTAACTGAGTGAATCGTGGTCATGAAGAATAGGCAATTCCATTGTATCCGTCATTTTTATTTTGTTTACTATGTATTTTTTCGAATATTCATATTGTTAGATAAATTTGTTAAATATAAAGAATCATATTTGGTAGTTAAATGAACTGTTAGTTTATTTTAATCCTTTGAAAATCAAAATTGATTATTGTCTTTATTAATATTAATATATTATTAATAATCACATTTATTTAATAAAAGCAAAAATAGAAAAAGAAAATTAGGAAACAAAGAAATTAATTGATGAAGACAATTATAAGTATTGATAAGTATTGAGTAGATACATATATAGGTATAGATAATTGTATTTATTAAATAAGAATGAAAATGAAAACAAAACTTTAAAACCTAAAAAGTTACTTATCTTAGGCAATTATGGGCCTGTTTGATTATATTTTGTTTTTTAGTTTTTGAAAATTGTTTTACAAAACAATTTTTAGAAACTCTAACAATTCTTTTTTACAAACCAAACTAAAAACTTTAAGAATTCTGGTTTTTAAAACTAGTTTTGTTTTTTCACTTATAAAACTGAAAAACTCAATTCAAAACAGCCACCACCTATTCTCATTTTTTAGTTTTAAAAACATTAAAATGGAAATAGTTTTTAAAAACAGTTTTACAAAACATAGCAAGCAAATAAGTTTTTTTGTTTTTAAGTTTTTGAAAATTAAAAAGTGTCTTAAAAACGGAATTCAAAGGCTCTATATTTTATGCATAAGTATTGAATAGTTATATAAGTATAGATAATTTCATTTATTAAATAAGGATTAGTCAAAAAAATTATTAAAAATTAAATAAAAATAAAGAACCTGAAAAGGTAGTTTATATATATATATATATATATTGTAGATAATAATTTTTGAGATCCCCAGAATTTATCTGTTTGTTTTATTATCAAGAAATATAGCATTTGTGACAACTAAAGTAAAAAAGTTGCAAGGGATTAAGTTCAGCGCATTCACTTCATTTTCAGTCCTAAGGTGGAGTATTTACACATGCCACACAAAAATTGGATCATACACACATTTAAATTCTAGAAAGACCCAACTACAGAGGAACTAGCAACCAAACCAGAAACAAGAGCAACCAAAAGGGCACTACTATAAGTAGTTGGTTCACCCTGCATTGGGTTGTTCCTAAAATCATTATATGTCTCATTAAAAAAAGGACCACCAACTAGAGCTCCAAATGCCACATTAGGATTAGGATGAATTGAGTCATACCACTTGAATCCATCTCTACAACCAGTTTTAGCATAAACTGGAATTGAAGATCCTCTATGATGTATATATTTAGGATAATTATTTCCATATCCTACTAAATAACTCATTCTCATAGGATTTTCGCCTAACACATATTCTAATTGAGAAATGGCAAATTTGCGGAGATCTTGTGGAGTATATAATTTCCCACTACAATATAGAGTTTGAGTTTGAGATGTTAACATGTAATCACTATAGAGAACGGATAAGAATGCAGAAGCCACTGAATGTTGCAATGAGTTCCATTGTACCACCCAGATTAGCCCACCTGTTTTGCAATGAAAGTTTGTGTGAGTAACAAAAAAAAGGTTTTAAAAAAGGTTCGTGACCGCGACCTAGCTGCGACATTGAACATTTTTATATCTACGTGATCGCAAGGCGATACATTTAAGGCGCATCAGCTGCCATTGACTGCAATTCTCTGCAATATCGTGAATCGTGCCATGGCAGTGACCCTTACAACGATTTTAAAATTGCGGTAACAAATGTTTTGAAAACCGAACTGGACATCGAATCGGTGAGACCTCTGGGTCATGGTTCAACCGTTTTAAACTATTGAAACCCGGATAAAACTGGAGTCGACCCGCTCAAGTAACTAAACCGGAGACAGTGTTGGGCCATGGTTTAATCGGTTGAACCGTTCGATTGGTTCGGTTTTTAAAACACCCGCAACAACTATTATGCAACCATAGAGGACATTACAATTTGATATTTTTTTTTCTTTTTATCATCTTTAACATAATTAGCATAAAATGCAAGCCTTTTAATTAACAAAAATGAACATACAGATTATGGAAATGTTATAGGGAAGAAATCAATCATACTTTCGGTTCTGTTGGTTGTGGCTGTTGGTGAATCTGGTAGAAGCTTGCACATGAGAATTTCAGCTGTTTGTCTGTACATCTGAAGATCAAGGTTCTCTGCTTCTGGGATATCTCTAGCACCAAAGAAATTTACTCTGGACAAAAGAACCTAATTCAATGTCACAAAATGCATGAGAAAATCAGTCACAATAATGTATATGCCTAGTTCATTCAAGAACACAGCACCATAATTCATACCTGAGTTGCAGCATGTTTATCATCCCAACTAAACCATGATAAACTTCCTAAATTACCAAATTCATTCCCATTCTTTTCTGTCACATAAGTTAAATATGTTGGATCCTTTGTTGCATGATAAAGCCAACTACCTGCCCATAAGAGTTCATCTCCATAACCAGATGAGTTATAGTATTTCCCCACTTGAGGGATGCTGACACTATAGGAAACTCTGTATGTATCAGCAAAAATAAATAGTTGTTGAGCATGTCCAAGGAGAATCTCAGAATAAGTGAGATTTATCTCTTTAAAAACTAGAGATGCTGAAGCCAACGCAGCTGCAGTTTCTGCAGCAACTTCTGTTCCTGGAAACGATGAGTTCACTTGAGTTAGTGGCCTTTCCTCAGTCATGTTTTCTGGCCTTTCCCAACAATTGTGGTCCACCTCAGGATCTCCTACCTTCATACACAAATTTAGAAGTTTTAGAAAATAACAAATTTAGATATTCTTGATAAAACTCATATGAGATAAAAGTAGAGAAAGGTAATAGACAAATATTATTGATGGTCGATCAATTGAATTAACCATGAATACAACTCTCTCTCTCTCTATATATATATATATATATATATATATATATATATATATATATAAAAGTAGAGGTGTCAATTTTGACCCAGCTCAGCACGCCGGCCTAATCAGTGCTCAATGTTGGGGCTTGGCTTAGAAAAAGAGGCCCAAAAAGAACCGAAACATTTTGGCCTAGCCAAGTTGATCCGTGGGGTCTAACAGGCCTATTTTTTTATGTTTTTTTTTAACATCTTTTGTGTTTTCCTTTGTTAAAAATTGGGTTGTGCCGGCCCGTTGGCCCAGTGTTTTGAACTGGGCTAAAGAAAAACACAGCCCAATATATAACTGGACTGGCTCAGCTCAGCCCGTTTTTGCACTTTGGTCCATTAGGTCGGGCTGGGCCGGGTCAGGCAGCCCAGTTTGACAGGTCTACATATAAATCTATAGTTTTTTTGGCCTACTAGATGAAATGGAAAATAAACACCACGCGCGCATACACACTACCACCGCTCATATCCGGGTACGAACTCGCGAGCTGACATCCCGATGTCGCTGAAATTGCCAAGACAAACAAGAGGGACCTACATATAAATCTATATGAAAATGAAGAAAAATAACCACTAACAATGATAACTAAGATAGCTAACTCTAAACTAAACTACTAACAAACTATAAACAAACTTATCTCTAATAATCTCAACCGACCAATCACATTTTAAGTTCTTAAAGTTCATAGCCAAGTTTTATAGCTCAGAACCGAAAAAACTGAAAGCAGAAACTTGAAGAAAAAAAAAGACCTGAATGTAGAGCACATCAGCAAAAGGATGTGCACTAACAAGATAATCGGTGATCCACTTAAGCGAGTCTAGTGCATATTGTAGTTGCTTCACAGCATCCATGTGATCTCCATATTCAAGAATCGCCCAAGACAACACCGTGGCAGTGAAAGCCATTGGAAACCCAAATTTCATGAGGTCACCAGCATCATACATTCCTTTTGATAAATCCAAATTCACTTCACTCCCATCTTGTAACCCTGAATCCCCTCTCCACTGAACCCTGTTATTCTTCAGCTTACCAGCTGCATGCAAACAAAACAACCCCCTAAAAGCATTTAATTAAATTGCTTATGGTATATACACCGTTCATATTTCCAATATTAGGTTTAGATTCGAACAGAATACCTTTCTGGACGTCGAAAAATTGCAGGGCCAATTGAAGAGCAGATGCATATTTGTGAACGACGTTGGTGGGTTGAGTTGAATGAGAGTGATGATGAAACTGAAACTTGGTTATGATAGTAAAAACACCAGCACCTACAACTAGCACTGCGACGATGGACACTGTTAACCACCAAAACAAGGCACTTCCGTAGTACTTTTTGTTAGTTTCACCAATCTTTTGTTCCATTTGATTCTCAGGGAATTGGAAACAACGTGGTTATTGTTTGTTATTTGTGTTCGGAAGTCATGGTGGTTTGTATTTGAAGGTAGAAGCGCAATAGGAAAATGGTGGATAGTGAGACAAAGTAGTCCTTCATCTAATCTTCTTTGTTGTTGTAAAACGTAAGCGTCACAGTGACGACACATAACGGAGAGAGAATATTATTATGGCGCCGGAGAACGATGCTACTGAGAAGAAACAGACAATGATTCCAGGTTCTGCAACCGGTAGTAGGTATTCGGCACTACACCTTTTTTGTTTTTCCCCTCTACGTGCTCAAAATCAAGGTTTTGAAAACAGGAACGACATCGAACCAATATTGAGGCCTCTAGGCTATGGTTAACTGTTTTGGTTCGCTCACTTGGATGAAATTATTGTCCAAATGCTAAAATGATCCGACCGTAAACTATGTCGGTTCATGGTTAACTATGTCGGTTGATGGTTGAACCGGTTAAATCACTCGATTGGTTCAATTTTTAAAATATCCCTCAAAATATTTATTTTTTTACTTTATGAAAATAGTATTATTACTCAATCATAGGAGGCATAGAGTTTTTTTTTACAAAAAGGAGGCATAGAGTTACCCCTTACATTTACATTATCTATCGAAATATTTTTTTGGTTAAATTACAATTTTGGTTCTTAATTTTTGACTTTGGTTTCACTTTGGTCCTTTATCTTTTTTTTTTCTCGTTTTGGTCCTTCATCTTCTATTTGTGTCATTTTGATTCTTTTTGGTATTTTCCATCCATTAACTTAACAAACGCCACACTGGCAGTTAAATGCTGACGTGGCGTCTTAAGTGTCAAGGCTGACTTGGAACTCATTAAGTGATGTGGCAAATAGGAGACCAAATTGAAACTTAAAAAAAACATAAGGGACAAAATTGACACAAACACAAAACCTTCATCTTCTTTCTCCAAACACCATCTCCATCTCTATCTTCATCTTCCCCGGCTAGCCACCACCACCTCCGGTGAGCCACCACACCACCACCACAAATTAATCACTCTTCAACTCTTATTTCCTACCCTCTCCCATTACAAGAAAAACGCGTTTTTCCGGCGGGAAAAATTCGCCGGAAATGCACCAAATCCGCCGGAAAAGTGACATTTCCGGCGGATTTTTTCCGCCGGTAAAACGCTCGTAGGTAACGGTTTCCGGCGGAATTTCCGCCGGTAATTTCCGGCGGATTTTTCCGCCGGAAATTTTTATTTTTATTTTTAAAAAATTCCGCCGGAAATTCAAAAAATCCGCCGGAACATTTCCGGGGAATTTTTGAATTTCCGGCGGATTTAAAAAAAATTAATTTTTTTTCTTCGAATTTTATATTTAAATAAATAAGACGTAATAGAAAAAAATTAGAATGAGAAGTAATAGAATTAGAAGGAAGAAAAATTAGAATGAATAAAAATAAAAGAGAGTTGTGTAAAACAAAGAATGAATGAGAGTATGAGAATGAAGAAATAAGAATAAGTGAGAAGGAAGAAGAATGAATAAGTGAGAATGAATGAGAAGGAAGATGGTGTAAAAAAAAGATTGAAAGAGAGTATGGAAAAATGATATAGGAGAGAATAAGAATGAAGAAGTGAGAAGTAATAAATATGAATGAGAGTATGAAAATGAAAAAATAAGAAGAAGTGAGAGGGAAGAAGAATGAATGAGAAAGAAGAAGAAGAGAGAAATGTAGAAGGGTGTAGGAGAAAGTGAAAAGGAAATAAGAGTGAAATGAGAGAATGAGAAGAGTGTATGAGAAAGTTTTATTTATAGGAAGCTGACAACGTTCCGGCGGAATTTATAACACTTCCGGCGGATTTTTCAAATTTTTTATTATTTTTTTAACAATAAATCCGCTGGAAATTCAAAAAAAATCCGCCGGAAATGTTCCAGTGACATTTCCGGCGGATTTATTTTAAATAAAAAAAAATTATTATTATTTTTTTAAACCGGTTAAATCACTCGATTGGTTCAATTTTTAAAATATCCCTCAAAATATTTATTTTTTTACTTTATGAAAATAGTAGATTTATTACTCAATCATAGGAGGCATAGAGTTTTTGTTTTTTTTACAAAAAGGAGGCAGAGTTACCCCTTACATTTAAATTATCTTATGGAAATATTTTTTTGATTAAATTACAATTTTGGTTCTTTATTTTTGACTTTGGTTTCATTTTGGTCCTTTATCTTTTTTTTTTCTCGTTTTGGTCATTCATCTTCCATTTCTGTGTCATTTTGGTCCTTTTTGGTATTTTCCATCCATTAACTTAACAGACGCCGCGCTGGCAGTTAAATGCTGACGTGACGTGGCGTCTTAAGTGTCAAGGCTGACTTGGAACTCATTAAGTGATGTGGCAAATAGGAGACCAAATTGAAACTTAAAAAAAACACAAGGGACCAAATTGACACAAACACAAAACCTTCATTTTCTTTCTCCAAACACCATCTCCATCTCTATCTTCATCTTCCCCGGCTAGCCACCACCACCACCACCACCACAAATTAATCACTCTTCAACTCTTATTTCCCAACCTCTCCCTCAAACCCAAAACCCCCGGTTTCTCAAACTTAATCCCTAACCACTCCCTCAAATCCACTATGTCATCTCTCCTCTCCTACCTCTGTACATGTGCGATTGTCACTGTAAACATATCTGAAATTAAAACGAAGGAAGAGGATGGAGATTTTTGGGAGGTTCTTCAATGGCCGTTTGATTATTTTTAGGGTAAAATATGTTTTTGGTCCCTACAAAATCGGGTCCTTTTAAGTTTAGTCCCTACATTAACGAAATAGGCGTTTTGGTCCCCATCTTATTTTTCCGTTTTCATTATTAGTCCCTACCGTTAAATGATGCCGACTAGGCTAACATTTTTATGATTTGTCATGTACATGTGGCTTTTTTTTATCTACATGGCACAATTAAATTAGGTGTCATCAGCATTTTTATCTACGTGGCTTTTCTTTTTTTCCTTTTTAACCAAACATTTATGTTTTATTAAATTTGTTGTTTTTTAAAAATAAAAAAAATGCTCTTCTTCTTCCCTCTCTCTGCTGCGCTAGCTTCCATGGAAACCTAAAAAGCTTCACTCCTCCATTCGCGTTCTCCCTCATCTCAGTGTGGCAAGCCCCCAAATTCCACATACTAACTCGAAATTGGCCTCTGATTTCGATTCCATCCTTAGTTCTGTCGATTGTGGCTTTGTTTAATTGATTTTCATCACACCCACTAAACCCCAAACGGACAAACTCAGTCCCTCTCTCACTGTTTCGGTCCCTCTCTCACTCTCTCTCCTTATCACGCTGTCCCTTCTTCCTCTCTCCTTCACGCTTTAACTGTTGAATGAAGAAGCATCTGATACAGATTTGAATGAAGAGTGTTGAAGAAGAATGCTTTTTTGTTGAATCCGATGATGTTGATGGGGTGAAAGGGTAATTGTTGATTAAAGATGATGGTGTTGATGATATTGAGGAATCGTTGGTTTTGATGTTGATGAATGAAGAAGCATCTGTTACATATTTTCTATATTGATGAATCGTTGGGTTTGATGGTGTTGAATGAAGAAGCATCTAATACAAATTTGCTTTTTTTTGTTCCTTTTGATACAGATCTGCTTCCATTTGCTTCCATCGTGTGGGTTGTGGGGGAGTTGGAAGAAGAAGGAAGAAGAACAGTTTCTGGGTTGTTTTCTTTCTGAGTTGTGCGCTAGTAGTGAAGGAAGGAAGAACAGTTTTTTTATAAAAAACACAATTCAATAGAAAAGTTTGGTAAAAAAAAAATTGAAAAGCCACATGGATATGACACCTAATTTAACTGTGCCACGTAGATAAAAAAAAGCCACATGTATATGACATATCAGAAAAATGTTAGCCCAGTCAGCATTATTTAACGTCAGAGACTAATAATGAAAACGGAAAAATAAGTTAGGGACCAAAACGCCTATTTGGTTAATGTAGGGACTAAACTTAAGGACCCGATTTTGTAGGGACCAAAAACATATTTTACCCTTATTTTTATTGAAAGGATAAATAAAATTAAGTAATACTCAGATTTTCATTGAAATAGATCTGAAACGAATATGAAACTGATTTGGAAACAAATTTGAGAAAACAAAAACGAATCAAACATGAATTGAAAATGAAGATGGAGAAGTTAGGGATTATGTTTGAGAAATTGGGGGTTTTGGGTTTGAGGGAGAGAGGGAAGAATGATTGATTTGTGATGGTGGTGGTGATGATGGCTCGCCGGAGGTGGTGGTGGCTCGCCGGAGAAGATGAAGATGGAGATGGAGATGGAGATGGAGATGGTGCTTGGAGGAAGAAGATGAAGGTTTTGTATTTGTGTCAATTTGGTCCCTTATGTTTTTTTTAAGTTTCAATTTGGTCCCCTATTTGCCACATCACTTAATGAGTTCCAAGATAGCTTTGACACTTAAGACGCCACGCCAGCATTTAACTGCCAGTGTGGCGTCTGTTAAGTTAATGGATGGAAAATACCAGAAAAGGACCAAAATGACACAGAAATCGAAGATGAGGGATCAAAACGAGAAAAAAGAAGATAAATGACCAAAGTGAAACCAAAGTCAAAGATAAAGAACCAAAACTGCAATTTAGCCTTTTTTTTATAAGCAATGTTAGTGGGGTGGGGGAATGTTAGTTTCCGGGAGTTGAACTCGGGACCTCCTTCTTGCACTCATTTGGTGCACTCATTCGATATCCCTTAGCTCACCAACTGAGCTACCTACTTGGGATTAGTCTTTTTTTTGACTAAAAATAAGGTCGATTACATCAAAAACAATACAAATTTCATGCTGCAAAAACTGAAAAGGATGAATCTGCGAACAAGCTCACAACTCCAAGTAAATAGCATAAAATGGCAAAATGCCTACAAAAGTGACAAAATTAAAGCAACCAAAGTACCCGCCTCTAGATCTGTATTCGGGAGGTCCCAGGTTCAAATCCCCAATATTCCCCTTGGGGGAGGTAAATGTAATTATCTTCGTAAGAGCTCAAAGAGCCCGAAGGTCTTCCCAGCCTTGGATTGGGCGTAAAAAAAACTATCAAGTGTTTTAGCTTAGGTTGGCTTCTAAAGTGTAAGCTATTTGGAAAATAGTGGAAATACTCTTTGAGTGTGAGGCCATCCCCTCACCCTAAAATTTATGTAAAAAAAAAAAACGTTTCACAGTATAATTCACGCAACAATTAGCCTCTCTCTCTGATGGGATTACGGCAAGTGTACTGGATCGTTGCAAGTAATAGTACGGAAAGACCGAGTATCGAACTCAGGGACTGCGGTTAATTATCAGTTTAACAAGTGAACTTCTAAATTGAAAAGGGACTAATTTGGATTTGTTTGACAAGAAATTAAAGTGAAAAGCAATAAATATATTTTTGTGATTTTAATTTAAGGATAACAAAAACACAAGTGTGAATTTGTATGAATTAAAAAGTGTTGGGGACGAGCTTCAATTTACTTCACTCTTATATCTAACGAATCAAACGTGTTATTAAACTCATTATATGATCTATGATCAAATTGTTATAATTATTCTAATCCTAATTCCTCAGGTAAGAGAACCATTATTCCTAATGAAAATCTCTAATTCCTTAGGTGACCTTACAGAGAAATAAGCAGTAATAACAACAATTATCATATGATTCTGAATACCAATGACTATTCCTAGACAATAGGAAATTTAGAGACATAGAAATAGAAATAACAAGAGAAAAGATCAAACTAGAGGGAGAAGCTGACAACATTGATGCTCCAATGACTTGTTCCCAAGCTTGATTCGGGCAAGCCTTCAATGTGATCTGGAATCTTTTGTAAGTCTCATAGAGCGACTCACCCTGTTTTTGCTCAAAACTATTGATTTCTCCCCTCTTCTTAATGAACATGGAAGGAGGGAAAAATTGTTCAAGAAATTTGTCTTCAAGATCATTCCATGTAGTGATGCTTCCTTCAGGTTGTGAATCAAACCACTCCATGGCTTCATCCTTTAGAGAGAATGGAAAAAGCCTCAGTTTTTTAGCTTCATCAGTATTACCATCCACTTTCACTGTTTCACATAGTTGTGCAAAATTGGTGAGATGCTTGTTTGCATCTTCACATGGTCTGCCACCAAATTGCATCTCCCTCAATTCACGGAACAGTCCTGGATTGATCTCAAACCTATTCACGGTTACCGGTTGATGAGCAATTGGTAACCTCTGCCTGTTTGTGTCACGATTCCCATAGTCTCCAAGAGTACGTCTCACTGGTGGGTCAGCCATATCCTCAATCACAGGAATCTCAGATACAATCTCTACTTCTCTTACTGCTTCTTTTTCTTCGAGTTTCCTTTCTCTTGTAGCCTTTCGATTAGCCTTTGCAGTCTTTTCAATTTCTGGATCAAAGAGAAGGTCAGCTGAGGCAGTGCCTCACATAAACAAAGTTAGAGCAAGAGTAAGTGATTAAGAGATAAAAATAAAATAAAATGACAGAAATTAAAATTCAATCAAGAAATTAAAAATTAAGCTGATAAAAATTTGGCAGTCCCCGGCAACGGCGCCAAAAACTTGATGGGATCACGGCAAGTGTACCGGATCGTTGCAAGTAATAATACGAAAAGACCGAGTGTCAAACTCAGGGACTGCGGTTAATTATCAGTTTAACAAGTGAACTTCTAAATTGAAAAGGGACTAATTTGGATTTGTTTGACAAGAAATTAAAGTGAAAAGCAATAAATATATTTTTGTGATTTTAATTTAAGGATAACAAGAACACAAGTGTGAATTTGTATGAATTAAAAAGCATTGGGGACGAGCTTCAATTTACTTCACTCTTATATCTAACGAATCAAACGTGTTATTAAACTCATTATATGATCTATGATCAAATTGTTATAATTATTCTAATCCTAATTCCTCAGGTAAGAGAACCATTATTCCTAATGAAAATCCCTAATTCCTTAGGTGACCTTACAGAGAAATAAGCAGTAATAACAACAATTATCATATGATTTTGAATACCAATGACTATTCCTAGACTAGAGATAAACAGATTTCAATTTTCAAGCATATGTAATTCAAACTTCCATTCATAATCACATTTCATAAATCATCCTAAGGGTGATCAAATCCTAGAAAGCGTTAAAGACAGAGATTGAAACATAAATCATAACATTCATTCAAATAATAGAGGTTTGATTCAACAACATAAAAGATTCATGAATTGTTACTCATCCCCAACAATAGGAAATTTAGCTAGACATAGAAATAGAAATAACAAGAGAAAAGATCAAACTAGAGGGAGAAGCTGACAACATTGATGCTCCAATGACTTGTTCCCAAGCTTGAATCATCAACGAAGGTCAGCGGAGTGCGAATCCTTGCCGTCACGGACTTCAAAGCGCAAAACGAGACTGTTCCCAATGATCAGAATAACCTAAAATTCGAGTTATGGGCTTAAATATGAGTTGAGTAAGTGACCCATCGCCTGGCGAGCAGGATCCATCGCCAGGCAACCTGCAGGGAAATAGCTGAAACTGCTTCACCATCACCTAGCGAGCTCGACTGTCGCCTGGCTATCGGACAGCAATGACCGCCATCGCCTAGCGAGACACTCCCATCGCCCGGCGAGCCGTAGGCAAAATCAGCGCTGAAAAAACTGCTTTCTCATCGCCTGGCGAGCCATGCCATCGCCAGGCGAGCCGAAGTGAACTTTTCCTTTTTTTGTATCTGTTGAAACACTAGGTAAGCTCCTATCATAGCTAGGCGAAGGACAACAAAAACACACGAATTAAAGGTAACAAGTATCTCAAAAACACATAAACAAAAACCAAATTCAATCTAAAAGCTAACAAACAAAAATCAAACTATTACGATCTTAAAACACACTATAATTGAGAAAAATTTAAGAAACACTAATTAAAAACTAGTCAAACTATACATATAATGCAGAGCAATCTCTCTCTCTCTCTCTCTCTCTCTCTCTCTCTCTCCCTCTCTCTCTCTCCACAATTAGAAGTTGAGTGAACCATGTCAACAATAATTCTACTCTATGAAACTCCGATACTTCAAAAAAGAAAACGTATGTGTCGGATACTCATCGGATACGATACGCACTCGATACTTCCCAATACTTCTAAAATATTTCTTCAATACATATTTTACCAGCTAAAGATATGACTGTCACATTGATATGACATATCTTCGATACATTCATAGTAGAAATTAGGGATGGCAAAACGGGCTTAGCCCGCCGGGCCAACCCGCTAGCCCGCCAAAAAATGGCGGGTTGGGTTGGTGATTCACCTCGCCAACCCATTGTAGCCCGCCCCGCCTAACCCGCCAACTCGGAGGGCCACAAGCGAGGCGGGGTGGCTCGCCAAGTTTATTTTTTTATTTTCCCTTGTTTTTAACTATTTCAAATTATTTTTTAATATTTTTTGGCGGATTGTAGTGAGCCGCCATTTTTATTTTGTTTTTGGCGTGCTTGGGTGGGCTAACCCGCCTCTTTTAAGCCCCAAAAGTATGCTTTAAATACATTTTTTTATTTGTTAATTTTAATGGCAGGCTGGCCCGCCAAGGGGCAGGGCGGGCTCAATTTCTCAACCCAATATCTTTTGGCGGGCTGGCCCGCCCCGCCCAATTTTGCAGGCTCACGGCGGGGGCGGGCTGGCCTGCTTTACCATCCCTAGTAGAAATAACATATTCTAATAAGTGTGGGGAAAATATATGTAAATGTCCACTTGTTATGATTGCAAAGTAATTTTTTTCTACATTGTGATAATCATATCAACTACTAGTATGTTTATGTTATAGTAATGTGCAATGTTTTAAAACTCGGCCGGTAACCAACTCGGTAAGGGTACTGGGTCACTGGGTCAAGGGTCAGATAGAATGGTCAACAGTTTAACCGCATAACCGGTTTTTAGATAATATATTACAATATTTGTAAGAAATATCAAAGTAATATACCGGTTTTTAAGGCATAACATACACTTGATATAGAGGCCTCAATATATACCGGTTTTTCAAAGTATTTGAGTCATAACAAGTATTTGAGGCCTCTATAATGAGAGAGTGAGAGGAAACAATCATGGACATAGATCACAATCATGAATGGTCAAGATTAAAACAAAAAGTCATGTGACTTTTTTATTAAGTGGTCATGTGACCACTAACTAACTTCCAATCATAACCACTCATGTATTGTTATATCGACAAGATTTATTCCTCTCACTCTCTCATTATATCATACATTATAAAAAGAGTAATGTTATTTAGCCAAAATGTTCTAATCAAAAATAGCCAAAAACCAAGTTACAACACCAATTAACCAAGTTTTATAAAACATTGAAAAAACAGGTTGGTTAATGACTTATAAAACTTGGTTAATTGGTGTTGTAACTTGGTTTTTGGCTATTTTTGGCTGAAACATTTTGGCTAAATAACATTACTCATATATATATATATATATATATTGAATTTATACACAAACAAATATAAAAAGTATGTTTAATAACCCTTTCGTACTTTATTAATTACAACAATTCCTTGGGAACTCAACTTTCCGTCTAAACTAGTAATTTAACCGTGCGTAAGTTATACTATATGGTCGGTGTATTACCATGAAGTCATAATAGTAATTTGGAAGATATTCATAAGTTGTGAGCAATGTCCAAAATGTATGATTTGAAATTCAAAGTGGAATATGCATTCCCGTTGACAATCAGAATTACATTGATCCATAATAATGTATTTGGACATTAGAGGTAAAAACATTTTTTTAAAAAAAATGATTTTTTTTTAAAAAAAAGATTATTTTTTTTAAAAAAGAAAAAGAAAAAGCTGCTGACAGCGCGTCAGCGTGACAGCGTGTCAATTTTAATTTTTTTAAAAAGCTGAAAAAGCTGTTTTTTTGTCTTTTAGTGGCGAAATGACCATTTTACCCCTAATTTTTGACAAATAGAAAAATTTTAAGATGTCTAAAAATGTAAAAGTGCTAGCATTGGTTTTTATTATAGTAGAGTAGATCTCTAAGTTTGTCACCAAATATTTCAATATCTATTAATTCCAATTTTTTACATGAAATAAAATAGTTTAAATGATCACTTGCTATATTTCTAATGTGCAATGTTACTCATTCACTTAAACATTATGTATGTTATGACAAGCATCGAAAACATAATTTGATAAACCAAAAAACCATACACCCGGCCAATGGATGCATGCTGCGCCATTTCTCACAACTCAAAGTCAATGAATAAATGAGTTGTGTATTAGGTGAAGGTAGATAAGAAATGGATGAACATTAATAAAACCTATTTGAATCTAATCACCAGATTTTCTGTATTCAGGCTTCAGTTCATACGTGCCTTGATTAGCTCCTTTGTTATTGTAGACACATAGATCTTTGAGTATATCTTTCAGAAATTGTTCAGGTTGGTCGGTTTCATTTATGAGGTTTTTGAGACTCCAATTTGGCTGTTGTTCAAATAGCTTAAACACGATCTCTTCCATTTCTCCACGGTCTCTTCTTGTTCTCTTCGTATCTGTTCCTCGGGCTGGAGCTTTCTTCTTTTCACTAGGTCCAGAAGCCAAAAAACTGATCATCCCCGGCATCGGCCTCATATGAGCTCCAGTATCATTGTCAATAACCTGTATCTGTCTACTTTTGACCATATATTTGTTTGTCCTTTCACGACATAGTTTCCCATAGAGTTCAAGGCTTTGATTATGGGGCCTCATGTCAAACTTGTTTAGTATCTTTCCCTCCACAGAGATCTTTCCTTGTGTTGTGTCTGAAAACACAGACATAGGAACTAAGTCTTTAGACATATCCATAGCATAACATCTGGGTATATGTCCAGCTTCGGTTCCAGCCAACTCCATAGTAAATTGGGGAGGAGAATCGTCGTTGACGTCGTTAGAGTTAAGTGGGTCGATGGAGACGACGACCTTAGCGACAGGGCGGGATGGGTCAGTGTCGGAGTGGGAAAGAGAGCGAGAAACGACGGGTGGGCATTTCATCAACCAAACAGCTTTCTCCGCTTTTGACGTGTCCACATAACCATCCTTCTCACTCTGCTTCTTCTTGTATGTCCATTGCTGCTTCTCCATGAATCACTTGCTATATATTTTATTACCTTCACAACAAAATGAACCGACCACTTTGGTTACTAACTTTGATACATGGCAAAATCATTGAAATAGTGTAGTTCATTCTGTTTAACGCATTTGATTTGATTTTCCAGATATATTGAAACATGAAAATGATGCTAACAATGAAATGCAGTCAAGTGAAATCATAATTTATGAAACTATAAGCACATTAGAAAGATCGATCGAATTGTGTTATACTTTTGATTTTCCCGGAATCAATATTGGATAAACAAAGCTCTCGCTATGAGGCGTTGATTGTGTGAATACACGTGGTAATATAAATAAGCATGCATGAGAAGAACCTAGTTGTATCTATAAATGAGGATGACTCGTGAGATGAATGAAAGGCAACCTTTTAACTTTTGTGGGTATCTATAAATAAGGATATACTCATTCTCCATGCATAGGTGGCACCCATTTGCTTATTTGAAGCCATGTACCTCGAGGTGGTTAAGACTAAAAATTTGTGCATTACTTTGAATTAATCAAAATACATATTTGATTTATTTTTCACACACATGCATTTGGTCTTCAAAATTTACTCAAGAATCCTGCTGCTCTTTCCTCTCTCTTTTTTGACTTTGTATTTATGCTTATAATAGCTAGATTTTGTACAAATTTGACGATCAGATAATATGGTGTAGAGTAGTGTTCTGGACTGAACCAAGAGGTCCATTTAGCAATTTCAGGAGGTGCATTTAGCAATGGATATGGATTGGGCCAATCACTTTGGCCCATATCCACAACATACAAGCCCAATCACGCTTGGACGGCTAAGATCAATTCCGCTTATCCGACGGTCTACAAACGGGCATGACTTCCTATAAATACCGGCTCGCATAGCCATTTACGAGGTACACACTATTCCCTTGCAAATTCACTAGCTTATTCTCATACTGACTTGAGCGTCAGAGTGGCTTTGCAGGTACCCCCCCGGGCGCTCACTGACCTCCTGTCAGGGCAACAAGAGACCTACCAACAGCAGCCGACCAAAATACAGATAGGTATAGAACATTGGCGACCACAGTGGGAGATATCTATCTTTCACATCATCACTACTCGAACTTTTCTCTTGCTACTCCATGGCACCTAGAGGCAGACCCCGGATCCAAAGCATTGCCATACCCGCACCCTGATCAGAGGGTACTCCTGAGGGCACCAGTCAGTCTGCCCAACCCTCGAATGTGAGTCAGCTTCTGGATCTCCTGGCCGATCGCACTCAAGCTATGCTGCAGCAGGAAGCTCGCCTGAGAGAGATTGAAAGGCGTGTGGCATCCCTACCTGTGCAGCCTCCACCCAGTTGGGGAAGACACTTGCATCGGTCTCCCCCTCGAAGGCATCTCGTCCATCATTCTCCCCCAAGGTGGAGGCACGTACATCGCTCTCCCCCTCAGCGGCGCGGGCATGGAGGATCAGGCTCACCTCCGAGGACCCCTCCATCCCCTCCAAATGATCGATACCTATCAACCTCACGACTCCTAATTCTCGTGAGAGGCCAAGGGACAGGGTCAATACCCGCCAGAGGAATCACCGAGGATCACCGTCGAGGAGATCCCCCGACCAGCGCAGGTATCGAGAAACTGACTATGAGGATACCTCCCCTCGCAACTCGATGAGGTTTTTCGATGAAGGACCCTTCACTCGAAGGGTGGATGAATGCCAAATCCGAAGGGCCTTGAAAAAGTTGCCAGCCCTCAAGATGTATGATGGAACCGGAGATCCAGACCGCCATCTGGCACACTTCTCCCTGATGATGCGCTATAGAGGCGCCAGGGAGCCTGTTCACTGCAAAATTTCCCTCCTCACCCTCAAAAATTCTCCACTAGAGTGATTTCAAGAGTTAAAACTGAACTTTATCTCCTCATGGAGGCAGCTGGCGAGAATGTTCACAGCTCGTTTCACCGCCTCTCGGTTGAAACCCAAATCTGAAGAAGTGCTAAGGGCCGTCAGACAGCATGACGATGAGACACTAAGAGAATACATTGAGCGTTTCAACAAGGAGGCCTCGTGTGTTTGAAATTTGGAAGACAGGCAGAGGTTATTTTGAATGAAAGACGGATTAAGAAAGGGAAGTCTTTTCCAGATGGATGTAGGTATCAATAAACCTAGGAACTTGGGCGAGTTCCTTCAAATGTCTCAGAAGTACATGGATTATGAGGAGGACAATATGGCTTACCGCGAGGCAGCCAAGGTCGGGGGCAACAAGGAAGACGCCCAGGAAGTCTGCCAGCGAAAGGTAACAGAAGGCGGGCATCGAGAGGCGCGCCTCCGCAAATTCACGGAGCTTACACCCCTCATCACGTCTCGGGCCAAGATCCTGGCCGAATGCGCTAACACTGAGTTCAAAAACATCAAGAGACCAGAGCCTTTGGTACTGAAAGATGGCCAGAACCCCTCGAAGAAATGGTGCCGCTATCATCGAAGCGAAGGCCACGATACCAATGGCTGTCGTGCTCTCAAGGACGATATTGAGGAAATGATTCAGAAAGGGAAACTGCTGCAGTACGTGAAAAAGGAGGAAGAACCAAATAGCTCACGCAAAAGAGCCCGATCCCCCAGGAGAATATCTAGATCCCCTAGGAAGGGGAAGGCCCCAGTTGGTGAAGGGGTCAAAGACGATGACATCGAATCTTCCGAGAAAGAAGACGCCTGTAAATCCAAGGGAAGGCCAGTGGCCATGGTGATTCACGGAAGCAACCCCCTTGATGATTGGTGTTATACCCTAATTTTGTCCGCCTAGGTCGAAACCCTAATTTTCCACAAAAATAAATAGTTTCAGAGGTGTGGCATTATTTTGAAAGGTGAGAAGTGCTATGGGCATGCATTTTTGAGTCTTGAAAGGAATTCCAAAGTTTTTAAATTCATTTTTAGGGTTGGGATGCACTTCGGGGCAAAATTAGGGTTTTTTGGGCAAAAAGGGTATTTTGGTCATTTTACCCAAAAAGTTAATTTCTCAGTAAAAATCACTGTGCAACTTTGGAGGAATTTATTTGGATCAAAATGAGTTGGGTCATATTTTTTATGCGCATGCATTGATGAATTTTTGCATAAAAAGTCAAACTTCAAAGAAAAGGGCAAAATGGGAATTTCATTCAAGGTGAGGTATCAAATCAATTTTGGGAATGGTGATATCATGGAATTTTGGGCCCAATGATTGATTCCTAGGATATGGCCTAAAGTGGCATGAATAATGAGGAATTATCTAGCCCATATTTTGTACAACATGACAACTTGCAATTCCACTCACTCTCTCTCCTCAATGCCGCAACCACTCTCTCATTTCCAGCCCATATTTTGTGCTTCTCCATGCCCTTGATCCATGTGAGTTGTATTCCTAGCCATTGATTAAAATTCTAGATCAAATCCTAGGCTACAACTTAGTGTGAAATGACCTAATTGCCCTCAACAATTTTTGTGCTACAAAAACTCACCCATTTCGCATATGATCAGCCCACTCTCACTCATTTGTGCTTTCTCATTGTCCCTAATCCATGTGCATTGCAATCTAGACCCTTGATTCAAATTCTATCTCAAATCTCAATGGTTTGCAAAAGCACAAAGTCTATTATACCCTTAATTTTGCATCTGATATAAAACCAAAAATAGGAGACCATCAAGACACATCATTCTCATTTTACCCTAGCACACAATCAGATCACAATTCCTCTCCCCCTCCCCTCTCAAACCCGAGACCACCTCCCACCATTTCCACCACCAATTCTTCAATTTTCAACCATCCAAACTTCATTATTCTTGATTCCTACACTAGATCCACTTCTAATCTTGCATTATCTTCAAAGTTCATCATCAAATCCTTCAAGATCAAGTGATTTTCGTGGGATTCAAGAGGAGGTTCAAGTGTTCTTGGTTTCTATTTTGATCTTCTTCTTCATTTCAAGCAAGATCTAGAGGTAAGCTCACAAACTCTTGCATTTTCTTTAATTTTCATTATGTAATCTCTCTTCTACTCCTCTTTCCTTCTTGAAAGAAGCTTTGAGGACTCATTTCAAACATTATTGGACAAGGACATTGGGAGCCTTGGGTGTTTGAGATTGGTCCTTGGCCTTGAAGAGAAGATTCTTGTGCATTTCTACACATTTTTCACTAAATTTCATGAAATAAAACATTGTTTTCCTCTTCTTTTAGCTTCGGCCATGTAGTGTTTTTTTTCTTGTTCATGCATTTCTTTGTTCATATCTTGTGTTGAGGTTGAATTTTTGGTGGGTTTATGCCTTACATAGCCTCGGGTTTGAGGATTAGAGACCTAGGGATTTTTGTTGCTTTTGTTTCTTTGATTTTGTGTTGAAATAAATGATGAAATAACAATTGTTTGAGCATGAAACGTATGCATAGGTCCTAGGGTTTATACTTATGAGCTCATTGATGTGATTTGGTTGCAAGAAATTGATGAAATTGTGCTTGATTTTGCCCATGATTGCATTCGGCCATAGGCCATGTCTTTTAGCCAAATTTTGCTCAAAACTTTGTTATTTTGATCTTGCATTTGTGTGTGCATTTGATTCAATTGTGTTTTTCACTTTTACCATTTCACATGTACCATTTCATTAATAATTTACTTTTCACTCTTTACCTTTACTAATTTTCAAAAATTACTTTCTACTCCAAGTAAAATAAATTTACCATTTCACTAACTTTTTACTAAAAGTTTTTACCACTTGCATCTTTGCATAAAAACCCCAAAACATTTTCTCACTTGCATTTCAAACTTTTTCAACTTTATAAAATAAACCCCAAAATACTTTTACCACTTTCAAGACCAAAAACATTTCATCTCATTTCCAAAACACCAAAACCCAAAAACATTTTACCACTTTCTTACCTAAACCTTTTACCAAAACATTTTCACCCTCATGCATCTTCATTCATCCCTATTTTATGCGACACTCTCATGCATCCTCTTATCTACTCATTCATACATTCATTCTTGTATGCTCATGCATTCACATGCTTGTCTAATCATGCCTCATTGCTCACATGTTCATTCACCTAACCTAGAATACTCTATGCCTATGATCAATTGTATTCCTTTGTTCTTGATGCCATTTGAATGTCTTGACTTAATTGTGCACAAACCCTTCTACACAATCATGTGCCCTTATAATACTATCAACATGTGTAGCATAGAGGCATATGTGCCCCTCTTGAGATTGCTTCCAACTTGTGTAGCAATTCCCCTTCACACACAAACACAATTGTTTTGAGAATTTTGTCTTGAATCTTTGACAATTGAATTCTTTGATTATATTGGCATGCTTAATCTTAGTTAGTGATCTACATTTTTATGACTGCTTGATTGTTGAGTATGTTTGAGCTTCATTAATTCATTTTGCATTTGGTTTTGGACATAGAATTCGATTGAAAATGATTTACCTATTTTCTAAAACTCTTTTCCAAACCAATTAATTTTCAAAGCATTTTCAATAAACAAAAATGAGCAAGTAGTGGAGGTCACCCATAACCTTTGTTAGTTTGATCTCTATGAACGCTCTTCAATTTCACATGAGTACTTAGTGATGATTACCCATAACCTTTGTTAGTTTAATCATTCGCTAATGCTCATCCTACTTCGAAAACCTTTTTCGAAAATATAATAAAAGCAAGTTGTTACTAATAGTCAATCAGAGCCTTTGTTCGTCTGACTAGAGGTAACAACTCTTTTTGAGTATTTAGCAGTGATTACCCATAGCCTTTGTTAGTTTAATCACTCGCTAACGCTCGTCCTATTGCGAAAACTCACCAAAAGATAAAAAACAAAAACCTTTCAGAAAAAGACAAAGGAGAACTACGTAAGCTTTGAGTTCTCCATCGCACCGGGAGATACGTAGGAGCGGGTCGTAACCCCCGTCAAGCACTTTTTCTCCTTTCTTTCCCATAAATAAGATTTTCACCAAGTCTCTTTCAACGCATTTTTTTAATAAGAAGTAGGGAGGCAAGATTAAAGTATTTTCAAACCAACACACTAAAACCACACTTTTAATTAAAGGTTCCCTCTCAGTAGAGAGGATGTGTGGGGTGCTCGTACCTTCCCCACGCATAACCGACCCCCGAACCCAAATCTTCAGTTTTCAAAGGCCAAACGCTTTCCAAAAAAGGTTTTCCTAATATTTTCCTAAATAAATATTGGTGGCGACTCCATTGTTTTAAAGAAAGTTGTAAACGAGAACAGTTCTCTCCCAAGGACTTTTTCGGGCGCAACAATTGGGAATCAAACAAGTCGATGAAAAGGAAGTGGAAGGAAATCTTGAGCGTGGCATCAACCTCAGCCCCTATGAAGGGATCAACCAGACCGCCCTTATCCTTTGACCATAAGGATCTGCTTGATGGAAAACCGAATAAACACGTCCCATTGCCCATCACTGCCATCATGGCCAACATTGAGGTAAGAAGAATCCTGGTCGACCAGGGAAGCGCAATGGACATCATTTTCGAAGACTTGCTGCAAGTGTTGAACATATCCCCCGATGACCTGACTCCATACCAAGGAGGGGATCTAACAGGTTTCAACGGGTCAAAAACCAAACCACTGGGCCACTTGGAGTTGATGGTCACTGATGGAGACCCCGATGGTGAATCACCTTTGTTCAGAATTGTCAAGACAGCCTTCCTAGTCCTCCCATGCAAGTCGGTCTACCAATGCATCATTGGGAGACCCACACTGGGCAAGCTGGAGGCAGTAACATCAGCGGTTCACCTTAATATGAAGTTCTACAGCCTGGAAAATAAGGTGGTAACCCTCCAGGCGGACCTGGGTGCGGCACGCATGTGTTTTTATATGAGCATGAAGGATGAAAGAGAGACTGTTGGAGTGAGAGTCTCAGACAGTGGATTCGGGATAGAAGCTGAGGTAAATTTGGCAGATTGGGATGCCAGAGGTGATTCAGATAGTGAGGAGGAGGAAGAAGATTCCACCCTCACTAAGGAGCCAAAAACGCGTTTAAAGAGGTTCAAGCCAGATGAAGAGTGTTCTGACCTCCTTGAGGAGGTTAAAAAGAAACTCACAGTCCACCCAAGGGAGAATGGGGACCTGTTTCCCTAATCTGCAGCGGATGGGCCAGGGAGACCACCCGAGGTAGCCTGCCACCATCTGACTGTCGATCCTAATACCTAGAACGTTGTTAAACTAAAGAAGTTGGTTGTATGAGCTTTGCTTTCGTGTCAAAACAATGTAGTAGCGTGGACTGATAACACGCATGAAAGAATGAATGAAATTTTACTATTTATGACTCAAAAATATCGTTTGAGTAATATTTACTATTACTTGCAGAATAGAAAGCCAAGTCCTAACACTAGCGGCGAGGGACCAGGCAACTATGCAAAAGCCTGACGGTAAAAAGAGGGGGCATGAGATCGACGCTGCAATCGTTTGCACTTCCCTACGAACCGAGGCACGAAGCGACTTTAAACGTGTCGCAACCTCTGATGGGCGAATTAAATTCAGATCGATTCTGATAAACTGCCCCCAGAGTCCCACGAGGTGCAAAGCGACTTTAAACGTGTCGCAACCTCTGATGGGCGAGTTAAATTCAGATCGATTCTGATAAAATTCCCCCAGAGTCCCACGAGGTGCGAAGCGACTTTCAACGTGTCGCAACCTCTGATGGACGAGTTAAATTCAGATCGATTCTGATAAACTGCCCCCAGAGTCCCACGAGGTGTGAAGCGACTTTAAACGTGTCGCAACCTCTGATGGGCGAGTTAAATTCAGACCGATTCTGATAAAATGCCCCCAAAGTCCCACGTGGTGCGAAGCGACTTTCAACGTGTCGCAACCTCTGATGGGCGAGTTAAATTCAGATCGATTCTGATAAACTGCCCCCAGAAATTGAAAGTGAAGCCAATGTGGCTAGAGAAGATTCAGATTCCGAATCTGATCCTGTAGCTTTTAGCATGATAATAGATGACTTAGAAGAAACAGAAACTAAGGAAGTTTCTGTGGTTATAGCTGAACTTGAAACAGAAACTAAGGAAGTCTCTGTATGTTCAAAAGCTAAAACAGAAACTAAGGAAGTTTCTGTGTGTTCTGTGACTGAACCTGAAGCAGAGACTAAGGAAGTTTCTGTGATCCCTGAAACTGAACTAGAAGCAGAATCTAAGGAGATTTCTGTGAATTCAGAATCAATGTTTTCAAAAACTGTGAATTTTGAAACTGTGAGTTTTAAAAATGTGATTTTAGAAACTATGAATTCAGAATCTGTAAGTGCATAAACTGTGAGTTTAGAAATACAAATTCTGAAACTGAACTAGTCACAGAAATTAAGGAAATTTCTGTGACTACCAAAACTGAACCTAGGATAAGAAAATACTGTGAATATGCTCTTTGTGCTATTTCAACTAATATTGGCAGGATTTTTGAAGGAATGTGGCCCTTGAACTATGGCTGTTCAAGCCACATAACTAGTCAGAAAGATTGGATGATTGACACTTATGCTAGAAGGAAAATTGGCATTAAAGATGCTAAACCTATTACAGCAACTGGTGTGAGGAACTTAAGGTTCAAAAGGGAAGTTGGACAGGTAATATCTACTAAAAATATTTCCTATGTTCCAGGCACTTCTTGTTTAATAGGTAAACTGTTTGTGAAAAAGCTGAAATCTGAGATTAAGGATTTAATTCAGATTGGATATTCATCTACTACATATGGGCCACTTAATGTGCTTTCATTAGGTGCCAACAAAATTGTTTTAACTTGTGTAGATGAATATGCAAAGCTTTGGATCTATTTGACAAAAACCAAAGGAAGAGCTTTGGTATGCTTTAAACTATTTCAGGTTGAAACTGAACTACTTGGAAGCTGTCCTAAGGAGGAAAGCAGCACTAAAGACCCTATGATGAGGAAACATGACACTAAGGAAGCTGTACAGCAGCAAGTAGATGGAATTTCTCATTATAAGGAATCTGCCACACTACATTCTGACCTTATGGGTCAATTTCTGACTAAGGGACAAAGACTGACAGGTTGTGAACTTGTCACAATTGACAAAGTGAATGAAGGAGACCTTATACACTATGCAATGAGGACAGATTCAGAACTATGTGATTGTCTTGAAGCTCTTGGAAGAAAAGGGCTGAGAAGGGCTACAATTGAGGAGTTACACTCCACTAATGAAGACTTAGGGACTCTATGGGATGTCTATGGACTAGAGCTCTTAAGGACACCTAAAAGTTCTACCTTACAACATATAGCAAGGATTGACAAGGCAGATTGCAGTTCTGCCATCAACATTGCAGAATGCTCTCTGGGTTTCAAAGCTGCCCCTCAAGCAGCTTGGCTAGAAGCACTGAACCACTGCTCAACTAAGGAGCAGATGGCTGATTTTTTACTAAAGGCTCTAAAAGGTAAGGTTTTAACTACAGCTTAGGAGACAGCTAGGTTGAAAGCTAACATCCGGGGGCTTGTCCCAGAACATCACTGATTAATGCCTAACAGGGGGTTGTCCTGATTTAGTTCCTGTCTCTAAGCTCTAAGATAATCTAAGTTTTAGGATTAAGGGAGGATGTTGGATTTTGGTAATCCTCACCTTAGATTATCTTTTAATCTTAGCCTCAGATTAATTGTTTAATCCAACAGCTAGGATTAACTAAGCTGTTAGATAAGTTTGTTACAAACTAAGTAACTAATTCAGTTAGTTTGTTAAAAACAGTTTTTAACAAACTGAGTTGTTAGCTGCAACAACTCTAACTAACGGCTAAGTTTTCCCAGAGAAGCCTATAAATAACATACTGTACATACACTGAATTACAAAAAGTTTTACATTCTTACAAGAATAAAAATAAAGTCTTTACATTTTTAAGTTTTTCTTCTCTGTTTTTCCCTCTGTGCATCTCTTTCTGTGTATCTCTTTCTTGAGTTCTGGGTGTGAGAGTTTGAATGTGTGATCAAAGAGTGCTCACCTTGCAAACAAGAGAAACAATACAAGTTAGGTGTTGTTCTAAGTACTACAACCAGAAAAGTTAAGAACAGAAACAGAAAGAGAGGAAAGGAGAAGAAATTACCTGTGAAAATAGTCACTGGTTGAGGATTTCATAGTGCTTAAATCCTGTGTGTACTCTCAAGTTATCATTTCAGTCATTCGTGGTTCATACAAGGAAAACAGTAAAGAGGAAATTAGTTTCCTTAAGAGATAAAGTGTAAAACAAAGTGAAAATAGCAAAGTTTGTGCTATTCATACCTTCGTTGTTACACCCACAACAAAACCTCAGAAGCTGTGTATCTGAAACATCAACAAGCAGAAATTAGGGTTTCTGCAACAGTAACTGTATCAAGCAAGAAAAGAGATCTCAAAGATCAGTTCAGTGTTTTACCTTAGTAGCAGTGTCCGATTAGAACCCTAAGTCACAGTTCCTGAAAAGAATAAGATTCAGATACTAGGGTTTCTGAATCAAAGAAAAATAGTAGAAATAAAAGATCAGGAGAGTGATTCTTACCTCTGGGCAGTGTCTGGTTCGTTTCGTTGAAAGCTTCAAGCATTCCTGACCAGTGATCATACGCAACTCTGTTCATAGGCGACGAGCCTCAGATTGCTGTGATTCAGTGCATAAACCATAGGGGTTTTGCATCATCATCATAGGCAACAGGAGAAGAGTTTCACCGCTTCTATCACTGAAAATCAGTGAGAATAGTGAAACCCTAACCAGAAGAGAAGAAGAAGACGTTGCGGAGAAGAAGAGAAACAGTGCAGAGGAAAGAAAGAAGAGAGAGGCGTGATTCTTGGTTTTCTGGCGAATTAGGGTTAGAAAGGATTTTTATACCACGAGTCAAGAAGGATCCGCGCGCTGCTCCAGAGAAAACGGGTCCGGGCGGGCAAAACCCGGTTCCCATTATTTTGTTTGAAGCAGCAGAACCAGTTGGTGTTGGGCTGGGCCTGTATTGGTTTTTCTCAATACTTGCACCCCATTTGTTTCTTCATACAACCTACAGAGAAAATCAAGTGAAATGTGTAAAAATTCAACATTGTGAAGATCTGCTTTCAGATTTTGAGCAGATCTGGATTTTTCGTTCTCGCTTCCATAAACCCATCTTGTGAAGAAGATGGAAGCAATTCAGATGAAGAAGATGGAAACGAAATTGCTGGGAATGAAAATCGATTGTTGTAACGCTTGACAAAATCATAGGCTGGGAATGAAAATCGATTGCGGGAAACGAAATTCAGATGAAGAAGAAGATGGAAGCAATTTTCTTTTAAAAAAAATATTAATTTAAATTAAATAATGACTCAGCATGCCACATAGGCATAAATAAATATGACTCAAATAAT
Organism: Astragalus membranaceus; assembly: GCA_039519185.1. NCBI lineage: Eukaryota > Viridiplantae > Streptophyta > Magnoliopsida > Fabales > Fabaceae > Astragalus > Astragalus membranaceus. The sequence continues at coordinate 135,473,329 of CM076846.1, read as the reverse complement.
GAGTCAGCATGCCATATCAGCATTGGTAATAGAGTTTGATTGAGGTTGACGGGAAAAAGATTTATGTGCTAAAAATTTGAAAGATAAAAGACTTATCTGAGACAAAAAAAATATAAAAGACTGAATTGTTACTTTAAATAAAGTTGAATTGTTACTTTAAATAAAGTTAAGGGATCTCGAAAGCATTTTAGAAAAAAAAAAAAATTATAGTGTTCTATTTGTTTTTGTAACCCGAGTAAATTCACAAATTTCTCTTATTCGTTTTGCGTTTGCGTGTTATTATATATCTATTCCCAAAACACCAAAACCAAAATCCCTCTCATCTCCGGTGTCGTCTTCATCCCCTTCCCGGTTCCCAGTAAGCACAGACCTAGTTGACTGCGAAATTCCATTATTGAGAGAAGAAGAAGAATGACGGAAGGGAGAGAAGGGGATTGGGAGTGCAGTAGTTGCAACAACAGAAACTACGCTTTCAGATCATTCTGTAATCGATGCAAGCAACCACGTCTCCTCGTCGATACCAAAACCCCTACTGATTCCAAATGGCTCCCTCGTATTGGCGATTGGATCTGCACCGGTTAGCTTCTTCTCTGTTCTCTTTCTTTTTTCCTTTTCTTTTTTTCGAAAACTTATTTTCTTGTATATTGAACATGATATGGAGTGGTTGAGAGTAATGGAGTATAGTAACTGCTAGGAAGATTTTATTGGATTAATATTTCATGCTTATGGATATACTTTTGTGAATTGAGTGGTTTAGTTTTTGATTATTCTGTCTGTTTTGTTGGTGTTTTTACTTACTCGAATTTGATTGAGGGTTACTTGCTGGGATACCTAAGATAAGAATCTGTTTGTATATTTTTATTCAGTGACAAGTTTGAATTTGTGAAAAATGCAAGAATGAAATAGAATGAGAGAATTAGGGCTTGTTTGGTTTTTTTGTAGTTTTTAAAAATTGTTTTATTTTTGAAACACTGTTTTTTAAAAGAAATATTGGCCCTGTTTGGAAGAGCTTATTTTTGAGCTTATGAAAAACAACTTATGCAAATGTATAGGCGTTTATGTATTATTCATAAGCTTGTCAATGTAGTTTATGAAAAAACACCTTTTAGAGATACAATTTTCGTTAGTGAGAACTTATGAATTAACATAAGAACTAATTTATCTCCATAAGTTATAAGCTCAAAAATAAGCTATTCCAAACAAGGCCAGGGCCATTATCTGTTTTGATTTTTTTGGTTTTTAAAACATGAAAATATGAAACAATTTTACAAAACAAGCTTGATTCTAAGAAAGGATTCAAAGAGGCCCTTAGCCTTTACTCACATGTTCCCATATGGCCCTTATGTGGCTATTTTCTCTTGCAAAGAGGATAGATAGTAATTACTACTTACTAGCTTACTTCTGAGACAACCACACCTTCATTTGCTAAGTGTGGTCTAGGCGTAGGGTACTTTACTACAACATGGTGAAAGTTTGTTTGTTTAAAACTTGTAGTTCCATTAATGTTCTAGCTCTGTGTATTTTGTTTTAAAACCTTATTAATCTCAAGGATCGAGGTAGGCCGTCATGCATATCATATGGGCTCCATTAATTTCCTCAAAGATGTTCGACTTTAGCATGGCATGTGATTTTGGTTTATAGTCATCTGTTTCAAATTGAGATGAAGACCTTGCTATCAACTAGGTTGAGTTGTTTGTGTTTTTTGTATGTGTATTTTGTGTGGGATGGACGGGTTGGTGTGCGTGCGACGTGTTGGTGTTGGTGTGGGTATGCTTGGCTTCCTTTCCTTCTCGCTGCTTTGTGGGGATGGGTTTGTTTGCAATCAAACAATAGGTTGCACTAACAACAATTATGCATCAAGAGAGAAGTGCAAGAAGTGCGGACAACCAAAGGAGGTAGCGGCCATGCCAGCAATTGCAATGACTGGAGCATCTTTCCCCACTTATCCACATTATTTTTCCAGGGCTCCAGGAGGACCACAACAAAAGATGAATATTGGATTGATTGGAAACGGTTTGCCACTGCAGTCACTGAATTTGAATTCCAATTGGCCTGTTACTGGAGCAGAAAAGTTTGGTGTCCAGCCAGTTCCCGTATGGCTTCCAGGTGGGAATTATTGTTCTGGACCTTCTGGACATCCTTATGAAAATCCCACCGGTCAGAATCCTTCTATTACAAAAGGGTGGCGCAATGGGGACTGGCTCTGTAACTGCGGCTTCCATAATTACTCATCACGCACACAGGTATGTTCTGGCATTCTTCTTCTAAATTATGTTGAGCTATACAAGTATTGAGGTATTTGTTGTTTTTCTTACTCAATGTTTAAATAATTTGCAGTGTAAAAAATGCAACGCTTTTCCTCCTGGTACGATTTCCTTCCTTATCGTAGAATGTAGATGCAAATTGCGTAAGCGGTATCTTCTATGATCAGATACTATGCACTAGTTTGCCTTGCATGTCTCAGAATATACCCTCTCATGGTTGCTCTGTTCCTATATATAATCCCTCCGTTACTGCCGGGGCTATTTAATATTTAGTTTTTTTTCTAGTAATTTATTGATGTTAAAATTTATGTTGTTTCCATTTTTTTGGTGTAAAGCACTGGGCACAAAACGGTTAGCTTCTGAAGAATTGCCTTATGACTGGGATAGCAAGAGATTGAACTTAGGACCTGTAAGGATTTTGTTTCTTTTGTTACTTTCTGATCCACTCTCTTTTTGCTTTTATAATAATATTTTCCTCCTCTTACCGTCTTGCATATAATCTCACTTCTCACTTCTTTTACAGACAAATGATCAGCAGCAAACATATACAAGTTTAGAACAAGTAGTAGGAACCAGTGCTGATCCAAAACCTGGACTCTTCCCTTACCCCAGCATAAACTCAAGTACGGCTCCAAGTTTGCAAATGCCCCCACTGTTTCCACCTCAAGTTTCTTCACCTGCAATCCTTGGGAAAGGGTAACTAATTCTTATCCACATATTTATTTACCAATCCTTAGAGACATTGCCGGTGTCATGTTGTTTGATCTTTTATTGGCTTTGAGTACCCTTGTGCTCTCTTTTACATTTATTTATTTTTATATATTTATATATTTTTTTGCTTATCAAAAAAGAATACCAATTTTTCTCCACCAAGCTTACATATATTCAAGACATATTTATCACAATTTAAATACTTTACCTATTTGACTTGTTAGAGCTAAGCAATGGCGAAGTGGTGATTGGATGTGCTCAAATTGCAACAATCATAATTATGCTTCCAGACTACAGTGTAACAGGTCATTCTCTTTTCCATATGGTCTATTAGTTTAGAGGGAGAAAATTGAATGCCCTCTCCAATTCAAGGCAAAACTATGCTTATGAATCCATCAAACATGTTTGCATCTTCCATTGCACTCTTCATTGAACAATCAATTTAATCATTTGCAGGTGTAAAACACAGAGAGTGGCGCCCATGCAACCTGTCAATGTTGCTTAATGTTGAATTCATTGGCTATAATGTTGTTGCTTGCCCTAGTTTTGCTGAGTCTTGGTTTAAATTTATAAAGTGTAGTTTGATAGCAAAACGGTGTTATTCCCAACAGGCTCATTATATTCGCACAAGACATAAGTGGTTGATGCTTGGTGGCAGTGCATTTTGTAGTTTACGAAAGCTGTATGCTTGTTATACACAGTGCTTATTATAGATATTTTGGGGGAGTTCTGATTATTCTCAGTTTTATTATAACCTTTTGGTTCACTGGATGGTATTCTTGACTTCAAGTCCCTCTGTTAATGTGCCCAAATTTAATCACTGTTATCAATGCCACCTGTCAATTTAATCACTGTTATAGGTGTACTTTGGAGAGGTTTATAGGATAATTTTATCCCAAAGTACTACTAAATTATTGGTAATAAGCTCTCTCCTCCAAACCCTGACACACTGTTTAACGATCGTGGCTCGTCTTTTGGCGACGCTGTTTAACAACACTGTTGGTGCTTTATATATAGGGTAAAATAAGTAATGTATTGAATAGATTTTGGGGTATTTGAGTAAATGACTTGATTTAATGTGTGAAAAACTGAGGGGTTGAAGTTCTCTATGAATGGTTTTCTTAAGGTACCGCTTATAGCTTATGAAAATAAGCTTTATAAACAAAGATATCATAAACTTTTAACACTTACCCATGTTCTTATGAATAAATTCCGGTAAACACGGTCTCCTCGACACAAAAAGTATTTGTATCAAATAATTAAAGAAAACAAAAATAAAAGACTGCATCATTGCAACTCTGTTCCACAAAAATGAGTAGTTGTGCTCCTGAATAGTTATAGCATTGTACATATGTTCAAATTACACACAATCTTTGTAAGTACCATGATAAAAGACAAACCGAAATCTTTGTTGAGGAATCTAACCAACATAGTTCAAGAACATGAAGCAAAATTGTTCAAACAAATACCAATGCTTCATAAAGTTCAAAACTCAAGATCAAGAAGATCCCTTCAACACATCAGTAGGTGACAATAAAGGTTTATCAAGCTGATATATATCAAGTGCAGGACCTACAAACCTGAAAAGTATCCAAGCTCCAATCATAATAAAAATAGAAGCATAAGCAAATTTATTAAGCCAAAAAAGAGCACCCTTCTCTCCAACATAAAGTTCCATAGCTTTCTCAGTTAAATTCATCTCCTCCCATTTCTTAGGAACCTTTTCCTTTTTGGGTTTCTCCAAACTCTTTGTAACAGTTCCATTAATCTCTCTTTGTCTTCTGGCTTGTCTTCTTGATATTGTCCGAATCCTTAATTTGGGTTCTTGATCTGTGGCTGCTGTAGTAGGTGCTTTAACTGAGGCTGCATCATTATCATCTTTTGTGTTGCTGCTACTTGTGCAGTTAATGGGGTGGTGGAAACTGAGAGAACTGTGGTGTTTGTTGTGTTTTGTTGATAGTAGTGAACGATAATGTCTAGTGAGGGTAATGAGAGAAGGTGAGTTTGAAGAGAGAGAAGTGATGTCCATTGTTTCGTGGATTGTGGTTGAGTTGAGGATAATGTGTGGTTATATTTTTCTCATCTTCTTGGCGTTTATCATCTTGTCTTAAAGGCTATTGGACTAGCACGTACTACTAGCAAACTCATCGAAAAATTACTTGGTTTGGACTTATATTGGGAAGTCATTTGTGTTTTACTCAGAAAGTTTGCTATTTGCACCCCTTAGACATTTTCTTATTTTTTTTCTTAAAAGTACCCTTTTTTTTTTTGAAAACTTCATTCCGAAATTAAGTTAGGATGAGTATTAGGCTCTGTTTGGTAAAAATAGCGAATATCAAATAAGTTGATAGCAGATGAGCTAGTAGATAGCAAATAGCAAATCAGGTGTTTGGTAAAACTAGTGGTTTAACTAACTAATAAATGTAAAATGACATTAAAAATAGGGATTTAAAGTTGTTTAGTTTAAAGATGATAGAAAAAGAATTTAAGAAAAATAATGAAGGTAAAAATGACAAAAAAGTGAGACGATATACGCTAGTAGCGTTTCAAAAAACGCTAGTTGAAGGAAATCCCACCTAACCCGGTCATAGGCTTTATTCATGTCAAGCTTTAGAGCCACCCCTACCCCCAAGACCCTTTTTTTTTTAAGAAGTGGAAAGCTTCATGGGCAACTATGAGGTTATCCTGGATAGGGCTGGACAAACGGTCGGTTTAGACGGATTCGGTTTCAGAATTGTGCATCCAAGAAAAACCGAGAGAGGCTAAACTCCATCCATTTCCGCCCATCAGAGCCGTCGGTTTGGGAGGGTGCAGTTTGAACGAATGACGGGTTACACAGGTGGTTTGGTTCAGTTTCAAGCTCTCACTTTAAATGAAGAATTTTGCAATATTTTGAAGCTGTTTAACAGGAAAAAAATGGTGGTGGTTTAGGAAGACAAAAAACCAGAAAACAACAGGTTTAAAAGAAGATGAAGAAGAGAAAAAATAAAATAAAAAACTTTAATTTATGAGAAGAGAGAGACATCGTGAATGACAAAAATTATTTAATAAAGTAGTCTAGTCCTATAACCTACAATTAAGTAATAAATAGCCTAGAAAGTGCATAGTGATTGCTCAAGTATCAAGACCGTGGGTGCTGGAATTTTAATCAGTTATTATTAGGCAGCAGTGCATTGTCACGTCCTCACTCAGTAGGTAGCAGTGTTTTTAACTGGTCGGTTTCGGTTTCCAACAGTTATGGCTTTATTGATCCACACCCGCCCAAATCTATCTGTCTCAAACCGTTTTTTCAGACCCGAAATCCGACAAACCGTTTAAATCCACCCGGCTCCTCTCTTTACTCCTCTCTGAACATGTTCAACCTGCCAGGTTCCAATGCCCGGATACCATCTTTTTCAGCCACTAAGGACATTTCATTGAAATCTCCCATGCAACACCATGGGCCCTCATTTCTAGGCTTGAGATTCAGTAATTTATTCCATAGATGTCGTCTATTAGTCAAAGTAGGATTGCCATAAACAAAAGTAAGCTCAAAAACAAACCCAGATCCTCTTTCTTTCAAAACACAGTGAATATAGTTCAAACAAGAATCTAGAATTTGGATTTCATAATAATCATTCCAAAATAAGCAAAGACCACCAGGAAGACCCTGGGTTCACTACAAGAAAAACTGTTTTTTCCGGCAAGGACTTTCCGGCGGATTGACATCCGCCGAAAAATTTCTGGCGGATTTTATCCGCCGAAACATTTCCGGTGGATTAGTTGGTTTTTCCGGCGGATTTTTTTCCTCCGCAACATTTCCGGCGGATTTTTAGGTATTTCCGGCGGATTTGAATCTACGAATTTTTTTAAAAAAAAAACATTCGCCGGTAAGGTATTTTTTGGCGGATTTTTTTGAAAAAAGCGCGGGGTAAATCCGCCGGAAATGACGACAAATCCGCCGGAAATGCTTTTTTGAAAAGAGCGGGGAATTTGATTTTTGAAAATCCGCCGGAAATCCCCTAAATCCGCGGGTAAATGACATTTCCGGCGGATTCTGCCTTTTGACCGTTGGACTTCGTTTTTCTATATAATCCCTTCTCCATTCTCCACTTCTTCTTCACACCTCTACCAATACTCTCATTCTCTCTACTAAATCTCTTCTTGAAATTCCTCTCTTTCTCTCTCTACTAAATTTCTTCCTCTCTTTGGCAAATTTATTCGATCTAAGGTATGTTTGTAACATGAGTTAATAGTTTTAGTTTTTGAATTATTTTATAATATGAGTTTGTTACTAATTGTGGTGTTGTTTGTTTAGGTATTGTTTGAGTTTGCGTTCCTCATTTTTCCTCTTTGTTTGAGTTTGGGATACGCTTTAAGTCAGAGCCTTCTCTTCCTAATTTTTATTTTTTTAAATAGTAAATTAATTAATTATTAAATTTTATTTTTTTATCAATAATTAAAGTTTTTAATAAAATAATCAATTAAAGTTTTTAATAAAATAATCTCCCACATAACACCCATCATACACCCTATTATAAAGGTAGAACCCACCCTTACCTTAGATTTGCCGAATACGAGATCCTCTTGCACGAAAACTCCAAAGAACCACAGCAACAAGAGCTCATCTCCTCTTTCTCCTTGATTGCGCCGCCACCCCTCTCTCCTCTCTTCGCAATCTCTCTTTTTTTTTTCTCAAAAATGTGCAAGTGATCCAAACCCTAGCTAATGTTCTCATCTATGCGCCTATGCCATTGGGCTCTTGGATCACGGGCCTCCTTCTACTACTCAACTTAATTACTAAACACCACTCCCTGATTTAAATGAAACACCATATTATTATTTTAATGTGACTATACCAATATAATACCTAAATAATTTAATTAAATAAATAATTAAATTATTTGGGCGTTACAACTTGGATCCAAAATGGATTCTCATCAAAATATAGTTTGTGAGGAGAGACCTCTCGTATCCAGTGATGTAAACATAAGAGATGATTCATAACATACTAGGGTGCTCTAGCAATGACTTCCTTAGCATGGTTGATTTCAGAAAAAGTGAAGATGAAGCAGGTGCAGCGGTGGATGAGTTTGTCAAGCAGATACGAAGCCTTTCCCAGGAAGCTATTGCAGAGAACACTTCACTTTGGCCGCACTCCTTGTCATAGTGGAAGACTCCTTTTTGAGACTCTAGCTCCTTAATGAGCTGATCCAAAGGCTTGCTCTGATTATATAAGCGAGCTTGTTCTGCTGTGACCGAGGCCAGGTTCTTGGTCGCTTCTTCCTGCCTAGGATGTAAAGCCTGCAGCTCTAACGGGAGCCCTGTCAGGAGGGACTCAATCTCTTCGATTCGACACCTGGTCGTTTCCTCCACAGCTAGCACCAATCGGCGTTCTGCTTCCTTCTCAGCATAGGCCGAGAGATACATCTTCTTTTCGGCCTGTAGGGCATTCAGGTGATCCAGTGCTTGTTGGGAAGCGTCCTGAGCAGCGTGGGATGCCGAGTAGGCCCGGGAGATCTCCGGAAGCCGGTAGGCTATGTCCCTGAGGGTCTCCTTCTTCTGCATTGACATATCATCTGAGGAGGATAGCCTGAAGACCAGAGACCGCAGGTCTGAAAGCTGGGTAGGATCAGTAACAATTCTTCCTCGGAGGGCATCCTCTAGTCTCAGTAATTCTTCTCTCAATGGGGGAACTACCTGAGGATGACTATGGGAAGCAAAGTACTGAGCCACCTCCGCTTCAGTCACTGGTTTGAGATCCGACTGAGAAGGAAGAGGAGGAGAGCACACAGGAGGAGGAGACTGATCTGCAATCAAAGGTGCATCCGGAACCGGGGGATCGGTTGTCTGCGGGTAAAATAACTATGAGAAAAAACTGAGGCGCCAACAAACAAGAAGAAGGAAACGGGAGAACACCGTACCTTAGATTTCTTGGAAAGACGAGAGGTGTCTTCTGCCACCACAACACATCCCTCTTGGCCGCTGGCTACGAAGGAGTATATGTTGGAGCACGCCGAGAAGACGATCGCCTAAAGGTAATGGGAGCATCATCATCATCTTCTTCCACATGGCGGAGGGTCCTACAATTATAAGGGAGATGAGGACGAGAAAAGAAATGTACCATGAGAAATAGAGGACATTCCCGTAGTTGGCTGAGACCGAGTGGATGGCCGCCGAGTGGAAGTTAGAGGTCTAGGTGTTTTCTCGATAGAAGAGGGAAAGGTGCTGGTGCTGGCTGGTGCTGAAGAGGGGGTTGAAGCTGTGCGAGGACGACCGAGGTACTTGGAAAGATAATCCCCAAGCGCCCGAGGGAAGACTAGGTCTTTAACACCGAGCCACCAATTCGTAAAGGCACTGGTATTCCCCGGACACACCTCGTAGTGCGCCGACACGCCCTCAGTAACCTTGTAGTAATTTCCAGTGACAGTCTTGCATACCTGACCATCCGTCAAACCTTCCCGACAGCGAGAATCATTCAAGAACCGGTAAGGTAGAGGGACATGCTGCATCAGCCCAAATTGCTTACAGACAAAGTTGGGGTAATAGTACTCTGCGAGAGCCTTACTGTAACGAGAGGTGGCCAGGTAACCAATCGGCAGGTCCCTGGCCACCAGGGCGGACCGCCAGTTGTAACGAGCAGTACTGCGCTCTGTGAGAGGTAGTTGGTCTTCTTTTATCTGAGGAGCAAAGATCCAAGAAGGACCGTACCTTTTGTCCAACACTGGGCACCATGTCATCTCAGTAGCATTCATCTTAAAAAGCTCCTTCATAAATTGAGCCGCAGTCAGCCTATGACAAGGGGTGGTCGAGAGTTGGGGGCCCAGGCATTTATTGGTCGGCGACTTGGGGATAGTCAATCCAATCGAAAGAATGTGAGGAAAATAGAGGGTGGTCCACAACTGAAGAAACCACATGGGACCTTGAATTTTGGAGACTCGGTCGTAGTCCCTAATCTGGTCGAGCATGACTTGGATTCCTCGGTAGAGCCCGCCAAGAAAATAGGGGGCCCAAGCGTAAACTTCCCCACTGGTCATCATGGCAATGAAGGGCTGCAATTCTTGGACGACATCGGCAGAGACAGTGCCGTAAAAGAATCTGCAGAAGAAATACATGAGGAAGGCAGTGTGCTCCTCTTCGGTGATAGTGGCTTCAGACTTGGAATTCACAATTAAAAACTTTGAGTAGACTCTTCCAGCATGGACATGGCCTAAGTTCACCTTCTTGGGCAGTCTTGCAGGATGGACGCCTCGGCCAAATGCGGGTAGGCCAGTGATGGCGGCCACGTCCAAAATGGTGGGGGTGACCATGCCCCAAGGGAATATAAAAGCATTGAACGTGGAAGACCAGAAGCCCAGGAGAGGCAAAAGAACGTCAAAATTATGGGGGATGGCGAAGGTAGAAAGACCGATCATGTCATGAACGCCCTAGGCTTTCCAAGCATCTTTCTTGACAGGATGAATCCTATCGAACCAGGTGTGGTAGTCTTCGGAGGGTTTGGCCCAACCCCAGGTTTCTGACACCTTGGCGTCAACGGTAAACCAATTTTGGGTGATTGGTATGTCGGGACAAGCCGAAGCGTGGAAGGTTTGTTTGAAGGCATCGAAGCCTTCGCGGACAGCAGAAGTGGTAGGCCGCACTGTAACATCGCCTGAGACGGCAACAAGGATATTTTGTGGGGAAACCTCAGAGGAAGTATTCGTCGAAGATAGACCAGAGGAGGAAGAACTCGGTTGGCTGTCATCTCCGCCATAACTGTGTTCACGATTTTGAGAGTCTGAGTTTGAAGACATGATGGAAAGAAGTGGCAATAACAATGGAGAGAAAGCGTAAAGGAAGAAACTAAAAGATAGAAACGTTTCAAGAAAAGTGAACAGTCATGCGTGGCTGTAGCTATTTATGGTTTTCGCAAATCTTGGGAACCGTTGCGCCGCCCTATTATCCCGCGCAAAGGAAAACGCCAAGTGTCACCAAACGAAAAGGTTAGTCACTTCAAACAGTTACATCAAGTCACATCAAGGGTATTTGCACCATCAGTCACGTCCTCGCGACCATACGACAACACAAAAAGGGGGGCAATTGTTAACACCCAAAAATAACTGAGTCGTAGGCCGAGGGCTGAGTGAAGATAGGGAGTGGAATTGAAGTACTGAGGCAGGCCACCAGACAAAGGTTTAAGAGATAATTGCCAAAGAAAAGAATCAAGAGAAGCCCTCGGGGCATATCACAAGACAGCTCCCCGAGGAAGGGGTTAGCCCGAGGAGCAATGAGCGAGGCCGAGGGAGAGTAAAGCCTCAGCCTATAGAGTGCCACAACCAGGGCAGGCTCGGGTGCCTGAGTTACTGTCCGAGGACGCAGGCTAGCTGAGTAAGCCAAGTGGCTGAGGTAGGGCAGGCTTTCTTGGAAGGCAAGTAAGAGAGGGCACGGAGATAGAACGTGGGAGCAGTTGAAAGATCAAGCGAATGAGCGAGGCCTTGGAAAGGAGAGTGAGGGAGTTTTTACCCCACTAACTGTGCTAGTAAGATCGTGGGTGGTTACTCCGACTCTTTAGGGCTTAGGAACGATGATAATCGTTGATCTTAGATTGATCCAACGGTAGGCAAATGTTGGCTATGGTACTGGCCGACGAGGGCCTATGTATATAAATAGAAGAGCAATTGTACATAAAGAGACATCAATCAAACCAAAACTTTACGTTTATTTTATCTATCTTCTTTATCGCATTTTTATCTTTATCTTTATGCATTAGCCAGTAGTATAATCCAAACCTCGCAGTCCCCCCTCACCCAACCTGGCCCTTTCTAGAGGAGTCAGGATACCCACAGTTAATGAGCAGAGTTCCCTCCTTGGCACAATCACTTGAAGAACAGAGGAATCAAAACACTTGTTCAAACCTCTGGCCGAACCCACAGCTAGGACCTAAGAGTTTGACACAGGGAAACAATATTAAATTCAAAAAATAAATTAATTTTTTAAAATAAAAATTCTTTACAAAAAATATTAATTTTCCTTATATTTTCCCAACTCCTTATATTTTCAAATCTTTTCAAAAATAAATGCTGTTCAAATTAATTATGAAATCTTGAATTTAATGTTTTTCCCAATTCCTATTGATTTTCAACATCTCTTATCAATAGAATATTTCAAAAATCGTTGTTATATTATTATCTATGAACATACAAAGTAAAATGTCTCTATGGGCTCTTTATCCTAGGTGTCGATCATAGGTGAATTTCACCAAAATCTATTTAATGTAAATCCTAATTGCCATCCTTTCACACAAAAAAATAAATTAAAAAAACAATTTATCTACTATAGATTTATGCAAATTCACCACATATGATTTTACTATTACTCTCATTCTATCTAAAAAACACCTCAAATTTTTGAGGGTAAAAATGTCATTACACTCTATTTCTTCTTTTTTTTTCTTTATTCTTACACTCTCTTTCTTACTTTTCACTTTTTTCTTACACTCTCTTTCTTCATTTTTTCTCTTTCTTCTTACACTCTCTTTTCTCATTTTCACTTTTCTTTTACACTCTCTTTCTTCCTTTTTTTCTTTTTACTTTACTTTTCCCATAAATAATTATTCTCTTTCTCTTATCACTTTACTTTGATTCTTTTAACTAAATTTCTAATTTTATACAAACACTACTTTAATTAAAAATTTTGAAGACTACTACTATAAACCTACTATCTAAAAAACAAGAAGACTTAATGACTATTTAAATTAGTAATTAATATTTAAAACAAATATCTCTTATTGATAATCTAATATCTAACTTTTATTATCTACTATAATCTACTAATCAACTAAAATAATCAATTGAAACTACGAGATAACTGCACTGATAAATAAAAAACACGGGATAACTGCAGTGATATATAAAAAAACACGGGATTAATATTTACCATTGATATTTATAATTTTTTTTGACAATTTATAATTAATATTTACCATTGATAATTATAATTTTTTGAAAACTACTATAAAACTACTATCTAAAAAAACACCTGATAACTGCAATAATCTACTATAATCTATTAATCAACTCAAATAATCTAATATAAAAATACGGGATAACTGCAATAATCTACTAATCAACTCAAATAATCAATTGAAACTATGAGATAACTGCAATGATATATAAAAACACACGGGATAACTACACAAATATATAAAAAGACAAAGGATTAATATTTGTCATTGATAATTAAATTTTTGGAAGACTACTATAAACCTACTATCTAAAAAACAATAATATTTAATGACTATTTAAACTACTGATTAATATTTAAAATAAATATTTCTTATTGATAATCCACTATCTCTCTTTTACTATTTACTATAATCTATTAATCAACTAAAATAATTAATTGAAACTACAAGATAACTGCACTGATATATAAAAAACACGAGATTAATATTTGTCATTGATAATTAAATTTTTTGAAACCTACTACTACAAACCTACTATCTAAAAAATAAGCAGGCTTAATGACTATTTAAATTACTAATTAATATTTAAAACAATTATTTCTTATTGATAATCTATTATCTAACAAATTTACTATCTACTATAATCTACCATCAACTAAAATAATCAATTAAAACTACCAGATAACTGCACGGATATATAAAAAACACGGGGATAACTGCAGTGATATATAAAAAAACACGGGATTAATATTTGTCATTGATAATTATAGTTTTTGAAAACTACTATCTAAAAAAACAAGAAGGCTTAATGACTATTTAAACAGATTAATATTTAAAACACACGCGACAAATATTTGTCACTAATACCTAAAAAAGGACAAATAATTGTTAGTGATATATAAAAAACACGGGATAAATATTTGTTATTGATAATCTACTATCTATCTTTCACTATCTACAATAATCTACTAATCAACTCAAATAATCAATTGAAACTATGAGATAACTGCACTGATATTATGTTCCTTACACCATGTTGGAACACAAAATGGTTTATGAAGACACCTATTAAATATAATTTACAATTTTTTCTATATTCTATGATTATTTATCACCATGCAAAAATTACCAATGAAGAAGGAATGTAAAAATTCGGTTATACGTTCTTACAACCTTAAAATAATATATAATTAATATTATATACATCTAAGTTGTCAAAAAAAAAAATATTATATACATCTATTATGAGGATTAAAATATATTAATAATTACTTAACAAAAGTAAGTTATTTACTATTTTTATTATATTTTTTTTTATTTATCACCATGACAAAAAATACCAACGAAGACTAACATGAAAAATAGGATATAAATATTATTATACAAGAACAATTAAATCATCCAAACAAATATAAAATATACAATTAAATCAAAATTATAAAATAAATACATCATTAAATAAATGAAACAATTAAACAATCAACAAATATGTATCAAATAGACATATTAGAAATGTTATCATTGCAATTAATTTTTGTAATTTTTTCAAATTTCAAATTGAAAATATTAAATAAATTCAAATTTTGAATCTGAATGACAAAATCAATCATGATACATATTATTTTGAAACCTGAATAACAATTCATTGTATGATTTTGAAATTGAAATTTGAAATTAATATGTTGTCTTCTCTCTTAGCTATTTAAGATGAGGAATTAGTGTTTCACTCTTGCAGAACGATTATTATACAAGAACAATTAAATCATCCAAACAAATATAAAATATACAATTAAATCAAAATTATAAAATAAATACATCATTAAATAAATGAAACAAATAAACAATCAACAAATATGTATCAAATAGACATATTAGAAATGTTATCATTGCAATTAATTTTTGTAATTTTTTCAAATTTCAAATTGAAAATATTAAATAAATTCAAATTCAAATTTTGAATTTGAATGACAGAATCAATCATGATACATATTATTTTTGAAACCTGAATAACAATTCATTGTATGATTTTGAAATTGAAATTTGAAATTAATATTTTGTCTTCTCTCTTAGCTATTTAAGTTGAGGAATTAGTGTTTCACTCTTGCAGAAGGATCTACCATTATGGTGAATGTGGCATGGAGGAGGAATCAATATCATTGAGGGGCGAATAGAAAAGCAACTAGCCAGTGGTCTTTTCAACAAACCCTCCACATTCTCCTCCAAATTTAAATTACTCTGCTACTTTTATTCTGTCTGTTGGATTCAATAAGTTTGTTATCTTATGTGTCAAGGATCTATATCTTTTTGTAATGCATAACAAACACATTACTTCTCAGCTTCACATTCTCTATTTATAGCTACATCTTATTTCTTATTTTATTATAATAAGTTTGTTATTTGGATTGATACAATGTTTCTTTCTAATATGTGATTATTAATAATGCCCACAGTTTTGCAATTCTCTTGATTGGATGTCCATGTTTTTCACACATATTTCCTTAAATAAAAAATATATAGTAATATAACGCAAAGAATATATCTAATATATTTTAGTTTTAATCGATAAAATCATGAAAGAGATTAAATTACAGTCCAATGAGATTTCAATTAAGTTCTTATATTTAAAACTCCTTATACTTTTGTTAGTTTTGAATAATATCTACTCATTTAATATTTTTAATTTTTTTGACAAAATTATTTTTAATTTTTGAAGAAGAATATATCTTCTTTTGTTTGTTTTCTTCTTATATTTAATACCCTTAACATATTTTTTTTAGGTAAGTGACCTTAGCATATAAATTGCTAAACAAGTCCCAACACTTTAATCAACATACGATTCAAATAAGAAAGTGGAATAAACACTTATGTGATTTCCCAAACTTCAAACAATAATTTTTTGATATCTTTCCCAAGTACCAGAATAGAAAAACTAAGACCGTATAACTTTTAATTTTTTACTTCTCCTTTATTTAAAACAAAAGGTAAATCTAATTTCACCTATAAAATCTAGACCTCTTACCAAGATTTTATTCCTAACGAAATCCCTTACCAAAACATGTTTAATGTGTTTATTAATTATGGGCTCTTCGGTTTAAATTTAAGTATATCGATTTACTTTTATATGTTTTGACAGTATATATATATATATATATATATATATATATATATATATATATATATATTACAATTATATCTCTATCATAATGTAGTATTTGTTGGATTGTTGGTAATCCACAACTTAGATCAGCTTTAAATTCTAGCCTTAGATTAAGGTTAATCCAACAGCTAGGAATTATTGGCTAAACAGTCCCTGTTTACACTACTACAAAAAAGGCCTTTTGAATCGGTTATTTGGCACATTTGGAGTCGGTTATTTGCCGATTCTAAATGTGCCGATTCTAAATGTAGGGACATTTTGAATCGGTTAAATAACCGATTCAAAATATGACATTTTAAATCGGTTATTTAAACAACCGATTCGAAAACGGCTGATTCTAAATGTAGGGACATTTTGAATCAGTTAAATAACCGATTCAAAATATGACATTTAAAATCGGTTCTTTAGATAACCGATTCAAAATGTCCCTTTTTTTAAGAAAAAAATTATAAAAACCACCCACCAATTGTTACTATTGTTCTCTACAGATTCAGCAACAACACCCATTACTAGATACAAAAACAACCCAAAATTGATTTCCATAAAGCAACAACTCATAATAATTCAATAATTCATAAATTTACTTCTATTGAACTTAAAAGTGCTAGAAGCACAAAATTACAATTCATTAAACTTAAAAGTTATACAAGGCATCAAGGCAAAACAAAATTACAACAATTCATTAAACTTAAAAGTACCATAAAATTCTTCTCTTACAGCAATGTCATACTTCCGCTTCCACTCATCAGCCTCCTCTTGAGCAGATTGAGATTGCTCCCTTGCTGCAGCCTCCCTTGCTGCAGCCAACCTTGCTTCAGCAGCACTGCTAACATTGCCCACAGCAGCACTGCTAACATTGCCCACAGCTACACCCATGCAGAGCAGTTTCTTAAGCTGGAATTTGACCATAGCCTTTGTCTTGTTAACCTTTAACTCAAGTGATTCTTGGTGAGAGACAAGAGTATGGAACTTCCCTGCAAAGCCATGCAAAATATCAAAATTAGCTGAAGCAATAACTGAAATTCAAAGAAAGGCAAAATATAATTATAATTTGTTCTTGTTTCTTGTTATCTTAATTAATGGGTACATTTCTTTTTCAACTACTATTACTACAAGGCATCAAGGCAAAACAATACCGTACCCTTATCCTTATACATAATTAATGTAACCCCCAAAAATTGACTAGTGTTGGCAAGGCTCTGGTTCCAATATATGCATCTCCTTCAACTGATAAATGCTCAAACCGAACTTCAATCTTAGGAATCTCAATTCCTACCCTAGAATAATGAACAAACACACATGAAAAACCAGCTTAACATATTTCAAAACAGGCCAGTGTGTGTGTGTGTATATATATATATCTTATCACACAACCAAAGTACTTAAAAAGCTAATCACCTACCTATCAATCCTGTCCCTCATCTTATGGAGAAATTTCTCATAGTCTTCTTCAGCAGTCTTTAGTATGTTCTCAAGGAGATGCTTCTTTTCCTGCACTCCAAGCTTGGTGATGTCAACCTCTTCATAATTAACTATCCCGTCATCCAGAACACTCTTTAGAATCCCTTTCCTCATCCTATCATATGTTGGAAGCCTCCCCAAGGCTTCCCATTTCAACTCCTCCTCTTCATCTATTTCACTTATACTTCCCTCATGCACATCCCTCTGTTGTTCACCCACTGCCTCCCCAGAACTATTCCTTTCATCACTCACTGACCTCACAATATCTTCTTCAGCAACTTCTGTTGCCATATCAATCAAATATGGTATTCATTTTGTTCTCATTATAGTTATAAGGTGAGCATTAAAAGGTCAAAATGAACCAAAGAACTTGAACAAAAACAATGATGATAGTATATACATATATATATATTACTCTGATCTCTCAATCTTTTCTGTTTCTTTCCGACTTCATTTCACTTGTTTGTTTTTTTCCTCAACAGTCTTTTAATTACTAGTAGTAGTAGTAGGTGGACATCACTTACTTGCGTCGAAAAGCATCACAAATTGTAGCAAACTCTCAGCAGCAGCAGCCTCTTGCATAGCCTCAGTTGCTGCCAATTGTGCCGCATCTCTGTGTTTCATTACTTCCTGTTGAAATGTAAAAGTATAATTATAAAATAATAATAATAATAATCACTAGTGCATCAGAAATGAGTAGAAATAAACATGTACTAGTGAGAAAAAGGAAGCAAAAGCTATAGTCTTGAAGCGACCCACATAGGCATCAGAAGTGAAGTCAGCAACATATACTATAGTGATACACTTAACAAATTAATCCAAATATTGAATGCTGCAGATTTATAAGACTTGAGAGAGGGCTTACCTCCATGCTTGAACCATCCTTGGATTTTTGTTGTGAAGGAACCATTTCAACAACGTAATCGGTAACCGATAGAAGCCAATCGATTTCTTTTCTCCATCAGGCCTTTCGTTCCGCCGGCATTGGCTCTAAGCGCTTTTGTTCACCAAAAACAGCAGCTGCATTTTCAGCAAGAAAAAGAATATAAGAGAATGCAATTCTCTTAGCAGAAGAAGAATGAAAGAAATCAAAAGATCAACATATATATACTTGCAAGGTTTGTTAATGCATTTGGTATATTCAGTACATCAAAAGCTAAAAAATCATCTCCAACAGTATAAAAAATGCACCTCATATGCTTTCATTGACTGATCAGCAGCTTCTTTCTTCTCATTTTCTGGCTTAAATTCTGCACCTCATAGTTTAAGGCATTGTAGATTGTTGCAGCAAAAGAAAAATGAACACTGCATAGTTCCAAAATGAACCTGTCAATTAGAATTTTGTGAAGGCAGTCATTCACCAGGTTTTTGACCAATAAAGCCATAGAGATATAAAGATAAATGTATACCTTTAGTGTCCATTTTGTCAAAATTGTCTGGTTTTGTCCAAAACAAACCAGCGTATCTCTTCTTGCTAATCAGGAGATATGGATAGTAAATCTTCTCAAATTCAAGTTTGATGGACTTCACAATCAAAGTGATAAGAAGCACATAAGGAAAAATCAACAAAACAAATAAACAAAACAATCAATTTCAAACACATTTATACAAAAATAGAGTCTCAATAAAATCAACCAGGAAAATCTTAGCTCTTTGTTGCTTCCACTTACTGATCTGTGCATAGCTAAGAAATTTTTCAGGAGCTCATCACAGAATTTCAGTAAAAGATCCACGAGCATATGAAGATTTCTGAAATGCACTCCTGCTTTACTAGAAAAGCTTCCAATTTTATTATCATGGTGATTCACCAGCTTCTCCTACATAGATAATGTTTCATCAGTTTAGTCATCCATCGAGGAAGTATTAAAATAACCTGCAATGAAACAAAACCTACCCCAAAACTGATTGTTTTGAAAAGATTATCACATAGCATGTTCAAGTTGAGATTTGAGACACATGCCTGAAGACTTGAGGGAATTGACTTGAGGGAATTGACTTGAGGGATACTGCTCGGCAAACAGGACAGTGATTAGGGTTTCTGTACGGAGAGAAACAGAAACAGAAAAAGAAGATTACGATTCATATACTAGGGTTTCTGAATCAAAGTCAAATAAAAGGAAATACAAGATCAGAGAAATGATCTATACCCACTGGTGCGATTCAGTGAAGGAATCGGGCCTTGAAACCTTCGTTGTGTCCGTTTGTGTGTATCATTCACCAGTTTCGTCAGGTTATCAACAAACAACATAAAGAGCAAGCATTGAATCAGTAAGGAGAGAAGAAACAAGATAGATTCGAAACTAGGGTTTCGAAATACAGTAAATCTGCAACTGAAATCAAAGGGTTTTCTCGCAATTACCTTAGATCGTCGTTCTTCAAGGTGTGTTGGTGTGATTCCAGGGTTGATTCAGCAAGGATACCTGGTTCCAGTTGGAACCCTAGCTTCGTGGAGAAGAAGAGGAAACGGCGAACGCGATGGAGGGAAACCGAAAGGCACAGCGAAGAACCAAGAGTGAGATGCACAGAGCGAGAATCACAAAGAGAGGCACAGCGAAGCGAAGAACCCTTTCCTTTCTCTCCTCCGTCTAGAAACACGGAGAGTGAGATGCACAGAGCTAGGTAGCGAGAGAGATTGAAAGCAAAAGAGGGAGATTCACAGAGCTAGGTAGCGAGAGAGATTGAAAGCAAAAGAGGGAGATGCACAGAGATTGAAAGCAAAAGAGGGAGATGCAAAAGAGGGAGATGCATCAGAGGAAACCGAAAGGGTTTGAGAGGGATGAGGGAAACGTGTGAGAGGGAACGTGAATAACAAGGAGGGATCGTGAAATAGTTTAGTAATGAAACAGACATTATGAATCGGTTGTTTAAAGAACCGATTCTAAATATAGCTATTCAGAATCGGTTATTCAGTCAACCGATTCCAAATGTCTAAATTGTCACATTTTGAATCGGTTATTTAAACAACCGATTCTAAATGTCTAAAAAAATCTGTCACACTTCCATTTAATTGCAAATTTGCCACCGCGTCCACATTTTGAATCGGTTATCCAAATAACCGATTCAAATTAGTGCTTTTTAAAGCACATTTTGTAGTAGTGTTAGTTAATACTACAGCTGTATGTGAAACTGAATTAGTCTCTAACTAATTTGGATAGTTTGTTAAACAAGCCTAACAAACTAAAGTTGGTTACAACAACTAAAAACTACCAGCTAACTGATCCCAGAGAATGCTATAAATTAGCCTATGTACATACAATAGAATTGTAATAGAAATACACATTTTTACATTCAATAAAATTTGCAAGTTAATTTTTACATTGTGCATGTGTTGAAAGCCTTCTGTGTGTGCTGTCTTTCCTTCTGTGATTTCCCCTCCTTATGTGTGTGTTCTTTAAGTCCTTGGTGAGCATCTTCAAAGTGTTGCAAGTTCCTCACAAAGAAAGAAAGAAAGCATATGGTCAGTAATCTGTTTTGTGACTAAACAGAGAGATAAAAGGGAATCAAAGAGTAAGGTGGTGATATACCTTTTCAGACAGCAGTGAAGGCGTGAATGTGGTGATTGCTCATCAAGAACAATCACAAGGTACCTACAAAATACAACCAGAACTTAGGGTTTCTGATCAAAGGCAAATCAGAAACAAATTTCACTGAGAGTGAAATAATACCTTCGTGTGTTGCTCCTCCATCCAGCTACTGAATCTCAGATCATCTTCATTCTAAGCGCCCCAAACAGCAAAGAAACAACACAACAGTTAGGGTTTTGAACCAAGAAGATCATCAAAATCAAAGTAAATCAGAATCTAAGGGAAGGATTTTACCTTGTGGTGAGGTCCGATGCAAAACCCTAGAAGCAGATCTTCATTCTCACCATTGTAACAATCTTAGGGTTTCAGTGAAACCTCCAAACCGGGCATCCAACAAGGAGGTTTTGTTACGCAGCACATCACCATCATTCTTTCGTGAAGAACTGAAGCCAGTGGAGCTTCAGTTGGTGTAGATCAGAAGGAAACCAGAAGTAGAGAGGAAGAAGGGTTCAGAGCAAGAAGAAGAGGAACAGTTCTTGAATTTCTGAGCAAATTAGGGCTTCAGAAAGCTTTTATACGACCGGGTCAAGGAGGATCCGCGCGTTGCTACAGCGCGCGACCCGCTGGGTTCCGCAGAACCGTTTTTGGAATTCATCTGGGCTGCAGAGTGTTTTTTGGCCACTGTGGGCCAAATCAGTGGACTGGGCTTCTTGCTAGCTGCACCTCTGAAAATTGATTTTTGCAACCTGCATAGTAAAATCAATAATGAATGGTTAGAAAATACAACATGGTATCTCAGAGCTGGTAACAATCCAGGGAAAACAGGAAAATTCCTATCTCTATATCTTCTTTAAAATTTTCTTTAAAGTTCTTTTACCCGCACAATCTGATTGTGCAGTTTTGTGTTCTAACAATTTTTGTGTTTAAAGTGTTTTCAGTTCTAAAAGATGTCTAGTGCTGGGACAGGTCTATGCACACAAATCCCAAAGCTTGATGGGAAAAACTGGGATAGATGGAGCCTTCAAATGAAGGCCATTTTTGGCTGCCATGGTGTTCTCAGAATTGTTAGGAATGGTTTTGAACCACTGGGTGAAGAACCAACTGTTGCTGAAACTAATCTGTTCAATGAAAACGAACAAAAGGACTACAAGGCAATCTATCTCATACACCAGGGGTGTGATGAGACAAACTTTGATAGGATTAGGAGTTATGAGACTTCTAAGGCTGCCTGGGATGCCTTAGAGAAGTATTACACTGGCGCAGCCCCTATCAAAGAAGAAAAGTTGCAGGCTCTAAGAGCCCAGTATGAAACACTAAAGATGAAGGAAGGTGAATGTATTTCTGATTTCTTTATAAGGTTAAAGAAAAGACACTAATACTATGGCAATGTACGGGGAAACTCTTACAGAAAAGGTGATCTGTAAGAAAGTCCTAAGGTCCTTGACTAAGAAGTTTGGCTGGGTAGTCAACAGTATTGAAGATACAACTCTACCAGATGACTATAAAGTGGAAGAGCTTCAAGCAAAGCTTGAAGCAAAGGTGCTAAGGATCAAACTGCTAGAAGGTGAAGAAGAAGGTGAACAGGCCCTACTCACCAAGTCTAATGGCAAGAAGTGGTCAAAAGGCAGCAAAGGTAAGTCAGGTAAACCTAACTCTAATTCTGATTTCACTAAGAAAAGTAGCAATGCATCTAAGAAAGATAAATCTAAAGTGCAATGCTACAGATGCGATGAGTATGGGCACTATGCTACTGAGTGCCCTACTAGAAAGGACTCTAAGTCCAAAGAAGCTGAATCTGAAGCCAATGTGGCTAAAGAAGATTCAGATTCAGAATCTGATCCTGTAGCTTTTAGCATGATAATAGATGACTTAGAAGAAACAGAAACTAATGAAGTTTCTGTAGTTACAGCTGAACCTGAAACTAGGGAAGTTTCTGTGTGTTCAAAGGCTGAAACAGAAACTATGGAAGTTTCTGTGGGTTTTGTGACTGAACCCAAAACAGAGGCTAGGGAGGCTTCTGTATCTAAATCTGAACTAGAAGCAGAATCTAGGGAGGTTTCTAAAAGTTTAGATTTAGTGAATTGTGAAAATATGATTGGCAAAACTGTGAGTTTTGACTCTATGAACTCAGAATCTGTAAATTTCAAAACTGTGAATTTAGAAACTGTTGATTCTGAAACAGAAACAGAAACAGAAATTAAGGCATTTCTGTGATACCTAAAACTGATCCTAGGATAAGGAAATACTGTGAATATGCTGTTTGTGTTATTGCAACTAACATTGGCAGGATTTTTGAAGTAATATGGCCCTTGAACTATGGCTGTTCAAGCTACATGACTAGTCATAAGGAATGGCTGACTGATTCTTATCCCAGAAGGAAAACTGGTATTAACATTGCTAAACCTGTTACAGCAGCTGGTGTAAGGAACCTAGTGTTCAAAAGGGAAGTTGGACAGATTGCATATTCATCCTCATATGGGCCACTTAATATGTTTTCACTAGGTGCTAACAATATTGTTGTGAAGTGTGTAGATGATTATTCAAAACTGTGGATTTACCTAACCAAAACCAAAGGAGGAGCTTTGGTGTGTTTTAAATAGTTTCAGGATATAGCTGAAAGACAAGGAAGCTGTCCTAAGGAGGAAAGCAGCACTAAAGACCCTATGATGATGGACACTGACACTTGAAAAGCTGTACAGCAAGCAGAAGGTGAAGCTGTCCACTACAAGGAATCTGCCACACTACAATCTGACCCTATTAGTCAATTCCTGGCTAAGAGACAAAGGCTGGCAGATTCAGAAGAAACTGACTACTGTGAAGCTCTTGAAAGGAAAGAGCTGAGAAGGGCTACAATTGAGGAGTTAAACTCCACTCATGAAGACTTAGGGACTCTATGTGATGTCTATGGACTAGAGTTCTTAAGGGCACCTAAAAGGTCTACTTTACAACATATAGCAAGGATTGACAAGGCAAATTGCAGTTCTGCCAGCAACAGTGCAGAATGCTCTCTGGGTTTCAAAGCTGCCACTCAAGCAGCTTGGCTAGAAGCACTGAACCACTGCTCAACTAAAGAGCAGATGGCTGACTTTTTACTAAAGGCTCTAAAAGGTAAGGTTTTAACTAAAGCTTAGGAGACAGCTAGGATGAAAGCTAACATCTGGGGGCTTGTCCCAGATCATCACTGGTTAATACCTAACAGGGGGTTGTCCTGACTTAGTTCCTGTCTCTAAGCTCTTAGAAAATCTAAGTTTTAGGATTAAGGGAGGATGTTGGATTGTTGGTAATCCACAACTTAGATCAGCTTTAAATTCTAGCCTTAGGTTAAGGTTAATCCAACAGCTAGGAATTATTGGCTAAACAGTCCCTGTTTAGTTAATACTACAGCTGTATGTGAAACTGAATTAGTCCCTAACTAATTTGGTTAGTTTGTTAAACAATCCTAACAAACTAAAGTTGGTTACAACAACTAAAAACTACCAGCTAACTGATCCCAGAGAATGCTATAAATTAGCCTATGTACATACAATAGAATTGTAATAGAAATACACATTTTTACATTCAATAAAATTTGCAAGTTAATTTTTACATTGTGCATGTGTTGAAAGCCTTCTGTGTGTGTTGTCTTTCCTTCTGTGATTTCCCCTCCTTATGTGTGTGTTCTTTAAGTCCTTGGTGAGCATCTTCAAAGTGTTGCAAGTTCCTCACAAAGAAAGAAAGAAAGCATATGGTCAGTAATCTGTTTTGTGACTAAACAGAGAGATAAAAGGGAATCAAAGAGCAAGGTGGTGATATACCTTTTCAGACAGCAGTGAAGGCGTGAAGGTGGTGATTGCTCATCAAGAACAATCACAAGGTACCTGCAAAATACAACCAGAACTTAGGGTTTCTGATCAAAGGCAAATCAGAAACAAATTTCACTGAGAGTGAAATAATACCTTCGTGTGTTGCTCCTCCATCCAGCTACTGAATCTCAGATCATCTTCATTCTAAGCGCCCCAAACAGCAAAGAAACAACACAACAGTTAGGGTTTTGAACCAAGAAGATCATCAAAATCAAAGTAAATCAGAATCTAAGGGAAGGATTTTACCTTGTGGTGAGGTCCGATGCAAAACCCTAGAAGCAGATCTTCATTCTCACCATTGTAACAATCTTAGGGTTTCAGTGAAACCTCCAAACCGGGCATCCAACAAGGAGGTTTTGTTACGCAGCACCTCACCATCATTCTTTCGTGAAGAACTGAAGCCAGTGGAGCTTCAGTTGGTGTAGATCAGAAGAAAACCAGAAGTAGAGAGGAAGAAGGGTTCAGAGCAAGAAGAAGAGGAACAGTTCTTGAATTTCTGAGCAAATTACGGCTTCAGAAAGCTTTTATACGACCGCGGGTCAAGGAGGATCCGCGCGTTGCTACAGCGCGCGACCCGCTGGGTTCCGCAGAACCGTTTTTGGAATTCATCTGGGCTGCAGAGTGTTTTTTGGCCACTGTGGGTCAAATCAGTGGACTGGGCTTCTTGCTAGCTGCACCTCTGAAAATTGATTTTTGCAACCGGCAGAGTAAAATCAATAATGGTTAGAAAATACAACAGTAACCTAATATGAGAATTTTTTTCACATTGTTAGCAAGATATATTCTTATAATGTATAACACTTTACATATAATCAATATTACATTTTTCATCCAAACATTTTACATATTTATTTCCTTTTAAAACAAAATTGCTCTCCGTGCATCGCACGGGTTACGTCCTAGTTTTTCTATCAATTAAATTAAACTAAATAAATATTTAGTCCCTTTGAATATTCATTGCACACCATACTGACTAGTACTAAAACTTTTTCTTTGACAGAAACTCTATAACTTGGAATAATGAAGCAACTCATTGCAGAAATATTGCGATTTAACTGTTATTGAGTTCATAAATTTCCAGGCATTAACCATGGATATAACGACAATGAAAGAAGAAAGTTATATTAGAGCATTCAACCACATACAACGTGGTTCCATCAAAAGCTCCATTCATAACTAGTCAAGAACAAAAAAGAGAGACAAAAGCCAAAAAGTCTGGTGTCAAAAGAAAGACAACCAACAAATACAACAACAAACAGTAACTAATCAGAGAACAGATTTTTCTTCCTCAAAAGAAAGACAACCAACAAATACAACAACAAACAGTAACTAATCAGAGAACAGATTTTTCTTCCTCCTCCTCAGAAAAGCGAATGTGCTTCCCTTTAGGAGTTGGCAATCCCTTCAAATGAAGAACATCAGATTCAGAAGTAGATTTCATTCCATCAACTTCCACTTTTTCCACAATCTCATCATCCTCACTATCATACACAAATCTTGTGTGCTTCCCAGCAAACTTTGGAGCCACCTTATCATTCACTCCAATGTTGCTCAAACCCTCACAAAGTTCATCAAGTAACAACCCTTCATCTTCATTTTCTTCAACATCCTCATAATAGTCTTCTTCTTCCTCATCCTCCTCTTCTTCAGCTATTTCCCCCTCATCTTCTTCATCCTCACCATGTGTGCTTGCATTGACTTGAATTGACCAAATAGAATCACCACCATCTTCAGTAGAACCTTGCTTAGATTCTTGTGTTACTTCCATCTCGGAAGAACATTCTGTCACCTCAGATTTGTCTGAGAAATCCAACAGCAAGGACCTGTTTAGCACAATCTTTTCAGATTCAATCTCCTCTTTATTCATTGCTTCTAGTACCTGATTCACCACCTGCCCATAAAATAAAAATTAAAACTCTACAATATCAAAACATTGATCAATAGTAAAAACATTCATTTTTTCTTGAAACAGAATAAAACAAAATAAAATAAATTTACAATTCAATATTAACCTGTGGAATCAATTTTTCTTGAACAACAGATGAAGGTGAAACTGAGACAGAAACCAAACCACCAGTGGCAGTGTTGTTATTAACAGTGATTTGAGGGGTATTTGCGGGGGTAGGGGCAGCAAGCGACATAGGAGAGTTAACAAATTGAAGAAAAGGACGAATATCCATTGAAAGTTTTGAAATCTCAGCTTCTTCTTCAACTTTTTGCAATAAAGTTTTCACTTGACCTCTTAACAAGGCTTCACCAGAACCTGGAGTCATTTTCACACGACTTCCCTTTTGCTTCAAATTACTCGACAATGGAGTTTCAAGATCTCCATTTGCAAGCCCTACAATTGGAGAATCATTCGATATATCGAACAATGCAGAACGATCTTGTTGTTGTGCTTGTCCCTTTCTTTGTCTTGATTTTGAAAGATTCATCTCTGATTCTTCCACTTTCCCTAAATAATGAAACCGAAAATATTCAAACCCTAATTTTCCAAATCGAAAAATAATAACAATTCAAGAGTAAAAAAAAAAAAAATCACTCACTTGAAATTGGAATGTTATTGGATGTTTGTGATCTTGTGACTCTTCTTACGGTTGATGATGGAGTCTCCATTGAAAGCGATTGAAAATACGTAACACGAGAAAGAGCGAGAGATTTCAGCGCAAGATATTGCTGAGGAAGATAAAAGATGATATGAGTTTATGGGGAAACTGCGGGATTTATAGAAGGAGGTAGAGAGAGGGAAGAAAAAAAAAATATGACCGTTGGTGCGTTCGCGCGTGCGCAAATTTTTTATAACCTAGATGTTCAATGAACTAGCCGTTAGTGTATGTTTTTTTGAATTCTAGAGTTTAATTGTATGGGCTGGATCCATAGTCTTAACTGTTGAAAGAGTGACCAGCCCAATAGGAAGGCCTCGCTGGTTGAAAGAGTATTTTGGCTTTGTATGGAGGATGCTGATTTTTCTACCCCCACCATTTGGCACCATACCCCCCCACAAAATCATTTATCCTTATTTTACCCTCTCAATTTTTTTAACTACGGATTTATCTTTTTAATAGATAATCCGTAATGTAAAAATACCCTACGGATTTATCTATTAAATAGGTAAATCTGAATTTTTTTTTAACCACACATTTATCTATTTAATAGATAAATCTGTAGTGTATTTTTACATTACAGATTTATCTATTAAATAGATAAGTCCGTAATTATTTTTAATTTGTTAAAAAAATTAATATTAATTTTATTTTTTTAAATGAACTAGATATAGATACCGGTGATCTTTTGGCTATCAAATGCATTCACGACGCCAAAACATCTGGTAAAAGGGGAAGGAGAACAACAACTAAAAATTAAAAAAATGTTATAAAAACACCACTAAAAATCCGTTAAAAAATCAAAGCTAATCTAAAAATTAGAAAAACACCACTAAAAACCTAATAAAATCAAAAGAAGGTTATGCAAAAAAAATTAGATTTTTTTGGAGATTATGAAAAATTCAAAAAATTAATAAAAAGTAGTAAACGAAGAAACTTGGGATTTTGAGCCCCGCAGTTTCAGTAGAAGTCCCTTCTCCGGGAGTTATGGCCCCCTGATTTTTTTCGGATTTAATGGTTGTAGTTTCGGGACAATCGGAGTAGGTTGCTCAAAAACTGTTCTTTTGCCGAGATTATCTATCCTAACGTACAACATCGTCACGTGTAAGTAATATCTACACACTGAACAGAACCAAAAGATAACCGGTATATATATATATATATATATATATATATATATATATATATATATATATATATATATTGAGCACTGCTATTTAGTAAGAATAGTTTTTGTAAGAAATGTAAGAAAGACATTGGAAGCTGAATTGTAGGCACCAACTAACACTACACACCAAGTGTCTTGCTTTGTAATTCTTACTTTTCTTACTAATCTTTTCTTACCATCTAACATTTGTCATATCTATTTTATTTAAAAAATAAAATTAATATTAATTTCTTAACAAATTAAAAGTAATTACAGGTTTATCTATTTAATAGGTAAATCCGTTATGTAAAAATACACTACGGGTTTATTTATTAAATAGATTAACATGTAATGTAAAAATACACTGCGAATTTATCTATTTAATAGATAAATCCGTAATGTAAAAATACATAACGGATTTATCTATAAAAAGATAAATCCGAAAAGGTTTTTAAAAATTGTATACCAGATTTATCTATTAATGATAAATCTGAAAATCAAATAAAGTTTCCCAAATGCTTTAAATGAGATGGGTAAAATGGGGAATTCACGTGCTCTGTGGGAGTATAACAGCGAGTTGTTGGGGGTAGAAAAATCAACATTCTTGTATGGATTGTTTTGCGGGTGGTTATTTTTTCATATTTAAAAAGAAGAGAAACTAGAATAAATAACCCGTGCCATGCACGGGTATAAATATGTCATTGAAAATTATTGTCGAATAAATTATATTTTGTAAGCTATAGTAGCAAAATGCATGTATAGCTAAATAGTGGTATTTTTTGTGATTTGAAAATAATATTTAAACCATCAAAACTTCATGTTAATTTGATTTTTTTAAGCACAAATGATATCATATTATGGTGATTAGAATTCTTCATCTCATACTCATGATCTCTAAATAATAACGATATTGATGAGCATGTCATGACATGGGCATGCCGGTCATGTATCTAGTCAAGGAATTGCACAATTTTTGAGTCGTCTACCTCACAGTCTCTCGTCCTTTACTTGCTCCATTTGCACAACTTTTGCGAAACCTCAAGTCAAGACTGAGTAAGAAATTTGAAGTTTGCAGAGTAGTGCTTGTAACAGAGATTCCTAATATCAACCTTACATGTTTTTGAGTTCCTCCCCCTTTTGCATTTCTGCTATCTATCATTTTCGACCCATCCTACTTACTTTTATATCAATTATTGCAGCAACACCCATAGACAATTATCAAATTAAAAAGCTTCCTCCCGGATGTACCTTGAATTTCAGCAAGATAACTCTTTGGCTCATTGTCTTCACCCGTATAGATCAATCTTGCAATGCAACAACCTCCCAATTTCATTAACTTGTCACTAATTCCTTCCCGTAGCTGCAAAATAGCCTGTATGTAAATATCATCAAGTCTATAACCAACTAAACTCGGGAGAAAATTATCTTGTTGGTCAGAAATGGATTTCACTAATTTTTATAACAATAGAATTTAACAACTGGTCATACAATATTGTCACTAAGATACCATATGTTAAGAAGGCTTAATGAGAGAAGGCATATATAAAAGAATGCATATTAAGTATATTTTTTTAAAAGAATAGCAAGTGAACTCGAGAATGCAGCATAAGAAATAACATTAGAAATAGCATTAAGGAAAGTAATACTAATAGAAACCCAGTTGCATAGTAGATCATAATAAAACTTGGTTGATTAAAATGGAATCCCTCTTAGTCACAATAAAAATACAAATATGCTGCAATAATAGATGCAAAACTCATCTCTTGTTGGCATTAAGTTGACACAATATCAACGTAGTTGAGAACATGTTAAACAAAAAAATGACGACAATAAAACAAAATTGCCTCCAAATATTCATTCATCTCATATTTGGAGTATTCTTTTCCAAGGATACACGGTTAAAATCCAACAAATGCATTCTTTATTGAAGTTTTATTCAATTTCAAAATCTTACAACACAAGATCTCAAATTGATGAATTGTGAGCAATAAAGCTTGCAGGCTCTAAGAATGTTGCATATACTTACTTGACATTAGTCCTACAAAAATCAAAAAGTTCGATAGCCATTTGGAAACTTCTCTTTATGATAATAGGCACTTTCAATTCCTCTCATTGTCATAGTAAACATCTAGGAAAGCCAGACAAACATGTGAGCAAAGTCAGAGACTAACAAATTTAATAACAAAAA
Organism: Astragalus membranaceus; assembly: GCA_039519185.1. NCBI lineage: Eukaryota > Viridiplantae > Streptophyta > Magnoliopsida > Fabales > Fabaceae > Astragalus > Astragalus membranaceus. The sequence continues at coordinate 135,442,510 of CM076846.1, read as the reverse complement.
ATAAAACAGTAAGATTGGGTATGTAAATCATTCTTAAGCCAGACAATAAAATTAGAACATTAAAACATGAATGAAGAATGATATACTCATTTATTCTTACCTAACCGGTGCAACAACTATTGTAGAAGAAAATAAAACAAAAGCTACATGTAAATGGGAATTGAACCATTGTTTGTATATTTTTACTTATCAAACCAAATAATCAGTATGCTTTGACAAATATCTACAAAAAAGATCAAATTATAACTATATGAAAGAAACAAATATATTTTCCAAACTAAAAGAGGGAAAATAAAAAGAGGAAAAAAAATCCTTACCTTTCATCCATAAAAACCATTTAAATTGGAAGGAAAATCTCCATCTTATACCAAAAACTGCAACAGGCCAAAGGCAATATATTTTTACAACAATACTCCAAATAAATGGGTGTAATCTAAAATTGAAGGTAACTAAAATACAAATTTTGAAATCGTAGAACACACCTTAAAAATAAAAGAGAAAAGGAAAATATGATAGATAATATCAACAAAGAAAGAAGGATTAAAGTGGGAAAAAGCGCACGTTGAGAGAATTAGAACAATTCCCATTTCTCATGGCGAGATTAAGTTTATAGGTTTTCATCTTCTGCAAGGGTTCACATGAAGGTGGAGATTGTGAAAGGCTTCACCCTCCATTTCAGGGCGCAAACCTTGATGTGTTAGTATTTTAGGTTGTCTTCCTCTCACAGCTCAGAACTATAATCCCTAAACTCATCAACACTCGTCTTTGCGACACACCAAAAAAGGAATGGTAACAGGAGGAATACTAAGGAGAAGGATTATAGAATGAGACGGGTGGTATCAACTACGGAGTTGCCGCCACTTGCTTAGCCTTACATTTTTTAGTACCATTGTTCTCTCTTATTCAAAAAATCAAAAGGTCTTTTTTTTACGTCAAAAAAAGGTTTCTTTGGTTTTGTGGGCAAAAATGAATATCACTCTATTGCATATGTAAGAAGGTGCCAATAATATGTGATTCAAAAAGATTCATTATTTACGTGGTCAAAAAATTACCACTTAGAAATACTCATTGAAATGACCAAAATTTATAGAAGTAATTTCATTTCATTGGGGTGGGAAATCTTTGCCACTTGAAATTCGAAAATTGTAACTAATTTGACAGGTTAAGATAATGTTTAATTGTGAATCAGAATGTCAAAAATTATTTCCATATGTGTTAGATGGATTTCATTATTTGCATAATTTGAATATTTAAATTCAATTAATTATTTAATATGAAATTCTTTCCTAAAGCAAGCGAATTAATTAGCAAATGCATGAGAAAATGACATGTGTAATGTCATTTATTGAGATGCATTCTCAATTGTTTAATATATAGATGTGTTGATAAAAAAAAGAGCAATGTTCTTGAAAAAAAAGAAGAGAAATGTTAGCGTCGTACTCTCTATCACATTTTTTTGAACTCTATCACATTTTTTGAATGTAATTCCTCATATTAATTATAATTCATATGAATCTGTTCGGTACCGTAACTCTAGACCGGTATCTGATCTTAGAGACCGAGACTGACCCGAGGTAGTTGGTAGTTAATGGTCTTGATCGACCGAGCTCCGTGTCCGAGGCAGAGTTCCGATCTGGGGCAGGCCGAGCTCCGCGTCCGATCCGGGGGAGGTGGTACCTGCGAGGACACTCCGACGCTCAAGTGAGCTAGAGAGCTAATTAGAGGTAAAGAGTAGGAAAGAGTGTGTCCCTTGGACATTGCATTGGATGCTTATTTATAGGTTTTGGGATCCAAGGGGAACCATTGGATCTTGGTCTTTAATCTCCACCATTGGTTGATGGATCTGCATTTGGTGTCGGGCCTTAGTGATAAAGGCCCAATCCGTAACAGTTTCCCCCCAAGTCGGGTCGTCTTGGGGCGAGCTAGACTTGATGCCTTATCTGGACTTCGTGAGAGTTTTTGAGTTTGAGGTCGGACCTTAGTGGCGACCTTCTTCAAGGCTGGGCTCATAGCTACAAAGGGGTCTGCCCCCAGCCTCGGAGTGCCCGAGATACTGGTCTTGTCAAAGATCTTCGAGGCCGAGCTTATACCGACGAGGGTGTCTGCCACCAGCCTCGGAGCGCCCGAGATACGGGTCTTGTCAAAGATCTTCGAGGCCGGGCTTATACCAGCGAGGGTGTCTGCCACCAGCCTCGGCAATGTTAAAAACGTGACCACCTGAGGGACTCGAGGTGTCAATTTAAAGTCGCCTTCAGGGCAGTTTACCAGGACTCGGCCCAGATCGAACTCGCCCTTCAGGGTAATGGAATCCTCGGCCATTTAAAACGTGACCACCTGAGTGACTCGAGGTGTCAGTTTAAAGTCGCCTTCAGGGCAGATTACCAGGACTCGGCCCAAATCAAACTCGCCCTTCAGGGTAATGGCAACCTCATCCATTTAAAACGTGACCACCTGAGTGACTCAAGGTGTCAGTTTAAAGTCGGAGGATCTGTGGGAGCGAAGTCGCCGACGTTCCTGCCTCGGAGATTTTTCCCGGCTTCTGGAATGTCGCCTCGTTGAAGAGGAAGCCAGAGACGAGGAGGGCCGAGGGGAACCCTCGGATCAGTAGGAATCATTAGGAGTTCTGATCCTAGGTGGAGTTCTGATCCTCTAGCGATGTTGAACTCGGTGTCTTGGGTTCCGGTTTTAGCGTGAAACTTTAAGGCGATCGCTCGACCGATCCCAAATCCTTCCCTCCAACCTCAGAACTCACTTTTACTAAGCAATCAGTGTGAGGAAACTCGTAGCCGATCCATATATTAGATGGTTGAACATTTACAAAGTCGGATCACGCCCGAAGGCTCACTCCGAGACCTAGGTGAAAAGTGACCTTCCTGCGTTAATCCCTTCTTCGTGATCGATATACTTCTGAGATTGCTGGAGGAACTCGGCAAGCGACTCAACTTGGTTGACTCCGACAACTATCTGAAATAGACTTCCTTCACGAAAGCCATCCTCCATGAAGTAAAGACGGAAGGAGTCGTCGAGGTTCCGGACTTGAGCAGCTTCTCTATTGAATCTCTCTATGTAGTCCTGGAGGGACTCATTTTCTCCTTGCCGAATTGCCTGCAATACCTTCCGAGATTTAGGCTTCATCTTCGAGTGGGCGAAGTGTAGCACCCCATTTCTACCCGGCAAAATAATGCAAAAATATCAGAGTTCATAAAAATCTTTTTCAACAAACAATGGAGTGCCACAATTACTTCGTGAAAACAACAACGAGTTAATTCGCTTTTGAAAACAGTTATATAACACGTTTGAATGAATCGATAAAACAACCATTTTAATCCTCAGAAATAATTCATCTTTAAAAACTACGCAGCGGATTCACAACAAGTCAAATTAAATAATCGTTGCGTCTTAACAACTCAAGACAGCTCGGAAAACATCAAAACAGCAACATAACAGCTTAAAGCTCCAACAACGAAATAACAAGGCAAACAGTATTAAAACGCGTGTTCATTCCCCCCGAGTGTTACATATCAGAGCGACGACACCGACTCGATCAAAAGAAGGTGAACTGCCTTCATTCGGGATTACCTGCACGTTACCAACATTGGGGTAACATTCGAACAGAAGGGGTGAGATATCGCACTATATAATCGGATACATGAAAAACAATATATAATTCAGGTCAATTCCTCACTTAACAGCAGTCAAAATCATCTCAATCACATAAGCATGCACATAATGTGAAATGTGACTCAACTCAGGGCCACCGCCATATAATGCATGTGGTACCATAATTCAAGCCTGTAAATAGGGGTATCAACATCGCAACATCGCCGTCGTGGTTTGAGCATAGCTCCATCGTAAAAATATGCTATGCATGCGACGCTATGTAAATGCACAAACAAATGACAACAGTTACATAGCAACGCACAACATCAGAAAGCAACATTGGCCGTAGGCCTACAACACATCACCTGCCAATGAATAGAGGCAAATTCGTCTTCGTACAACCTTCGTCGTCAACAATTTACAACTTAGAAATTGCCAACATTTTGGCAACATCGCAATATTTTAGCAACTTTCAACATTTTGGCAACATCGCAATAATTTAGCAACTTTCAACATTTTGGCAACATCGCAATAATTTAGCAACTTTCAACATTTTGGCAACTTTGGGCCTAATCACATATTCAACATCATTTTAAATAACAGTCGTGAAATTCACATTTGGGTTGGGGGGACGGGCAGCACAACGGGCAGCCAAACTGGCGCCCATGGCGCCCAGCAACGCAACACAGCAAAAGGCAGCCAGATTCTGGCGCCCATGGCGCCCTTGCGCCAGACACAGCAATAGGCAGGCAGATTTTGGCGCCCATGGCGCCCCTGCGCCAGACACAGCAAGCAACAATAGAAATTGGGCGACCAATCTTGGCGCCCTTGGCGCCCATGCGCCAGGACAGCACAGCCACAGCAACAGGGTAGCCACAACCTTGGCGCCCATGCGCCAGAACAACACCTAAAGCAGCAACTGGGCAGCCACCACCGTGGCGCCCATGCGGCAGAACGACATAGAAAACCGCAACTGGGCAGCCAGGTTTTTGGCGCCCTTGGCGCCCTATGCGCCAGGTACCTGCAAGACTGCAACACAACACAACAGGGAGGGGGCCCTTGGCGCCCAGCAACATTTTCAGGAACGGCGCCCATGGCGCCCAGACCACAACACACGCACAGAACGGCGCCCAGGAGGGCGCCAGGCGACACAGACAGGGACGGCGCCCATGGCGCCCAGACAGCAACATCAAAACGGCGCCCATGGCGCCCATAACCAGACTTTCGATTCCAAACATCATCAAGCACGTTCAATCATCATCAATCACGTTCAATCATCATCAATCATGTTCAATCATCATCAATCATGTTCATTCATCATATAAAAATTCAATACCTACAATTAGGGTCTTCTAACTTAATCATACCTAGGGTTCCATTAACCTTTCTACATAGAGCCCTTCATACACCCAATTATAGAGATAGAACCCCACCCTTACTTTAGCCTTTGGAGAACTCGAAGCCTTGCCCTAGCTCTCTCTCCTCTTCGCCGCGCCTCTCCTCTCTTCTCTTCTCTCCAATTCTATTTTTTTGATCCTTCTGAATGAGCAAAACCCTAACCTAATCCCTTATGTACTCATTTAATCCTATGGGCTTTTCCTTAGCATATGCGACTTAATCATGGGCCTCACTAATACTTCTCATTTTAATAATCCCAACCCCAACAATAGGTCCACATATACTAGCATTATTATTATTTTATTATTTTTCTACTAATTAAATTCCCAAACAATTCAATTAAATAATTAATTAAATTTTAGGGTGTTACAACTCTCCCCCGCTTAGAATATTTTCGTCCTCGAAAATTTACCTGATTCGAACAACTCTGGATACGACTACAGCATCCTGCTTTCCAGCTCTCACGTCATGCTTTCTCCGGCAGCTCCCAGCCAGACTACTTTCACCAAAGCGATCTCCTTGCCTCTAAGAGTCTTCACTTCATGATCTTCAATACGCACAGGCATCGTCTCCACAGTGAGATTCTCCCGTACTTGCTCATCATCCATATGAATTACATGAGATGGATCTGAAACATACTTCCGAAGTTGCGACACATGAAACACATCGTGCAAGTTCGAAAGATTAGGCTGCAAGGCCACCCTATAAGCAACATTTCCAACTCTTTCCGAAATCTGATACGGACCGATAAAATGAGGCGTGAGCTTCTTAGACTTCAAAGCGCGTCCCACACCGGTCACCGGAGTGACTCTCAGAAAAACATGCTCACCTGCTTGAAATTCTAAGTTCTTTCTCCGCTTATCATGGTAACTCTTCTGTCTACTTTGCGAAGCTTTCATCTTCTCCCGAATCAATCTCACCTTCTCAGTAGTCTCTCGAACAATCTCAGGTCCAAGTACTACACTCTCTCCAGATTCATACCAACATAACGGAGTCCTACATCTCCGACCATACAACGCTTCAAAAGGTGCCATCCCAAGGCTAGAGTGGTAACTGTTATTATAAGTGAACTCTATCAACGAAAGGTACGCATCCCACGAACCTCCCTGCTCCAGAAAACAAGCTCCCAACAAATCCTCCAACGACTGAATAGTCGTCTCTGGCTGACCATCCGTCTGAGGGTGATACGCCGAACTCAACCTCAACTTAGAACCCAACTCCGCTTGCAAACTCTTCCAAAAATCAGACGTGAACCTCGGATCCCTATCCGAAACGACACATAGCGGAACACCATGCAGCTTCACAATCTCTCGGATATAAATCTCTGCCAACTTCGGCACTGGATATGTGATGTTAATAGGAAAAAAATGAGCCGACTTCGTTAGCCTATCAACAATCACCCAAATAGCATCATGACCTCTCGCGGTATTTGGCACTCCCGTCACAAAGTCCATTGAAATACTATCCCATTTCCATTCTGGAACCTCTAACGGTTGCATCAACCCTGCAGGCTTCCGATGTTCAACTTTCAACTTCTGACAAGTTAAACATGCATACACAAACTGCACTACATCACGCTTCATCCCCTGCCACCAAAACAACTTCTTCAAGTCCTGATACATCTTAGTAGCTCCCGGATGAATACTCAACTTACTCCTATGACTCTCTTCAAGAATTGCTTTCTTCATCTCCGCGTCATCAGGAATACAAATTCTATTACGGAACCTCAACACACCTTGCGCATCCCGCTTGAAATCATTATTCTCAGACTGATCGATTCCAACCATCGAATCCACCAGCTTAACATCCAACTTCTGAGCTTCTCTGATACTGTCCAAAAAGTCATTATTAATCTTCAACATCCCCAACCTGACACTCTGCGGTGTCACTTCATAGACCAAACTCATATATCTGAACTGCTCAATTAATTCCAACTCCTTAACCATCATTGCCGACATGTGTAGGGTCTTTCGACTTAACGCATCAGCTACGACATTAGCTCTTCCTGGATGATAATTTAACCCGAAATCATAATCCTTCAATAACTCCAACCACCATCGTTGCCTCATATTCAATTCCTTCTGATCAAATAAATACTTCAAACTCTTATGGTCACTAAATACTTCAAATCTAGAACCATAAAGATAATGCCTCCAAATTTTCAGCACAAACACAACTGCAGCAAGCTCTAAGTCATGCGTAGGATATTTCTGTTCATGAGTCCTCAACTGCCTCGACGCATAAGCAACTACCTTCCCATTCTGCATAAGCACACCTCCTAAACCCATCTTGGAAGCATCACAATACACCACAAAAGATTCTCCCGGATTGGGCAACGTCAAGATAGGAGACGTCGTCAATCTCTTCTTCAATTCGGCGAAACTCTCTTCACAACGAGCGTCCCACACAAAAGCTTTACCTTTGCACGTCAGCTGAGTTAGTGGGAGTGCTAACTTAGAAAATCCTTCAATGAACCTTCTATAATAACCAGCTAACCCCAAAAAGCTCCTAATCTCGGTAGCCGACTTCGGGGCTTCCCACTACAACACAGCATCTACTTTAGACGGATCTACCGCAATGCCACTACCTGAAATGACGTGACCAAGGAAACTTACTTCCTTCAACCAGAATTCACATTTTGACAACTTTGCATACAACTTCTTCTCTTTCAGAACCTCCAACACTAATCTCAAATGCTCTGCATGCTCTTCTTCCGACCTAGAGTAGACCAGAATATCATCGATGAATACCACCACAAACTGATCCAAGTAAGTATGGAAGATACGGTTCATGTATTCCATAAATACCCCCGGCGCGTTAGTAACACCAAAAGGCATCACCGAATACTCATAATGCCCATAACGCGTTCTAAAGGCCGTCTTCTGAATATCCTCGTCTTTCACTGTAATCTGATGATAGCCCGACCGCAAATCAATCTTACTAAACACTTGAGCACCCACCAGCTGATCCATCAAATCATCTATCCTCGGGAGTGGATACTTGTTCTTAACCGTTACCTTATTCAACTGTCTATAATCAACACAGAGCCTCATACCTCCATCTTTCTTCTTTACTAGCAACAGAGGAGCTCCCCACGGCGACACACTTGGTCTCACAAACTTCTTCTCGAGCAAATCCTCAAGCTGCTTCTTCAATTCGGACAATTCAGATGCAGGCATCCTGTACGGTGCCATAGAAACAGGTCTGGTACCAGGTACAAGATCAATAGCGAATTCCACTTCTCTCTCTGGCGGCACACCTGGAATCTCATCAGGAAATTCACATACTACCCGCAGCCCTTCAATTACGGCTCGGTTCTCGACAGACATTGATACCATCAGCGAGAATAACTGGACTTCCTCCCGCACCAACTTCCGCAACTGACCGGCAGACAACAAACTAGCTTCCTCCTCTTCAGGGGTAGAAAAACTTACAGACTTACTACGGCAGTTAATATGCACATGGTTATGCTCTAACCAGTTCATACCTAAGATCACATCCACTTAACGGCAAACAAATCAGATCAACAACAAAGTCTCTGTCGAAAATCGACAAAGGACATTGAGAGCATACTAAAGAAGTAGTCACCGACCCCTTAGCTGGAGTGTCGACGACCATCTCTCCATTCATAGAAGACAACGCAAGACCCAGGATTATACTTGCCTTTGAAAGTAAGCGGATTCTCTCTTTGAAAGGTCGCCAAACTACGAGACCCAGCATTCTCACCAGCAATCTGCTGACCCTCCACGGCCTGAGCCATAGCAGCCAACGCAGCAGCAATAGCAGCATCGTTCCTTCCAGCCATCTCAACTAATCATTACAACATAAACAACAGTTAGAACTAATTGACAATACTGGATCGTCAATGACACAATAACTTGACAACTTGGCCAGACAGACCGAAACTGCTCTGATACCACTAATGTAGCACCCCATTTCTACCCGGCAAAATAATGCAAAAATATCGGAGTTCATAAAAATCTTTTTCAACAAACAATAGAGTGCCACATTTACTTCGTGAAAACAACAACGAGTTAATTCGCTTTTGAAAACAGTTATATAACACGTTTGAATGAACCGATAAAACAACCATTTTAATCCTCAGAAATAATTCATCTTTAAAAACTACGCAGCGGATTCACAACAAGTCAAATTAAATAATCGTTGCGTCATAACAACTCAAGACAGCTAGAAAACATCAAAACAGCAACATAACAGCTTAAAGTTCCAACAACGAAATAACAAGGCAAACAGTATTAAAACGCGTGTTCATTCCCCCCGAGTGTTACATATCAGAGCGATGACACCGAATCGATCAAACGAAGGTGAACTTCCTTCATTCGGGATTACCTGCACGTTACCAACATTGGGGTAACATTCGAACAGAAGGGGTGAGATATCGCACTATATAATCGGATACATGAAAAACAATATATAATTCAGGTCAATTCCTCACTTAACAGCAGTCAAAATCATCTCAATCACATAAGCATGCACATAATGCGAAATGTGACTCAACTCAGGGCCACCGCCCTATAATGCATGTGGTACCATAATTCAAGCCCGTAAATAGGGGTATCAACATCGCAACATCGCCGTCGTGGTTTGAGCATAGCTCCATCGTAAAAATATGCTATGCATGCGACGCTATGTAAATGCACAAACAAATGACAACGGTTACACAGCAACGCACAACATCAGAAAGCAACATTGGCCGTAGGCCTACAGCACATCACCTGCCAATGAATAGAGGCAAATTCGTCTTCGTACAACCTTCGTCGTCAACAATTTATAACTTAGAAATTTTCAACATTTTGGCAACATCGCAATATTTTAGCAACTTTCAACATTTTGGCAACATCGCAATAATTTAGCAACTTTCAACATTTTGGCAACATCGCAATAATTTAGCAACTTTCAACATTTTGGCAACTTTGGGCCTAATCACATATTCAACATCATTTTAAATAACAGTCGTGAAATTCACATTTGGGCAGCCACACTTGGCGCCCTTGGTGCCCACTGCGCCAAGCAACACAATTGGCAGCCAAAACTGGCGCCCATGGCGCCCAACAGCACAACAGGCAGCCAAACTGGCGCCCTTGGCGCCTAGCAACGCAACACAGCACAAGGCAGCCAGATTCTGGCGCCCATGGCGCCCCTGCGCCAGACACAGCACTAGGCAGCCAGATTTTGGCGCCCATGGCGCCCCTGCGCCAGACACAGCAAGCAACAACAGAAATTGGGCGGCCAATCTTGGCGCCCTTGGCGCCCATGCGCCAGAACAACACCTAAAACAGCAACTGGGCAGCCACCACCGTGGCGCCCATGCGCCAGAATAACACCTAAAACAGCAATTGGGCAGCCACCACCTTGGCGCCCATGCGCCAGAACAACACCTAAAACAGCAATTGGGCAGCCACCACCTTGGCGCCCATGTGCCAGAACGACATAGAAAACAGCAACTGGGCAGCCAGGTTTTTGGCGCCCTTGGCCCCCTATGCGCCAGGTACCTGCAAGACTGCAACACAACACAACAGGGTGGCGCCCATGGCGCCCAGCAACATTTTCAGGAACGGCGCCCATGGCGCCCAGACCACAACACACGCACAGAACGACGCCCAGGAGGGCGCCCTGCGACACAGACAGGGACGACGCCCATGGCGCCCAGACAGCAACATCAAAACGGCGCCCATGGCACCCTTGACCAGAATTTCGATTCCAAACGTCATCAAGCACGTTCAATCATCATCAATCACGTTCAATCATAATCAATCATGTTCAATCATGATCAATGATGTTCAATCATCATATAAAAATTCAATACCTACAACTAGGGTCTTCTAACTTAATCACACCTAGGGTTCCATTAACCTTTCTACATAGAGCCCTTCATACACCCAATTATAGAGATAGAACCCCACCCTTACCTTAGCCTTTGGAGAACTCGAAGCCTTGCCCTAGCTCTCTCTCCTCTTCGCCGCGCCTCTCCTCTATTCTCTTCTCTCCAATTCTATTTTTTTTTATCCTTCTAAATGAGCAAAACCCTAACCTAATCCCTTATATACTCATTTAATCCTATGTGCTTTTCCTTAGCTTATGCGACTTAATCATGGGCCTCACTAATACTTCTCATTTTAATAATCCCAACCCCAAAAATAGGTCCACATATACTAGCATTATTATTTTTCTACTAATTAAATTCCCAAACAATTCAATTAAATAACTAATTAAATTTTAGGGCGTTACACGAAGTGTGCAGAAAAGAGCTTGGCTAACTGATCCCAAGAGGAAATCGTATTTGGCTTAAGAGCCCTGAACCAGTCTAGAGCCGCCTTCTCTAGAGTGAGGGAAAAGGTTTGGCACTTTATATCCTCTGGAACGTTACGGTATTGCATAACCGTGTCAAAGTAGTCGAGGTGGCGGTCCGGATCGCCAGTCCCGTCGTGCATTTTCAAGCCTTCAGAGGGCTTCTCGAGGTGCTTTGGCACCGGTAGCCATACTTGCCGGGGGATGATGAGTCCTCATCATATGTATATTTTTATTCAGTTTGCAACCAATTTGTTAGTCAATTAAGTTTATTTCAGTCAATCGTTAAGGGATTTGGCATAGTTTTAGATAATTGTAGTAGGAAGTCCTGTTGTAAGCAATTCCTTCACTTTTGGAGCTAAATTGTACTTGAAGACCTCCAATTTGTGTGTTATCATTCGGCGAACCAGACACTTTCCCGGAGATGCAGCACACTTGTCCTGTTGATTCTGTGCAATATCGCGTCGCGATGGCTACGGGCCGCGTCGCGATGGACTTCAGAAAGTTAGGTTAAATATCAGTTTTCAGCGAATTGTTCAGGGACTTCGTCTGGAGAGCAGTGCTAGGGTTTGGAGCAGCAGCTGGGGGCGAATTTGGAGGCCTTCCTTCACCTTGGGAACAAGGGTTTGAAGGTTCTAATGGATCCTTACTTGTGTAATCTTCTCCTACTCTTGATTTCTACTCTTATGATGTTGTCTACTTAGTTTCTTTTGATTATGGAGAGATGACTCTTCCCAAAACTATCCTATGAATGCTTTGTTATGGTTAATACAATTAGTAGTTTGAATTATCATATGTCTATGCCTCTGAGTTTAATGCTTTATAGTTACATATGATAATTATAATGATCTAGGTTATGTGATTGCATAGGAATATGGGTTGCATGTTGGATATGAGGTATTAGATCATGTACTTGTGATCACCATAGGAATATGGGGTTGGATGCATGAATTCTTTATTTCTTGAATTTATTGCTTTACCGATTGGCATGATTCACCTAAGGAATTAGGGTAACTCAATTAGGTAAAAGGGGTTCTGAGGCAAGGAATTGCTCTTAACCTATCATAGTGAATTGAATCTGGTAGTTCAAACAACTAATCTATAATTAGCTGAAGGTCATAGGATAGCGTAGGGAAGATGAATCAATCCTTAATCGCTTTATTTTCAAACACTATCTTGCATTTAATTTACAAAATCCCAAAAAGATTATCGTTCCGTTTCTACCGCTAAGAATTAATAAACTTGCCTAATTGATAATAAAAACACAATCCCTGTGGATACGACCGGTTACTTACCGTATTTTATTACTTGCGACGACAATTGGTACACTTGCCAAAGTCTTAACAAGTTTTTGGCGCCGTTGCCGGGGATTTTTGATCTCATTGTCAATAAGGCAATTGAGTTAATTCTTAGTTGTTTTATTTTGTTTTATTTTATTTTAGTATTTATTTTTTGTTTTATTTATTTAGATACTTAGTTAGTGTGTTGGACTTGTTAACGGTTTGTTGAAGTGTTTCAGTGAACTGTGTAGCAGGGGCAAAGTTCGAAAGAATTGCTGTTTGTCCCGAAAAAAAAAAATCATGGAATCCACTTCTCGGTTGGAAGATTCCTTGGCCCAGTTTAGGCAAATGACTGAGACTATCTTCCAGCCTAAAGAGCAAGCTTCTCGGTTGGAAGATGCTTTGTCCGAGTTTATGCGAATGTCCGAGACCCTCTTCCAACCCCAAGAGCAAGTGATGATAGAGTCCTCGCCACCCTCACTTAGCGGTAATTTTTGTGAAGAACCCCACTTGAATGGAAAATGTGTGACACGCACCTTTTGCGATTCTTGTGGGGAGTATCTTGTGGAGTGCAACTGTGAGGATGAGTGGGTAACTATATCAGAAAATTACCCATGGTTATGCACTACCAATGAGGAACAAGAAGAACAAGCCCCAACAAAAGAAGAATCTGGGGAGGATAAGGAAGATGAGGAAGAAGAAAAGATTGAAATGGAGGAGCATGTAGTTTGGAGGGAAGATCAAAACTCCCAATGTGGGGAAGGGGTGAAAACCTAACAAGAAAAAACCCAACAAATCATGGTTCCTATTATTCTTCCAAGTAGCAAGGAGTATAGAAGTGAGGAGATTGACATATACTTAGACTCCTTCTATGCCTTATTCATCACCCTTCACCTCAAAAGGGTATGGAAGCATCTACAACTATGTTTCAAATTCATGATGTTCCTGCCCCAGAAGCGAAAGAAGAAGGATGATGTGTTCTTTGTGTCATATCAGCCACCTTAATAGTGGGATGACAAACGTCAAGCTAGTGACGTTAAAGAAGCGCTTGGTGGGAGGCAACCCATTGGTTCACTATTTACTGTTTTGAGTCTTTATTTTTCATTCCCTTTTTTTCAGTTTGTTTTGCATTTTGGTTGTACTGCTGTCTAACTTTTACATTGATGATGATGCACCACAATTTTGAACTAGTTCACTGTGGTGGTTGTTCAGTCTAACATTTTTGCAGCTACCATGTGATTTCTTCCATTTCAGATTTTTTTCATCAGATAATGTCAGTGGCCAAGTCAAAGGTTGAGGAAGACCTGGATCATCTTTGGGCAAGCTCTCAAAAGTTCATCTCTTATCCCAGCTGTGAGGTTTAAGCCCAAACACTTCCTATATTCATTGTGTGATTATTCATTGCCTGTATTAGTCTGCAGAACTTGAGCTTGTACTTAACTGTCATACATGTGATTTATACACACACTGAGGCAAATTTTTTTGGCACCCCTGAGCCTTTCAAGCCAACCCATTAATGTTTATCATTTGCTAGCCCCTTTGAGCCTTTTTGTTGTTTTTGTATTTTTTTTCTACATATCATTGCCTAGTTTTCTTAACTTGGAGTTAGGTAGACAAAAGCATGAGGGTGGGGAAAAATTCTAAGTTTGGGGTTGCTCATGGAATAGCAACAATCTAAGTTTGGGGTGGTATACAAGAGAATGGAACATACAAAGAAAAAAAAAGAAAAGAAAAGAAAAATGTTTCAGTTCTGGTTTCTGTCTATTTTCGCGTCGCGACAGCATGCCTTCGCGTCGCGATGCTATATAAAAAAAAAATAAAAAAAAATATATTTTGTATGAAATTCCTTCTCTTGTGAAATGCTTTGGGAAAATGGTAAGTGAGTGAGAATGTTAAAAATTGACAAGTGAGAGGTAGGCCTAACTCCAAGTTTTAACCTACTTATCGAAATTTTAACCACCCTTACCTAAGCCCCATTATAACCTTCAAAGTCCTCAAATAGTGTGTGTGAAATTCATGTGTATTGATTGGTATAGTGCTTGTTCAAGCCTATGAAACGATGATGCAGGTACTGTGAATTGAGTGAAACACCTAAAACACCTCAAAGAGCGAAACAGTAGTGAGATGTGTGAAAAAGAGAGGACTTGAGATTGCTTGCCTGCTTATGATCTTGTGTTTTCCAATTCAATTGTTTTGTCACTATATTATGTTGGACATTACTTTCTGATGTGCTGAATGATCTATTGGCCTGTGAATTATGTAAAAGCCGAATGTCAAATTGCCACAGTGAATGGAGTGATTGCTTGAGGACAAGCAAAAGTTCAAGTTTGGCGTTGTGATGAGTCCTCATCATATGTATATTTTTATTCAGTTTGCAACCAATTTGTTAGTCATTTAAGTTTATTTCAGTCAATCGTTAAGGGATTTGGCATAGTTTTAGATAATTGTAGTAGGAAGTCCTGTTGTAAGCAATTCCTTCACTTTTGGAGCTAAATTGTACTTGAAGACCTCCAATTTGTGTGTTATCATTCGGCGAACCAGACACTTGCCCGGAGATGCAGCACAATTGGAAAGATTTGAGTTTCTGAGCAATTTCGCGTCGCGACCAGGAGGGTTCGCGTCGCGAAGGAAGCATAAAACAGGAGGATTGTTGATTCTGTGCAATATCGTGTTGCGATGGACTTCAGAAAGTTAGGTTAAATATCAGTTTTCAGCGAATTGTTCAGGGACTTCGTCTGGAGAGCAGTGCTAGGGTTTAGAGCAGCAGCTGGGGGCAAATTTGGAGGCCTTCCTTCACCTTGGGAACAAGGGTTTGAAGGTTCTAATGGATCCTTACTTGTGTAAGCTTCTCCTACTCTTGATTTCTACTCTTATGATGTTGTCTACTTAGTTTCTTTTGATTAGGGAGAGATGACTCTTCCCAAAACTATCCTATGAATGCTTTGTTATGGTTAATACAATTAGTAGTTTGAATTATCATAAGTCTATGCCTCTGAGTTTAATGCTTTATAGTTACATATGATAATTATAATGATCTAGGTTATGTGATTGCATAGGAATATGGGTTGCATGTTGGATATGAGGTATTAGATCATGTACTTGTGATCACCATAGGAATATGGGGTTGGATGCATGAATTCTTTATTTCTTGAGTTTATTGCTTTACCGATTGGCATGATTCACCTAAGGAATTAGGGTAACTCAATTAGGTAAAAGGGGTTCTGAGGCAAGGAATTGCTCTTAACCTATCATAGTGATTTGAATCTGGTAGTTCAAACAACTAATCTGTAATTAGCTGAAGGTCATAGGATAGCGTAGGGAAGATGAATCAATCCTTAATCGCTTTATTTTCAAACACTATCTTGCATTTAATTTACAAAATCCCAAAAAGATTATCGTTCCGTTTCTACCGCTAAGAATTAATAAACTTGCCTAATTGATAATAAAAACACAATCCCTGTGGATACGACCGGTTACTTACCGTATTTTATTACTTGCGACGACAATTGGTACACTTGCCAAAGTCTTAACAGGGGATCCCCGCGAGCTAGGGCGCTGACGTTCCTGCCTCGGAGACCTTTTCAAACTTCCGGTACGTCGCCTCGGAGAAGAGGAAAACAGGAACGAGCTAGGCCGAGGGGAACCCTCAGGACCATAGGAATCATCAGGGGTCCGACTTGGGGGAGTCTCTGATCCTTGCCCTCCTCTACACCGAGGTGGAGTGCGGGGATGGTATCTCCTCCAAGCCGGAGATCGGTGGCGGACGCGGTCACGAGTCGTCCCACTTGAAGAGTTGCGCAGAGAGGAACTCCGATCCGGGATGTTTCGATCCCGGATCTCAGCAATGTGAGCTTCTAACTGGGTGTAGCGCTGGCTTTCCTGCTGGTCGGCTTCGGCTTGCCGATTTAGGAACAGGACGAGCTGTTGAACATCATCGACCGGTACCTGGACGGTCGGAGGGAGAGGTGGAAGTCGGTTCCGAGCTGGGCTCCCGTGAACCATAGCCGTAGCCGAACTTCGAGCATGCACCGGGCTAAGAGGTAAGGTTAGTGCCACTCCTTCCGGAGTCACCCGCTGCAGAACCGGTTCTTCAGAGACATTTGGGGTAGTCCTACGACGTAAGGTCGGAGTCATTGTCAATCAAGGAGATGGGAGAGCAACTAGAGTACAAGATCCTCCCACTGTGGTCGCCAATGTTCCGTACCGTACCTCTAGACCGGTATCTGATCTTAGACACCGAGACTGATCCGAGGTAGTTAGTAGTTAATGGTCTTGATCGACCGAGCTCCGTGTCTAAGGCAGAGTTCTGATCTGGGGCAGGCCGAGCTCCGTGTCCGATCCGGGGCAGGTGGTACCTGCGAGGACACTCCGACGCTCAAGTCAGCTAGAGATCTAATTAGAGGTAAAGAGTAGGAAAGAGTGTGTCCCTTGGACATTGCATTGGATGCTTATTTATAGGTTTTGGGATCCAATGGGAACCATTGGATCTTGGTCTTTAATCTCCACCATTGGTTGATGGATCTGCATTTGGTGTTGGACCCACGTGATTTACTATAATTCATTTGGAATTAACAATCCTATTAAAATGAATCTAGTCCAAAGAAAGATAAAGTCTGCATACAAAAGCATCACTATAATGACTCTCATCCCAACCAGGTTGGCTGATAACTCTATTTTATATAGAGTTATTTATGCATCTAAACATAACTAATTGCTTGAAATCAAGTGTAATATGTGTGAAATATAGTAGTATGAATAAAACAACAACATTTATGGTTTCAAGATGAATGCCATTCATAATTTAGCACGTTGTATATATATATATTGGTATGTTTGATGTGTTTGTTCAGTGCACCTGTAGTTGATGCACCTGCACCAGGAAAACAATAGTGCATCTGCACTAAATACATTTACAACAGGGCAACTGCACTAAGGTGCATCTGCACCATCCTGCACTAAAGACAGATTACCCAACATTGGAAGCACCTCAATCGCTACCAATGCATAAACACCTCAATGGCATCATGCTTAGTCACAAGTCACATGGAGGCACATGCCAACATGCAAAAGGAGGCGCCTACAATAGAAGACCATCATGAAGGGTCATTCATAAAGGACACATGGCCTTCCACGATTGGACCTCTCTTTGAGGTTGAGTGTTGGACTCAATTTCCTTCATCAAAGTTCTGAAAAGTAACCATGGTTAAACCTCCTTAAGTTAACTTGATCCCCAAGCAAACCCTCACTTGAAGGAAACCTCCAAGGCTATATAAAGGCTTCCACTTCTCACTTGAAGACATCAAAAAGTTTTATCCATTGAACATCCACTCTCATTTCCTTTCTTGTATTTTATTTCACTCTCTTTTCATAGTTTTAAGTTAGTAGTTAGTTTGCAAGAAGGTAAGGAATGAATTGACGACTTCTTCCTTCACTTCTTCATCGAGTTAGTTAGGTGCAGGAAATCAGTGCATCTGCACTGCTGGGCAAACTTATGAAAGAGTACTTCAATCAGTGTTATCTCTACCCTATTGATATCTCTTGTACTTTCCATTATATCAACATGTTTTATTTCATCTATTTTTGCCTTGCAATGCATATTATGAGCTAAACCTCTTTAGTTGAGATGTTCTAACTTTATAATGAGCTTTTGAGTAAGTTATTGTGCTTTTAAGTGTCGTATGCATTTTGGTTCTTGTGTTTCACTACATTCATCTTATTTTAAGGTTGATTGCTTAGAATAAGTAGAGTTATATTCACGGACATGGTTTATAACTAGAAATCAAGAACTAATAAGGGTGAGTGTTTTAATGAAGGCTTTGTTAACTTGTGTAATAAAGAAAACTTTGTTAAAACCATGTTAAGTCCTAGACATAGGATAACATAGTCCTTAAGGTGATACAGTGGGTACTTTAAAGGCAGGAGTGAACTTATTTAGCAAGCCTAGACATAGGAAGCTTGTAACGAAACTCTGAAGAAAGTAGCTGAAAGACACATACTCATGCAGCTGCACTCAATGGATCTGCACCATATAAAAGCCCAAAACTCTCAAAAGTGAATTATTTAGTGAAGACATCTCAACTATCATTCTCAACTGATTTCCTCCATATTTTCTTGCATATTTACATTCAGTTTTCGTAAACATCAATACCCAAAATTGTGAGTAGTGTAGCTGCACTAATTTATATCTTTTTAAACATACAAGAGTTATTCCAATCCCTATGGGTTCAATCTTTTATATTACCTGTTTGTGACTGTGTATACTTGCACATTATCTTTTTCGCACACCATTGGCACCAAAGTCACTAACAATCATTTGCAGCACACCAAAAACAGAAGGCCAGAAGGAGACTGAAAACATCGAACAGGAAATCAACGGAACCTATATGCAGCACACCAAAAACAGAAGGCCAGAAGGAGAATGAAACTATCGAACAGGAAATAAACAGAACCTATAGCTAGGCAAACCTAGCCTATTTCTGGAGAAATCCTCAGCAATGAAGCTAGGAGGAAGGTCCCACTAGACAAAATCACTTGTGTTAGTACCACGCCCAGCAAGCTTATCAGCACACGTGTTACTTCTCTATAAATGTGAGTGCTTACAAAGTTCATTGTCTCGTCAAATATAAACAGTTATTCCATCTATTCCTAAGCTTCCAAGGAACTATTTTGCAATTCTTGAAGGCGGAAACCACTAACTGAGAACATGAAGAGCATAATTGTTGCCAATAGATGCAGAAAAGCAACCAAGAATAGCAGCAACTCTGTCTCTAAAATACCACCACATGGGGCAGGTCCCGGACATCCCTTAGCAACGCCATCAGTATTGCATTTAATCATGGAGGGCGCGGGGAGGGGGGATCCAGTTAACCTCTTAGATATAATTACCAATGATATTGAAGGTCTTGATAATCACAAACTCAACAACAGATGAGGATATTGATGATTTAAAAGCATTACCAGCTAAAGCAACATTTGAAAAGATTAAATTGATAGCTGAGTGTAAGGGGATCACATGATTTCTAAATCTAACATGATTCCTGCAAAACCAAATAACTCACAAAATATTACCAAAAATATTGAAGGTCTTGATAATCATTAATTTAATCAACACTTTCGATATTAAAATCGATCAATACCCCAGTTAAACCTTACTTCCGTTGAGGTCTATTAAGTCTCTATCATCCCTTTGCTACTTCATTTTCATTAGCATTAGAAAAGGCCAACTGTTGTTAGAAAGCGATTTTCACAATTTTCCAGGTTAATTAACATTCATTGAATTGAATTGATCGCACTTCATGTATATTAACCTGTGTTACACTACGCCAAAAACACCAAAAAAGAGCGCACCCATCAGGAACGCTTTTTAAAAAGCGCTCCCTATCTAGCGCCATGAGTAGCGCTTTCCAAAAAAGCGCTCCTCATTCAAAATCTCGCATACCCCATCAGGAGCGCTTTCTAAAAAGCGCTACTTATTCTTGATCTCGCATACCCCATCAGGAGCGCTTTCTAAAAAGCGCTCCTTATTCTTGATCTCGCATACCCCATCAGGAGCGCTTTTTAAAAAGCGCTCCTCATTTAAAATTTCGCATAGCCCCATCAGGAGCGCTTTTTGTAGAAAGCGCTACCTATTCTCCATTTCCTTTTTTCCTTTTCTAAAACCCAAAAACCCTTCCAGTATCACATGTTACCCTTCCAGTACACGTTTACGCTCTTCTTCTCCTCTCCTTCGACCGCCTCCTCAACCCTGCGCTTCCTCAACCCTGCGCCGCCGCCAGTACACAGTATACGCTCGCCTCTCCTTCGACCACACCTCCTCAACCCTGCGCCTCCTCTCCTTCGACCACATGTTACCCTTCTCAGTTTCTCCACGGTTTGAAACCCTATATTTCAAACGTTGATTTGCTTCGTTTCTTTGCTGTTTCGGGTTCGATCTTGAAGGATCTTGGCTCTACGCACCACGATCTGCTTACACGAAGGTATAATACTTGTTCTTGCTATTTTTTCAGTTTCGGTTTTACTGTTCTTGACCAACACAGTAAACCCTAACTTCTGAAACTGTTTCTGGTTGCAGGTTTTTGAAGAACTGCGTGTAGTGATCTCCAAACAGGTAAAAGCTCGCCTTAGCCTTTTCCTTTTTAATGTTTGAAGTTCTGATGCTGTTGAAAATGATTCTGACCGTGCGTTTTGTTGTTCTGGGTTGCTGATCTTCACTCTTTGAAGATGCTGTGGACAGCTACGGTTCTCACCTTGAGAACAGGTAATTTCTTTCCCTCTATCTCTCTGTTTTTTTTTCCTGGTGTTGTTTCAGTCAGTGAAACCTAAACTGACTTTGTTTTATTTCTCTTTGTATGTGAGGACTTGCTTCAACCACTTGTTGAAGCTTCAGCACAAGGAACTCAGAATTAATGCACAAAGACAGATACGCAGAAGGAAGAAGAAGAACAGAGACTTCACACAGGGTATAAGAAAAGACTTAGAAAATTTATTCAATGTAAAATGTATATTACAAACTGTATGTACATGTATAGCAGTATTTAAAGCTTTCTCTGAGCAATTAGCTGATAGTTAGAGTTTGTTATAGATAACAAACTCAGTTTGTTAAGCTTGTTTAACAAACTAACCAATTAGTTAGGGGCTAATTAGTTTTCCTTTCAAACAGCTGTAACCACAAATATGCATTCTCTAATTACTTTGAAGGTGTCTAATTTTTTTTTCTCTCATACTGTTAATGTGCATGTTTTTTCTCTTATTTACATGCTAACTGCTTAAAGCTAATCAAAATAGATTTTTTTTTTGTTGCTTTGTGCAGTAATAACACAATGAGTATATGGGCTAGGATTAAAGGAAGGCAGACAGAATTCCAAAATCCCAATGCAGTTGGACAGGTATAATCAAAGATAATTTTCTTCTTCCCTTCTCACTTTATGTGGGTTCTTTTGAACTCTTTTTGATATTCATTGATTTTGGAATTAGATTGATTTGTCAATGTCAAATGATAATCGTTGTCTTTTTGTTTGTGTAGGCCATCATGAAAAATCTCCCTCCTTCTGAAATTATAGAATCATGCTCTGTTGCTGGTCCTGGATTTGTGAATATTGTTGTATCAAAGAAATGGATAGCACAGGTGATTTGATTGCATTTCCATTTGTAGTTTTGAGTAACTGCTGTAGTACTCAAGCAGTCAAGCTTTTATGTCGACATGTAGTACTCAAGCATCAATATTAATCCCATAGTTATATATGCAAAATACTACAAAAACTAGCTCCTGATTTTCTTTTTCCTGTCATTTTATGGGTAAAAGTAAGATGAGTTGTAGCCAATAGCATCAAGTATTTTGTTTCTCAAATAGTTTATTTTTGAAATCAGCCCAAAATGATCTATCAGGGAAGTCGGGGAGGGCCTATTATCACTAACAGTATTATCAGTTATGACTTTTTTTGGGTCCTCATTCCTCATCTTATGTAGTAGTATTATTAGAGCTGATAGAAAAGTCTGTTTGTAACTTTGATTACTATTAGAAATAGTATGTTAATGAAGATGTTGTAATTTTTGATTTTTGACATTCATATTTTGGTACATGATCATTTATAGAATAATATTATATTATATCTTGTTCTCAGCTTCTGTTACAGTCAAAAAGGAAAGATAAGAGGTCTTCTATAATGCTTATTTTTTATAGAATAATATTATATTATATCTTGTTCTCAGCTTCATGAGAAAGATCTATGTTTATTTTAACTAACAAGCAGTAACTAGGAATCTGCTTTTTGGAACACTAACAGGGTATGAAGCCTCTCAAGTAGAAACTCTCACATTTTCATTACTCGTGCAGGTAAATTCTGTTCTGACTTCTGCTCAGTGCTCACTATATACCACAAATTTGAATCACCAATTTTGTGTATAATTATGGAATAAAGAAGAAAAGACAAAAGCTTCACTATCCACAGAAATCAGTCTAAGAATGGATATTAATAGATTTTTAGTACTTTATTTGTGTTCAGCTAGCCATATGTTGTCAAGGTTGGTATATCTTATGTAACAGTATTATCAGTTATGACTTTTTTTGGGTCCTCATTCCTCATCTTATGTAGTAGTATTATTAGCTTCCATATTTTGGATATGCTAGAGCTGATAGAAAAGTCTGTTTGTAACTTTGATTACTATTAGAAATAGTATGTTAATGAAGATGTTGTAATTTTTGATTTTTGACATTCATATTTTGGTACATGATCATTTATGTAATTTTTGGAAGTTCATATTAGAAATAGTATGTTAATGAAGCTGGGAGTAAGGAATTGGTAATAGGGAAATAATAAATTTTTTTTTAAAATTTGGCATAGGTAGCGCTTTCTGTAAAAAGCGCTACTTATGGTCTAGGCGCATCTAGGCATAAGTAGCGCTTTTTACAGTAAGCGCTCCCCTTTCTTAAGTCCATGAGGAGCGCTTTTTACGGTAAGCGCTCCTTATTGTCTTAGCGCGCCTAGGAATAAGGAGCGCTTGTAATAAAAAGCACTCCTCTTGCCTGTTTTTTGGGAGCGCTTTTCGAGCGCTACCTTTGGGTGATTTGCAACAGGAGCGCTAACTTTAGGAGCGCTCGAAAGCGCTCCCTATGGCCTAAAAAAAGCGCTCCCAATGCTTAAATCTGTTGTAGTGTTATACTTATAGACTTATAGATATCATGTGCATTTTCATTAGCCTTATTTGTTCTATAGGTAATTAGAGCCAGATTTGAGTTTGATTTTAGAGCCATAATCACATAGCAAGTGGATATAGGATGGTGAGAAAAAATATGTTTAAGTATTAAAGCATTACAAGATTGGGAGAGGAATTAAAATTCTGCAACTCCCACTTTTCTCATTCAAGTCACTAAGAAGTAAAAACAAACATTTCTCTGCAACCTGACAAATAGGTCTTATCTATTGCCCGCAAAAAAACATTTTTGAGTTATTACTTCTTAAAAACTAAAATACTTAAGCTTTTCTTTGTCTATTTTAATGCTATAAAGAGACCTTGTAAACAATAAAATTAGAAGAATAAAATAATAAATTAACATATTTTATACCTCTATTTAAAATCTTTTTTACCAAGTGCAACTAACAAAGGTATTTTTACACGGTGGGGGCAACTAAGAATAAGTACTTGTGAAACTGTTAGCAAGAGCTTAAGAAAACAACTTATGACTTGTAAGACTATTGAAAAAAAGAAGTAATTGAAACAACTTATAACATGCTAATAAGCTATTTTAAACTTATTTTCATAATTTCTCAAAAATTATGAAAATAGTTTATTATAAAAAAATGAAAATAGTTTATTTCTTATATTAAAAATAGGTTAACTTTATATTTTATTTATTGTAGAAATAATCTATTTATAAGCACTTAATTTTAAGCACTTAAACTATAAATAGTTAATATTCAACACCCACTACTAGAAAAACAACTTTTAGCGTCGGTCAAAAGCCCACACTAACAGGCCAAAAGCGGACGCTAACAGTAAATTAGCGTCGAAGTAGCGTCGACCACGTGTCGAGGCTAAAATGTTCGAAGGTAAATGTAGCGTCCCGTAATTTTAGCCGACGCTAACTGTAGCGTGGGTCTGGCCGACGCTAAAACCGACGCTACTGTCAGGGCCAACGCTACTTAGTCAATCAAAAAAGTCAACGAATTAACTAGCGTCGGCCATGACCGACGCTAAAGTCAACAACAGAATAGTCAACTTAAAGTTTAGCGTCGGTCTTGGCCGACGCTAAAGTCAACAACAGGATAGTCAACTTAAAGTTTAGCGTCGGCCAGGCCCACGCTAATGTAATTTTTTTAAAAAAAATTGCATCCTAAATGTCCTCACAGAACCCATTCTCCCTTCCAGAGCTAATAGTTCCTGTCATTAATATAATTGAAAAAAATCCTATTACTGAGCGTTTCTTGTCATTCCACACTCGACCAAACCAACCATGTCAATATGCATTCATTCCTATAACTCAATATTGTTTCAGAAACCACGCCCAAAAAAATACATGTGCAACACAAAATGGTTTCTGTAACTCAGATATTATAATAACTCCTTTGCCCATAAATGTCCCCATAAGTTTAAATTAACTGCAATTGAGTGGCCAAGAGCAAATACACAGGCCCTTGTTAAGGTTACCAAGTCAACAATCTAAAGAAGAGTTGATCTACCAGTTAGCACTATTCTAAAACCAAACCATATAACAAACAATTTTCAAGCATGTATAAATTGATACCAAAAACCAAAATAAGGAGACTGCAGATGAAAAGTTTGTAAATACAAGCATATACTAGAGCATCTCTAAGGATAAGTCTTCCCTGATATCAGTTTTGTTAACCTGCACAAAAGGTTAAGCCAATGTCAAAACCTTAGAATATGATATCTAAGTGTTAATTGTTGCCAAGTGGCTTCTGTAACACCCCTTTTCTACCCGTTAATTTGTTTATAAAAATCAGAGTCCAAAATCGCTTTCATCGCAAGGATTGTTACACATACTTCGAATAAAACATCGTACTTCAATAAAACAGTTCAGCGTCAATAAATGTGCAATACGTAGCACGCCCCCAATGGGGAAAAACTCAAGCATCAGTCATCGTCACCACAACCGTGACATCAATAAAACCAACTACGCAGCGGAAAGTAAAATAAAGAGAAAACCGTCAAATAACATATAACAACCAAAATGGTCTTAAAACATCGATTTCGTTTCCCCCCTGAGTGCTACGTATCAGAGCATGACGACCCGACTCAATTTAGTGAAGATACCTAGGTCTTCACTCGTGATCACCTGCACGTTACCGCATAGGGGTAACATTCAAACAGAAGGGTGAGTCCAATTCAATCCATATAATAAATCATATGATAAGCAATAAGTCAAAGTCACAGCACTAGAGTAACCACATCACAGTCATCAATTACGTCAATACAGCAACTCATCACGATGTCATGTAACTATATGAAATGCAACCCACTCGCGGGCATATGCATGAGGTACCTTTCATCATCGTCGCTTAGCCTTTATGGCCTCATCGTCGCTGGGTTCATGCACATGGAATACATGAGACACTATGATATGCACCACACACAAACACACAATCACAGTCAACTATGTGACCCGTCACTTACCAACTTGCCAAATAAGAGGCACAGCATCTGTCAATTTATAATTACACACAACCACGTCGCTATATTTCATCGTCGCTTATTATCATCGTCGCTTAGCCTTTTGGGCCTCATCTTCACTTATTCATAATCGTCATCAATCAAACAATAGCCACTAAGGGCAAAAACGTCATTTAACTAGCCACTAAGGGCATCATCGTCATTTACACATCATTATCAATAATATTGGCCACTAAGGGCAAAATCGTCATTTAACTAGCCACTAAGGGCAAAATCGTCATTTAACTAGCCACTAAGGCATCATCGTCATTTACACATCATTATCAATAATATTGGCCACTAAGGGCAAAAACGTCATTTAACTAGCCACTAAGGACATCATCGTCATTTACACATCCATTTTGACACTAAAGCGTTAAAACTGTTGGTTATACGCAAAAAGGATTTTTAAAGGACTCGATACGGCTTTACAACGTCACTGGGATGACCACCGGGGACAGCCACTTAGGCGCCCAGAAACCACCAGAAAATAATAAGTTTTTATTTTAAAAATAGGTCACACAGGTAGACAACCGAAAAAGCTTCCCAACACTTTTTGAAACGTTTAAAACGGATGCCCGAGTCAAAAGATATAGCGAAAACAGTTTTTATAAAAAAATTGGGAACATCCTGAAAATGGGCGCCTAGACACAAACTTAGACATCGCAGGCAACACAGCACACAGCGCCCTTGGCGCCCAGCGCCCAGCAACACAACACAACACACACGCACACACAGCGCACAGCGCCCTTGGCGCCCAGCGCCCAGCACACAACACACCCACGCACACACGACGCCCTTGGCGCCTGGCGCCCAGCGCCCAGCACAAAATCAAACATATGGCACCCTAGGCGCCCATACCATAACCAAATGGATTTTTCAGCCACCAATCATGAAGATCACGCATAAATCATCAATAAAGCATGAAATCACATATACATTCATGATCATGGATAGATCTAGGCTAACCCTACCCTAAAACCTATCATAAACATCTATTATATAGAAAGATAGAACTCCCCTTACCTTGGATTTGAAGAACGGAAGCCCTAGAGACAATCACGAACAAAACCACAGCAACGGATCACGTTCCTCTTCCTCCTTGAGCTCGCGACCTCTCCCTTCTTTCTCTCTTCTCCACGGCGCTCTCACTCTCTCTATTCTCTTCTCCCAATTCGCAAATGACAACCAAAACCTTAACTCCACTTGCCTAGCCACTTCGCATAGCTTATGGATCATGGGCTTGGGCTTTTCACTTAAGCCCAAGTTCATTCAAGTGGCGCCTCCTTTTCCTAATACCACCAACATAAAATTAATATAATTTTAATTAATTAAATTATATCCAACTAATTAAAATAAATTCCTAAATACTTAATTAAATAAATTAATTAAATATTTAGGGTGTTACAACTCTCCCCCACTTAGAATATTTCGTCCTCGAAATTTACCTGATCGAACAACTCTGGGTAGGACTCCCGCATCTTGTTTTCTAGCTCCCAAGTCATACTCTCACCGGCAGCTCCTAGCCAAACCACTTTCACCAGTGCAATCTCTTTGCCTCTAAGCACTTTCACTTCACGATCCTCAATCCGTACGGGCATCGTCTCCACAGTGAGATTATCCCGAACGTCTACATCATCCATATGGATCACATGAGATGGATCCGAAACATACTTTCGAAGTTACGACACATGAAACACGTCGTGCAAATTCGAAAGATTTGGCTGTAGAGCCACCCTATAAGCCACATTTCCGATTCTCTCAGAAATCTGATAAGGACCAACAAAGCAAGGAGTGAGCTTCTTCGATTTCAACGCTCGACCAACACCGGTAATAGGAGAAACCCTCAAGAACACATGCTCACCCTCCTGAAACTCTAAATCTTTCCTCCGCTTGTCATGATAACTCTTCTGACGACTCTGCGAAGCCTTCATCTTTTCACGGATCATCTTGATTTTCTCTGTAGTCTCCCGGACAATCTCCGGTCCCAACACTACACTCTCCCCCGACTCATACCAACACAACAGCGTTCTACACTTTCGACCATACAATGCTTCAAACGGTGCTATCCCGATACTGGAATGGTAACTGTTGTTATAGGTAAATTCAATCAACGCAAGGTAGGAATCCCATGAACCCCTTTGTTCCAAGACACAAGCCCTCAACAAATCTTCTAACGAGTGAATTGTTCTCTCTGACTGACCATCTGTCTGAGGATGATATGCCGAACTCATTTTCAACTTTGAACCCAATTCCTTCTGCAAACCCGTCCAAAACTCAGAAGTGAACCTCGGATCCCTATCTGACACAATACTCTTCGGAACACCGTGCAACTTCACAATTTCTTTGACATAGACCTCTGCCAACCTCGACACCGGATAAGTGACATTAATAGGAATAAAGTGAGCAGACTTCGTTAACCTATCAACGATCACCCAAATAGCGTCATGACCCCTAACTGTATTCGGCAATCCCGTCACAAAGTCCATCGCAATGCTATCCCACTTCCACTCTGGGACTTCCAACGGTTGCATCAACCCTGCAGGCTTCTGATGTTCAACCTTCGACTTTTGACAGGTCAAACAGGCATACACAAACTGTGCCACATCTCTCTTCATACCATACCACCAAAACATCTTTTTCAGATCTTGATACATTTTTGTTGCTCCAGGATGGATACTCAACTTGCTACGGTGACCCTCCTCCAAAATTGCCTTTTTCATCTCCGCATCATCCGGAACACAGATGCTACCCCGGAACCTCAACACACCACGAGAATCCAATTTGAAATCTTCATCTTCAGATTGACCAACCCCATTCATTAAATCTACCAACTTGACATCTGACTTCTGAGCCTCTCTGATGCTGCCCAGAAAGTCATTATCGATCTTTAACATTCCCAGCTTGACACTACGATGTGTCATTCTACAAACCAAACTCAAATCTCGGAATTCCTCAATCAACTCTAATTCTTTCACCATCATTGCCGACATATGCAAAGACTTCCGGCTTAAAGCATCAGCCACGACATTAGCTTTGCCGGGATGATAATTCAAACCGAAGTCATAATCCTTCAAGAGCTCCAACCACCGACGCTGTCTCATATTCAACTCCTTCTGATCGAACAGATATTTCAGACTCTTATGATCACTGAACACCTCAAACCTCGAACCATAAAGATAGTGCCTCCAAATCTTAAGCACAAATACCACAGCAGCCAATTCCAAATCATGCGTAGGGTAATTTTTCTCATGAGCCCGCAACTGCCTCGACGCATACGCAACGACTTTCCCATCTTGCATCAGCACACCACCAAGACCCATCTTCAAAGCGTCACAATATACAACAAACGGTTCCTCCGGATTAGGCAACGTCAAAACAGGCGACGTTGTCAATCTCTTTTTCAGTTCCATAAAACTTTCCTCACACCGAGCATCCCAAACGAAAACTTTACCCTTACATGTCAACGGAGTCAACGGAAGGGCCAACTTGGAAAAACCCTCGATGAACCTCCTGTAGTACCCAGCCAAACCCAAAAAGCTTCTGATCTCTGTTGCGGATTTCGGAGTCTCCCACTCCAACACTGCTTCCACTTTTGCCGGATCAACCGCAATACCATTACCAGAAATTACGTGCCCAAGGAAACTCACCTCTTTCAGCCAGAACTCACACTTCGATAACTTAGCATACAACTTTTTCTCCTTCAGAACTTCCAATACTGACTTCAGGTGTTCAGCATGCTCTTCCTCTGACTTAGAATAAACTAGAATGTCATCTATGAAGACCACCACAAACCGATCTAGGTAATCATGGAAAATACGATTCATATATTCCATAAATACACCAGGTGCATTGGTCACACCGAACGACATCACTGAATACTCATAATGCCCATGCCTTGTCCTGAAAGCTGTCTTCTGAACATCTTCATCCTTTACCTTAATCTGATGATATCCGGACCTCAAATCAATTTTGCTGAAAACACGGGCACCCACCAACTGATCCATCAAATCGTCGATCCTCGGAAGCGGATACTTGTTCTTGATAGTTACCTTATTCAACTGACGATAGTCCACACATAACCTCATACTCCCATCTTTCTTCTTTACTAACAATACCGGAGCTCCCCACGGTGATACACTCGGTCTCACAAACTTTTTCTCAAGCAATTCTTCGAGTTGCGTCTTCAACTCAGACAATTCCGACGCCGACATCCTGTACGGTGCCATAGACACAGGCCTCGTACCAGGTACAAGATCAATCGAGAACTCAACTTCCCTCTCCGGCGGCACACCCGGAATTTCGTCAGGAAAAACTTCAGGAAACTCGCGTACTACTTGCAGTTCTTCAATAATAGCTTGACTCTCAGCAGACAACGATGCCATCAACGAAAATAGCTGAACTCCTTCTTTCCTCAACTTCTTCAACTGACTAGCGGATACCAAAACAGAATCTTCTTCCTCGAAACTAACCGACTTGCTACGACAGTTGATATGGACGTGGTTATTCTCTAACCAGTCCATGCCCAAGATTACATCCAGTCCTTTCAACGGCAAGCAAACAAAATTCACAACAAAGTCCCTGCCGAAGATCGACATGGGACACTGAGAACACACCTGGGAAGTAATCACCGACCCCTTCGCAGGAGTATCGACAACCATATCCCCATACATAGCAGATAAAACAAGACCCAATCTTTTACAACAATCAACAGATATAAAGCAATGGGTAGCACCAGTATCAATAAGAGATTTCAGAGAAGTACCGTCAATGAAACACGTGTTGCACCCCGAAAAATCCCCCTTTGGGGTTTCTCGATGTACAACGTGGAATAATTTTGGAGCCGCCACCAATATTTTAATTTTAAGACCAAAACATTGAAAAAAGGTCTTTTGAACAAGGCGGATGGTCTTTTGAAACTAGAGATATAGGTTCGGGGGTCGATTACGTGCGAGGAAGGTGTTAGCACCGCGCACGTCCTTTCTACCGAAAGGGAACCTCTAATTAAATGTGTGGTTTTAACGTTTGATTTGAAAAATACCTAGATTTGCCTATTTATTTCTTATTTGGAGATGAATGGGAAATCTTACTGGAAATTTTATTTGTTGCGAGAAAGGGGGGAAAAAGGGTTTTTAGGAAAAAATGCTTGACGGGACATGGCCCGCTCCTACGTATCTCCCGGTGCGATGGAGAATTCAAAGCTACGTAGTTCTTGGTTTTTGTTTTTTAACTTTTTAGGTGAGTTTTCGAAATAGGACGAGTACTAGCGAGTGATTAAACTAGCTAAGGCTATGGGTAATCACCGCTAAGTACTCAAAAGGAGTCGCTACCGCTAGTCAAACGAACTAAGGTTCTGGGTGACTGTTGGTAACAACTTGTTTTTATTCTCTTTTTGAAAGCTTTTTTGAAAAGGATTGATTTGTTTGATGACCAAACTAGCAAAGGCTATGGGTGGTCATCGCTTACTGTTCTTTTTGGAGAAAGGACATCGATGTCAATAGCTAGACGAACTACGGTTCTGATTAGCTACTAACAACAATGGGTTTGAAAACATTTTTGTTTGTTTTGAAAATGGAGGTTTAGGGGGATGAAAAGAATTTTTATTTGCTGCGCTTGACGAGGACGTGACTCGCTCCTACGTATCCCAAACGGGAATCAAAGCGACGTAGTTCTAAAAAATGTTTTTGAAAGGGTTTAAAAGGGGCAAGCTGAATCACCCGAGACCATCTTCACCACTTAGAATATGATGCACTAGGCATAAGTGGGAATCATATGGTTCGTCCTCAGCAATGGACGATAACATACAAGAACGAGTAGATGAATGCGATAGCTAAGTTAAATCACATGGATCACAATAACTAAATATTAACAAATGAAAAGACTGAAATACCTCTGATGAAGACAGATATTACAGATCTGAAGAACGAGCGAAAATGAAGCGGAGAACTGGAAAATGAGATTTGCGAGAGTTGTCTTCCCCGATCTCGTGAAATGTCTCTCAGATCTCGTGAAAATGTCCCTCAGATCTCGTAAAAAATGTGTGTAGCAATTCTTCTCTCTGATCTTGTGTGAAGTGTCCGTGTGAAAATGTGATTTGAGGCTGCCTATTTATAGGCTTAGGAAAGCGTAAAATTTTTTTTAAAACATTTATGGCAAGGATGAATCGATTGTTTGAGCCTTTGGAAATATGTAGGAATCGATTCTTTTCTTTTGGAAATGACAAGAATCGATTATATGGCCTATGGAAAATGGTAGGAATCGATTTTCAGGACATTTGGAGATCCTGAAAATCGATTCTGTGGTCTTTGGAAACATGTAGGAATCGATTCTTTATTTTTGGAAATGATGGGAATCGATTGTATGGCCTATGGAAAAAGGAGGAATCGATTTTCACCTCTTTAAAATGGCCTGAAAATCGATTTCAAGGCCTATGAAAGGAGAGGGAAATCGATTTTCAGGACATATATAATAGGTGAAAATCGATTCCATGTTTAGTTAAAGCAATGAGGAATCGATTCATGGCCTATGGAAGAGCTTAAAAATCGATTTTCAAGACCTATGCAACATACTATAAATCGATTCTTGGCTTAGAAATCAATTCTTGCTTTCCAAAAAAAATGCTTTTAGGTCCTTGCCATACATGCATAAAATATTTTTCAAAGCTTGCCATGCATGCATAACGTATTTTCAAAACCCTAGTTTCTTAAAAAGTGCATTCTATCCCTAAGAATGATTCCAAAAACTTTGGAGCGGTTTCTAGGATTCAAAATGCAATGCATAATTTATTTTTATTTTTTTGTGGAGAAAATTAGGGTTTTGACCTAAGCCGGACAAAATTGGGGTATGACAGCTGCCCCTCTTTATTTGGATTTTGACAAGAAATATGAATTGCGCAGGACATATTTCGAGGCAAAATAGAAATAAAGAATTCAGAAATTATACCGATTTTGTCTGCTTAGGGAAACCCGAATTTTCCTCTTTTTCTTTTTCTATATATATTTTTTTTGAATAGATCGGCTTGAGAACAAACGGGGAACGGTTAACACCTGGCGCATTAACCAAGAGAGAAACTGACGGACCACTCGGGATTTGAAAGAGCACTAAGGTTCTGAAGGACCGCTCAGGGTCTGAAGGAGCACTAAGGCTCTGAAGGACCACTTAGGGTCTGAAGGAGCACTAAGGCTCTGAAGGACCACTCGGGATTTGAAGGAGCACTAAGGCTCTGAAGGACCGCTCGGGATTTGAAGGAGCACTAAGGCTCTGAAGGACCACCTAGGGTCTGAAGGAGCACTAAGGCTCTGAAGGACCACTCGGGGTCTGGAAGGCTGCCCAGGCCTTAATTGAAGGACCATCGTGGTCTGAAGGAGCGCTACTAGCTATGGTACTAGTAAAACGGTCTGAGGGGGCCTCGAGCGGCCATGATGGGTCAAGATCAGCTCCGGAACTGATATGTTGACTATGAAGGACGTCCGCTGTGTCTTAGGCTTGACACAACTAGTCTGAAGGACCACTTGGGGTCTGAAGGGCTTACCCGCAGCTCGAATACGAGGTGAAGTCTGCTTTTGAAGGGACACTTGGGTCCTGAAGGGATTCACGAATCCTGTTGATTGATTGATTGAAATGTTCAATGCTGCCGCACTGAATTGAGGTACCTGCATACGTCGGTTAATGCAAGTAATGGTGCATGGAGTATGAGTGCATGTTACGAGTGCATGTCATGCAAGGCATGTTAGGAGTGCATGTTATGCAAAGGCATGTTATGCATGTGCATGCAATGAGTGCATGTTATGCAAAGGCATGTTAGGAGTGCATGTTATGCAAAGGCATGTTATGCATGTGCATGCAATGAGTGCATGTTATGCTATGATTTTGGTGCGATGCTGAATGTGGTGAAATGCTATTTCTGATTCTTCATCTCTGTGATTTTCTTTGGTCAGCTTTCTTTTTTCTGACTGTTTGTTTTTTCTTTTGCTTTTTCATTCTTTGATCAGCTTTCTTTTTTCTGATCGTTTGTTTTTGCTTGCTCTTTTGCTCTTTTGGCTTATTTTCTTTTGCTGGTTCAGCCAACCCGCGACACTCATGACACGAGACTGAGGAACTTGTTGGACTTGCGGGGCTCATGGGCCGAGTGCATGTTGGTCTTGACTTTGCTGGTTTGAAGCAATCGTGGATGTAGCTGCTCTCTTGCATGATTGACTGCTTTTGAGGATGTGCTTTCTCTCAGGACTCTTAAGAATCTCGTAATGATTTGCAATGCTCTATGATATATGCACATGTTTTACAGTTCAGGACCATCATCATCATAAAACGTTTATTTTGAGCAGAAAAAGCAGAAAATAAAAGAGTGAACAGATACGAGAAATTTGAACTTTATTAATGTGGAAACCGGTCGCACAAGAAGTTACGCCGATTATTTATTACAATTGAAAGTTTAAACTGTAAAAGACACGAAAAAGGAGAGAAGCTGAATTCTGACTGTCCGTCTCTGTGGAACAGTGCCAAACATCTATGTCCTTGACCTTGATCACTCCCTCATCCAAGCTTGTAGGAGAGTTGTATGCCTTTCTTTACTTTTCATGCCTAAGTTTTCAGACCCTAATTTTTGCCTGGATCGCCCTTTGCGGGTTTTCAATCCACCGGGTCGCTCTGATTTTGCCTAGGCCGCCCTTTGTGGGTTTTCAACCTATCGAGCTAATTCTTACTTGGCTTGTCTTTCTCTTTTTTTTTATATTTCTTTCAGGCATAATACTTCTTCACTTAATCTGAATTGACTGGATTCCCGAGATCTTCGCCGTCTATATTTATGAGTATCGGCGCTCCTCTGGAAAAAGCTTTCTTGACTTCATATGGACCGTCATGAGTGGGTATCAACTTCCCACGGAGTCAGTCTGGATAGGTAGGATCTTTTTGAGTACAAGGTCTCCTTCGCCGAATTCTCGAAGACGGACTTTCCTGCCGAAAGCATGCCTTCATCTTTTGTTGGTACAATTTGCCATGGCGCAGGGCAGCAATTCTTTTCCCTTTAATGAGATTCAGTTGATCTAGACGAGCTTGGATCCATTTTGCTTCTTCTAACCTGGCCTCCATGACTACTCGTAGAGAGGGTATTTCAACCTTGATGAGAAGAACTGCTTCTGACCCATACACTAGAGAAGAAAGGGGGTTGCCCCTGTATGATTTCAATGAATGTGAGTGCGACAAGGGATGAGATAGGTGTAGGATCAATTTCCCCAGTTGTAGGAGGGGTGAAGAGCGACAGAATTGCCCCACTTGGCATATTGTAAACAAATGAATTTACTTGTCCTTGAGCTAAAACCTTGAGAAAACAACAGCAATCAATCATTGATCGGAATGGACCTTTCGGGATGGTGGTGTTTTGTGGAGGAGAGATGAGTAGGCTTAATGAGGTATTTGGGGCTAATGATGGTTAACTGGCTTGATGAGGTATTAGGAAAAAAAAATTTTTGGCTAAAGGTCTGTGGAGGGCGGGTCATCGCGGTCAAATGAGAGTGTTTGCGGTTTATGAGAGGAGTGGTGCATGGGAACGAGAAAGTGTTTGAAGGTTTATTGAGACGAGGACCTCATGTATCAACTCACCTCTTTTGTATTTTTCTTTTGGTTTTGGGGATTTTCCTTTTGAATGATTTTTCCTTCTTTGACTTCTTCTTTTTCTTGAGCTTGGGTGAACTGATAAAGTACGATGCACTGTTTTTTTCTGAGGTGGTCCTTGTCTAAGGTGACTTTTGGATTTTTGGCTTTTCCTTGGCTTAAGATGGGTCGGAAAGGATTATGTTTTTCTCTTCGGGATTTTCCTGGCTTACGGTGGGTAGGAGAGGATTTTGTTTTTCTCTTTGGGATTTTCTTGGCTTAAGATGGTTAGGAGAGGATTTTGTTTTTTGGATATGGAATGGTAGTCCGACTTCCTTTCAAATCATGATTGCTTATTCACTTATTTTCATGCACTTGCCGCTCTAATTTTTCTTTATTGAAGTACCCATCTTGACCTCTTTCTTGTTCTCAGCGGTCCCCAAGTTGATCACTTCAGTGGATTCCCCGTGATGCTGAATAACCCTTTTTCCTTGCTTCATTAACCTTCTGGAGGATTTTCCCGGTCTTTCTCAACGTCCCACTCTGCTTGATTGATAAGGTGATCAAAGTCAAAATATGGACCGTTGGCACTGTTATTTTGAGAGACAATTGCTGTGGATTTGCTTTTTGCCGAGGCGAAAAAGCAGAATGGAAGATGAAACATGCAGGCAAAAATAATAAAGAAAAGAAGAGACACATGAAATGAAAAGGGATTGATTTTTATTGATTGGAATTCAAAAACAACGTTTTTATTAATGATGATGATTCTGAAAATAAAAACATGATTGCCCCTAACAACTTGCTCTATGACCTTGGGCAGAGCCACAGAGTTGCATTACAATGATCATATTGAATTAAAAGTCACGGGAAAGGCAGCAGCTTCCCCATTCTTCAACTTTCTCTGGCAAGGCAGCGACGAACCAGACTTTCTTCAGCTTCGGATCCATTACCGATGACAGCAATTTGGTTGTATTGTTCCTCTTCCTCATCCCATCCTGTGGGCTGAATGTCTTCCATTCGGATTTGAGCACTCTCGGGAGCGTCATATCTGACCAAGTAATCAAACTTTCCACTGGGCTCCCCTAGGGTATCCCAACATTCCTCTTCTGACTTAAGACCATTATTGATGACAGCAATTTGGTCGTATTGTTCCTCTTCCTCATCCCATCCTGTGGGCTGGATGTCTTCTATTCGGATTTGAGCACTCTCGGGAGCGTCATATCTGACCAAGTAGTCAAACTTTCCACTGGACTCCCCTAGGGTATCCCAACATCCCTCTTTCATAGGCACCGCTATTACTTCCTCATTGATTTCTTTTTCATCTTCAATATCATGGGTCCCTATCTGAACCACGCACCGATCTATCAGGTCTTGCAGGACTGACTTGAAAACTTCACAGGCACCCACACATAAAGGATCGGCGCATACACAACCCTTCTTGATAACACCACGACGACACAACTCAGCATGTATATTTTCCAGAGGAGTCTGGATACACTTAACATCTTTTATTATTGTCTGCCCCACAGAGTCCTCTACTGCATTAGCGGATGGTGTCCCATGTCCCGGTAGGGGGTTTGTAATTGTACTGGGACTGTTCGGCTTGAAAGAGATCCAGTTGGCGTCAATCAAATCCTGGACTACATATTTGAAAGCCTTGCAGTCCTCCACCGTGTGGCCGACTCCTCCACTATGAAAGCTACAAGTAGCATCAGCATTGTACCCCCTAGGAAAGGGAGGTTGTATAGGCTTCATGGGGCGAGTATTGACCAAATTCTTTGAGACAAGATGATTGAACAATTCAGTATAGGTCATCGGGATCGGATCAAAATTAGCACGCCTCTTCTCTTGATAGTTCTGGGCTCTGTAGCCTGAATTAGTTTGCTGCGGAGAGTTGAAAGATAATGGCACCGCCTGCTGTGGAGAGCTGAAAGATGGGCCTCCCCCTGCGTAAATAACATTGGTTTCCCCTTCTTTCTTCTTGGGGAAGTTGGGAAAGGGTTTCTTTTGTCCACTAGAATCGCCAAAACCTCCAGCAATCTTTCCGCTGCGCAATCCGTGCTCTAATCGTTCCCCAATGACAACCATATCTGAGAAATTGGACGAAACGCTCCCCACCAACCTATCATAATACAGCCCTGGAAGGGTCTCCATAAACATGTACACCATCTCTTTTTCAGTCAATGGCGGCTTCACCTGAGCAGCTATGCTCCTCCATTTTTGAGCGTATTCTTTGAATGACTCTCTATCCCCTTTGCTCATGTGCTGTAATTGAGACCGGTCTGGAGCAAGGTCCATGTTATACTGGTATTGTTTTAGAAAGGCTTCAGAGAGATCCTTCCAACTGTGAACTTCGGAGGATTGCAGCTGCATGTACCAATCTAGTGATGCCCCAGTCAGACTGTCCTGGAAATAATGAATGAGCACCTTGTCATCATGAGCATAAGCGGCCATTTTTCTAACATACATCGTCAAATGGCTAGATGGACACCCGGTGCCGCGATATTTGTCAAAGTCAGGTGCTTTGAATTTAGGGGGTATAACAACATCTGGGACAAGGCACAAATCTCGGGCATCCCTGGCTCTAGT
Organism: Astragalus membranaceus; assembly: GCA_039519185.1. Classification (NCBI taxonomy): domain Eukaryota; kingdom Viridiplantae; phylum Streptophyta; class Magnoliopsida; order Fabales; family Fabaceae; genus Astragalus; species Astragalus membranaceus. The sequence goes on along the minus strand of CM076846.1, from coordinate 135,404,579 downwards.
TCCTGATCCTTCCACAGCTCTTAAGCGCTCTTCAAGCGAGTGATATCGATCCCCATGCTGAGTGTTCCCAAACAAATGACCTTGTGGATAGTTCCCCGGACCGTGATAATAACCCCCATACTGAGCAGGGTTTCCCATATGATGGACAGCGTTCTGAGGGTTCACAGTAACTCCCAGAGTAGGACTAGGTGAACCTCTTGGCAGTACAGTATCAGGACTAGGAGTATGAATTGGTGGTCCCATAGCAGCTCCACCAGGTATAGTCGTGACAGGTTGACTCGACCCCACAGGAATAGCTTCAGCAGCAGGCGGCATATAACCCATTGGCATTCCCCAAGGATATATCGGTGCATTCAGATGATTCTGTCCGCTTGCCCCTGGAGGATGAGCAAAGTGACTGACCCCCTGTCCGTAAGAGGTGTGAGTAGTTGTAACTTCAGCGGACACCGGAGGAGAAACGAAGGTAACAACCCCTTCGGGATTTACAACAGCAGCGGCCCCAGTAGCGGCCCCACCCCTCAGATTCTGTAGCATACTCATTACTTCGACCATCTGTGCTTCCATAGCCTCCACTTTGGTCTTCAAAGCTTGATTCTCTTGAGCCAGCTGCTCAGGATTAAGAATCTCCACAACCGACTCATCTTGACCCAGGGGGTCCTCATTCTCGAGATGTTGATTGCTAGCCATTAATCTTGCTTGTAGACGAGTGGAGTATCGGTGTTGGCGAACCAGCTTGCCTTTCGTTTCTGTTGGTAGAACATTTTATAAGTACAAGTATGAATGCGTAAATGAATGCAATGCATATGGCTTTATGTTATTTTTGTATTTAGATGCATGAGGAATGCTGTATGAATTTTTCAGAATTTGCTTATGTAATGCATGCTGTTATGATGTAAAATGCGGATGATGAGGATGCTTTGTTATAAAGAGAGATATTTACAGGTGGGGTTTTGAAAAATTAGGGCGGTATACCCTATATGCCACCCCATATAGGTATTTATGAAATAGAAGGAAAAACCTATTTTTTTTTTTTTTTTTTTTTTTTCAAAAAATGTTGGCGGAAATGAACTAAACTAGATGTAATAATGCAACACACAATTTTGGAAAAGCCCTTGTGACCTAAAAAAAGAGGTGAGACCTATGATCTAGGGCAATTTAAAGGGTAATCCTTCCATGTAGCTCTATTCACTCCCTCACAAGGCCACCAGAGCTACAGTCCCTTTCACAAAATTTCCCACAAATGCAGCAAACTGCTAGGTGTGAGGCATCATGAAAGAGCACAACTCTGGTTTGAAACTTTCGCAAGTAGCCAAACGGACAAAGGTCCTGATGGGCTCTCACTACTCGAATCCACTCTCTTAAGTTTTTGCAGACCTGGGTTATGGTCCCACTCAAAACACATAGTCACAGGGTATAAGTGTAGTGTGTGTGAAGGGCATTTTCCCTAGCACTACCCCACCTGCAAATGAAAATCCAGACAATCCAGACGATAGCATGTCGTCTACCCTAGGGTTTAATATCATTCAAATACAATTAGCCTAGGGTACTAACAACAAATACATTACTTACTTCAGAAAGGGAATTGAGAAGAAGGGAACAACAAAAAAGACAAATGCATATGCCTCTAATCAATGATAAGAAAGAAAGGCAAACAAGGTACTAATCAAATCAACAATACATTAAACCACACATTTTAATTAGTTAGGCTTGACCCTCGTCTTTTTTTAAAAAAAAGTGTCCCCAGTGGAGTCGCCAGCTGTTGCACCCCGAAAAATCCCCCTTTGGGGTTTCTCGATGTACAACGTGGAATAATTTTGGAGCCGCCACCAATATTTTAATTTTAAGACCAAAACATTGAAAAAAGGTCTTTTGAACAAGGCGGATGGTCTTTTGAAACTAGAGATATAGGTTCGGGGGTCGATTACGTGCGAGGAAGGTGTTAGCACCGCGCACGTCCTTTCTACCGAAAGGGAACCTCTAATTAAATGTGTGGTTTTAACGTTTGATTTGAAAAATACCTAGATTTGCCTATTTATTTCTTATTTGGAGATGAATGGGAAATCTTACTGGAAATTTTATTTGTTGCGAGAAAGGGGGGAAAAAGGGTTTTTAGGAAAAAATGCTTGACGGGACATGGCCCGCTCCTACGTATCTCCCGGTGCGATGGAGAATTCAAAGCTACATAGTTCTTGGTTTTTGTTTTTTAACTTTTTAGGTGAGTTTTCGAAATAGGACGAGTACTAGCGAGTGATTAAACTAGCTAAGGCTATGGGTAATCACCGCTAAGTACTCAAAAGGAGTCGCTACCGCTAGTCAAACGAACTAAGGTTCTGGGTGACTGTTGGTAACAACTTGTTTTTATTCTCTTTTTGAAAGCTTTTTTGAAAAGGATTGATTTGTTTGATGACCAAACTAGCAAAGGCTATGGGTGGTCATCGCTTACTGTTCTTTTTGGAGAAAGGACATCGATGTCAATAGCTAGACGAACTACGGTTCTGATTAGCTACTAACAACAATGGGTTTGAAAACATTTTTGTTTGTTTTGAAAATGGAGGTTTAGGGGGATGAAAAGAATTTTTATTTGCTGCGCTTGACGAGGACGTGACTCGCTCCTACGTATCCCAAACGGGAATCAAAGCGACGTAGTTCTAAAAAATGTTTTTGAAAGGGTTTAAAAGGGGCAAGCTGAATCACCCGAGACCATCTTCACCACTTAGAATATGATGCACTAGGCATAAGTGGGAATCATATGGTTCGTCCTCAGCAATGGACGATAACATACAAGAACGAGTAGATGAATGCGATAGCTAAGTTAAATCACATGGATCACAATAACTAAATATTAACAAATGAAAAGACTGAAATACCTCTGATGAAGACAGATATTACAGATCTGAAGAACGAGCGAAAATGAAGCGGAGAACTGGAAAATGAGATTTGCGAGAGTTGTCTTCCCCGATCTCGTGAAATGTCTCTCAGATCTCGTGAAAATGTCCCTCAGATCTCGTAAAAAATGTGTGTAGCAATTCTTCTCTCTGATCTTGTGTGAAGTGTCCGTGTGAAAATGTGATTTGAGGCTGCCTATTTATAGGCTTAGGAAAGCGTAAAAATTTTTTTAAAACATTTATGGCAAGGATGAATCGATTGTTTGAGCCTTTGGAAATATGTAGGAATCGATTCTTTTCTTTTGGAAATGACAAGAATCGATTATATGGCCTATGGAAAATGGTAGGAATCGATTTTCAGGACATTTGGAGATCCTGAAAATCGATTCTGTGGTCTTTGGAAACATGTAGGAATCGATTCTTTATTTTTGGAAATGATGGGAATCGATTGTATGGCCTATGGAAAAAGGAGGAATCGATTTTCACCTCTTTAAAATGGCCTGAAAATCGATTTCAAGGCCTATGAAAGGAGAGGGAAATCGATTTTCAGGACATATATAATAGGTGAAAATCGATTCCATGTTTAGTTAAAGCAATGAGGAATCGATTCATGGCCTATGGAAGAGCTTAAAAATCGATTTTCAAGACCTATGCAACATACTATAAATCGATTCTTGGCTTAGAAATCAATTCTTGCTTTCCAAAAAAAATGCTTTTAGGTCCTTGCCATACATGCATAAAATATTTTTCAAAGCTTGCCATGCATGCATAACGTATTTTCAAAACCCTAGTTTCTTAAAAAGTGCATTCTATCCCTAAGAATGATTCCAAAAACTTTGGAGCGGTTTCTAGGATTCAAAATGCAATGCATAATTTATTTTTATTTTTTTGTGGAGAAAATTAGGGTTTTGACCTAAGCCGGACAAAATTGGGGTATGACAACACGTACCTCTAATAAGACCATCCTTCTCATCAGGCTCCTCTCCTGCTGTTGCACCCCGAAAAATCCCCGGCTTGGGGTTTCTCAATGTACAACGTGGAATAATTTTGGAGCCGCCACCAATATTTTAATTTTAAGACCAAAACATTGAAAAAAGGTCTTTTGGACAAGGCGGATGGTCTTTTGAAAACTAGAGATATAGGTTCGGGGGTCGATTACGTGCGAGGAAGGTGTTAGCACCGCGCACGTCCTTTCTACCGAAAGGGAACCTCTAATTAAATGTGTGGTTTTAACGTTTGATTTGAAAAATACCTAGATTTGCCTATTTATTTCTTATTTGGAGATGAATGGGAAATCTTTAATGAAAATTTTATTTTAGGTGAGATGGGGAAAAAAAGGGTTTTTAGAAAAAGTGCTTGACGGGACATGGCCCGCTCCTACGTATCTCCCGGTGCGATGGAGAATTCAAAGCTACGTAGTTCTTGGTTCTTTTTTTTAAGGTTTTTGTTTTTTATCTTTTTTAGTGAGTTTTTTGAAATAGGACGAGCATTAGCAAATGATTAAACTAGCAGAGGCTATGATGAATCACTGCTAAATGCTCAAAAAGAGTTGTACCGCCAGTCAAACGAACAAAGGTTCTGATGGACTATTGATAACAACTTGTTTTTATTATCTTTTTGAAAGTGATTTTCGAAAAAGATTGATTTGCACAATGATCAAACTAACAAAGGTTATGATGGACCATCGTTTATTATTCTTATGAGAAAAAGACATTGCCACTAATAGCTAAACGAACAGAGGCTCTGATGAGCTATTAGCAACAATGGGTTTGAAAATGATTCTTTTTGTTTGTTTTTGTGAAAATAATTTGTTTATGGGGATGAAAAGAATTTTTATTTATTGTGCTTGACGAGAACGTGGCTCGCTCCTACGTATCCCAAACGGGAATCAAAGCGACGTAGTTCTAATGAAAAATGTTTTTTTGAAAGGGTTTGAAAGGGGAGGTTGAATCATCTGAGACCATCTTCCCCACTTAGAAAATGATGCACTAGGCATAAGTGGGAATCATGTGGGTCATCATCAACAAAGACACTACAGCTAAATTAAATCACATAGGGCAATTTTGGCATGGATCAGAATGATTAAATTTTAACAAATGTAAAGACTGAAATACCTCTGATGAAGACAGATATTACAACTCTGAAGAACGCAAACCCCGACTAACCCTTGCAGGAGATCAGCTCAGACGGACCAACGGCGCGAATAGAGCAGAAATGAAGCGTAGAACTGGAAAATGAGATTTACGAGAGTTGTCTTCTCAGATCTCCTGAAATGTGTGTGTGTGTTTTCTGATCTTGTAAAAATCTGTCCGTCAAAAATGAAAATCACACCTACGTATTTATAGGCTTAGGCAACAGTAGAATTTTGAAAAGACAATTAATGTAAGTGAAGAATCGATTATTGTATGAAGTGCAACAAGTGTATAATCGATTCATTGCCTTTAGAAATTAAAAGAATCGATTGTTTGCTTAGTTGAAATAGGGAGGAATCGATTCATGGCCTTTAGGAGATCCTGGAAATCGATTATATGGCCTTTGGAAATATGTAGGAATCGATTCTTTATTTTTTGGAAATGATAAGAATCGATTATATGGCCTATGGAAAAAGGTAGGAATCGATTTTCAGGACATTTGGAGGTCCTGAAAATCGATTTCATAGTTTAAACATAGGCAAGGGAAATCGATTATTGGCCTATAGGTGAGATAAAGAATCGATTTTCATGGCTTAGGAAAAAGGTATAAATCGATTCTTGGCCATAAGAACAAAATTGATTTTTGCTTTCCAAAAAAATGCTTTTAGGTCTTTGCCATGCATGCATAAAATATTTTCCAAAGCTTGCCATGCATGCATAACATATTTTTCAAAAACCTTAATTTGATGCATGAGGCCTATTGCAAAAATTGTTTTTAGAGACCCTTTTGTGAGAAATGACCAAAATGCCCTTTTTGACTCTAACTTCCCAAAACGTGCATTCTAACCCTAAAAATGATGCATAATTTATTTTTGTGTGGAAAATTAGGGTTTGGACCTAAGCCGGACAAAATTGGGGTATGACAGCTGCCCCTCTTTATCTGAATTTTAACGAGGAATATGAATTGGCCGAAACATATTCCAAGGCAAAATGAAGATAAAGAATTCAGAAATTATACCGATTTTGTCCTCTTGGGGAAAACCCGAAATTTCCCCTTTTCTTTTCTTATTTTTTTTGTTTTTATTGATGGGCTTGAGAACAAACGGGGAACGGTTAACACTTGGTGTATTAACCGAGAGAGAAAATGACGGACCACTCGGGATCTGAAGGAGCACTAAGGCTCTGAAGGACCACTCAGGGTCTGAAGGAGCACTAAGGCTCTGAAGGACCACTCCGGGTCTGGAAGGCTGCCTAGGCCTTAATTGAAGGACCATCGTGGTCTGAAGGAGCGCTACTAGCTATGGTACTAGTAAAACGGTCTGAGGGGGCCTTTCGAGCGGCCATGATGGGTCAAGATCAGCTCCGGAACTGATATGTTGACCATGAAGGACGTCCGTTGTGTCTTAGGCTGACACAACTAGTCTGAAGGACCACTTGGGGTCTGAAGGACTTACCCGCAGCTCGAATACGAGGTGAAGTCTGTTTTTGAAGGGACACTTGGGTCCTGAAGGGATTCACGAATCCTGTTGGTTGATTGATTGAAAAGTTCAACTAAAGCAGACAGAAAAGTAAAATGAGCACTTGGCGTGCAAACAGAAAAGTAAATGGGCACTTGGCGTGCAAACAGAAAAGTAAATGGGCACTTGGCGTGCAGAAGCAGGAAATAAAGCGGTAAAGAACGCAGTAAAGAAGGAGCACTGAGGGCTCAGGATGAGCACAGAAGGCTCAGGAGGAGCACAGAGGGCTCGGGGGGAGCACAGAGGGCTCAGGATGAGCACAGAGGGCTCAGGAGGAGCACAGAGGGCTCAGGAGGAGCACAGAGGGCTCAGGGGGGAGCACAGAGGGCTCAGGAGGGAGCACAGAGGGCTCAGGATGAGCACAGAGGGCTCAGGGGGAGCACAGAGGGCTCAGGATGAGCACAGAGGGCTCAGGAGGAGCACAGAGGGCTCAGGGGGGAGCACAGAGGGCTCAGGAGGGAGCACAGAGGGCTCAGAATGAGCACAGAGGGCTCAGGGGAAGCACAGAGGGCTCAGGATGAGCACAGAGGGCTCAGGAGGAGCACAGAGGGCTCAGGGTGAGCACAGAGGGCTCAGGGGGGAGCACAGAGGGCTCAGGGTGAGCACAGAGGGCTCAGGGGGAGCACAGAGGGCTCGGGACGAGCACAGAGGGCTCAGGAGGAGCACAGAGGGCTCAGGGGGAGCACAGAGGGCTCACAAATGCTGTTGATAGGTTGATTTGAAATGACCGATGCTGCTGTATTGGATTGAGGTACCTGCATACGTTGGTTGATGCAAGGAATGGTGCATGGAGTATGAGTGCAGGTTATGAGTGCATGTTATGCATGTGCATGCAATGCATGTTATGAGTGCATGTTATGAGTGCATGTTATGCATGTGCATGCAATGCAAAGGCATGTTATGCATGTGCATGCAATGAGTGCATGTTATGCTATGATTTTGGTGTAATGATGAATGTAATGCATGACTGTGTTTTGTTTATTGCCCCTTTTTTTTTTTTTTTTTGCTTATTATTATTATTATTATTATTATTATTATTTTTGCTGGTTCAGCCAACCCGCGACACTCATGACACGAGACTGAGGAACCTGTTGGACTTGCGGGGCTCATGGGCCGAGTGCATGTTGGTCTTGACTTTGCTGGTTTGAAACAATCGTGGATGTAGTTGCTCTCTTGCATGATTGACTGATTTTGAGGATGTGCTTTCTCTCAGGACTCTTAAGAATCTCGTAATGATTTGCAATGCTCTACGATATATGCACATGTTTTACAGTTCAGGACCATCATCATCATAAAACGTTTATTTTGAGCAGAAAAAGCAGAAAATAAAAGAGTGAACAGATACGAGAAATTTGAACTTTATTAATGTGGAAACCGGTCGCACAAGAAGTTACGCCGATTATTTATTACACTTGAAAGTTTAAACTGTAAAAAGACACGAAAAAGGAGAGAAGCTGAATTCTGACTGTCCGTCTCTGTGGAACAGTGCCAAACATCTATGTCCTTGACCTTGATCACTCCCTCATCCAAGCTTGTTGGAGAGTTGTATGCCTTTCTTTACTTTTCATGCCTAAGTTTTCAGACCCTAATTTTTGCCTGGATCGCCCTTTGCGGGTTTTCAATCCACCGGGTCGCTCTGATTTTGCCTAGGTCGCCCTTTGCGGGTTTTCAACCTAGCGAGCTAATTCTTACTTGGCTTGTCTTTCTCTTTTTTCATCTATTTCTTTTTAGGCATAATACTTCTTCACTTGATCTGAATTGACTGGATTCCTGAGATCTTCGCCGTCTATGTTTATGAGTATCGGCGCTCCTCTGGAAAAAGCTTTCTTGACTTCACATGGACCGTCATAAGTGGGCCTCAACTTCCCACGGAGTCAGTCTGGATAGGTAGGATCTTTTTTGAGTACAAGGTCTCCTTCGCCGAATTCTCGAAGACGGACTTTCCTGCCGAAAGCTGCCTTCATCTTTTGTTGGTATAACTGGCCATGGCGCAGGGCAGCAATTCTTTTCCCTTTAATGAGATTCAGTTGATCTAGACGAGCTTGGACCCATTTTGCTTCTTCTAACCTGGCCTCCATGACTACTCGTAGAGAGGGTATTTCAACCTTGATGAGAAGAACTGCTTCTGACCCATACACTAGAGAAGAAAGGGGGTTGCCCCTGTATGATTTCAATGAATGTGAGTGCGACAAGGGATGAGATAGGTGTAGGGTTAATTTCCCTAGTTGTAGGAGGGGTGAAGAGCGACAGAATTGCCCCACTTGGCATATTGTAAACAAATGAATTTACTTGTCCTTGAGCTAAAACTTTGAGAAAACAACAGCAATCAATCATTGATCGGGATGGACCTTTCGGGATTGTGGTGTTTTGTGGAGGAGAGATGAGTAAGCTTAATGAAGCATTTGGGGCTAATGGCAGGATGGTTTTTATTCGGTGTTGGCTGTTGATCGATGATTTATGATGGTTAACTGGCTTGATGAGGTATTAGGAGGTTTTATTCCTGGCTAAGGGTGAGAGTGTTTGCGGTTTATGAGAGGAGGGGTGCATGGAAATGAGAAAGTGTTTGAAGGTTTATTGAGACGAGGATCTCTTGAGTTTTGTGGTAACGTGTATCAACTCACTACTTACATTTCTTTTGTATTTTTCTTTTGGTTTTGGGATTTTCCTTTTTGAATGATTTTTCCTTCTTTGACTTCTTCTTTTTCTTGAGCTTGGGTGAACTGATAAAGAACGATGCACTGTTTTTTCTGAGGTGGTCCTTGTCTAAGGTAACTTTTGGATTTTTGGCTTTTTCTTGGCTTAAGATGGGTAGGAGGGATTTTGTTTTTCTCTTTGGGATTTTCTTGGCTTAAGGTGGTTAGGAGAGGATTTTGTTTTCGGATATGGAGTGGTAGTCCGACTTCATTTCAAATCATGATTGCTTATTTCCTCAAAAATTAACTCTGGGACAATAATTCACTTATTTTCATGCACTTGCCCTTCTTCTTTATTTCCTTTTTGCGCTCTAATTTTCCTTTATTGAAGTACCCATCTCGACTTCTTTCTTGTTTTCAGTGGTCCCCAAGTTGATCACTTCAGTGGATTCCCCGTGATGCTGAATAACCCTTTTTCCTCGCTTCATTAACCTTCTGAAGGGTTTTCCCGGTCTTTCTCAACGTCCCACTCTGCTTGATTGATAAGGTGATCAAAGTCAAAATATGGACCGTTGGCACTGTTATTTTGAGAGACAATTGCTATGGATTTGCTTTTTGCCGAGGCGAAAAAGCAGAATGGAAGGTGAGACAAGCAGGCAAAAATAATAAAGAAAAGAAGAGACACATGAAATGAAAAGGAATTGATTTTTTATTGATTGGAATTCAAAAAACAACATTTTTATTGATGATGATTTAGAAAATAAAAACATGTGCGCCCCTAACAACTGGTCCTGTGGCCTTGGGCAGAGCCACAGGGTTGCATTACAAATGACTACTTTAAAAGGTCCCAGGAGGATCAACAGTCTTTTAATTCTTTAATTCTTTCACCAGCACTGCAGCGACAAACCAGGTTTGCACCACCCTCATCCTTGATGACAGCAATTTGATCGTGTTGTTCCTCTTCCTCATCCCATCCTGTGGGCTGGATGTCTTCTATTCGGATTTGAGCACTCTTGGGAGCGTCATATCTGACCAAGTAATCAAACTTTCCACTGGGCTCACCTAGGGTACCCCAACATCCCTCTTTCACAGGCACCGCTGTTAATTCCTCATTGATTTCTTCTTCATCTTCAATATCATGGGTCCCTATCTGAACCACGCACCGATCTATCAGGTCTTGCAGAACTGACTTGAAAACTTCACAGGCACCCACACATAAAGGATCGGTGCATACACAGCCCTTCTTGATAACGCCACGACGACACAACTCAGCATATATATTTTCCAGAGGAGTCTGGATATACTTAACATCTTTTATCATTGTCTGCCTCATAGAATCCTCTACTGCATTAGCGGATGGTGTCCCATGTCCCGGTAGGGGGTTTGTAGTTGTGCTGGGACTGCTCGGCTTGAAAGAGACCCAGTTGGCGTCAATCAAATCTTGGACTACATATTTGAAAGCCTTGCAGTCTTCCACCGTGTGGCCGACTCCTCCGCTATGAAAGCTACAAGTAGCATCAGCATTGTACCCCCTAGGAAAGGGAGGTTGTATAGGCTTCATGGGGCGAGTATTGACCAAATTCTTGGAGACAAGATGATTGAACAATTCAGTATAGGTCATCGGGATCGGATCAAAATTAGCACGCCTCTTCTCTTGATAGTTCTGGGCTCTGTAGCCTGAATTAGTTTGCTGCGGAGAGTTGAAAGATAATGGCACCGCCTGCTGTGGAGAGCTGAAAGATGGGCCTCCCCCTACGGAAATAACATTGGTTTCTCCTTCTTTCTTCTTGGGGAAGTTGGGAAAGGGTTTCTTTTGTCCACTAGAATTGCCAAAACCTCCAGCAATCTTTCCGCTACGCAATCCGTGGTCTAATCGTTCCCCAATGACAACCATATCTGAGAAATTGGACGAAACACTCCCCACCAACCTATCATAATACAGCCCTGGAAGGGTCTCCATAAACATGTACACCATCTCTTTTTCAGTCAATGGCGGCTTCACCTGAGCAGCTATGCTCCTCCATTTTTGAGCGTATTCTTTGAATGATTCTCTATCTCCTTTGCTCATGTGCTGCAATTGAGACCGGTCTGGAGCAAGGTCCATGTTATACTGGTATTGTTTTAGAAAGGCTTCAGAGAGATCCTTCCAACTGTGAACTTCGGAGGATTGCAGCTGCATGTACCAATCTAGTGATGCCCCAGTCAGACTGTCCTGGAAATAATGAATGAGCACCTTGTCATCATGAGCATAAGCGGCCATTTTTCTAACATACATCGTCAGATGGCTAGATGGACACCCGGTGCCGCGATATTTATCAAAGTCAGGTGTTTTGAATTTAGGGGGTATAACAACATCTGGGACAAGGCACAAATCTCGGGCATCCCTGGCTCTAGTTCCTGATCCTTCCACAGCTCTTAAGCGCTCTTCAAGCGAGTGATACCGATCCCCATGCTGAGTGTTCCCAAACAAATGACCTTGTGGATAGTTCCCCGGACCGTGATAATAACCCCCATGCTGAGCATGGTTTCCCATATGATGGACAGCGTTCTGAGGGTTCACAGTAACTCCCAGAGTAGGACTAGGTGAACCTCTTGGCAGCACAGTATCAGGACTAGGAGTATGAATTTGTGGTTCTATAGCAGCTCCACCAGGCATAGTCGTAACAGGTTGACTCGACCCCACAGGAATAGCTTCAGCAGCAGGCGGCATATAACCCATTGGCATCCCCCAAGGATATATCGGTGCATTCAGATGACTCTGTCCACTCGCTCCTGGAGGATGGGCAAAGTGACTGACCCCCTGTCCATAAGAGGTGTGAGTAGTTGTAACTTCAGCGGACACCGGAGGAGAAACGAAAGTAACAACCCCTTCGGAATTTACAACAGCGGCGGCCCCAGCGGCGGCCCCACCCCTCAGATTCTGTAGCATACTCATTACTTCGACCATCTGTGCTTCCATAGCCTCCACTTTGGTCTTCAAAGCTTGATTTTCTTGAGCCAGCTGCTCAGGATTAAGAATCTCCACAACCGACTCATCTTGACCCAGGGGGTCCTCATTCTCGAGATGTTGATTGCTAGCCATTAATCTTGCTTGTAGACGAGTGGAGTATCGGTGTTGGCGAACCAGCTTGCCTTTCGTTTCTGTTGGTAGAACCTTTTATAAGTACAAGTATGAATGCGTAAATGAATGCAATGCATATGGCTTTGTATTTAGATGCATGAGGAATGCTGTATGAATTTTTTTCAGAATTTTGCTTATGTAATGCATGCTGTTATGATGTAAAATGCGGATGATGAGGATGCTTGTTATAAAGACAGATATTTACAGGTGGGGTTTTGAAAAATTAGGGCGGTATACCCTATATGCCACCCCATATAGGTATTTATGAAAGAGAAGGAAAAACCTATTTTTTTTATTTCAAAAAAACGTTGGCGGAAATGAACTAAACTAGATGCAATAATGCACACACAATTTTGGAAAAGCCCTTGTGACCTAAAAAGAGGTAAGACCTATGATCTAGGACAATTAAAAGGGTAATCCTTCCATGTAGCTCTATTCACTCCCTTGCAAAGGCTACCAGAGCTAAATCTCTTTTATGATAACACCCACAACGATGGAATGCCATCTGGTGTGAGGTACCATAAAGAGCATACTCTGGCTGAAACTTTCGTGAGAGCAGAAGGACATCGGTCCAATTGGCAGTCACTACTCGTTTCCACTCTCCTAGGTGTTTTCAGACCTTGGGTTTTAGGCCTCTCTCAGAGCTCATAATCATAAGGGGGTGAGTGTGTGTAGCGGGGACATACCGCCTAAAATTACCCACATACACCCCACCTGCGAAGGAAAACCCAGAACAGTCCAAACAATAGCAAGCGATAACATGTTGTCTACACTAGGGTTCAATATCAAATTAGCTAGCCTAGGGTTTCAACAATAATCAAGTGCTTTGCTTTCCTCGAGAAAGGGGGCCAAGAAGAGAGGAACATAACAAGATGGGGAGGAAAAGCATGAGGGTATTAAGCACATAAGCAAAGACGAGGAAAAATAAACATGAAAGGAGAGAAAATAAATGCACATGCACGCAACATGACAAGAAGAGCAAACCGAAAAGGGATATAAATAACAAAGTATCCAAATCACATCGATAGCACGCTAAACCACACATTTAATTAGTTAGGCTTGACCCTCGTCTTTTAAAAAGTTTCCCCAGTGGAGTCGCCAGCTGTTGCACCCCGAAAAATCCCCGGCTTGGGGTTTCTCAATGTACAACGTGGAATAATTTTGGAGCCGCCACCAATATTTTAATTTTAAGACCAAAACATTGAAAAAAGGTCTTTTGGACAAGGCGGATGGTCTTTTGAAAACTAGAGATATAGGTTCGGGGGTCGATTACGTGCGAGGAAGGTGTTAGCACCGCGCACGTCCTTTCTACCGAAAGGGAACCTCTAATTAAATGTGTGGTTTTAACGTTTGATTTGAAAAATACCTAGATTTGCCTATTTATTTCTTATTTGGAGATGAATGCGAAATCTTTAATGAAAATTTTATTTTAGGTGAGATGGGGAAAAAAAGGGTTTTTAGAAAAAGTGCTTGACGGGACATGGCCCGCTCCTACGTATCTCCCGGTGCGATGGAGAATTCAAAGCTACGTAGTTCTTGGTTCTTTTTTTTAAGGTTTTTGTTTTTTATCTTTTTTAGTGAGTTTTTTGAAATAGGACGAGCATTAGCAAATGATTAAACTAGCAGAGGCTATGATGAATCACTGCTAAATGCTCAAAAAGAGTTGTACCGCCAGTCAAACGAACAAAGGTTCTGATGGACTATTGATAACAACTTGTTTTTATTATCTTTTTGAAAGTGATTTTCGAAAAAGATTGATTTGCACAATGATCAAACTAACAAAGGTTATGATGGACCATCGTTTATTATTCTTATGAGAAAAAGACATTGCCACTAATAGCTAAACGAACAGAGGCTCTGATGAGCTATTAGCAACAATGGGTTTGAAAATGATTCTTTTTGTTTGTTTTTGTGAAAATAATTTGTTTATGGGGATGAAAAGAATTTTTATTTATTGTGCTTGACGAGAACGTGGCTCGCTCCTACGTATCCCAAACGGGAATCAAAGCGACGTAGTTCTAATGAAAAATGTTTTTTTGAAAGGGTTTGAAAGGGGAGGTTGAATCATCTGAGACCATCTTCCCCACTTAGAAAATGATGCACTAGGCATAAGTGGGAATCATGTGGGTCATCATCAACAAAGACACTACAGCTAAATTAAATCACATAGGGCAATTTTGGCATGGATCAGAATGATTAAATTTTAACAAATGTAAAGACTGAAATACCTCTGATGAAGACAGATATTACAACTCTGAAGAACGCAAACCCCGACTAACCCTTGCAGGAGATCAGCTCAGACGGACCAACGGCGCGAATAGAGCAGAAATGAAGCGTAGAACTGGAAAATGAGATTTACGAGAGTTGTCTTCTCAGATCTCCTGAAATGTGTGTGTGTGTTTTCTGATCTTGTAAAAATCTGTCCGTCAAAAATGAAAATCACACCTACGTATTTATAGGCTTAGGCAACAGTAGAATTTTGAAAAGACAATTAATGTAAGTGAAGAATCGATTATTGTATGAAGTGCAACAAGTGTATAATCGATTCATTGCCTTTAGAAATTAAAAGAATCGATTGTTTGCTTAGTTGAAATAGGGAGGAATCGATTCATGGCCTTTAGGAGATCCTGAAAATCGATTATATGGCCTTTGGAAATATGTAGGAATCGATTCTTTATTTTTTGGAAATGATAAGAATCGATTATATGGCCTATGGAAAAAGGTAGGAATCGATTTTCAGGACATTTGGAGGTCCTGAAAATCGATTTCATAGTTTAAACATAGGCAAGGGAAATCGATTATTGGCCTATAGGTGAGATAAAGAATCGATTTTCATGGCTTAGGAAAAAGGTATAAATCGATTCTTGGCCATAAGAACAAAATTGATTTTTGCTTTCCAAAAAAATGCTTTTAGGTCTTTGCCATGCATGCATAAAATATTTTCCAAAGCTTGCCATGCATGCATAACATATTTTTCAAAAACCTTAATTTGATGCATGAGGCCTATTGCAAAAATTGTTTTTAGAGACCCTTTTGTGAGAAATGACCAAAATGCCCTTTTTGACTCTAACTTCCCAAAACGTGCATTCTAACCCTAAAAATGATGCATAATTTATTTTTGTGTGGAAAATTAGGGTTTGGACCTAAGCCGGACAAAATTGGGGTATGACACCTGCCAATGCGAATACTTTTCCACTAGACCTTTCTTTCTTCGGCTTTGTACATTTTGCACTGATATGCCCAGACTCACCACAGTTGAAACACACCACATCCTTGACCCTACACTCGGCCGCCATATGACCCTTTTTACCACAACGGTAGCAAACTCTCTCATCAGACCCGCATGTAGTACTCTTGTGGCCAGGTTTGCCACACTTAAAACAGACGATGCTAGCAGGAGCATCTCCCCCACTAGTCCTCTTACCTCCTACAACTATCAACCAGATCAGCGAACACACGGATCTTCTGGTAACCAATGGCCTTTTTGATGTCAGGCCTCAAACCATTCTCGAACTTGATGCATTTTGAGAACTCAGCTGTAGCCTCACTATAGTGCGGATAGAATTTTGCCAATTCCACAAACTTCACCGCATATTCAGTCACAGACATACCACCCTGCTTCAGTTCCAGGAACTCTATTTCTTTCTTTCCTCGGACATCTTCAGGAAAATACTTCCTCAGAAATTCTCTGCTGAATACCTCCCAGGTAATCTCTTCCTGCACAGTCTCCAACCTCTGCCTAGTAGCCAACCACCAGTCGTCGGCCTCCTCAGCTAACATGTGAGTACCAAAACGGACCTTCTGCTCAACAGTGCAGTCCATCACTCTGAAAATCCTCTCGATCTCTTTCAACCAAGCCATAGCACCATCTGGATCATATTTGCCCTTAAAAGTGGGCGGATTCTCTCTCTGGAAAGTAGTCAGACTCCGAAAACCAGCGTTCTCCCCAGCATTCTGCTGATTCTGCACAGCCTGAGCCATAGCTTGCAGCGCAGCAGCAAGAGCAGCATCGTTTCTCCCAGCCATTTCAAATTATCACTGCAGCACAAACCAAAAATTTAGAACTAATCTAACAATTTCTTAATTGTCATAAGACACTATGACAGGACAACATTGGCCGGACAGACCGAACTGCTCTGATACCACTAATGTAACACCCCTTTTCTACCCGTTAATTTGTTTATAAAAATCAGAGTTCAAAATCGCTTTCATCGCAAGGAATGTTACACATACTTCGAATAAAACATCGTACTTCAATAAAACAGTTCAACGTCAATAAATGTGCAATACGTAGCACGCCCCCAATGGGGAAAAACTCAAGTATCAGTCATCGTCACCACAACCGTGACATCAATAAAACCAACTATGCAGCGGAAAGTTAAATAAAGAGAAAACCGTCAAATAACATATAACAACCAAAATGGTCTTAAAACATCGAGTTCGTTTCCCCCCTGAGTGCTACGTATCAGAGCATGACGACCCGACTCAATTTAGTGAAGATACCTAGGTCTTCACTCGTGATCACCTGCACGTTACCGCATAGGGGTAACATTCAAACAGAAGGGTGAGTCCAATTCAATCTATATAATAAATCATATGATAAGCAATAAGTCAAAGTCACAGCACTAGAGTAACCACATCACAGTCATCAGTTACGTCAATACAGCAACTCATCACGATGTCATGTAACTATATGAAATGCAACCCACTCGCGGGCATATGCATGAGGTACCTTTCATCATCGTCGCTTAGCCTTTATGGCCTCATCGTCGCTTAGCCTTTATGGCCTCATCGTCGCTGGGTTCATACACATGGAATACATGAGACACTATGATATGCACCACACACAAACACACAATCACAGTCAACTATGTGACCCGTCACTTACCAATTTGCCAAATAAGAGGCACAGCACCTGTCAATTTATAATTACACACAACCACGTCGCTATATTTCATCGTCGCTTATTATCATCGTCGCTTAGCCTTTTGGGCCTCATCTTCACTTATTCATAATCGTCATCAATCAAAAATTAGCCACTAAGGGCAAAAACGTCATTTAACTAGCCACTAAGGGCATCATCGTCATTTACACATCATTATCAATAATATTGGCCACTAAGGGCAAAATCGTCATTTAACTAGCCACTAAGGGCAAAATCGTCATTTAACTAGCCACTAAGGGCATCATCGTCATTTACACATCGTTATCAATAATATTGGCCACTAAGGGCAAAAACGTCATTTAACTAGCCACTAAGGACATCATCGTCATTTACACATCCATTTTGACACTAAAGCGTTAAAATTGTTGGTTATACGCAAAAAGGATTTTTAAAGGACTCGATACGGCTTTACAACGTCACTGGGATGACCACCGGGGACAGCCACTTAGGCGCCCAGAAACCACCAGAAATTAATAAGTTTTTATTTTAAAAATAAGTCACACAGGTAGACAACCGAAAAAGCTTCCCAACACTTTTTGAAACGTTTAAAACGGATGCCCGAGTCAAAAGATATAGCGAAAACAGTTTTTATAAAAAAATTGGGAACATCCTGAAAATGGCGCCCAGGCACTGGGCGCCTAGACACAAACTTAGACATCGCATGCAACACAGCATACAGCGCCCTTGGCGCCCAGCGCCCAGCAACACAACACACACGCACACACAGCGCCCTTGGCGCCCAGCGCCTGGCGCCTGGCGCCCAGCACACAACACACCCACGCACACACGGCGCCCTTGGCGCCCAGCTCCCAGCACAAAATCAAACATATGGCGCCCTAGGCGCCCATACCACAACCAAAGGGATTTTTCAGCCACCAATCATGATGATCACGCATAAATCATCAACAAAGCATGAAATCACATATACATTCATGATCATGGATAGATCTAGGCTAACCCTACCCTAAAACCTATCATAAACATCTATTATATAGAAAGATAGAACTCCCCTTACCTTGGATTTGAAGAACGGAAGCCCTAGAGACAATCACGAACAAAACCACAGCAACGGATCACGTTCCTCTTCCTCCTTGAGCTCGCGACCTCTCCCTTCTTTCTCTCTTCTCCACGGCGCTCTCACTCTCTCTATTCTCTTCTCCCAATTCGCAAATGACAACCAAAACCCTAACTCCACTTGCCTAGCCACTTCGCATAGCTTATGGATCATGGGCTTGGGCTTTTCACTTAAGCCCAAGTTCATTCAAGTGGCGCCTCCTTTTCCTAATACCACCAACATAAAATTAATATAATTTTAATTAATTAAATTATATCCAACTAATTAAAATAAATTCCTAAATACTTAATTAAATAAATTAATTAAATATTTAGGGTGTTGCAACTTCAGTCTCAAGAGGGGGGGGGGGGGGGGGGTGAATTGAGATTTGAGAACTTTTCTGATCTTTTGAAAACTTTTTCCCCTTTTTCAATGACTTAGATTAATTATCGCGCAGGTTAAATGGAAGCGAAGGAATTAGAAATAAAGCAGTAAAGCACACAGAGATTTATCCTGGTTCGGTCACCTTCCAGTGACCTACGTCCAGTCCTCACACCCTTGTGAGATTTTCGACTAATACAACAAGGCTTACGGGTGCCTTGGAAACCTTTACAGACTCAGGCACTCTCCTCCTAGGATACCGCACCTATGGAGAGCCCTCAAATCTATTACAACAACAACAAGAGATACCCCACCCCTGTTACAACCAGCTGCCCCAAAAAGATACCCCACTTCCTAGTACAAACAACTACCCTAGAGAGATACCCCACTCCCTAGTACAAAATACAACCAATAAACAATTACAAACTTAAAGACTGGAATACCTCTAATGTAGGTAGATAATACAACTTGAAGAATGCAACCCCAACTAACTCTTGCGAAAGATCAGCTCTGACGAACCAGCAGTGCGAGAAGAGCAAAAATAAAATATGAAGAGTTTTTCTCAAATGTGATTCTGAATCGTGAAATGGGTTGTTGTCAAAATGAATGGTAAAGCCTCTATTTATAGGCGTATAGAAAATATGACCGTTGAGTGAAATGAAGAAATGTAGAAATCGATTGTGTGCCTGATTTGCCTAAGATGGATAATCGATTTCATGCTTGATTGGATCTAGGATAAGGAATTGATTATGTGCTTCTTTAAAAGATAATGAAATCGATTTTGTGCTTCCTTAAATGATAGAGAATTGATTATGTGCTTAAATTTACTAAGTGTATAATTGATTCTTCCCTGCTTGTTAAAAGGTGCCAATCGATTCATGGCTTGAGTCAGGAAAGGAATCGATTTTGAGCTTAATGAAAATTAGTATGAATCGATTCTTTCTTTTTGGAAATACTTAGGAATCGATTTGCATACTTAGTGAAACTAGTATGAATCGATTCTTAGCTTTTGTTTTGACCTGAAAATCGATTTTGATATATAGAATAAAATAGAGAAAATCGATTTTATGCTTTTCAAAAATGCTTCTTGTGTTTACGTGTGCATGCATGCATTTTGAAAAACTTGTGTGAGTGTGTGAGACTTTGAGAGGCGAGCTGACCTTCGGAAGAGCTTACACATTTTCCTAAGACAACCCAAACCCTAAGGACTACCCTTATATCTTGAAACTTCAATTCTTTGAGCTTGATTGTCTTGGATTGTGACTTTGATACTTTGTCACTTTCATCAACTTTGGCTTTGGTAAACTTTTACTCTTGTCACCTTTAGCTCTGGTCTTTTTCATCATCAAAACTCTGACCTGCAATACAAGTCCTGCAGTACAAGATATCCACATTAATATTTGACATATGCATGCATAGTAAATGTCCCCATAAGTTTGATTTGAAGTATTTGTTTTATCAACTAGTTCTTGTTAAGTATGTAGCCTAACACGCACCAACTATCCAAAGCAATAACAAACATCTTAGTATTGACGAAATAAATCCAGGTATTTATCAGAGTTAGATATCCATGGAGTTAAAAATTGCAGACTAAATGAGCCGGGGCATACCAATGGCACAGACATATCATTAGAAGAGAATACAAAAATAAAAATATATAATATACATCAATGAATTGCAGGGGATTAAAAGGGCTAAAGTGCCTAACAAGGCAAAACTGGGATGATTTTTTATCAATTTAAACATAAAGTCAATTATTAAGAAGAATGCAAATAGACCGTGAATATAACCTTGGATGTGACCAGGAGTGGCCATGATATGCACCTCATGTCCTGCAAACATCCACTTATCTCCATCACTCAAATAGATATCAATACCGGGAACTCTTTCCATGTCTACATCAGAGCCAATTACCTATAAAACATGGGAATCTTTGCAAATCATACAAAGTAAACCTCACTTTAAATCTGATATTTGCAAAGGGAACCTCACTTTAAATTGGCGGCAAACATAACACTTTGCAGCGTAGGTTCACTAAAGCAGCTAATGCCAGCTTCTTCATAACATTTACATCTTCCAAGAGTGCGCTTAATTGAAGCTAGAGCAACTTGTTTCCGCACCTTCTGAATAGCACCTCTTGAACTTCTACTTCCGCGGCATGCCTGTGAAAGTTTGAGTAGAAAGCTCGTGGTTACAAATCGGGTATGCCTGAACTCATCCTTAATAAAATAATACCATTTGCCAGTGATCTTAGAATTGTGAACATTCACTACCCAAAAGTTAACTAAATTATAAAGAAAAGGCTACGTTGTCTATCTGTGAGCACTTACCACAACATAGCAAAACAAGTAAAGCATCACTAGAGCATACTGCCTTTCCACGTCCCTTCCTTTTTGAATAGCTCTGTCAATTTTGTCCAAATTTTGTCCAAACTTTGAAATTATGCTACAATTTATATTATAAATCATGATATAAAAAATGTATATAAAATACAATACATGTTTCAGCTTTGTGTTGCAAGAACAACACCAATAGGGCCATTGGAAGAAAATAGAAAAACAGAATAGGGGGAGAGCACTATCACCAAATTTTTTTTACTGCAGCCAATAAACAAAATGAAGTCATTATCAATGAATGGCTTTAAAATTAATTAATATTTCACATGAACGACAAAAAAGCAATAACAATCCAAGTGACACATAACAAAGAATTAAAAAGGAAAGGAAAAAGAGTGTCAAAAAACTATTATGTAATGCGTGCTTTAGGGAGTGTAGCTGCACTGTCCAGTCATGGCTCTTTCAATTCTTAGCTAAAGATGAAGTCAATACAAGTTAGTAGTTATACTGTAGGAATCTATCTAGAGAACAAAAATCCAGAAAGTCAAAATGGTGGCCAACAGACGAAAAAAGAAGAAGCTGCACAACACGGCAGCGAAATAAGGGAGAGCCTGCACACAGCAGTGGTGAGGGGGTATCACAGGCAGCTGATCCCACACTGATAAAATGCAATTCCATGACCATCCCAACAGATCCCTATCCCACAGGCAATCCAATATGATTTAAATCACACTTTATATGTGAAAAGAACAGCTGAAAGGCACTAAAAGGCAGGAAAGAAAAGAATATTGACGTACAGACTTGTATAGTAGACTTATTTTCCAGTAATATCGCCAAACTTTTTGTGCACAAAGGTAGACATAAACTTATTTAGTAACCTTCACATAAGAGCTCAATTCAGTGTCAAGTCAAAATACAATCAATTTATTAGTAGCAACATAGTATTAGTAACAAACATCAGCACAATATTATTTATGTATTTTAGACCTGCAAAACCACTATACATTTTTCAACCACAACAGCTGGATGGACTCTAGTACATTTGATTGTAGTTAATATTTTGCATTAAAGATGGGAAAAACTTTAGAGAAGTTGATTTCAAATTTATTGGCTTGTAATTGAATGGAAAACACCACTGTAATTAAATTTCAATATATTTTAGAACTGAAACTTAACTCAGTTCTTCCCGAAACTAAATTTTTGAAGCAATCAAGCAAATGAGCCATGAACCATAGCATAGGGAAATCTTCATATCTAACAATGCAATCAAAGACAATGCATCATTTATTGATCAAGTCATCAAGCTACTGCTGTTCCTCCTTCCAACAGATCAAACTGAAACGAACATCTATAAAATTTCTATTCAAGAGAATAAGCTTGAATAGATTAAATAAAACACTGAAACAAAATGCACAAATACAACAAGTAGAAAAACATGATGCGTAGGGAATAGAAGAACACAAAAGCATCATCATCTTCCAAATCAAAAATACCCAAAAACAAAAAATACACAATCGGTGGAGAAGTACCCAAAAACAAACCTGAAAACGTGAGATCGATGGAGAAGAAATGAGGGAAAGAACGAGATTAGGGTTCATCCATGGCACACGTTTTCTTTCCTTAGCCTGAGAATCCAAACACCAAATAAAGAATAATCGAAGGAAGAACACGTCGGATTCAGAAGAAAAGAGGAAATGGGTTCTAACCTCTTGCTTCCAACATAGAAGAGCGTCAGATTTTGAAGAATGGAGAAGCAGTGTTGCAATGGTCGACGATGCAAATGGCGGCGGCCAAACAGGGAGAGAGAGAGAGAAAGAGAGAGAGAGAGAGAGAGAGAGAGAGAGAGAGAGAGAGAGAGAGAGAGAGAGAGAGAGAGAGAGAAACAGCTCGTGAACCAGAGGGAGAAACGCTTGTGAGTGAGTGAGAGAGACCAGACTGATGAGTGAAAGAGAGGGAGAAAGGCGCGCTGTGAGTGAGAGAAACAGAGAGAAAAAAGAGTGGAGAGTTAGGGTTTTTTGGGTAATAAACGGAGATGTAGCTTCGGCTCCTCGGACGCTAATAATATTATTTTAAAATTAATACGGATATGTAGCGTCGGCCACATCCGACGCTAATAATATTATTTTAGAATTTAAACATTAGCGTTTGCTTTTTTCTCTGTAGCGTCGGCCTAGTCCGACGCTAATAAATTCGCGGCGTAGCGTGTGTTAGGCCGACTCTAAACCGACGCTACTAGCGTCCGTGTCGTGGCCGACGCTAAATTATGGACGCTAAAATGACTTTTTCTAGTAGTGACCGTTGGATCAATGAGTTAATCTATCTTGGGACACGGGAGGTCGACTTGGTGCTGCCAGGTTTGGTTCGCACAAAACCTCTTTGCGCAACTGCAGAGACTAATCCCCTCGGGACGAGTAGGACCACAATGAGCGGTAAAACTCTCTCTCTCAAAATTTAACACTATTACATACCTAAAAATGGATTCAAACCTAGAACCTTGATTAAGCTAGAAGTGATTCCTAATATCTAATCCAAGTGCTCGAGTTATTCTATAAGTGTTAATTGAAGTGTAGTTAATCCGGAATGGTCCCGTAAAAAACTATAAATAGTTAATTGAAGTGTTCTAAAAAAAACGGTTCATTATTATAACCGACATACATATCACATGCACACTTCTGAGTTCTGATGCGGGTTGGTTTCTAGAAGACGGGTAGGTAGTAATACTAGAGAGTAGATGCGGGTTGGTTTCTAGAAGACGACGGGTAGGCAATGAGTTTGGTAGCTGCGTGACGTGACTCACATTCAATAGCTAATTGAAATTGAAATTGATTGTTTTAAACACCGCAAGGATAGTATATTCCAGAAGTGGATACCTAGGTCCTAGTAGAGTAATTAACTTTGTCAAAATAAAATAAATTATTTTATACTATAAATAGAATTTTGAACAACTATATTATTCTATACTATAAATAGTATTTTAAACAGCTTGATCTGTTTAAATTTTATGAATTAAATATTATAATTATAAATTTGCAATTTATGAAGTCAATTTTAAGATTTTGATTTATGTTATTTGAACTAACGAGTTTTTTTTTTATAAGCAATGTTATTGGGAGGGGGCGGATGTTAGTTTCTGGAATTTGAACCCGATACCTCATTCTTGCACTCTTTTAGTGCACTTCTTCGATATCCTTTGCCTCGCCAACTGAGCTACCTATTTGGGATCGAGTCGAGTTGTTTTTTTGACATATTGGTTCAAGTTGTTAGCGAGTTAAAATCCAGTCGAGTTCGAGTTAAAAAAATTGGTTCATCTCGAATTCGAGTCAGGTTTCGAGTTGAGGAAATTTTTTACTGCTTGGAAATTTTGTTACTAAAAAAATTTACTTACATTATAAGATTGTTTCAAAGTATAAATATAGATATAAGTGATAAGTGATGTTAAAATATATAAATATAAATGTTATTAAAGAAACAAATATAAAAGTTTGGAAAAGTTGTGACTTGTATCTATAATAATTTAACAAAAATAGTTTAAATTCAATTTAATTTTATTTACCATGTGACTAATTTTAAGAAAATTATTAACCAACACTCCAGCGACATCACCTTCGGGGATTCAGCATCAAAGGAGGTGATCTCGACCAGGAAGCAAGAAGCACATCAGCAGCAGCGGCTCTAGAAGTAATCCAATCAGCAGCACCATTACCACAAGAGCTAAGTCTTTTTTGTTTTTCTTCTTTTCTCTTCTGTTCTGATATGTGCCTATCTATTAAATCTTTCTAAGCGATGAGAGAGAGGCAGAGAGACAGAGAGAGCGTGTGTGAGAGAGAATTTGAAGGAGGGAGATGGGGAGAATGGCGGGAGGGGTGGGAGGGCGTAATGGAGAGAGGGGGGTAGAGGGAGGAGGGTAGGGGTGTAGGTGGAGTCGTTTACGGCAAAGGGTATTTGGGTGCTCACAGTCTCAACCAAGCTAAGGCACCGTCGGGATCATACTTGCCCTTGAAGGTAGGCGGATTCTCTATCTGAAAGGTAGCCAAACTCCGAGCCCCAGTGTTCTCACCAGCATTCTGTTGATTCTGCACAGCCTGCACCATAGCAGCTAGAGCAGCAGCAATTGCAGTATCGTTCCTCCCAGCCATTTCAACTCACTTGCTACAAAACAACCAACAGTTAGATATAATTGACAACACACTATTGTCAATTGACACTATGACTGGATAACTTGGCCGGACAGACCGAACTTTTGCTTTGATACCACTAATGTAACACTCCTTTTCTACCCGGTAATTATTTAATAAAATCGGAGTTACAAAAATTTATTTCATACTTCGAAAAGAGATGATGTCACACATTCATCAAAAACCAAAAAGTCACATACAGTATATAATACTTTATCAAAAAGGGACTAAGCCCATAACACCGGTTTAGTTAAATACATCACCACGCAGCAGAAATAGAAATAAGATTCAAAACAATAAAATCATGACGTCCTGAATGGACTCCAAACAAATAAAATGCAACAACCAAAGTTTAGCGTTTATCCCCCCCTTGAGTGTTACACATCAAAGCAAGGACACCGACGACACCGACTCAGAATAGCGAAGGTACCTAAGCCTTCACTCGCAATCACCTGCACGTTACCGCATAGGGGTAACATTCAAACAGAAGGGGTGAGATATCTTCAATATAATAGCGTAAAATGATAGGAAATATGCTAGAATATGACCACTATATCTACCACTCCACTACACACATCAAATTATAAACACACGTCCAATTTATAAACATTACAACCAGTCACCAATGTCATGATAATGCATGAATGCAACCCACACCAACGGGCATATGCATGTGGTACCAAATCACCAAAATTTTGGCTGTAAATAGAGGCGTCACCAAAATTGAGAGCTTTCACACCCGGCTCACCAATTCACTAAAAATTGAGCTTTCACACCCGGCTCACTAGTTTTAGAAAAATTGAGCTTTCACACCCAGCTCCAAGACCAAAGGCCTTCACCAAAATAAATGCATATGATGTATGCGACACCATGAATGCACACAGACAATCACCAAATTAGTCACAATATGACACACCAAAATTAACCACCGAATATCACCAAAGTTGAGCTTTCACACCTAGCTCAACGACACAGAAACCTCAAACTACCCGAAACAACAGAACACCAAAATTTGGAGCTTTCACACCTATCTCCTCTTCACACCTAGCTCAAACAGCACCAAGACACCAAGATGACAACAATTTTCCAAAACAGCACCAAGACACCAAGATGACAACAATTTTCCAAAACAACACCAATACACCAAGATGACAACAATTTTCCTAAACATTTAAGACGCGAGGATTTTTCCCAACACCGGAGACAAACGACAACTTTTCCAAAGTATTTGAGACATGACAACTTTCTTTTTAAAACATCAGCATTCAATGACTACACCAACGGTTAACAATTTTCCAGAAAAATGAACCACTTTGCCTCAAATTTGAATATTCACCTAGGCCTCTGAATAAGCTTTCCAAAACATTTTGAAACGTCTAAATCGGACTCCCGAGTCAAAAGATATGTCAAAAACAAAACCGGAGGAAAATATGAGGAACATCCTGAAAATGGCGCCCAGTAGCAGGCAACATGCTGGAAACTCGCTAGCAAGAGAAATTGGCGCCCTTGGCGCCCAGGCAACACAAAACGCAACATGGCAGGATATGGCGCCCAACAGGCAACACAGCAGGATTTGGCGCCCTTGGCGCCCAGACAGCAGGGAACACAATCAGGAACGCAACATGGCACAAGAACACGCCCAGACACGGCGCCCAGGCACTGGGCGCCTAAAACAACAACACACAGGAAACACAACACACCCAGGATGTGGCGCCCATGGTGCCCATGGCGCCCCTGCGCCAAGACACAGCAACACACACACACTGGCACACACACCCACCCACCAGACACGGCGCCCAGGCACTGGGCGCCTAACACAGCAACACAGACACCCAAACGCAACACGACTGGAACATAGCACACGACGCCCAGCAGCAGGGCGCCAGAAACAGCAACACGCAGCGCCCAGCATGGCGCCCAGCGCCAGGGCCTCAAAATCAGCAACTAGGACAATGGCGCCCATGGCGCCCTAGGGTTCAATAATTTCGTTAATTCACCAATTCAAATCACCAATGCTTAATCACCAATGTCAATCATCATAATTTGTCACTCACAACACCAATCAATAATTTAATCGAACACCTAGCATGCGTTTAGTAATAACAACAATGAGCACCAAGTTCTAGAGTCACAACTATCACCAACAATGTCAAATTTCAATCCAACCTAGTTATAATTCAACTAACACCAAATCAAACATCACAATCCATCAAAGGGTATTATAGGACCTATCCCCACATATCCCCATCATGAAACCCCATTATAAGGAAGAACCCCACCCTTACCTTATAGTAGGAGAGCACCAATTCTCTTGATCGGGTCACCAACAAAACCTCAGCAACACAGCTCCTCTCTGCTCCCTGGAATTCGCGAACTCCACCTCCTCCTCTTCTCCCTTAGGTGCGCGGAAACCCTTTCTCTCTTCTCCCTTAGGTGCGCCGAAACCCTTTCTCTCTTCTCCTCTCTCTATTTCGCAACTTTTCTTTTCTTTTTCCTCAAACAATTCGCAAATGAGCACCAAACCCTAGCCTAGGCGCTTCACCTATGCGCCTAGCTAGTGGACTTGGATCACGGGCTTTGCTCCAGCTTAAGCCCGATCACTAACGCCATCCCCTAATATTCTATTACACACCTCTTAATCCAACGTTAATATAATTACACCAACTAAAAAAAATAAATAAAATAATTGAATACCTAAATATTTATTTAAATAGTTTAATTAAATATCTGGGCGTTACAACTCTCCCCCACTTAGAATGTTTTCGTCCTCGAAAACTCACCTGAATCAAACAGCTCTGGATAGGACTCCCGCATCTTACTCTCCAACTCCCAAGTCATGCTCTCACCGGCAGCTCCTAACCAGACCACCTTCACCAATGCAATTTCTTTGCCTCTTAACACCTTCACCTCATGGTCTTCAATCCGCACAGGCATAGTCTCCACCGTGAGATTATCCCGCACCTCCACGTCATCCATGTGGATCGCATGAGACGGATCCGAAATGTACTTCCGAAGTTGCGACACGTGAAACACGTCGTGCAAATTCGAAAGATTTGGCGGTAAAGCCACTCTATACGCCACATTCCCAACTCTCCCGGAAATCTGATAAGGACCAATGAATCGAGGAGTGAGCTTCTTCGACTTCAAAGCACGGCCAACACCGGTCACTGGAGTGACTCTAAAAAATACATGCTCACCTTCCTGTAACTCTAAATCTTTCCTCCTCTTGTCGTGATAACTCTTCTGACGACTCTGCGAAGCCTTCATCTTCTCACAGATCAACTTTATCTTCTCGGTTGTCTCTCGAACAATTTCCGGTCCAAGCACTACACTCTCTCCAGACTCATACCAACACAGCGGGGTTCTACACTTTCGACCATACAATGCCTCAAAAGGTGCCATCCCGATACTAGAATGGTAACTATTCTTATACGCGAACTCTATCAGTGGAAGGTAGGAATCCCACGAACCTCCTTGTTCCAAAACACAAGCCCTCAACAAATCTTCTAATGACTGAATTGTCCTTTCTAACTGACCATCTGTTTGAGGATGATATGCCGAACTCAACCTAAACTTAGACCCCAACTTCTCTTGCAAACTCTTCCAAAAATCTGAAGTGAACCTCGGATCTCTATCCGAAACAATACTCTTAGGAACTCCATGAAGCTTCACAATCTCCCGGATATAAATCTCTGCCAACTTCGACACCGGATACGTGATGCTGATAGGAACAAAATGAGACGATTTCGTTAACCTGTCAACAATCACCCAAATTTCATCATACCCTTTCGCAGTATTAGGCAATCCCGTTACAAAATCCATCGAAATGCTATCCCATTTCCACTCCGGAACTTCTAACGGTTGCATCAGTCCAGCAGGCTTCTGATGCTCCACCTTTGACTTCTGGCAAGTCAAACATGCATAAACGAACTGCGCCACATCTCGCTTCATACCAGGCCACCAAAACAACTTCTTCAGATCTTGATACATTTTCGTAGCTCCCGGATGAATACTCAACTTACTTCGATGACCCTCTTCTAAAATTGCTCTCTTCAGCTCTGCGCCTTCAGGAATACAAATCCTATTACGGAATCTCAAAACACCACGCGCATCCAACTTAAAATCACTACCCCAGGCTGATCATCCCCGACCATCAAATCCACCAACTTGATATCCAACTTCTGGGCTTCTCTGATACTGTCAAGGAACTCATTATTAATCTTCAACATACCCAACTTAACACTCTGAAGTGACACTTCACAAATGAAACTCAAATCCCTGAATTCCTCAATCAACTCTAACTCCTTAGCCATCATTGCCAACAAATGCAAGGACTTTCGACTTAAAGCATCAGCCACGACATTAGCTTTGCCTGGATGATAGTTCAAACCGAAATCATAGTCTTTCAACAATTCCAACCACCTTCGCTGCCTCATATTCAGCTCCTTCTGGTCAAACAAATATTTCAAACTCTTATGATCACTGAACACCTCAAATCTGGAACCATACAAATAGTGCCTCCAAATCTTCAGCACAAAGACTACCGCAGCCAAATCCAAATCATGCGTTGGATAATTCTTCTCATGAATCCTTAACTGCCTCGACGCATAAGCAATCACCTTCCCATCTTGCATAAGCACGCCACCTAGACCCATCTTCGAAGCATCACAATACACCACGAACGGCTCTCCCGGATTTGGCAACGTCAAAACAGGAGACGTCGTCAATCTCTTCTTCAACTCAAGGAAACTTTCCTCACAACGAGCATCCCACACAAAAGCTTTACCCTTACAAGTCAACTGCGTCAACGGAAGGGCCAACTTAGAAAAACCTTCGATGAACCTTCTGTAGTAACCAGCCAACCCTAAGAAGCTTCTAATCTCCGTAGCCGACTTCGGACTCTCCCACTGCATCACGACATCAACCTTAGACGGATCCACAGCAATACCACTACCAGAAATGATATGACCCAGAAAACTTACTTCTGACAACCAGAATTCACACTTAGATAACTTTGCATACAGCCTCTTCTCTTTCAGGATCTCCAATACTAATCTCAAATGCTCCGCATGCTCTTCTTCCGACTTCGAATAAATCAGGATGTCGTCAATGAACACAACCACGAACCGATCCAAGTAAGTATGGAATATACGATTCATGTACTCCATAAATACACCCGGCGCGTTAGTGACACCGAACGGCATCACCGAATACTCATAATGCCCATACCGCGTCCTGAAAGCAGTCTTCTGAACATCTCCATCCTTCACCTTGATCTGATGATAACCTGATCTCAAATCAATCTTGCTGAACACTCGAGCACCCACTAACTGATCCATCAAATCATCTATCCTCGGCAGTGGATACTTGTACTTAATGGTCACCTTATTCAGCTGCCTATAATCAACACACAGCCTCATGCTTCCATCCTTCTTCTTCACCAGCAACACAGGAGCTCCCCACGGCGATACACTCGGCCTAATAAACTTCTTCTCAAGCAGATCTTCAAGTTGCTTCTTCAACTCAGTCAATTCTGACGCAGACATCCTGTACGGTGCCATAGACATAGGCCTCGTACCGGGCACAAGGTCAATAGAAAACTCCACTTCCCTCTCAGGCGGTACACTAGGAATCTCATCAGGAAAGACTTCAGGAAATTCCCGCACCACCTGCAACTCTTCAATGATAGCTTGATTCTCCACAGACAGCGATGCCATCAGCGAGAATAACTGAACTCCCTCCTTTGCTAACTTCCGCAACTGGCTAGCAGATAACAAACCAGACTCTTCCTCTCCAAAGCTCACAGACTTGCGACGACAATCAATGCGAACATGGTTATGCTCCAACCAGTTCATGCCCAAAATTACATCTAATCCATTCAGCGGCAAACAAACAAAATCCAGAACAAAGTCTCTGTCAAAGATCGACAAGGAACACTGAGAACACACTAGAGAGGTAGTTACCGACCCCTTAGCTGAAGTGTCGACAACCATCTCTCCATTCATAGCAGACAATACAAGATTCAACCTCTTACAACAATCAGCAACGATAAAGCAATGAGTAGCACCAGTATCAACAATAGACTTTAAAGAGTACCATTAATGAAGCACGTACCTCTAATGAGTCCATCATCTTCAGTAGGCTCTTCACCTGCCAAAGCGAACACTTTTCCACTGGACCTCTCTTTCTTCGGCTTCGGACACTGAGTACTAATGTGCCCTCCTTCACCACAGTTGTAGCAGACCACTACCTTGCTCTCACATTCGGCCACCACATGACCGTCCTTACCGCACTTAAAGCACCTCTTCACGTCGCTTCTGCACATGACACTCTTGTGGCCAGGCTTGCCACACTTACAACACACAATGCTAGCAGGGGCATCTCCCCCACTAGTCCTCTTACCAGCATCAGCTCTCTGCTTACCCTTGCCCGCAGTGCCCGCAGGGACCTCATACGGCTTACTACGGCCTTGAAATTTGCTCCTCTTATCATTCACAATCTTGTAGTGAGCATTA
Source organism: Astragalus membranaceus (assembly GCA_039519185.1). Lineage (NCBI taxonomy): Eukaryota > Viridiplantae > Streptophyta > Magnoliopsida > Fabales > Fabaceae > Astragalus > Astragalus membranaceus. The sequence continues at coordinate 135,372,885 of CM076846.1, read as the reverse complement.
CTATCCTCCTCAAAAATTCTGCAACTATCAATCAAGTCAGCAAAGACACGGATCTTCTGATATCCGATTGCCTTCTTGATCTCGGGCCTCAAACCATTCTCAAACTTGATACACTTAGAAAACTCAGCATTATCTCCAGTGTAATGCGGATAGAACTTTGCTAGCTCCACGAACTTAGCAACATACTCCGATACGGACATGCTCCCTTGTTTCAGCTCCAGAAACTCAATCTCCTTCTTCCCTCGGACATCTTCCGGATAATACTTCGGTTAAACTCTCTGCTGAACACTTCCCAGGTAATCTCTTCATTAGCAATCTCCAACCTCTGCCTTGTCTCTAACCACCAATCATCAGCTTCCTCAGCTAGCATATGCGTACCATAGCGGATTATCTGTGCTTGAGTGCAATCTATCACTCAAAAAATCCTCTCCATTTCTTTCAACCAAGCTAAGGCACCATCGGGATCATACTTGCCCTTGAAGGTAGGCGGATTCTCTCTCTGAAAGGTAGCCAAACTCCAAGCCCCAGCGTTCTCACCAGCATTCTGTTGATTCTGCACAGCCTGCGCCATAGCAGCTAGAGCAGCAGCAATTGCTGTATCGTTCCTCCCAACCATTTCAACTCACTTGCTACAAAACAACCAACAGTTAGATATAATTGACAACACACTATTGTCAATTGACACTACGACTGGACAACTTGGCCGGACAGACCGAACTTTTGCTTTGATACCACTAATGTAACACCCATTTTCTACCCGGTAATTATTTAATAAAATCGGAGTTACAAAAATTTATTTCATACTTCGAAAAGAGATGTTACACATTCATCAAAAACCAAAAAGTCACATACAGTATATAATACTTTATCAAAAAGGGACTAAGCCCATAACACCGGTTTAGTTAAATACATCACCACGCAGCGGAAATAGAAATAAGATTCAAAACCATAAAATCATGACGTCCTGAATGGACTCCAAGCAAATAAAATGCAACAACCAAAGTTTAGCGTTTATCCCCCCTTGAGTGTTACACATCAAAGCAAGGACACCGACGACACCGACTCAGAATAGCGAAGGTACCTAAGCCTTCACTCGCAATCACCTGTACGTTACCGCATAGGGGTAACATTCAAACAGAAGGGGTGAGATATCTTCAATATAATAGCGTAAAATGATAGGAAATATGCTAGAATATGACAACTATATCTACCACTCCACTACACACATCAAATTATAAACACACGTCCAATTTATAAACATTACAACACTACAAGAAAAATGACATATACCAACGGACGCCTATAGTGACGGCAAATTTAACCGTAGGAATATGTAACATATACCCACGAACGTTATCAAAAACCGTGGGTATAGCTTTTCTATACCTATGGATAACAAAATCTGTTAGTATAGCCATTAGTAACGGACTTAAATCCATTGGTATAGGGTAAATTTTATTTTTCACTACCCACTCCCCATAAAATAAAACGCGCGACGCTTTCCCTCTCTCTTTTTGCTTTCTCACTTCTCATTTCTCAGAACCCATCACTTATCATTTCTCAAATCGTTGAACCCTAAATCGTGAACCCCACAAAATCTCTCATTCGCTTTCTCAAATCGCGCTGAACATTAAATCGTTGAACCCATCACAGCTGCAAGACATCGCCAACGGAAGCGACGGCAGCAAGAAAGGGCTCGCGACAGAACAACGACAGAAACGGGGCTTGCGACAGCAGAAACAGGGCCCGCGACGGTGGAAACATGACGGTGGAAACAGGGCTTGCGACGGTGGAAACAGGGCTCACGACGGAAACAAGGCTCACGACGGAAACAGGGCTCACGACGGAAACAGGGGTCACTAGTGCGATTCATCTTCATCTCCAGCTGAAACCATTTTATCTTGGTGCGATTCCAATTCTTCTCCCTCACTGGTATGATTCTGCTTCACCTCCCTCACCGCGATTCTTTTTCATCTTGTATTTTTTTTTTAGATTTCTGATGGGTTATGTGATGATTTTACCTCTGTTTTGGTGCAGTTGATATTTTCCAGTATTTTGGATCTTCTCTTTTCTTGTTTGTTCTAAGAGGTGAGTTTGTTTGTTAATGATTTTAGGTTTTTTTTCCTATAGTAATTTTAGGTTTTTTTTGCCTGTTAATGATTTTAGATTTCTGATGGGTTATGTGATGGTTAATGTCTTTGTTATGTTGTTTTACTTCTCAGTTATTATGCATGATGGCATTCTTTTAAATTGTGCTTCTTTAATCTAGGAAAGAAATCAGTAGCACTTTTCATAACTAATATAGCTATCAAATGGTTGTCTGGGTAATGAAGTTTCAGTGGTCTAGAAGGCCCTTCAAATCTGTACTTATGTATTTATTGTTTTGGCTGAATTGAATTGAAAGTATATGTTGGCTGAACTGAATTTAAAAGGCATGTTGGCTGAACTGAAGGAAACAGACACACACACACAGGGGAAGTATATGTTGGCTGAATTTAAAAGTATATGTTGGCTGAATTTCTGAATTTAAAAGTATATGTTGGCTGAATTGAATTGAAAGTATATGTTGGCTGAATTGAATTGAAAGTATATGTTGGCTGAATTTAAAAGTATATTGGCTGAATTTAAAAGTATATGTTGGCTGAATTGAAAGTATATGTTGGCTGAATTTAAAAGTATTCTCACCAAATGGTACACACCCAAATTCATAGTTTATACTTTATTGGCAATACATTCAATTTAATCTTCCTTATATTGATAATGGCATCACATCATATTTAACTTGAATAATGTCATCACATCTATCTGTTTGCTATCTGACTGATGTGGGGTTTTTAAAACGTTGGTTGTGTGTAGGACTAATCATTTTGAAACTTGCATAATGCAATTCACACATTGGTTGTGTGTAGGACTAATCATTTTGAAACTTGCATAATGCAATTCTCACAGCAAACACACACACAGAAATTGTTTGTTTATTGAGTTGAATTTTCTTACTACTAGGAAAGGGAAGGGAAATGAGGAGAATCTGCAAATAACTGATCATCGACATGTGAGGACATAGGAAAGGGAAATGAGGACAATCTGCAAATAACTGATTAATAAAATTAGAACAAAATTGCCTGATCATAGTTCCGAATGCTTAGATAAATTCCCATCTCAACAACCAGCCATTTAAGCTGAAAGATATCACTGTTTTGCAATCTGCAAATTTTACAAACTGATTAATAAAGTTAGAACAAATTTGCCTCATCATAGTTCTGAATGCTTACATAAATTCCCATCTCAACAACCATCCATTTAAGCTGAAAGATACCAAACTTTCAAATAGACATGCCAGTTTAAAGTAAAACCAAAACTCAGAAATCAGGGAAGGAGAAGAAAGCAAATCAGATTATTTTATTTCTACCCATGTTTAATTAAAGTAACAAACTTCAATAAATGCTACCTAACTAACTTTAGCCAGGTCCTCTTCTGCTATATCTTCTAATTAGCTTTACTGAGTTGAATTTTCTTTTTGGTTATTTTTCCTAGATAATAGAAATTGTTTGTTTGTTATGTTTCAGGAAGAATTAAAAGAACATAATTGTGAAGCTGGAACATCTCAAGTGACTCCAAAGTCACAAAGGCACATGCCTTGGAAGGACGACATCTTTTCCCTAGTACAAGGACCTGCAAAGAAAGGACGTTTGCGTTGTATGGGCAAGATGCCTAAAGCTAAAAAGTCGAAAGTTGAAGTGTCCGAGAATCAAGAGAATCAAGAGTTGCGCAATAGAGTTAAGCGCATGGAGAACCTCTTCCTAAATGTTATGACATTGATTGAAAATCGATTTCCTGGAGAGGATGTGAATGACATTTTACAGACTGTAAGACAGGTATATTATATTTTACTCCTAGAGATTTTATTAATAATGTAAAAAAAATTTAGTATGTTGAGTATATAAATTATATTCTTTTATTTTCAACAGGCTACTGATGCTTCTAGTGCCCCTGGCGAAATGAATTCTCCAAGTCTTGATGATGGTGAAGATAATAACACTAATGAAGATTAAAAGCTATTTTTCTGTTGAAGGAGTAAGCTTAGAAAGTGAATGGAGTATTAGACTTAGATCAACATCTTTAACTATTTTGTAATTTGATAAGCTTTTTGAATGCCGATACGATACTCTTATATCGACATTTTTAACTATTTTGTAACTAATATGCTTGTTATACTTATGTTAATTTTCAATTTGAATGGAGTTTTACTTTATTTTGTTGCACTAGCATATTTATTTTATTAAGCATTTAGTTGTAGTTGGTTTAAATTTTAACAAAGTTGTAAATAGAACAAATTTATTTCCAGGTTCAGCTGTGGCATTAGTTGTAGTTGGTTTAAAATTTTAACAAAGTTGCAAATAGAACAAATTAGTTTCCAGGTTCAGCTGTGGGTATAGCAAAATTAATAGGTTATTTTAAACCCTATTCCAACGGAAAATAACCAATGAAGTCGTGGGTATAGTAAAAATAAAAGGTGTTGTTAAAGGCTATACCAACGGAAAAAGGGTTGTAACTATAAAACCAATGGTTTGTCCAACGGATAGATTACTGTCGCTATAGCCTATAGCGACAGCCAAAATTTCGTGGACATAGGCTAAAATCGACCACGAACAGCAGCGCCCGTTGGTATAGGTTTTACGGCCTATACCCACGGTATTTAATCCTTTACCCACAGATTTTTGCTGTTGGTATAGGTCAAATTTGTTGTAGTGCAACCAGTCACCAATGTCATGATAATGCATGAATGCAACCCACACCAACGGGCATATGCATGTGGTACCAAATCACCAAAATTTTGGCTGTAAATAGAGGCGTCACCAAAATTGAGAGCTTTCACACCCGGCTCACCAATTCACCAAAAATTGAGCTTTCACACCCGACTCACTAGTTTTAGAAAAATTGAGCTTTCACACCCAGCTCCAAGACCAAACGCCTTCACCAAAATAAATGCATATGCTATATGTGACACCATGAATGCACACAGACAATCACCAAATTAGTCACAATATGACACACCAAAATTAACCACCGAATATCACCAAAGTTGAGCTTTCACACCTAGCCGAACGACAACGAAACACCAAACTACCCGAAACAACAGAACACCAAAATTTGGAGCTTTCACACCTAGCTCCTACAACACCAAGGTTTGAGCCTTCACACCTAGCTCAAACAGCACCAAGACACCAAGATGACAACAATTTTCCAAAACAACACCAATACACCAAGATGACAACAATTTTCCTAAACATTTAAGACGCGAGGATTTTTCCCAACACCGGAGACAAACGACAACTTTTCCAAAGTATTTGAGACATGACAACTTTCTTTTTAAAACATCAGCCTACAACGACTACACCAACGGTTAACAATTTTCCAGAGAAATGAACCACTTTGCCTCAAATTAGAATACTCAGCTAGGCCTCTGAATAAGCTTTCCAAAACATTTTGAAACGTCTAAATCGGACTCCCGAGTCAAAAGATATGTCAAAAACAAAACCGGGGGAAAAATTGAGGAACATCCTGAAAATGGCGCCCAGGCACTGGGCGCCTAGCAGGCAACATGCTGGAAACTGGCTAGCAACAGAAACTGGCGCCCTTGGCGCCCAGGCAACACAAAACGCAACATGGCAGGATATGGCGCCCAGGGAGGCGCCCAGCAGGCAACACAGTAGGATTTGGCGCCCTTGGTGCCCAGACAGTAGGGAACACAATCAGGAACGCAACATGGCACAGGAACACGCCCAGACACGGCGCCCAGGAACTGGGCGCCTAAAACAGCAACACACAGGAAACGCAACACACCCAGGATGTGGCGCCCATGGCGCCCCTGCGCCAAGACAGCGCGCAACATAACTCAGGATCAGGCGCCCATGGCGCCCCTGCGCCAAGACACAACAACACACACACACACACTGGCACACGCACACACCCACCAGACACGGCGCCCAGGCACTGGGCGCCTAACACAGCAACACAGACACCCAAACGCAACACGACTGGAACATAGCACACGACGCCCACCAGCAGGGCGCCAGAAACAGCAACACGCAGCGCCCAGCATGGCGCCCAACGGCAGGGCCTCAAAATCAGCAACTAGGACAATGGCGCCCATGGCGCCCTAGGGTTCAACAATTTCGTTAATTCACCAATTCAAATCACCAATCCTTAATCACCAATGTCAATCATCATAATTTGTCACTCACAACACCAATCAATAATTTAATCGAACACCTAGCATGCATTTAGTAATAACAACAATGAGCACCAAGTTCTAGAGTCACAACTATCACCAACAATGTCAAATTTCAATCCAACCTAGTTATAATTCAACTAACACCAAATCAAACATCACAATCCATCAAAGGGTATTATAGGACCTATCCCCACATATCCCCATCATGAAACCCCATTATAAGGAAGAACCCCACCCTTACCTTATAGTAGGAGAGCACCAATTCTCTTGATCGAGTCACCAACAAAACCTCAGCAACACAGCTCCTCTCTGCTCCCTGGAATTCGCTAACTCCTCCTCCTCCTCCTCTTCTCCCTTAGGTGCGCCGAAACCCTTTCTCTCTTCTCCTCTCTCTATTTCGCAACTTTTCTTTTCTTTTTCCTCAAACAATTCGCAAATGAGCACCAAACCCTAGCCAACCTATGCGCCTAGCTAGTGGGTTGGATCACGGGCTTTCCTCCAGCTTAAACCCGATCACTAACGCCATCCCCTAATATTCAATTACACACCTCTTAATCCAACGTTAATATAATTACACCAACTAAAATAAATAAATAAAATAATTGAATACCTAAATATTTAATTAAATAATTTAATTAAATATTTGGGCGTTACAGGAGTCGCTTCGCAGATGGCCGAACATTATTTTAAGGCAGAGACAATCGATCAGGGGAGAGGGGGTCGACTGGAGGCATAATAGTAGGCCAGGGTTAATAGAAGGAGAGGACGAATGACATGTTGTCTTTGGCCGTAGAAGAGGCGACACAGGTAGAGGGTTCTAGAGGCCTATGAAGACAGATCTAGCTATTCTTTCCAAGGTAGGTTACGACGATGGAATTCTGACTTCCTTTTTCATTACAAATTTCCCTGAGCATTGTCAGCCAAAGATCTTCGCTAGCTATGTTTAAAACTTATGGGGAGGCTCGGGAGGTTGTTATTCCTTCAAGAAGAGACAAAATTAGTAAGAGGTTTGAGACAACGACGAGTGGCTATGGCACTACAAAATGGGACACTTGAATTTCAGGGATTTGAAAGATCTGAGGAGAAAGAACATGGTGTGTGGCTTGCCTCAGTTGTATTTACCTGATAAGATTTGTGAAGATTGTGGTGAATCCAAGCATCATAGGAGCTCCTTCAATTCAAGCAGTATGTGGAGAGTATATCCAAGGGAAGGCTTGGCATCATCTATTCTGATGTGTGTGGTCCTATTCAAACAGATTCACTTGAAGGCAATAACTATTTTGTGTCTTTCATTGATGATTTTACTAGAAATACATGAATATACCTAATTAAATCTAAGTGTGAAGTATTTGAAGTGTTTCAAAGATTTAATGCACTTTTTACAAGGCAAAGTGACAGAAAAATCAAGGTGTTCAAGACCGATGGAGGGGGAGAATTTGTCTCTACTGAATTCAAGAAGTTTTGTGATGAAGAAGGAATCTCACATGAGATCACACCACCTTACACACCACAACACAACGACACAATTGAAAGGAAGAACATGAGCATGTTGAAGGGTAAGAGCTTGCCTAAGTTCTTATGCGGTGAAGCTGCTGCTGTAACACCCCTTTTCTACGCGGCAACTTTTAATGAAAATCAGAGTTTCGAAAACATTTTTCTTTTCACCCATAAGGGATGTCACATTTTCACCAATTAAGCGTCACACGAATATGATAAAATTCACCATTAAAAATAGCACGGTACATAGCACGTCATAATTAACTCCATCACCACGCAGCGGAATAAAAATAAAGTTCAAACGAATACTTATAACATCACCATTAAACTTTGACAATTAAATAATAATGACTACTAATAAAGCCTAGCGTTCATCCCCCCGAGTGCTACGTATCAGAGCGACGACACCGACTCTACTAGCAAAGGTAAATATGCCTTCATTCGCGATCACCTGCACGTTACCAACATAGGGGTAACATTCAAACAGAAGGGGTGAGATATCTAACATTATAATAGCATATATGATAAATAATATGCTAGAGTTACGACACTATATCTACCGCTTCACAACAACATCCAACTACAATCACTACGAGCAATCACCAAATGTCATGAGTAACGTATGAGATGCAACTCACACCAACGGGCATATGCATGTGGTACCTTTCATCACCTGTAAAATAGCCAATAATAGTGGCATCATCACCTATATCATCATCACCTTGTTTTGAGCATAGCTCCATCACCTTTAAAATAATGCATATGTATGTATGCGACACCATGATAATGCACCAAACACAATCAACACCAATAACAGTCAACTTAGTTACACAACAACACCAATCAATATTTCGGTCATAGACCCATCACCTGTCATTTTGCCAAAATAGGCACATCACCTGTTACATCATCACCTGTGACACCAACAATTTCAACACCAGCACCAACACCAGGAAATTTACAACATCAACACCATCGTCAATTTAATTTACAACACCAACACCGACACCAAATATTTTACAGCATCGACACCGACACCAATCTAATTTACAACACCAACACCGACACCAAATAATTTACAACATCAACACCGACACAATTACCACACCTAGGATAACACCGACCGGGGCAGCCACACAGGCGCCCGACTACCAATAACCACAGACAGGCAGCCAACATTTAACCATTTAATCAACAGTTAGGCCTCTGAATAAGCTTTCCAAAACATTTTAGAACACCCCAATCGGATTCCCGGATCACAAGATATTGCAAAAACAAAATCAGTAATAGTGACAGTGAAACAGTGACAGCAAAACCAAATAGTGCAGAAAATGGCGCCCAGGAGCAGGGCGCCTAGCAGGAAACAGCAACACAGAAAACTGGCGCCCAGGAGCAGGGCGCCTAGCAACAAGCGACACAACTGAAACTAGCACCCAGGAGCAGGGCGCCTAGCAACAAATGCAACACAGCAGAAACTGGCGCCCAGGGGCAGGGCGCCTAGCACAAACGCAACACACATGACACTGGCGCCCAAGAGCAGGGCGCCTAGCACAACAACACCCAAACCGAATCTGGCGCCCGGCAGCAGGGCGCCTAGCACAGGCAGCAACACAACAGGCAACACTGGGCGCATAGGGCGCCATTCTTAGCAACACAGGAACAATGTTGGGCGCCTAGGGCGCCACTTCCAGCAACACCAAAACAACATTGGGCGCCTAGGGCGCCACTTCCAGCAACAGGGAACAACACTAGCACGTCGCCCAGGAGCAGGGCGCCTTTTTCAGCAACCAAAACAGCAACCACACAAGACAACAACACGGCGCCCAGGAGCAGGGCGCCTTTTCCAGCAACAACACAACACCAAACTTGGCGCCCAGGAGCAGGGCGCCGTTTTCAGCACAGCAACAAGACACAACCATGGCGCCCAGGCACAGGGCGCCTAAATCAGCAACACAAATCTTTTTGATTTCCACCATGACCAATCACCAACACCAATTCGTAACAACCGTGAATACATATCAAAATCGCCAAACAAATCATCAAACAAACATCAAGGCATACCTAGAGCCTAACTCCCACATAACACCCATCATACACCCTATTAAAATGGTAGAACCCACCCTTACCTTAGATTTGCCGAAGACAAGACTCTCTTGACCGTAGACACCAAAGAACCACAGCAACAGAGCTCCTCTCCTTCTCCTCTCCTTGCTAGCGCCGCGCCCTCTTCTCTCTTCGCACTCCTCTCTCTCTCTTTCTCAAACAAAAGCGCAAGTGAGGCAAAACCCTAGCCTAGGCGCTTAACCTATACGCCTAGCTAGTGGGCTTTTGGATCACGGGCTTTTCTCCACAGCTTAGCCCAATTCCTAATCAACACGCCCTAAGTTAATTAAAACACCATTTTAATATTTTAATACGACTACACCAATAACATACCTAAATATTTAATTGAAATAAATAATTAGATATTTGGGCGTTACAACTCTCCCCCACTTAAAATATTTTCGCCCTCGAAAATTTACCTGATTCAAACAGCTCGGGATAGGATTCCCGCATCTTGCTCTCCAGCTCCCACGTCATGCTCTCTCCGGCAGCTCCAAGCCAGACTACTTTCACCCATGCGATCTCCTTGCCTCTTAGAACCTTCACCTCTTGACCCTCGATTCGTACAGGCATCGTCTCCACCGTGAGATTATCCCGTACTTGCACATCATCCATGCTAACCACATGAGATGGATCTGAAATATACTTCCGAAGTTGCAACACATAAAACACATCATGCAAATTCGAAAGATTAGGCGGTAAGGCCACCCTATAAGCAACATTCCTCACTCTTTCCGAATTCTGGTACGGACCAATAAAACGAGGAGTGAGCTTCTTTGACTTCAAAGCGCGTCCAACACCGGTCACTGGAGTGACCCTCAAAAACACATGCTCACCCGCCTGGACCTCTAAATCTTTCCTCCGCTTGTCGTGATAACTCTTCTGTCGGCTCTGCGACGCCTTCATCTTCTCACGAATCAACTTTACCTTTTCAGCTGTCTCTCGCACAATTTCGGGTCCAAGTACCATACTCTCTCCAGACTCATACCAACACAGCGGGGTTCTACACTTCCGACCATATAATGCTTCAAAAGGTGCCATCCCGATACTAGAATGGTAGCTATTGTTATACGTGAACTCTATCAGTTGAAGGTAGGAATCCCACGAACCTCCTTGTTCCAAAACACAAGCCCTCAACAAATCTTCTAATGACTGAATTGTCCTCTCTGAGTGACCATCTGTCTGAGGATGATATGCCGAACTCAACCTCAACTTAGACCCCAACTTCTTTTGCAAACTCTTCCAGAAATCTGAAGTGAACCTCGGATCTCTGTCTGAAACGATACTCATCGGAACCCCATGAAGCTTCACAATCTCCCGGATATAAATCTCTGCCAACTTCGACACCGAATACGTGATGCTGATAGGAACAAAATGAGACGACTTCGTTAACCTGTCAACAATCACCCAAATTGCGTCATACCCTTTTGCAGTATTAGGCAATCCTGTCACAAAATCCATCGATATGCTATCCCATTTCCACTCTGGAATTTCTAACGGTTGCATCAATCCAGCAGGCTTCTGATGCTCAACCTTTGACTTCTGGCAAGTCAAACATGCATAAACGAACTGCGCCACATCTCGCTTCATACCAGGCCACCAAAACAACTTCTTCAGATCTTGATACATCTTCGTAGCCCCCGGATGAATACTTAACTTACTTCTGTGACTCTCTTCAAGTATGGCCCTCTTCATGTCTGCATCATCAGGAACACAAATCCTACCACGGAACCTCAACACATCTTGGGAATCTAATCTAAAATCCTCATTCTTTGACTGATCACCCTCAACCATTAAGTCTACCAGCTTAACATCTGATTTCTGGGCTTCTCTGATGCTGTTCAGAAACTCATTACCAATCTTCAGCATTCCTAACTTAACACTCTGAGGTGTCACTTCACAAACCAGGCTCATATCCCTGAACTCCTCAATCAGCTCTAACTCCTTAACCATCATTGCCGACATATGCAAAGTCTTCTGGCTCAAAGCATCAGCCACGACATTAGCTTTGCCTGGGTGATAGTTCAAACCGAAATCATAGTCCTTCAACAACTCCAACCATCGTCGCTGCCTCATATTCAACTCCTTCTGGTCGAACAAATACTTCAAGCTCCTATGGTCACTAAACACCTCAAATCTGGAGCCATAGAGATAGTGCCTCCAAACCTTCAGCACGAAGACCACTGCAGCTAATTCTAAGTCATGCGTAGGGTAATTCTTCTCATGAACCCCTAATTGCCTCGACGCATACGCGATAACCTTCCCATCTTGCATAAGCACGCCACCTAAACCCATTTTTGAAGCATCACAATACACCACAAACGACCCTTCCGGATTGGGCAACGTCAAGACAGGAGACGTTGTCAATCTCTTCTTCAATTCCATGAAACTTTCTTCACAACGGGCGTCCCAAACAAAAGCCTTTCCTTTGCAGGTTAACTGAGTTAACGGAAGTGCTAACTTGGAAAAACCTTCAATGAATCTTCTATAATAGCCGGCCAATCCCAAAAAGCTTCCAATTTCAGTAGCCGACTTCAGAGCCTCCCAATTCAACACTGCCTCTACTTTCGACGGATCCACCGCAATACCATTACCAGAAATGACATGGCCGAAAAAACTTACTTCCTTCAACCAGAACTCACACTTTGACAATTTCGCATACAGCTTCTTTTCCTTCAGTACCTCCAATACTAACCTCAGATGCTCTGCATGCTCTTCCTCCGATTTAGAGTAAATCAGAATGTCATCGATGAATACCACCACAAACCGATCTAAGTAAGTATGAAAAATACGATTCATATATTCCATAAATACTCCTGGTGCGTTGGTAACACCGAACGGCATCACCGAATACTCATAATGACCATAACGGGTTCTGAAAGCCGTCTTCTGAATATCTTCGTCCTTCACCTTGATCTGATGATAACCCAACCTCAAATCAATCTTACTGAATACTTGAGCACCCACTAACTGATCCATCAAATCGTCTATCCTCGGAAGTGGATACTTGTTCTTAATTGTTACCTTATTCAACTGTCGATAGTCCACACAGAGTCTCATACTACCATCCTTCTTCTTTACTAACAACACGGGAGCTCCCCACGGCGATACACTCGGCCTCACAAACTTCTTCTCGAGCAGATCCTCAAGTTGCTTCTTCAACTCAGACAATTCGGATGCGGACATCCTGTACGGTGGCATAGAAACAGGTCTGGTACCAGGTACAAGATCGATAGAGAATTCAACTTCCCTCTCTGGCGGTACACTTGGAATCTCATCAGGGAAAACATCAGGAAATTCACGCACCACTTGCAACTCTTCAATGATAGCTTGGTTCTCAACAGACAACGATGCCATCAGCGAAAATAACTGAACTCCTTCCTTCATCAACTTCCGCAACTGACTAGCGGATAACAGACCAGACTCCTTCCCTTCAAAACTCACTGACTTGCTACGACAATTAATGTGGACATGGTTATGCTCTAACCAATTAATACCCAAGATTACATCCAACCCGCTCAACGGTAGACAAACAAAATCCACAACAAAGTCTCTGTCGAAGATCGACAAGGGACACTGAGAACACACTAGAGAGGTAGTTACCGACCCCTTAGCTGGAGTGTCGACAACCATCTCCCCATTTATAGCAGACAATACAAGATTCAATCTCTTACAACAATCAGCAGCAATAAAGCAATGCGTAGCACCAGTATCAACAATAGATTTTAAAGGAGTACCATTAATGAAGCACGTACCTCTAATAAGTCCATCATCCTCGGTAGGCTCTTCACCTGCCAAAGCGAACACTTTTCCACTGGACCTCTCTTTCTTCGGCTTCGGACACTGAGTACTAATGTGCCTTCCTTCACCACAGTTGTAGCAGACCACCTCCTTACGCTCACACTCAGCCACCACATGACCCTCTTTACCACAACGATAACACTTCTTCACTTCAGCCTTGCACACATTACTCTTGTGACCAGCTTTGCCACATTTGAAACATACAATGCTAGCAGGAGCATCTCCCCCACTAGTCTTCTTGCCAGCAGCAGCTTTCTGTTTACCCTTACCAGCAGGAACATCATACGGTTTACCACGACTTTGAAATTTGCTCCTCTTCTCATTCATAATCTTGTAGTGAGCATTGTTGTCCTCCTCATAAATTCTGCAGCTGTCAATCAAGTTGGAGAAAACACGGATCTTCTGATAACCAATCGCTTTCTTAATCTCAGGACGCAGCCCATTCTCAAACTTAATGCATTTTGAAAACTCAGCAGTAGCCTCACTGTAGTGCGGATAAAATTTGGCCAATTCCACAAACTTAGCAGCATACTCAATCACAGACATATTCCCTTGTTTCAGCTCTAGGAACTCCGTCTCTTTCTTGCCTCGGACATCTTCCGGATAATACTTCCTCATGAACTCTCTGCGGAACACAGCTAAGGTGATCTCTTCGTTTGCAGTCTCCAATCTCTGCCTAGCCTCTAACCACCAGTCATCAGCCTCCTCTGCCAGCATATGCGTACCATACCGGGCCTTCTGTGCTGGAGTGCAGTCCATCACACGAAAAATCCTCTCCATCTCTTTCAACCAAGCTAAAGCCCCATCAGGATCATACTTGCCCTTAAAGGTAGGCGGATTCTCTCTCTGAAAGGTAGCCAAACTCCGAGACCCCGCATTCTCACCAGCATTTTGTTTACCCTCCACAGCCTGAGCCATAGCAGCCAACGCAGCAGCAATATCAGCATCGTTCCTTCCAGCCATTTCAATTAATCACTACAATCATAAGCAACAGTTAGAATTAATTGACAATACATAGTCGTCAATTGACACTACGACTGGACAACTTGGCCGGACAGACCGAAACTGCTCTGATACCACTAATGTAACACCCCTTTTCTGCTCGATAACTTTTAATGAAAATCAGAGTTTCGAAAACATTTTTCTTTTCACCCACAAGGGATGTCACATTTTCACCAATTAAGCGTCACACGAATATGATAAAATTCACCATTAAAAATAGCACAGTACATAGCACGTCATAATTAACTCCATCACCACGCAGCAGAATAAAAATAAAGTTCAAACGAATACTTATAACATCACCATTAAACTTTGACAATTAAATAATAATGACTACTAATAAAGCCTAGCGTTCATCCCCTCGAGTGCTACGTATCAGAGCGACGACACCGACTCTACTAGCGAAGGTAAATATGCCTTCATTCGCGATCACCTGCACGTTACCAACATAGGGGTAACATTCAAACAGAAGGGGTGAGATATCTAACATTATAATAGCATATATGATAAATAATATGCTAGAGTTACGACACTATATCTAACGCTTCACAACAACATCCAATTACAATCACTACGAGCAATCACCAAATGTCATGAGTAACGTATGAGATGCAACCCACACCAACGGGCATATGCATGTGGTACCTTTCATCACCTGTAAAATAGCCAATAATAGTGGCATCATCACCTATATCATCAATACCTTGTTTTGAGCACAGCTCCATCACCTTTAAAATAATGCATATGTATGTATGCGACACCATGATAATGCACCAAACACAATCAACACCAATAACAGTCAACTTAGTTACACAACAACACTAATCAATATTTCGGTCATAGACCCATCACCAGTCATTTTGCCAAAATAGGCACATCACCTGTTACATCATCACCTGTGACACCAACAGTTTCAACACCAGCACCAACACCAGGAAATTTACAACATCAACACCGTCGTCAATTTAATTTACAACACCAACACCGACACCAAATATTTTACAGCATCGACACCGACACCAATCTAATTTACAACACCAACACCGACACCAAATAATTTACAACATCAACACCGACACAATTACCACGCCTAGGATAACACCGACCGGGGCAGCCACACAGGCTCCCGACTACCAATAACCACAGACAGGCAGCCAACATTTAACCATTTAATCAACAGACACACCCAAAAGTTAACGACACCAAAAACAGTTCCTTTTGCCTAAAAATTAGAATATTCAATTAGACCTCTGAATAAGCTTTCCAAAACATTTTAGAACACCCCAATCGGATTCCCGGATCACCAGATATTGCAAAAACAAAATCAGTAACAGTGACAGTGAAACAGTGACAGCAAAACCAAACAGTGCAGGAAATGGCGCCCAGGAGCAGGGCGCCTAGCAGGAAACAGCAACACAGAAAACTGGCGCCCAGGAGCAGGGCGCCTAGCAACAAGCGACACAACTGAAACTGGCGCCCAGGAGCAGGGCGCCTAGCAACAAACGCAACACAGCAGAAACTGGCGCCCAGGGGCAGGGCGCCTAGCACAAACGCAACACACATGACACTGGCGCCCAGGAGCAGGGCGCCTAGCACAACAACACCCAAACCGAATCTGGCGCCCGGGAGCAGGGCGCCTAGCACAGGCAGCAACACAACAGGGAACACTGGGCGCCTAGGGCGCCATTCTTAGTAACACAGGAACAATGCTGGGCGCCTAGGGCGCCACTTCCAGCAACACCAAAACAACATTGGGCGCCTAGGGCGCCACTTCCAGCAAGACCAAAAAAACATTGGGCGCCTAGGGCGCCACTTCCAGCAACAGGGAACAACACTAGCACGGCGCCCAGGAGCAAGGCGCTTTTTTCAGCAACCAAAACAGCAACACACAAGACAACAACATGGCGCCCAGGAGCAGGGCGCCTTTTCCAGCAACAACACAACACCAAACTTTGCGCCCAGGAGCAGGGCGCCGTTTTCAGCACAGCAACAAGACACAACCATGGCGCCCAGGCACAGGGCGCCTAAATCAGCAACACAAATCTTTTTGATTTCCACCATGACCAATCACCAACACCAATTCGTAACAACCGTGAATACATATCAAAATCGCCAAACAAATCATCAAACAAACATCAAGGCATACCTAGAGCCTAACTCCCACATAACACCCATCATACACCCTATTAAAATGGTAGAACCCACCCTTACCTTAGATTTGCCGAAGACAAGACTCTCTTGACCGTAGACACCAAAGAACCACAGCAACAGAGCTCCTCTCCTTCTCCCCTCCTTGCTAGCGCCGCGCCCTCTTCTCTCTTCGCACTCCTCTCTCTCTCTTTCTCAAACAAAAGCGCAAGTGAGGCAAAACCCTAGCCTAGGCGCTTAACCTATACGCCTAGCTAGTGGGCTTTTGGATCACGGGCTTTTCTCCACAGCTTAGCCCAATTCCTAATCAACACGCCCTAAGTTAATTAAAACACCATTTTAATATTTTAATACGACTACACCAATAACATACCTAAATATTTAATTGAAATAAATAATTAGATATTTGGGCGTTACAACTCTCCCCCACTTAAAATATTTTCGCCCTCGAAAATTTACCTGATTCAAACAGCTCGGGATAGGATTCCCGCATCTTGCTCTCCAGCTCCCACGTCATGCTCTCTCCGGCAGCTCCAAGCCAGACTACTTTCACCCATGCGATCTCCTTGCCTCTTAGAACCTTCACCTCTTGACCCTCGATTCGTACAGGCATCGTCTCCACCGTGAGATTATCCCGTACTTGCACATCATCCATGCTAACCACATGAGATGGATCTGAAATATACTTCCGAAGTTGCGACACATGAAACACATCATGCAAATTCGAAAGATTAGGCGGTAAGGCCACCCTATAAGCAGCATTCCCCACTCTTTCCGAAATCTGGTACGGACCAATAAAACGAGGAGTGAGCTTCTTTGACTTCAAAGCGCGTCCAACACCGGTCACTGGAGTGACCCTCAAAAACACATGCTCACCCGCCTGGAACTCTAAATCTTTCCTCCGCTTGTAATGATAACTCTTCTGTCGGCTCTGCGACGCCTTCATCTTCTCACGAATCAACTTCACCTTTTCAGTTGTCTCTCGCACAATTTCTGGTCCAAGTACCATACTCTCTCCAGACTCATACCAACACAGCGGGGTTCTACACTTCCGACCATATAATGCTTCAAAAGGTGCCATCCCGATACTAGAATGGTAGCTATTGTTATACGTGAACTCTATCAGTGGAAGGTAGGAATCCCATGAACCTCCTTGTTCCAAAACACAAGCCCTCAACAAATCTTCTAAAGACTGAATTGTCCTCTCTGACTGACCATCTGTCTGAGGATGATATGCCGAACTCAACTTAGACCCCAACTTCCCTTGCAAACTCTTCCAGAAATCTGAAGTGAACCTCGGATCTCTGTCTGAAACGATACTTATCGGAACCCCATGAAGCTTCACAATCTCCCGGATATAAATCTCTGCCAACTTCGACACCAGATACGTGATGCTAATAGGAACAAAATGAGACGACTTCGTTAACCTGTCAACAATCACCCAAATGGCGTCATACCCTTTTGCAGTATTAGGCAATCCTGTCACAAAATCCATTGATATGTTATCCCATTTCCACTCTGGAATTTCTAACGGTTGCATCAATCCAGCAGGCTTCTGATGCTCAACCTTTGACTTCTGGCAAGTCAAACATGCATAAACGAACTGCGCCACATCTCGCTTCATACCAGGCCACCAAAACAACTTCTTCAGATCTTGATACATCTTCGTAGCCCCCGGATGAATACTTAACTTACTTCTGTGACTCTCTTCAAGTATGGCCCTCTTCATGTCTGCATCATCAGGAACACAAATCCTACCACGGAACCTCAACACATCTTGGGAATCTAATCTGAAATCCTCATTCTTTGACTGATCACCCTCAACCATCAAGTCTACCAGCTTAACATCTGATTTCTGGGCTTCTCTGATGCTGTTCAGAAACTCATTACCAGTCTTCAACATTCCTAACTTAACACTCTGAGGTGTCACTTCACAAACCAGACTCATATCCCTGAACTCCTCAATCAGCTCTAACTCCTTAACCATCATTGCCGACATATGCAAAGTCTTCCGGCTCAAAGCATCAGCCACGACATTAGCTTTGCCTGGGTGATAGTTCAAACCGAAATCATAGTCCTTCAACAACTCCAACCATCGTCGCTGCCTCATATTCAACTCCTTCTGGTCGAACAAATACTTCAAGCTCTTATGGTCACTAAACACCTCAAATCTGGAGCCATAGAGATAGTGCCTCCAAACCTTCAGCACGAAGACCACTGCAGCTAATTCTAAGTCATGCGTAGGGTAATTCTTCTCATGAACCCCTAACTGCCTCGACGCATACGCGATAACCTTCCCATCTTGCATAAGCACGCCACCTAAACCCATTTTTGAAGCATCACAATACACCACAAACGACCCTTCCGGATTGGGCAACGTCAAGACAGGAGACGTTGTCAATCTCTTCTTCAATTCCATGAAACTTTCTTCACAACGGGCGTCCCAAACAAAAGCCTTTCCTTTGCAGGTTAACTGAGTTAACGGAAGTCCTAACTTGGAAAAACCTTCAATGAATCTTCTATAATAGCCGGCCAATCCCAAAAAGCTTCCAATTTCAGTAGCCGACTTCAGAGCCTCCCAATTCAACACTGCCTCTACTTTCGACGGATCCACCGCAATACCATTACCAGAAATGACATGGCCGAGAAAACTTACTTCCTTCAACCAGAACTCACACTTTGACAATTTCGCATACAGCTTCTTTTCCTTTCAGTACCTCCAATACTAACCTCGGATGCTCTGCATGCTCTTCCTCCGATTTAGAGTAAATCAGAATGTCATCGATGAATACCACCACAAACCGATCTAAGTAAGTATGAAAAATACGATTCATATATTCCATAAATACTCCTGGTGCGTTGGTAACACCGAACGGCATCACCGAATACTCATAATGACCATAACGGGTTCTAAAAGCCGTCTTCTGAATATCTTCGTCCTTCACCTTGATCTGATGATAACCCAACCTCAAATCAATCTTACTGAATACTTGAGCACCCACTAACTGATCCATCAAATCGTCTATCCTCGGAAGTGGATACTTGTTCTTAATTGTTACCTTATTCAACTGTCGATAGTCCACACAGAGTCTCATACTACCATCCTTCTTCTTTACTAACAACACAGGAGCTCCCCACGGCGATACACTCGGCCTCACAAACTTCTTCTCGAGCAGATCCTCAAGTTGCTTCTTCAACTCAGACAATTCGGATGCAGACATCCTGTACGGTGGCATAGAAACAGGTCTGGTACCAGGTACAAGATCGATAGAGAATTCAACTTCCCTCTCTGGCGGTACACTTGGAATCTCATCAGGGAAAACATCAGGAAATTCGCGCACCACTTGCAACTCTTCAATGATAGCTTGGTTCTCAACAGACAACGATGCCATCAGCGAAAATAACTGAACTCCTTCCTTCATCAACTTCCGCAACTGACTAGCGGATAACAGACCAGACTCCTCCCCTTCAAAACTCACCGACTTGCTACGACAATTAATGTGGACATGGTTATGCTCTAACCAATTAATACCCAAGATTACATCCAACCCGCTCAACGGTAGACAAACAAAATCCACAACAAAGTCTCTGTCGAAGATCGACAAGGGACACTGAGAACACACTAGAGAGGTAGTTACCGACCCCTTAGCTGGAGTGTCGACAACCATCTCCCCATTTATAGCAGACAATACAAGATTCAATCTCTTACAACAATCAGCAGCAATAAAGCAATGCGTAGCACCAGTATCAACAATAGATTTTAAAGGAGTACCATTAATGAAGCACGTACCTCTAATAAGTCCATCATCCTCGGTAGGCTCTTCACCTGCCAAAGCGAACACTTTTCCACTGGACCTCTCTTTCTTCGGCTTCGGACACTGAGTACTAATGTGCCCTCCTTCACCACAGTTGTAGCAGACCACCTCCTTACGCTCACACTCAGCCACCACATGACCCTCTTTACCACAACGATAACACTTCTTAACTTCAGCCTTGCACACATCACTCTTGTGACCAGCTTTGCCACATTTGAAACATACAATGCTAGCAGGAGCATCTCCCCCACTAGTCTTCTTGCCAGCAGCAGCTTTCTGTTTACCCTTACCAACAGGAACATCATACGGTTTACCACGACTCTGAAATTTGCTCCTCTTCTCATTCATAATCTTGTAGTGAGCATTGTTGTCCTCCTCATAAATTCTGCAGCTGTCAATCAAGTTGGAGAAAACACGGATCTTCTGATAACCAATCGCTTTCTTAATCTCAGGACGCAGCCCATTCTCAAACTTAATGCATTTTGAAAACTCAGCAGTAGGCTCACTGTAGTGCGGATAAAATTTGGCCAATTCCACAAACTTAACAGCATACTCAGTCACAGACATATTCCCTTGTTTCAGATCTAGGAACTCAGTCTCTTTCTTGCCTCGGACATCTTCCGGATAATACTTCCTCATGAACTCTCTGCGGAACACAGCCCAGGTGATCTCTTCGTTTGCAGTCTCTAATCTCTGCCTAGCCTCTAACCACCAGTCATCAGCCTCCTCTGCCAGCATATGCGTACCATACCGGACCTTCTATGCTGGAGTGCAGTCCATCACACGAAAAATTCTCTCCATCTCTTTCAACCAAGCTAAAGCCCCATCAGGATCATACTTGCCCTTGAAGGTAGGCGGATTCTCTCTCTGAAAGGTAGCCAAACTCCGAGACCCAGCATTCTCACCAGCATTCTGTTGACCCTCCACAGCCTGAGCCATAGCAGCCAACGCAGCAGCAATAGCAGCATCGTTCCTTCCAGCCATTTCAATTAATCACTACAATCATAAGCAACAGTTAGAATTAATTGACAATACATAATCGTCAATTGACACTACGACTGGACAACTTGGCCGGACAGACCGAAACTGCTCTGATACCACTAATGTAACACCCCTTTTCTACCCGGAAACTATTAATGAAAATCAGAGTTTCGAAAACATTTTTCTTTTCACCCACAAGGGATGTCACATTTTCACCAATTAAGCGTCACACGAATATGATAAAATTCACCATTAAAAATAGCACGGTACATAGCACGTCATATTTAACTCCATCACCAACGCAGCAGAATAAAAATAAAGTTCAAACGAATACTTATAACATCACCATTAAACTTTGACAATTAAATAATAATGACTACTAATAAAGCCTAGCGTTCATCCCCCCGAGTGCTACGTATCAGAGCGACGACACCGACTTTACTAGCGAAGGTAAATATGCCTTCATTCGCGATCACCTGCACGTTACCAACATAGGGGTAACATTCAAACAGAAGGGGTGAGATATCTAACATTATAATAGCATATATGATAAATAATATGCTAGAGTTACGACACTATATCTACCGCTTCACAACAACATCCAACTACAATCACTATGAGCAATCACCAAATGTCATGAGTAACGTATGAGATGCAACCCACACCAACGGGAATATGCATGTGGTACCTTTCATCACCTTTAAAATAGCCAATAATAATAACATCATCACCTATATCATCATCACCTTGTTTTGAGCATAGCTCCATCACCTTTAAAATAATGCATATGTATGTATGCGACACCATGATAATGCACCAAACACAATCAACACCAATAACAGTCAACTTAGTGACACAACAACACCAATCAATATTTCGGTCATAGACCCATCACCTGTCATTTTGCAAAAATAGGCACATCACCTGTTACATCATCATCTGTGACACCAACAATTTCAACACCAGCACCAACAACAGGAAATTTACAACATCAACACCGTCGTCAATTTAATTTACAACACCAACACCGACACCAAATATTTTACAGCATCGACACCGACACCAATCTAATTTACAACACCAACACCGACACCAAATAATATACAACATCAACACCGACACAATTACCACGCCTAGGATAACACCGACCGGGGCAGCCACACAGGCGCCCGACTACCAATAACCACAGACAGGCAGCCAACATTTAACCATTTAATCAACAGACACACCCAAAAGTTAACGACACCAGAAACAGTTATTTTTGCCTGAAAATTAGAATATTCAGTTAGGCCTCTGAATAAGCTTTCCAAAACATTTTAGAACACCCCAATCGGATTCCCGGATCACAAGATATTGCAAAAACAAAATCAGTAACAGTGACAGTGAAACAGTGACAGCAAAACCAAACAGTGCAGGAAATGGCGCCCAGGAGCAGGGCGGCTAGCAGGAAACAGCAACACAGAAAACTGGCGCCCAGGAGCAGGGTGCCTAGCAACAAGCGACACAACTAAAACTGGCGCCCAGGAGCAGGGCGCCTAGCAACAAACGCAACACAGCAGAAACTGGCGCCCAGGGACAGGGCGCCTAGCACAAACGCAACACACATGACACTGGCGCCCAGGAGCAGGGCGCCTAGCACAACAACACCCAAACCGAATCTGGCGCCCGGGAGAAGGGCGCCTAGATCAGGCAGCAACACAACAGGCAACACTGGGCGCCTAGGGTGCCATTCTTAGCAACACAGGAACAATGTTGGGCGCCTAGGGCGCCACTTCCAGCAAAACCAAAACAACATTGGGCGCCTAGGGCGCCACTTCCAGCAACACCAAAACAACATTGGGCGCCTAGGGCGCCACTTCCAGCAACAGGGAACAACACTAGCACAGCGCCCAGGAGCAGGGCGCCTTTTTCACCAACCAAAACAGCAACCACACAAGACAACAACATGGCGCCCAGGAGCAGGGTGCCTTTTCCAGCAACAACACAACACCAAACTTGGCGCCCAGGAGCAGGGTGCCGTTTTCAGCACAGCAACAAGACACAACCATGGCGCCCAGGCACAGGGCGCCTAAATCAGCAACACAAATCTTTTTGATTTCCACCATGACCAATCACCAACACCAATTCGTAACAACCATGAATACATATCAAAATCGCCAAACAAATCATCAAACAAACATCAAGGCATACCTAGAGCCTAACTCCCACATAACACCCATCATACACCTTATTAAAATGGTAGAACCCACCCTTACCTTAGATTTGCCGAAGACAAGACTCTCTTGACCGTAGACACCAAAGAACCACAGCAACCGAGCTCCTCTCCTTCTCCTCTCCTTGCTAGCGACGCGCCATCTTCTCTCTTCACACTCCTCTCTCTCTTTTTCTCAAACAAAAGCGCAAGTGAGGCAAAACCCTAGCCTAGGCGCTTCACCTATGCGCCTAGCTAGTGGGCTTTTGGATCACGGGCTTTTCTCCACAGCTTAGCCCAATTCCTAATCAACACGCCCTAAGTTAATTAAAACACCATTTTAATATTTTAATATGACTACACCAATAACATACCTAAATATTTAATTGAAATAAATAATTAAATATTTGGGCGTTACAGCTACCACTATAGTGTAACTCTTAAACAGATGTCCAACTAAGAGATTACACTCTATCACACCTGAGGAGGCATGGACGGGTATCAAACCTAGTGTAATTCATCTAAGAGTTTTTGGTTCTATTTGTTTAAGCATGCATGTACCCGATCAGTTAAGGAGAAAGCTAGATGATAAGTCAGAACAAATGATTTTGGAGGGATTTCACTCAATTGGAGGCTACAAGTTGTTCAATCCAGTGACCAAGAAGGTTGTGGTAAGAAAAGATGTGATTTTTCATGAGCACAAGAAGTGGAAGTGGTATAAAGAGAAAGGTGAAGAACCTACAGATATGTTTTTCAACATGAACCATTAAACTGATGTTGTAGCACAAGAGGTGGAAAGTGAATTGAGAAGGTCTCAGAGAGAAAGACAACCACCTGCCAGGTTGCAATACTATGATCTCATTGGTGTTGTCACTAGTGCTGTAGCACCTGCAGATGAAGACATTGTGCATTCTGCACTATATACAAACTGCACCTGTCAAATTTGAAGATGCAATCAAGGATCCAAAGTGGATAGATGGCATGAAGGAAGAGTTGAAGTTCATAAAGAAGAATGAAACATGGGACTTGGTAACACCGCCATTTCAAAAGAAGAGCAATAGTGTTAAGTGGGTGTACAAGGTAAAGGAGAGTCCACATCGGAAATTCTCAAATACAAAGTCAGACTTGTGGTAAGAGATTTTCAACAAAGAGCTGGCCTAGACTATGAAGAGGTATTTACCCCGGTGGCTAGAATGGAGACAATCAGAATTGTTGTTGTCATCGCTAGCTTGAGGTAGTGGAATCAAATGGATATTAAATCAGCATTCTTAAATGGGCCAATTGAGGAGGAGGTCTACATTGGGGCAGCCACCTGGATTTGAAATTGAAGGGCGTGAATAAAAGGTTTATAAGCCAATAAACTCTATTAGTTAAAGTAAGCTCCAAGATCTTGGAATAGAAGGATTGAAAGTTTCCTATGTCAAATTGGTTTCTGAATATGCAGAAGTGAATATGGAGTGTACATTAAGAATAATACAATTACTGATATGCTTATTGTACGTCTTTATGTTGATGATCTTCTAGTTACATGCAGCAAAGAAGCAAGCATTTCACATTTCAAGTTCCAAATGATGGAGGAATTGGAGATGACCGACCTAGGGGAATTGTCATGTTTCCTAGGAATTGAACTCAAGAGAATTGATGAAGGGATAGCCATGCATCAGCACAAGTATGCCACTGATATATTGAAGAAGTTTGAAATGTTGAATTGTAATGCTGCAAGAACACCTGCAGAGACAGGCTTGAAGCTTGAGAAAGATGGTCCTGAAGAGTTGATTGATGCTACCAAGTATAGGAAGATTGTGCGATCTCTCAGGTACTTATGCAATACAAGGCCTAAGTTGATGTATTCTGTTGGATCGATAAGTAGGTATGCGACACCCTTTACCCCGAAAGTAATAATAAAAGAAAAGTACAAAAAATGAGTAAATTTATTTTTCAAAATAATATTCGCAATTCATTTTCAAAATACCTTTCGCAAGTAAAAGATGTCATCAACTCCTTAAATAATATAAACATTATTTATAAGAACATTAAAGCCTAAGGCGATAAAACATTTCTTTTAATACAGTAACTAGAATGGCCTGAAATATAATATTGAAAATACAACCCAAGTCTCGTTGTCACATGATCAGAGCAATAAACCTTTAATCAATTAATTAAAAAGAAAATAATATCAACGTATAGTATCATTCCGTAAGTTGCCAAAGTGATCACATCTCCACCGCTGCACAATCGTAGAAGCTCACATCAACGACACCTGGAACTCAATCTAAAAAAAATGGTGCACGGGTGAGAAAGAGCGTCCAAACCATATAAGGAATAAGACCGAAACTAAAACAGCAAGACTACCACAAAACAAGAGAACAATCAACAATAGTATATACAACTTTCATAACACACATGCACAAACAATCCTTGATTAATCTTCAGCTAATTCTAGTGTCGCGACCTCACGTACGGTCCTAGGACTACAAGCAGCAACAACAACAACATGATTAGGATACTTTGCCAGATACTGCCTTACAATCATCAACAACAACAACAACAACTATAGGACCATGATGCCTTGCCTGAACGGGATACCTTGCCCGATAACGCCCTACAAGAACAACGATAGGACCGGGATACCTTGCCCGATAGAGCCCTACGAAGAACAGTAGGAAGAGGACTAATAGGACCGGGATACCTTGCCCGATAATTCCCTACAAGAACAACAGGACCGAGACACTCGAACAGGATACCTTGCCCGATAATGCCCTGAAGAACACCCAAGAGAGGACTATGAGGACCGGGATACCTTGCCCGAACGGGATACCTTGCCCGATAATGCCCTACTAACAACAACAATGTAACATCCTCAAAATAACTAGTCGAATTCTTTGGATGTTAACCCAATTAAATTATTTTAATGCTTGATTAGTAAAATTATTGAGTGCTAAAGTAATTATTTGGTTGGCTCAGGAATGCTAACCCGATAAAATGGAATAAGAGTGATTTGGGGAAAAAATAAGAGATTAAGGGCATTATAGTCATTTGACCATATTACCACTTAATAGAAATAAAAGAAAGAAGAGAAGTCAAGGAGAAGAGAAATAAGGAATCGAAGGAAAGAAGAGAAGAGAAGAAAGAAGAAAGGAAGAAGAAGAGAAAGAGGAGTAGAGGAAGAATCTCTCACCCCCAAGCCCCCAAAGTTCATCATCATCATCATCTCACCTCCATTGTTGCCCTCCAAGAACTAGGTAACCTCTCACCCATTTTTCCCCCACTTTAATTGATTTCGAATTTTAGGGTTTTGGTGAGGGGTTGATCGAAATCATGGA
Organism: Astragalus membranaceus; assembly: GCA_039519185.1. NCBI lineage: Eukaryota > Viridiplantae > Streptophyta > Magnoliopsida > Fabales > Fabaceae > Astragalus > Astragalus membranaceus. The sequence goes on along the minus strand of CM076846.1, from coordinate 135,345,789 downwards.
TTGGAGAACGATATTTATGATTGAAACAGGATTAGGAACGAAGCCAAGGAAGATTGAACGCGATTTGAAGTTCGAATCGAAGTTGGAAGCGAATTGGAGACTATAGGGTTCCGTTTGGGGATTTTTAAGTCTCGGTGATTTCGGTTCGGTATCGACTCTCGCTTCAAGGGTGAGTTTTACTCACATTTATGATTATATCGTTTTACAATGAATTTTACGTTGATTGATTTCGAAAGATTTTGAGTCGAAAACCGTTATTTAGAAATATATCGTATTTTGATAAAATTCGTTTAAGTTGAGTTTTTAATTGATTTTATTGATTGGGTGATGGGCATTGGATCTGTTTTTATGGTTGTTTGAACAGTTTTCAATCGGAACAAGAATCGGAATTGAGCGGAATAGCGGATTTCGCGAGAAACCACAAAAATCTGCATTTCTCAGCAGCCATCACGTCGCGAGACGCATCCATCGCGTCGCGACCCTCCTTAAAAATTTGCAACGAAATGTTTCTGATGTTTTTCGCGTCGCGACGGTAGCAGTTCGCATCGCGACGCTTTGCAGTTTTTCAGCAATTGTACGCTGATTTTGTTTTTGCGATAACTTTTGATCCGGGAACCCGATTGAGGTGTTCTAAGATGCGTTTGAAAGCTTATTCAGAGGCCTAACTGAATATACAATTTTAAAGGTAAAATGAACTGTTTTCGAAGTCAAAAATTATTTCGGAAAGCGGCAAGTTAGTATGCGAGAGCAAACGTAGATTTTGTTTATGATGCGAACTAAATGTTCAAATAAAGGTCTAATTCAAATGAACTATGGGTTCATATGATAGTAGATATATATATTATATCGAATTTGGGTGATGACCCATGGGACTAACATACTAGGCGGGGCAGTCATGATCCCCTACCCTAGGCTCCGTGCCAATAGGGAAATGTACTATTGGTAAGGGGGTTCGCCGGGTTTGGAAGCGTTCGCGCAGTCGGTGTTATATTAAATTGTTTGTTGTGCGGTTCGTCGGGTTTGGAAGCGTTCGCGCAGTCGGTGTCGTACAGAGTTATAGCAGGTTCCCCGGGAGTTAGCGTTCGCGCAGTCGATGGAATGCTATGTGTAAAATAATGCGGTTCATCGGGAGTTAGCATTCGCGCAGTCGGTGCCGTGTTGAGTCAAAAAGGTTTCGTAATTAAACCGAGAGTGTTAGTAGGGGTCTCGGTAGAACTCACTGAGATTGTATCTCATTGTTTATATGTTGTTGTTTTACAGAGAAACAGGGAAAGAGAGGACCACAGAGGCACGAGTAGGTTGAGCTCGGATGGTTGCTGATGACTTAGCTTTATGCATAAGTTTATGTTTCCCTTTGTTGTCTATGTACTGCAACACTATGTCTTTAGTGTTATATCTTTCTTCCGCTTTCTTGTATGATACTGAATACTATAGTTGTTGATGGTTTATGGTCTGAGAACCGTATCGTCTTGTTTGTGAATAAGACTGTTTGGTTTATATTCAGCGAAAATTTATAGTGATATTCAGTGTCTAAGCAGGAAATATATCTCTGATGTTCTAGGGATGGTACACTTGGGTATTTCTACTCGATAAAAATACCGGAGTGTTACAGTTGGTATCAGAGCAGTTCGACCTAGTCGGACTTAGTTTAGGGTTGAGTCGATTCCTTGTTAGTCCTTGTTGTAATTATACTTGCGATGCTAAGAGACATTGAGCTTGATCAACTTAATACTTTGTGCATCATAAGCGGAATTATGGCAGGATGATCAAGACACAATCCTCAACCAAGACCGGAATCTCCAACCGGTGCATCCTCAGGCAAGGTGACATGATAGTGGAAGAATTCATCATTAAGTTTGAGAAGTTATCTCAGTTTTACCAAGTGGTAAAGTATATGACTCAGGGTCTCAGTTCTTATACTCTCACCAATTATGCTGCCTTATGTCGCTGAGGATGATCTCAAGGAGAGTACTGGAAATAAAAAAAGGTAGTTGAATTATCAACTCCGAATGCAAGTCCTAAGATAATTTCATCAAAGGAAAAGCAGGTGCAATTCTTCGATTCTTCAAAGGTTAGAAGATGTTCTAACTATGGAAAGCATCGCGGTGGTGATTGTTAACAAAGATCTATTCGGTGCTATCTGTAACGCCCCAAAATAGTTAATTAATTATCTAATTAATTATTAGGAATTAAGTGGTAGAAAATATTAGGGTATTAATATATTACTTTATATGGGCTTGTGTTAAGGTGAGAATTAGTAAAATTGGGGGTGTGGAGAGAAGTCCATGGTCTAGTCGAATTTTATGAAGCATTATATGTAAGTGATATTAGGTTAGGGTTTGCTCATGAGAAGAGAAAAAGATATAAGGATTAGAAGAGGGCTTAAGGAGAGGCGACGGCTAGAGCTAGAGGAGAGGAAAATCAAAGAGTTTCAACTTCAATCCAAGGTAAGGGTGGGGTTCTAACTCTATAATAGGGTATATGAAGGACTTTATGTAGGGAATTAGGGGATCCTATGTTTGTTTAATGATTGATTCTATTTGTTAATCTTTGGAAATCTATTGATGATATTCGAAATTATTGTTGGTGAATGATCCTATATGTTGATCTATCTTTGATGATTGGCTCTATTGTCTAAACTATTATTAATGATTGAATCTCTTGTTTAGACTATTGTTGATGATTGAATTCATGTTTATCTCTTGAAAACTATGGTTAATGTTTGAATCTATGTGTTGGTGTTGGAAACCTATCGTTCATACTGAAATCCATGATTTGATGTTTGTAAATCTATGTTTTAGGGTTTTTATTCATTGGGGACTATTGAAAAATCAATTAGGTTAAAATTCTGGAAACGATCTGGGTATAGCTTCGGTTATACAATAACTGGGAACAATCTAGAGATCCAAAAATTATGTAGTTTACCTTTTCAGAAACTAGACTTAATGCTTGTTAATTTGGCACTAGTTTGGTTGCAGTTGGAGTTGTATAGCTTGAGTTATAGGTGTCACAAGGTAGGTTAATATTCTGGAAACGATCTGGGTATAGGTTCGGTTATACAGTAAATGGGAACAATCTAGTGGTCCAAAAATTTTGTGATTTACCTTTTCAGGAACTAGACTTAATGCTTGTTAATTTGGCACTAGTTTGGTTGCATTTGGAGTTGTGTAGCTCGAGTTATAGGTGTCACAAATTAGGTTAAAATTCTGGAAACAATCTGGATATAGGTTCGGTATTTTGTGCATAACGTTTTCGTTTGAACTCCTTTTTGAATGATTCTTGATTCATTGAAAACTACACTCAATTGTTTTCGAGTTTGGCTCAAGTCCCATGTCATTTGACTGTGTTTTGATAATTTTAGAGGTGTCACAAGCTAGGTCATGGTGGCTGTCCTGTTTTCTGATCCTTGTTGCTTATTTACTGAAACTGTACGAATTGGACCATTATTTTGCAAAATAACAATTATAGTCAGGAACTAGACATTCTTAGCTTTCCATAGAGGGGTCCTTTGCTAAGGTTCGATACCGTTTGATAGGTTAATTAATTCACCAAAGTAGAGGTATGTTTGATGGAAATTTGCCTGTTGTTGCTGGGCGCCAAGTGTGGCTGCCCCTGATGTTGCTGGGCGCCAGGTGTGGCTGCCCCTGTTGTTGCTGGGCGCCATGCTTACTGTTTGCTATTGCTGTCTGCTGTTTGCTGTTGTTGTTTGCATGTTTGCTGTTGCTGGGCGCATAGGGCGCCATGTTTGGTGTTGTTGGGCGCTTTAGGCGCATTAGGCCCCCGGTTGGCTAATTGTTGATTACGTTGTCAATTATTAATTGTTACATTGTTGAAAAGATTAATTGTTGGTTAAGTGGTTAAATTGGTCAATTGCTAATTGTTGGTAAAGTGTTGAATTGCTAGTTGATAATTGTTGGTTAAGTCGTTGATTTGTATTTTGTTGAGGGTATCGCTGATGGCCCATTTGTATTTTGTTGAGGGTACCGCTGATGGTACTGCTGATGGCCCATTTGTAGTTTGATGAGGGTACCGCTGATGGCCCATTGTATTTTGTTGAGGGTACCGCTGATGGCCCATTTGCATTTTGATGAGTGGTTATGTTGATGATTCGTGATGATTGCAGTTATTTGATTGTTGTGAAGTGATGAATTGAGATGTCCTGATTCTGATATATATTGTTTTTCATACATTCTATTATATGGTTCGATATCTCACCCCTTCAGTTTGAATGTTACTCCTATGTTGGTAACGTGCAGGTAACCATGAATGAAGGATGTGTACCTTCGTTAGTTCGAGTCAGTGTCGTCGCTCTGATACGTAGCACTCGGGGGGGGATGGATGCATATTATTACTATTTTATTTTGTTATCCTATTGTCTGAATTTTAATGTTGGTTGTCGCTGTTTTATGAGTTGTCTTAAGTTGGATAAAGAGGCCGTGATTATTTTGAGTTAAAACCTTTTTGAAAATCCGCTGCGTAGTAATGGAAGTTGACTTATTTTTAAAAGTGCTATGTATCTGTTTTTACCAATGACTTAACTATGTTCATTTTGTGGTTTTAGTCGGAAAATGTAGCACCCGTTTATTTGTCAAAATTTTTGAAAACTCTGATTTTTATTATTAAATTGCCGGGTAGAAATGGGTGTTACCTTATCATTGTAATGAGGAGGGCCACTATGCAAATGAGTGCCCAGCAAAGAAGAACTTCCAAAGAGCACCAAATGCTCCTAGTCAGGGGCGAATCAACACTCTGGATGCTCGTACTATCACACCTAATGACAACTTACTGAGGGGTACGGGATCTCTTTTCAATAACTCAGTCAATATATTATATGATTCCGGTGCAACCCATTGTTTTATAGCATAAGCATATGTAGATCGGTTGGGACTAGCATTATCTGAGCTATCTGAACCGATAACACTACTGCCAAGGGTCGGGTCCAGACCCAATCATTGTGTGAAAATTGTCTACTTGTCATAGGGGACAGAAATTTTGTTGTGAAATTTATTTGCTTGCCTATGAGACGTTTGGACATTGTTCTGGGTATGGATTGGATGGCTGCAAATCATGTAACAATCAACTGTGCCGATCGAACAATTAGCTTCGCCTCCGAATCTGTGGAATTGACAAAGGCCAATTCTGAAGCAGCTATCTCTTTCACCTCAGCAAGCCAATTACTATCCCAAGGTGCGGAAGCTTACATTATTTTGTTGTCTGCATCCACTAAAACGGGTTTAGATTTGTCATCTGTACAAGTGGTGAATGAATTTCTGCATGTTTTTCCGAATGAAGTCTCTTCTGTACCTCCTGACCGAGAGGTAGAGTTTTCTATAGAGTTAGTTCCTGGCACAGGATCAATATCTATTGCTCCTTTAGAATTAAAGGAATTGAAGTCTCAACTTGAAGAGTTGATCTCAAAGAGGTTCATTCGACCGAGCGCTTCTCCATGGGGTGCTCCGGTGTTGTTAGTTAAGAAGAAGGACGGAAGCATGAGATTGTGTATTGATTACCGACAACTGAACAAAGTGACGATCAAGAACAAATATCCCTTGCCAAGGATAGATGATTTGCTTGATCAACTTAGAGGAGCAGTGGTGTTTTCTAAAATTGACCTGAGGTCAGGCTATCATCAAATCAAAGTTAGAGCCTTAGATATTCCGAAGACTGCTTTCCATAAGAGGTATGGACATTACGAGTTTGTAGTAATGCCCTTTGGTTTGACTAATGCTCCGGCGGTATTCATGGACTACATGAACCGAGTTTTTCACACTTACCTAGATCAATTTGTGGTGGTTTTTATTGACGATATCTTGGTGTACTCAAAGACCATTGAGGATCATGTTCAACATCTCCGCATTGTTCTGAATGTACTCCGAGAAAAGAAGTTGTACGCGAAACCTTCGAAGTGTGAATTCTGGATGCCAGAGGTAAAGTTTTTGGGACATGTGATTTCCCAATCAGGAGTGGCTGTAGACCCCAATAAGGGGGAAGCCGTGTTAAACTGGGAACGACCAACATCAGTCACAGAGATTAGAAGCTTCTTGGGTCTAGCTGGTTATTATAGGAGGTTTATCCGAGGGTTCTCACAATTAGTTCTTCCACTTTCACGGTTAACTCGTAAGGGTCAACCGTTCACGTGGAATGCCAAATGTGAAGAATGTTTTCGGGATTTGAAGGTTCAGTCGACTTTTGCTCCAATCCTGATTCATCCAGATCCGTCCTTGGAATTCCAAATTTACAGCAATGCAGAACCAACAAGTGGTAGCTTATGCATCCAGGCAATTGAAGACTCATGAAGAGAATTATCCGACTCATGATTTGGAGTTGGCAGCGATTGTGTATGCACTGAAGATTTGGAGACATTACCTGTATGGGTCTCGTTTCGAAGTCTTTAGTGATCATAAAAGTTTGAAATATTTGTTTGATCAGAAGGAGTTGAATAACAGGCAGAGAAGATGGGTGGAGTTTCTGAAGGATTATGACTTCGAATTGAAGTATCATCCGGGAAAGGCTAATGTTGTATCCGATGCACTAAGTTGGAAATCCATTCACATGGCAGGGTTAATGATGCATGAAATGGAATTATTGGAGTCTTTTAGAGACTTAAATCTGAATACGAAGCCAAGGAGGAACCGGTTAGTGTTGAGCCAAATGAGGATCTCTAGTTCCTTAAGAGATTCTATTAGCTTAGCACAGGAAGTTGATGTGAAGCTACAATCACAAAAAGTGTTGCCATAGTTTACCGAAGATAGTGATGTAGTTATTTGTTTCAACGGTAGGATCTGTGTGCCCGATGATGAAGATATTAAAAGGCAAGTGCTAGAGGAAGCACACCGAAGTTTATTTTCTGTACATCCTAGGTCCACCAAGATGTATAGGGATTTAAAGCAGATGTACTGGTGGTAGGGAATGAAGTTAGAAATTGCTGAATTCGTATCTCAATGCTTGACTTGTCAAAAGGTTAAGATAGAACACCAGAAGCCTGCTGGTTTGTTGCGGCCACTTGAAGTGCCCGTATGGAAATGGGAAGACATTTCTATGGATTTTGTCATGGCGTTGCCAAGGTCCCAAGCCGGTGACGACTCCATTTGGGTAGTTGTGGATCGGTTAACTAAGTCAGCTCACTTTATTCCAGTTCGTTCGAATAGCAAAGTATCCAGGTTAGCTGAGGAATATCTGAGGAACATAGTGAGGTTACATGGGGTTCCTACCAGCATTGTGTCGGATAGAGATCCGAAGTTCACTTCTCGATTTTGGAAAGCCTTGAACGAAACCTTGGGAACTAAGTTATTTGCTAGTACCGCTTATCACCCGCAGACAGATGGTCAGACCGAGAGAACTATCCAAACTTTAGAAGATATGCTTCGGGCTTCCGTGCTCGATAACGGAAAGAAGTGGGAGGATCATCTTCCATTAGTGGAATTCGCTTACAACAACAGTTATCGTTCCTGCATAGGAATGGCACCATTTGAAGCTTTGTATGGGATGAAATGTAGAACTCCATTGTGTTGGTAGGAAGTCGACGAGAACCGATTGTTAGGGCCTGAGATGATTCATGAAACTACTGAGAAGATCCGACAAATCAGAGAAAGAATGAAAGCTGCGCAGAGTAGGCAAAAGAGCTATGCCGATAAAAGAAGAAGGCCGCTAGAGTTTGAGTCGGGTGATCATGTATTTTTGAGACTGTCACCGACAATTGGCACAAGTAGGGCATTACGGGTGAAGAAACTCAGTCCTCGGTATATTGGACCTTTCCAAATTATCGAGCGAGTTGGGCCACTAGCATACCGTATTTCTTTACCTCCATCATTGTCCATTCTTCATGATGTATTCCATATATCTCAATTACGGAAGTACATTCCCGATCCAAGTCAACCGTTCGATTTTGAAACGATTGATCTTCGACCGGACTTGTCTTTCCAACCTCATCCCAGTTACATCATGGAGCGTGGGGAGAGAACGCTTCGGACGAAAACAATCCCCATTGTCAAGGTAGTTTGGGTTGGTTTTTCCGTTGAGGAAGCTACGTGGGAATTGGAAGACGACATGCGGACTCGATATCCGTATTTATTCTCTTGAGGTATGTTTTGTTCAACTTTGAGGACAAAATTCTTTCAAGTTGGGGAGAATGTAACATCCTCAAAATAGTTAGTCGAATTATTTGGATGTTAACCCAATTGAATTATTTCAATGCTTGATTAGTAAAATTATTGAGTGCTAAAGTAATTATTTGGTTGGCTCAGGAACGCTAACCCGATAAAACGGAATAAGAGTGATTTGGGGAAGAAATAAGAGATTAAGGGCAATATGGTCATTTGACCATATTACCACTTAATAGAAATAAAAGAAAGAAGAGAAGTCAAGGAGAAGAGAATGAAGGAATCGAAGGAAAGAAGAGAAGAGAAGAAAGAAGAAAGGAAGAAGAGAAAGAGGAAGAATCTCTCACCCCCAAGCCCCCAAAGTTCACCATCATCATCTTCTCACCTCCATTGTTGCCCTCCAAGAACTAGGTAACCTCTCACCCATTTTTCCCCCACTTTGATTGATTTCGAATTTTAGGGTTTTGGTGAGGGATTGATCGAAATCATGAATTGGAGAACGATATTCATGATTGAAACATGATTAGGAACGAAGCCAAGGAAGATTGAACGCGATTTGAAGTTCGAATCGAAGTTGGAAGCGGATTGGAGACTACAGGGTTCCGTTTGGGGATTTTGAAGTCTCGGTGATTTCGGTTCGGTATCGACTCTCGCTTCAAGGGTGAGTTTTACTCACGTTTAGGATTATTTCGTTTTACAATGAATTTTATGTTGATTGATTTCGAAAGATTTTGAGTCGAAAACCGTTATTTCGAAATATATCGTATTTTGATAAAATTCGTTTAAGTAGAGTTTTTAATTGATTTTAATTATTGGGTGATGGGGATTGGATCTGTTTTTATGGTTGTTTGAACTGTTTTCAATCGGAACAAGAATCAGAATTGAGCGGAATAGTGGATTTCGCGAGAAACCGCAAAAAACTGCATTTCTCAGCAGCCATCACGTCGCGAGACACATCCATCGCGTCGCGACCCTCCTTAAAAATTTGCAACGAAATGTTTCTAATGTTTTTCGCGTCGCGACGGAAGCAGTTCGCGTCGCGACGCTTTGCAGTTTTTCAGCAACTCTACCCTGATTTTGTTTTCGTGATAACTTTTGATCCGGGAACCCGATTGAGGTGTTCTAAGATGCGTTTGAAAGCTTATTCAGAGCCCTAACTGAATATACAATTTGAAATGTAAACTGAACTATTTTTGATGTCATAAATTATTTCGGAAAGCGGGAAGTTAGTATGCGAGAGCAAAGGTAGATTTTGTTTATGATGCGAACTAAATGTTCAAATAAAGGTCTAATGCAAATGAACTATGGCTTCATATGATAGTAGATATATATATATATATATATATATATATATATATATATATATATTATATCGAATTTGGGTGACGACCCATGGGACTAACATACTAGGCGGGGCAGTCATGATCCCCTACCCTAGGCACCGTGCCAATAGGGAAATGTACTATTGGTAAGGGGGTTCGTCGGGTTTGGAAGCGTTTGCGCAGTCAGTGTTATGTTAAATTGTTTGTTGTGCGGTTCACCGGGTTTGGAAGCGTTCGCGCAGTCAGTGTCGTACTGAGTTATAGCAGGTTCCCCGGGAGTTAGCGTTCGCGCAGTCGGTGCAATGCTATGTGTAAAATAATGCGGTTCATCGGGAGTTAGCGTTCGCGCAGTCGGTGCCGTGTTGAGTCAAAAAGGTTTCATAATTAAACCGAGAGTGTTAGTAGGGGTCTCGGTAGAACTCACTGAGATTGTATCTCATTGTTTATATGTTGTTGTTTTACAGAGAAACGGGGAAAGAGAGGACCACAGAGGCACGAGTAGGTTGAGCTCGGATGGTTGCTGATGACTTAGCTTTATGCATAAGTTTATGTTTCCCTTTGTTGTCTATGTACTGCAACACTATGTCTTTAGTGTTATATCTTTCTTCCGCTTTCTTGTAAGATACTAAATACTATAGTTGCTGATGGTTTATGGTCTGAGAACCGTATCGTCTTGTTTGTGAATAAGATTGTTTGGTTTATATTCAGCGAAAATTTATAGTGATATTCAGTGTCTAAGCAAGAAATATATCTCTGATGTTCTAGGGATGGTACACTTGGGTATTTTTACTTGATAAAAATACCGGGGTGTTACAAACAACAACGCTTATCATCATCACTTCGGTATTTTTACTCGATAAAAATACCGGGGTGTCCTATAACCATCATCTCGGGTATCACCATAAAACTAGGGGGTCACTATAGCCATAATCTCTAGCCATAACTATTACCCAAGTCCCCGCTAATTCTATATAATAACGACATTCTTATATTCATGTATAGTCGTCTTGATTCAATGCCTCTAATCCCAACGTCACCCATTACTTGATATTTTCTAAAGCTTTCTTTGACCTCATTGTCTCAATCATCATCCATGGTCAAGGCTACCTAAAACTAGCTTAAGATTGGTCAAGCATTATCCGAAAAACCCCTACAATAGTCCTAATCCATTAACAACTTAATCTTATTCTACTAATTGGCTTCAATTGGTCTCTTAGGTAATTTTAATATCCGATACACCAAGAATAGCTCTAATCCATTAACGACTTAGTCTTAATCGGTTAAGAGGCTCTAAGTTGTCTATTAGAAAATTTCACTACTCTAATAAACTAACAACATCAACTTAATCAATCGTCATTGTTATTCATGCCTAGGTGTAGGAGCACTTGGTGCTCTTACAATGGATGTTGTAGCAATTGATGCGTGCTTTTCAGCAACTAACGTCAGGGTTTCATTACAAGTCTTATGTCTAAGCTCTAAATAAGTTCACCCCTGTATATGAAGTACCCACAATATCATCCTATGGACTATGCTATCCAATGTCTAGGTTTTAGCATGGATTTAACAAAGTTTCCTTTTATTAAAACAGTTATCCATATTAGTTCTTGAGTTCAAATCATAAACCATGTCTGTATTTATGACCCTACTTATTCTAAGTGATCAACCTCAAAATAAGTTTGAAAGAATTATAACACAAGAACTAGATTCTACGCATCAATATAACATAATAATCATTTAGAAGTTCATTACAAAATTTAAGGCATTCCAACTTAAGAAGTTTAGTTCATACTAGGCATTATAAGGCATATATAAACAGAAGTAAACATGTTCATATATTAGATAAAACAAAAGGAATACAACAAAGTAAAGATTACACGGTTGAAGTTCCTTTGCGTGAATCTTCCTAGCAATGCTCTAGCATTCTCCTCACAACATATAATTAGCACTAGCAATTGTGTGGAAGTATAGAAAGAAGTTGTCAATTTCCTTCTTGCCTTCGTACAAGAGAGTGTAAAATAAATCTAACAATCTATCTAAGTGAGTTTTTCTAGATGATATATATTTGAATGAGAAGGTGAAGTTCTTTATATAGGCTCCAAGAATGAGGTTTCCTTCATGAGGGGTTTTGCTTGGAGAAGAAGCTTGAGATTTTAATTCCATGTGCTTCAGAAAGTAAATTTGATAGGTCCTCTAATGAATGGACAAGTGTCCCTATGAAAAATCAACTTTGTGAGCTATGAAGTCTTCAAAGGAGGCTCCAAAATCTTTTTGCACATGGGCCACTTGCATCTACCTCTTGAGAACGCATCATGACGTTATCATTTGGGTGCTGGGGCATTTTGATGTTCCAAGAGTGCTTTGGGCATTATGGTTTGTTCTTCATGCTGGGGCATTAGGTGCTGGAGCAATGTAGTGTCACCAATGCTGGGGCATCGAATGCTGTAGCTTTTGAACAGACACATCAAAAATACCAAAATATATGTAAAATGCTATGTTGCTTGTAAAAACCTTCTTTTGATCTTGAATGTTGATATTCCTCTATATTCCTATATTTAATAAACATTATTACTGAGAATTTCACAATTGTTTAGATTTTAGATGCGTAAATAACTCTATATAAAATAGAGTTATCACACCCCCAAACTTAAACCATTGCTTGTCCTCAAGTAATGACACTTGAACAAGACAAAAATTTAAAACACATGGTTTGCATAATTTAGAAGAATAGATCAGCTAAATTCTTTCAAAATAGATTTTTCAAGAAAATCACTTTTAAGAACTTCAATTCTCAGAATTTTCATCCATACCTTTGCTTCTACAACTTTCAACGTTATTACTGCTCATTTGCGTGAGTGTGCTAGCTGAGTTTAGATCAGTTCCTAACTAAGTTCAAAAAAGTTTTCTTAGCTTCAGAAAGAAATAGTTTACTTTTGATCAAGCTAAAGATTTTTCAAAAGTTGGAATAGACTAACAATTTCCTCAAGTATTGGGGGGCTTCAAAGCACAACAAAGGGGTTGGATTAAGCATTTCTAACTTTTGAACCAATGCGCTAATTTCTAATTTGGTGGCTCTTAGATGCTGGGGCATCATACTCCTTGTAATGCTGGAGCATTGATTTCTATAGCATTGAATGTTCTAGCTTTGAGACTACACATAGGAATTTAGCTTATATTTCCCTCCTCGCTGGCCCCCTTTTTGCATACTTTTTTCTTTGTCTTTTTCTTTTCTTTTTCTTTTTGTTTTTCTTTTTCTCGTGCATTTTTGGAACGGGTACAACTTTTGATTCACGCGAATATATTTTTACAAGAAATTTGCATTTGTAGTGTTTTTGTGAACCTATTGCATTGGCTTCTACAATTATTATTATACTTAGCTTTAATATCACCGATGCACCCCCAAACTTAACTCTTTATGCTATTCTAGATTTTTAGTAAAAATTTAGCATTGATCTTGGCTGACTAATACTACCTTTAGCATCAGATTTTTTTCTAGTTTAGCTAAGTTCCTTTCTAAGCTGAGTTAAAGTGTAAAAACAGTTGTTATACCCTAATTTCGCCCGACCCTTCTATCGTACTAGTTTTAGCCCCGTGTCACGTATCACAAGCCTATGGCACTTCGAGCGCTGTTTTGTTTTTAATTTGGACCGATTTCTCCAATTGGGCCTATGTCCAACCTTTTTGGGCCTGATTTCATTAGCTTGTCTATTTGAGCTTACGCTTAGTGTTTTGAACCAGTTTTTGGGCTTATGTCTAATGTTTGCCTAAATGGACCTGTGGGGCTAGATTGGACCTCATCTTAAATTTGTCCTAATTGGGCTTTATTTCAGCCATTTTTCTAAGTTGGGCCTATGTTTTGTTTTGATTGGGCTTGGCCCAATTTAATCGTTCTCATCCATTTTGACCCAAAACAAAAACAAACAGTAAATCTGTCCATAGCAAATATAATCAAAAAAAATCAATAAAATTTAATTTACAAATATCCAAAAAATAAATTAAAAAATATATACAAAACCGAAAATAACCAAAAATACAAAAAAATCAAAAAACGAAATTGCATAAAAATAACAGCAGCAACAGCAGTCCTTGGGCCTGTTCTTGCTGAGCAAGTTTCCTCAAGAGGTCCAATACCTGAAATAGGAAAACAAATCAAATTAGAATCAGGGAAATTAAAAGCTAAACCTAAAATTTGCCTATAAAAACAAGCTTAAATCCAAGAGAAAATCACACCCAGCAATTCACACAGACAGAAATTCAGAACCAAAAGACTAGGGTTTTCACACTGAAACCCTAGTCGTAAAGCAACAAATCCAGAGGGAGGAACAAGTGGCAGTAGAGACAAACAAAGAGAACCAGCAGCAGCAATAGAGCAAGAGAGACAAGGATTAACAACAGTTTTGCTTTCATTCAGGAACCCAGGTTGGTTTTGTTTTTTAATTCGAACATGCTTTAGGTATGAGATGTTAAATAATTGAAATTTCGAGCATGCCGTTCTTAAACATGGTGTAGTGTTAGGTGTTATACAAACAGTGAATAAGTAATGTGTTGTTGGTAGGATTCCAGAATACCACAAGCAGTTTGAATAAAAATTAGGGCTTCAGATTCAATTTGTTCAAAATAAAACGAAATTAGGAAAATTAGGACTCAGTTAGTAAGAACCAGAATCGGTTTTGCTGCATAAAAATGGATCAGAAGATTATGTTTTGTTAATCTATTTCAGAAAAAGAAATTAGGCGAAGGCTTCAGCTAAAATTAGGGTTTAGATCTCTTTGTCTTTTAGGGAATCAGAAGCCCAAAATAGGTAAAAGCAGAAATCAAAATAGGAAAAGAGACTTAAAATGCAAATTAAAACTGAAGCTTACCCCCTGTAGCTCCGACCACCGTAGACGGTGGTCGTTCTCCCCAATCACGTCGCCAACGTCAGGACACCGTCAACTCTAGTCCTCCCCGTCATCGTTGGCCGCGAATCACCCAGAGGAACAAAAAAACATAAAAACAAGAAGATCAGAATCAGAAATAGGAGAGGGGTGGAAAAGAAAAAAAACGAAATAAAAAGGGAGGAGTAGAACTGTACCAGTCCGACCACCGTGACGGTGGCCGTCTCCCAAAAAGCGCCTCGTCCTCTCTGCATCTCCTCTCTCCTCTCCCATCGTAGCCATCATCTTTGAGACTGGTTCGTAACCATCGTCCTCCACACCGGCCAAGGGACGGCCGGCCCAGTGTTGCCTTCACCGAAGTCTGGTCACCGACGTGACTCCACCTCGCCCCCTCTCTCTTTGCATTTTCCTCCGTCCCTCTCGCTCCGAACTCACTTCTCTTTCCCTCCTTTCTCACCATTCTGCAAAGCAGCGCCGTGAGGAAGGGAAGGCGAAAGTTTGGGTTGCGTTGGTGGTGAAAAAAAAAGGGGAGAGTGAGATTCGGGTCGACGGCGAAGGAAAGGAGAAAAGGGTTTGGTTCGGTGTTAGACGACGGTTAGCGAAGAATAGAGGAGGGGACAGGCTCGTGGTTCCGTGAAGAAAGGCTGGAAAGGGAAATGAGAGAAATCAGGGTTGAGGGATTTCGGCCGTGGACAACACCGCAAGGTTAGGGAGTTGAGAAATTAGGGTTTGAGAGTGTGAGGATAGGGACAGCGCCGCGAGAAGAATGAGGAGAAATTAGGTTTAGGGTTTTTTTTAGATTTCCTTATATAGTGTAGGCGCCTAGGGTCATTTTTGTCTTTTCATTTAACTCAATACTACTCACACCACTCGTTTTTTCGTATTACGCCTCCCCTCAAAAAGCCCATGAATTCGTGGACCAGTCCACAAACTGGGCTGCAGCTTTTCACACCCAGTTTTTTAAATAATACAACTCCCTTCTGCAAACTGCACCTCAATTTACTGCTGCACCCTCTTTTTCGTTTTTATTAATTTCTTTTACAAAAAAAAAACTATAAAATACATAAATAATTTACTTAATTCCCAAAAAATATAAATAGGGGACTAAGTCGACTGTACAGTCGGGTTAGTCTGCTTTTTAGGTCACTAATGAACCGTTACGGATCATGGCCTAAAATCCCTATTTAAAACCAACAAGTTTCTAAATTAAAATAAACACAAATACATTTCTTTCTACAACTCAGATTTTCAAAATAGGGGATTAAGTCGACTGTACAGTCGGGATGGTCAGCATTTTTGGATGAATGAACCGTACGGATCAAGAGTCCTAAAATCCCTATTCAAATAAAATCAAACCAACACACTTCAAATCATTTTCCAAACTCCAAAAAACCATTTTTACAAAATAGGGGACTAAGCCGGCTGTACAGACGGATTAGTCATTATTTTAGGACAAATGAACTGATCATTCAGGAGTCCTAAAATCCCCTAATAAAATACACCAACAAACAAAGTTTTTCTACCAAGAACTACGTGTGATTTGATTCTCTACCAAGAGATACGTAGGAGCAGATGGGGGCCCACATCTGTCAATTGCACTAATAAAAAACCTTTTTCAGTCTTTTCCAAAATAATCATTTTCCTAAATAAAATATCAATTTTCTTCTTTCTTTTTAGTTCACAACAAAAGGGTAAAAATAAATGTTTTCAAAATTAACTTCCGCTTCTACAACTAGTTAGTAGGTAACCTTCATTAGGAAGGATGTCGTGGGGTGCTAATACCTTCCCCACGCATAACCGACTCCCGAACCCTTATCTGGTCTCAAGGACCCTTATCCGTTCCAAAAGGGATTTTCCAATGTTTGCCCTTAAACTAAACTTTGGTGGCGGCTTCATTTTTGAACCTTCGAGGAATCCTCGCCCGGATTTTTCGGTCGCTACAACAGTAATAAAATTGATCATTTGTAAAGACAAGTTTGTTTGTGTCTTTTTCTTTCTATCATCAAAAATCAGTTTCAAAAAGGTATATGTTTTTGTAAAGATTTTCAGCTGATCATGCTTCAAAAATATCAAATCAAAACTAAAATAATTAGCATAATTAATCTAACAACTTCATCTAATCTATCACTTTTGTAAAACAAAACATATGTAATATAAACACATAAACACATACATACTACTAAACACACACACACACACACACACACACACACACACACATATGTATATATATATATATATATATATATATATATATATATATATATATATATATATATATATATATATATATATATATATATATATATATTAACCATACATAAGTTTATAAACACCTGCCCCTAACTTAAAAGTGAGCAGTGTCCTCACTGCTTTTACCATGCAGAGCATAGGGAAGGAATATTAGTTCACAAAATATAGTTAAAACACAACAAAATATAACATAAGTTTCACAAAATATAAGTACTTAATATTCACCATTCAAACTGGTTTACTGTTTGTTGGACCCACTCTTTATCCTACTGCTGGTCCTCACAGCTGGATGCTTCACCTTCAGCTTCTTTGCTTTTGGTCCCTTTTCCTTTGGTGCATCAGCATTGGATGCGCCAGCATCAGGTGCACTAGCATCGGGTGCACTAGCATCAGGTGCACCAACATCAGATGCTTCAACATTGGCTCCTTCAGTAACCTTAGCAGCAATTTTGACAGTACTTGCAAATGGTTGTTGTTGTGCTGCTATTTCTTCAGTCCTCTTGGCAGCTAGAGTTTCCATGAACACCTTCATTGTGGCTTCTACTTGGGCAGGGTCAACTTGGATTTGAGATGCTGCTGCCTTAGATTGTTGCTGTGATGCTTCATCACTGGATGCTGGGGCATCAGTAATTGGCTGCTGGGGTGCATCTCTAGAGGGCTGCTTTCCTGCATCTTCTTTTTCAGCTTCTTCATTCACTCCTTCCTCCATAATATCCTGCAAATTTCTTTTCAAACTAACAGATTCAATGTTAGTCAAAATAACAGGTGATTAATTTGTTGCAGGTTGTTCTCCTGCTGGTTGTTTTCCAGTTTCAGTTTCTGGTGGAGTTGGTTCTTTGGTGGTGGTTTATGTTTCTTGGTCTTTTTGGGTGGATTGAGGTGCTGGTGATTGAGGGATGATTGGTGAAGTGTGGATTGTTGTGGTGGATAGTTGGTTAGTGACTTCAGGTGGTGTGGGTGGAATGGTGGTGGTTTGATATTTCTGTCTTGATGCCTCCTCCATTATCACATCTTCCGATTTTTCACTCTCCTCTTCAGTTTCAGTTTCATCCTCTTCAACATCCTTCTCTATTTCCTTCACAGCCTTTCTAGCCTCATCTTCCTCACTTGTATCCTCCAGGTCTTCAGAGCTTAAAATTGGCTCTTCTTCAAATAACTTCCTTTTCCCTTTTTGTTGTTTCTTTTCCACCTTCTTCTTTTTCACTAGCTCTTCTTTCTCAACAAACTCTTCTTCAGTCTCTTCCTCTTCATTAATATCTTCTCCCAGAATCCAGCTTGGAAAGGTGGGTGCCTCAACACGTGTGTCCACAGTTGAAATTTCTTGGAACCTTAGCTGCATCCAGTCATATTGTTGTTTTAAAAACTTCCAGATAGCCTGTTGCTGGAGCATGAAATGCTCTGGCAGCAGGGTGCTTGCAGTTTCTGGGGTAACCTTGGGTTTCTCTTTAAATACAGTAGATAGTGCACTAGGGGAAAATTTTCTAACCTCCATGGCATCTATTGGGACTCCAGCATTTTCACACAAATTTGTAATCAGGCATGGGAAGAAAAGTTACCCAGATTTCTTATTTCTACAGAGTAGGATTTCCCTAGCAATCAATCTTCCTACATCTATATTGGATTCTGCCAAGATAGCATCTAATAGGATCAGTCTTTCTTTGTGGAGTGATGATGTGTGGGAGGTAGGGATTAGGGAAGCAACTATGAACAAGAGCCAATTGCCTACTTCACTAATAAGATACCTACTTTTCATTTTGAACTCAGTGTTGGTAAACTTTTCCCTCTCAGCATCCTTTTCTGCTATCCTTGATTGAACTCTCATCATTTCTTTCTTTCCATAATTTTCTACCAATTTTTCAAAATCAGTTCCATGATATACTAACAGATATTCATCATTTATTCTTTTAGAATCAAAATGCACCCTTCTGTTCCTTACCATAGAGTAATATAAAAACTTACCTCCCTTCTGATCTGGAATGCCAGCATATAATTCACGCATCACTTGTTCTACATGTGATCCTCTATGTTGAACAAATGTTTCCCATTGCAAGTTGGCCACAGTGGTTGTGAATGATGGATGAGCCTTTGTGAGTTTGAATCCACGTTCTAGTAGCATGTCGATTCCCCAGAAATGTGCTTTGTTTTTTGGAACTGATGCAGGAGCAATTTTGCCTTTCTTAGAAACCTTCTGACTTGATGCTCCAGCATTGGTGGTTGATTTGCCTGAATTTTTGGTAGCGGCTTGCTTCTTTGCCATTGTTGTTTTGGGTGATTTTGTCGAGGTTAGGGTTTTCTCTAGGTTGAAAATGAGTTCGTAATGTAGTGAGAGAAGTGAAACTGAAGAACAATGGTTTTGGGAAAGCGGGTTTGTTTTGAAATGTGTGAGGGAAAGTTAATGAAGAGGAGTTAGGTGGGGACGTGGGCGGTGATGGGATAGCTGAGTTACTGTTTAGGTGAAGTGGAGAGCATGCAAGGTAACACGTGGGTGATTTGGTGAGATTGCGCAGAGTGTTTATCCTTAATATCCTTAATTGCCTGGCAGTAAAAAAATTTTATGAAGTGAGAATGATGTTGGCTAAATGCTGGAGCATCATATTTCTTTTGATGCTGGAGCATCATTCTTCTTTCAATCTTTGAGCATCGCATGCTACGACATTCCCTTTACCTAAAACATAAAATTAACTAAAAATTTGTTAATCAATAATTCAAAATCTTGGGTTGCCTCCCAGAAGTGCTTGATTTAAGAGTCTCCAGCCTGACTATCTCTTAGCTTTAGAGATTTTGAAGATGGATGGTGGCTTTAATCCTCTCAATCTGTCCACCATAGTACATCTTGACCCTCTGCCCATTAACTTTGAAAGTTGTCTTTGAAACTTCATCAAATAAGTCTACATCATCATGAGGGTATATTTTCATTAATTTGAATGGTCCTGACTATCTTGATTTTAGCTTGCCTCGGAATAGTTTTAGCCTGGAATTGTATAATAGGACAAGCTCTCCTTCCACTAGCTCTTTTTTTTGTATCCTTTGGTCATGCCAAGCTTTTGTTTTTGCTTTGTAGATTTCAGCATTTTCATATGAAAATTGTCTGATTTCTTCTAGCTCATTTAATTGCAGCAGCCTGGATGAACCTGCTTTTGTAAGATCAAAATTGAGCTTTTTGATTGCCCAATATGACTTGTGTTCCATCTCAACAGGAAGATGACATGCCTTGCCATATACTAATCTGTAGGGTGACATTCCCAAGGGTGTTTTGAATGCAGTTCTATAAGCCCACAATGCATCATCCAAATGTAAAGACCAATCTTTCCTTGTGGGTCCAACCATTTTTTCAAGTATCCTTTTAATTTCCCTATTAGATAATTCTTCCTGTCCACTTGTTTGAGGGTGGTAGGCAGTGGCAATTTTGTGCTTCACCCCATATTTGGTAAGAAGGGCTTCTATCAGTTTGTTGCAGAAGTGAGAACCTTCATCACCGATGAAGGCTCTAGGTGTAACACCTCGATAATTTCTAACATGTAGAATTACCGAAATTCACTAAATGGCATACATCAGAGTAATTTCCTGTTAATGAATATTGAACACAACTAAAAATTTCAATAAATACATATCAAGTGGTTCTCTGAACCTCATTAACTTCTTGAAAATGCTTAAGTTTCACAACTTAAGACTTATACAATCCTAGTGTTCAATACTCAAAACTTAAAGTAGCGGAAACGATTTTTCAACTTATACAGTGAAAGTTATAGAATCGGTGACATAACTAGAAGAAAATACAAAGAACTAATTGTAACATCCCTAAATTTTAAAGACTCGAGTTATAAATCCTAAGACCGATATAATTATTCGTCAAGAATATTAGGCGAGTCTCGGTGGGGATTAGTCGAAGATAGTGTCCAAAATCCTTATCCTCCATTAATTATGGCTTAGTCATGGTTAATTTAGGTACTTAAGCTGAAGGGCGAAATTGGAATTTCACACCCTCAGTATATATATCCTTTAATCTCAACCTTCAGCCATACTTAATCATTTCACCAAAATTCAGAAAAAGGAAAAGCTGAAGGATAGAGAGGGAGGAGTCGCGAGCTTGGAGGAGAAGAGGAAGGCTCCAACTAAAATCTCCATTGCATGTAAGAACCCTCACTCCCATCCTACTCCAAATTCGATTCTCTTTCCATTGAACCCATTTTCAGTTTCTGATCCTCCCTCTAACTCTCCACCCCATTTTCGTTCCTTGAAGCTCCAAGTGAGGAACAAGATGGAGTTTTGAGCAATAGCTGTCTTGCATGTTCAGTGGAAGCTCCTAGGGAGGAGATTTCAAACTTGCATGGTTGATTGAAAGGAGGGTTTGAGTAGTGGTGCAGCTGGGTTCGAGATTGGACAGAAGAGGGTGGCTGTATTGGAAGCGGTTCGGGTACTAACGGGGAGCGTTCGTGTGATTCGGATCAACACCTTCGTACTCCGGCTCCATTCTCGGAATTTCTACGTACCGGTGAGTTTTACTCACGATTAGGGACGTTTTGTGACTTTGAATAATTATGTTTGGTGCTGCGTCAAAATCCCAGTTTTTGAACGATTAAAGGATCGAATACACTTTAAAACGAATTTCCAGAATTTGTGAAATTATAGATGATTTCGAAGATGATTTTAATTGTGATTGTATACTGGAAATATGTTCTGGGAGTTTTCTGAGTTTCAGGTGATTGAAATTACGAATCGAATTGGACGAGAACGGAGAGCGAAAATGAGAAATGTGTGAAATTCTGGTAACAGACACAGGTCGCACGGACCGTGTGCCCCTGGGCACGGATCGTGCGCCTGCTTCGGGTTGGATGAATTGGAAAAATAAAACGGGACGCACGGGTCGTGCGCCCTTTGGGCACGGATCGTGCGCTCCCTTCGGGTTGGAAATTTTAGTTGAAGTGCATCACGCACGGGTCGTGCGCCCCTGCGCACGGACCGTGCGTGAGCTTCTGTTACCGACTTCCGTTTTCTCGTTTTGTCGCTCCGTTTGATTCCGAACCTTTTCTAATCTCTTTCTCAATCATTTAAAAAGGAATTGCCTTACTGAAAACCTCATTTTGAACTTGTTCAACTCATAATTTTGAAAAAGAGCTTTGAAAGCCCATTTGATCGAAAAACCGAAACCCTAGTACGCGTGTGAGTACACCGACTGATGGACTGACTAAATATATATGTCAAATGAAAGTGATTATAATGCCGGAGGTCTAAATTATGAATTCCTCAAAACGGGTTATAGATCGAAAAGATATAAATTATCTAATGGGCTTATGTGATTGATCCTTTGGTGATCAAAATGAAAAAGAAGATATAAATTATCTAACTCTCGAGAATATGATGCGTATTGTCATACGTATTGCGTTGGGTGACGACCTGACAAGTAGCATACTAGGGAGGGTAGTCATGACCCCTTACCTAGGCCCTGAATGTGTTTTGGCGTGGTCAACTCACGGGTTGCCGGGATTAGCAGTTGTGCAGTCGGCTTGTGCTAAGTTTTTGCTTATAAGTTAACATTGCCGGGATTAGCAGTTGTGCAGTCGGCCAATGTTAAGCTCTAGCTACCGGGATTAGCAGTTGTGCAGTCGGTTTAAGCTAAGCTATTAAAATATAACTGAGAACACGATTTGCTTGGCATTTCGATTATAGCCAGTGGTAGCTAATTAAACATTGTTAACGGTTTAATGAATTGAACCGAGTGTCAGAGAGGGGGCACGGTAGAACTCACTGAGATAATGTTATCTCACCCTATCCATATTTGTTGTTTTTCAGAGAAGCAGGGAAAAAGGAAAACTATTGTGCACGAGTAGTTGGTATACTCTTGGAGGTGCAGAAGACTTAGTCATTTGATCCTTTGTTCTTTTGTTGTCCTATTGGTTGTATAAACTTGTATTGATTATGAGTTATATGAACCGTTTTATGTTTCTGTTTGGTATTTGGACTTGGATATTGTAATCCATTTGGTATGGAACCGATAAACTTCTATTTTATGAAGTAATGTTATTCCGATTATGTTTTTATTTCGGAAAAAGTTTGTATGTCCAATATTTAAACAGGAACTGTGTCCTCTGAATATCCGCATCTGTGCACTTTCGGTGTCTCTACATGTTAGAAATACCGGGGTGTTACATTTGGTATCAAAGCGGCTCGACCTTGTCGGACTTAGATATTAAGAGTCTTTTACATCTTCTAAGTCTGATTTTTCTTAGTACTCTATTAGACATTGAGTCCGATCAACTTAATACTTTGTGCATACTTCGCAGAATCATGGCTGGAAGACGTAGGAGAAACCCACCTGTTGATCCTCATCAAGAATGGATGCAGAATGTCATCGAGACTCAGCAGAAGATGATGAATGACATGATGCTAATGCAACAGCAACAGATGGCTCAAATGGCTCAAATGCAACAGATGCATCAGATGCCTCAACCCCAACCATCTGAGCCAGTCAATGTGCCAACACCTGAGGATCCCAACAGGGTGTATTTCCGGTTTCTGAAGATAAAACCCCCAACCTTCAAAGGAGGATCCGAGGCAATGAAAGCCCATTTCTGGGTAGATGCCATGGAACGGATCTTTGATACTTTGCAATGCAATGAAGGAGAAAAAGTAACTTGTGCTGCTAACGCTCTAGACGAGGATGCTCACACCTGGTGGGTTAACGCTCGTAGAATGCTTCAAAATCAAGGAACTCCTCTTGAGTGGAGTAATTTCAAGGAATTATTTTTGAGTCATTATTTCCCCGACTCCCAAAGACTTGACAAGTAGATGGAATTTCTGAGTTTGAAACAGGGAGAGATGACAGTTGGGGAATATGCTGCCAAATTTGAGAGGTTGTCACAATTCTATGAATTGGGGACCACCGCTCCTGATGATAAGTGGAAAATGGTGATGTTCAGACAAGGTCTTAGAGGCGATGTGAATCAGGGTCTCAGTTCTTATTCCATGACCACTTATCCTGCTTTGGTTCAACAAGCTCATTCAGCTGAGAGCGATCTCAAAAGAATGTATGCAGAGAGGAAGGATTTCTGGAAGGATAAGAAGAAGGGCAGTGAGTCAACTTCTTCAAACCTGAGGTATAAAGGGAATTTAGACAAGGGAAAGCAGATTCAGTCGAACAACACTTCTGGGTATCGCCGGTGTGAAGTGTGCAAGAAGAATCATCCAGGAAAGTGTCGATCAGAGGCAAGGTCGGACCAGTGTTATCTTTGCAAGGAAGTGGGGCATTATGCTAATAGATGCCCGTCAAGAAAACCTTTCTTGGAGTCTCCTGATGCTCCTAGGCAGGCTCGAGTCAACACTTTGGATGCTAAGACCATCAAACCAGCAGATAACCTTATAAGGGGTACAGGTTCTCTCTTTAATCAAACTGTTAATATTTTGTATGACTCTGGTGCTACTCATTGCTTTATCTCAGAAGCATGTGCTGAACGGTTAGGATTAGTGGTATCTCCTATATCCGAGCCAATATCTATTCTTACAGCTGCAAAGGGTCGTGTGCGAACCCAATCATTGTGCCTTAACTGTCTGCTTACCATAGGAGGCAGGGATTTTGTGGGTGATTTTATCTGTTTGCCTATGAGAGGAATGGAGATCGTGTTGGGAATGAATTGGATGACTTCCAATCACATTACGATTGACTGTTTCAATCGTGCAATTAATTTTCCTTCTGAAGTAGCTGAACATTCACTACCTGCAGATGATGGTGTTATTTCGTTCACTTCAGCCAGCCAGTCTCTATTCCAAGGTGCGGAAGCTTTTGTTGTTATTTTGTCTGTATCAACTGAAGCTGATTTGGATTTATCATCTACTCAAGTTGTTAATGAGTTCTTAGATGTTTTTCCCGAGGAAGTCTCCTCTTTACCTCCAGAACGAGAGGTAGAATTCTCTATAGATTTGGCGCCTGGTACAGGGCCAATATCCATAGCACCTTATAGGATGTCTCTTCTCGAACTGAAGGAATTGAAGTCCCAACTTGAGGAATTAATTTCCAAGAAGTTTATTCGACCGAGTGCTTCTCCATGGGGTGCTCCGGTATTGCTAGTCAAGAAGAAGGACAGAAGCATGAGATTATGCATAGACTACCGTCAGCTGAATAAAATCACTATCAAGAACAAGTATCCATTGCCAAGGATAGATGATCTACTTGACCAACTTCGAGGTGCTAAAGTTTTCTCTAAGATTGATCTAAGGTCAGGGTACCATCAAATCAGGGTAAGAGCCTTAGACATTCCGAAGACTGCCTTTCGTACGAGGTACGGACACTACGAGTTTGTGGTGATGCCCTTCGGATTGACTAACGCTCCAGCCGTATTCATGGATTATATGAATAGGGTGTTTCATTCCTATCTAGATCAGTTTGTGGTCGTCTTTATTGATGATATTTTGGTATACTCAAAGTCAGTTGAGGAGCATGCTCAGCATCTCCGCTTTGTCCTAGGAGTACTCCGAGAAAAGGAACTCTATGCTAAACCGTCGAAATGTGACTTTTGGATGTCCGAGGTGAAATTTTTGGGTCATGTGATTTCCCAGGAAGGGGTTGCAGTTGATCCTAGCAAGGTAGAAGCAGTATTGAATTGGGAACGACCAACGTCTGTGACTGAGATCAGAAGCTTTCTGGGTTTAGCTGGTTACTATAGAAGATTCATTGAAGGTTTTTCACAATTGGTACTTCCGCTTACTCGATTGACTCGCAAGGGTCAACTGTTTACTTGGGATGCCAATTGTGAAGAATGTTTTCTTGGATTGAAAGAAAAGTTAACTTCTGCCCCGATCCTAATTCTTCCAGATCTGTCATTGGGATTCCAGATTTACAGTGATGCATCTGGGAAGGGTTTAGGATGTGTTCTCATGCAGAATCAACATGTGGTGGCCTATGCATCTAGGCAATTGAAGAATCATGAACGGAATTATCCAACTCATGACCTAGAATTGGCGGCGATTGTGTTTGCACTAAAAATTTGGAACATTACCTTTACGGTTCTCGTTTCGAAGTTTTTAGTGATCACAAGAGCTTGAAATATCTGTTTGACCAAAAGGAGTTGAATAACAGACAGAGAAGGTGGACTGAATTTTTGAAGGATTACGACTTCGAATTGAAATATCACCCTGGGAAAGCCAATGTGGTAGCAGATGCTCTGAGCAGGAAGTCTATCCACATGGCAAGGTTAATGGTTCACGAGATGGCTTTGTTGGAGTCATTCAGAGACTTGAAACTCAAGGTGGTAAGAAAGAGGGATCGCGTAGTGCTGCGGCATATACGGATAGCCAGTGTGCTAAGGGAACAAATCCGTGTAGCTCAAGAAGCTGATATGAAGTTACAGTCTCAGAGGGGATCGCCATATTTCACTGAGGATAGTGATGGCATGATTTGCTTTAATTGGAGGATTTGTGTTCCCGATGATGATAATATCAAAAGGCAAGTATTGGAAGAAGCTCATAGGAGTCCGTACTCTGTACATCCGGGATCCACCAAGATGTACCGAGACTTGAAGTTAATGTATTGGTGGCCTGGGATGAAGGCCGAGGTTGCAAAATTTGTTTCTCGGTGCTTAACTTGTCAGAAGGTTAAGGCGGAACACTAGAGACCGGGCGGTCAGTTACAACCGCTAGATGTACCAATTTGGAAGTGGGAAGATATCTCAATGGACTTCGTTATGGGTTTGCCGAGGTCACAGGCCGGCAATGATTCTATTTGGGTAGTAGTGGACGGATTGACTAAATCCGCTCACTTTATTCCCGTTCGCTCGACTTATAAGGTTTCCAAGTTAGCAGATGAATATGTGAAGAACATTATCAGACTGTATGGAGTTCCAACGAGCATCGTATCAGACCGAGATCCCAAGTTTACTTCTAGATTTTGGAAAGCATTGAATGAAGCTTTGGGAACTAGAGTGCTGGTTAGCACTGCTTATCATCCTCAGACTGATGGGCAGACGGAGAGGACTATTCAGACTTTGGAGGACATGCTTCGGGCTTGTGTGCTCGATAGCGGGACAAAATGGGAGGACCATCTTCCGCTAGTCGAATTCTCCTACAACAACAGTTACCACTCCAGCATTAGAATGGCACCGTTTGAAGCACTTTATGGTAGGAAGTGTAGAACTCCGTTGTGTTGGTGGGAGATTGGTGAAGATAAGTTTTTGGGACCTGATATGGTTCGCGAGACTACGGAGAAGATTAAGTTAATTCGAGAAAGGATGAAGGTTGCTCAGAGTCGGCAAAAGAGCTACGCCGACAACCGAAGGAGACCGTTGGAGTTTGAGGTTGGTGATCATGTGTTCTTGAAAGTTTCTCCAACCATAGGCACTAGGAGAGCCTTGCGAGCGAAGAAGCTCAGTCCTCGATATGTTGGACCTTTCCAAATCATCGAGCGGATTGGGCCAGTTGCCTATCGCCTCGCATTGTCTCCGGCCCTATCAAACCTCCATGATGTGTTCCACGTGTCTCAGTTGAGGAAGTATGTTCCCGATCTGCATCAACCGTTGAGTGTTGATACCATTGACCTGCGACCGGATTTGTCATTTCAACCTTATCCTAGTTACATCTTGGAGCGTGGCGAGAAGACACTACGGTCAAGAACTATTCCTATTGTCAAAGTGGTCTGGGATGGATTCTCAATCGAAGAGGCTACCTGGGAACTGGAAGAAGACATGCGTGCTCGATACCCATATCTCTTCAATTGAGGTACGTCTTGTCAATTTTGAGGACAAAATTTTTAAAAGTTGGGGTGATTGTAACATCCCTAAATTTTAAAGACTCGAGTTATAAATCCTAAGACCGATATAATTATTCGTCAAGAATATTAGGCGAGTCTCGGTGGGGATTAGTCGAAGATAGTGTCCATAATCCTTATCCTCCATTAATTATGGCTTAGTCATGGTTAATTTAGGTACTTAAGCTGAAGGGCGAAATTGGAATTTCACACCCTCAGTATATATATCCTTTAATCTGAACCTTCAGCCATACTTAATCATTTCACCAAAATTCAGAAAAAGGAAAACCTGAAGGATAGAGAGGGAGGAGTCGCGAGCTTGGAGGAGAAGAGGAAGGCTCCAACTGAAATCTCCATTGCATGTAAGAACCCTCACTCCCATCCTACTCCAAATTCGATTCTCTTTCCATTGAACCCATTTTCAGTTTCTGATCCTCCCTCTAACTCTCCACCCCATTTTCGTTCCTTGAAGCTCCAAGTGAGGAAGAAGATGGAGTTTTGAGCAATAGCTGTCTTGCATGTTCAGTGGAAGCTCCTAGGGAGGAGATTTCAAACTTGCATGGTTGATTGAAAGGAGGGTTTGAGTAGTGGTGCAGCTGGGTTCGAGATTGGACAGAAGAGGGTGGCTGTATTGGAAGCGGTTCGGGTACTAACGGGGAGCGTTCGTGTGATTCGGATCAACACCTTCGTACTTCGGCTACATTCTCGGAATTTCTAAATACCGGTAAGTTCTACTCACGATTAGGGACGTTTTGTGACTTTGAATAATTATGTTTGGTGCTGCGTCAAAATCCTTGTTTTTGAACGATTAAAGGATCGAATCCACTTTAAAACGAATTTCCAGAATTTGTGAAATTATAGATGATTTCGAAGATGATTTTAATTGTGATTGTATAATAGAAATATGTTCTGGGATTTTTCTGAGTTTCAGGTGATTGAAATTACGAATCGAATTGGACGAGAACAGAGAGCGAAAATGAGAAATGTGTGAAATTCTGGTAACAGACACAGGTCGCACGGACCGTGCGCCCCTGGGCACGGATCGTGCGCCTGCTTCGGGTTGGATGAATTGGAAAAATAAAACGGGACGCACGGGTCGTGCGCCCTTTGGGCACGGATCGTGCGCTCCCTTCGGGTTGGAAATTTTAATTGAAGTGCATCACGCACGGGTCGTGCGCCCCTGGGCACGGACCGTGCGTGAGCTTCTGTTACCGACTTCCGTTTTCTCGTTTTGTCGCTCCGTTTGATTCCGAACCTTTTCTAATCTCTTTCTCAATCATTTAAAAAGGAATTGCCTTACTGAAAACCAAATTTTGAACTTGTTCAACTCATAATTTTGAAAAAGAGCTTTGAAAGCCCATTTGATCGAAAAACCGAAACCCTAGTACGCGTGTGAGTACACCGACTGATGGACTGACTAAATATATATGTTTATATCTGTCAAATGAAAGTGATTATAATGCCGGAGGTCTAAATTATGAATTCCTCAAAACGGGTTATAGATCGAAAAGATATAAATTATCTAATGGGCTTATGTGATTGATCCTTTGGTGATCAAAATGAAAAAGAAGATATAAATTATCTAACTCTCGAGAATATGATGCGTATTGTCATACGTATTGCGTTGGGTGACGACCTGACAAGTAGCATACTAGGGAGGGTAGTCATGACCCCTTACCTAGGCCCTGAATGTGTTTTGGCGTGGTTAACTCACGGGTTGCCGGGATTAGCAGTTGTTCAGTCGGCTTGTGCTAAGTTTTTGCTTATAAGTTAACATTGCCGGGATTAGCAGTTGTGCAGTCGGCCAATGTTAAGCTCTAGCTACCGGGATTAGCAGTTGTGCAGTCGGTTTAAGCTAAGCTATTAAAATATAACTGAGAACACGATTTGCTTGGCATTTCGATTATAGCTAGTGGTAGCTAATTAAACATTGTTAACGGTTTAATGAATTGAACCGAGTGTCAGAGAGGGGGCACGGTAGAACTCACTGAGATAATGTTATCTCACCCTATCCATATTTGTTGTTTTTCAGAGAAGCAGGGAAAAAGGAAGACTATTGTGCACGAGTAGTTGATATACTCTTGGAGGTGCAGAAGACTTAGTCATTTGATCCTTTGTTCTTTTGTTGTCCTATTGATTGTATAAACTTGTATTGATTATGAGTTATATGAACCGTTTTATGTTTCTGTTTGGTATTTGGACTTGGATATTGTAATCCATTCGGTATGGAACCGATAAACTTCTATTTTATGAAGTAATGTTATTCCGATTATGTTTTTATTTCGGAAAAAGTTTGTATGTCCAATATTTAAACAGGAACTGTGTCCTCTGAATATCCGCATCTGTGCACTTTCGGTGTCTCTACATGTTAGAAATACCGGGGTGTTACACTAAACAGGAAATCAAATCTCCCATGACCCCATGAGTCGCACCGGCTAACCATGCTTCTTCGCCTTTGCTTTCCCCTGCTTCTCTGTAAAAACCACAATATATAAAGAGTGAGATAAACATTATCTCAGTGAGTCCTATCGAGACCCCTTACTAACTCTAGCGGTTTATTATGCTTAAACTTGAACTCATGGCCCTGATAAGCGACCATGTGGATATATATTTTTTTCCTCTTGTAATTTGTAGCCCTAATAAGCGACTACGCGTTACATTTATTTCTTGATGTAGCCCTAATAAGCGACTACATATCATGTCTTAACCTTTCCTTTAACTTAGCACAACACCTCGAGCCGACCTTATCATGGTTATTTTAATTTGCTTTTGGTGAACCCGATCCACTAACCTCTAATTAGTGGGCAAACCTCAATGGGCCTAGGTTTTGGGGCTTATGACTTCCCCTCCCCTAGTATGCTAATCCTTGAGGGTCGTCACCCTCGATATATTTATTTATTCGTATACCATCTACCTTTCTCTTTTGAGAAAGTAACCTCCTTTCCTTTTGGGAAAGTTACCTGTCTTGTATCGATTTACGATATTTTATCGTGCCTTACATGCGTGTCTTAACATATGTACACCCACGTTTTACTAATATACGGTTTTCGAAACATTTATAGGTTTGAGGGGAGTTTTCGAAACCATCTTTGATCATGTCAAAAAAAATTTCTTATAAGTGAAAAGTCATCACAAAGGGTTGGAAAGGAGATTAGAAGAGGTTTGGAATCGAAAAGAAGTAATCCTGGAAACAGCAGAAAACACGGCTGCCAGTGTTTTAAAACATGGCCGTGTTTCTGCATTTTGAAAATTTTTGCACAAAAACAGACTAAAACACGGCCAGGCGTGTAATAAAACATGGCCATGTTTTCTACAGACAGCCAAAATCCTGCACTACGAAAACAGTGTTTTTAAATTCGTTTCTTCGCCCTTTTCGATTTCGCTTCAATCCCAAATATTGAATCCAACCTAATACTTCATCATACTAATAATATTTCCAATCAAGAATACAATCAAATCATCATTTAGCTTCAATCAATGACATGAGTTTCCAAACAAGGCACGAACACAAGACTTTTACGAAAACGGTTTTTAACTCAATTTCGAGATAAACACCAATCAACCAAATTCCAGAAACACGCAATATTTAGTTCCAGAACGAAAACAAAATCCTAAAAGAGTTAGAACTCACAACCCACACCATTATCATATCATCACATTTAAACATCAATAGCATCACATTCAAACACATAATACTTCATAGTTTCGAAATTACGGTTTTTAACGAAACGAAAACACAACGACTCGATTCAGAATACATGCAATCATATATTCGAAAAACAAATCCCTAAGCGAGTATAGAACTCACCTTTGGCGATGAAAATCGCATACAACTCTAAAATTTCCCGAATCCGCTCCAAACGACTCGAAACCGAAACCCAGCTTCCGAACTGATCCTGCTGTTTCCAGCAACAAAGTGCCATTTTGCAACGGACATAACTCAGTCAATTCTCAACCAAAGTTAGCAAAACAGGTGTCTATTGTGAAGGGAATGTTATCTAGTTTCTGAGGGTTCAGGTTTCACACACATGCAACCGGTATTCAGAGAGTTATAAGGGAAACAATGGAACTGGGTCAAAACTGAGGCTGATTCATAAACGAAACTTGAGGACATGATATCTCCCTCCAAACCTAATGAAATCTGACGCTTCTTGGGTCTAAACTGAGGCAGTTTCTGTCTAGTTTCCAAAGAAATAAAAATGAGCTTAATAGGAGGTCTGTATAAGGAATTACGAAGAAAACACTGAAGGGTGCCAAAACGGGTTTCCTGCAGAACATTTCCAGCAACACCAACTTGCTCCTAGCATCCCTCTTGGCCACGAAAATTGCTCCCACACTGTCCATCTCAGCTTCCAACTTCAACCCCATGTTCCTACAGCTCCAAATGTAACATGCAAGACCCAAAACCGAAATTCTAGCTCCCATAATGACAAGCAACCATCAAGAGGACTCTGTGGCTTCATATCTCATATGCAATTCGAAATGGAAGGGAAGGAGAAAGTGATGAACTTAGCCTGAATCTGGTACTGATTTTGGTAGCATTGTTAAGAGGATTGAAAACTGAATAAAATGAATGAAGGAACTCAAACATGCAGCTAGGATTTTGAGAGATCTCCCTCTCTTCTCTTCTCACGCCACTCCCTCACTTCTCCTCTCCCTCTCGGTTTCTCTCCCTTTCTTTCTTTCTAGACCAGCTGAAAATGAATTGTGGTTTGTGCTTGTGGCTGAGGGGAGACACTTAAGTGGGTGAGAAAAGACCACAATACCCTCCCTTCCTAATACTCACTTAAACTACTCCTAACACCACAATTATTCCATAACTCACTCACTTAGCATAATATGTCAATTATGCACAACAATAAATCATTTACCTATTTGATCCATGACACCATCTCATAATTAAAATAATTTGTGCTAATCATTTTCAATTATGCTAATTAATTAACTTGACCTCTTGCTAATTTAAATAAATTAAATTAGCTAAATTGGGGATGTTACACTAGGAGTGCCAAATCTGGTGAAGATATTTTTTTGTAGGAACTTGCTCACAGATTTAGCATCATTGTTGGGTAATGCCACAGCTTCTACCCACTTGGAAACATAGTCCACAGCCACCAAGATGTATAGATTTCCAAATGATGGAGGAAATGGTCCCATGAAATCTATTCCCCATACATCAAAGAGTTCAATCTCTAAGATGTTGGTTAATGGCATCTCATGTTTGTTTGAGATATTTCCATCCCTTTGACATTTATCACAGTTCTTGACTATTTGAGATGCATCTTTAAATAATGTTGGCCAATAGTAACCTGATTGTAGTACCTTGGATGTTGTTCTGGTGCTGCCAAAATGTCCACCATAAGGGGCAGCATGGCAATGTTGTAGCACTGATTGCTGCTCTTCTTCTGCCAAGCATCTTCTCATTAACTGATCAGGACACTTTTTATAGAGAAAGGGATCATCCAAATAGTATTGTTTAACTATATGGAAGAACCTTCTCCTTTGCTGGTATGTCATGTTAACTGGCACCACTATGCTAAAAAGCTTACTATGTCAGCAAACCATGGTGATGCAGCATCTGATGCTTCTGCATTAGATGTTGGGGCACTAGATGCTGTCACATTAATTGCCAGTAGTTTCTCATCAGGAAAACTTTCTTTGATTTCTCCCTCTTTTGTACCTGCTCTTTCACAGCTTTCAAGTCTAGACAAATGGTCAGCTACTTGGTTCTCAACCCGCTTTTTATCATGAATTTCAAGATCAAATTCTTGAAGGAGGAGAACCCATCTTATTAGCCTTGGTTTTGCATCTTTTTTTGAAATTAAGTACTTAATGGCTGAGTGGTCAGTATAAACAATCACTTTGGTGCCAACTGAGTATGATCTAAACTTATCAAATGCAAAGACCGCTGCTAATAATTCTTTTTCTGTCGCAGTATAATTTAATTGAGCTTCCACAAGTGTTTTGCTAGCATAATATATAGAATGAACGATTTTATCATACCTTTGCCCTAGGACAGCTCCTACACCAAAATCACTAGCATCACACATTAATTCAAATGGTCTGCTCCAGTCTGGTGTAACTATAATTGGTGCTCTGATTAATGCTCTTTTGAGTTTCTGAAATGCTTCTGAGCAAGATTCATCAAAGTTGAAATGCACATCATGTTGCAACGGTTGACATAATGGCTTTGAAATTTTGGAGAAGTCATTGATAAATCTCCTATAGAAGCCTGCATGACCTAAAAAGCTTCTGATACCTTTGACAGTTGTTGGAGGAGGTAATTTGTCTTTCACCTCAATCTTTGCTTTGTCTACTTCCTGCCCTTTTTTTGAATTTCTATAACCTAGCACAATGCCTTCTTGGACCATAAAGTGGCACTTCTCCCAATTTAGGACCAAGTTGGTTTCTTCACATCCGATGAGTATTTCTTCTATGTTTGCCAAGCAGAGAAGAAATGTCTCACCAAATACTGAGAAATCATCCATAAAAACTTCCATGGATTGCTCTATGAAGTCAGAGAATATTGCCATCATACACCTTTGGAATGTTGCTGGAGCATTACATAGTCCAAAGGGCATCCTTCTAAATGCAATTGCGCCATAGGGACATGTGAAAGTTGTCTTTTGTTGGTCTTCAGGAACTATAACAATCTAGTTATAGCCTGAATAGCATTCCAAAAAACAATAAAATTCCTTACCAGCTAATCTGTCCAGCATTTGATCTATGAAAGGCAATGGAAAATGGTCCTTCTTTGTAGCCTTGTTGAGTTTTTGTAGTCCATACATATCCTCCAGCCTGTGATAGTTCTTGTAGGTATCATTTCATTTCTTTCATTGGCTATTACTGTCACACCTCATTTCTTTGGTACACACTACACAAGGCTCACCCAAGCACTATCTAAGATTGGGTAGACTATGCCAGCATCTAGCCATTTGATAATTTCCTTCTTTACTACCTCCTTCATGATAGGATAGAGTCTTCTCTGCCCTTCAATGCTGTTTTTGGTATTTTCATCTAAGATAATTCTATGCATGCATATTGTAGGACTGATTCCCTTTATATCAGACATTTTCCAACCAATTGCCTTTTTATGCTTTCTTAGGGTATTAATGAGATCATGCTCCTACTTTTGTGATAAGTCAGAAGCAATGATCACAGGAAGAGTATCATTTTCCCCTAAGAAGGCATACTTCAGATGCTGGGGCAATTCTTTCAGTTCAAGTTGAGGAGGTCTGGCTATTGAAGGAACACTCTTTCTGAGGGGTGAGTCTTCAATATCTAAGGACTCATATTTTCTTTCCCAAACCTCTTTCACTGTTGATTCTAGCAGAGCTTCTTTTTCCACAATTTCCTCTTCTGAGAATGCTAGAGCAATGGCTGCTAGAGCATTGGTTAAGTGGTCATGTTGCTTGTGGAAGTGCCTCTGCACTACTTGGTCTAGAGAGACTACAAATGAACATTCCTCGGTATCCTCATTAGGATGCTTTAGAGCATTCATAACATTGAATTTCACCTCTTGATCATTTACCCTCATGGTCAGTTCACCTTTCTGTACATCAATGATTGTCTTTTCAGTTGCCAGGAATGGTCTTCCAAGTATGATTGGTATCTCCTTATCTGCATCAAAATCAAGGATAACAAAATCTGCAGGAAACACAAATTTGTCAACTTTAATTAAAACATCCTCTATGATTCCTTCAGGATAGGCTATTGACCTATCTGCTAACTGAAGAGTCACAGTGGTTGGTCTAGCAGTTCCAATTCCAAATTGTGTGAATATGGATTTAGGCATCAAGTTGATACTTGCACCTAAATCACATAGTGCAGGACCAGTATAAATTTTTCCAATTGAAAGTGGAATTGTGAAACTGCCAGGATCTTTTAGTTTCCTAGGGATTTTATTTTGCATGATCATGCTGCATTCTTTGGACATGGCTACTGTTTCAAACTCCCCCAATCTCCTTCTTTTTGTAAGCACATCTTTCATGAATTTGGCATAATTTGGAATCTGTTGAAGTGCTTCAACTAGGGGAACATTGATGTGTAATTGCTTCCATACCTCAAGGAATTTGCCAAATTGCTTTTCTTCATGAGCCTTCCTCAACCTTTGTGGAAAAGGAGGAGGAGGGTACTCTGAAACTAACCTTGGTGGTGGTATAGAAGCAGTTTTGGATGCTGTAGCATCGGATGCTCTAGCATTGGTTGAATTTTTGTCTTTTCTATTTTTTTCATTTCTTTCTTTTTCTTCCTTACCTTCTTCGTATGGTTCTGTCAAATCTTTTCCACTTCTCAAAGAGATGGCTTTTACCTGCTCCTTACCATGCTTTTGAGAGATTGAAGCTTATGTGGTGGATGGTAGTGATCCACTGGGCCTTTGGTATAAAGTTGATACTAAGTGCCCCACCTGATTCTCCAAATTTTTGATTGAAGCGTCATGAGCTTGTCTTGCAGTTCTTGCTTCACTTAGAAAGGTATCTGTTTTGCCCATATATGCTTTGAGCATAGATTCCAGGGAGTTATCATTTGCTGGTGCATGTGGTCTTTGGTAGTTTTGAGAGTGGAATCCTGGTGGAGTAGCTGGTGCTGCAGCATTGGGTGTTGTGGCATTGTTGGTACCCCATCTGAAATTAGGGTGATTTTTCCAACCAGGATTATAGGTGTTTGAGTAAGGATTGTTGTTTTTATTCTATCCTACATAGTTGACAGAAATAGAGTTGCTGGGACATTCCTCA
Source organism: Astragalus membranaceus (assembly GCA_039519185.1). Taxonomy (NCBI): domain Eukaryota; kingdom Viridiplantae; phylum Streptophyta; class Magnoliopsida; order Fabales; family Fabaceae; genus Astragalus; species Astragalus membranaceus. The sequence continues at coordinate 135,309,774 of CM076846.1, read as the reverse complement.
TACAAGTGTCCTCCTCCACAATATACACAACTAGTTGATCCTGGAGGGGCTTGCTCTATTGCAGCTGCTGTGGTTTCTGTTAATGCTGCAGCATTGGATGCTGGAGCATTTATGGAACTGAGATTTTTAATCATGTTGGTAAGGGAGGGTACTTGAGCTGATAGGGATGATACTTCACTAATCTCATTAACCCCAGCTGTTTTCTTTTGAGCATTGACCCTTTTCTGTGGGCCAACTGTAGCTATTGGTTGCAATTCTTTCTATCATTTCACAAGCTTCATTGTAAGGTGAGTTCAATAATACTCCTCTAGATGATGCATCTAGCATGGGTCTGGTTTGGGGTTCCAAACCATTGTAAAATGTTTCCATTTGAATAATGACAGGTATACCATGATGAGGGCATTTTCTCAAAAGCTCTTTCCATCTTTCCCGTGCTTCAAATAGTGGTTCAAATTCCTTTTGTCTAAAGGAAGTAATGTCATTTCTCATTCTGGCATTTTTAATAGGTGGAAAATATTTTGCCAAATTTTTTTCAGCCAAGTCATTCCAATCAGTGATAGAGTTAGGTTCCAAAGAGTTTAACCAAGCCTTAGCTCTATCTTTTAAGGAATATGGAAAAAGTTTCAATCTAAAAGCATTTTCTTAAACACCAAGAATGATGAAATTGCTACATACTTCCAAAAATTGCCTTAAATGTAGATGAGGGTCCTCATGAGGAGAACCACCAAATTGTCCCACTGTTTGAAGCATTTGGAACATCATGGGTTTAAATTCAAAATGTGTTGCATTTATGTGAGGCCTGACTATGCTAGTTTGCATGCTTTGAGGATCAAACATAGTATAATCTCTCATTGGTCTATCCCTGTCATTTATCATACCTATAGGTCCCATGTTGATGAATTGCTGCCCGTGTTCATCTTCAGTATCATGATATGACCCTGGATGTCCCCTACCTGAGCCATGTACTGAACCTCTGCCATCTCCTATAGAACCTCTGCCTGAGCCCCTTCCTGAGCCTTGAGCAGAATCTTCACCTTGTTCATCCATTTTGATTCTACCACTGCCTCTGAGTCATTGTTTTTGAAGTCTTCGCAACCTTCTAAATCTTCTTTCTATCTCAGGATCTAATTTGTATTCTGGTGATTTGATCCTCTGCATATGCTATGGCATCTAGTGCTGTAGCATTCTCAGAAACAAAATACCAGAGTAATATAATCACTAAATCACTATAAAGCTAATCAATAAAAATTAATGACAATCCCCGACAACGGCGCCAAAAACTTGTTGTGCCGAAAAAGGTATTGTGCAAGTGTACAGTCTTTAACAAGTAATATAATAGAAAGTAGAGATCGTACCCACAAGGTGATCAGTGTATTTTAATGCACTATTTATAGCTTTTCACTTGGTGATTTTAATTGTGCTTTGTGCCTAATATTTAAGTCTTAGCACGTTTCTAGACTTTGGGTCTTAATTGAGCAATATAGCAATTTCTTGATTAATTCTTGTTTTTATTGCATATTGACCCCTATCAACTCTGTAGGCCATAACTTTGGCTGTGCTTATCTGATTGAGGCGTGAAAGCATACGTTGGAAAGCTAAGGAATAGAGCTACAATTATTCTGTTGAGCTCGAAACCCATTTCTGAAGTCTGGGAGGTTAAAACTACGAAATACCGAAGCAGTACTGTGTAAAACGGGTTTACGGGCCAACTTACTATTTTTATCGGGCTTTTATCATAGAACCCATTTAGGGATTTAGGTATTTCGTTTTCTTTAAGACTAAATACACTTTTCAAAGCCATCTTGGCTCTCTTACTCATTCCTACTTTCAATTTTACGTTTTGTGCCCTAACCTCCATGGAAGCTTAAAACCCTAGATCAATCTATTGGTGACGGGTGTTGCTGTAAGGATTTTGAGGTTTAGTGCTTAATGTTTATTTTGTTTTTATGGTTTTAATTCCTTCTCTATCAATTTCATCTCCGTAATTCTTGCTGCAAATTCGGTTTGTGTTTTGCTTAATTACTCAAACTCTGTGATTTGCTTATGTGATTCGTTTTATGATTCAGTTTTGCTTAATCACTTAATCATGATTCTGTTTTGCAACTTTCATTATACAAACTATTTTATCGCTTGTTTAATTTAGTTTGGATAGGAATTGATAGAGTAACGCTTGTTTATAGGATTGATAGAATTCAGTTATGATGTTAATTGTGATACTGGCACTTGTTCGCTATCACGATTGATTGAACACACTGTTTTGATGCTTGCTTTAAAACAGTGTGAATTCGTATAAACTGACTGGCCCTTGTTCACTTAGTCTATGATCAATCAAGAATTATCAAACCTTGCACGAATCTTTATTTTAGAACCGATGATAAATCCAAGAAACGCACCTAAAACCAATGGATTGATTGTCTATCTTTAATTGTTTTTCTTCATTAAACATCAAACTCTTTTCTTCAAAACCCCCCTTTTTATTGTTTATTTTGGTTCCTGATTTTGGTAATTTCTGTATTTAGAGGTCCTCGAGAGACGACCAAGGTCTCTTACCTTGATACTATATTTACCTTTTTTTAATTATTTTGACCCGCGTACGACCGCTGATCAATTTGGTGCCGTTGTCGGGGATCTCTAATTAGAGATTTCCAACTTCAAGGACCCCACTAACCACTAACCATTGTTTTTTTAGTTTTGTTTCTTTGCAGGTTCTGTCGATTTCGGCTTCGTTCAATTCTGACTCAAATTAGGTGAAAAAAATTGATTTTTCGGGCGAGCTTGTCAGATTGCTCCGAGAATTGTTCAGTAAATCAGAAAAATATCAAGGAGTAGGACTCCCTTTGGGAGCTGGGGCCGAAAAATCCGAAATTACCTCTTTTATATTTTCGTTTTATTTTTTTAATTTTTCGCATAGTCAAAAAAATCCAAAAAAAATTGCACAATCTTCTTTTGATTTTATTAGATTTTTAGTACAGGTTTTATATTTTTTAGACTAGGTTTGATTCGTTTTTTATTTTCTTCCTTAATTTTAGCATAACTTTTTATTTTAGTTTATTCTAATCCTGATTTTATTGATTATAACATGGGTGTTGTTTATGAACCTTCACTAGAGGATCTCATTAAACAGATGGCTATTCAAAATCTCCAATTCCAACAAACAACGGATGCCACACTTAGGAAATTGGAGACAATAGTTGGACAGTTAACCACTATAGTTAATCAGATACAGACCCAGAGATTAAACCAACTGTCTGCCCAAACATTAATGAATCCAAATGAGCCAAATACTCTCAATGTAAATGAAATTCCTCTTGTTGAAACCTCAAGGGGGCCTGAAATGGTTGCTGTGAAAAGTAACAAAGTTATTGTTACTCCAAGAGTACCTGAACCTGTTGATGATAAACAGGAGAAACCACTCCCTGAAAATTTAAAATATGCATACTTAGAAAGTGGAAATTTATCTTTGATTATTTCAGCTAACCTTGAATTTGAATAGGAAAAGCTGTCGCCAACTCTAAGGGAACATAGGAGAGGTATCGAATGGACCTTGGCGGACATTCTTAATAAGAAAATGTGTCAAACACAACAACAACTCAGCCCCTTGATTCTGGCTGTGTGGAAGAAGAATGTGAGCAAACATGTGTGGGGTAACCATAAAAGACCAAATACCAACCACCCACAAGCTTCAAGTTCTCCACCTTCAAGAGGGAGTTTTCTTTCCTTATTCTTAAGATATACTTGTTGGTTACATTGAGGACATTGTGTAATTTAAGTGTGGGATTGATAGAATTCAGTTATGATGTTAATTGTGATACTGACACTTGTTCGCTATCCCGATTGATTGAACACACTATTTTGACGCTTGCTTTAAAACGGTGTGAATTCATATAAACTGACTAGCCCTTGTTCACTTAGTTTATGATCAATCAAGAATTATCAAACCTTGCACGAATCTTTATTTTAGAACCGATGATAAATCCAAGAAACGCACCTAAAACTAATGGATTGATTGTCTATCTTTAATTGTTTTTCTTCATTAAACATCAAACTCTTTTCATTAAAACCCCCCTTTTTATTGTTTATTTTGGTTCCTGATTTTGGTAATTTCTGTATTTAGAGGTCCTCGAGAGACGACCAAGGTCTCTTACCTTGATACTATATTTACCTTTTTTTAATTATTTTGACCCGCGTAGGACCGCTGATCACAGGGATTGGATTAATTTCTAAGGTTTAGTTGATAGTTGGATTAGCGATGAATAACCAAGCAACAAACAATAATATTGGATGATACAGAAAGTAAACAAGTTAAATAAGATGAGTTTTAAAATCAAGTTAGAAAGATAGTTGGAATGCTTTTTACTAAGTAAATCACTTTTGATAGCATTATGTTATATATGATGGTGAAGCACTTGATGCTGGAGCTTTAGGTGCTGGAGCACTAGGTGCTGGAGCACTAGGTGCAGGAGCACTTGGTGCTCTTACAATGGATGTTGTAGCAATTGATGTGTGCTTTTCAGCAACTAACGTCAGGGTTTCATTACAAGTCTTATGTCTAAGCTCTAAATAAGTTCACCCCTGTATATGAAGTACCCACAATATCATCCTATGGATTATGCTATCCTATGTCTAGGTTTTAGCATGGGTTTAACAAAGTTTCCTTTTATTAAAACACTTATCCATATTAGTTATTGAGTTCAAATCATAAACCATGTCTGTATTTATGACCCTACTTATTCTAAGTGATCAACCTCAAAATAAGTTTGAAAGAATTATAACACAAGAACTAAATTGTACGCATCAATATAACATAATAACCATTTAGAATTTCATTACAATGTTTAAGGCATTCCAACTAAAGAAGTTTAGTTCATACTAGGAATTATATGGCATATATAAACAGACGTAAACATGTTCATATATTAGATAAAACAAAAGAAATACAACAAAGTAAAGATTACACAGTTGAAGTTCCTTTACGTGAATCTTCCTAGCAATGCTCTAGCATTCTCCTCACAGCATACAATCATCACTAGCAATTGTGTGAAAGTAAAGAAAGAAATTGTCAATTTCCTTCTTGCCTTCGTACAAGAGGGTGTAAAATAAATCTAACAATCTATCTAAGGGAGTTTTTCTAGATGATATATATTTGAATGAGAAGGTGAAGTTCTTTATATAGGCTCCAAGAATGAGGTTTCCTTCATGAGGGGTTTTGCTTGGAGAAGAAGTTTGATATTTTAATTCCATGTGCTTCAGAAAGTAAATTTGATCTTTGCATCATTTAAAGAGAAGAGGTCCTCTAATGAATGGACAAGTTTCCCTAAGAAATTCAACTTTGTAAACTATGAAGTCTTCAAAGGAGGCGCCGAAATCTTTTTGCACATGGGCCACTTGCATCTGCCTCTTGAGAACGCGTCATGACGTCATCATTTGGGTGCTGGGGCATTTTGATGTTCCAAGAGTGCTTTGGGCATTATGGTTTGTTCTTCATGCTGGGGCATTAGGTTCTGGAGCACCAGGTGCTGGAGCATTGCAGTGTCACCAATGCTGGGGCATCGAATGCTGTAGCTTTTGAACAAACACACCAAAAATACCAAAATTTATGCAAAATGCTAAGTTGCTTGTAAAAACCTTCTTTTGATCTTGAATGTTGTTATTCCTCTATATTCCTATATTTAATAAACATTGTTACTGAGAATTTCACAATTGTTTAAATTTTAGATGGGTAAATAACTCTATATAAAATAGAGTTATCACATACTGCAGCGAGTCCTTGCCCATACTGCGACAACTAGGGGATCATTTGTCCTATAACCATCATCATCATCTTGGGTATCATCATTATCATCATCAACTTCCCTAAGAACTCCTAAGTCCAAGGGTATCATCAACAACTAGGGGATCATTTGTCCTATAACCATCATCTTGGGTATCACCATTCAACTAGGGGGTCACTATAGCCATAATATCTAGTCATAACTATTACCCAAGTCCTCGCTAATTCTATATAATAACGACATTCTTATATTCATGTATAGTCGTCTTGATTCAATGCCTCTATTCCCAACGTCACCCATTACTTGATATTTCCTAAAGCTTTCTATGACCTCATTGTGTCAATCATCATCCATGGTCAAGGCTACCTAAAACTAGCTTAAGAAGGGTCAAGCATTATCCGAAACACCCGTACAATAGTCCTAATCCATTAACAACTTAATCTTATTCAACTAATAGTCTTCAATTTGTCTCTTAGGTAATTTTAATATCCGATACACCAAGAATAGCTCTAATCCATTAACGACTTAGTCTTAATCGGTTAAGAGGCTCTAAGTTGTCTATTAGATAATTTCACTACTCTAATAAACTAACAACATCAACTTAATCAATCATCATCGTTATTCATGCCTAGGAATCATTATAAGTCGTTGTTGTCTAAATTTAACCATTAAAATACTTAGGAATCTCAATATCATCAAACCAGTATACTATACTAAAGTTTAAGCTTGTTACTTAACTTATAGATAGTCTAAACCATAAGTACATCATCAATTTCAACTTATGGGTTGTTTAACCATATAATTTCATCATCAACTTATTCAAAGATCCAATAAGGTTTACTACCCTAGAGTTCATCAATTATAACTACCCAATTACACCAACACTAACAATCATATATCTTCTAGGGAGGTTAGGCCTTAGGCCTTAACGACGAGACTCAATCACATTGAATTTGTCCCTTATCATCATCAACAACAATCATAACAACAACGGCAATCACAAAAACAACAGCCTATAGGCATAGCATTTACACATATCAACTTCATCTTAGTAACATACGAGTCATTCAAATCAAAGAACATCAGCTGATATAAAATTGACTATGATTCATTCCCTAAACTCGGCATATTAACTCCAGTCATCCAATTCATTTAGTTACAGTCATCCAAATCATTTAATTGCAGTCGTCCAAATAATTTAATTACAGTCATCCAAATCATTTAATTACAGTCATCCAAATCGAATATGGATAATAACTAACCAATGAATAAATACAAACAAATATGAATGGCGATAATCAATACTATTATAGTCCTATCCTCTATTCCCCATATAGAAAATAAACCCTTTCCCCCGTACCTGATAGAGCATCATATATATACCGATAGCAAATCGAGGAAGTCAAATTACGATCTCTCAAGCATAATCCGAATCCGGCGGCATGACAATTAACTCGAACGCTTACATTATGCGACAACCAAAACTCACTTAATTATTATTAACTAAAAAGTAATACGCCTTCTTAATTGCTCGCTTAATGAATTAACGGTGGTTCGAGAGAGCGTACCTATCGAAAAGGTAAGGTGACTCTGACAACAATTTGATAACACAAATCAAAGAACCCAAAAGCTTATATCTGAATACAATCTATAGTTTACGAAAGGCTGGGTACGAGACGGCTCACCGGTGGTGGTGCAGCGTGTCATTTTTCGGCGAGGACATTGGTTGAGATTACATTGTTGAGAGCAAGATTGAGGGAGAGGAGTTACGGTTGAGGGAGCCCAACAATGGTGGCCATGGTAGTTTCGAAGCACAACAGAGCATATGTGAAACACACCGTTTAACTAATATTTTTATTAAAAAGAAAAACAACAACACAACACATTCACCTTTTAAAAAACTAAACAGAACCCCCACCCCCAGTCTTTCTTCTCTACGACTCTTTTTCACTTTTTTCTCCTCGCTTCTACCATGTCTCTCCTCTTCCATTTTTCCACTTCTTATCACTTTAAGTGACCCAATCCAACCCTAAATCTTAAACCTTTGAGCCATATTTTAAGAAAAACCATCTCATTTCCCTCTTGGGTACTCTTAGGTAGCATTTTGGAGTTAGGGTTTTAGCACTAAAAGAGAAGAAACATACCCACAATGAAGGTTACTCTTTGAGGTTGTTTGAGGTATACCCACTACTCATTATTCCAAAGAATGCATCTTTCACACATTAGTTTTCTGATAAAAATTAGTTTGAAGGTTCAGGGGTAGATATTTAGCGATTTTTATGGTTCTATATGATTAGTAGAGCTCTAGAATAACATTCAGAAAATCTTGAATATTATTAATGTTTAGATTTGCAAGTTGTTGTTTCGTCTGCTTCTCCGGGAGGTGTTGGAGAGCTAAATAGTTAACTCTTATAATTGTGAGTGAGTGGATAATGATCATCGTACGTCTTTCTTCTCTACGACTCTTTTTCACTTTTTTCTCCTCTCTTCTACCATGTCTCTCCTCTTCCATTTTTCCACTTCTTATCACTTTAAGTGACCCAATCCAACCCTAAATCTTAAACCTTTGAGCCATATTTTAAGAAAAACCATCTCATTTCTCTCTTGGGTACTCTTAGGTAGCATTTTGGAGTTAGGGTTTTAGCACTAAAAGAGAAGAAACATACCCACAATGAAGGTTACTCTTTGAGGTTGTTTGAGGTATACCCACTACTCATTATTCCAAAGAATGCATCTTTCACACATTAGTTTTCTGATAAAAATTAGTTTGAAGGTTTAGGGGTAGATATTTAGCGATTTTTATGGTTCTATATGATGAGTAGAGCTCTAGAATAACATTCAGAAAATCTTGAATATTATTAATGTTTAGATTTGCAAGTTGTTGTTTCGTCTGCTTCTCCGGGAGGTGTTGTAGAGCTAAATAGTTAACTCTTATAATTGTGAGTGAGTAGATAATGATCATCGTCACATATTTAAACTATTTTTAGATGTTGATATTTATTTCGTTTAGCCATTTTCAAGTTATTAGTTATTTATAAATGGGAAACACGCCCTTGAAAATTTACTTTAGCTTCTCTGAAATGATCTTTTTAAGACTATTGATGTCGGTATTTAATTTATTTGGCTAGTTTTCAATTGTTAGCGTACACAAATGACATAATAACGATTTTGTGGTGTTTTGTGAGAATTAATGTTAGAACCTTGTAACTGTATATAAGTGGATGTAACGGTCTAGGATGCACCCTAGTTATATCGTCTTGGGTGGAAAGGGCTGTCTGTTTGATGGAGCCGCTCTTAAGGGGAGGCCACCCTTAGGGGAGAGGACTAGCAATGAGATGTAGCCCCCCGTAATCGAGATGTGGTGCAGTTGAAAAAGGAGAGGGCTATCCGTTAGATGAAACTCTCCTAAGGGGAGCCCACCCTTAGGTGGAGAGGGCTATCAATGAGATGGATTGATACTTTGATTTTCTATATTTTCTCGACATTACTACGATTATTGTCTAAGCATATTTCTATGAATTTTGTTAAAACACTCTGCCTTGCGTGTTTTCCCTTATAATTGATGGTGGTTGTTGTTCTCTCACTAAGTCTTTGTGACTTACCCTTTCTTTATCTTTACTTTTTCAGATTCCCAAGCAGCTGACTAAGAGGCTGCTAGCAGATTTAGAGTGTCACATGTTGATACACTTTTGGTAGGCCTCCTTGAATGACGACACTATTTTTTTGCAATATTTTGTATTTTGGTACATTCTGCAGCTATAGAAAAGTCTAGTGAAACTTTTCTTTTGGGAATGTATACTGTCTTTAAACTCATCATATATGTAGTATGTTATTTTAAAACTTGACTGGTGACGCGTTGTTGTAACTGAGTGACTGATATTTTGGGAAACGATTGAATTACAAATGAAACTCTGTCGAAATTTCGGTAGATTCATGCACATAAATATTATTTCTTTAAACTATTTAAGAGTTTTTTGTTAGGTTTGCTAGGCTAAAAGTTAAGTCTGTGAGACACTCACGGTTTGACTTTTTAGGCCATGACAATATGCCAATTAAATCAAATAAATGCCCTCATTAGATTCGTCCGAAACCCACCTTTCTTTTCCACGAGGAGAGCATCTAATAACATGTCATTTTTTATATTTATTTATTTTAAAATAAATTTAAATTTTGAAGTACTTTTACCTTGAAAGATATCGACACCTAACAAAATTAAAAAGTACTTAATTCTTTAATAGAGGAAACTTAGGTGTGATTGGTGTTCTTTTCCAATTACAATTACAACATTATTGTGCATTAATTATTTATATTTTCTATTATCTTTTAATTTCTTTTTTAAAATTTAGTTAATGGAGTATCATGGTACCACTCTCATGAACCACAACCACACATCATTTTTGTCCTTCAGTTTTAAAACTTGAGTAACTAAAAATTCAATTCAATCACGGAAAAAATACTACTACTCTTTTAACTTTCCAAACATTATTAACAATGTCGATTGAAAAAAAAAGAAAAAAAAACTAAACCATGGAATTAATAATCTTAAATAAGGTACAACCAACTTTCCATCACGCACTAAAACACAAGGTTATCTTCCCTTCTCTTAACCATCCCCAAACTCAGCACTCTATTTATTTGACACGAAACAAACCACACTTGACACATGCACAACAACCTTAGCAACAAAAAAAAAACAAAGCTCTGACGAAACAAACAATGGCACCAGCGAGAACTCTCACACATCTAGCACAAGAAAAGACTCTCGAATCAAGCTTCGTTCGTGACGAAGATGAGCGTCCAAAAGTTGCTTACAATCAATTCAGCAACGAGATCCCTGTCATTTCCCTCGCTGGAATTGATGAAATTCATGGTCGTAGAGCAGAAATTTGCAACAAGATCGTTGAGGCTTGTGAGAATTGGGGTATCTTTCAGGTCATTGATCATGGTGTTGATCAAAATATCATTTCTGATATGACCCGTTATGCTAAGCAGTTCTTTGATTTGCCTCCTGAAGAGAAACTTCGCTTTGATATGTCTGGTGGTAAAAAGGGTGGCTTCATTGTCTCTAGTCACCTCCAAGTAAACTCTTTTTCCCTTACCTCTTCACTACATTATTTCACTCTCTATACACACTTTTTAATGGACTTGGATCCTCTGTTGTCTCTCCATGGTGCATCCACGGAGCAACAACAGGAGAATCGTTAGATTTAGAAAGAAGATTTTCTCTCTCTAAATTTAATGACTATGTTGTCTGACGCACCGTATAGAGGTAGTAGAGGATCCAAACTCCTAAGACCACACTTCAGATTAAAGACGTATTCAATGTGATATGGTGTCAAATAGATGTCGATGTCCATATCAGTCACTTATTGTTAATCACTATCTATTAGTGTCAAAGTCGTGTCTGATATTCGTGTCTTTAGCGGTATTTCATGGATGCACCCTTCAATTAGCCCTTATGGCTTCATATTTCAAGTACTAACAATTAAAAAAGTGAAATTTATGAATCTTTATTTACAATAAAAAAAGAGATACAAGATCATGATTAACTAATCTAAACATTCATTCTCTTTAATGGGGTGTATAAAAAAAATAATGTTAACAAGTATGTTGTTGCCTTTTTTTTAATTAACAAATTAGCAAATGTCATTTTTTTGAGGATTTAATAATAATAACTTATATTAATATATTTTTTTGTATAGGGAGAATCGGTGAAGGATTGGAGAGAGATAGTGACATATTTTTCATACCCAATTAAGCAAAGAGATTATTCAAGGTGGCCAGACAAGCCAGAAGGATGGAAAATGGTAACAGAAGAATACAGTGAGAAGCTAATGGGTTTAGCATGCAAATTATTGGAGGTATTATCAGAGGCTATGGGTTTAGAGAAAGAGGCTTTAACAAAGGCATGTGTTGATATGGACCAAAAGGTTGTGATTAATTATTACCCAAAATGCCCTCAACCTGACCTCACTTTAGGGTTAAAGCGTCACACTGATCCTGGTACTATTACTCTGTTGCTTCAAGATCAAGTTGGTGGTCTTCAAGCTACTAGGGATAATGGTAAGACGTGGATCACTGTTCAGCCTGTTGAAGGTGCTTTTGTTGTCAATCTTGGAGACCATGGTCACGTGAGTACCCTCTTTCTCTCTCTTCCTTAACTTTCTAGAGTCCTTTATTTTTTGTTTCTCTTTTTCACTCTTCTTCTGTGTGTATTGATCAAAAAAACACTTCTTGTGTGTGTGTGTACAGTTCAAAGAGTGTGAAAAAGTAATTCTTTCCAAGAAATATTTATTATCTTTCTAATAAGTTTGGAATGACTTTTTTCTTGACCAAGGAATGACTTTTTAAATATTTTTTATCTTTAATTAATAATGAAATTTATTATTGGTGAATAATGGTAAAAATATTAATTCAAATATAGTAAAAATAATAATAACATATAAATTATAATGATGAAACAAAAATGAATTTCACGTAATCATTATTGACGTTTTTAATATGTAATATTCTGTCAATAAATGTAATAATTCTTTTCACTTTTTACTACATTTGTTTTTGAGCAAACACTTTTTACTACATGAGTAGTCTTTTTTATTTCTAGTATTTTTTTTTTGACAACAAAAAAAAGCACGTGTTGACTCGTGAAGACTTGATTTTTTCTTGAAAAAGCACGTGTTGTCGTGTGACGTGTCCACTAAATGAAAAAAAAATGAACTCGTGGATTCCCCGGTTCCATGGAAATTTGTCTTTTTAATTTATTTAGTTTTTGACACAAATTGTCTTTTTAATTTATAAGAGTAATGGTTTAGTAAAAAAATATATATAAAAGTAATGATGAAGCTGGACACAGACAAAAAAAAACAGAGACATGTCCATGAGTAAGAGAAAGTACTAGTTGCTCTTCAAAAATATTTCCCAGGTTATTTCTTGATGGGAATTAAAATTCTAGGACTAATCATTCTAATAATGATTTTTAAAAAGACTAATTTAATCTAGGCTAAAGTGCTCCCGGGGTCCCTTATCTTTATTTAAAGTAACGAATTAGTCCTTTATGTTTTTTTTGTCCCAAATAAGTCCTTTATCTTTCAAATTTTTGACACATAAATTCTTTTTCGTTAACAGTGCTGATTTATGTGTCAAAAAAAAGGATTTATGTGTTAAAAATTTGAAACATAAAGGACTGATTTGGGACAGAAAAGGATTTATGTGTCAAAAATTTAAAACATAAAGGACTGATTTGGGGCAAAAAAAAGATAAAGGACCAAATCATTATTTTAAATAAAGATAAGGGACCCCGGGAGTATTTTAGCCTTTAATCTATATATTTATGATTTTTAGGACTACTTTTCTTTTTCTAGAGTCCAAATATGTCCACGTATTTTTTATTATGATGAGTTTTGGCCTTTACACTTACTATAATGTCTAATTGACATCTCTCAATCACATGGTTCCATTTAAAATTTCGGTGCTGGAAATTGATATTAGGCGCATCAATAATTAGTTTAAATTTTGTGTTGAAAATGCAGTATCTGAGCAATGGAAGGTTCAAAAATGCTGATCACCAAGCAGTGGTAAACTCAAACTACAGCCGTTTATCCATAGCCACATTCCAGAACCCTGCTCCAGATGCAACTGTGTACCCTTTGACAGTTAGAGAGGGAGAGAAACCTGTGCTGAATGAACCAATCACTTTTGCTGAAATGTATAGGAGGAAAATGAGCAAGGATCTTGAGATTGCTAGGATGAAGAAGTTGGCTAAGGAAAAAGAACTGAGAGATTTGGAAAAGTCAAAACTTGATCATGCCAAACCTTTGAATGAGATTCTTGCTTAGAATTTAATTACAGATCTGTCACTGTCATATGTTGTTCCCTCAACTATGTGTTTTTTTTTTTACTTTTGTTTCTTTTAATTAAGGGCTGCATGTGACAGAATTTATGTTGAACTTCCTTGTGGAGATGTAATGTGCTTTGCATTTGCTTATGTCTCTTCTAATATTAATTAGTAATTATCAATATATTTGTATTCCTTTTTGTCTATTATGGTCGAGTGTCTTTGAAATGAAGAAATGTGGACTGATATATACCTACAACTACAACAGTCTGCTGAAAATGATAATATAAGTGAATTTGGGGACGACAAAATTACATATATATGTGAATACTCCGAATAATACTTGCAGTGTGTTTGCGACCACGGGAAAAAAAACATAAGAACGTGTGGCTGATAAAGGTCCAAGTGAGATGTAAAGAGACCTTCAGGGTGGAGTGATTGCGTTCACTAAGCCAGAAGAGGTTCTAGAAGAAGCATGAGTTACTCTAGTTAGTTAGGAGACCTACAGGGTGGATTGATTGCATTCACTAAGGCAGAAGGGGTTCTAGAACCATGAGTTACTCTAGTTAGTTAGATAGTTAGTTAGGAGAGCTGTCGATAAAAATCTGTACGGTGTTGGTTAGAATACGTGGTGTCAGAACTGTTGACAACTTGTGCGGGTATCCAATTTTGTGAAAGGGAGAGAACGCGCACAACATTGACTACCACGTGTGTTGCTGTTATTGTCTACCCGACTCGATGGGGCCTGGCCTTGGGAAAAGTAAGGTATTTACTTATGTACCGCACAAGGAAGTCGAGCGAAAATCAGTTCGGATTTGGTCAAGCTCTTGGCTTTAGACCGAACTCCTGAATTTGAACAGAGAAACCCAACGTACCGCACAAGGGCGGGGAGGGAAACTGAGTCCAGGCTCGGGTTTGGTCAAGCTCTTGGCTTTAGACCAACTTCTTGAATTCAAGGAAAAATTCAATGTTCGCACGAGGGCAAAGAGGGAAACCAAGTCGAGGCTCGGGTTTGAGGTCTTAGGTGGCTCGTAGGTCTTATATGGTCTCTTTTTTGAGCCCGTTGTTTCTACTAATCAGCAGAGGGCGAGTACCCGAGTCGAGGATCGAGGCGGTCCAGCTCTTGATCCTCCCACCTCCAGAATTTGATTAGGAGAAACCCAACTTACTGTCAACCGGTAGAGGGGAAAAATGGCCCGGGTTACGCCCCAAGAGCTTTTGTAGTCGATCGTATCTACGATAGATACGATCTGCATCATTTAAAAGAGCTGCTCTTTTTTAAATTTCATTGGTCTTTGAGGGCTTTGAAAGTTGTGTAAATTAAAGTCTCATGGGTGATTAACTATAGTAATGTTGCAAATTTGTTGCGTGGTTTAAGTTGTTGTTGTCCAAATGTTCCAGCTTGAATGCTCCACCTCCTTTTGTGTGCCTCTAATACGAAACAGACGTTTCCAGTTAGGTGATATCATAACAGGGCCGGCCTAGAGGCAGTGCAACCTGTGCTTGCGCACAGGGCCTCGGCCCAGAAAAAAAATTTAGGGGCCCCAAATTTTTTTTTTGGCCCATACCATTCCCCCTTCCACTGGATTGCAATAACAGCCCATATACCATTCCCAAACTGTTCATTCAGCGATTCACGCGACGCACGCAGCCACGCACAAATCGTTCACCATCGGCATCGGCGCATCGCACAGCAAATCGTTCCATATACCTTCAGCAAATCGTTCCTTTCCATCGCACAGCAAATCGATTCCTTTCAGCAAATCGTTCCTTTCCATCGATTCCTTTCAGCAAATTTTTCCATTTCAGATCGCTTCAGCAAACGCATACGCATATTCAGCAAATTTTTTCCACACAGTAAACGCATATTCAGCAAATCGCTTCAGCAAATCGCACAGCAAATCAAGAGCACCGCACATCAAATTGCTTGGTATTGTGAAAAATAAAATCGTTCCATTTTTCAGATCCAGAAGACCAGAAAGAACACCGCGCCGGAGAGTGGGTTTGCTTTGGCAATGACAATGGTATTCTTAAAATACTATTATTGAGTATTGACTCATATTGAGATTCATTTGAGACAACTTGCAGAACAGTACACCGTGGGATATTAATCTATTAACTATTATTATAATATAATACTATTATATTGACTATTAAATAGTTACTACCGTATTTAATATTTATCTGTGTACTTGGCAGTGGATTGAAGTTGAGATCGCGTGACGGTCATCCTCGTTTCTACCACCGCGGGAAAGCAAAATTATCAGGTTTTGTCTTTTCTACTATGCCTCCTAAGATTAGAAAATATGATTCCGGATGTGAGAAGCGTAAGAAAAAGAAAAGAATTGAAGAATTAACTCTTTCTCAAACGGGAGCTCTTGATAAATTTTTAATAAAAGAACAACAAATTCCGATTGAAGTTCCGATTGAAGTTGAGATTAGTGAAAATGTGGTTACAGCTGAAGTTAGTGATGATGTTAATTTGAATGTTGATGATCAGCCGGTTGAAGTTGAGATTCGTGAAAATGTGGTTATTATTGAATACCCCATCGGTTGAACTAGCTGGAGAGGAAAATTTTAGAATCAACTATTTTATTTGCCTTGTTGATCAAGCCATTGTTTCTCTTAATAAGAGATTTGAGCAATACCAAGATTATGAAAGTATTTTCGGTTTCTTGTTTAGTTCTAGCGAGTTACAATCGTTGGACGATGCAGCTTTGAAGTCTTGTTGTAGTCATTTGGAACAGACATTGAAACATAATGAGCAATCTGATATTGTTGGGAATGAATTATTTGTGGAGTTAAAGTTATTGAGAGAAGTGTTGCCAGAAGACAAAAGAAGAGCTATTGATATATTAAGATATTTGAAAGACTTTGATTGCTTTCCCAACACAATTATTGCATATCGAATTTTATTGACTATTCCTGTGACAGTTGCTTCTGCGGAAAGAAGTTTTTCAAAATTGAAGTTGTTGAAGTCTTACTTGCGATCTACCATGTCACAAGAAAGGCTTAATGGATTAGCATTGGTAGCAGTTGAGAATGATCTTTTTGAGACAATACAATATGAAGACTTAATTGACGAATTTGCTTCGAAAAATGCTAGAAGAATGACTCTTTTTAAGTAGCTAGAAGATTGATATTAGTTTAAAATTGTATTCAGATGATATTTATAATTTAAATAACGAAGTTTGGGTTTTGGTGATTTATTTAGTTATAATATAATTAAGGCCCCACTTTTATGATTTGCACAGGGCCTCCAAATTGTATGGGACGGCCCTGTATCATAACATACATAAGATATCATAACATACACCATACATAATGAAATTCAACACTATTTTGTATCTTGACCGACACGTAGATTGGGGAATTTTCTAAAGTCAATAGTCATGTAAAAAAAGTGACATATTTTAGGCTAAAGTGCTCTCGGGGTCCCTTATCTTTATTTAAAGTAACGAATTAGTCCTTTATATTTTTTTTGTCCCAAATAAGTCCTTTATCTTTCAAATTTTTGACACATAAATCATTTTCCGTTAACAGTGCTGATTTATGTGCCAAAAAAAGGATTTATGTGTTAAAAATTTGAAACATAAATAACTGATTTGGGACAGAAAAGGATTTATGTGTCAAAAATTTAAAACATAAAGGACTGATTTGGGACAAAAAAAAGATAAAGGACCAAATCGTTACTTTAAATAAAGATAAGGGATCCCGAGAGCACTTTAGCCTATATTTTATAAGAAAAAAATTACATGTCTATATCAAAAAAGTGACAATCTAATATCTATTTATACAAACAAACCTCTTATGAAATTACTAATTTGGATCTCTTATTAACAAGACACATATCTAATTTAAGGGTAAAAATGTCATTACACTCTTTTTTTTTCTTTTTCTTCTCTTTCTTCTTACACTCTCTTTCTTACTTTTCACTTTTCTCTTACACTCTCTTTCTTCCTTTTTTTCTCTTTCTTCTAACACTATCTTTTCTCCTTTTCACTTTTCTCTTACACTCTCTTTCTTCATTTTTTTTCTTTTTACTTTACTTTTAATTTTTCCATAAATAATTATTCTCTTTCTTTTATCACTTCACTTTAATTTTTTTAACTAAATTTCTAAATTTATACAAACATTACTCTATTCAAATTACCTATAAAAATGTAAATGAGTCGCACTAAAAAACAAAACAAAACTATCACCTTAAAATTTTAATTTTTCTCTCCGAAATCTGTTTACACTCTTATTGATAATCTACTAACACCTCTTATTGATAATCTACTACCTATCTTTTAATATCTATTATAATCAACTAAAGAAATCAATTGAAACTACGAGATAACTGCAATAATATATAAAAATCACGGGATAACTGCACTAATATACAAAAAAACACAAGATTAATATTTGTCATTGATAATTGATATTTTTGAAGACTACTATAAACCTACTATCTAAAAACAATAATATTTAAAGACTATTTAAACTACTGATTAATATTTAAAACAGATATTTCTTATTGATAATCTACGATCTCTCCTTTACTATCTACTACAATATACTAATCAACTAAAATAATCAATTGAAATTACGAAATAACTGCATTGATATATAAAAAAAAACACGGGATAACTCCACTGATATATGAAAAAAAGTCACTGATAATTAAATTTTTTGAAGACTACTACTACAAACCTACTATCTAAAAAATAAGAAGACTTAATGACTATGTAAATTAGTAATTAATATTTAAAACAAATATTTCTTATTGATAATCTAATATCTAACTTTTACTATCTACTAATCAACTAAAATAATCAATCGAAACTACGAGATAACTGCACTGATATATAAAAAACACGGGATAACTGCAGTGATATATAAAAAAACACGAGATTAATATTTACCATTAATAATTATAATTTTTGAAAACTACAATAAATCTACTATCTAAAAAAATAAGAAGGCTTAATGACTATTTAAACTGATTAATATTTAAAACTCACGTGACAATATTTGTCACTAATACCTAATTAAAAAAGGACAAATAATTGTTACTGATATATAAAAAAACATGGGATAGATATTTCTTTTTGATAATCTACTATCTATCTTTTACTATCTACTATAATCTACTAATCAACTCAAATAATCAATTGAAACTACAGGATAACTGCAATGACATATAAAAAACACGGGATAACTGCACTGATATATATATAAAAAAACACAGGATTTAAATTTGTCATTGATAATTAAAAATTTTGAAGACTACTATAAACCTACTATCTAAAAAACAATAATATTTAATGACTATTTCAACTAATTAATATTTAAGAAAAATATTTCTTATTGATAATCTACTATATCTCTCTTTTACTATCTACTATAATCTACTAATCAACTAAAATAATCAATTGAAACTACGAGATAACTGCACTGATATATATAAAACACGGGATAACTGCACTAATATATGGAAAAAAAAACACGATATTAATATTTGTCATTGATAATTAAATTTTTTGAAGACTACTACTACAAACCTACTATCTAAAAAACAAGAAGACTAATTAATATTTGAAACAATTATTTCTTATTGATAATCTACTATCTAACAAGATTACTATCTACTATAATCTATTAATCAACTAAAATAATCAAATGAAACTACCAGATAACTGCACTGATATATAGAAAACAAGGGATAACTGTAGTGATATATAAAAAACACGGGATTAATATTTGCCATTGATAATTATAATTTTTGAAAATTACTATGAACCTACTATCTAATAAAAGAAGAAGACTTAATGACTATTTAAACTGATTAATATTTAAAACACATGGGACAAATATTTGTCACTAATACCAAAAGAAGGACAAATAATTGTTACTGATATAAAAAAAACACGGGATAAATATTTCTTATTAATAATCTACTATCTATCTTTTACTATCTACTATAATCTACTAATCAACTCAAATAATCAATTGAAACTATGAGATAACTGCACTGATACATAAAAAACACGAGATAACTACACTGATATATAAAAAATACGTGTATAACTGCAATGATATATATATACATATATATATGTATATATATATATATATATAAACACGGGATAGCTGCACTAATATATAAAAAAACACGGGTTAACAACACTGATTTATAAAAGAACACTTCACTGATATATAAAAAAACACGGGATAAATGCATCTATTGTTTTTAAATGATACTTTTACATTTTTAGATTTTAATATTTTTCTATTTTTAATTTGAAACTCCATTTTTATCTACTTTAAATTTGTCTCTATTTTCACGGGGTAATGTTCAAACTATTTAAATACTGTCTAAGTTCATTCATAAAAATAACACGACAGCACCCGTGCGTATGCACAGTATCCTACTAGTTATTTAGATGAGCAATGCTATTCAGCCAAATATTTTTAGACAAAAATAGACAAAAGCCACATTACAACATCAATTAACCAAGTTTTTTAAGCAACTAACCAACCTACTTTTTCACAGTTTTCTAGACCATTGACTAAAAACTGTGAAAAAGTAGGTTGGCTAGTGGCTTCAAAAACTTGGTTAATTGATGTTGTAAGATGGTTTTTGTCTATTTTTGTCTCAAAAAAATTGGCCGAATAGCATTTCTCTATTTAGATATTGAAGACACACCTCCATTTGATTGTTACTTGAGGGTCATGCATGGTGCCTACACGTAGGTAAGTTACTATCGACTGGACTCAAATTTGGCGAGGAACTTGCTTACGTAAACGTCTGGGAACCACAAAATGCCCGCTTGTACGTAGTACTTAGTTTTTTTTTTACAAGAGTTGGTTTCTTCCGTTTTTAAATACTTAGATTGCTTTCTTCCCTTTTGTTTTGTCATAATGGACAGTAAAGCTCTCCCTCAAGGTCCAGGGTTCGAATCCAGCATTGGGGGAGAGTTTTACCGCCCATTGTGGTCTTATCCGGCTCGAGAGATTAGTCTCTAAGTTGCGCGCAAAGATGACCGGTTCACACCAAAAAAAATCATAATTGAGATTTTTCCCACTAATCTATACCTCTAAATTAATTAAGAGGATATATCAATTATTTTTCATACTCATGAGATACTTATGTGAATTTACATTGAAAAATAGCGCATCATCAAATGATACCCATATTTATATAATAAATATTATGAGAATTTATAAAACAATGCATATGACAATAAAAAACAATGCTAATGAGTATCCCAAAAGCATTGGTTAGGAATCAATAAAATGATAGTTTGTCTTGAAAGTATCAGTTAAACTTTATTTTTTTGATCAAAACAAACTTGTTTAATTTGATTCCTTAATTAATATCCCAAAATCACTTGTTAGTATTCTCTCTCTTTTTTGTTGTTGTTAGTATTCTCTAAACATAAAAATGGGAAAGAGATAGATATAAATATTTTTGGCTCCGTTCCAAACCTTTCGTAGGGTACTACTACTTACTCCTCCCTCCCTCCCTAAATTCATAAACTTCTTGAGTCATTCATTTGTCCTATCTAGAAGACTACCCTTTAGACATTTTATCCTGCATTAATTAATTTGCTACCAACTTATCAAAAAATAAAATTAATTTGCTTCCATAATATTATTATTTAATTTATATCTTTTTGTCGAAAAATAATAAATGTGGTTCAAGATAAACCCTTCCCAAGAAGATGAATAGCCAATTAAAAATTAATATAGTTTGGAAAAAAAAATACTCCATCCGATCTTGTATATAAGCAAAATTAGTTGATCTTATTTAATTTTTTTAAAAGTAATTAAAAAAGAAATTACATTCCTCAAATTGGCCTTTATAAGAACCTTTTTTATTTTTTCTTTTGGTAACCATGTTATTAGTGCGCAATATTCATCAGTTTTGTCGATAACCCTTTTTATGAGAACTCCTTTGGACAGATCTTCGATCAAAAGATAAAAAATTTCCCTTTTTGCTTAGTGTTGTTGCTTAAATCACAACCGTTCATTGTACCTACCCCCTACGCACCCACGACGAGTTCAGCGTGAGACCATCAGATTCAGATATCATCGTGGCCACAGCTTGCAACTTTCCAAAGCACTAACTTTCTTCAGAAAGAGCCGGGGGACAAAAATACTAAGAAAACGAAACGACACATATTTTTTTGGACTTAGGATCCATTTATTCTTGATTGAGATGGATTTGATATTTTTTTTAGGGTCTTTGACCTCCTCCGTGTCAAAAAAAAATTGGCCCTGAATAATCTGGAGTTCGGTCGAGAGGTAAGTAAAGTCTGACTCCAATTTATTTCATCGTCGGAGATCGAACTCGGATACTAGCCGAGTTCGCCCATTAAAATAGAGTGCATTAATCACTTGCACCCGAGATTGGAGTTAGATAGATTTGATATTGAATAGTTTGTGTCTAATTTAGTTTCTCAATTTTTTTATCATTTATAGGTGTGCAATATTCACCGTAAAGCTTTGTCGGTGACTAATTTATATCATGTGATTCTTTTTTCCCAACTGATTTTTTGTCATACCCCAAGATTCAAACTCGAGACATTGGGGTGGAATCCGAGTTCAGTTACCAGTCAGACCAACTTTTGTTTGGTTTTCAAATTTTTAAACAATTAAGTTTGTTCTTTCACATTAATAATATCAATAATGTTATTCAGCCAAATTTGGAGAGCCAAATACAGCCAAATGTACGAAATACGTACAGAATTCTGCAGAAATATGGTGGTGGGACCTGGTCTGATTTAATTGAAAATAAAAACAATTGTTTAAATATTATTATAAATAAAAACATCACTCCCTTAACTCTCTCATCACTCGCACAACTCTCTCATCAGAAACACAAAACCACGACTCGCACAACGCTCTCATCACTCTCAAGTCTCATCTCTCATCACTTGGAATCCATGGAAACTCTCTTCGATTCTCCAACCCTTAACTGAAGAACTGCGAGCTCCAACCCTTGATGAACGAACTGCGAATCCTAATCATCTCTGCGATTCATTTCTTCTGCAAACTGCCTTCTCTGCAAAATTTCAGTCAGGTAAGTTTCTTTACTATTACTGACTTGTGTAATCTTGATCATTTCTAAACTCGAATGATGTTAGTCAAATGGGTTAACATTCAAATCTGTTTTCATGAGTTATCAAAACCCTAATCGCAAATGGGTTAAGCATATACATGTGGATACTGATGGTGCTATGCATTCTTGGTTCTGTATGCACCTCCTTTTATGTTTTACTTTTTCATTCTAATTGTTATGCCTATCTTGTGTTTGTTTCTTTGCCGAGAAAGGAAATCATAGTGTTCAGAAATTGTTTCATTGGTTTTTGTTTGGTTATGGAAACTATACCTATATACTTGTATTTTTTTAGGGTTTAGACCCCTTTCTTGGATTTGGTTACATGTATGTTTTTTATGATTCATAAAGAAATTAGTCATAAAGAAAATAGTCACGCTTGTAAAAGAATGGGGCATAGAACTAGTACCACCGTGAATCTAAATAATTCTTTGCAATCATACAATACAGCAATCTATAATTATGTATTTGTTACCTCATCTGATTTCATGTATTGTTTGTTTGAAGGTTGTTTCAACAGAAATGAGAGAAGGCGGCGAGGAGGAGAGCAATGGAGAGGAACCGCGAAAGAGAGATATGATTCACGAGGGAGATTGAAGGCGGGCATGGAAGGAGAATAAGATGTAGGTCGCACGTAAGGAGGCGCAGCAATGTTGGCAGTCACCATTGACAGCACCGGGACTCACCTCTGACATGGTGGGTTTAGGCCTCTTGTAAGTTCTTTCTGTTTTGTTTTTGTTATTTTAATTATGAATGTATTTGATGCTTATTTTTTTGAATTTCTTGTTGTTGCTTGAATATGTTGCAATTCACAAATGGTTCTTTTGGTTTCTTTTCTAAGTTTGCCAAATTGTGGTTGCGTAAGAGATTCTTAACAATTACTCATTCTTGTTTTTTAACTTACAGGAACATGGAAAGCATTAGTCCCTATGAAAGGTCCAAAGGTAAGTGCAATGAACATTGCTAAATTGAAGACATTATTAAGGATTTCGGTTTGAAGAATATTGCTAAATTGAAGACAAAATTGGGGAATAAGCAGAAGAAGGGCTTATTGAGATGATTATAATGAGTTGGATCTTTTTGTTTTGTTTTATGTTACGCTAAAACATGATGTAACTATGGGTTATAATGTGAGAAGGGTTTGTGAATGATGTTGTATTTAGTGCAAAGATGGGAGCAAGAGAGGTAGCATAACTTATAAAGGAATGATAATTGAACTTGTTCCTACATAGATGTTGGAGTACTACACTTGGTGCTTGTTGGTTTTGTTTTGTGTCATCGAGGGGCATCCTCATGTACTAACAATACATAGTGACAAAGTTGTGGCGAAAATTGGATCAGTTGTTTTGTTCTTTGATTTTAATTTGTGTGGTAATAGTAAGCAGCTTACAAGAATCTGGAATCCCTTCTTGTGTTGGCAATTATTCAGCTTTGTGACCTATTGTTCAGCCTGTGTTGATTTACACTGTGTATTTTTCATTTGTTATTTCAGGCAAGTGTTGGTGGAGGTAAGCCTAATTCACCTATGGATCATCCGGTGCCAACAATATTTGATATTTTTTAGGATCCTTTAGTATACAATTTTTTAGGCTATTATAACTTTTAACTTGTATATGTTTCTTTTGACAATTGACAATGGAGCATGTCATAAGCATCATGTAATTTTAGACTAATAGTGACTTACCCTATTTTTGTTGAATATGTATTTGATTCATGTTCTGGAGTCAACCAAGAGGTCCAATTAGCAATACCAGGGGCTGCGATTAGCGATGAGATATGGATCAGCCCAATCGATCCAGCCCATATCCACAACATGCAAGCCCATCACGCTTGGAGGGTCCAGATCACCTCCTCTTATCCGACGATCCACAACGAACAGCAATTTCCTATAAATTCCGGTTCGCATAGCCATTCACGAGGTACACACTCTTCCTTTGCATATACACTGTCTTACTCTCATACTGACTTGAGCGTCAGGAGTGGCTTGCAGGTACCCCCCTCCCCCCCGGCGCTCACTGACCTACTGCCACGACAGCAAGGGATCTACCAACAGCAGTCCACCAAAAAGCTGCTCGGTACAGAACATTGGCAACCACAGTGGGAGGCTTCTATCTTTCACACAATCATAACTCAAAATTTTCTCTTGCTACTCCATGACTCCCAGAGGCAGACCCCGGATTCAAAGCATCGTCACTCCGCAACCCCAACGAGAGGGCACTCCCGAAGGCATCGCTGGTTCCATGCCGGACCAAGGCATTCAGGTCTCGGCACCCCAGTCAGCCTCGGTTCAGATCCCTGTCCACCCTGAGGATGGGGCGACCATCCTCCAGCTCTTGGACCTGCTGTGCAACTGCACCCAGACTATGTTGCAGCAAGAAGCAAGAATGGTAGCCATGCCTGAGCAACCCCATCCTCACTGGAACACTCCTTCCCCAAGGAAAAGGAGCTCCAGGCGCCGCAGATATCCACCCAGGGGTCATCGCAATCATCGCTCTCCACCTAGACGGAAGCGAGCTCGCCACTCCCCTCCTCGACGTGGCAGGTACCAAGGATCGGGTCCATCTCCAAGCACCCCTCCAACTTCGCCTGATAGTACATTCTGGCCTGAGGAGTCTCCCTCCACAACCTCATCATTCCAAGCCTCCGATTCTCGCAAGAGGTTGCGGGGCCGAGCCAAGTCCCATAAGAGACATCACCATAGATCTACCTCGAGGAGATCTTCAGCCCGACGCGACCGTCGAGACATGGATCTCGGGGACGGGTCACCTCACAACTCACGATGGACCTCACATCGCCATAGATCTACCTCGAGGAGATCTTCAGCCCGACGTGACCGTCGAGACATGGATCTCGGGGACGGGTCACCTCACAACTCATGATGGACCTCACATCGCCATAGATCTACCTCGAGGAGATCTTCAGCCCGACATGACCGTCGAGACATGGATCTCGGGGACGGGTCACCTCACAACTCACGATGGACCTCACATCGCCATAGATCTACCTCGAGGAGATCTTCAGCCCGACGTGACCGTCGAGACATGGATCTCGGGGGCTGGTCACCTCATAACTCGTGATGGACCTCCAATGAAGGACCCTTCACTAGGAAGATTGACGACTGCCCAATTCTGAGGACCTTAGAGAAACTATCGGCCCTCAAAACGTATGACGGGATTGGGGACCCTAACAGGCATCTGGCCTACTTCTCAGTCATGATGCGTTACCGGGGGCAAAAGAACCCGTCCACTGTAAAATCTTTCGCCTCACTCTCGAGAATTCCGCATTAGAGTGGTTTCAAGAGCTGAGGCCGAACTGCATCTCCTCATGGGGGCAGCTAGCAAGAACGTTCACATCTCGTTTCACTGCCTCCCGGCTAAAGCCCAAGTCTGAAGAAGTACTGAGAGCCGTCAGACAACATAACCACGAGACGCTGAGAGAGTACATTGAGCGCTTCAACAAGGAGGCTTCGTGTGTTAGAGGTCTGGAGGACAAACAAAGGTTGTTCTGAATGATAGACGGGTTGAGAAAGGGAAGCCTATTCCAGATTGATGTAGGTATCAACAAGCCCATGGACTTGGGCGAGTTCCTTCAAAGATCCCAGAAATACATGAATTATGAAGAGGACGAGTTGGCTTACCGCGAGGCAGCCCGGGTAGGGGGCGACGATGAAGACACCCAGGAGGTCCACCAGCGAAAGGTAGCAGGAAGCAGGGACCATGAGGGGCGCTCCCGCAAATTTATAAATCGAACCCCCCTCGTCACATCTCGGGCGCAAATTTTAGCTGAATGCGCTAACACTGAGTTCAAGAGCGTGAAGAGACCAGCACCTTTGGTGCTAAAAGATGGCCAAAACCCCCCGAGGGGATGGTGTCGCTATCATCAATGCGGAGGCCACGACACCAATGGCTGCCAAGCTTTGAAAGACAATATTGAGGAAATGATTCAGAGAGGGAAACGGTCGCAGTACGTAAAAAGGGAGGCGGAATCAAATAGCTCCCGCAAAAAGATCCAGGTTTTCGAGGAAGGGAAAGGCCCCAGACGACGAAGGGGCCAAAAACAACGACAGTACATCTACCGAGAAAGAGGACACCCGAAGATCCAAAGGAAGGCCAGTGGCCATGGTGATTCACGGAAGAAGCCCCCGTGATGATTGGGGGTCTCGCAAGTTAATGAAAAGGAAGTGGAAAAAAATCTGGAGCGTTGCATCAACCTCAGCCCCCAGGAAGGGACATACCCGGCCGCCCTTATCCTTCGACGATAATGATTTGTTGTTTGGAAAACCGAACAAGCACTTCCCGTTGCTCATCACTACCATTATGGCCAACGTTGAGGTAAGGAGAATCCTGGTCGACCAGGGAAGCGCAGTAGACATCATCTTTGAAGACTTGCTGCATGCACTGAACATCACCCCCGACGACCTGAATCCCTACCGAGGGGGAGCTTTAACTGGGTTCAACGGGTCGAAGACTAAACCCTTGGGCCAACTGGAGCTGATGGTCACCTATGGAGACCCTGATAGTAAACCACCTTTGTTCAGAATTGTGAAAACACCCTTCCTAGTCCTACCATGCAAGTCGGTCCACCAATGCATCATTGGGAGACCCACACTGGGCAAGCTAGAGGCAGTCACCTCGATGGTTCATCTGAAGATGAAATTCTATAGTTTAGAGAATAAGATTGTGACCCTTCAGGCGGACCTGGGAGCAACGCGTAGATATTTCTATATGAGCCCTAAAAACAAAAGAGAAACTACTGAGGTGAGAAACTCGGGCGGTGGATCCAGAGAAGAAGCGGAGGTTAAAATGACGCACTGGGATGCCAGAGGTGATCCGGGCGCCAATGAAGAGGCAGCCATCGCCCATGAGGGCGCCTGGTAGGGCGCCAATGAAGAGCAGCCAGCGCCCATGAGGGCGCCTGGCAGGGCGCCAATAAAGAATCAGCCAGCCGTGACTCTAAATAGGAAGCAGAGCATCAGGACCTGAGCCTAGGGCTAGGCCCGGTTGAGAATCTTGTTGTTGAGGCGCGAATGCAAAATGTAAGCTCGATGTGAGTAATTAACAAAGTTCATTTTGCAGTTACAGTTTGCTCACTAAGCATTAACACTTGCCCCAAAGAAAATTCCTTAAGATCAATAAAGAAAAAGGGTCCAAATCCGCAATTAGGGTGCCTAGTATTTCAAACTGACTTAGGTGGTCACAATCCCTTGGATGAGTTCTATCCAAGCCGAGTCTTGGTAAAAGGTGCTGAGGGTATTCTTCATGACAAATTGACCCGGTAGGCGTCGGCAACTCAACTGCCTAAAGCAAGCCAAACTTAGCAACTATCTTGAAAAAATCCCAAGTACAATAAAGGCACTCATGCGAAAGCACCCACAAAGCATGAGACCATGAGGTCTTGGAAAGACGCAAAGATCAAGCAGGCATGAGACCACGAGGTCACGAACACCAAGGATATCCACCTACAAGGGCGTTGTCAGGTCTGCAGACCATAACCTCATCTTTGTTTATCCGATGGAGGCGTGCGAGTATGCGTTGGAAAGCCAAGAAGCAGAGCTACAGTTCTTCAGTTACGCTCAAAACCAAATTCTGATGTTTTGAAGGCCTAAACGGCAAAATACATGCCAGGGCGGGACACCTACCCTCGACCTCCCTCTCATTAAGGTGACCGGGAGGGCGTCTCAAAGGGGTTAGCATACTTCATTGATATAGGAGAAGAGATCACCAAAGGAGCAGGAAAGGGAACCAAACGGGAAAGCTGCTGTGATCAGCTGACGAAATTAGCAGGCCCGACGACGGCACGAGCCGAAAGAGCGACCTCACCTACGAGGGCATCCTAAACGACGACGTCGAGTCAAGACCATCCCTCAAGATAAACTCAACTTGGGGGACAACGGTGGAACCAAGTCAATATCCACCAGAGGCACCACTGGGGATCACCATCGAGGAGATCCCTCGACCAACGCAAGTCAACATCAAACTCTGCCACGAGGTACGAAGAGGCATCGAAGTCGCAACCTCTGACGGGAGTTAAATTCAGACTGAGATCTGAATAAACTCCCCCAGAGTCCCACGAGGTACGAAGCGGCATCGAAGTCGCAACCTCTGACGGAAGTTAAATTCAGACCGAGATCTGAATAAACTCCCTCAGAGTCCCACGAGGTGCGAAGCGGCATCGAAGTCACAACCTCTGAAGGGAGTTAAATTCAGATCGAGATCTGAATAAACTCCCCCAGAGTCCCACGAGGTGCGAAGCGGCATCGAAGTCGCAACCTCTGACGGAAGTTAAATTCAGACCGAGATCTGAATAAACTCCCCCAGAGTCCCACGAGGTGCGAAGCGGCATCGAATATGGTCGCAACCTCTGACAGGAGTTAAAAGTCAGACTGAGTTCTGATGAACTTCCCCCAAGAGTTAACTGTGCCACGAGGCAATAAGAGATTATTCATTCAGATGCACAAGGCGATAACTTGCGCCCGGGGCCATCCGACGCGTGCCTGTTATAATCAAGAGAGTCAAGCCTGACAAAGACCTCGTGATCAAATCAAAGGAGGCTCGACTCTAGAACGGCTTCCGGATATAAACAACAAACGTGGCCAATCACTTTGTCGTAGGCAGCATAAAAGAATCTCCACCACCTCATGCTCAAAAAGCAGATCATCATTAGAAGAGGTAACGACGAAGCCAAGGAAGCCGGCTTCCTCCGAAGGCACGGTATCACTCACCATCTCTCAACCTGCAGGACAGGGGGCAGAACAAGCGGTTACAAGACAGACAGGAAAACTTGCAGACAATCCCCTCCCCTGAGGTTGGGGACTTCAACAAAACAAGACATGCCCGAACACCCCCTCCCCTGAGGTGGGGGACGTCAACAAAACAAGACGTGCTCAAACACAAAAAAAAAGCTAGAAATATAAGATGAAGGACAGCCCAAATCACCTTGGTAGTAATTTAGAAGCAGTAAAACTCGTGGAAATGTCAACGAGGTAATGGTAAGGACAAGAGAAACAATTCCCCTCGGCACCAAGCAAGAAAAGCAGGCTAAGAGACAAGATGAGCAGCAAAAAATAAAGTAAAGTGCCAAGCACACGTCTACACAAGTCGGCACCCAAGAGGGCGCCTGGCAAGGAGGGCTCCCATGAGGACGCCTGCAAGGTACCAACTAGCGCCCATGAGGGCGCCTGGCAGGAGCAGGGGGCGTCGTGGGGGCGCCTGGCAGAAGCAACCAGCGCCCATGAGGGTGCCTGGCAGAAGCAACCAGCACCCATGAGGGCGCCTGGCAGAACCAGGAGGGCGCCCATGAGGGCGCCTGGCAGAAGCAACCAGCGCCCATGAGGGTGCCTGGCAGAAGCAACCAGCGCCCATGAGGGCGCCTGGCAGAAGTAACCAGCGCCCATGAAGGGCGCCTAGCAGGAGCAAGCAGCGCCCAACAGAGGGGCGCCTGGCAGGGGGCAGTCTGAAAGCAAATCCTTCGCAAAGGGGTAGTCAGCACTATGCAGTAAGACACCCACGAGAGCACCGAATCTTGTCTCGCAAAATCTGCTCCACGATAAGCCACCCAGCACACGCAAGCAGGGAACAACACCCAAGGCACCCAGGAGGGCGCCAACTCTCAAAAACAAACAAGCACCCGGGAAGGCACCCACGAGGGCACCAACATCAGGATGTTTTAGCACCTTGGCCCAAGGCGCCCAAGAGGGCACCAACATCAGGGGGCATGGCACAGGGCGCCCAAGAGGGCGCCAATCTCAGAGCATTCTGGCACAAGGCGCCCAAGAGGGCGCCAACCTCAAAGAACTTGGCACAAGGCGACGCCAACATCAGGATACATCACCCTAGCTTGGTGCCGGGCACAAGGATTACACCGAAGGAGGTGTGAGTCACGGTCGGAACAAAGTGATCTCATACGACCCGACAAGACAGACAAAGCATCGCTTAGAAAAAATTTCTCCTTTTTACTCTAGAGAGTGAAAATGACAGCACACGGTTGTTACAAATGCAGTGTCCCGCGTAAAGTCACAGATCCGGCAAACCGATGAAAATCCTTCAAGCCAAGACCATCCTTCGGAATAATCTCGGCTTGGGGGAAACTGTTCTGGAGTCAACCAAGAGGTCCAATTAGCAATACCAGGGGGTGCGATTAGCGATGAGATATGGATCAGCCCAATCGATCCAGCCCATATCCACAACATGCAAGTCCATCACGCTTGGAGGGTCCAGATCACCTCCTTTGATCCGACGATCCACAACGAACAGCAATTTCCTATAAATTCCGGTTCGCATAGCCATTCACGAGGTACACACTCTTCCTTTGCATATACACTGTCTTACTCTCATACTGACTTGAGCGTCGGAGTGGCTTGCAGGTACCCCCCCGGGCGCTCACTGGCCTATTGCCACGACAGCAAGGGATCTACCAACAGCAGTCCACCAAAAAGCTGCTCGGTACAGAACAATTCATATTTTCTCCATGTTTCATTGCCATCACCTTTTATGCCTGCAGAGTACTTGTAGATGACTTCAATCCAATTATAAAGGAGCTCGGTAAGAAGAAAGATGAGGTTGTAATTATATGTGACGATGAAGAAACATGTACTTATATGGAAAAAAAGTTTGGTTTGCACATCTAGAAATTTGTAATAATAATCGATATTTTAGATCTTGTACTAAATTGTAAACAAAAGAGTCATTGTATTCTTGCGTTGAATTGTAATTATTCAGCTATGCAATTCAACAGTTAAACTATTTTGAGTTAACAGGAAAAGTTATTGTACTCCTGTATTCAGTTGTCTCTTTACTTCATTAATAATGTGTTAGGACTCCATAAATAGTAAATGTTTAAGGGAGGGAAATGGAAACACATTCACTACTAGAAAAATCAAAATTAGAGAGGGAGCAAATCCGTCACTAAACCATCAAAAATCCGTCACTAACGATTTTAGCGACGGAATTTGTGACGAACCCAGATTCGTAACTAGTTTTGGCGTCACTAATAGCGACAGAAAATTCCCTCACAAACATATGAAATCCGTCACTAACAAATAGTTCGAAATTGAAGATGAAAAGTGTATTTCCGTCGCTATTTATGAGGAATAAAACTCGTCGCTAATAGAGAAGGACTAAATTCGTCGCTAATAGAGAGGGAGACTAAATCTCTCTCTATTAGTGAGGGAGTTTATCCATCTAATATTCATTTTTAATTAGGGACTAATTAGAATTTAATATAAGAGCATATTTGTTATAGATTTTATACACTCTTTAAAATATAACATTCTACTAAATCTAAGAATAAAAATTAGAATTTTTTTGAATAGCACACAAATATCTTAAATAATTAACAAGGTTTATAAATATAATCCATACAAAGCATAAGTAATGTTAATCCATAAAAAAAAACCGGTATATGTTGATAAACCTAGTATTTTACAAACCATAGTTTATTTTCAAATTTAATGTGGCTAAAAATGTAGATAATACAATGTTTGTAACAACCATCCTATAAACGTGATTTTGCTGACTTCAACATTTCAAAGACTTATTGTGCTTCTATATTAGGATCTTCTATGATTGTGCCTTCTTCATCATGACCCCCACGCTCAAAATAATTGCCAATTCTTGGTCCTTCAATCACGGACATTCAGTAAAAGGGACAAAAATAATTTATCAAAAGAGGACATTAACAAGCAATTAACTTTATTGACATAGAGATTTCAAGATATTCAAACAAATAGAAAAACAATAAACTACAAATAAAATGGCAATAAAGAATAATAATATCAATAATATATAGTACAAATGTAAAATAGTAACATTGAAATGAAACTGTGAAAAGCCATATCACTATAAAGATTTTGGACTTTCTCAATGGATAAACATCTCTCACTCACATCAAATTGTATAAAATTTAAATAAGTAAACCCTTGATATAACAACAAACAAAATTAAACACTGTCATATAAGATCACAAAATAATATAACTTGCTCTAATAAAATTGTGTGGCATAGAGGGGATATATGTTACAAGTCAACAACTGGTCAAAACAATTAGTGCTAGTTCATTTTTCATCAAACAAATCATACTCACAAGGTTTGACCGCACAGATGCATATGTATCTAAGAGTGCAACTTCTTCGGCACTTAGCATATCCTGAAAAAAGTATAAGAGGGGAAAACCAATTGAACATAACTACCCATTTTGCAACTACTCATAACTGGAGAAACACACTCTAACTAAACATGCTTAACTATCTCCCATTTACAATTCGACTTAATCTATGTGAAATGCTTCCGCATAAAATTTACCTCCGCAATGGTACGCAGAAACTGGTTTTTTCCAACAAACTGAACAAAGAAAACAAAGAAAGGTGAATAAAAAGCGAACCTTTTTGTTAAAAGTTCAAAACCCACAATTAAACTCCAAGCTTACTGCTATATTCTTAGCCAAACAGAGGCCCTGCTAGAAGCAAAAGAGAAAGAGTTTCTCAAAGACAAAGAAACTTCTAAAGGCATGACCAAGGACTAATCATGAATTTGAAGCACCTAAGATCTGTACAAAGAGAAATAGAGTGAGCTGCACAAATACACATTAGGATCTAATTGTATAGTGTTTAAGATATAATTGTAAAGTCGAGTAATGTATTAAGTGATAGTGATTGTAATCAATTCAATCACTACCAGAATTTTGGCTATTTCCGGCGGGCAATTTCCGGCGGATTTAGTCCGCCGGTAAATTACCGACGGATTTTGGCATGTTACCGGCGGCCTGGATCCCCCAGTAGATTACCGGCGGATTTTACAAGGTTACTGGCGGATTTTATTTCGACTGTTAAATTACCGGCGAACAAAATTTACGCGAAATTTTTTTAAAAAAAATCCGCCGATAATTGCATTTACCGGCGGATATATTCGACGATATTAAAAAAAATTAAAATAAATCCGCCGGTAATAGTCGTCCAAATAATCCGCCGGTACGCTCTATTTCCGACGGATAAAATTTAAATTTTAAAATTTAAATATCCGCCGGTAAGTATCAAATTCGCCGGTAATTTAAATTTATCCGCCGGTAACGGAAAGACCGGTTGGAAAATCCGCCGGTAAGCAGAAATCCGCCGGTGTTGGCCATTTCCGGCGGATTGTGAAAAATAGCCGTTGGCGCCCATTCCCCTATATATTCGAACCCCTCCTCACTCACTCTTCACTCTCTACTCCGAAATCTTCACTCTTTTCTCCTAAATCTCACTATTTTCTCCTAAATCTCTCACTATTTTCTTCTCAATATCTCTCGATCCACTCTTTTCGAAGTCTGTTTTGTTCTTAAGTTTTGTTTAAGGTATGTTTTTTAACTAAATTTTGATTGTTTTAGTTAATATTTAATTTTTAAATATGTGTTGTCTAATATTGTTTTTGTTATTATTTGTTTTGCAGTTGATTGGAGTTGCCACTTTGGAGTTGCCACTTTGGAGTTGTTAGTTTGGAGTTTAATCACTGCATTACTGGTTAGTTAACAAATTTATTCGTTATTAAATGTATTTGTTGGTGTTATTATAAATTATAAGTTTTTTACAAAAATAAAATAAATTTTATTTATTCTGTAATAATTAAATTATGTTTACACTATTTGTATAATAATAATTATCTCAAAATTTTGAGATTTTTAAAATACGAATTATTTTATTTATTAGTTAAAAACCGAAAAATTATTAGTTATTTTGTAGTAAAATAAAATACAAATTATTTTAATGTTATTTGATGTTATTAGCCGAAATTTTTCATGAAAATAAGATAAATTTTATTCATGGAAATTATTGATGTTATAGAAATTATTCAAAAATAAAATAAATTAAATTGTAATAATTGTTTGTTATTTGCATTTTTTGTAAAAAAATAAATTTTTTAGTAAAATAAAATGTTACTAAAAATATATTATCATTTATATATATATTTGGTCAAATATAAAATATCCATACTAATGTGTATTATTCTAATACACGTAATATATGGTGTGTTGTGTATGTTATATTTAAGGAACGTACCCAAAAAAAGGATCGTAGTTGGATGTACCAACAGCAATGCCAGCTGGGTCTCACCAACATCTGGTGAAGACCCACGTTTAAGATTCGGTTATTTTCTCAACCGTTGCATAGAAAAAGAAGACTCACCTCCACCTCACTGTCTTCCACCCCATTTTCCCATCTTCTCTGAAACTTGTAAAAACATGCCAATAGAAGTAAGATACAAGGGGTGGCGAGCACCACCAGACGAATGGAAAACATGGGTCCAAAAATTACAACCCAGGTAAGTGACATTTCCGGCGGATTCTGCCTTTTGACCGTTTGACTTCGTTTCTTCTATATAAATCTCTTCTCCAAATGTTGTGTTTGATATGTTCGGTTGCAGGTATGATCCAATTCGTTACCCTCATTGAACGAAATGCTGGGAGGATTTCCATTCCAAATGAGATTTGGAGACTAGAGTTGTCTGGTGACTTTTATTTTGTTTTGGAAGTTGGCCCTTGTATTCGTGGTCTCAACAACAGGCGCTTTGGCAACATCCTTACTGATACTATCATACCGGGAGCTTCAAGGTTGCCAGGATTATGCCGGCGGTTGCCTCTGATTGTAGTGGGAGTGACAGTAATACTGCGAGTGATGCTGGATTCGGCTCTATTGTTACTCAGTTGTAGTTTTTTATGGTTATTTTGTTTATCAATAATTGTAATTGAACGTCATTGATTTAGTAATGAATAAAGCGTTATTCAATTCTCGTTTAATTAACATTTATATTATAAATTTAATTTAATTTTTATTTATTGAACAATAGATTTTTTAATTAACGAATAATAATAATACTATTTTTTATATAAACGAATTAAAAACTGTTTTAATATGAATTAAAAAAATATTTTAATTAACAAATAATAATAAAATTATTTTTCTAAAATAAATGAATTTAAAACGTTTTTTTTAATATAATAAAAGTAAATACTGGCGGATATGATATATTACCGGCGGAATTTGAATTTAAACGGCAATAGTTTACCGGCGGATTTGTGGCAGTTACCGGCGGATATTCCGCGGGTAGTTTCCGGCGGATTTTCCGAGAATCAGCCGGAACCTACCGGCGGATTATCCGCCGGTAACCGTTACCTGCGAGTGAATTACCGGCGCCTTTCCGGCGGAAAAAATCCGCCGGTAATGCCCAATTTCCGGTGGAGTTTTGTCATTACCGGCGGATTTTGGCCGCCGGTAATCGCAGAAATTCTTGTAGTGGACAGCGTATTCACACAGGACGTCAGATAAGGGCATTCTGAACCCTGATATGAAGGAAAGTAGCATTGGGTTTAGCTCATGTCCTTTCATTTGAGTAGCCAAGACCTTTAACCAAGATGTCTACGCAATTCACCAATATTTATATAACAATAACCAACCCACGTTAGTCTAAAAGCATTAGGGAATATGACTGTGTATTCATTCGGACATCAGATAAGGGCATTCTAAAAGCCTCATGTTGTTTCATGGTGAATGGCACAAGGTAAAACTGTAAAAAACAGGTTGGTTATTTCTAAATAAAACATGGTTAATTGTGTGGCTGAGGTGGTCAATTGATTCACACTGACAAATTAGACTTTTATTTGACCATCCTATGCCTTGTGCTTCCATTTAAGGGTCCTATGACGCTCATATAGTTCCCTAGTGTTGTTTCGTGGTGAATAGCACAAGGTAAAAGTGTGGAAAAACAGCTTGGTTATTTCTCAGAAAAAGATGGTTAATTGTGTGGGTGACGTGGTCAATTGATTCAAACTGATAAATTAGCCTTTATTTGACCACCCTATGCCTTGTGCTTCCGTTTAAGGGTCCTATGGCACTCATATAGTGCCTTAGTGTTGTTTCATGGTGAATGGCACAAGCAAACATAGATAAACATGGGTTGGTCATTTGATAGAAAAAGATGGTTAATTGCATATGTGAGGTGGTCAACTGATTCAAAGTGACAATTTAGGCTTTTATTTGATTACCCTATGCCTTGTGCTTACGTTTAAGGGTCCTATGGCACTCATATAGTGCCCTCATGTTGTTTCATGGTGGATGGCACAAGGTAAAAGTGAAAAAAAACAG
The DNA here is from genome assembly GCA_039519185.1 of Astragalus membranaceus. Taxonomy (NCBI): domain Eukaryota; kingdom Viridiplantae; phylum Streptophyta; class Magnoliopsida; order Fabales; family Fabaceae; genus Astragalus; species Astragalus membranaceus. The sequence goes on along the minus strand of CM076846.1, from coordinate 135,272,953 downwards.
GTTGGTCATTTCTCAAAAAAAGATTGTTAATTGCGTGGGTGAAGTGGTTGACTTGTTCAAACTGACAAATTAGGCTTCTATTACCAAGCTATATGAGTTCCCAATGACCCTTAAATGGAAGCACAAAGGCATAGAGAGGTCAAATGTCCTGTAATTTGTCATTTCGATTCAATTAACCAATTGAGAAGCACAATTAACGAAAATAATGAATTTCATTAAATTTGGGTCCAAAATAATACAATTTTATTAAGTTACATGGCTGAACTGCAATCCAACCACAATTTAACATAAATTGTATCTTAATTCAACAGCTACCAAAAAAAATTAACAACACAACAGAACCTAATCATCAACTTAACAATTTAATAGACACATTGATGAACTTAACAAATTAGTCTGGTCAACAACTTAACAACTAAAACTTCCATAACCAATCATTATCTAAACTAGTTTAAATACATTGATGAATTCATTGTCATATACAGTTACAACTTGCAGCACTGTTGCTTCGAGCATAAACTAGTTGTCATGCATCTATGATGAATTCTTTGCACAACAAAACTTTCACTCCAGCATTTCTTATTGCCTCGAAATTTTCAAAGCTTCCCTGGACAAGAAAACATAGATCAAGTTGGAGTAGTTATTATTTAGCTGCAATATCACTTAGTAATCAACCAACTAAATATTATCATCTAACTGTTCTCACTTAGCGGATACATCCCTTCAGCTACTCACTCCAAACATGCCAAAGGGCAGGCAGAACGACAAACCTCTAATCCTGAAAAGTAAGCAAAATAGGATTCATACTATAGACAACTTCGGAGTAAGTCTTGAAATCTTTCCCAAGCTTCATGCAAAGATTCTTGCTCGAGTTGAGCAAAGCTGATTATTGCACCTCGGATCTTAGTAGTCTTACCTGGAGGAAAATATTTGGTCAAGAATTTTTGCTTCAGTTGATCCCAAGTGGTAATGGACTCAGCAGGTTGAGAGTCTAGCCAAGCAGATGCCTTGTCAGCCAATGACCATGGAAACAATCTCACTCTAATGGCATCAGGAGTGACACCATTACAAATTACTGAGTCTGCCACCCTTAAGAAGTTTCTAAGATGGGTGTGCGGGTCTTCTGTTGGGGCACCTCTGAACATAATTGAATTCTGAACCATTTGAATCAAGCTGGGTTTCAGCTCAAAGTTAGTAGCTTGCACAGGTGGATTGACTATGCTTGTAGTGATATTCGCTGTGGGAGTAAAGTAGTCTCGAAGAGTTCTTCTCGGATTGACAGCCATCACTCTTGTCTCTTTTCTTATCCTTCGAGCAGTTCTTTCAATTTCTGGATCAAAAACCAAAATAGGCTCCTGAGCTTGAATTAAAGCCTCTTCATTCAAATGCAAAATATGCTTTCTTGCATCCCCTTCCTCTTTGCCTGTGATTATTTCTGCAGATTTGACAGATACCATGGAGGATAAGCTTTTGAGGGTATTAAGGGCCAACAAAGAAGCCTTTGGATGGTCTATTGATGATATAAAAGGCATTAGTCCCTCAATTTGCACCCACAAGATCTACATGGAGAATGATTACCAACCCCAGGCACTACCTCAACGCCGCCTCAATCCTAACATGAAAGAGGTGGTTAAAAAGGAAGTGATTAAGCTTCTTGATGTAGGTATCATCTATCCTATCTCTGATAGTAAGTGGGTAAGCCCTGTTCAATGTGTTCCTAAAAAGGGAGGTACTACTGTGATGGAGAATGATAAAAATGAATTTATTGCAGTTAGGAAAACTACCGGGTGGCGTATGTGCATTGATTATAGAAAACTAAATGATGCCACCCGAAAAGATCACTTCCCTCTTCCCTTTATTGATCAATTGTTTGAGAGAGTGGAAGGTCATGATTATTGTTGTTGTTTGGATGGATATTCCGGTTATTTGCAAATACCAGTGGCTTCTGAAGATCAAGAAAAAACTACTTTTACTTGCCCATATGGAACATTTGCATATAAAAGGATGTCATTCGGTTTATGTAATGCCCCTGCCACTTTCCAAAGATGCATGATGGCTATCTTCTCTGACTTGGTTGAAAAATGCATTGAGATATTCATGTATGATTTTACCGTCTTTGGATCCTCTTATGAGGGTTGTTTACATAACTTGAATTCAGTGTTGCAGAGATGCAGGGATACCAATTTAGTGCTCAATTGGGAGAAGTGCCAATTTATGGTACAAGATTGCATTATTCTGGGACATAAGGTGTCCACTAGAGGCATTGATGTTGATCCTGCAAAGGTCGAGGTAATTGCAAAGTTACCCCCACCCAATTCTGTTAAGGGGGTCCGTAGTTTTCTAGGCCATGTTGGCTTCTATAGGTGGTTTGTTAAAGACTTCTCAAAAATTGCAAAGCCTATGACTGACCTCTTGGTTAAGGAGGCCACTTTTGATTTTTCTGACACTTGTTTGAAGGCTTTTAATTGTTTAAAGGAAAAATTAATTAGTGCCCCTGTTGTTGTTGCCCCCGATTGGTCGCTTCCCTTTGAAATTATGTGTGATGCTAGCGATACTGCTGTGGGGGCTGTTTTGAGGCAAAGAAAGAATAAGGTATTTTATACCATTTACTATGCTAGTCGTACTCTTGATGATGCTCAAAGAAATTACACTACCACAGAGAAAGATTTACTAGCTGTAGTATTTGCGTTTGACAAGTTTCGTCATTACCTTGTTCTTTCTAAAGTTATTGTTTACACTGACCATGCTGCCATTAGATATTTTCTTGGAAAACAGGATGCTAAACCCAGGTTAGTCAGGTGGATTTTGTTGCTACAAGAGTTTGACTTGGAGATTAGAGACAAGAAAGGCTCAGAGAACTTTGTAGCTGGCCACCTCTCAAGGCTTGAGCATAGTGTGATGCATGCCTCAAATGATGGGGAGATCAAGGAGGTTTTCCCTGATGAGAGACTTTTAGCTATTTCTACTATTCCTTGGTTTGCAGACATTGTCAACTACTTGGTGGGTAAGGTTGTTCCCCCTGGCTTTTCTTTTCAGCAAAGGAAGAAATTAATTTCTGAAGCTAGACACTACTTGTGGGATGACCCTTACCTGTTTAAAGTATGTGGAGACAAGGTTATTAGGCGTTGTGTGCCTATGGATGATGTAACTTCTATCCTTGAGCATTGTCACTCTAGAGAGGTAGGTGGCCACTTTGGCCCAAATAGAACTGCATATAAAGTTTTACAATGTGGTTTTTATTGGCCTACTGTATTTAAAGATGCTCATGAATTTGTGAAAGCTTGTGATAGTTGTCAAAGGAATGGCAATATTTCTAGGCGTCAAGAGATGCCTTTAAACAACATTTTGGTTTGTGAGATATTTGATGTATGGGGTATTGACTTTATGGGGCCCTTCCCTAAATCTTTTTCAAATCAATATATTCTTGTTGTTGTAGATTATGTGTCTAAGTGGGTGGAAGCTGTAGCCTTACCCACTAATGATGCTCGGGTGGTGGTGAAATTTTTAAAGAAAAACATTTTCTCCAGATTTGGCACTCCCCGAGCCATTATTAGCGATGGTGGCACTCAATTTTGTAATAAACAATTTGAAAATCTTTTGAGCAAATATGGTGTCACTCATAAGGTAGCAACTCCTTACCACCCACAAACTAGTGGGCAAGTTGAAATTTCAAATAGAGAGCTGAAAAGGATTTTAGAGAAGACAGTTAGTGCATCAAGAAAAGATTGGTCTTTGAAACTTGATGATGCACTATGGGCCTATAGAACTGCTTTTAAAACCCCCATTGGGATGTCTCCTTACCGTCTTGTTTTTGGAAAATCATGTCATTTGCCTGTTGAATTAGAGCATAAAGCACTTTGGGCTTTAAAATTTCTAAACTTTGATGCTCAGCTTACAGGTGAAAATAGGTTGCTGCAGCTCGATGAATTGGATGAGCTTCGTCTGGGAGCTTATGAGAATGCCATGTTATATAAGGAGCGGACTAAAAAGTGGCATGACAAGCGCATCCAGCAGCGTGAATTCCATGTAGGTGAGAAAGTTTTAATTTATAACTCACGTTTGCGTCTTTTTCTAGGAAAGTTGCGCTCAATGTGGTATGGCCCATACACTGTTACTCAAGTTTTTCCTTATAGAGTGCTTGAGGTATCTCATGAAGATGGTACCACTTTTAAGGTCAATGGGCAGCGTGTGAAGCATTTTGAGGAAGGGCTGAGTCAAGTGAGCTATGTCACTACCCTCAAGGATTGACTCTAGCACCGTCAGGCTCCGGACGTTAACAAGCACTTTGCAGGAGGCAACCTGTGTTTTATTTTCTCTCATTTTTGTTTTGTTTTGTTTTTAGGGGTAAGCTCGGACTACAAGCTCTCTCAGGGAAGTCACTATTACTCTCTCTCTCTCTCTCTCTCTCTCATTTATTTTAGTTTCTATTTGAGCATTTTGCATTGAGGACCATGCTTCATGCTAGTGTGGGGGAGGAGAGTTTATTTTTTATCACTTGAGCTCTATTAATGCACTTACCCACCATATATGTTGGTAGCATTTTTTCTGGCTTGTTTTGAATTACTTATGCTTCAAGCTGAAATTTTTTTTAGAGATTTTGCCTTTAAGGGATCCCATAATTAATTTACTTGACAAACTTGTGCTTAATTGTAACTGTGAGGTTTTCCTTAGGAAGCTGATAATTAGCATTGTGCCTGTTGAGTACTTTTTGTGAACTAGCTTCTAAATGTGAGATTTGAGCCTTCATAAGGGGATTGATACTAAATCATAAATTTTTACCCCTTTTCTTTCTATGAGGGTGTTTCCCAATTTGTTACATTCTAGAATTTGTCTTTTGACCATTTCAAGGCGAAAATTGATTTGCATCATGTAAAAAGCCTTGGGGAATTTAGGTATTTTTTTGGCCCCTAGAGTTGTTTATTGAATTTATCCCTTAGTTGCCCCCTTTGAGCTTAATTGTTATTTTTTTTTCTTTGGTACCCAGATATAATTTTTCCTTTTTGTTTGTGGTAACCATTTGGAATTAAATGTGGAGCAACTATTGAAAATTACAATTTTGTCCTATATTTTTAGTTCTCTATATTGTTAGGACTAAAATTATGTCCTATACTTTAGTTGTCTATCTTGTCAGGAAAAAAAAGAGAGAGTGAATCACATGTTTACAAGAATATTCTCCTACAAAGGAAACAAAATATGAGTTTTCATGTACTTACCTTTTCCTCCAAAAAAAAAATGAAAATGAAAAAAAAAAAGGAAAGCAAGAAGGAGGAAAAGGCACATCAAAAGAATGAAAGAGCCAAAGGGCAAATCCAAAAAAAAAAGAGTCTACTCAAGAGCAAAAAGCAAATAAAAAAGAGTCGACTCAATAGAAAAAGAAGAGTGAAGAATGGAAGTGAAATTAATTTGGAGTTTGGACAAAAGTTGTAAAATCGATAGGAGCTCCATATTTGGTTTCAAAGTTTACTATTTGTTTCTTGTTTTTTTTTAGCCATTTGATTATCCATTCCTTCTTATTTCCTACCATGCATGAATTCACCCTAGCCCCATTACAATCCATGAAACCCCATCTTTTGCATACATGTGAACTATTTAGTGGAGATTTGGTCAAATTACAAACATATGGTAATGTGCATTTTGATGAAACTTGAGTGTATATTTTCCCTAGTCCCTAAACACTTAGAGAGATTGTGAGCGAGTGCCTTTGTTCACAGAAATGTATTCTTCAGGGACATGAGCCTCTAATTGAGCAACCTTTTGACACCTCATTTGTGCTATTTTGTCTATTGTCTGTCATTGTGCTTCTAATTTTGGGTCCCTTGTTTGGATGTCTCTATTAGTTGTTTGAGAAATTTTAGTGAGCTAGAAAATTTACTTGAGGACAAGTAAAAGTTTAGTGTGGGGGAGTTGATAAACTCTATTTTAGTGCATTTTTTAGAGATGTTTTTAAGTCATTTTTAGAGCAATTATTAACAATAATATAAATTACTAATTTGTTTTGCTCTATTTTGTAGAAAAGTAGAAATGGACTAAGGGAGTATTAGTTTAACTTATTGAGAGCATCTCATGATTTTAATTGGCACAGGGCCATTTTGGAACCAAAAAAAGGAGCGCTGATTTAAATCAATGAGGATCAGCCCATTAATTGGATTGCCAACAGAAGAAGCCCATTTTTTATGTGAGCACTTGTCAATAGGAAAGCATTGACCCACTACAATTCAAGGAGAATGAAACACAACCCTAGGTGAGGAAAATAATAGTGGAGGCGGCATCACAGGAAGAAAACTTTTTACGCAAGGAACTTGAAGAGAATTAATAAAAGAGTGTCGCACACACAACACCTGGGGGGAGTTTCACAATTGAATTCAAAGGAAAATAAAAGGCCGCACATTCACAATTAGAAGGAACAGAAACCACGCACAGCAACGCTAGCGCCGGCTCGGAGAGACGGAGTTTTGGGTACCCGTTGTTGACACTGAGAGAACTCTGGAGCAGAAAAAGGAGACCAAATTTTCAGGATCAGAAATTTCTCTATTCCGGGTTATTTTTATCTCTGTAATTTATGACTCCTAATTTTATTTTACTGTTCTCGAACGCCATGGATAGCTAAATCCTCTTCTAGGGTCTTAGGTGGAGCTTGCAATTTTAGGGACCTTTTTATGTTCTAATTTCTGGTTTGAATTCCTACTTTTATTTCAATTGATATTATCTTATTGCTTTTATCACCTAATTAGGATTGACAACCCTTTGCATGTCCATAATCAATTAGTTGATCAGCGACCTGTACTGTAATTAGTTGGTGGACCTATAGGATAATTGGGGCTAAAGGAGAAGAATCACATCTAGAGAACGACGGTTTCAAATTTCTAATCCAAGCGCCATTGGATGAGATAGTAGGGGTTTCTTCTAGTTTAACCAATGTTCTGGGTTCGAATTCAGCATTGGGCATGCAACAATGTTAAATCTCTTGAGGTTGAGCTTTGTTGCCCATTGTGGTCCTACCCGGTTCGAGGGATTAGTCTCTGCAGTTGCGCGCAGATGATACCCAATTTATTAAAAAAAAAAGTTTCAAATTTCTAACGCCCTCCCAATGAACCAATACCAAGTCACTGACACAACACGATTAAATTAGATTGTACCATTTGCCACTAAATTCCTTAAAAATAACATCATTCTAAGCTTCCCAATGACCCAAGTAGTTCCCAGCCAAATTAAATACCTCACATTCCTCTTATTACTCACAGTCACATGTCTACAAACTGTAAGAAATTACATAATGGGTCAACATGGGGCACTTCACTCACCTCCAACCAAGTAGAGACAAGATACCAAAGTTCAGAAGACAACTTGCAGTTAAAGAAAATAGGCTAAATTGCTGTTTTAGCCATTTATCTTTGGAGTTGCTGTCACTTTGGCCATTTATCTTTTTTTTTTTCTCGTTTTAGTCCTTCATGTTTTTTTGTGTGTCATTTTGGTCCCTGCCATTAGTTTTTTCTAACAGACGTCACGCTGACAGTTAACTGCTGACGTGGCGTCCTAATTGTCAAATCTGACGTGTCTTCATTAAATGACATGGCCAATGAGGGACCAAATTGAAACAAATTAAAAACATAGGGGACCAAATTGACACACACAAAACATAATCAATCACTATTCATCTTCTTCCTCCATCTTCATCTCTTCTTCTCCGGCGAACCACCACCACCAGAAGCGGCGGAGATGACCTCCGGCACGGTGGTCGCCAGTGGAACCGGTGGAAGGTACTCCAATGACAAAAAAAATTAGGGCTTTTTGAGAGGATGACGCGTCGATTTTGAATATCAAACTCGTTTTTTGATTGAAGGTCCATGGAAACACAGATCTGTCAAAAACGAAAAGGAACGAATTGCAATAAAGGAACGAAGGAACGAAAATGAACGAATTGGTGGAGAGATTGCAACAAAGGAACGAAAATGGAAAAGAGCGAATTGCAACAAAGGAACGAAAACGAAAAGGAACGAATTGCAACACAGATCTGAAACTTATTCTTCCAGATCTGTTTCTTTGGTGGAGAGATGCGCAGACAGAAGGAGAGGAAAAGAAGAAAAAATGTGAGAGGGAGAGTGAGAGAGATGCGACGGTGATGGTGAGATGGTGGTCGTTTGGGGTTTTGGGGGTGGTCGCCGTTTGGTAGGAGGGTGGTGACGGTAGTGATGTGAGGGATTACGGTGGTGCTAGTGAAGAAGAAGAAGAAAGATTTATTTTTATTTTATTTTGATGTTTTTAAGTTTTTGTGTCAGTTTGGACCCCTATGTTTTTAATTTGTTTCAATTTGGTCCCTCAAAGACACGTCAGATTGGACAATTTGGACGCCACGTCAGCAGTTAACTCCCAGCGTGGCATCCGTTAGAAAAATCTAACGGTAGGGGCCAAAATGATACACAAAAAAAACCTGAGGGTCTAAAACGTGAAAATAAAAAGATAAAGGGTCAAAGTGACAGTAATTCCAAAGATAAAGGGCCAAAACAACAATTTAGCCAAGAAAATATGACTTATGGACTCATCATCACTGAAGCAAAAAGGAAGCAGAATTATGGGCGGGTTTTAACAAAAATGCGGTGCACCAGTTGGTCTTCCAGAAGCTAACCTGTCTATGAGAAGCCTCCATCCAAATACATGGATTTTGAAGGAACACTACTAGCCCAGAGACTCCTTGCAGCCTTCGCAAAATTATCAGCAGGGGAAGAAAAACATACCTCCGGCATCAGTTTGTAGCAAGACTTCACAGTGAATAGTAACCTTGGCCCCTGCATCCAACACCACCTGTCAAACACTCCTTGATTGGGACTGAAGCCTTCAACGACCTTATCAAGCGCTGCAGCCATCTCAACGTCACATCCTCGTTGTTCTCGTTGCCACAACCATTTCCAAATCCATGATCTCTGTTGCCATAAGGAGCAATTTCTGAGATTACTCGAGCCAAATTTGTCCTAATGAAAGATCCATTGTCCAAGATCATCATAGCAAGCTCTAAGGAGGTCGTACCAAATCGCTTCTGTATCATTAGTGAATCGTCACTTTTGCTTGGCAAATAAAGAACAGTTGAAGAGTTCTAAGTTCTTTAACCCCAACCCTCCACACCTTTTTAGTTGACATACGCATCACATTTCACCCAAGAAGCCGAATTCCCCTCAATACCAATTGCCCAAAGGAAACTTTTTGAATTTTGGCGAGTTCAAAAAGGACCTTCTTGGATACTTTGTAGAAAGAGAAGAAATATAGCGGAAGAGAGGATATCACCAAATTGATCAGTGTTACCCTTCCTCCAATGGAGAGGAGCCTTCCTTTCCACAAAGCAAGCCTCGCATGTAATTTGTCAATAATCGGTTTTCTAGGTAAATTCCCTCCTTGGGTTTGCTCCAACTGGAAAGCCAATAAATTTAAACGGCAAAGAACCAATGTTATAGGACAAGAATTAGGATGCTGCTAGCAGGAAGTGCCCATCTAGATTAATTCCAAAAATTTTGCTTTTAGCAAAATTCAACCGGAGCCCCGAGACCAGCTTAAAGCCTCTAAGGACTGCCTAGATGCTCCACAGGTTTTCCCAAGAGTTTTCACCTATCGGGATGGTATCATCGTAACTTTTCACCATATCATTAACCTGAAACGGTTTATACAACCCTTGCCTTACTGCATTTTCCCAGAGTCCAGCAATCCCTTCAGCAGCAGCAAGGAAAAGGAAGGGAGAGAGAGGGCCGCCCTGCCTCAACCCTCTCTTAACTTGAAACTCTACTGTTGGACTTTCATTCACCAAAACCGAGACATTGCCTGTACAGATACAAGAGCGCGTCCCAGCTCTGCCAATTAGCACAGAATGCCAACCTGTCAAGCATATAATTCAGATAATTCCAGCTGACAGAGTCATAAGCTTTTTCAAAGTCCACTTTCAGCAATACACACTTGTCGTTCCTATGCTTGGCCAAATTAACTAGCTCGTTGATAGCAACCACACCATCTAGTATTTTCCTTTTAGGTAAAAAAGCACTCTGTGTTTTTGATATGACACTTCTCTAAACCTCGTTCATTCGTCCTGCTAATAGCTTCGAAAGGATCTTAAAAAGGCTAGCGGTCAAGGAAATTGGGCGATATTAATTCCGATAGCAATTGAGGATTATCCCTTTTGGGTACAAGAGTGAGGAAGGAGGAGGTAATAGCCCTTGGTAACACAACATTCTCATGGAATTCTGAGAGAAAATTAACTATGCCATTTTCAACCATCTCCTAGTAGGATATGAAGAAAGGAAAGTTGAAGCCAGCAGGTCTCAGGCTCTTATTCCCATCACAACTCCAAACAGCTTTTTTGATTTCTCATTGAGACGGGTTTTATTAGCATCTCATTATCTCACAAGTTCAATGAGGCAAAAAGGACACCATCTAGAGCAGGTCGGTCAATGGTTTCTTCTTTAAAAATAATTTCACAATGGCTTTTCACATGATTTTTTTACCTACACTAGATGCGCTACCCATTCTTCACCAACTTTGAGAGCAGCCAACTGATTCCTACGTCTGTTTGCATTAACACAAGCATGAAGGAATCTAGTATGTTAATCTCCTTCGCCAATCCATTAACACAAGCATGAAGGAATCTAGTATGTTAATCTCCTTCACCTGGGTTTGAAGTCAAAGGCAAGGAAGACCGGATATTTCGGTTACATAAGGCCCTATATGGTCTAAAGCAAGCCCCAAGGGCTTGGAACAAGAGGATAGATCAGGTTTTTCTGTGACTTAGGACTGAAAAAGTGCACTGTGGAGTATGGCTTGTATGTGAAGCAAAAACAGGCTGCTGATATTCTGATTGTATGCTTATATGTGGATGACTTATTAGTGACAGGTAGCAATAAGGCATAAATTGCAGAATTCAAACTGCAAATGAAGTCAGAGTTTGAGATGACAGACCTAGGGAAATTGTCCTATTTCCTAGGGTTGGAACTGCTCTATACAGAACAGGGTCTGATCCTACACCAAGCTAAGTATGCTGCAGACATTCTAAAGATGTTCAACATGCTGGAATGTAACCCAGCAACTACGCCTACTGAAGGCAGTGTTCAAGTGGCTGAAGAGGAGCATGAGGCAGTGGATCCTACTTTGTATAGAAGCACTATTGGCTCACTAAGGTATTTGTGTCACACAAGACCTGATATATGTTTTGCTACTGGTTTGGTAAGCAGGCATATGAATAAGCCATTAAAACCTCATTTGCTTGCTGCAAAGATGGTGCTTAGATATGTTAAAGGTACACTACACTATGGAATTCTATTTCCTAGAGGACAAAGTGCTAAGGGGGCAGAACTGATAGGCTATTCAGATTCGGACTGGTGTGGTGATAAGGCAGACAGAAGAAGTACCAGTGGATATTTGTTCAAGTTTAATGAAGCTCCAATTTCTTGGAGCTCCAAAAAACAAAGCATTGTAGCTTTGTCCAGCTGTGAGGCAGAATATGTTGCAGGCTCTGCAACTGCATGTCAAGCCAATTGGCTTGAATCCCTATTGGAAGAGTTATTTCTAAAGGGTGACAAACCTATAAGATTGCTGCTTGACAACAAGTCAGCAATCAACTTGGCAAAAAATCCCATCTCTCATGGGAAGAGCAAACATATTGAAACTCGGTTCCACTTCCTAAGGGACCAAGTAACTAAGCAGAAATACAGTTAGAATACTGTTCTACCAAAGAACAGCAAGCAGACATTTTTACTAAAGCTGTAAAAGGGGAGCAGTTCAGCAAATTACGAAGGGACATGGGGATTGTTCAGTTCAAAGAGAATCAGAATTAAGAAATGGTGTTATATTTTGTTGTAATTCTGTTTCTCTAAAACAGTTTAGAAAAAGAGTAAAAGTAATTTGTGTAATAGCTTGTTGCAGGAAAAATTGATATTAACTCTGTAACAAATAGGTTTAGTAAAACAGATTACAAATGGTTTGTTAATAGTTTGTTGGTAACAAACTATGGTTAGTTACTCTAATACATGTATATAAACACATTTACAGTAAATGAAATAATACAGAAAGAAGATTTTTTCCTTTACAGTGCTTTTTCTCAGTAGCGTAGTTTCCTCTACATCTTCTTCGCAAAATCATCATCCCTCTCCTTCGTTCAGTAACCCAGCAACAGCATCTCCTTCTCGCACAAGCTTTGGTTCCCATTTGAACACCAAACACTTCAATCTTCTCGCCTCTGAACGTTGTGTTCTTCTCGCTTGTTGAAGCTTGAAAAGCCTGCAAATAAGAAGAGAAAGATTAGGTTCAGTAACAAGAAGAAAAACGGAGCAAGAAATCGTAAGAGAAATCAGAAGAAGAAGAGGTTAGGATTCGTATCTCAGAGAAAAAGAAAACGAGAGAAGAAGTATAAGAGAGAGAAACAAATATCAGACTATCTGATCTAGGGTTTTCACGTTTTTTTTTTTGGTCGAAGGGTTTTCACGTTGAATTAACCCTGTGGCTGCGTATCATTCTCTGTTGGACCGGGTATAAGGCCCATAGTCCATTTACAGTGCACAGTTACCTGCAGACAGAAAACAAACAAGTGGATCAGAAAAAACTCATACTGGGCCTATCTTTCTATTATTAACACCAGACAAATTAGCAAATACACCAAAAGGAACATGCTTATTTTAGGAACATCAGCAGAAAACGTGTGGGCTGCTGGTTATATTAGGAACATGCTACTTTACTTGTTACACTTGTTATGAGCTGGTTTCTAGATTATTTATTGTTGCTGTTAGTTGTTTATGTGTGGACTTCTTTTACATATGTTTAATTCTTTATGCCATCTCAGTGTTTAGCTTCTTTCTTTATTAATATATTCTTTTAAGTTTTCTTCCTTTAATCATTCCTCTGATCTCTTGTTCATACCATTTCAAAAGAATACGCTTGTTTTCATTTTATGTAGGTATGTATGTAGTATTGGACAAAGTCCTTGCATTAAGAAGATACTACTAAATTCTTCCTTTTTTTGTGTTGTATTTAAAATTGCTTCCCTATGCTAATTTTTAGTAGCGCTACAGGCATGATTGCTTGGTGATTTTTGTAAGCACGAAAGTGGACTCGAGACTTATGCAGAATATAGATGCTTGGCTAGAAGTACATGTTTTGAAGGATGTTTGAGACGAAAATCAGCTTATTTTGGATTTGTGTCCCATTATTAGAAATATTTTAGTAGCTGTACTTTCCAGATTTTTGTCCTTAACTACTTTGTTTATTAAGTACTCGATACTTATATTTTCCATTGTTTAGTTTGTATGGTTGAGAACTTGTGTTAAAGTTTAAAAGCAATTTGATGTTGAACCTGTTTTAATCGCTAGAGACGTTAATAATGGTGTTCAAAAGTTATATTATTTATGTTTTGGAACAACTCATTTTTGTCTTGATTAGGCCTGATTCTAAGTTTACCCGTACTTATTGGGTTCATTCGGGTTTAGGGACGGGTTAAGGTCTATAAAATAGCCAAATCACAATTTGGGACAGGGTAAGGGTTAGCTATAACCCCTCCTAACCCGTCCGTCACTTGCTCACGCCTACTCTCCTCTATCTTCCTCTTCTAAACTAAACATAGTGTAAAACCCAATTCAAGTAATTCAAATTGGGCATCAAAATCACACTACTTGGTGAGGAAAATGTAATTAACCCTTATTTTTAATATCAAAATTGAGTATTTTGTTATTATTTTAATTTAAACGAATTAAATTGCGAGAGCTACTTCTAGTGCGCAAGAACCGAAGGAAATGGATTCTCTAAATTTAGGGTGGGAAAAGACACATAATTTTAGGTGATTTTATGGTTAAAGAGGATGGAAAATGTAGAAAAATATAGAGAAAAAATATGAGAGAGAAAATAAAAGACGTGAGGGATAGAGACAAATATAGGTGTCTTTTCCAATCCTAAAGTTAGAAAATCCATACTCAAAACTAGATGTGTCAATTTTGGCCTAGTCCATCGAGTCAGCCTAACAGTCCAATGTTTTGGGTTAGACCAGACTCGTTAAATAATTGCCCGAAAAAGAACTGGGCCATTTTAGCCCAGTCTAATGGGCCTATATCCCAAGTTGAGCCTGTTTTTTTTAACAATTTTGTGGTTTTTTGCTAAAAATTGGCCTGGGACAGACCTGCCAGCTTATCCAGTATTTTGGGCTGGGTTGGGCGAAAAAAAACACAGCCCAGTAAATATGGGCTAGCCCAGCCCAATCTACTTTTACATTTTGGCCCAATAGATTAGACACTTTACTGGAACCGAAGGGGGTCGAAACTTGTTTTTCTTCCATCATCATCTACTGGCTCTAGTACGAGGTGAGAGAGAGGGAGAGAGAGCGAGAATGAAGATAGTAACATACAACGTGAACGGTTTGAGACAACGCATATCACAGTTCGGTTCACTCCGAAATCTGCTAAATTCGTTCGACGCTGACATTATTTGCGTTCAGGTTTTGCCAAATTCCCCTTTTCTCTCCTTCTACTTTCCTCTTTTGTTTGGCTTCTAAACGACATTCATTCATGCAGGAGACAAAACTGAGAAGGCAAGAAGTGACAGCAGATTTGGTTATGGCGGATGGTTACGAATCGTTCTTTTCTTGTACCCGAACCTCCCAGAAGGGTCGAACCGGTTATTCCGGTAAGTTCTAAGTGTTTCTATTGTTTACAAGATTTTCGTTTGAATTAATAGCTACTGCAACTGTCTTTAGAATGATAATGATAACTGTTATTGTTGGTGTTAGGAAATTATTAATGCAAAATTGTAGAAACTAAAACAAGAATGAAAAATTTGGCCCTACATGTCACCCACCACATTAGTGCTATAATGATTTTTATTCTAAATTAGTGCTCCAAGATTTGAAATGTTGCCAAATTTCTTCTTTGGACGTCTTAAGTGGTGATACACAAGAAGGGTGAATTTGGTGATTGTTTTGTATTTGAGGGAATAGTTTGTTGTAAAAAATTTTTGAGGATTAATGTGGTGACTCATTTAACTTTGGAGGATAAAAGTGAGGGGGTTTAGTCTGACATAAAATTGAACTGTTTGGAATGGAAACACATTCCAACAATCAAATTCAATTCATTTCCATAAATTACAATATTTGTTTCAAACGGAGTATTCAGTAAGTAACAGAGCTCAGCTGAGTACATGTAAAAGAATTGAGTTGAATTGAATTTCTAATGGGATTTGTTCCAAATGGATCTGAAAAGAAGAATTTTCTTGATTATGATTAATGGATGAAATGCCCACAGTAAGGTGTTCCTTGCTTTGCTTTAGTTGAGACTTGAGAATATAGTTTAACAACCAGTTCCTGAATCTAGGTGCCAAATGAACCACTACTTTTGCTGCAAAAGAACTATTATGCTTTTGACCTAAGCGGTTGCTTCTATGGAAATTAAAATTCTAGGGCTGGTTTACTTTCTGAAAACATTTTCTAAAATTTGTATTCATTTTGAATTGCTAACAAGAATATGAAATACTCATGTAGTGAACAACTGTAATAGAGAGAAGATGTGAGTCTAACTAGAGAGAATACTTTTTCGTAAACAATAGAAACAACTTTTTTATTTTTTTTATTTTTATCATTTCCATAATTTCTGAAAATGCTAGATTTGTTGTATGTGATGTTTCTTAGTTTTGGTAGAAATGAATGAAAACAGGAAACAAGGGAAGGAAAGTAATCGAGCCCCTAGATTGTGACCTCTAAAGTCTAAACAATAAACTCCATGTGAGTGTGCAGGTGTTGCTACATTTTGTCGTGTAAAGTCTGCTTTTTCGAGTAAAGAAGCAGCCTTACCCCTGGCGGCTGAGGAAGGATTCACGGGTCTTATGTCTAACTCTCAAACTAGTGAAGACAAATTGCCATTCATCTTGGAAGATCTTGAGGAATTTTCAAAAGATGAGCTTCTCAGTGTTGATAGTGAGGGGCGCTGCGTTTTCACTGATCATGGTCACTTTGGTGTGTGTCTTAGTTACATGCCTATTATTAACATTTATCTAGTAAAAGATAAAAATTGAAAGTTGGCTCCCTAAGTTCTCTTTTTCTATATGATGTCATATCAAAGTTTGTGAGTGTAAATAGAAAGAATAGGACATACTTTTGTACGAATCAAATCATCCCTTGTTTTTTTTTATCAAAAAATACAATTATAATGACACAGTTCTGTTTGCATTTTTCTAGTTCTTTTCAATGTCTATGGGCCTCGAGCTGCAAGTGATGACACAGATAGGACTCAGTTTAAGCAAAAATTTTACAGGATATTGCAGGTACTTAAAATATTTATAGAGTCATTGAATGATGAGCAAAAATCATTGCTTTGCAGAAGTTTTCTATGCTTCAAACAACAACTTTGTTCTTATGCGGATCTTGGCTGATATCTGATGCTTCAATTACTGGTGTTATTAATTAAACATATGCTCTTTTTGGCATGACAATCCGCTAGCTTATAGGGGATAAGATCGTAGTAAGCATAGTTATCAAAATCGAGATTCTAAGTAAGATCGGGAGGGGGTAGCGAAATCACAAACCGTAAAACCACAAGTAGAATCGGAAGATTCTATCGAAATTTTTTGTAGAAATTTGTAGAATCGGGAGGGGTTAAGCTTATAGGGTTAAGTAGAATCGGGAATATCCTACCGTAAAACACTAGTAAGTGTTTGGTACTACTAGCTTATCATGTTTTTCTAGACGCTACTTGAAGTCACGTTTGATCTTATAGCGTTTCATTTTTCTCCCATTTTTACCTTTATTATTTTATTTAAATTCCTCTTTTTTCCTCCATTAGATGAGTATTCTCTTTCATATTTAAGCATTAATTACAAATGTCCTTTTATGATGAAGAATAATATGAAACTTTCAAGAAATTGAGAATATTATAGAAACTTCTAGAAACACCAATAGATGGAGATATAATAATTAGGGAAGCCTTAATATCTCAAGATTCTTCTAGCCATATGAACTAGAGTAGTATAAATAGGGCTCATCACCAAGCATTTTTGGGAATCACGCAATTACATCTTTTTTTGAGCAGTTAGAGAGTTCTCTCTTTGTCTACCTTTCTTGTTATCCTTGAGCCAGTTTATGTCATTTTATATTTAGGCTAAAATGCTCCCGAGGTCCCTTAACTTAATTTAAAGTAACGATTTGGTCCTTTATCTTTTTTTTGTCCCAAATCAGTTTTTTATGTTTTAAATTTTTGTCACATAAATCCTTTTCCGTCAAAGACCGTCCAACTCTGTTAAAAAACGCATATGTGGCTTTTTGGGGGCTTATGTTGCTTATGCAATGCTCCAGCGCATTTTTAATTTAGTTTTATTTTTAAAAATTCTGAAAATTATCATCTTCTTCAACCTTACTCATCTTCTTCAACCTCCCCTATCTAAAACAACAATTGCAAACCCAGCAACAACACAAATCCACAAATTTCTTAGTTTTCAAATTTCCAGCAACAACTCCACAAACCCAGCAACAACCTCCCTATCTTCAAATCCACAAATTTCTTAGTTTTCAAATTTCCAGCAACAACTCCACAAACCCAGCAACAACATTTCGTTTCGTTTCCTTAGTTTTCTAAACAAAACACGATTTCATTTCGTTTCCCCAGCAATTTCGTTTTCGGTTTCTTAGTTTTCTAAACAAATACGATTTTCTTAGTTAAATCGCCAATTTTATCAAACACTTTAAATACAATCCGCTAGCTTATCTGCTAAAGCTCATCTCCTATCCGCTACTTTTTTCCAAACAGAGCCATAGTAGTCATAAGACAAGTTGATAATAGTCACCATAAAAAAATGACAGGTTTACAATTTGGAACTGGAATTTGAAGTTCTCCAAACTTTCCGACAAAAAGTAACCTAACCTAAAAACGGTTTGTCCATCAGAATATGTTTTAGGGTTATGGAAACTCTATAGCTAGCAAATAAGACTTGTTTCATTGTAATTTCATTTGTGATTTGTGTTTCTGATAAATCGGCATGATTCAATGAACATTGAAGTATCAAATTCAGGAAAGTCCATTAAATTTTTAAAAAATTAGGATATGTTAATATCATAATTTATGCCCAGTGCTCATTATTGATGCCTCTATTAGTTAAAGTTTTCACTTTTATTGTTTTTCTTGTTCTGTTTTATTGATGTTGATAGTGACTTTAATAGAAAAGATTGGAGTCTCTCCTGCATCAAGGAAGGAGAATATTTGTTGTTGGTGATCTCAATATTGCACCATTTGCAATTGATCGGTGTGATGCAGGACCTGATTTTGACAAGAATGAGTGAGCTGACTGCCAGATTCCTGTCTAGCATCTTTAATGTTCAATACACTGATAATTATCTTAACTCTGCCCGATTCTCGTGTAGGTTTAGAAGATGGTTCAAGTCGATATTAATTGAAAATGGAGGCCAATTTTCTGATGTCTTCAGAGAAAAGCATCCTGACAAGTATGGGTGCTTGGGTTACCTGTTTTGTTGAATATCAAATATTGACACGTGTACCCCCTTTCAATTGGTGATGCTGACTGTCTTATCAGAAAGAAGAAAATGTTCTTATTCTATATTCTATATTTTCTGTAAAAAATATCTTGTCATTTTTTCTAGTATATGAAAATTGATTGTTTGAAAACAATGAACTCTATTTTTCCTTCAAATACTACTTTTTACACCTGGCTTGTGGTATATGTCCTCCAATTTTTCCTTCTTATCGCTTCTTCCTTTGTTTGTGTTTTCAAGATTTCGTGGCTAAGTCTCCAATATCATCATTATCAAAATTATTAAGTGATATTTGCACATATTGAGGTTTTATGCAGAAGGGAAGCGTACACCTGTTGGTCGCAAAATACAGGTGCTGAAGTATTTAACTTCGGGAGTAGAATCGACCATATTCTATGTGCTGGTTCATGCTTACATGAATCAGATGACCTACAATGCCATAGTTTTATAAGATGCCATGTTAAGGAATGTGACATTCTGACTCAGTACAAACGGTGTAAACCTGAAAGCACACCGAGGTAAGATGAAAATTTTGCATATTGAATCTGTTATTGCTAGCTCTGTTGTCTATGAAATATGAACCTGGACAGATGAACTTTTTTTGAATACAGATTAGAGGTAAGTAGGTAACATGCCCTATGTTGTGAAACATACCATTTCCCATCGCACATATATGGAATTTTCAAAACATATATTTATACCTTTCTTTTTCTAACTCCCAGTTATGTTTTTCACCACTACTGCGTCAAATAGTTCAAGATATGCACGCATCTGTATCGGTTTTAACTTACTTCATGCTTTGCACAGTGCCCACAGGTGGAAGGAAGGGCGGAGCATTAAACTGGAAGGATCTGATCATGCTCCAGTTTTTATGACTTTAATGGAAATTCCTGAGGTCTCTGTGCATAGTACTCCCTCCTTATCTTCTAGATATGTCCCCATGGTTCATGGAGTACAGCAAACTCTAGGTACCAATTTTTTTTTACCCTATGATGACATTTTTTTTCTTTTTTTAAAGGGGAAAAATAGTGTTCTCCACTACCCCCTCTATGACTGGAACCCACGAACCGATTAATAAATATTTGTTTCTGAACCTTTTACTGCAGTGTCAATGTTGACGAAAAGACGTGTTTCTGAACAAATCAAACCTTGCAAGATGGCACATGAAGATATTTCAATGGTTAGTACTTGTGAGAGGATAACACTTGTTGAAAAGACTGCTTCGTCTAACACTGAATGCGTTTTTCTTCCAAATTAGGATTCTGAAGGTAGCATGTTGGAATCACATGAAGATTCTATTGGTACTTCTCTGGTGGCTGCTTCGAATTCAGGAAGTGAATATAAAATATCAATAACTCAGCAATGCACTGAACCCAAGAAAAAAAGCTAGAAATAGTCAAGGGTCCCAACTCTCACTTATGTCATTTTTCCAGAAAAGCATAAATCTTTTCAATGGTGTCAATGACTCAAGTACTGGTTGCTCAAATAGTCGGGAAGAACCCTCACAACCCAACCCTCAGTTACTTGAAACTTCTACAGAGTTTGATCATAGTAGCAATCGCGAGCAATTTGAGGTGAATTCCGATGAGCGTGATCTGGATTTAACTGAACTAAATGATAGTTCTAAAAAGGAAGAAAAGAGTAATGTAGCTTCTCTGGAGTGGCAAAGAATACAAAAATTGATGCAGAGTAGTATCCCTCTTTGCAAGGGACATAAGGAACATTGTATTGCTCGTGTGGTGAAGAAACAAGGACCTAATTTTGGTCGCAGATTTTATGTTTGTCCGCGTGCTGAGGTATTCTGTTTTCATTTTGAGGGTTTTCTCACTGTGCTTCTGCTTCTGTGAAAACTATTATTTTGTACTTCAGTGTGATTCTTATCAGGACATGGCCCATTTGTTCTATATCCAAAAGTTTTGAATTTTGCAGCTGAGGGTGGCAAATTTCGTAGCTTTTAATTATATGTTTGACTATTTTTTTATTTAATTCACTCAGATTATCTTTTTATTCCTATCAAATTTGACTTAGATTGATCATTGATGTAAGGAAGTTGTAGACTAGAACTGAGACTAGCGCTGTGAGAGTGAAGACGCATTAAATAGTTAAGGACAATTTTGAAGTGAAGGATACGCCTTCCAAATCACCCCTCTTTTGGAGGGAAGGAAAAACTCGAAGGAATTGTTAGGAAAAACCTCATTTTCCCTTCCCTCTCTTCTAAACTTCTGAACCAAGTGAATGATTTATTTTAAAATCCCTCTCCTCTCCTCTATTTCCCTAAAATCAAACACTACTATTGTTTATGGAAGCTCTTTTGCAGGCCATCTCACTATCCACTATCTCATGGAGTTGGTATCAGCTACTATCTGGGATTGGTAACACTAGTTTATAGTTCATGTAGGGTTATCATTCATCAACACTTATATCCATTTGGAGATTAATAGTGTCAACTTCTCACTCAGCCAACCAGCCAATTTACACAATTATGCAATTTCTCATTAACACTCCCATCTTTTCTGAGACAAAACAGCCACGTGATCATCAATCATTTTTTTTTTTGTTGAGTATTGATTACCAAAAGCATTGTGTGATAGACTCAACTGGTATTTTTGAAGAGGAAAAATGCGCAAAAAACAAAATTTCTATTAATATTGCTCTAGCTAACGTGACCAGAGCAGAGTCTGTTTACACTTTCCGATTCCCTCAACTCTCTGCATTAATGCCTTCAAATATTATTTTCTGGCATTTACTTCTCTCTTTTCTTTTCTCCTATCTATAGTAATTCCTTCTTCTAAATGGTCTGTTGATCATTTACTTTTTAAATCCCCCTTCACATGACATTGAAGACTGCATGAATTGTGATATTTGCAGCCTGAAATGGGCCAGCTTCTCATTCTTTCTGCTGGCTAGGGACTTGTATGGTTGTGCCTGAAGGTAAACCCGCCTCTAATACCAGCTAATAGACTCAACTAGTACCGAAGAGAACGAACACTCAAGAAACATTTTTTTTTAATATTACTCTGGCCAATGTGACCAGAACATCATAGGGATGTAAATGTAGGGGACTGGGTACTCGTAGTGGCTTTACTTGGATTAATATCATATCTGTACCTGCCCTATATTTGCACATGTATCTGTCTTAAACAGGTTTTGAATCTCTGGGCATTTGTAAGTGCTTATGGATGTAATATAGATTAAACTTTGTTATATTGTGCAGTTAATTTCAAATGTTTGATTGTTTAATGTATTAAATGATTTACTTTTGAACTAGCATTAGCCTAAATTGTTTCATAGGACCTTCAAATTGATAGTGTGAAGGATAATATATGTAGTACATGAGAAATTCTATTCAATATTTTATCGAAGAACTGGACAGAAGTAAACAAACCACCTTTAAACTGAAATATTTTGTCATATATATAAGGTATTTTACAAAAATTGATGCAGAGTAGCATCCCTCTCAACTATTTCCTTTCTTTTTAATGAAGAATCTCATCTAGTTGAAAAATAATAAGCAGCTCAATAGTTCCGAGGGAGGGATTGGGTTCTAAGCTATCCTCAAGTAAAATGAGGTGTTTCTAATGAGGTGTCTTGTCTTCCACGAGTTTTATTATAATTTATAGCCACATCTGCTGGTTTGTTAGTCATCTTTTGTTTGCAACCTTGTCTTTCTTTGTCAGTGACAGTCATTTCATAGTTTGTGAATATTAACATATTTTTGTCCTTACAGGGTCCTGCATCTAACCCTGAAGCAAACTGTGGTTACTTTAAATGGGCTACTACTTCAAAGTCTAGGAATAAATAATGGTGGCAAATAACATCTTATTCAAAGGATAATTCAGATCACAAAATGGAGCTGACCCAATTTTGAATGATTCTGAAAGTTACCACCTATTTGAAGGAGGTGCCTCATAATCCTTGATGGAGCTGACAACCCCAATTTTGAATGACTCTGAAAGTTACTACCTATTTGAAGGAGATGCCTCATAATCCTTGTAGCTTTCTGCTACAATTGTGAATATTGTGCATTTCCGGCATGTTCCTCCACAGAGAAGAATTAAGGAGTAGACTTAGGAATTGGATAAAAAAATTGCTATTAGTGCTCCATGTTAGGATCTGACCTGATTGGACTCTACCACTCTACAACACAAATTGAGGCGACCCGACAATCATTCTGTGGTTTATTTATCGGAGATTCTACTTTACATCATGTCCCTGCACCATGTTTGTTCTTGAAAGTGCTTATGTGTTCTACTTATTGAGGGTATAAGCTTAAGTTTGTCTCTTCATTTCTTTTCTTTTTGCTGAAGGCTTAAATGTTATGAGAGGGAAATGATCATTTGAAGTGGTAGAATTTTGTTGATTATCAGTGATTCAGTGTCTAGCTGATTCATAATCATATGTGTTAAGGCCACATGCAAGAATGTGTCTAGCTGACTTTGTTTTTATATCCTAATTGCATTTTTTTCAATTATAAGCAATGGAGTGAGTTGAGTTGAATTTTGACTAAAAACAGCTCATTTGTCAATTAAAATCGAAGCACTTGATTTTTAGTCTGATCTTGGTCAAGTATTTTGATGATCAAGATTTTGTCTTGAAGATGTTCTTTGACGAGGCTTTCCAAATGTTAATTAATGTTTTTCTTTTTTATGATGATCATTTTGATTGTGGTTTGAATACTTTGTTACTATTTTTTGGAGAATGAGGAGGAGTTCCTTTGTCATTTTGTTGTAACATCCCCAATTTAGCTAATTTCATTTATTGAAATTAGCAAGAAAGTTATAAGATAATTAATTAGCTAATTTGAATAATTAGGCATAATTGATTTTATCTCATGGTTAATTTAATTGCCAATGATGTATGTATGTGTGCCTTGATGATAAATTGATGGTTGATTAAGTAAGTCACGTAGGGTGGTGTTTTAGAAACAATAGGGTGCAAATAGAGTGGAAGGGTAAAACGGTCTTTTCACGCTATTTTAAAAACACCTTCAGCTGACCCATGACCAACACAACACACACTTCACTTTTTGCTGAAATCCAGAATTGAGAGAGAGAGAGAGAGGGAGAGAGAGAGAGAGAGAGAGAGAGAGAGAGAGAGAGAGAGAGAGAGAGAGAGAGAGAGAGAGAGAGAGAGAGAGAGAGAGAGAGAGAGAGAGAGAGAGAGAGAGAGGGGGGAAAACCCCAATCCTCAATGGATGTCCAACTTCTTGGTACCATTGTAATCCTTACATTCTCCTCTTCCATCTGATACTAGTTTCATCACCAACATTACCATCCTCCTCAATCCCCCATTTTCGAAACCCCAAGCTCAAAGAGGGTCAACAATGGAGTTTTATCACTTTGATGGTAGTTGCTGAAGTAGAAGGGTAGTTGTAAACACATTTCCAGAAACAACATTGTAGATTGGCATAGTAGAACGGGATTATAGTTGCTGGAATTCGGGTTTGGTTGGTTTGGATCAGCTTTGGGAGCGGTTTGGATAGCGTAGAATCGATACGGGGACCGTTCGTGAGGTTACATTGTGATTTCAATCCGTGGACTCGTTGTTTGTGCGATTTTCATCGCAATCGGTGAGTTCTATACTCGCTTAGGGATGCTTTTCGACACTGTGTTGCATGTCTCTGAATTGATATGTTTCGCGTTTTGTTTCAAAAGGAATCGAGTCAAAAACCGTTTTCACGAAATTACATTTTTACAATAATTTATAGAAATGTTTGAATGATACGACGATTGTTTGAATTGGTTGAAGTATTGATTGCTGTTCTGGACTGGAATACTGTTTGTTGTGTTAGGGTATCGATCTGAATGAAATTTGGAATCGAAACAAAATGGAAAGAATTTACGAGAACTATCATTTCTGGACTACTGATGAACACGCACGGATCGTGCTCCCCAATGGCATGGACTGTGCGTCTCGTTCGCAGGTGGCCTGAAAAGTTTTAAAAACATGGCACGGATCGCGCGCCCTAGGGCACGGACCGTGCGTACCCTTCGCATCCGTGTTTCAAAAATTTTGAAAACACGCACGGGTCGTGCGACTCTAGGGCACAGACCCTGCGTAAGCTTCTCTCACCCATTTTTAAAATGTGCTTTAGTCCACTCCAAATAATTCCAAGTTCCTTCTAATCAGTTCTCCAATGTTACTCAATGATTGTAACACTTGAATGTCATGAATTGATTATGCTTGAGATGAAATTTTCTTAAGTTATGAAAGCTATGAAAAACCGTACGTTAGTATACGTGAGTGTACTCAAGTTAAGTTAAGATAAAGGACTATAAGTCCATACAAGCCATGTAAGTTCCAATTCATGTAAAGATAAGTTAAGTTACTTTCCCTTGAGGAAAGGAAGAATGACATACATATAATAATATATGTATATCAAGGGTGACGACCCCAGTTATTAGCATACTAGGGGAGGGGAAGTCATGAGCCCTAAAACCTAGGCCCCATGAGGTTTGCCTGCTAATTAGTGGTTAGTGGATTGGGTTCACCAAAGGCCATAGAAAAATAAAGAAAGTGGCTTGAGGTGTTGTGCTAAGTTAAAGAAAAAGATTGTACGTAGTCATCCAGAATTGGGCTACGGACAATAGAGCATAATTTTATGCTAAGTAAAAGATAAAACACGTAGCTATCAAGAATCGGGCTACGAAAGAATAAGATTTTCACGTAGTCGCTTATTAGGGCTACGAGTTCAAAAGTCAAGTATAATGAACCGTTAGTGTTAGTGAGGGGTCTCGATAGGACTCACTGAGATAATGTTTATCTCACCCTTTATTATTGTGGTTTTTTTTCCAGAGAAACAGAGAAAAGCAAGGGCGAAGAAGCACGGCTAGACGGTGTGCTTTATGGAGCTGTTATTGAAGAATTAGTTTTATCATTATGCCATTTTCCCTTTGTTGTCTTTTTACTTCCGATTGTATAACTATTATTCGCTAACCATTGTAAATCGTTTCCGCTATTTACGTTTTGGATATTGAACACCAGGTTGTATAAGTTTTAAGTCACGAGACTTAAGTACTTTATGTTAAGTTTAATGAGGTTCATGGAACCGTTTGATAATTATTTATCGAAGTTTTTAGTTGTGTTTAATATTCAATAACAGGAAGTTACTCTGATGTATGTCAAGTGGTACATCTTGGTGTTTCTACAAGCTAGAAATATCGGGGTGTTACATTATGGTATCAGAGCAGTTTGACCTAGTCGGGCTTAGTTTAGTTTAGGGTTGAGTCGATTCCTTGTTATTCTTGTTGTGACTCTACTTGTGCTGCTAAGAGACATTGAGCCTGATCAACTCAATACTTGGTGGATCATAAGTAGAATTATGGCAGGATACTCAAGACATAATCCTCGACCAAGACCGAAGTTCCTTAAAAACCCTCCGAGTTCAAAGGAGGACCTGATGTTATGGAAGCCCAGCATTGGCTGGATGATATTGAAAAGATTTTTCTGACAATGCAAGTTACTGATGAGGATAGCTGAGATTGGAATTCCCATATGCTGAAGGGAGAAGCCAACAACTGGTGGACTAATGCTAAGGCCATGATGGCAACTATGGGAACTCCCCAGACTTGGGAGAATTTCAGGCAAACATTTCTAGAGCAATTCTTTCCGACTGCTATGAAATTTGATAAGGAGAATGAATTCTTAGCTCTCACGCAAGGAAGTTTAACTGTGGGCCAATACACGACCATATTTGAAGAGCTATACCAATTCTTCGGTTTGGCTGGGTGTGCTCCCAATGACAGATGGAAGACTGACAGGTACAAGTATGGGCTGAGAGAAGATATTGCTCAGAGTCTAAGTTCTTTTGCGTATACCAACTACGCAGCCATGGTACAACAGGCCCATATTGCTGAGAGTGACTTGAAGAGGTTTTTTTTTGATAAGCGACTTGAAGAGGTTGTATGCAAGCCGAAAGGAGTTCAATCAGAATAGGAAGAATGTTGGATCATCTAATTCTCAAATGGGTTCCAACTGCAGAAGGTATCACCAGGGCAAGTGTCAACTTGGGTCAAATCACTGCTATTATTGTAAGAAAGAAGGTCGTTATGCTCATGAATGCCCAGCAAGGAAGAGGAACCAGGAGGATAGCCCTACTACTACAACTCATGGGAGAGTTTACACTTTGGATGCTCAGAATGTTACACCGTCAGATAATCTACTAAGGGGTATGGGATCTCTTTTCTATAACTCTGTTAGTATTTTATATGATTCAGGTGCGACTCATTGTTTTATATCCCAAGTTTGCGTCGATTGGTTGGGATTCGCCTTAACTTCATTGCCTCAACCAATCTCCATTAAAACTGCTGCCGAGGGTAGTATTCAGACCCAAGCCTTATGTGTGAACTGTCTTCTATCCATCGGAGACAGAAATTTTGTAGTGGACTTTATTTGTTTACCAATGAAGGGTATGGACATTGTACTAGGTATGAGTTGGATGTCGGCCAACCATGTAACTCTTGATTGCTTTCATCGGACTATCGGTTTTGCCTCCGAATCAGTGGAGCTACAACTGACCAATTCCGAAGCGGTCATTTCATTCACTTCTGCAAGTCATTGTCTATTCCAAGGCGCGGAAGTTTATGTCATGATGTTGTCTGCATCGATTGAGACATGTTTAGATCTATCTTCTGTGCAAGTTGTTAACGAATTCCTAGATGTATTTCCCGATGAAGTTTCTTCGTTACCTTCGGATCATGAAGTAGAGTTCTGTATAGAATTGGTTCCGGGCACAGGACCAATTTCTATCGCTCCATATAGAATGTCCCCCTTTAGAGCTTAAAGAGTTGAAAACCCAACTTGAAGAGTTGATTTCAAAACAATTTATCCGACTGAGTGCCTTGCCATGGGGTGCTCCTGTATTGCTTGTCAAGAAGAAGGATGGAAGCATGAGATTATGCATTGATTACCGTCAGTTGAACAAGGTAACTATCAAGAACAAGTATCCTCTGCCGAGAATTGATGATTTACTAGACCAACTAAGGGGAGCTTCAGTGTTTTCAAAGATTGATTTAAGGTTTGGCTACCATCAAATAAAAGTTAGAGCTTTGGATATCCCGAAAATCGCTTTCCGTACTAGATATGAACACTACGAGTTTGTAGTGATGCTCTTCGGCTTAACCAATGCTCCAGCTGTATTCATGGATTACATGAATCGAATTTTTAATCCTTATCTGGACCGATTTGTCGTAGTGTTTATTGATGACATCTTGGTGTATTCTAAGACTATTGAGGAGCATGTGCAACATCTCCGAATTGTTCTGAATGTACTCCGAGAGAAGAAGTTGTACAAGCCGTCTAAGTGCGATTTCTGGATGCCTGAAGTAAAATTTCTGGGCCATGTGATATCTCAATCCGGTGTTGCAGTGGACCCCAGTAAGGTTGAAGCTGTGGTAGACTGGGAACAACCATCTACAGTCATTGAAGTGAGAAGTTTCTTGGGATTAGCTGGGTATTATCGGAGATTCATTCAAGGATTTTCTCAGCTGGTTCTTCCACTCACTCGGTTAACTCGCAAGGGTCAACCGTTTGTATGGAACTCTGACTGTGATGAATGTTTCACTGAATTGAAGGATCGTCTGACTTCTGCACCCATTCTAATTCTTCTAGATCCGTGTATGGGATTTCAAATTTACTGTGACGCCTCTGTTAAGGGTTTAGGATGTGTCCTTATGCAGAATCAACAGGTAGTTGCTTATGCCTCCAGGCAGTTGAAGCCGCATGAAGAGAATTACCCGACTCATGACTTAGAGTTGGCGGCGATTGTGTTTGCCCTAAAGATTTGGAGACATTACCTGTATGGGTCTCGTTTCGAAGTCTTTAGTGATCACAAGAGCCTTAAGTATTTGTTCGATCAAAAGGAGCTGAAAAACAGATAGAGAAGATGGGTAGAAATTCCGAAAGATTATGATTTTGAACTGAAGTACCATCCAGGGAAGACTAATGTAGTAGCTGATGCTTTGAGTAGGAAATCTATTCACACGGCAGAATTGATGATTCATGAGATGACATTGTTGGAATCGTTTAGAGATCTCAACTTGAAAGTGAAGCCAAGAAGGAATAGATTGGTGTTGAGCCATATTCAGATTTCGAGTTCTTTGAGAAATCTGATTCGCTCAGCCCAAGAGGTTGATCTAGAGCTGCAAACACAGAAGAGGTTGCCAAATTACACTGAAGATAGTGATGGTGTGATTTGCTTTGATGGTAGAATCTGTGTGCCGAATGATGAAGATATCAAGAAGCAGGTTTTAGAAGAGGCTCACAAGAGTCAGTTCTCAATACATCCTCGGTTCTACCAAGATGTATAAAGATCTTAAACAGTTGTATTGGTGGCCGGGAATGAAAGTAGAGATTGCAGAATTCATGTCTCGATGCTTGACTTGTCAAAGGGTTAAGATAGAGCACCAGAAGCCGGTCGGTCAGTTACAACCCTTGAATGTGCCAGAATGGAAATGGGAAAGCATTTCTATGGACTTTGTCATGGGATTACCACGGTCCCGAGCCGGAAATGATTCTATTTGGGTGGTGGTTGATCGCTTGACCAAGTCTGCTCATTTTATTCCGGTACGTTCGAATCACAAGGTTGCTAAGTTAGCGGAAGAATATCTCGAGAATATTGTGAAGCTGCATGGAATTCCCAGGAGTATCATCTGTGATCGTGATCCGAAGTTTACATCACGATTCTGGAGAGCACTGAATATGACATTGGGCACAACGGTATGTGCTAGTACTGCTTATCATCCGCAGACGGACGGACAGACCGAAAGGACAATTCGGACTTTGGAATATATGCTTAGGGTATGTGTACTTGACAGTGGTGGCCGATGGGAGGATCATCTTCCATTGGTGGAGGTTTCCTACAACAACAGTTACCATTCTAGTATCGGAATGGCTCCATATAAAGCATTGTATGGAAGGAAGTGTAGAACACCATTGTGTGGGTGGGATGTCGATGAACAAAGATTGTTGGGTCCTAATTTAGTCTGTGAGACTACTGAAAAGATCCGACAGATTAGGGAACAGATGGAGACCTGCTAAGAGTCGTCAAAAGAGTTATGCCGACAAAAGAAGAATGCCATTGGAATTCGAAGAAGGAGATCATGTATTTCTAAGACTTTCTCCAACTATTGATACCGGTATAGCATTGCGAGCGAAGAAGCTCAGTCCTCGGTATATTGGACCCTTCCAAATTATCGAGCGAGCTGGGCCAGTAGCATATCGCATTGCCTTACCTCCAGCTCTGTCTAGATTACATGATGTGTTTCATGTATCGCAATTGAGAAAGTACATTCCCTATCCGAGTCAGTCGTTGAGTTTTGAGACGATTGACATCCGACCGGATTTGTCTTTTCAGCCTACTCCAATTCAAATCATCGAACGTGGCGAGAAAGCGCTCCGAACGAGATCAATTCCTATTGTCAAAGTGCTTTGGGATGGTGCCTCACCTGACGAAGCGACATGGGAAGTAGAGGAAAACATGCGGGTGAAATATCCCCATCTTTTCAGTTGAGGTATGTTATGTTCAATTTTGAGGACAAAATTTTAAGAAGTTGGGGTGATTGTGACATCCCCAATTTAGCTAATTTCATTTATTGAAATTAGCAAGAAAGTTATAAGATAATTAATTAGCTAATTTGAATAATTAGGCATAATTGATTTTATCTCATGGTTAATTTAATTGCCAATGATGTATGTATGTGTGCCTTTATGATAAATTGATGGTTGATTAAGTAAGTCACATAGGGTGGTGTTTTAGAAACAATAGGGTGCAAATAGAGTGGAAGGGTAAATCGGTCTTTTCACGCTATTTGAAAAACACCCTCAGCTGACCCATGATCAACACAACACACACTTCACTTTTTGCTGAAATCCAGAATTGAGAAAGAAAGAATAGTGAGAGAGAGAGAGAGAGGGGGAGACTTGCGAGAGTGAGGGAGAGGAGAAGAGAAGGGGAAAACCCCAATCCTCAATGCATGTCCAACTTCTTGGTACCATTGTAATCCTTACATTCTCCTCTTCCATCTGATACTAGTTTCATCACCAACATTACCTTCCTCCTCAATCCCCCATTTTCGAAACCCTAAGCTCAAAGAGGGTGAACAATGGAGTTTTATCACTTTGATGGTAGTTGCTGAAGTAGAGGGTAGTTGTAAACACATTTCCAGAAACAACATTGTAGATTGGCATAGTAGAACGGGATTATAGTTGCTGGAATTCAGGGTTTGGTTCGTTTGGATCAGTTTTGGGAGCGGTTTTGATAGCGTTGAATCGATACGGGGACCGTTCATGAGGTTACATTGTCATTTCAATCCGTGGACTCGTTGTTTGTGCGATTTTCATCGCAATCAGTGAGTTCTATACTCGCTTAGGGATGCTTTTCGACACTGTTGCATGTCTCTGAATTTATACAATTGTTTGAATGATACGGTGATTGTTTGAATTGGTTGAAGTATTGATTGCTGTTCTGGACTGGAATACTGTTTGTTGTGCTAGGGTATCGATCAGAATGAAATTTGGAATCGAAACGGAATGGAAAGAATTTACGAGAACAGTAATTTCTAGACTACTGATGAACACACACGGATCGTGCGCCCTCGTGGCATAGACCGTGCGTCTCGTTCGCAGGTGGCCTGAAAAGTTTTAAAAACATGGCACAGATCGTGCGCCCTAGCACTACAAAAAAAACCAGTATAGGCGACAGATTTTTCCGTCGCTAATGGCCAAAAATCCATCGCTCACGTGCCTTAGCGAGGGAATTAGCGACGGAAAAAATCCCTCGCTAAAAAGGGCCTCGCTAATATTTAGCGACGGATTTTCTAACATTTAGCGACGGATATTAGCGAGGGAAATTCCGTCGCTAATTAGGGAGGGAATTTAGTGACGGAAAATCCGTCGCTAATTTAGATTTTTTTTTAAAAAAAACTGCTCTCTTTCTCTCAGACCTCACTTCTGTCTTTGTCTCTCTCAGACGTCACTTCTCTCTTTCTCTCAAGCTGCCTCTTTTCCAACAATTATTCACAAGCATCTTCAACCATATCTAACATCTGTAAGTTCCACACAATGAATATTAGCACACAATCAATCAGGATTAATTAATTATTCACAACATTCAAAACAGAAAAACAATACTATGAGCATTCAAACAGAAAAACAACACTATGAACAGCCCTATGAAGCACCAAACAGAAAATGAAATCATGGATTTTAAGCATTCAAAAGAGAAAACAAAAATAAAAAGAAAACGAAATCATGGATTTTAAGCAAGCATTCAAAATAGAAAACGAAAACAAAAACGAAATGGGAGAGATGATGGTTGGAATACCTGCTTTGATTATGAGATGGTTGTTGCTTCTTCTTTGTAAACCAAGTTGTTGGAGGTTGAAGGAGAGAAGAGAAAAATGTGTGAGAGAAGAGAAAAGAAGGAGATAAGAGAGAAGTGAGGGTGAGGAGGTTTTCGGTTGTAAGTGAAAAAAATAGAACTTAGCGACGGATCCGTTGCGAGGGAATTTTAAATTAGCGACGGATCTGTTCATTCCGCATTTTCCAAGATCTGCACAACTGTCACGTCAGCGTTAGCGACGGACAGTAGCGACGGAATTTTAAATTAGCGACGGATTGGGATTCTTATGCATTCCAATGTCTGCGCAACGGTCACGTCAGCATTAGCGATGGACCGTTAGCGACAGATTTGAGAATTAGCGACGGATTTGAATTTTTTTATTAAAAAAGGCTCGCCTACGTCATGTTTAGCGACAGATTTTATTTCCCTCGCTACATAAATATTAGCGACAGATTTGATTTCCCTCGCTAATTTCTGTCGCTTATCCTGCGTTTTTTTGTAGTGTAGGGCACAGACCGTGCGTACCCTTCGCATCCGTGTTTCAAAATTTTTGAAAACACGCACGGGTCGTGCGCAACTAGGGCACGGACCGTGCACATCTAGGGCACGGACCGTGCGTAAGCTTCTGTCACCCATTTTTAAAATGTGCTTTAGTCCACACCAAATGATTCCAAGTTCCTTCTAATCACTTCCCCAATGTTACTCAATGATTGTAACACTTGAATGTCATGAATTGATTATGCTTGAGATGAAATTTTCTTAAGTTATGAAAGCTATGAAAAACCGTACGTTGGTATACGCGAGTGTACTCAAGTTAAGTTAAGATAAAGGACTATAAGTCCATACAAGCCATGTAAGTTCCAATTCATGTAAAGATAAGTTAAGTTACTTTCCCTTGAGGAAAGGAAGAATGACATACATATAATAATATATGTATATCAAGGGTGACGACCCCAGTTATTAGCATACTAGGGGAGGGGAAGTCATGAGCCCCTAAAACCTAGGTTTGCCCGCTAATTAGTGGTTAGTGGATTGGGTTCACCAAAGGCCATAGAAAAATAAAGAAAGTGGCTTGAGATGTTGTGCTAAGTTAAAGAAAAAGATTGTACGTAGTCATCCAGAGTTGGGCTACGGACAATAGAGCATATTTTTATGCTAAGTAAAAGATAAAACACGTAGCTATCCAGAATCGGGCTACGAAAGAATAAGATTTTCACGTAGTCGCTTATTAGGGCTACGAGTTCAAAAGTCAAGTATAATGAACCGTTAGTGTTAGTAAGAGGTCTCGATAGGACTCACTGAGATAATGTTTATCTCACCCTTTATTATTGTGGTTTTTACAGAGAAACAGGGAAAGGCAAGGGCGAAGAAGCACGGCTAGACAGTGTGCTTTATGGAGCTGTTATTGAAGAACTAGTTTTATGACTATGCCATTTTTCCTTTGTTGTCTTTGTAGTTCCGATTGTATAACTATTATTCGCTAACAGTTGTAAATCGTTTCCGCTACTTACGTTTTGGATATTGAATACCAGGTTGTATAAGTTTTAAGTCACGAGACTTAAGTACTTTATGTTAAGTTTAATGAGGTTCATGAAACCGTTTGATAATTTTTTATCGAAGTTTTTAGTTGTGTTCAATATTCAATAAGAGGAAGTTACTCTGATGTATGTCAAGTGGTACATTTTGGTATTTCTACAAGCTAGAAATATCGGGGTGTTACACTTGTTAACCACGTTAAGTCTATATCATGGACATCGTTTATAAGCAAAGAGGGTCGTAACTCCAATCTTAAGATCTCTGATTGGTGGGGTAATCATTTTGATTGTACGAACTCGGTGTAACTGGTGTTTTTTGCCCCATTCTTCCCGAGGTACTCGTTTTCCTCATTGGGTCTTTTTCCCATAGGGTTTTGGCCCAAGAAGGTTTTAATGAGGCCTATTATATATGTACCGGTTGGGGTGCCCGTTTGCACCCCTTTAATATAATTTTTGCTTATAAAAAAAAGTAAGCTACATGGTGCAAAATTTGATTATACTTGGAAAGCATCACCTCCATTCTAAAATATAAGCACCAAATGTATCTGGATTAAAGTTAGTGCATATACATGTACTTTGATTATATATAATAAATGATTAATTTTATTATAAATCAAAAGTTTTACAGTAGAATCTTTTCATATCTAAAAATTTCATAATCTTAAACAAAATCACATCGACAAGTACTTTGATCATAATCTTTTCATATCTAAAAATTTCATAATCTTTTCATAATTTTATTATAATCGTAGTGGTTGCAGGTCTAAGTGGTCTTATGCGAAAAGCAGTGGCTCTTAATCTTTTCACTCGCTTATTTTGGTGAACTAGGTCTTCTAATATCACATCGACAATATGCAGATGAAACCTTACTTATTGGAGAGGCAACAATAGAATATCTTCGGCCTTTGAAGACTGTCATCAAATGCTTTGAGCTGGCATCAAGTCTAAGCCTTAATTTTTCTAGGAGTAGTTTGATGGGAGTTCATGTCCTTGGGATTTTTTGGCTTTTGTAGGGTGGTTCTTAAAATGTAGGACGAGAGCTCTCCCCTTTAAGTACCCTGGTCTTCAAGTTAGGGCAAACCCACGTTGAGCATCTACATTGAAATACACAGTTGGTGTTATTCAGGATAGGCTTCTGGATTGGCAGCATCAGCGCATTAGCTTAGGGGGGAGAATTGTTTTTCTCAATTTGGTTCTTAATGGTATTCCTATTTTTTACCTTTCTTACACGAGGATGCCAACAAAGGTTTGGAAGGAGGTGGTGAAAATCCAGAGGTTGTTCTTTTTTTTGATACCAGAGGTTGTTCTTATGGGGCGGCGCTTCATGGGTCTCAAAATTTCCATGGGTGAAGTGGTTTGACATCTCAAATCTAAGATGGAGGGGGCCTTGGGGTAAGAGATCTTCAAATTGTCAACTATAACTTGTTAGGTAAGTGGAGGTGGATCAGGCTTTTAGAAGGGAGCGAGGCTCTTTGGTGGGACATCTTGGTTTTTGGGTATACGGGTGGCCATCTCGACTTCATCTTATTTTCTAGAGATGTCCATGTATGCTATTGCTTTTGTTTGGTGGAAAGATATTTGTAAGATAGGGACTTCAGGGTTTTATGGGGGTGATTGGCTTTCAGACTCTGACTTCTGTTTGGTAGAAAGATATTTATAAGATAGAGACTCTGTGGTCTTATGGGGGTAATTAACTTTCAGACTTGATTCAGATTTCGGTTGGCAATAAATGAAGCGCATTGTTCTGTCCTGATGTCTGGGAGGGAGATACATCTATGAGGGCTAGGTCTCCAAGGTTATTTTCGATGGCGGTGGATCTTAATGCTTTTGGTGGCATCCTGTGGGGTTTTTGTCGTTGGGAGGTGAGTATGGGATATTCCCTATAGGAGATGTCTTTCACTACAAGAATTTAAGGTATTTCCGGGGGCGATTTCCTGCGGAATAAATCTGCCGGTAAATTGCCGGCGGATTTTGGCGCGATACCGACGGACTTTTAAATTTGAAAAATTACCGGTGGATTTGATGTGCTTACCGGCGGATTCTATTTGCTTACCGACGGACCATTTTAACGAAAAAAATTTGAAAAAAATGCGCCGATAATTGCAATTACCGGCGGATAATTTCACCAATTATAAAATAAAATTTTAAAACTATCCGCCGGTATTTTCAATTCATCCGCCAGTAATCGTAAAAAATCCACCGGTAACAGTCGAAGAAAAATCCACCGGTAAGCTAGATTTCCGGCGGATAAATTTTAAATTTTGAAATTTAAAAATCCGCCGATATTTTACTCGAATCCGCCGGTAAGCACAAAAATCCGTCGGTAATCACGAAAATCCGCCGGTATTTCGCTCGAATCCGCCGGTGTGCATCTAGCCATTGCGATGTTGACTGAATTTCGCCGGTAGTCAACGGAATCCGCCGGTACTGGCCATTACCGGCGGATTTGTGCGAGATAGTCGTTGGCATGTTGCCTTTATATTCGAACCGCTTCCCTCACTCTCTTCTCCAAAATCTCTCACTCTTTTCCCCTCAAATCTCTCACTCTTTTCCTCTCAAATCTCTTAATCCACTCCTTTCGAAGGCTTTTGTGTTCTTTCTGTGAGATTACTCTTAAGTTCTGTTTAAGGTATGTTTTTTAACTAAGTTTTGATTGTTTTAGTTAATCTTTAGTTTTTAATTATGTGTTGTTTAATATATTTTTTTATTATTTGTTTTGCAATTGGTTGGAGTTGCTAGTTTGGAGTTTTGTTTACAAGAGTCCACCGGAAAGCATCAAGTCAGACACTTCTCTTCACTACCGGTTAGTTAACAAATTTATTTGTAATAAAATAAATAAATTTCAATATTATTTGATGTTATTAGCTGAAATTTTTCATGAAAATAAAATAAATTTCATTTATTGTGTAATAGTTTATTTTTTAGTGAAAATTATTGATGTTATAGAAATTATTCGAAAAATAAAATAAATTAGATTGTAATAATTGTTTGTTATTTGCAATTATTGTTAAAAAAGTAAATTTATTAGTAAAATAAAATGTTACTAAAAACATATTACCATTTGTATAGTTGGTCAAACATAAAAATATCAATACCAATGTGTATTGTTCTAATACATGTGGTATATGTTGTATTTATAATTAAGGAACGTACACAAAAAAATGGATCGTAGTTGGATGTATGATAGAATATTTCCTAGAAGAACTGGGTTGAAACGACGTTTTGCACAAGGAGTCGAAGAATTTGTTCTTTTTGCTAAGCGTCAAAAAGAATTTGAGCGACAAGGTGGAATTAGTTGTCCTTGCCCCATATGTGTGCTTCGATCTATAAAAAAGAAAGGTGATATTCGACTTCATTTGTACAATAATGGGTTTAAGCCAAATTATTGGATATGGACCTGTCATGGCGAGGTAGCAGCTGGAGTTCCTGCGGTTGATAATGTTCCTGTCCAAGTAGCTCAAGGTCTCGCGTCAAGTCTAGTTGTAGCTTCCACATCAAGTATTAATATTCCAACGACTACCGGATATCAACCGCCGTTTGATGTTGTTCATGGGATGATATCTGATGTTGTCGGTGTAAATTTGGATTTCGAAGAACCACAATATGATGCTGAAGAAGTTCCAAATGAGGAAGCTCAGAGGTTTTATATGTTTTTGAGTGAGACAAATAAACCATTATTTGAAGGATCTACAGACTCTAAGTTATCAATGTGTGTTCGATTGTTGGGTCTTAAGTCTCAATTTAACGTTGCGGAATTGTGCATAGAATACATGACAAAAATGATGTTGGATGCAACCCCTGTTAGAGGACTTTTGCCGCAGAGTTATTATGATGCTAAAAGATTGGTATCGAAGCTTGGTTTAAAATCTATAAGAATTGATTGTTGTGTGTCTGGTTGTATGATCTATTATAACAATGAGTTTGGCATAAATAATGGAGAGTTGCTGGAATGCAAGTTTTGTCAAGAGCCACGATATCGTGTCAACAGGAAAGGGACAAGCATAGGCAAACCAGTTCCATGGAAAGCAATGTTCTATTTGTCGATTATACCAAGACTGAAGAGGATGTTCACTTCAATGGAAACTGCGGGTAAAATGACGTGGCACTATGAAAATAGAAATAACTCTGGTGAATTACGTCATCCATCTGATGGTGAAGCTTGGAAGCATTTTGATCGTGTTCATCCAGATTTTTCCAGTGATCCACGCAATGTTTGGCTTGGTTTATGCTCTGATGGTTTCACACCATATATTCAAGCGTCAGCAACACCGTATTCTTGTTGGCCAGTTATTGTGACCCCATACAACCTACCTCCTGAAATGTGTATGTCTAAACCGTACATGTTTTTAAATGCTATAATACCAGGGCCAACTAATCCAACAGCTGGTATTGACATATATTTTGCAACCTTTGATTGATGACCTAAAAAGGTTGTGGAATGGTGTTTTAACTGATGATGCAGCACGAAGACAAAATTTCATGATGAGGGCGGCTTTGATGTGGACAATTAATGACTTTCCTGTGTATGGAATGTTGTCTGGATGGGGGACACATGGTAAGATGGCGTGTCCAATTTGCATGGTTGACACAAAGGCTTTTACTCTTAAATATGGAGGAAAATCCTCATGGTTTGACTCGCACCGTAGGTTTTTACCTACCGAGTATCCTTTTAGAAAGTCAATATGCATTCATCAAGGGGAACATTGAAACAGGTGAACCTCCTTGTAGGCTGACACCAGAAGAAGTTTGGAACAGTGTCAAGGATATCCCTCCTGTGGAAGTGGTTGCTGGTGTTGTTTCTCGTCCAGATGGTTATGGACTATGGCATAATTGGGCGAAAAAAAGTATTTTCTGGGAACTTCCATATTGGAAAGATAATCTATTGAGACACAATCTCGATGTAATGCATATTGAAGAGAATTTCTTTGATAACATATTTAACACTGTTATGAACGTGAAAAGTAAAGCGAAAGACAATGAGAAGGCTAGGAAGGACATGGATCATTAGTGCAGGCGAAAGGATTTGTTATTGGTTCAGCAAGCTAACGGCAGGACACTGAAACCCAAAGGCAGTTATACTTTATCTACGGAGCAAGCGAAAGCAGTTTATCGGTGGATTTCTGAGTTGAAAATGCCAGACGGTTATTCTTCCAATTTAGCAAGATGTTCCGATGTGGATAATGGGAGGTTACATGGGATGAAGAGCCATGATTGTCATGTATTCATGGAGTGCTTACTTCCTATTGCCTTTAGTTCGTTGCCAACACACGTTTTGAATCCACTCATTGAAATAAGTCAATATTTTAAGAATTTGTGTTCTGCAACACTAAAAGCGGATGATCTTACAAAAATGGAACAAGACATCCCATTTATCTTATGCAAGTTGGAGAGAATATTTCCGCCTGGTTTCTTTGATTCTATGGAGCATCTTCCTGTTCATCTCGCATATGAAGCTAAACTTGGCGGGCCTGTCCAATACAGATGGATGTATCCGTTTGAAAGGTCTGTTAAATATATATATATATATATATATATATATATATATATATATATATCATTTAGATTAATAATTAGATCGATGATTATATATATTAACAAAATGATGGATATCATTTTCTAGATTCATGGGTGATTCAAAAAGATCAGTTAGGAATAACGCTAGAGTTGAAGGATCGATATGTTCTTCTTACTTACACCGTGAAACAACTCAGTTTTGTTCCTATTATTTCAAGAATGAATTTGCTCCTACAAGTAGTGGAAATGACATGGAAGCTGAATGTCCAAGACATCATTAAGCTTTGTCTGTCTTTTGTCTACCTGGTTGTCCGTCTGGGAAAGAGTCAATTTATTGGCTAACAGAAGAAGAGTTAAATTCAGCCCATGTTCATGTTATGATAAACTGTACCGAGGTCCAACCATTCATTGAGTATGTATTTTTCGACCTATCTCAATTAAATTATATTACACAGTAGTTGTATATAACAATTAATTAATAATTTCTTATTAGGGAGTTCTTGTCATCAGAGGCAGTAAGTGAAGACCAATCTTCTGCTCATATTCATGCGCATTTTCCAATGTGGTTTAGGCAATGTGTGTATTCCCTCCCGCCAACTCCTCTCAACCAACCCTTGAGGAACTTATCTGACGGTCCTCGAAGATGTGTTAAAGAATGGCACACATATTTTGTCAATGGATACAAATTTCACACTAATGAATGGACAGAGGGTAGAGAAACAGTCAATAGTGGAGTTTTGCATGGAAGGTGTCACTGGGAGAGGCGAAGATGATTTTTATGGTGTGGTTGAACACATATATGAACTTGCGTACCCATATCTTGATTATAGTCAAAATGTGGTTGTTTTTTATTGTAATTGGTTCGATCCGTCCACTCGAGGAACAAAGTTTAATCCAAAGACAAATACAGTGGACATTAAAATGAATAGTAGATATCGATTGTATGATCCGTTCGTCATTGCACAAAATGTGAGACAAGTCTATTATGTCTCTTATCCATCAACACGGACTGATCGGCGTGGTTGGTGTGTCGCAATTAAGACAAAACCAAGAGGTCGAATTGAGACAATTAATGATGACACAGTGGAAGACGTGACGTATCAAATGGATGAAATGTCCGTTGAAAAATGAAGTGATTGAAGTTGAACCCATTACTCGTTTATGTGATGAGTCAAACACTGGTGATGAAGTTAATGAAGAAGAAGATACAGATCATGAGGATGCAGTCGATGACGTCGGTGTATCAGGAATTCACTCATCTGATGATGATGGTGATTTCGAGAAAGAATGAGATTCTAATTAATTTGTTATGCAAGTTCGAGAAGGAATGGGATTCTAATTAATTTGTTATGAAATAATTAATATTTAGATTTATCAGACTTTGATTCATGTATGTTAATGTTATTCATCATGTATGTTATTCATCATTTATGTTATTCATTATTTGTTATTTATCATGTATATATATATATATATATATAGATAGATACGTACAGTCATGGCATCATCAGGATCAGATTCCGATCAAGACCTACCTCCTGTCGACCCACCGACCGGTTTTTTTAAGAAGATTGCTACTTCTTTACGTGGTCGTCGTCGTCGTGTAACTCGTGTCGTTGTTGATGGCGATTTTGTGGCTCCACCTACTACGGCTGATGGCAGCGGACCTAGTACGTTGAGTCGTCCATTTGTGCCTCCAGCCGGTACTGTGACACCCCCGCCAGATGCGGATGGGATAACCAGGTATAATAGTGAAGGTTGTCGGCAAGCAGTAAGTATTAATTAAGTAATTTATTTATTAATGATATTTGTTTGATTTATATTTAAAACTTTAAATATAAATTATTATCTAAACATTTATCTTTTTTATGTACAGATTTATTCCTGGGAGGATTGTGGCTGGCACAATCACAAACATAATAAAAGCAAATTACACTAAACCGTGATTGAATTGGACGGAGGTAAAAAAAGATCCGTCGTCTAAAATGTGGACTACATTCAGAGTAAGTTTTTTTTTCCAATTAATTAATATTTAGTTTTTTAATTTTGTTGAATTGATTAATTTGTTTTTACTAACAAGTAAATTTGTTTAAATAGGAAAAAATGGCATGGAAAAGTGATGCGACGAAAGAAGTTGAGAGAACATTCAACACAAGAGCTTTTCATCGCTTTTCTGAAATGCTCCGGGAATGGCGTAATAAGGGGACGCAGCCGGATTGGGTGGGCAATTCTGATTGGCAAGAGCTCCAAGTGAAATGGAGAGATGCGAAGTATAAAGACAAATGTGAGAAAGCCAAGAAGAGTCGTGCTTCTGAGAGAGGGGGTTGCATAAATACGGGTGGTTCTATCAACACTGCTGAAATTTACAGACGGATGGTAAATTTAATAGTATATACATACGTATTTTATATTTTATAAAATAATAATAATATTAAATAGTAACTGTATATATATATATATATATAAGAGGCTAGCCTTGGTCGGCCACCTACTTTGCCTGAGTTACACTGCCAACTTCATATGCGAGAGGAGACAGGTGATTTTGTTGAAGAACGGTCAAGAAATATCACGGTAAATAACGTTTATTATATTTGTATTTATCTATTGTTTTTAGTATATATATTATATTGTTATTATATTATATATATATATATATATATATATATATATATATATATATATATATATATATATATATATATATATACTACTAATTTGGTTATACATTTCTTGGTGTTGTTGCTTTCAGGAAAATTTTTATGAATGGCAGACCAATTATCGTGAAACTCAGCTAAGTAGTGGCAATACTGAGATTGATCCCGTTGAGGAGAGTCGAGCGGCTTTTCATGCTTGGGAGGAATTTGTTGGGCCATCAAAAACGGGCCGGTTAGTAGGATCTGGTGGTTTAGGCCCGTCTGCTTTCCCAAATTCCATTATTCCAAATGTGGTTCCCGCAACTTCTTCAGAGAGAAGTACTGGTCGCTCTTATGTCCCTACGTCTTCAGAAATAAACGATGTTGAGCTGTTGACGCAGAAATTGAACGACCAAGAGAAAAAACATACTGAAGAAATGCGGCAGATGCGGGAGCAGCAGGCGGAGCAGCAACGGTTGATTGAACAGCGCTATAAGGAAATGATGGATACTATATATGTCTCAATACACGAGGCCATTTATGCCATCATCATCATCATCATCATCATCATCATCATCATTTTATCCACAGCAGCAGATGCAGATGCAGCAGCCTTACGGGATGCAGCAGCCTTACGGCTCTGCTTTTCAGCCGTACGCACCAGTCTTCCAGCCTTCCTTTCACAACCCTTATGGTCAACCACATCAACCCCAGCAGCTGCCCCAGCAGCAGCCCGAGCAACCCCAACAGCCCCAGCAGCAGCCCGAGCAACCCCAACAGCAGATCAACACAGATCTAGACCTCAACACAATAAAAACATGGTTTAATAACTCGCCTGATCAGCGCTACTATGACTAGCAGTTTTATTAGATCTAGGATATTTTAATTTGTATTTTGTAATAAATATTTTAATTCTTGGATGTTTATGCAATTTTTTTATCATTTAAAGCGTTATTCAATTCTCGTTTAATTAGCATTTATATTATAAATTTAATTTAATTTAATTTTTATGAATTAAATAACAAATATTTTAATTAACGAATAATAATAATATTATTTTTTTAAATAAAAGAATTAAAAACTGTTTTTTAAGAAATAAATAAAAGATATTTTAATTAACAAATAATAATAATATTATTTTTTTTAAATAAACGAATTAAAAACTATTTTTTTAAAAAATAAAATTAATTGGTTACCGGTGGAATATCCGCCGGAAACCGTTAAAATCCGCCGGAAAACACCGGCGGAAAATCCGCCGGTAACCGTTACCTGCGGGCGAATTACCGGCGGCAAAAATCCGTCGGTAATGTCCAATTACCGACGGATTTTGGCCATTACTGGCGGATTCTGGCCGCCGAAAATCCTCAAAATTCTTGTAGTGTTTTTGCTTGTGAGGAGGAGCTAGCTAAGGCCTTTTGTCTACTCTAGGGGCTATTGGGATGTCAGACGAGCCAGGAAAACACCAAAACAAAAAAATAACCAAATTATACGCAACACACAAACACATAATAAAATAATTAGGCTAAATAGCACTTTTGATCATTTATCTTTGCTCCAGATTTCAGTTTGGTCCTTTATCTTTTTTTTGGTCCGTTTTGGTCCTTTATCTTTCATTTTCGTTTCACTTTGGTCCTTTATCTTTTTTTTGGTCCGTTTTGGTCCTTTATGTTTCATTTTTGTTTCATTTTGGTCCCTCACGTTATTATTTAATTCAATTAAATCATTAAAACAATTAAAACAAAATTATTTTAAAACAAATAAAACAATATAATGGTCCCCCACCGTGAACCCCTCCCCCCCCCCCACTATTCATCATCTTCAACCTCAAATCACTATTCACACATAAACCCCAATTTTTGTTCCACTCACCTTAACCCAACCAAACTCTAATTTCTTCACTCCAAGCTTGCAATCAATCACTCAATGGCATATCCCTAAGCTTTCAAGACAAGAATGAGCCAAGAAACTCAACATTCCTCATTTCTTCACAATATTCGAAAATGGTGAATTTGTGTAGAGTGAGTTGATGATGATGATGATGTTGGTACCAAATCGAAGAGGAAGTAATGCTGAACGTTTTTCGTGTTGGAAGGAAGTCGTTTTGATGAGCCTTTGGACTTCGTTTTTCCTCTTCTTCTCCTTCACCCATTCTTTTCTCTTCTTTTTTCCTTTTCTCTCCTTTCTCTCTGTTTCTCTTCTTTCTCGCGTACCTTCCTTTTCTTT
Organism: Astragalus membranaceus; assembly: GCA_039519185.1. Taxonomy (NCBI): domain Eukaryota; kingdom Viridiplantae; phylum Streptophyta; class Magnoliopsida; order Fabales; family Fabaceae; genus Astragalus; species Astragalus membranaceus. The sequence continues at coordinate 135,229,225 of CM076846.1, read as the reverse complement.
CTTTCTTTCTTTCTATTATTTAATTCTCACACACACACACACATATTGTTTTAATGGTGGGGATATGAATGGTTGAAGATGATGAATGGTGGGTGGTGGTTGTTGGTGGCTGACGGTGGTTCACGGTGGGGGGGGGGGGGGAGGGGTTCACGGTGGGGGACCAAAATATTGTTTTAATTGTTTTAAAATAATTTTGTTTTAATTGTTTTAATGTTTTAATTGAATTAAATAATAACGTGAGGGACCAAAATGAAACGAAAATGAAACATAAAGGACCAAAACGGACCAAAAAAAAGATAAAGGACCAAAGTGAAACGAAAATGAAAGTTAAAGGACCAAAACGGACCAAAAAAAAGATAAAGGACCAAAGTGAAATCTAGAACAAAGATAAATGACCAAAAGTGTTATTTAACCAAATAATTATATAGCAATTCATTAAAATGCATGAGTTTAGAGATGAGGTGTTGTTACTTGTTAAGAATAGATGCGGCTCTTATCAAGTAACAATCACCTCATCTCCAAATCGTTCTATCAATAAAATCTCTTCAATTATAAAAAAGACCCACATGAGAAACCTGTGGTTGAGAGGGACATCACTCACAAATAAGAGACAAACACTAAGAAGAAATAAAGCAGTTTGGTGAAACCACAACCATACTCCTTCCATAACACATTATAAGCAAAACTGAGTCAACCAAAGTTGATGTATGTGATCCAAAATTTAGACCATATACATCAACTTTCGTTGGCAAACTTTTGCTTATGTATTACATATAGAGGGAGTGTATATGGAAGAAAGTATTAGACCAACTTCTATAAGCCGAAGGTGAGTAACAATCATGATTAAGAACATAATTAGGATGATTGGGATAGATGCAATTGCAGCAATAATGTGTTTGGTGAAGGTTTGAAGCTAAACTAGGCAAAGGGTCATTAATTATTAGGCCCATGATTTTCCCACATCCCCTCCTACTCACCACACACACCCTAACTTCAAATAATCCAAAAATACCCTTAAGTAGAGGACATGTTTAGTATGATTCAGTTGGGGTCAACCGAATATATTCGGCTAAGGCCAATCGAATATGTTCGGGTAAGGATAACCGAACGTTATAAAAAATAACAAGGGGGTGTTGTTCCGCTTTGTTCATTCGGGGAAGGGGAACCGAAAATGTTCGGCTGACATCAACCGAACACACCTGATACTGCACAGACTGACTGAAAACCAGAAATTTTTGTTTAAGTTTCAAATTTCAAATGCAGACTAATATTACTAACTCAAATTAGTATTGATTTAAAAAAGTACATAACATATAGAAGTCAAATTTCCAAGTTAAATTGGAAAACAACAATTAATCAACTAATTACTATATTTACTAAAATCTATATAAACTGGTGTGTGGGTCTCAAAGACCAAGGCCTTCCACTTTTGTATACGACTCGTAAACAGCGTGTCTCAATCCTTTGCTACGGGTCTCCTGTTAACATTCCAAAGCGCATAGGGCGGGGGCAATGGACTTCCATTCTTCAAAAAAAACCTTACAAAGACAAAAACAACATAATGTTAACTAATGTTTGACAAATTAAAATTGAATTTTAAATAAAATTCGATATACATGTACAAAGTGTTTATCCGTGAAGCATATGTTGAACTGACGAGTAGTTTTGAATGGGGCAATATGAAATGGGAAAATGGTGAAAGACCCGTTAACAGACCAACAAGTCAGTACGACCTGTTATAATTTCCGAAGCCCAATACACCTTTACCTCTTGTCACCCGTTACACTAGGTCTTGGCTTTTGCGAGATGGGTTCCTTGAATTTTTGTCTCATTTGATTAGGGCGAGGCCTTCTAATTATATGCTTGTGAATATTCCATGGTCTGATATCCAAATCATTAATATTATCTTGACCCTTATCCGTACTTGCCTTATTTGTTTCCTCTTGGTCAACCACCAATTTTGCACCTTCCTCAACCATCTTCACCATGCCAGGGTTAGCCACCGACGAAGCTTCAACCTGATTCTCGTGTTCAATGATAAAATCCAATTGAGTGCATTTTTAGGTATATTTTTGGGTCACTTTTAGAGCAATTATTAACAATTATATAAATCATTAATTTATTTTGCTCTTTATTTTACAAAAAGAGAGAAAATATAAAAAAGAACAAAAGTCTCATTTGGAACATATATTGCTCTACATTTTTCAATGGGGCTGAATAATATAATAAAATCCAAGTCCATATGAATAAGGATCTGAAGGTTGGCCATTTCTTTGACTTTCAGTATAGATCCTGGTTGTGACTTATATTTTTTGTATTTTTGGGTTTAAGATGGATGAAATATGGGAAAGAAATGATATGAATTTCGTGGGTTATGTGATGAATAATTTTGAAACAGATTTAAGCTAAACAAATGAAATAAAATCTTGTTTAATACGTGAAGAAGATGGGTGTGAAGGTTAGGGGCGCCACCTTGGTCTAATCCAAGACAAGGATAAGCCTATGAATGTGAGGATCACCACAAGAAAAAGAATTCTTGATAAGATCGAATAAACTGGTCCAATCCAGAACCAAAGGGTATGAACTCAAAATCTTTGATAAAGTCTTTGTTGGAATTTAATTGACACTTAAACTCCCTATTTATAATTAGGGAGGTTCTTGCTGAATACAAAGGAAAAGAAATAAAGGGCATCCAAAAATTACAAGAATACTAGTCAAAACAATTGCAAGAAAATATCCCAGTTGATTTGGCATTGAATTCGCCATTAATGATTAGGATCTTGCATTTCCTTTTTGCTCTAATTGTCTTTGATGTGCCATAAATGACTTGGATCTTGTAATTCCTTTTTCCTCTGATTGCCTTTCTTGATTAGCAAGTTTGCTTGATTAGCAAGTTTGCTTGATTAGCAAGTTTGCCTTCCTTGATCAGCAAGTTTGCTTGATTAGCAAGTTTGTTGACTCCATCAACTCACAACAATATGCGCCACACACACCACTTGAAGTGGATTAAACACACTAAAAAAATAACTTGAAATGAAATAACTTAGTGCCTTGATCCCAAATATATCAGTTGGTCACATGCACTTTTATCACAACTTAAAATAAAATTAGGGTAATTAAAATTGGACAGCAAGCCCATGGTAGGTTCTCATCATTCTCTCCTTCTTCGAGAGAATTCGACCTCGAATTCCTTACTGCAGTCCTCCAGGGTCAAAAGTAAGTCTAACGAACCCATCACATGTAACTTTCACAATAGGGAAATTTCCAAGTCCATTGGTAGAATTTGAGTGACTTACTTCCTCTTCCGCTTCTTGGTCATAATTAGGTTTCCCAAACTCACAATTTTTTTCCACCCCTGACAAATAGTCTCCTTCATTCACTTTGTTCTCTTCATGACATAAAGAAGAAATGTTAGGCAATTGAATAATATTAAAAAAATTCCAACACTTGACCACACAAACCAACTTAGAAGAAGGTACTAGTATAGTTGTATGCCATGACTTCCCAATGTTATTCTCTTTCAATTCAATGGAAGCATTGCATTGTTCCTTTGGAAGCACTTCTGCATTTGTCTTCTTGCAAGCTTCCTCTTTTGGAATGTCATCCACAACCTTCTTGATAATAAAATCATCAAATCTGGGAAAAAGGTTAGGATTATAACAATAATCAATAATAACATTTTTATCCTCTATTTCTTTTTCTCTCATTTCCTCTTTTTTTCCACACTCTATTTCTTTTTCTTTTTCTTTTTCTATTTCGTTTTCTTTTTCTTTTTTTTTTCTTTTTCACACTTTTCTCTCAATTCTATTTGATCATCTCTCGCCTCACTTGGACTCAGAGGAACAAGTATGATCCTTTTACCATGATGCACAAAAGAATATTTGTTGGTATTCCCTTCATGACTAGCCTTCTTATCAAATTGCCAAGGCCTCCCTAACAATACATGACTAGCCTCCATAGGCACCACATCACACATCACTACATCCTCATACCTACCAATTGAAAAACACACCTCAACTTGTTCATTCAAAATCGTTTCAACACTATCATTAAGCCACTGAAGTTTGTAAGGCTTAGGGTGAGGTGTAGTTACCAAATGAAGTTTAGAAACTAAACGTGTGCTAGCAACATTAGTAAAACTTCCTCCATCAATAATTAGAGAACATGCCTTTTCTTGCACTACGCATCTTGTTTGAAAGATATTCTCTCTTTGAGTTGTATCCTCTTCCTTCACGAAATTTCCTAACAACCTCCTCACCATGAGAAGTTCGCCACTAGGAATATCTTCTCCACTCATTTTTTTTCCTAAGTAATGCAATAAAAATGGTAAACAAAACCTAGAATTGCTTAAACAAAGGTCCAATTCGAACCTTGCTCTGATTACCAAATGATGGCCTCCTTGTTGTGGAAATTGGCCATTTCTTTGACTTTCAGTATAGATTCTGGTTGTGACTTATATTTTTCTATTTTTGGGTTTAAGATGGATGGAATATGGGAAAGAAATGATATGAATTTTGTCGGTTATGTGATGGATAATTTTGGAACAGATTTAAGCTAAACAAAAGAAATAAACTCTTGTTTAATACGTGAAGAAGATGGGTGTGAAGGTTAGGGGCGCCACCTTGGTCTAATCCAAGACAATGATAAGCCTATGAATGTGAGGATCACCACAAGAAAAATAATTCTTGATAAGATCGAATAAACTGGTCCAATCCAGAACCAAAGAGTATGAACTCAAAATCTTTTATAAAGTCTTTGTTGGAATTTCATTGACACTTAAACTCCCTATTTATAATAAGGGAGGTTCTTGCTGAACACAAAGGAAAAGAAATAAAGGGTATCCAAAAATTACAAGAATACTAGTCAAAACAATTGCAAGAAAATATCCTAGTTGATTTGGCATTGAATTCGCCATTAATGATTAGAATCTTGCATTCCTTTTTGCTCTAATTGTCTTTGATGTGCCATAAATGATTTGGATCTTGTAATTACTTTTTCCTCTGATTGCCTTTCTTGATCAGCAAGTTTGCTTGATTAGCAAGTTTGTTGACTCCATCAACTCACAATAATATGCGCCACACACACCACTTGAAGTGGATTAAACACACCAAAAAAAATAAGTTGAAATGAAATAAGTTAGTGCATTGATCCCAAATATATTAGTTGGTCACATGCACTTTTATCACAACTTAAAATAAAATTAGGGTAATTAAAATTGGACAGCAAGCCCCTGGTAGGTTCCCATCATTCCCTTACCCCTTTTAATTATTTTGACCCGCGTACGACTGCTGATCAAATTGGCGTCGTTGTCAGGGTTCTCTAATTAGGGATTACTAACCTCAGGGCCCACTAACAATACTGACGTTTTTTGTTCTGCAGCAGAGGGGTAACATATATTTAAGTCAATTTCTGCACCAACAAGTAATAAACGTAATTTGGTAAAATTATTATTTTTTCAATTGGCTTAAATATATGTTACCCCCTGCAAATATGCTCATTATCCATTTTGCCCCGCTGCAAAAAAAAAAACTTTTAAAATAAACCTTGCAAATATTAAGTGTTTATAGTTACCCCTGCTGTTAGTTTTAGCTAACAGCGTTAAGTCTATGCTGACTTGGCTGCCATTTGCAGGGGGTAACTAGAAACACTTAATATTTGCAGGGAAGTAACTAGAAACATTTAATATTTGTAGGGGAGTAGCTAGATCCCAAATGGCAGCCAAGTCAGCATAGACTTAACGCTGTTAGCTAAAACTAATAGCAGGGGTTAACTAGAAACACTTAATATTTGCAAGGTTTATTTTAAAAGGTTTTTTTTTTTCAGGGGGGTAAATGGATAATGAGCATATTAGCAGAAGTAACGTATATTTAAGCCTTTTTAATTTAAAATGTTTTCTTAGTTTGTGTTTAATAAGCACATGTTACACTCATTTTGATACGGACGGAATAATTAGTTTTTTTGACCTACAGTTTCATAGGAAATAATACTAATGATAATGAAATATACTTTTCCCATTTTATTTTAAAAAGATCACTAATTAAAATTGGCATGAATTAGGTAAATTTGGTTGCATCGATTGATGTCAAAAAGTCAAACAAGAGATTATAAAACATAAAACATAAAAAACAAAGTCAAACAAGAGATTGATGTCAAAAAAAAGTCAAACAAGAGAGAGGAAAAAGTAGCAGAGAGATTGAGTAACTACTAGAAATCTCGGTATTTTCTGCGGAATTTGCTGCGGAAAATTTCTGCAGAAAATATCTGAGAACTTTCCTGCCATTTTCGAAATGTAGTTGGCAAGTAAGTTTGTAGGTAATTTTTGATTTACTTGCGGATTTTCCTTAGAGCCAGAGTTCGAAAGAAATTTCTTTTTACTTTTACGAGAAGTACATAATGAAAGGCCCTTGATGGAAATCGAACTCATGACTCTACGCGAAATGCAAGACTCTTGAACACTGAACCAGCACTTTGTTACTAACATTAAGTGGTGCAACATTGTTAAAACATCTGAAAACAGTTTATTATTATTTTTTTAAAATCCTTTTTTTAAGAGTAAATGCCCATTTTAGTCTTCGACAATTTTTTAATAGGACAAATTGGTCCCTGACAATTTTTTGGAACAAATAAGTCCCTGGCGTTTTCAAAACGAGGACAAATTAGTCCCTGACTTAAGGACTAATTTGTCCCCGTTTTGAAAATGAATAATGAGCATATTAGCAGAGAGTAACGTATATTTAAGCCTTTTTAATTTAAAGTATTTTCTTAGTTTGTGTTTAATAAGCACATGTTACACTCATTTTGATACGGACGGATTAATTAGTTTTTTTGACCTACAGTTTCATAGGAAATAATACTAATGATAATGAAATATACTTTTCCCATTTTATTTTAAAAAGATCACTAATTAAAATTGGCATGAATTAGGTAAATTTGGTTGCATCGATTGATGTCCAAAAGTCAAACAAGAGATTATAAAACATAAAACATAAAAAACAAAGTCAAACAAGAGATTGATGTCAAAAAAGTCAAACAAGAGAGAGGAAAAAGTAGCAGAGAGATTAAGTCACTATTAGAAATCTAGGTAGTTCCTGAAGAATTTGCTGCGGAAAATTTCTGCAGAAAATATCTGAGAACTTTTCTGCCATTTTCGAAATGTAGTTGGCAGGTAAGTTTGTAGGTAATTTTTGATTTACCTGTGGATTTTCCTTAGAGCCAGAGTTCGAAAGAAATTTCTTTTTACTTTTACGAGAAGTACATAATGAAAGGCCCTTGATGGGAATCGAACTCATGACTCTACGCGAAATGCAAGACTCTTGAACACTGAACCAGCACTTTGTTACTAACATTAAGTGGTGCAACATTGTTAAAACATCTAAAACCAGTTTATTATTATTTTTTTAAAATCCTTTTTTTAAGAGTAAATGCCCATTTTAGTCTTCGACAATTTTTTAATAGGACAAATTGGTCCCTGACAATTTTTTGGGACAAATAAGTTCCTGACGTTTTCAAAACGGGGACAAATTAGTCCCTGACTTAAGGACTAATTTGTCCCCGTTTTGAAAATGTCAGGGACTTATTTGTCCCAAAATATTGTGAGGGACCAATTTGTCTTATCGAAAAATTGTGAAGGACTAAAATGGGCCTTTACTCAGGGACTAATTTGTCCCCGTTTTGAAAATATCAGGGACTTATTTGTCCCAAAAAATTGTCAGAGACCAATTTGTCTTATCGAAAAATTGTGAAGGACTAAAATGAGCCTTTACTCTTTTTTTTTTTTAAAAAAAACTTGTAGAAAGTAAAATAGACAAAAAAGGAATCTCAGTCTTTCACTCTTCAACCTCACTCTTTCTCGTTCAACCTCACTCTTTCTCTTCAATCTCACTTCTTCAACAGAGAACGAATCTTCAGAAATCTCACTCTTTCTTGTTCAATCTCACTCTTCAGAGAAAGAATCTTCAGAATTCTCAATCAACAATCGAACAATCGAACTTCCAGAACCAACAATCGAACCTCCAGAATCAACAATCGAACTTCTCTTTTTGCGATACTTTCCGTTTCGTCTTCTCTGATCGTGCTCGTCTTCTTAGTTGCTCATCTTCTCAGTTTCATCTTCTGTAAAAGTAACCTAATTGGAACCCTAACTTTTCTCTTCAACATGTTGAGTGATTTTAGTGCTGTGTATACCGATTGTTGGACCCTAACTTTTTTCTGATTTTATCATGTGTTTGTTATTAACTTAGGATTTGAACCCCATCATCAGCTTCTCCTCAACGGTATGTGCTTCCTCTTCTACTACTTCTTCGCTATCTAACTATTCTTTACTCATTTCCTCTTGTTTCATTACACCATATCTTTTTGTTGCCTTTGATTTGTGCCACATATCTGTTACAAATGTTTCAACATATGCTAGAGGTTATATTTCATACGATTAGATTCAAGATATAAGCAATTTTTTGGTCTGGTGAGATTTAGATGAATATGTGCTTGCTGTATTGGGGCTCAGCTCTTTTTTTGATAATTTTGTGCTGGATTTAGTTCTATAGGTAAAAAGTTATAGACTAGAGAAAAAAATAGAAGTAAAGGACAAGATATTACTTGGGGAAATTTTAATTTTGCATAGAATTGTAGTTATCAGCACTCAGTTGAGCTGCTGGATTAGGAGGTAAAACATTTATGGAATAATTATACTATGGTTAAAAGATTCTGATTTGAATCACTGTTTCTCTTTGTGATTCCAGCTCTAACTGATGTGTCTAAGATTAGTGTGCATAATCAAGTTAATTGATTGTGTTAGGAGAGTGCAAGTTAAACAAAAATGCTATCAGGGATTGAATTAAGAATATTGGTCTTGGGTTTCCAATTCATTTCATATTATTCTGTTTTGTGTTATCCTTACATGTTATCTGATGGCTACATTGGTGTTCATTTCCTATGTGATTAGACAAATTTCTATATAATAGATAAAAGGATATGGAAGTGCCTGTACATTGTACATTGCAGATGTCATTTTAACATTATCTTGAAGTGTTTTTGATTGGTTGTATCTATATACACTATCTCTGTACAAGAATTATGTCATTACTATTTCATATACAGATGAAAGTCTTCATCATAGTGAGTTGATAGGCCTAAAATTTGGTCTGATTTATGCAGAATGCACTTCTGGAATTTGCAAGGGTGATAAGTGCATTCTTAAGAAATTGCCTGGGAGTTGATAGAGCTTGAGATCTTTATGGTTATCTGATGCTTCGGTAGTGCAAATTGGTTGTGCCACTTTTCTTTTCAGTGAATGTTTAATGACATTGATATATATATATGTTTTATTTTGCAGCATATTGAGCTGGTTTCCCCTGCACCAGAAAATGCCGAGACAACAACTTTTGATGTAGTCGACCCTGTCTGGGAATCTGCAGACTTCTTAGGGAAAGAAAGAGGACTTCCAACTCCTGCCAAGGTACTATGATGTATTGATATTGTATTTTAATAGTAGCATTAATAACATACTTGCTGGAATAACTATGATGATGATGATGATGATGATGATGATGATGATGATGATGATGATGATGATGGCAGCAATGCAAACTTGTTCTAATGTAAGTTTCACTTGTACTGGTCTAGTTTCACTTGAGTTATTTTTAATTATTTATAACTGAATGCATATTTTGAACTGTTCTGCTGGTTTGATCTTTAATTATTACATGATTTAGTCCAGAGGCATGTGCTGCAATCTTGCGGAAGAGTGCTAAAGCTGCTCTAAAGGTATATACAAGACTGGGAAAAGACATTAATGAGGTATATACATGTGTCTCTTAAGTGGCTGTGGCATTTGTTGGTTCAACACAGTATGTTTTATTCTCTGTTGACAACTTTTTTCATTTCAAAAGATTCTGTATTTCCAACTTTGGGGATTCCATTGATACTCATCATCTAAAATGTATGGAACTAAAACAAAAGTGAAAGTCCTAAAATAACAGAACTGAAAGCTGAGTGGAGGAATATCATAACAATGAGCTTGAGAATATGAGATCCTATCATCTTGCGAATAGTTGTCATTTATAGATACAACATGGGTGCCTCTCGACATTATTGATAGTACAATATGTATTCACATCTTTAGTGGCAGATGTAGCGACCGAAAAATCCGGGTGAGATTCTTCGAAGGTTCAAAAAATGAAGCCACCACCAAAGTTTAATTATTAGGGCAAACATTGGAAAATCTCTTTGAGTTGGATAAGGGTCCTTGACACCAGATTTAGGTTCGGGAGTCGATTATGCGTGGGAAAGGTATTAGCACCCCACAGCATCCTTCCTAAGGAAGGTTACCTTCTAATTAGTTGTGTAAAAGAATGTTAATTTGAAAACTGTTTATTTTACCCTATTTATTTTGAATTATGAATTAAAAAAAGAAAGAGATTTTATATTTTGGAATTAAAGAAAAGAATTATTTGAAAAGGACTAAAAATGTTTTTATTTTTATTTTTGCACTTGACAGAGGTGGGTCCTGTTGAACCAAGGACAAACACTCATTCTTTTGTATGATAACAAATTACATTTTGTCTACAAATGGTTACAGTGGTATAAAAGTACAAGACATGAATCAAAGAGCAGGATAACTTAAAGTGCAGAGGCTTGGAGGAGAAGCTATCTAGAGTTGAAGACCTAATTGTTATTTGCTTTTGATAGGACACAATGTAATATCCTATCACTTCAGTTATATAACTTTTAGTAGTTGAGAGATGATGTTTTTAAAAATATAACTGTAGTGTTAAAAGCCTAGAAAAATATTTTTTCAAATGCATGCATGCACAAGAAAGGCACGTAACACAAAAACCAATTTGTGAAAACAAGAAATCGATTCATACTATTTTATCTAATGTTTGAAATCGATTTCTAACTCCCTATGAAAGATAGAAATCGATTTTCAACTCCCTATGAATGTAAAGAATTGATTTCCTATTATTTTCACGAAGTACATAATCGATTTCTCCTTGTGTATTTAAAGCATATAATCGATTTTGGAAGGATCATTCACAAAGGTATAATCGATTGTTAGCTTGTAGTTTTTAAAGGAATATGTTTTGGAAAGAAAACAACCGATTATCTACTTCCCTTTTCAGAGCACAGAATCGATTATCTACTCCTTGTTTCAGAGCACATAATCGATTCTGACACTACAATATAAAGAGCATATAATCGATTTTCATTTCTAGTATATTCAGGCACATAATCGATTTCATCAATTGTATATTTTTCTCAACGGTCATTTTTTGTAGGATCCCTATAAATAGGGAGCTGAGCTTCACAATCTCATACACCACTACATCGTACAAATCTCAGATCTGAAAAAGAGAAAAAGAGCTTTCATTCTAAAATCATTTTTTCAAAGTTCTTCAAATCTAAATCAATCATCTCTCTCATCTACTATATTGTTATTCTGCTGAAGTGATTGGTTCATAGATTTTCTCAATTGTATTCATCTTCTACTTGGTTATTGTGAAATTCTGGGAAGCGTTCTTGGGTCATTCAATCGGGGAGATTGAAGTGGTAGCGAAATACTTAGCTGCGAGCTCGGGTTCTCATTTTGGGATAATTGAGATTAGCTATACGGAAGTTGTTTGTTTGTAAAACATTGAAGAGGTTCTTCTCATATAGTGGTTGTCATAAAGTCCAAAGGTTGCAAAGCCGGAGGCCGATGACGTAGGGCTTTTATCCCGAACCTCGTAAAATCCCGGTGTATCTCTTTTCCTTCTCTTTACTTTCTTTATCGTTTATATTTGTCTATTGTCATATCATTGCGCTGCATTCAATATAAATATCTGTTTATCGTGAATTTTGATAATAGTAGCGTTAGCGTAATTTTGCATTGTGACTGGATTTGTGTTAAGTATAGCTTATAGTTTAAATATTAGTTTCCGCATTTGATTTAAAAGAGCATTGTTAATGTTTTGAAAATTGAAAAGAATTCATTTTTAGGCATATAACCTTATTCACCCCCTCTAAGGTTATCATATAGTCCAACAGGGCCCCCTCTGCTCCTACGTATCCCCGGGTAGAGAATCAAACACTACGTAGTTCTTGGGTAGAAAAAGTTTGATTTGTTTGTGTTTTTTATTTAGGGATTTTAGGACTCTTGAGTGATCAGTTCATTTGTCCTAAAAAGCTGACTAATCCGATTGTACAATCCACTTAATCCCCTGTTTTTGAAAGAAAATGGTTTGTGTATGGAGTGATTTGATTTTATTTGAATAGGTATTTTAGGAATCTTGAGCCGTACGACTCATTCATCCTAAAACGATGACTATCCCGGCCATACGGCCGACTTAATCCCCTATTTTTGAAAATTTGTTTTTGTTTGAAAGAAAAGAAATGTCTATGTGTTTGTATTTTAATTTAGAAATTGTATATTTTAAATAGGGATTTTAGGATCTGATCCGTACGGTTCATTCTTGGTCCTAAAAAGGTGGCTAACCACTACAAGAATAATGAGATTTTCCGGCCAGGACTTACCGGCGGATTTAATCCGCCGGAAAGATTCCGACGGATTTAAGGAATTTCCTATCCGCTTGAAAAGATTCCGGCGGATTTTAGGACTTTCCGGCGGATTTTATTCGCCGCAAACTTTTCCGGCGGATTTTGGGGTATTTCCGGCGGATTTTTTGGCATTTGCGGCGGATTTTTAAAAAAAAAAATTTTAAAAATTTTAAATTTTTTTTTTTTAATAAAAATTTTAAAAAATCCGCCGCAAATTTCAAAAATCCGCCGCAAAAGCCAAAAAAAAAACTTTTTTTTTTAAAAATCCGCCGCAAATGCCAAAAAATCCGCCGCAAAAGCCAAAAAAAATTTCAAAAAATCCGCCGGTAATTTCAAAAATCCGCCGGAAAATTCGGAGGGAAAAAATTCGCCTATAAATAAAAATTTCTCCTACACTCCTCTCATTCTCTCATTTCACTCTTTATTTCATTCTCATTCTCTTCTATATTTCTCTATATATCTCTCTTCTATATTTTTTATACTCTCATCTCCATAAATTTCTCTACATATCTCTCTTCTATATTTCTCCTTCCTTCTTCATTCTTTTTCATTCACTCCTTAATTCTTATTTCTTCTTACTTCTTTATTTACATTCTCTCCTATATCATTCTCTTCTAATATTCTCTTTCATTCTTATTCCTTCCTACTTCTACATTCTCATTCATTTATTTATTTTCATTCTTTTCTATATCATTTTTTCTCATATTCTACTTCATTTTCATTTTTTCACTTTTTATTAAAATACAAATTAAACATTAAAATTCAAAAAAATTGAAAAAAAAATTCAAAAATTCAAATTTTTTACCGCTAGATTTTTTAATTTTTTTTTTTTTGGATTTTGCGGCGGATTTTAGGCATTTTCGGCGGTTATTTAAAATTTTTTTTGGCTTTTGCGGCGGATTTTTGGCATTTGCGGCGGATTTTTAAAAAAAAAAAATTTTTCGAAAAAAAAAAAAAATTTATAAAATCCGCCGCAAATGCCTTTAAAATCCGCCGGAAAATTCCAATTTTTTTTTTAAAAAATCTGCCGCAAAATGCTTTTCCGGCGGATTTACCGCCGGAAAGCGTTTGCTGCGAGCTGGCTACAGGCGGCAAAAATCCGCCGCAAAGTCCAATTTTGCGGCGGAAATATGGCTTTTCCGGCGGATTTTGCCCGCCGGAAAAACCTGTTTTTCTTGTAGTGAACGTACGATCGACTTAACCCCCTATTTGCTTTTTGGGAAAAAGGTTTATTTATCAATTATTATTTTTTATAGGGGTTCTAGGACTTTTGAGACGCTGACTAACCCGTCCGTGCGGTCGAGTTAGTCCCCTATTCATATTTTTGAAGAGAAAATACTTATTTATTTATTTTTGTAAGAAAAATGTAAATTTGTGAAAGAAGATGTTTGTCCGTAGAAAAATTTGGGAAATGAATGAAAAGGGGTGTATTTTTGGAAAGGGGGTGTGTAGAGCAGCAACGGGTTGTATTAAAAATTGGGGTGCAAAAAGTAGCAACTCAGTTCGTTTTTTGAGCTGGCCAGCGTTTTTTTAAAAGGACTTTTAGGGGGTATACGAAGCAAAAACTGGGGGTGTATTAGTAATCTGAGTTAAAAATTAAAAATAAGACAAATAAGTAAATGAGAAGGGGTATAAAGGGAAACAATTGGGTTTCAACAAACTCTAATTCCTCACTTCTCACTCAGCGCCGTTCTCTCTGGTTTGAAGAGAGAGAAAGTGAAATTTCAAATTTTTAGGAGAGAGAAGGGGCAGATGTTACGCAGAGAGAGAGAGAGAGAGAGTCTTACGAAGGTGAGAGAGGAAGGAAGGGGAAACGAAAGGGGGAGCGACGATGCGTCGTTTCCGGTAACGGTGGACGCGGCGGCTCCGACGGTGAGAGAGAGAGAAAACAAAACTGAGAGAGGGATAGAGTTACGGTGAGAGAGAGTTTGCAGAGGACCAACTCTGATTTCACGTGATTGTGACGGTGGGAGTTCACGGTGAAGGGGAACGTGGTGTTGTGGTTTTCGCCGGAGCTCGACGGTGGTGACAGAGACGACCACCGTACGATGGTCATTTATTTCGGGCTCGATTTTGAAGACTAGCGCAGGAGAGGAACAACAGAATTTTTGATCTGTTGAGGAGGACGACGACGACATGTTTGGGGCAAACGACCACCGTCTACGGTGGTCGAAGCTAACAGGTAAGCTTCTGATTCTCTTTTTTATTTCTTTATTTCTCTTCTCTTCTAATCCTAATTTCTGATTTTAGAACATCTAAACCCAAATCCATTTTTAGTCTATAACTGATTTTTGCTTTACTCCTAATTTTTGATCTTTAGAATTCCTAAAATCCAAAAACTATCACCAACAAATTTTATTTGTGATTTTTCCTTTTAACCCTATCAACAACAAATTATTTATTCACTGTTTGTATAACATATAACATATGTCACTAAACAATGTTTTAAAACAGCATGCTTGAAATTTCAACTATTTGACATCTCATATGTACATTTTCTCAAGCACATGTTCGAATTAAAAGACAAAAAACAATCTAAGGCATGTGTCTAAGAATCTGAAAAAGATGTGACCAACCTGGGTTCCTGAATGAAAATAGATCTGTTGTTAATCCCTACCCCTTTTGCTCTACTGCTGCTTCTCGTTTGACTGACTGCTACTGCTTCTATTTCTGAATTTTTGGTGTTTTGTGATTAGGGTTTCAGTGTGAAATCCTAATCGTTTTTCATGCTTTTCTCAGAATTTTGTCTAATTTTGTGTGTCTTTTCTGTCTGAATTAAGCTGTTTAAATAGGCAAACTGTAGGGTTTTGAATCAATTTTCTGATCCTTCTCCATCTTTTGTTTCCTATTTCAAGTATTTGGATCTATTGAGGAGTCTTGCTCAGCAAGTATAGGCCCAAAGAAGCTGCTGTTGCTGCTGTTTTTTTTTTTGTTTTTTTCCTTTTCTGAATTTTTTGTATTTTTTGGTTATTATTTTTTGTATTTTGGGAGTTTTTGGACCATTGTAATATTTGTAAATTAAATTTTGTTATTTTGATTTTTATTTAAATTTTTGATTTCTGTAAATTATTATCATTTGGACTGTGGACGATTTTATTGTTTTTTGGTCAAAATGGAAGAAAATGATTAAATTGGGCCAAGCCCAGTCAAAAGACTAAACATAGGCTCAATTATACAAATGACTAAAATAAGGCCCAATTAGAACAATTTTCTAAAATCAGGCCCAATCTAGACGAATTACTAACATAGGCCCAATAGCAAACACATAGGCCCATATTACTAGATAGGCGCGAATCGTAGAAATACAAGCCAACCACGCAAGTATAGGCCCAATTAGACAAAAAGGAGTTTCGGCCCGATTGAACAAAGTACTAAGCGTTGGCCCAAATTAAAACGAGATAGCATCGAATGATCCTAGAAAACTTTTCTCGTACGACCTGGGACTTATGACAGGCGAACTAAAAAAGGGGAAAAAGAAAAAATACTCTAGTATAAAAGGAGCGGAAAAATTTGGGGTATAACAGCTGCCCCTCTTTATTTATATTTCGTAGAAAAGATGTTGGGTTTTCAAAATTTCATAGTAGGAATAGAAAGAAAGATAAAACAGTCGCTAATTTTGTCCGACTAGCAGGATAGTTGGGGTTTTTGAGAATTTACAAATAGTGGTTAACCCTTGGTGTGTTAACGAGAAAGCTATAAAGAAGGATCACTGGGGATCTGAAGGACTGATTAGTCTTAAGGATCGATGCCTGGAAGTATTGGCATAATGATCTGAAGGTCTAACTCACAGTCGATGCTTGGCGCATTGATTTGAATTAAACTGAAGGACCGGTTGGTCTGAAGGGCTGCCTGGGCCTGATGGACCAATATGGTCTGATGGACCGCAACTAGCTATGGAACTAGTATAACGGTCTGAGGGTGACCTACGTCGGGGCGGTCGTGAGGGTCAAGATCAGGTCTAGAACTGATATGTTGACTGTGAAGGATTTACGCTACGTCTTAGGTAGACACAGCTAATCTGAAGGACCACTGGGGGTCTGAAGGATCCGTCGGGCTCAGTGGCGACATTGATCTGAAGGTAGAGTTCGAAGCCGTCATTTTGACGTGTTAATTCGAACTGAACTGAAGGACCGATAGGGTCTGAAGGATCTATGCTAGACTCTGTGGTAACACTGCGATTTGGTGTGTGATATAGGATTCAACGCTCGTCGCGTTGACTCAAGGATTGAAAGTATATAGGGATCGACACTTGAAGTCAATTGAAAAAGCAATAGTTGTTATGTATATGATATGCATGTAATGTATGCACATGCAATGATTGATGTTTGTTGGGGTAGTGAATGAGATGTGGCGGATAATGGATGCTGAAGTTGATGGAATAATAAAGTTGATTGTGTATGTGTATGCAGATAAGATATGAATGCTTGTAATGTTTGCACGTGCAATGATCAATACTTTGGTGGGGGTAATGAATGCAATGTGGATGATTTTTGCCTCTGATTGCTTATTTTTTTTTAATATATGATGTAAGTATATGAATGAATGAATGTGCAAATGTAATCCTTAGATGCAAAAGTTGTGGTAGATGCATGGCTTGATGTTGGAATAAAATGTGTGGTGCACTGATTTATGATATGATATATTAGTGATGTACGCGGATGTGTTTTTGCATTTTTTTATGAGAAACGAGACTTTCTATGCGAGAAGTAGAGAGGTGAATATTTTGAAATAATCATTCCTTGGAAAAAATGGTTTGAACTCAAACATGGCAATCTCAAGGTTGTTATTTACAGACATTACGATGTGCAAAAGTATACTTTTTGGTCGTATTTGCAAACTCGTTCATATTGCTCTTCCATTTGACTATGATGCCCCATGATGGCTGAATTCCAGGTCCACAAAGTTAACTGAGTGGCTTTTCAGTATCACATTATTAGCTTGTGTTCACTCTCTTTGAAGTATTGTTTAGTAAACATGCAGAGTAGTGCAAATATAGATGAATGAGTCAGTTGACTCGGGGTTCTAGAGATTTAGGGTACGGACAGATGAAGGGATAAATGACAGGTTTTTGCCAAATTCATGAAAGGTAGGTTCTCCCCAACTCAAGAAATGTGTGCCCCAATTTAGCGTTGATGACGGTGAGTGCATAACTTGTCCCTGTCTAGTGGTGACAACAGCTAGGGGTGTAGAAGATGGTGAATTGGGAATGCCTTGGCTTTGAAATGAGAGGTGGGAAGCAAGAGATTTTGTCTCAACCCGTGGCGTTTGGTGTTGCCCCAATTATGACAATTGGTTGCCCCGACTAGAGTTTGTGAAAGGCTGTATTTAGGATAGTGGGTTGAGAAATGGCCCTGGTGTGGTTTTATGGATGTGAATAAGGGAATGAAATGGGTGGAGGGCGAATTTCCCTAATTTTAGGTGGAGTGAAGGGTGACGGGATTGCCCCACTTTCACTACAAGAATTATTGGTTTTTCCGGCCAGGAGTTTCCGGCGGATATGGATCCGCCGCAAAGTTACCGGCGGAATCTACGCATTTCCGGCGGATTTTATCCGCCTCAAAGTTACCGGCGGAATAATTGACCGTTGCGGCGGATTAAAATTCGTCTTGGATTTTGCGGCGGATTTAACGGTTCTTGCGGCGGATTTGGGTTCACAATTTTTTTTTTTACGAGATTTTAATTCACCGCCGCAAATGCACCTCCGTCCGCCGCAAATCCCTTAAGTCCGCCGCAAATCCCTTAAATCCGCCGGTAACTGCCGTTTCCGGCGGATCTTGCCTTTTGACCGTTTGACTTCGTTTCTCCTATATAAACCCCTTCTCCCCTTCTTCTTTTTTCACACCTCTACCAATATTCTCATTCTCTTGATACGGCACTCGATCTCTTAATACGGCACTCTCTTGAGCATTGTCGGCAGCGGGGTTCCAATAGAGTGGCGTACGTCTCCATTTTTTTGTAAAAAAATTTCCACATTGTCATGAAGACCCCTTCATCTTTTTCGTTAAAAGTAACCCCTTTATCAGCATAAAGTTCATCCTCATTATTTTCACCACAAGAGACATATACGCTCATCAAACGCTCGGTATCATCCTCCAACTTAACAACCCGTCCTTGCAGTTCCTCAAACTTTCTATTTAGAGATTCAATCATCTTTTCAAAAGATGGTTTCTTGTGAAACTTTCTATTTTGAAAATATGGTTGAATCTCTAAATAGAAAGTTTGAGGAACTGCAAGGACGGGCTGTTAAGTTGAAGGATGATACCGAGCGTTTGATTAACGTATATGTCACTTGTGGTGAAATAATGAGGAGGAGCTTTTTGCTGATAAATGGGTTACTTTTAACGAAAAAGATGAAGGGGTGTTCACGACAATGTGGAAATTTCTTTACAAAGAAATGGAGACATACGCCACTGTAATGGAGCTGCTGCCGACAATGCTCAAGAGAGTGTCATATCAAGATAATGGCGTAGGTCTCCGTTTAGGGGTAGCAGACATTAAATATATATTTTACTGTTTTTCCCAATTTTTATTGCTTTAGATTATTTTATTTTTTTGTTTAAAATATTTTATTAATTGTATGGATATTTTTTTGGTGATAATATTTTACTGCTTTTCCCTTTTTTTATTTTTTTAAATTAAAAATTAATTAGTTATTGGATTTTATTTTTTTATCAATAATTAAAAAAATTAATAAAATAATATATATTTTTAATTAAAACGATTTTTTTAAAAAAATAAAATTTATTTTTTAAAAAAAATAATAATTTTTTTTTAAAAAAAAATGGTACTTTGCGGCGGATTTGTGTTTTTTGCGGCGGATGTTGAGCATTTGCGGCGGATTATAGCTTTTGCGGCGGATTATTTGGTGTTTTTATAAAAAAAGGCGCGATATTTTAATTTGAATATCCGCCGCAAAGTACCACGAATCCGCCGCAAAGCTCCGTAAATAAAAAACCCGCGGATTTTAAATTTCAAAATCCGCCGCAAAGCACCGAAAAATAAAACCCGCGGATATTGAATTTCAAAATCCGCCGCAAACCTCCAAAATCCGCCGCAAAAAATCCCTTTTGACCGTTGGGCTGCGTTTTTCTATATATATCCATTCCCCACTTCTCATTCTTCACACTTCTAACAATCCTCCCATTCTCTTCTTAAAATTTCTCTTTTACTCTCTCCCAAATTCTCTCCTTCTCTACTAAATCTGTTTTTAAAGTGTAGCGCCTCCTCCCTACGAATTGTCTTCTGCTCTTATTGGGAAATTTCTTCAAGGTATGTTTTTGATATTAGTTAATAGTTTTAGTTTTTAATTTTTTTTTTAATATTCGTTTTTAAATTATTTTATAATAATATGAATTTGTTACTAATTGTGTTGTTTTTTTTGTTTAGGTATTGTTTGGGTTCCTCCTTTTTCCTCTCTGCTTTTTCCTCTCTGCTTGAGTTCAGGATAAGCTTCAAGCCAGAGCCTTCTCTTCACTACGGTTAGTTGTTAAAGTAATTAATAAAATATTACTTACTTCACTATTTTTAGTAAAATTTTGTTTAGTATTTTGTTTGCCATAATAATACAAATTAATTTATATTGAAAAAACTTATTTATTAAGTTCACTTATAAATTTTATTAACATATATTGTCTTATAAAAATTGAAATTTAAAATTAAATTTGGAATTATTATTTATAATGTTTAAATTATTTGTATATGACATTATTAAAAAATTAATTCTGTTGCTTGTAATTAATTGGTAGTTTATTGAAATATCAAAATAAAATGAGTAATATATAAATATATATATATCAAAATATGAAGTAATTGATAGTTTATTTTATTTATATTGTAGTGTAGTATACGTATAGTTCTTGAAAATGGATCGTAGTTGGATGTATGATCGATTGTATCCTGGAAGAACTGGTGTAAAACGACGTTTTGTAGAAGGAGTAGAAGAGTTTATTTTTTGTGCTAAGTACATTGATCATGAAGAATTTGGGCGACAAGGCGGTATTAGATGTCCGTGCTTGAAATGTTCATTTCGAGCTATAAAAAATGAACATGAAGTTAGACTTCATTTGTACAATAATGGGTTTAGGCCAAATTATTGGACATGGAGTCGTCACGGGGAAGGAGCGCCAGGGGTAGCTGCAGTTCCTGCGGTTAATGTTCCGGTTGAAGTAGTAGATCACACATCAAGTAGTTATCCAGTGACTACGACATCTGAAGGATGGGGAATACAACTGTTAGATGTTTATCAGGGAATGATATCTGACGCTGTTGGAGTAAATTTGGATTTTGAAGAACCAGATGCTGACGAAGTTCCAAATGAGGAAGCTCAAAGGTTTTACATGTATTTGAGTGAGACAAATAAACCCATATTTGAAGGATCTACAGACTCAAAATTATCAATGTGTGTTCGGTTGTTGGGTCTTAAGTCTCAATTTAATGTTGCTGAGTTGTGCATGGAATATATGACCAAAATGATGTTGGATGCAACCCCCATTAATAGAGGGAGTTTACTATAACGCCCTAAAATAATTTAATTGATTAATTAATTAAGTTATTTGAGGGATTACAATATTTATTTAGGTGGAATAATTGAATTATAATTGTATTATTTCAGGAGGTGAAAAGAATTAAGAAGGGTGGTGTAAATAGGGCCCAAGTCAATTAAGTGACCCAAGCCCATTCCAATTATCCCAAAACCTAAAATTTTAGTTTCATTCCACCAAAGAAAGAAAGAAGCAGCGAAATTGAGAGAGTGAGAGGGAGTAGGGCGCGCGACTTCCAGCAAAGAGGAGAAGAAGAAATTGGTTCATCTTGGCTTTAGGTAATGTGCTTCTTTGATCCTTCTCTTCGATTTTTTTTTCTCTTGCAAGTGTTGTAGTTTCAATCACTCATTACCTATTGTTGCTGCTCCTCCATGGCTTTAGTGAGGCCACGGTTTGCGTTAGAGGAGAGGAGGGAGCTGCTGCGATTTTTGGTGACCTTGGCTCGTCGTGTTGCGGGGTTTTGTACGTGACTCCTTCATCGTTGTTTCGGGTCATACAAATTCGAGGTAAGGGTGAGCGTTTTCAATTAAATATAATTGGGTATATGGTGGGTTGTATGGGGTTTAGATGTTGTGATGATTTTAGGGATGTGTATGTTATGATGGATGAAAGATTTGAATTATTGATGTTGATATGCGAATTGTATTAGGAGGTGAGGAGATGAATTTCGAATTCTTGGTGAATGTGGTGTGGTTAATTTCTATGTTTGGTGAATTGTTGGTGTTGGAAATGCAACTTTGATAAATTGGGTGATATGAGTATAATTGTTTGAATGACTCCAAGAAATTTAAAATAAACGATGTTGCTGTCCCTGGAATTAAAGTGCTGCTGTATGCTGTCTTGGTAAAAGAAATGTTGCTGTTTGTCCATTTAAATGTTGCTGTTTGCAGAAATTAAAGTGCGGCTGTATGTCAATTTCGAAATGTTGCTGTTTGTCCATTTAAATGTTGCTGTTTGCAGAATTAAAGTGCTGCTGTATGTCAATTTCGAAATGTTGCTGTTTGTCATTTAAACGTGTTGCTGTTTGCTGTTTTTATCAAATAAAAAATGTGCTGTTTATCAAATAAAAGTTTGCTGTTTATCAAATAAAAATTTGCTGTTTATCAAAATAAAAGGGGGTCATTTATCTAAATAAAAAGGTGCTGTCTTGCTGTTATTTTTTTTATAAAAGAGTTGCTGTTTATGAAGGAAATGCGCTACTAATTTACAAAAGTAAAGCGCTGTTTTTGGGTGTAAAAATTGTGCTGTTTCCTTACTGCTGTTTGCGCAAAAAGGCCACTAATTTGATGCTGTTTTTGGACTCGAAAAATACCGCTGTTTTCCACACTGTTTTTCTCAAGTGTAGTTGTGATGTTGAAAATGAGATGTTTGTACAAAAATTTAAACAAGTTGTACTCGAATATTTTTTTATATAGTTTGTCACTTAAATTTTAATGTATTGTTATTTAAGATTTAAGGACGTTGTTACTCCAATTTTGAATGGGATGTTTATGAGAAAGTTGTGATATGATTATGGTGATTATGACGAGTACACTATATTAGTGTTTTATGACGACAATGACGAGTACTCCGGGTGAGTTGAAATTGATGATTGCACATGTGTCCATAGTGTCTCATGGCATGTGCATATTATGACGAATAGGCTTCGGCCTCTTATTGACGAAAACCAGTGACGATGTGCCCAAGTGGCTATTTATGACGAGTATGGTACCATCATGCATATGCCCAGGTGTGGGTTGCATTTTCATGCGCATACATTTTTTTTATGACTGGTGATGTGATTATGACTTTGGTTTTGTGTGTAATGACGATGAAGTTGATGATAATAATGGTGTTGTGTGATAGGTTGCTCATATTACTCTACTGTATGCTTAATTATGTTTTGTTGAAAATTCTCACCCCTTCTGCTTGGAATGTTGCTCTATTGTGGCAACGCTGCAGGTGACTGCGAGTGAAGGACATGCTGCCTTCCTTTATAGCTGTTGGGATGTTTTGAGTCGCTCTCTGATATTGTAGCACCTAGGGGGCGGGGTTGAAGTTGATAAATTATTTAACTAGCTGTTTAATGATTTTATTGATGTTTTGAGACGTGTTTGAGCGACCTTGGTGAGTTATTGCTATTTCCGCTGTGATGAGATTATTTTGAAGTTTAACTTTTATGACGATTGCGTTGTTGCACAAATTTTAATGGCGCAGGCGATGAGTTTTTATAAATGAAGATGTGACATTTTTTTTCTACTAATTAAATATTATTTTCGAAAATGAAAGTACTCTGATAATGACGTGCAAATTAAGGGGTAGAAAAGGGGTGTTACATTAGTGGTATCAGAGCAGTTCGGTCTGTCCGGCCGGTGGTCGAGTTGTCAAGTTGAGTAGCATTTGAGTTTGTTACTCGTATCTAAAATTTGTTTTCTGTTGCAGTGCTAGAATGGCAGGGCGGAACGATGCTGCACTTGCTGCTGCTTTGCAGGCTATAGCTGGGGTTGTGGGTAACATACCCAATGCTATTGGTGATGGGACGCGTAGTTTGGCTACTTTCCAGCGTGAGAACCCTCCTGCTTTTGAAGGCGGGTATAATCCTGATGGTGCCCTTGAGTGGCTAAGTGAGATGGAGCGGATCTTCCGCGTTATGGATTGCACCGATGCTCAGAAGGTTCGCTATGGCACACATATGTTGAAGAAAGAGGCTTATGATTGGTGGAGGACGACTAGTCAGGGGTTGACGGCTGCCAATGAGGAGATTACTTGGGCTGTGTTTGAGAGGGAATTCAAGAGAAAGTACTACCCGGAGGATGTCCGCGGGAAGAAGGAGGTTGAGTTTCTGAGACTTGAGCAAGGTAGCATGATTGTGACTGAGTATGCTGCAAAATTTACTGAGCTGTCTAAGTTTTATCCTCATTATGATAGAGAGGGTGCGGAGTTCTCCAGATGCATCAAATTTGAAAATGGGTTGCGTGCTGACATTAAGAGAGCCATAGGGTACCAGCAAATTCGTGTGTTTCCATTGTTGGTTAATAGCGCCAGAATTTTTGAGGAGGACAATAATGCCTTCTCCAGAGTTATGAAAGAAAAGCAAAAGAATTTCTCAAGTCGTGGTAAGCCATATGAGGCGCCTGCTGGTAAGGGCAAAGGTAAGTTTGTTGGTGGGCCTAAGCGAAGTGGGGGAGATGCTGCAGCCAGTGTTACTTGTTACACGTGTGGGAAAGTGGGTCATAAAAGTCCAGATTGCCCAAGCGGGGATAAGAAGAGATGTTATCGGTGTGGGAAAGAGGGGCATATATCTTCCGGCTGTGATAAGAAAGAGGTGGTATGCTTTAACTGCGGGGAGAGTGGTCATATTAGTACGCAGTGCTCAAAACCCAAGAAGGAGAAGTCTTTTGGAAAAGTGTTCGCTCTGGCTGAGTCTGATGTAGTGAATGAGATTCGAGGTACGTGCTATATCAATAATTTTCCTCTTGTTGTTATTGTTGATACTGGTGCTACCCATAGTTTTATTGCTGCTGCATGTGTTGAGAAATTAAGCCTTGTTTTATCTGATATGTTGAGGGAGATGGTCATCGACACTCCAGCTAAGGGTTCGGTGACTACCTCCGTTGTTTGTGCCAAATGTCCGGTATCTGTATATGGTAGAGAGTTCTTAATTGATTTAATCTGTTTGCCGCTAAGTGGAATGGATGTCATTCTGGGTATGGACTGGTTAGTTGATAACCATGTTCATATCAACTGTCGTGAAAGGTCCGTGAGTTTTGAGTCGCTTGAAGAGGAGTCTGGTCTGTTATCTGCGGGTCAACTGCATAGAGTGATGAGAGAAGAGGTTCAGCTGTTTTCTCTGTTGGCGTCGTTGTCTGATGAGAGCCAAGCGAAGATTGATGTGTTGCCGGTAGTGCGTGAGTTTTCGGAGGTGTTCCCTGATGAGATTCCGGATGTACCACCAGAGAGAGAGGTGGAGTTTGCTATTGTTCTGGTTCCCGGCACTAAGCCTGTGTCTATGGCGCCATATAGAATGTCTGCATCTGAGTTGGCAGAATTGAAAAAGCAACTTGAAGATTTATTAGAAAAGAAGTTTGTAAGACCGAGTGTGTCACCTTGGGGAGCTCCAGTTTTGCTAGTGAAAAAGAAAGACGGTAGTATGAGGTTGTGCGTAGACTATCGGCAGTTAAATAAAGTTACAATCAAGAACAAGTATCCGTTGCCAAGAATTGATGACTTGATGGATCAGTTAGTGGGTGCTAAAGTATTTAGCAAGATTGACTTAAGGTCTGGTTATCATCAGATCAAGGTCAAGGATGAAGATGTCCAGAAGACGGCATTTAGGACAAGATATGGGCACTATGAGTATTCCGTTATGCCTTTCGGTGTGACTAATGCGCCGGGGGTATTTATGGGATACATGAACCAAATCTTCCGTGAGTACTTGGATAAGTTTGTGGTAGTTTTCATTGATGACATTCTGATTTACTCTAAGTCAGAAGAGGAACATGCGGAACATCTGAGGTTGGTGTTAGGAATTCTGAGGGATCAAAAGTTGTATGCGAAGTTGTCCAAGTGTGAGTTTTGGTTGAAAGAAGTCAGTTTTCTCGGTCATGTGATTTCTAGGGAGGGGATTGCAGTGGATCCTTCTAAGGTTGATGCGGTGTTGCAGTGGGAGTCTCCAAAGTCAGTTACGGAGATAAGGAGTTTTCTGGGATTGGCGGGTTATTATAGAAGATTCATTGAGGGGTTCTCGAAGTTGGCTCTGCCATTGACTCAATTGACTTGCAAGGGTAGGGCCTTTGTTTGGGATGACCGATGTGAAGAAAGTTTCAATGAGCTGAAGAAGAGGTTGACTACGTCTCCAGTGTTGACCCTGCCTAATCCGGTTGAACCTTTTGTGGTTTATTGTGATGCGTCTAAGATGGGATTGGGTAGTGTGCTTATGCAGAATGGGAAAGTGATCGCTTATGCGTCGAGGCAATTGAGAATTCATGAAAAGAATTACCCTACTCACGACTTAGAACTTGCTGCTGTGGTATTCGCATTGAAAATTTGGAGACATTACTTGTATGGATCGAGATTTGAGGTGTTCAGTGATCACAAGAGTCTACGGTATCTGTTCGACCAGAAAGAGTTGAATATGAGGCAGCGCCGGTGGTTAGAACTATTGAAAGATTATGATTTTGAATTGAGTTATCACCCGGGAAAAGCGAATGTGGTTGCGGATGCGCTGAGTCGGAAAACCTTGCACATGTCGGCATTGATGGCTAGAGAGCTTGAGTTAATTGAGCAATTCAGGGACATGAGTTTAGTGTGTGAAGTTACGCCTCAGAGTGTCAGGTTAGGTATGTTGAAAATTGACAATGATTTTATGGCGAGTATCCGAGAAGCGCAGAAGTTAGATGTGAAATTAGTTGATCTGATGAGTGGGATTGGTCAGTCTGAGAATGAGGACTTCGAGGTAGATGCGCAAAATGTACTGAGGTATCGTGGGAGAATTTGTGTTCCCGAAGATGAGGAAATGAGAAAGGCAATTCTTGAGGAAGGGCATAAGAGTAAGTTGAGTATCCATCCTGGAGCGACGAAGATGTACCAAGATCTGAAGAAGATGTTCTAGTGGCCTGGGTTGAAGCGCGATGTGGCGCAGTTTGTGTATTCGTGTTTGACCTGTCAGAAATCGAAAGTCGAGCATCAGAAGCCTGCGGGAATGATGCAACCGTTGAATGTTCCAGAGTGGAAGTGGGATAGTATCTCCATGGATTTTGTGACTGGGTTACCCAATACGGTGAGAGGGCATGATTCAATTTGGGTGGTTGTGGATAGATCGACAAAGTTGGCTCATTTTATTCCTATCGGCATTAAGTATCCAGTGTCGAGATTGGCTGAAATCTACATTCAGGTGATTGTGAAGCTGCATGGGGTTCCTTTGTGCATTGTGTCGGATAGAGACCCAAGGTTCACTTCGGACTTTTGGAGTAGTTTGCAGAAGGAGTTGGGTTCGAAATTGAGGTTGAGTTCAGCTTATCATCCTCAAACTAATGGGCAGACAGAGAGGACGATTCAATTGTTGGAGGACCTGTTGAGATCATGTGTGCTCGAGCAGGGAGGTGCGTGGGATACTCATCTCCCGTTAATTGAGTTCACCTACAACAACAGTTATCATTCCAGTATCGGAATGGCGCCGTTTGAGGCGTTGTATGGCCGGAGGTGTAGGACTCTGGTGTGTTGGTACGAGACTGGGGAAAGTTTAGTACTTGGACCTGAGCTAGTCAGAGAGACTACTGAGAAGGTAAAGATGATCCGGGAGAAAATGAAAGCGTCGCAGAGTAGACAGAAGAGTTACCATGATAAGAGAAGGAAAGATTTAGAATTTGAAGCTGGTGACCACGTATTCTTGAGGGTCACACCTATGACTGGTGTTGGGCGAGCACTGAAATCAAAGAAGTTGACTCCTCGATTCATCGGGCCGTATCAGATTACAGAGAGAGTTGGAAATGTTGCATATCGGGTGGCCTTACCACCTAACCTTTCGAACTTGCACGACGTGTTTCACGTGTCGCAGCTTCGGAAGTATGTTGCAGATCCGTCTCATGTGATTCAACTAGATGATGTGGAGGTGCGAGACAATCTCACCGTGGAGACTGTGCCAGTTAGAATTGACGACCGTGAGGTAAAAGTGTTAAGAGGCAAAGAGATTAATTTAGTGAAAGTGGTTTGGTCGGGAGCCGTGGGCGAGAGCATGACGTGGGAATTGGAAAGTAAGATGAAAGAGGCCTATCCAGAGTTATTTGATTCAGGTAATTTCGAGGACGAAATTCTCTAAGTGGGGGAGAGTTGTAACGCCCTAAAATAATTTAATTGATTAATTAATTAAGTTATTTGAGGGATTACAATATTTATTTAGGTGGAATAATTGAATTATAATTGTATTATTTCAGGAGGTGAAAAGAATTAAGAAGGGTGGTGTAAATAGGGCCCAAGTCAATTAAGTGACCCAAGCCCATTCCAATTATCCCAAAACCTAAAATTTTAGTTTCATTCCACCAAAGAAAGAAAGAAGCAGCGAAATTGAGAGAGTGAGAGGGAGTAGGGCGCGCGACTTCCAGCAAAGAGGAGAAGAAGAAATTGGTTCATCTTGGCTTTAGGTAATGTGCTTCTTTGATCCTTCTCTTCGATTTTTTTTTCTCTTGCAAGTGTTGTAGTTTCAATCACTCATTACCTATTGTTGCTGCTCCTCCATGGCTTTAGTGAGGCCACGGTTTGCGTAAGAGGAGAGGAG
Source organism: Astragalus membranaceus (assembly GCA_039519185.1). NCBI lineage: Eukaryota > Viridiplantae > Streptophyta > Magnoliopsida > Fabales > Fabaceae > Astragalus > Astragalus membranaceus. The sequence goes on along the minus strand of CM076846.1, from coordinate 135,200,899 downwards.
GGAGCTGCTGCGATTTTTGGTGACCTTGGCTCGTCGTGTTGCGGGGTTTTGTACGTGACTCCTTCATCGTTGTTTCGGGTCATACAAATTCGAGGTAAGGGTGAGCGTTTTCAATTAAATATAATTGGGTATATGGTGGGTTGTATGGGGTTTAGATGTTGTGATGATTTTAGGGATGTGTATGTTATGATGGATGAAAGATTTGAATTATTGATGTTGATATGCGAATTGTATTAGGAGGTGAGGAGATGAATTTCGAATTCTTGGTGAATGTGGTGTGGTTAATTTCTATGTTTGGTGAATTGTTGGTGTTGGAAATGCAACTTTGATAAATTGGGTGATATGAGTATAATTGTTTGAATGACTCCAAGAAATTTAAAATAAACGATGTTGCTGTCCCTGGAATTAAAGTGATGCTGTATGCTGTCTTGGTAAAAGAAATGTTGCTGTTTGTCCATTTAAATGTTGCTGTTTGCAGAAATTAAAGTGCGGCTGTATGTCAATTTCGAAATGTTGCTGTTTGTCCATTTAAATGTTGCTGTTTGCAGAATTAAAGTGCTGCTGTATGTCAATTTCGAAATGTTGCTGTTTGTCATTTAAATGTGTTGCTGTTTGCTGTTTTTATCAAATAAAAAATGTGCTGTTTATCAAATAAAAGTTTGTTGTTTATCAAATAAAAATTTGCTGTTTATCAAAATAAAAGGGGGTTGTCATACCCTAATTTTGTCCGTTAGATTAATGTGATTTGTTTTTCTAAAATAATAATAATCTTGTAGACATTTGATTTTAATCGGTTTCTTGTTTCATTTTCGAAAAATCCCAAAAACATGTCCCATGGTGCACACGTATTATTTTTAGTCGCGTACACGCGTTAGTCTTAATGTTTTTGCATTGTTGCGTGCACATGTTATTTCTAACCACATACGCGTGTCATTCCTAATCGTGTGCGTGTCGTTATTCTCTTTGCGCGTGCGTGTTCGCATCTCGTCGTGTAACTATGTTTATCGTCATTGTTATTAGTTTAATTTATTACCATTGTTATAAAAAAGCTAATAAAAATCAGATGTGGAATAAATGTTTTCTTATTATTATTACAATCAATCTTTGTTACAAAAAGGGGTACAACCTAAAGAAGTCAACTTTAGTACATACATGTAGACAAAAAATTAAATTACAAAGTAGTACAAAAAATTAATTAAAAAGCAAAAACTAAATAAAAAGCAAGGCAGCACAAGCTGCTGTCCTTGCTGAAAATCTCTTTGAGCATTATGCCAAAACCCATTTCTTCACCCTCTTTATTGTCTTCCCATTTTTGGCACCAACAATGCTGGCCTTGCAAACAGCAGTACCACCACCTCTGCTCCACTACTCTGCCAACTCTGCAAAAGCATAACAACACAATGGGGGATCCTCTATAAAATACCAGCAACCTGTATCAGTAAAAAAGGGGAAGAGACACAGACAAAGGCACAGGAAACGCACACAAAAAACAGAGGAAAAATTCAGAAATCTGATAAAAGGTTAAGGGTTGTTCACAATGAAACCCTAATCGATACAACACTCAAGGCAGAGACCAAGTTTTGTTTTCAGTAGATAGATAGGGAGTAGAAAAACGAGAAAAATCACAAAAACGAGTAAAATCGTGAACTGACCTCCGCTCACTGTATGCGGTGGTCGTCGCGATTCCGATCGTGGTAGCCATCCTTTTGGTACATTCGCGCGCCGTAGAGACCCTCCTCCGTTTGCGTTCGCCGTCGCCGGAACCACCACGGTACCACCCGTGTTGGCTCTCCTCCGGTTGACTGTCGGAGTCCGTCAACAGCCACGCCAAGCGGTCACCACTACTCAGCCATCATCAACGCCTCGCGTTCTATCTCGCCCTCCACCGTACACCACCAACGACCGCCGCATCACCACCAAACCTCCTTCCCGAACAGCCACCAAATCACTCAAACCGTTCACCCTTTAACCCTCCTCTCTCTGCCGTCTTCCCGTTTTGCCCCCCTCCACCACCGTGTCGGTACCAACACGAACATCTCCCACCGTCGTCATTTCCACCATCGCCGGTCACCCTCCCTGGAGCCGTCGCACACAACCGCCGCGCGTCTTCCCACCGTCGTTCTCTCTCTTTCTTTCTCTGGACATCTCACGCTCTCTCTCTGCTGAAAACGGAGGGGAGGTTAAAATTGGAGATAGGGATAAGGTTTTTTTTTGTAGATCGGTCGTGAAGAGGGGGAGGGAGAAGTTGAGAGTGGCGGAGGAAAGAGGGAGAGAGGGATCCGGTTCATGGTAGTGGAGGGAGATGAGAAGAGAAATGGATAGCTTCTGCGTGAAAAAAATTTGATATTAGGGTCAGGGATTGGAAGGTGCGGCGCTGATTGATGGTTTAGGTTAAGGGAAGTTAGGTTTATTCTGATTATAGGGTATTGGGCTTGGGTCGTGGGCTGTGTGGCCTTATTTTCGTTTAGAAATTAGGTTCATAACCACACCCCTGGATTTCGTAATGCGCCCTCCTTTTTTAAAATCATATTGATCTTCACGCCCCAGATTCCACTGCGTACACCCCCTCATACGGCCCATTTCCATTTTTTGCAGCCCAGCCTACAAAAACAAGCTGGGCTCGTTGTTTGCACCTCCCTTTTAAAAATACAACCTCCTGCTCCTTTTCACACCCCTTTTTAAATATGCACCCCCTACTTCTCTCCTTTTTTAAATTTCTTTTCCATAAATAAACGTTTTCTTTCACAAACCTATTTCTTCTCAAGTAACAAATAAACGTTTTCCCAAACATAAAAAATGGTTTGTTACTAATGGTCACTCTGAGCTTAGCTTGTTTGACCGTTAATAACAGCTTCAGTTTTCAAACGAGCTGTGAGTGACGACCACTCTGAGTTTCACTTGTTTGGTCGTCACAAATACCTCTCCCGATTTCAAAAATAAATAAAAAACACCAAAAACACAAATTTTTCTACCAAGAACTACGTGTGATTTGATTCTCTACCAGGAGATACGTAGGAGCGGAGGGCGGCCGACCTCTGTCAATTGCACTAATAAAAAACCTTTTTTTTTCTCTTTAAATTCATTTCTCTCATTTTTTTTCTCAAAAAATACAACAAACAACTAGCCGTTTATCGAATCTTTTTATTTTATTTTTTTTATATAAGGGTAAAAGCATTATTTTTGAGTTAATAAATGTTTGCATATTTAGTTAAAAGGTAACCTTCCTTAGGAAGGATGTCGTAGGGTGCTAATACCTTCCCCACGCATAAACGACTCCCGAGCCTAAATCTGGTCCGCAAGACCCCTTTATCCACTCAATAGGGATTTTCCAATGTTTGCCCTTAAACTAAAACTTTGGTGGCGGCTTCATTCAAGAACTTCGAAGAATCCCTCCTCCGGATTTTTCGGTCGCTACAGCTGGCGACTTCACTGGGGATAAACTAAGAGAGTCAAGCCTGGTTAACTAAATGTGTAAGTTTTTATTAGCTTTATATTTTGTTTTTTCCCTTATGCTTATTTTATTTACTAGCATTTCTTTATATTATTGAACCTTAGGGTAGACGACTTTTTTTTTTGTTATTATTGTTGTATATCATGTTCAGCTTGGTTAGTTTAGGTACTTTGCCCTCATCACACACTTCACCTACACTTTTGCACACACCTTTGAGTGGGGCCCTATACCCGGGTCTGCAAATAACCTAGGACGAGTGGGGATTATTAGTGACAGTCATTCTGGATTTTATCTGTCTGACTTTCATGAAAGGCTCAGCCAGAGTACGCTCTTTCATGGTATCCCACACCAGGTAGCTCGCTATCGTTGTGGATCATATCAGGAAGGAGATTTTAGCTCTGGAGTCCGTTGTGAGGAAGTGAATAGAGCCACCTGATAGATTGATCACATAAGCGACCCTAGACCATGTTGAAAATCCCAATTTAGACATGACCCACCTAGGACACAGGGGCATTATATTTACTCTCCCTATTAATCTATGTCAGCATCTCTCCAAAATAAAATCACTCAAAAAAATATTTTCACGCTTCCTTCATTTGCGTGCACATGAGGCAATATCATCATACAAAAAAAAAAACCAAAAATCATCATTTTTTTTAACAAAATAAGATCATTATTTTTATACGCATCTCATTATCATTTCACTAGCATGCATCTCATCATATAGAAACTAATATAGATATCATATTTCTTTTTGCATCATCTTGCATATTCAAACACCCAAAGAATATCACCTTGTATTATAAAAAAATTATATTCATGAACCCTCTTCATGCACCATAAAAAACAAAAATAAAAGTCATTTATTTCTATCCACCACAAATGCATTAGTCATCTAGCATGCATCATTTCCAAAATAAAATAAAAATAAAATAATGCCACTTTCTTGCATTATTCATCATCATATTGCATTGCCACCGAAAAAATCATTTTTGGAAAAAATCATATTGCATTGCCACTTTTAAAGTGATCATCCATTCACATTCCTCTCATCTGCATCATGCAACATTATTCATACAGTGCATTGTTTTTTTTATGGAAATGAAAAGAGTAAAAAAATGATCACCATAAAAAAATTGTGATAAATAATTGAATATCGCATGTAGCATGTATTTCCGTTCATTCATAATCATTCACAAAAATCATCATTAAATAATATAGGCATTTCACCATTTGCAACATCATGAAATGCATAAAAAAAAAACATAGCATTCACACACATTTTCACTCATCCTAAAAAAAAAAACATTATTTCTTTAAATCACCCATACGCCATTTCATCCACACATCATCTATACACTGTTTCAACATGCATCATTTCAAAAATCATGTCATCATTTTCGCATCATTCAAAGATAGGTATTTAGCATTTCATTCTGATACATGAAAGAGGCTCTGCATCGGTCACGTGCTGCATTGCCTCCTAAATTTATTTAGAATAACTGACATTTCCAAGTGAACATTCCTTCAGCATTCATGCATTTGCATTTTCATCATGCAATATACATTTGTCAGGTGTTCATTCATGATTTACATTTCAACAAAAAAAACAAGAATCACAACACTATTCTCTTATTCTTGCATCAATCATCATCAAATGAAAAGAGAGTGTTTGCATCATCACCACGCTGCATTGCCTCTCTATAAAAGGGTCATTTACAATAATTGTTTCTTCGCACACTTGACATAGCATTCCATTAGAAAATCAAACAATCATTTTCCCTGCATGTGTCGTTTTCTAGAAAAAAAAAACATGTCATTACTCTTTTCATACATCATTGATCATCCAATAAAATAAATGAGAATTTGTAACTTTGCATGTTGCATGACCTCTTAAAAAAAAAATAAACTCATTTAAAATAATCATTTCTTTGAACATCTTACATGTCATTGGAATCAAACAATCATGTGCATTCCATGCACTTACATCTTCATCATACATTCATAACAAAATAAGATCATTCTTTTCATACACATCTCGTTTCGCCACCATGCATCTCATCATCTCTAAATAACAGAAATATCATTTGCATTATTTGTTCATCTTGCATATCCACACTAAAAAATATCAGTGTGGTATTATATATTCATTCATCATTTCATTCCCTCTTCATGCACTATATGAAAAAAGGGGGGGCATCTATTTCTTTCACATCCACTTTAAAGGCATTCCTCTCATGCATCATAAAAAAAATTTATTCGTCTCACATCCATCTCAAGGGTGTTAATCCTCTCACATGCATTAAAGCAAATTTAAGAATTGCTTCGTTTTCTTCTATTCTTGCATCATTCATCATCCAATAGTTTTTGTTGTTGTTTTGTTAGCCTCTCACTCTAGTTGAAATTTTTTAAAAAAAAAATAATAAATAAAAAAATAAAAAATCACACACTTGCTTAAGGTATCATTATGCATTCCATTCACCTGCATCATTGTCTGCGTACAACAACATCCACATGTTCATGCATTCTGCTTTATTCAAATAATTTTTTCCCAAAAATAAAAAAAATGAAGCTCATAAGTTTTTTGACATGCTGTTTGATGAGAGACGATGCCTTCTTGAAAATATATTTTAATTGATTCCTCTTCCTTGGAAAATGTGGCCACACCTTAACTTGATTCACCAACATTAAGTTCTTCACCCTTCACTCCATATACATCCTACTCATACCCACCACATTCATGGAAACCATCTACCCGCTTAACCCTTCAATGGAATTCACCAATAACTCATTCACCATCATGGTCACTATAATATTGACCGTATCGTCCTCAAATCCCTGCTCCCATAGGCTTGACCCTTGGCCACTACACGCCCCACCAAGGGCATCAGCCAACATATATCTCACCCCCGTGATAAGAAGCTTAAATGTCTATTTTGTTAACTTGTGTGGTTTTAGCAATTAAAATTGTTCTATCTTAACCGATGTCAACTCTCTATGAAGCATTTGCAAAATAAATTAGCATGACATGTGTGCTTACTCTTGTTTGAGTCAGTTATACTATCCCCGTCTTTCCTTCATTTTCAAAACCAAATCCAACCATTCATAAAAGGCCCAGTCCCCACAAGGGCATTTCATTCGCTTTCCCCCAGTGATGAAATTTCACGAATAGCACTTTGTATGCTCCATGCTTGGGCAGAGTAATGATTACTAAGATTTTCTGCTAGCATTCTAAACACTCGTGCAAGTCTTTTGAGTAAAAAAAAAACAAAAGAAACCCAAAAAAGAAAAGCCCGTTAGGTTGAAAACTCACAAGAGCAATCTAAGCAAAAATTAGGGCATAAAAAAAAATAATAATAAAGAAAAAGCAAATATATTAAAATGAAGTTTTGTCCTATAGGCACAATTTCAAGAAAATAAGCAATCATGATTTGAAGTGGAGTTTAGCCATATCCAAAAACCAAAAAAGAGAAATACCCTTTGCCACCCACTTCGAGCCAAAAAAAAAAAAAACAAAAACAAAAAATTTCAAACACCTTAGACAATGATCAATCCCATATCTAACAGCTCGCTCAGCTAGAAAAAAAAGATCACAAAAAAAGAAAGTGAAATTCAAAAAAGATGATTGAAAAAGAAATCCTCAAAGAAAAAGACCAAAGCGGTCGAAATTGTGAGCTGATACTTCACACCATCGAGCATATAAAAGATCATTGTCTGAAATAAACCCACAAACACTTCCTTTGGCCTAAGCGTCCTATCCTCCATAAACCCTCAAATGCGCTACAACCCTAAAACAGGTTCATTCTACCGTGAAGCGCATAAAAGATTATTTGTCTCAACCAACCCCGAACACTCTCAGGAGCAAAGTAATCATTTCCTTCATGAATCATTAGCCATATTACAATCCTAAGGCCTATTCTGATCAGTGATTGGTTGCTTCCATTTTTCTCAAAGCTTATACTATAGGACAAAATAATCAGAATAATTTATTTTCTCAAAAAAAAAAAACAAAGAGAAAAATATTATTACAAAAGAAAATAAGAAAAAAAAAACTTAAAAGGGCTTGCACGCTCGAAGTTCATCAAGAGAAGATAACAGTGATCATCAACAAAGTGAATTTTCATCGAACCAAAAACTCTTGACTGTCTTAGCTTGTGGAATCCTTCCCAAGGAAAACCACAAATCCCTACTAAGACAGTTACTTGACCTATCATATCAAAATGGGGCAATACCTCACCCCCCATTCCACTCAAACTCAGGGAGATTTTTTTTTTTTTAGCATCCCCAAAATACCCTCATCTTTCATCCCGTTCATATACTACACTCATGTAGCCGTACCAGACCAATTTCCAAACAGTGATTCTAACTTTACACCCTGTCACAATCCCACTCGAGATGGGACAATCTTCACCTTTCATGGATTGGGGCAACCTTGTCCTCTTGTAGACCGGGGCATCATATCCCTTGGGCCGAAAGAATCCTTTTGCCTCCCATTCCATTCATTTCTAGTCACGCGTCCCCCAATACCAGCATATTTCCCAATCCCTCAATCAGTCTATATCCTTAGTTGTCATTGTCCTCCTTAGTTTCACTCCCCACTATTTGAAGTCAAAATTGGGGCAATCAAACATTTTTTACCTTGGGGCAAGCTTATCTCTCATAAGTTTGAGCCAATAAACCTCATCCTCCTCTCCACTCATGTGTCACACTTGACTATACCCTACATTTCTTGAACCCTGAGTCAACTGGCACATTCATTTGCATTCGCACTGTTTTTCATATTTATTAAGCAAATGCTCCAAAGAGAGAGACACACAATAATGACAATCTCTCTAAGTTAACATCTTAGACTTGAAAGCTTAGCCATCATGGGTCATCATAACCAAATGAGAACCCATCTGCAAATACACATCTCGATTTCTAGAAAGGGCTAATACATTGCTGCAAGCCACACTTTTCAAGAGGACAATCTTGAGCTTACCAGAGTTCAAGTCCAAGCCATCAAAAATCTTTCTTCCAAGGAACGATCAATTCAAAATGTTCAGCTCTCTGTTTCCAACATCAAAAGTTTCGTTTCACATCAAACATCTTTGCATCCTTACAAAACAAAAAGTGTTGTTACCAACAAATCATGCATTAGACATGTCCTCATTATTCTAGAATTAAACCCTGCATCTGATCATACTCATTACCACTCTCTCATGCAAGTATTGTACATGCATCCACATTCAACTTGTTTTTGCCTACACAATTTTGTTTCTTTCGCATTACGCATTGCGTATCCATACATGCATACCCATACATAACATGTATTGCTTCAATAAAAAGCCGAATGTCGGTCTCATTATTATCCAAAGTCTGATCCAAAGTCTGTCTGCATCCCAATCAATCATATCATAACATCGCACCATGCATTCATGCACTTCCCTTTATTCACCATGGCGTTTGCATCAAAATATTACATATCTATCATATTCGCATTCTCATTTAATGCATTCATCAAATACCAAAAAGACAATAAAGCGAAAAGACACAAAAAAAAGAAGAAAAAACCTCCCACATCCCAACAAACATCCAATCATTGCACCATACAACATCAACTCATGCGGCTACCACAATCCTCCATCTAAGCATTACGTGTGCACGTTCATTCATTCATTCATTCATTCACTCATTCATTTATTCATGAAAAGGGGCAAAACAAGAGAAAACCAAAAAGGCAAAAATCACCCACATTGCACCCGTTACTCCCACCAAAACATAGATCATTCCATCATGCAATCAACAGTACATTTGCATTCGCATGTTATCTGCATCCGCATCCACAACTTATCAATTTCTGTTTCCGACCAACTTCAACATCCATCATTCACGGGCCTTTTGTAGTCCATTCACTTTCGCATTGCACATTCATCACATTGCATACCTTTAACACTTTTGTGCTTCGATAGACGTGCCAAGTGCCGGTCTCATCGTTGCCAAAAGCTTTCTACTTCACCAATCATATCATTTTCTATGCATTCATGTGTTTTCTTTATTCACCATAGCATTTGCATCAAAGTATTACATTCGCATTATATTCACATTCGCATTGCATGCATCAAGAAAAGAAGCAAAATAAATAAGGAAAAAGCAAAAAGAAAAATCCACCCATTACATTCATCGTCACACCAAAAATTAACCACTACAGTCATATTCACATCTCATTCACCGTTGTCAACTTTCTCATTCCATCAGGTTCAACACCCATGGTATACCCATTTCATTCATCATCTCACGTTCATCACATTACATACATGACATTGTTTGCTTCGATAGATGTCCAAGTGCCGGTCTCATCGTTGCCCCCAAAAAAGAGTTTTTTTTACATTACTAATCATATCTTGATACCATGCATGGCATTCGCGTCAAAGCATTACATTTGCATCCCATTCACACTTTGCATTTCATACACTCATATACCAAGAAAAAAAGAGAAAAGCAAAAAAAAAGACAAAAAGAGAAAAATTGCTCATTCCATTACATTTATCATTCCACCAAAATCAATCAGCACGACCACATTCCTACTTTATCTGCATTCACACACGTTGTTCGTCAACCTCCATGTCCCATCAACTTCAACTTACAGCATCTGCCACATTTCATTCACCCCATCGAACACTTACCATTTCACATACCTATATTGCACGCATACATCATTCATTGCATTTTTAGACATATCAAATATAGATAGCTTTTCCCTTCTCAGGTAAATGCATTCATTAGGTGTGTCCTAGGCAGGTGCGCCATGTGCCAATCCCAATAGTTTGTTCACTCAAAGTCAGTGCTCCAAGCGCTGGTCTCATACCACAATTCAGAATCCCAGTACTCCTTTAGACCCCCAGTGGTCCCTCAGAGCCCAAGCGCTTCTTCAGACCCCCAGCGGTCCCTCAGAGCCCAAGCGCTCCTTCAGACCCCCAGAGGTCCCTCAGAGCCCAAGCGCTCCTTCAGACCATCAATGGTCCTTCAATCCAGATCGCACGTCGCGTTATCGAGCAACCGACGGATCATCCGGCCCCAGGCCTTTCAGACTAGCTGTGTCCGCCTAAAAAAACAGTGCACGTCCTTCGAGGTGCGCAAATCAGGTCAACGACCTGACCTTGCCCCCGTGGTCGCTCGAAAAAGGCCACCCCCCAAGCAGACCGTTTTACTAGTACCGTTGCTAGTTTGCGCTCCATCAGACCCATGGGTCCATCAGGCTTAGGCATGCCCTTCAGACCTCGTCGGTCCTTCAGTTTAACTCCAATCAATGCGCCAAGCATCGACTGCGAATTAGACCATCAGAGCCCAGTGCTCCTTCAGATCCCCGGTGATCCTTATTTACTTTCGTTCTATGTAAACCCAATTTTTCAAGAATTTCCACTAAAAAAAAAGAGAGGAATCATAGTCTTGACAAAATTAGTGTCGTTTTATCTTTATTTCTATTTTACTCGAGAAATTTGGAAACTCTTCACACTTCCTAGTAAAATATAAATAAAGAGGGGCAGCTGTCATACCCTAATTTTGTCCGTTAGATTAATGTGATTTGTTTTTCTAAAATAATAATAATCTTGTAGACATTTGATTTTAATCAGTTTCTTGTTTCATTTTCGAAAAATCCCAAAAACATGTCCCATGGTGCACACGTATTATTTTTAGTCGCGTACACGCGTTAGTCTTAATGTTTTTGCATTGTTGCGTGCACATGTTATTTCTAACCACATACGCGTGTCATTCCTAATCGTGTGCGTGTCGTTATTCTCTTTGCGCGTGCGTGTTCGCATCTCGTCGTGTAACTATGTTTATCGTCATTGTTATTAGTTTAATTTATTACCATTGTTATAAAAAAGCTAATAAAAATCAGATATGGAATAAATGTTTTCTTATTATTATTACAATCAATCTTTGTTACAAAAAGGGGTACAACCTAAAGAAGTCAACTTTAGTACATACATGTAGACAAAACATTAAATTACAAAGTAGTACAAAAAATTAATTAAAAAGCAAAAACTAAATAAAAAGCAAGGCAGCACAAGCTGCTGTCCTTGCTGAAAATCTCTTTGAGCATTATGCCAAAACCCATTTCTTCACCCTCTTTATTGTCTTCCCATTTTTGGCACCAACAATGCTGGCCTTGCAAACAGCAGTACCACCACCTCTGCTCCACTACTCTGCCAACTCTGCAAAAGCATAACAACACAATGGGGGATCCTCTATAAAATACCAGCAACCTGTATCAGTAAAAAAGGGGAAGAGACACAGACAAAGGCACAGGAAACGCACACAAAAAACAGAGGAAAAATTCAGAAATCTGATAAAAGGTTAAGGGTTGTTCACAATGAAACCCTAATCGATACAACACTCAAGGCAGAGACCAAGTTTTGTTTTCAGTAGATAGATAGGGAGTAGAAAAACGAGAAAAATCACAAAAATGAGTAAAATCGTGAACTGACCTCCGCTCACTGTATGCGGTGGTCGTCGCGATTCCGATCGTGGTAGCCATCCTTTTGGTACATTCGCGCGCCGTAGAGACCCTCCTCCGTTTGCGTTCGCCGTCGCCGGAACCACCACGGTACCACCCGTGTTGGCTCTCCTCCGGTTGACTGTCGGAGTCCGTCAACAGCCACGCCAAGCGGTCACCACTACTCAGCCATCATCAACGCCTCGCGTTCTATCTCGCCCTCCACCGTACACCACCAACGACCGCCGCATCACCACCAAACCTCCTTCCCGAACAGCCACCAAATCACTCAAACCGTTCACCCTTTAACCCTCCTCTCTCCGCCGTCTTCCCGTTTTGCCCCCCTCCACCACCGTGTCGGTACCAACACGAACATCTCCCACCGTCGTCATTTCCACCATCGCCGGTCACCCTCCCCGGAGCCGTCGCACACAACCGCCGCGCGTCTTCCCACCGTCGTTCTCTCTCTTTCTTTCTCTGGACATCTCACGCTCTCTCTCTGCTGAAAACGGAGGGGAGGTTAAAATTGGAGATAGGGATAAGGTTTTTTTTTGTAGATCGGTCGTGAAGAGGGGGAGGGAGAAGTTGAGAGTGGCGGAGGAAAGAGGGAGAGAGGGATCCGGTTCATGGTAGTGGAGGGAGATGAGAAGAGAAATGGATAGCTTCTGCGTGAAAAAAATTTGATATTAGGGTCAGGGATTGGAAGGTGCGGCGCTGATTGATGGTTTAGGTTAAGGGAAGTTAGGTTTATTCTGATTATAGGGTATTGGGCTTGGGTCGTGGGCTGTGTGGCCTTATTTTCGTTTAGAAATTAGGTTCATAACCACACCCCTGGATTTCGTAACGCGCCCTCCTTTTTTAAAATCATATTGATCTTCACGCCCCAGATTCCACTGCGTACACCCCCTCATACGGCCCATTTCCATTTTTTGCAGCCCAGCCTACAAAAACAAGCTGGGCTCGTTGTTTGCACCTCCCTTTTAAAAATACAACCTCCTGCTCCTTTTCACACCCCTTTTTAAATATGCACCCCCTACTTCTCTCCTTTTTTAAATTTCTTTTCCATAAATAAACGTTTTCTTTCACAAACCTATTTCTTCTCAAGTAACAAATAAACGTTTTCCCAAACATAAAAAATGGTTTGTTACTAATGGTCACTCTGAGCTTAGCTTGTTTGACCGTTAATAACAGCTTCAGTTTTCAAACGAGCTGTGAGTGACGACCACTCTGAGTTTCACTTGTTTGGTCGTCACAAATACCTCTCCCGATTTCAAAAATAAATAAAAAACACCAAAAACACAAATTTTTCTACCAAGAACTACGTGTGATTTGATTCTCTACCAGGAGATACGTAGGAGCGGAGGGCGGCCGACCTCTGTCAATTGCACTAATAAAAAACCTTTTTTTTTTCTCTTTAAATTCATTTCTCTCATTTTTTTTCTCAAAAAATACAACAAACAACTAGCCGTTTATCGAATCTTTTTATTTTATTTTTTTTATATAAGGGTAAAAGCATTATTTTTGAGTTAATAAATGTTTGCATATTTAGTTAAAAGGTAACCTTCCTTAGGAAGGATGTCGTAGGGTGCTAATACCTTCCCCACGCATAAACGACTCCCGAGCCTAAATCTGGTCCGCAAGACCCCTTTATCCACTCAATAGGGATTTTCCAATGTTTGCCCTTAAACTAAAACTTTGGTGGCGGCTTCATTCAAGAACTTCGAAGAATCCCTCCTCCGGATTTTTCGGTCGCTACAGCTGGCGACTTCACTGGGGATAAACTAAGAGAGTCAAGCCTGGTTAACTAAATGTGTAAGTTTTTATTAGCTTTATATTTTGTTTTTTCCCTTATGCTTATTTTATTTACTAGCATTTCTTTATATTATTGAACCTTAGGGTAGACGACTTTTTTTTTTGTTATTATTGTTGTATATCATGTTCAGCTTGGTTAGTTTAGGTACTTTGCCCTCATCACACACTTCACCTACACTTTTGCACACACCTTTGAGTGGGGCCCTATACCCGGGTCTGCAAATAACCTAGGACGAGTGGGGATTATTAGTGACAGTCATTCTGGATTTTATCTGTCTGACTTTCATGAAAGGCTCAGCCAGAGTACGCTCTTTCATGGTATCCCACACCAGGTAGCTCGCTATCGTTGTGGATCATATCAGGAAGGAGATTTTAGCTCTGGAGTCCGTTGTGAGGAAGTGAATAGAGCCACCTGATAGATTGATCACATAAGCGACCCTAGACCATGTTGAAAATCCCAATTTAGACATGACCCACCTAGGACACAGGGGCATTATATTTACTCTCCCTATTAATCTATGTCAGCATCTCTCCAAAATAAAATCACTCAAAAAAATATTTTCACGCTTCCTTCATTTGCGTGCACATGAGGCAATATCATCATACAAAAAAAAAAACCAAAAATCATCATTTTTTTTAACAAAATAAGATCATTATTTTTATACGCATCTCATTATCATTTCACTAGCATGCATCTCATCATATAGAAACTAATATAGATATCATATTTCTTTTTGCATCATCTTGCATATTCAAACACCCAAAGAATATCACCTTGTATTATAAAAAAATTATATTCATGAACCCTCTTCATGCACCATAAAAAACAAAAATAAAAGTCATTTATTTCTATCCACCACAAATGCATTAGTCATCTAGCATGCATCATTTCCAAAATAAAATAAAAATAAAATAATGCCACTTTCTTGCATTATTCATCATCATATTGCATTGCCACCGAAAAAATCATTTTTGGAAAAAATCATATTGCATTGCCACTTTTAAAGTGATCATCCATTCACATTCCTCTCATCTGCATCATGCAACATTATTCATACAGTGCATTGTTTTTTTTATGGAAATGAAAAGAGTAAAAAAATGATCACCATAAAAAAATTGTGATAAATAATTGAATATCGCATGTAGCATGTATTTCCGTTCATTCATAATCATTCACAAAAATCATCATTAAATAATATAGGCATTTCACCATTTGCAACATCATGAAATGCATAAAAAAAAAAACATAGCATTCACACACATTTTCACTCATCCTAAAAAAAAAAAACATTATTTCTTTAAATCACCCATACGCCATTTCATCCACACATCATCTATACACTGTTTCAACATGCATCATTTCAAAAATCATGTCATCATTTTCGCATCATTCAAAGATAGGTATTTAGCATTTCATTCTGATACATGAAAGAGGCTCTGCATCGGTCACGTGCTGCATTGCCTCCTAAATTTATTTAGAATAACTGACATTTCCAAGTGAACATTCCTTCAGCATTCATGCATTTGCATTTTCATCATGCAATATACATTTGTCAGGTGTTCATTCATGATTTACATTTCAACAAAAAAAACAAGAATCACAACACTATTCTCTTATTCTTGCATCAATCATCATCAAATGAAAAGAGAGTGTTTGCATCATCACCACGCTGCATTGCCTCTCTATAAAAGGGTCATTTACAATAATTGTTTCTTCGCACACTTGACATAGCATTCCATTAGAAAATCAAACAATCATTTTCCCTGCATGTGTCGTTTTCTAGAAAAAAAAAACATGTCATTACTCTTTTCATACATCATTGATCATCCAATAAAATAAATGAGAATTTGTAACTTTGCATGTTGCATGACCTCTTAAAAAAAAAAATAAACTCATTTAAAATAATCATTTCTTTGAACATCTTACATGTCATTGGAATCAAACAATCATGTGCATTCCATGCACTTACATCTTCATCATACATTCATAACAAAATAAGATCATTCTTTTCATACACATCTCGTTTCGCCACCATGCATCTCATCATCTCTAAATAACAGAAATATCATTTGCATTATTTGTTCATCTTGCATATCCACACTAAAAAATATCAGTGTGGTATTATATATTCATTCATCATTTCATTCCCTCTTCATGCACTATATGAAAAAAGGGGGGGGCATCTATTTCTTTCACATCCACTTTAAAGGCATTCCTCTCATGCATCATAAAAAAAATTTATTCCTCTCACATCCATCTCAAGGGTGTTAATCCTCTCACATGCATTAAAGCAAATTTAAGAATTGCTTCGTTTTCTTCTATTCTTGCATCATTCATCATCCAATAGTTTTTGTTGTTGTTTTGTTAGCCTCTCACTCTAGTTGAAATTTTTAAAAAAAAAATAATAAATAAAAAAATAAAAAATCACACACTTGCTTAAGGTATCATTATGCATTCCATTCACCTGCATCATTGTCTGCGTACAACAACATCCACATGTTCATGCATTCTGCTTTATTCAAATAATTTTTTCCCAAAAATAAAAAAAATGAAGCTCATAAGTTTTTTGACATGCTGTTTGATGAGAGACGATGCCTTCTTGAAAATATATTTTAATTGATTCCTCTTCCTTGGAAAATGTGGCCACACCTTAACTTGATTCACCAACATTAAGTTCTTCACCCTTCACTCCATATACATCCTACTCATACCCACCACATTCATGGAAACCATCTACCCGCTTAACCCTTCAATGGAATTCACCAATAACTCATTCACCATCATGGTCACTATAATATTGACCGTATCGTCCTCAAATCCCTGCTCCCATAGGCTTGACCCTTGGCCACTACACGCCCCACCAAGGGCATCAGCCAACATATATCTCACCCCCGTGATAAGAAGCTTAAATGTCTATTTTGTTAACTTGTGTGGTTTTAGCAATTAAAATTGTTCTATCTTAACCGATGTCAACTCTCTATGAAGCATTTGCAAAATAAATTAGCATGACATGTGTGCTTACTCTTGTTTGAGTCAGTTATACTATCCCCGTCTTTCCTTCATTTTCAAAACCAAATCCAACCATTCATAAAAGGCCCAGTCCCCACAAGGGCATTTCATTCGCTTTCCCCCAGTGATGAAATTTCACGAATAGCACTTTGTATGCTCCATGCTTGGGCAGAGTAATGATTACTAAGATTTTCTGCTAGCATTCTAAACACTCGTGCAAGTCCTTTAGAGTAAAAAAAAAACAAAAGAAACCCAAAAAAGAAAAGCCCGTTAGGTTGAAAACTCACAAGAGCAATCTAAGCAAAAATTAGGGCATAAAAAAAAATAATAATAAAGAAAAAGCAAATATATTAAAATGAAGTTTTGTCCTATAGGCACAATTTCAAGAAAATAAGCAATCATGATTTGAAGTGGAGTTTAGCCATATCCAAAAACCAAAAAAGAGAAATACCCTTTGCCACCCACTTCGAGCCAAAAAAAAAAAAAAACAAAAACAAAAAATTTCAAACACCTTAGACAATGATCAATCCCATATCTAACAGCTCGCTCAGCTAGAAAAAAAAGATCACAAAAAAAGAAAGTGAAATTCAAAAAAGATGATTGAAAAAGAAATCCTCAAAGAAAAAGACCAAAGCGGTCGAAATTGTGAGCTGATACTTCACACCATCGAGCATATAAAAGATCATTGTCTGAAATAAACCCACAAACACTTCCTTTGGCCTAAGCGTCCTATCCTCCATAAACCCTCAAATGCGCTACAACCCTAAAACAGGTTCATTCTACCGTGAAGCGCATAAAAGATTATTTGTCTCAACCAACCCCGAACACTCTCAGGAGCAAAGTAATCATTTCCTTCATGAATCATTAGCCATATTACAATCCTAAGGCCTATTCTGATCAGTGATTGGTTGCTTCCATTTTTCTCAAAGCTTATACTATAGGACAAAATAATCAGAATAATTTATTTTCTCAAAAAAAAAAACAAAGAGAAAAATATTATTACAAAAGAAAATAAGAAAAAAAAAAAACTTAAAAGGGCTTGCACGCTCGAAGTTCATCAAGAGAAGATAACAGTGATCATCAACAAAGTGAATTTTCATCGAACCAAAAACTCTTGACTGTCTTAGCTTGTGGAATCCTTCCCAAGGAAAACCACAAATCCCTACTAAGACAGTTACTTGACCTATCATATCAAAATGGGGCAATACCTCACCCCCCATTCCACTCAAACTCAGGGAGATTTTTTTTTTTTAGCATCCCCAAAATACCCTCATCTTTCATCCCGTTCATATACTACACTCATGTAGCCGTACCAGACCAATTTCCAAACAGTGATTCTAACTTTACACCCTGTCACAATCCCACTCGAGATGGGACAATCTTCACCTTTCATGGATTGGGGCAACCTTGTCCTCTTGTAGACCGGGGCATCATATCCCTTGGGCCGAAAGAATCCTTTTGCCTCCCATTCCATTCATTTCTAGTCACGCGTCCCCCAATACCAGCATATTTCCCAATCCCTCAATCAGTCTATATCCTTAGTTGTCATTGTCCTCCTTAGTTTCACTCCCCACTATTTGAAGTCAAAATTGGGGCAATCAAACATTTTTTACCTTGGGGCAAGCTTATCTCTCATAAGTTTGAGCCAATAAACCTCATCCTCCTCTCCACTCATGTGTCACACTTGACTATACCCTACATTTCTTGAACCCTGAGTCAACTGGCACATTCATTTGCATTCGCACTGTTTTTCATATTTATTAAGCAAATGCTCCAAAGAGAGAGACACACAATAATGACAATCCCTCTAAGTTAACATCTTAGACTTGAAAGCTTAGCCATCATGGGTCATCATAACCAAATGAGAACCCATCTGCAAATACACATCTCGATTTCTAGAAAGGGCTAATACATTGCTGCAAGCCACACTTTTCAAGAGGACAATCTTGAGCTTACCAGAGTTCAAGTCCAAGCCATCAAAAATCTTTCTTCCAAGGAACGATCAATTCAAAATGTTCAGCTCTCTGTTTCCAACATCAAAAGTTTCGTTTCACATCAAACATCTTTGCATCCTTACAAAACAAAAAGTGTTGTTACCAACAAATCATGCATTAGACATGTCCTCATTATTCTAGAATTAAACCCTGCATCTGATCATACTCATTACCACTCTCTCATGCAAGTATTGTACATGCATCCACATTCAACTTGTTTTTGCCTACACAATTTTGTTTCTTTCGCATTACGCATTGCGTATCCATACATGCATACCCATACATAACATGTATTGCTTCAATAAAAAGCCGAATGTCGGTCTCATTATTATCCAAAGTCTGATCCAAAGTCTGTCTGCATCCCAATCAATCATATCATAACATCGCACCATGCATTCATGCACTTCCCTTTATTCACCATGGCGTTTGCATCAAAATATTACATATCTATCATATTCGCATTCTCATTTAATGCATTCATCAAATACCAAAAAGACAATAAAGCGAAAAGACACAAAAAAAGAAGAAAAAACCTCCCACATCCCAACAAACATCCAATCATTGCACCATACAACATCAACTCATGCGGCTACCACAATCCTCCATCTAAGCATTACGTGTGCACGTTCATTCATTCATTCATTCATTCACTCATTCATTTATTCATGAAAAGGGGCAAAACAAGAGAAAACCAAAAAGGCAAAACTCACCCACATTGCACCCGTTACTCCCACCAAAACATAGATCATTCCATCATGCAATCAACAGTACATTTGCATTCGCATGTTATCTGCATCCGCATCCACAACTTATCAATTTCTGTTTCCGACCAACTTCAACATCCATCATTCACGGGCCTTTTGTAGTCCATTCACTTTCGCATTGCACATTCATCACATTGCATACCTTTAACACTTTTGTGCTTCGATAGACGTGCCAAGTGCCGGTCTCATCGTTGCCAAAAGCTTTCTACTTCACCAATCATATCATTTTCTATGCATTCATGTGTTTTCTTTATTCACCATAGCATTTGCATCAAAGTATTACATTCGCATTATATTCACATTCGCATTGCATGCATCAAGAAAAGAAGCAAAATAAATAAGGAAAAAGCAAAAAGAAAAATCCACCCATTACATTCATCGTCACACCAAAAATTAACCACTACAGTCATATTCACATCTCATTCACCGTTGTCAACTTTCTCATTCCATCAGGTTCAACACCCATGGTATACCCATTTCATTCATCATCTCACGTTCATCACATTACATACATGACATTGTTTGCTTCGATAGATGTCCAAGTGCCGGTCTCATCGTTGCCCCCAAAAAAGAGTTTTTTTTACATTACTAATCATATCTTGATACCATGCATGGCATTCGCGTCAAAGCATTACATTTGCATCCCATTCACACTTTGCATTTCATACACTCATATACCAAGAAAAAAAGAGAAAAGCAAAAAAAAAGACAAAAAGAGAAAAATTGCTCATTCCATTACATTTATCATTCCACCAAAATCAATCAGCACGACCACATTCCTACTTTATCTGCATTCACACACGTTGTTCGTCAACCTCCATGTCCCATCAACTTCAACTTACAGCATCTGCCACATTTCATTCACCCCATCGAACACTTACCATTTCACATACCTATATTGCACGCATACATCATTCATTGCATTTTTAGACATATCAAATATAGATAGCTTTTCCCTTCTCAGGTAAATGCATTCATTAGGTGTGTCCTAGGCAGGTGCGCCATGTGCCAATCCCAATAGTTTGTTCACTCAAAGTCAGTGCTCCAAGCGCTGGTCTCATACCACAATTCAGAATCCCAGTACTCCTTTAGACCCCCAGTGGTCCCTCAGAGCCCAAGCGCTCCTTCAGACCCCCAGCGGTCCCTCAGAGCCCAAGCGCTCCTTCAGACCCCCAGAGGTCCCTCAGAGCCCAAGCGCTCCTTCAGACCATCAATGGTCCTTCAATCCAGATCGCACGTCGCGTTATCGAGCAACCGACGGATCATCCGGCCCCAGGCCCTTCAGACTAGCTGTGTCCGCCTAAAAAAAACAGTGCACGTCCTTCGAGGTGCGCAAATCAGGTCAACGACCTGACCTTGCCCCCATGGTCGCTCGAAAAAGGCCACTCCCTAAGCAGACCGTTTTACTAGTACCGTTGCTAGTTTGCGCTCCATCAGACCCATGGGTCCATCAGGCTTAGGCATGCCCTTCAGACCTCGTCGGTCCTTCAGTTTAACTCCAATCAATGCGCCAAGCATCGACTGCGAATTAGACCATCAGAGCCCAGTGCTCCTTCAGATCCCCGGTGATCCTTATTTACTTTCGTTCTATGTAAACCCAATTTTTCAAGAATTTCCACTAAAAAAAAAGAGAGGAATCATAGTCTTGACAAAATTAGTGTCGTTTTATCTTTATTTCTATTTTACTCGAGAAATTTGGAAACTCTTCACACTTCCTAGTAAAATATAAATAAAGAGGGGCAGCTGTCATACCCTAATTTTGTCCGTTAGATTAATGTGATTTGTTTTTCTAAAATAATAATAATCTTGTAGACATTTGATTTTAATCGGTTTCTTGTTTCATTTTCGAAAAATCCCAAAAACATGTCCCATGGTGCACACGTATTATTTTTAGTCGCGTACACGCGTTAGTCTTAATGTTTTTGCATTGTTGCGTGCACATGTTATTTCTAACCACATACGCGTGTCATTCCTAATCGTGTGCGTGTCGTTATTCTCTTTGCGCGCGCGTGTTCGCATCTCGTCGTGTAACTATGTTTATCGTCATTGTTATTAGTTTAATTTATTACCATTGTTATAAAAAAGCTAATAAAAATCAGATATGGAATAAATGTTTTCTTATTATTATTACAATCAATCTTTGTTACAAAAAGGGGTACAACCTAAAGAAGTCAACTTTAGTACATACATGTAGACAAAACATTAAATTACAAAGTAGTACAAAAAATTAATTAAAAAGCAAAAACTAAATAAAAAGCAAGGCAGCACAAGCTGCTGTCCTTGCTGAAAATCTCTTTGAGCATTATGCCAAAACCCATTTCTTCACCCTCTTTATTGTCTTCCCATTTTTGGCACCAACAATGCTGGCCTTGCAAACAGCAGTACCACCACCTCTGCTCCACTACTCTGCCAACTCTGCAAAAGCATAACAACACAATGGGGGATCCTCTATAAAATACCAGCAACCTGTATCAGTAAAAAAGGGGAAGAGACACAGACAAAGGCACAGGAAACGCACACAAAAAACAGAGGAAAAATTCAGAAATCTGATAAAAGGTTAAGGGTTGTTCACAATGAAACCCTAATCGATACAACACTCAAGGCAGAGACCAAGTTTTGTTTTCAGTAGATAGATAGGGAGTAGAAAAACGAGAAAAATCACAAAAATGAGTAAAATCGTGAACTGACCTCCGCTCACTGTATGCGGTGGTCGTCGCGATTCCGATCGTGGTAGCCATCCTTTTGGTACATTCGCGCGCCGTAGAGACCCTCCTCCGTTTGCGTTCGCCGTCGCCGGAACCACCACGGTACCACCCGTGTTGGCTCTCCTCCGGTTGACTGTCGGAGTCCGTCAACAGCCACGCCAAGCGGTCACCACTACTCAGCCATCATCAACGCCTCGCGTTCTATCTCGCCCTCCACCGTACACCACCAACGACCGCCGCATCACCACCAAACCTCCTTCCCGAACAGCCACCAAATCACTCAAACCGTTCACCCTTTAACCCTCCTCTCTCCGCCGTCTTCCCGTTTTGCCCCCCTCCACCACCGTGTCGGTACCAACACGAACATCTCCCACCGTCGTCATTTCCACCATCGCCGGTCACCCTCCCTGGAGCCGTCGCACACAACCGCCGCGCGTCTTCCCACCGTCGTTCTCTCTCTTTCTTTCTCTGGACATCTCACGCTCTCTCTCTGCTGAAAACGGAGGGGAGGTTAAAATTGGAGATAGGGATAAGGTTTTTTTTTGTAGATCGGTCGTGAAGAGGGGGAGGGAGAAGTTGAGAGTGGCGGAGGAAAGAGGGAGAGAGGGATCCGGTTCATGGTAGTGGAGGGAGATGAGAAGAGAAATGGATAGCTTCTGCGTGAAAAAAATTTGATATTAGGGTCAGGGATTGGAAGGTGCGGCGCTGATTGATGGTTTAGGTTAAGGGAAGTTAGGTTTATTCTGATTATAGGGTATTGGGCTTGGGTCGTGGGCTGTGTGGCCTTATTTTCGTTTAGAAATTAGGTTCATAACCACACCCCTGGATTTCGTAATGCGCCCTCCTTTTTTAAAATCATATTGATCTTCACGCCCCAGATTCCACTGCGTACACCCCCTCATACGGCCCATTTCCATTTTTTGCAGCCCAGCCTACAAAAACAAGCTGGGCTCGTTGTTTGCACCTCCCTTTTAAAAATACAACCTCCTGCTCCTTTTCACACCCCTTTTTAAATATGCACCCCCTACTTCTCTCCTTTTTTAAATTTCTTTTCCATAAATAAACGTTTTCTTTCACAAACCTATTTCTTCTCAAGTAACAAATAAACGTTTTCCCAAACATAAAAAATGGTTTGTTACTAATGGTCACTCTGAGCTTAGCTTGTTTGACTGTTAATAACAGCTTCAGTTTTCAAACGAGCTGTGAGTGACGACCACTCTGAGTTTCACTTGTTTGGTCGTCACAAATACCTCTCCCGATTTCAAAAATAAATAAAAAACACCAAACACACAAATTTTTCTACCAAGAACTACGTGTGATTTGATTCTCTACCAGGAGATACGTAGGAGCGGAGGGCGGCCGACCTCTGTCAATTGCACTAATAAAAAACCTTTTTTTTTTCTCTTTAAATTCATTTCTCTCATTTTTTTTCTCAAAAAATACAACAAACAACTAGCCGTTTATCGAATCTTTTTATTTTATTTTTTTTATATAAGGGTAAAAGCATTATTTTTGAGTTAATAAATGTTTGCATATTTAGTTAAAAGGTAACCTTCCTTAGGAAGGATGTCGTAGGGTGCTAATACCTTCCCCACGCATAAACGACTCCCGAGCCTAAATCTGGTCCGCAAGACCCCTTTATCCACTCAATAGGGATTTTCCAATGTTTGCCCTTAAACTAAAACTTTGGTGGCGGCTTCATTCAAGAACTTCGAAGAATCCCTCCTCCGGATTTTTCGGTCGCTACAGGGGTCATTTATCTAAATAAAAAGGTGCTGTCTTGCTGTTATTTTTTTTATAAAAGAGTTGCTGTTTATGAAGGAAATGCGCTACTAATTTACAAAAGTAAAGCGCTGTTTTTGGGTGTAAAAATTGTGCTGTTTCCTTACTGCTGTTTGCGCAAAAAGGCCACTAATTTGATGCTGTTTTTGGACTCGAAAAATACCGTTGTTTTCCACACTGTTTTTCTCAAGTGTAGTTGTGATGTTGAAAATGAGATGTTTGTACAAAAATTTAAACAAGTTGTACTCGAATATTTTTTTATATAGTTTGTCACTTAAATTTTAATGTATTGTTATTTAAGATTTAAGGACGTTGTTACTCCAATTTTGAATGGGATGTTTATGCGAAAGTTGTGATATGATTATGGTGATTATGACGAGTACACTATATTAGTGTTTTATGACGACAATGACGAGTACTCCGGGTGAGTTGAAATTGATGATTGCACATGTGTCCATAGTGTCTCATGGCATGTGCATATTATGACGAATAGGCTTCGGCCTCTTATTGACGAAAACCAGTGACGATGTGCCCAAGTGGCTATTTATGACGAGTATGGTACCATCATGCATATGCCCAGGTGTGGGTTGCATTTTCATGCGCATACATTTTTTTTATGACTGGTGATGTGATTATAACTTTGGTTTTGTGTGTAATGACGATGAAGTTGATGATAATAATGGTGTTGTGTGATAGGTTGCTCATATTACTCTACTGTATGCTTAATTATGTTTTGTTGAAAATTCTCACCCCTTCTGCTTGGAATGTTGCTCTATTGTGGCAACGCTGCAGGTGACTGCGAGTGAAGGACATGCTGCCTTCCTTTATAGCTGTTGGGATGTTTTGAGTCGCTCTCTGATATTGTAGCACCTAGGGGGCGGGGTTGAAGTTGATAAATTATTTAACTAGATGTTTAATGATTTTATTGATGTTTTGAGACGTGTTTGAGCGACCTTGGTGAGTTATTGCTATTTCCGCTGTGATGAGATTATTTTGAAGTTTAACTTTTATGACGATTGCGTTGTTGCACAAATTTTAATGGCGCAGGCGATGAGTTTTTATAAATGAAGATGTGACATTTTTTTTTCTACTAATTAAATATTATTTTCGAAAATGAAAGTACTCTGATAATGACGTGCAAATTAAGGGGTAGAAAAGGGGTGTTACATTTACCGCAAAGTTATTATGAAGCTAAAAGAGTGGTATCGAAGCTTGGCTTAAAATCTAAAAGGATTGATTGTTGTTGTCTGGTTGCATGCTCTATTATAACAATGAGTTTGGCATAAATGATGGAGAGTTGTCGGAATGCAAGTTGTGTGGACAACCACGCTATCGTGTCAGTAGATCAGGGATGAGCAGAGGCAAACCGGTTCCACGAAAATCAATGTTCTATCTGCCTCTTATTCCAAGGCTACAGAGGATGTTTACTTCAATGGAGACCGCAGGTAAAATGACATGGCACCATCAAAATAGAAATAATTCTGGTCAATTACGTCACCCATTTGATGGTGAAGCTTGGAAGCATTTTGATCGTGTTCATCCAGATTTTGCCAGTGATCCACGCAATATTCGGCTTGGTTTGTGCTCTGATGGTTTCACGCCATATATTCAAGCCTCGGCAACACCGTATTCATGTTGGCCAGTTATTGTTACCCCATGAAACATTCCTCCAGAAATGTGTATGTCCAAACCATACATGTTTTTAAATTCTATTATTCCAGGGCCAAGTAATCCAACAGCTGGTATTGACATCTATTTGCAACCTTTGATTGATGACCTAAAAAGGTTGTGGAATGGTGTTTTAACTTATGATGTGGCACGCAAACAAAATTTTGTGATGAGGGCGGCTTTGATGTGGACCATAAATGACTTCCCTGCCTATGGAATGTTGTCTGGATGGGGGACACATGGTAAGATGGCGTGTCTGATTTGCATGGTTGACACAAAGGCTTTTAGTCTTAAATACGGAGGAAAAGTTTCATGGTTTGACTCGCACCGTAGGTTCTTACCTATGGATCACCCATTTAGAAAGCAGAAATATGCGTTCATCAAGGGAAATGTTGAAACAGCTAGACCTCCTCGTCAGTTGACACCAGAGGAAGTTTGGAATAATGTTAGGGATATCCCTCCTGTGGAAGTCGTAGCCGGTGTTGTTTCTCGTCCAGATGGCTATGGACAATGGCACAATTGGACAAAAAAAAGTATTTCTGCTTATCCCCGACACCTGTTGTCTGAGGCTGGTGCTAGTACTAGTACTGCAGGGGGCCCATCGATTCCTGTTGGTACTGAGGGCTTATCCCCGACACATGTTGATGCGGATGGGGTACACACATTCATTGATGGGACTGAGGTGATTAGGGTTACACCTAATGGGCGTATCATATTGCAGATTGTTGGCGATTCGTAAGTCTATATATATATATATATCTATGTTATTATTTATTAATTTATATCTATGTTATTCATTTATTATTTATATTTTTGTTGCCATTTATATATATATATATATAACTTATATTTGGTGTAACAAAATTCATCTTTTTTTAATGCAGTTTTATTCCTTCGAAGGCTTCAGCTACCGCCATCACAAAAACAATCAAGAAGAATTTTACCAAGAGCTGGAAGAACTGGACGGAAGTTAGAAAAGATAAGGATGCAAATAAGAAGATGTTAAGATCATTTTTGGTAAGTTAATTCGATTCTACGAAATAATTAATTTGGTGTATTATCTTTTATATTGACTTGATTAATTAATTAATTATTGCCTTATAATTAACAACATTATTGTAAATTTCTTAAATAGGAAAAATGTACATGGTATCCAGGGGAGCAAGCCGCAGTTGAGAGAGTGTTCCATAAGAGATGTTCTCATCGCTATTCTGAATTGATGCGGAGGGCGCGCAATACGGGTACGAAGCCATCTTATATGGGAGACTCAACTTGGGCTGAGTTTAAGGAGTATTGGGAGAAAGATGAAGGATTTAAGAATTATTGTGAGAAAGCCAAGAAGAACCGTGCTTCTGAAAAAGGTGGCTGCACACACACGGGGGGGGGGGGGGGGGGAGTGTTAATACTGCAACGCATTACATACGTTTGATAAATTTATTACTTAATTTATTACTTGATTAACTAATTAATTATTTATAATAATTAACTAGTCATTTTCAATATGTGTATTTAACTAATAATATATATATTTATGTACATATATATATATATATATATATATATATATATATATATATATATATATATATATATATATATATATATATATAGGTGGAGAGGGAACAAAGGCCAATCACTTTGCCTGAGTTGCATTGCCACATGCATATGGTGGAGGAGACTGGTGAGTACGTTACAGATCGGGCGAGGCGTATTCAGGTAAAACTACTTTTACAATTATATATATTAATTAATGTTTATTATTTATATTAATAATTAGTTATTTATTTGTTGGGTTATTTTTTCAGGAGAGCTTCGAGGGTGGGATGGCTGAGTACCATCAGTCACAACAGGGCAGTGGGGCAGCTGTCGATCAAGTGGAGGAGGCTAGAGTAGCTCGTGATGTTTGGGAGAGAGCAGTTGGTCCCCAAAAGACTAATCGTCTGGTAGGATCAGGTGGTATTGGACCGGCTGCTTTTCGAACAAGCATTATTCCGAGTCTATCAGATTCACATTCTGGATCCTCGACTGGTCGCAATTATGTTCCCAATGCTGGTGAGTTGAATGAGGTTAGGCAATTGACGCAGCAACTGAGCGAGGCTCAGCGTCAGATTGCCGAGCGGCAGCAGCAAAGCGATCGGGAAATTCAGGCGATTCGGGATCGAAATGATCGGGAAATTCAGGCGATTCGGGAGCAGGCTAGGGTAGCTGAGGAGCGCATGGAGGAGCGTTTTAAGTTCTTGTAGGATCAGATGGTGTCTCAGCACTCGAGGCCATCCTCATCAGCATCCTACCCGCCGCCGCCACAGCAGCATTACTACCAGCAGCAGTATGCACCCCAGTATCCCCCGCCGTATGCATCCCAATATCCCCCGCAGTATACACCGCAGTATGCGCCGCCATTCCAGCCATACCAGCAGCAACATCAGTCACCCCGCCATCCATACCAGCAGCCCCAACATCAGTCACCCCTGATCCAGCCAAACCAGCAGTACCCCCAGCAGCGGTCACCCCCGCTGGACATTGATCTTAATGTCCAAATGTCATCGCTCAGTGCTTTACTTCAAGATGATACATATTATAATAATGTTGATGACATTGACCGCCAGGCACCCCAGTAGCTTTAGATTATTTTATTTATTTGTCTGGATATTTTATTAATTGTCTGGATATTTTATTAATTGTATGGATATTTTTACTGCTTTTCCCAATTTTTATTTTTTTAAATTAAAAATTAATTAGTTATTGGATTTTATTTTTTTATCAATAATTAAAAAAATTAATAAAATAATATATATTTTTAATTAAAACGATTTTTTTAAAAAAATAAAATTTATTTTTTAAAAATAATAATATTTTTTTTAAAAAAAAATGGTACTTTGCGGCGGATTTGTGTCGTTTGCGGCGGAATTTTAAATAAAACGTTTTTTTAAAAAAATTATATTCATTTTTTTTTTAAAATAAAACGGGTGATTTGCGGCGGATAACGGGTACTTTGCGGCGGATAATTTGCGGCGGATATTGGGTACTTTCCGGCGGATATATTGCGTCAAAAATTTGTCCCCTTTTTCGGCGGATTATCCGCCGCAAATTTGCGGTGGATTTTGCGGCGCCACTAAATCCGCCGCAAACTTGCGGCGGATAATCCGCCGCAAACTTGCGGCGGATAATCCGCCGCAAACTTGCGGCGGATAATCCGCCGCAACGCGTTTGCTTCGAGCTGGCTACCGGCGAAAAACTTCCGCCGCAAAGTCCAAATATCCGCCGCAAATTTGGATTTTGCGGCGGATTTAGCCCGCCGCAAAGTCCAGCTTTTCTTGTAGTGTTTGGAATGGTATTTCAAATGGTTGCTTTTAGTGAGACTGTGAGAGGTGACGGAGTTAAGGTTATGGGTTTTTGGAGTTGGTCGTATGGCTATATGGATTGGGTGTGGTATTTGAATGAGATGGACAATGGCTGAATCTCCAAGTTCAAGTGGTATGGATGATAAAAGGAATGCCCCACTTTGGGATCTAGGTGGTGATCCTAGTATAAACTTTTGGTTCTCTTTTAGGTGAATCCCAAAGACTGTGACAGTCTTGAATTTTTTTTTGATATGATGAAAACTTCACTTGGTGATCACTAAACATTGTCTTTATATCAATGCAACTTGAATGAACATTGGAGTGCAAGCCTTTTGATTTTTTTTTTAACTTTCTTTTTTTTGATTTTTTTTTTGAGCAAACATATTGTAAATAAATAAACTTATTTGTCCTAAAATTAAAACATTGAGAAAACAAAAGCAATCAGTCATTGATCGGAATGGACTTTATAGGGTTGTAATGTGGCCGGTGGTCAGGGGTTGATAAAAGAAAAGATAATTAGGCCCAATGAAGTGTTCGAGGGTTTATGAAAGGAGGGAAGTGTTTGAGAGTTTATGAAAGAAGGGATAATTAGACCCAATGAAGTGTTTGAGGGTTTATGAAAGAAGAGATAATTAGGCCCAATGAGGTGTTTGAGGGTTTCAAAAAAGGAAATCTTATGTGTTTAATGGTATGAAGTATAAGTTCACAATTTCTACTACTTTTGCTTTTTTCTTTTTTCCGGGATTTTTTTTAATCCTCTCTTTTTTGAATTTCACTTTCTTTTGTGATTTTTCTTTCTCATTTTTTTGAGATGAGTGAGTTGATAAAAGCGATACACCATCTTTAGATGTGGAATTGATCATTGTCTAGGGTGAAAGAAATTTTTGATTTTTCGGCTCAAAAGGGGGGTAGTAAAGGATATTTCTTCTCTTTTTTTTGGGATACGGAAAGATGGCCAAACTTCATTTCAAATGATTGCTTGTTCTCTCAAAAATTAACTCAAGGACAAAAATTTATTTATTTTTATATATCTACTCGTTTTTTTTTTATTTCTTTTTAGGCCATAATTTTTTGTTAGGTTGCTCTTGCGAGTTTTCAATCTAACCAGCCCCCTTTTTTTTGCAAAAGACTCGCACTTGCACAAGTGAATATAATGTTCACAAGATGTTTAAGTGGTCACTAACTTGCCCCAGTTTGAAGGACCCAAAGTGTTGGTTTATGAAATTTCATCATTGGGAACAAACCAAATAGTCAACTAGGTACTTGTGTGGGGAATAAGTACTGGGTGGTCGGGGTGGGACTAGACATGTACAAAGGATGATGATAAGATGCCAAGATGCGGACACTAACTGACTCAAACAAGAGTAAATACACATTGCATACAAGTTCACTATACGAATGCTTCATGGAGAGTTAAAATTAGTTAGAAACATGATAGAAGAAAATTTTGATAACACATTAGTTAACAAAATGGACCAATTTGATCAATTATCATGGGATGGATGAGATGCATCGTTTTGCTAACAAAAATTGTGGACGAGCTGCAAATATTGAATAACTTTTTTTTTTGAAAAATTGAGTGTCTTGAAACAACTTGAGTTTGCAACTAAGTTCGACCTTGTTTTGTAAGGCTAAACACTTCCAAGGAAGAAAAATCAATTAAAATGCATTTTGCAATAAAGCCTCATTTCTCGTCAATTTTTTTTTAAAAGTATGCTCATTTTTTTTAATATGAAATAAAATGTAATGGATAAATAACACATGATGATGGACATGCATGATGAAAATGCAAATGCATGAAAAGCATGAAGGAATAATCACTTAAAAGCTTACTATTCTAACTGGTTTTTCTTTTGGTTTTTTAGGGACAATGCAACATGTAGATGATGCAAATCGTCATTTATAACTTAAAAATAAATCGCTAACTAAAATATATATTTTGGATGATGAATGATGCAAGAAAAATGACATGACTTTTTTGTTTTTTATTTAGAAAATTATGCATGCATGGAGGAATGATGCATTTGAACTATAATGACAACATGAGTGAAATGATGTATGAATGTGATGTTTTTTTTTGTAGTTCATAATAACGACATTGTAAATGATATGATGCCTAAACTATTTGATGATGATTTTTTCGAATAATCATGAATGAGCGGTGGTGCATGCTAAATGAGATGTTTATGTTATATGGCTAAACATTGTTTTTTTTTTATGCAAGGAAATAAAATGCATGATACTCACAGTGATTTTCTAATGCATGGAAAGAAAAGAATGCATGATGTTTGACATGAATTTGAACTTTTTTTGGAAGAGGGAAAAACCAGATGCATGGGTATATAAATGGATGAATGAAATGCGAATGTGTCGCGTCGGGGAATTGTAAACTTTTTATTTGAGGAGTAAAGTATGATTCTGGTGGTCTGGCTTTAAAATGCATGTTTTTTGCTTATACTTTCATCCACCTCTCTTATATAAAAAAAGTTTTATGATTCCCCGACGGTCTTAGAAATGCATGAGTTTGTTTTTATTTTTTATGATATGCGAAAGAAAATAAGAATGCATGAGATATGTTTGCAAAAATAAAATATGATTTTTTGGTTTTTTTCAAGAAAATGGGAAAAATGTATTAGTGCTTGTTTGAATGCAGGGGTATGAAGCTCCTTTGTGTCCTAAAAGGGTTCCTTAGAGAATAGGTCTAAGGTTTTTTCTATTTAGTGAACCTCTCAAGGGTAGCTCTATAGAGTCCTAAATAAGGTTCATAGAGCCAACGACCCCAGTTAAGAATGCTAATCCCAACAATAGGTAAACTATTAGGAGTGATAACATCCTTAAAAGGGACCAAACTCTAGGTGAGGCTTTCGTGACCACCAAACTGGACGTACCAAAATAAGAAGTCTGTTAATACATTTTAAATGTTAATTTTTTCACTCTCTTTTTTCATGACACAAATTAGGACAATTAGCTTAATTAGGACAATTGAAATTCGTTCCTTACATCACTCAACTTAGTGTTCAATACCAAAATAAGAAGTCTGCGGAAGCGATTTACAACTTTTACAAACATAAGTCATACAATCGAACAGTCTAAGATACTGAAAGGAAAATACATGATAGAATAACTAAAAGTGTCGGCACTTCTCAAGTAGCTCCAGGCCCATGCCTCATCATCTTCAACTTATCCTGCATCTCTGAAAAAAAAACAACAACAATGATTGGGTGAGACAACTTGTCTCAGCGAGTTCTATCGAGACCCCTTACTAACTCTCTCGGTTCATTATGCTTGATTCATAACTCATAGTCCTAATAGTTGACTATGTGGCTAATTCTAACGTTGTCCTCGTAACCCTTATGCCGGCTACGAGAGGCAACACTAACACATGATTTTTAGCATGTCACCGGTCATTTGGCATAATAAACTCCCGGTGAACCCAATCCACTAATCACTAGTGGGCAAACCTCATGGGGCCTAGGTTCATAGGGCCCATGACTTCCCCTCCCTTAGCACACTAAACTGAAATAGGGTCGTCACCCTAAACTGAACTGATGTATATATTTTAATATACCCGAACATGAACATAACATAATACTAACTTGACATAAACATAACTTAGTCTTATTCTAAACCTTAGGACCTTTAGTCCGTCTTATCTTATCATAACGTGATCTCCCTCGTGATTTCTAAAGTTCTTAACTTAACTCATAATTATTCACCATTCAATCCAAACATAATTACATCAACCACACTCAGCATAATCATTATAACGTTCATAATAATCAATCACAATCTCAATTAAATTATCACATAACTCAACATCCAAAGCGTATTCTCACAAAGCGACTTGACACCGGTTTTCACAATCGAAAGACCAAACCAGACGACATCGGAATTTAGTGAACGACCTCTATACGGAAAGCTTATGAAGTCTAGTCTCTGGCTGTATTTTTATAATTTCATAACGATGAGTCAAATAGTACAGTTTTCGCAAACAAGGCAGTAGGTCCAGAAAATGGGGCAGCAACTGTGACCTAGATTGAAATCTTCCTAAAGTGACCAAAACTTACTCAATTAACCTGAAACTTGAGCCTAAACAGTAGTAAATTAAGTCTAGTTTTCAATGAAATCAAAATCATTCAGAAAGGAGCTCAATTGCAACCACAAATCCCAGAACACTGACCCTATGTCCAGGATGTCCCCGGAATTTTACCCTAACTTGTGGAGCCTATAACTTAAGCCACACAATTCCAAATTCAACCAAATCAGATCCAAATTAACGAGCATTCAGTCTAGTTTCTAAAATGATAGACCACATGATTTTCTAGTTAGTGATTCATTCCCAGTAACTGAAGTACTGAACCTACTCCAGAACATCCAAAAACAGTGAAATCAACCAACATAATTAACACCAAGCAAACACCAAATTAATCCAACACATATTTCAGTCACACTCAGTATTGACACCAAAATTAAATCCCTAAGCGAGTATAGAACTCACCTTTGGCGATGAAAATCGCACACAACACCGGAAGCATCCCTGAGTGCATCCCTGAGTGATTCCGCCCCAACGCACACGAAATCGATCCCAGGTGAATCCTCAAACTTGACCAGTTACTGAAGCATCCCTGAGTGCTTCTCGAATCAACCCTAACTACTTCGAACCGCTATTCAACTTTGAACTCAGCTACCCGAAATGCTCCTGCTGTTTCCAACATCCATGTGACATTTTGCAATGGACATAACTCAGTCAATTCTCAACCAAACTTAGCAAAACAGGTGCCTATTGTGAAGGGAATTTTATCTAGTTTCTGAGGGTGGAACTTTCAAACGCATGCAACCAGTACTCAGAGAGTTATAACGAAAACACAGAAACTGGGTCAAAGCTGTGCCTGATTCAGAAGTGAAATTTGAGGACATGATACCTCCCTCCACACCTAATGAAATCTGACGATTCTTGGGTCTAAACCGAAGAATTTGCTGTCTAGTTTCTGAAGAAACAACAATGATTTAAAACGGAGGTCTGTACATGGATATACGATGGAAATACTGAAGGTGGGTCATACGGGTTTCACACAGTATTTCTGCCTAAGCTTGTATCTTCAACCTCTAGCTTGTTTTCCAGCTCCACCCTTCTTCTACTCGAAAATGGTGGATGGAGATGGAGGGGGAATCAACTGGTGATTTTAGTGTCATAGGATAGAGGAGGAAAAATGGGAGAGTATGGTGGTGAAGTTTTTCACATGCATCAAGAATCCAAAGATTTCTCTCCTCTCATTTCTTCTCTCACTCTCACGGTTCTCACTCTCCTCTCAACCCCTATCTTTTGATATTTCTGAAATGAGCTGTGTTGGTGAGTTGTGAGGAGGTGCTTTCAGCTGGGGGCTCATTAAAGGGGTGAAACGACAAAACTACCCTCCTTCACTAACACTCATCTAAACTAATTCAACCCTCCAATAATCTTCAAGCTTAAAAATAATTAACAACTAACATACCATTTAGATCCTTAACCATGGAATCATCTCATAATTTCAATTAATTATTCTAATCATTCAACTTAACCTTTTGCTAATTAATTAAATCACTTTAGCTAAAAATTGGGGATGTTACAATCACCCCAACTTGAAAGATTTGGTCCTCAAAATGGTCCAAGTTACTCAATGAACATTATCCTGAAGCTTCATGTACCGTCATTCCACTTCAGAAGTTAAACCCTAACTCCTCTTCGTGACACATAAGTTGACTCACCCCAACTTGGATTGACCATAGTCAAATCCATCCCCGTACATTAACTATCGAAGGAAGTCATGATCGCATCAAAGAGTTTAGGAAAAGAAGCAAGATACGTTTTCAAAAGAGGTTTTGCTCTTTAGTGCAATCGAGTTTTCTTCCATACTTAATGTATCCTGAACTCTCTACTTGATCCTATGATTGAATCGATTTCAAGAATATAAAACGGTCGCCCACAGCTCCTTCGAATCGTCACTGATGCCCATCTGTAACTCCGGTACGTCATCGGTAGCCCTCTGCTTCTGCTGCGCGCTCTAATGGAACAAGAAGTAGAGCTGTAAATTTGGGCCCGGCCCAGTGGCCCGAGTTTTTGGTTGGGCCTGGGCTCTAAAAATAGTAGCCCAAAATCAATGGTATGTTTTTGGGCCCGGCCCGAATGGCCCGATGAAACAACTGGGCTGGGTCGGGCCGGCCCAGTGGGCTTCGGGCTGGCCCGTTTCTTTTTATTTTTTAAATTTTTTTCTTCACATATTGAAAAACCAACCCACCCAGTAGTCCGTACCCATGTTCCATAATAAGTTAATAACCACTCACTCACGGACCAAAGTTTGAGAAACAAAAAATTAATAAAACAAAAAACAAAAAACAAAACTAATCTCTCACTCTTCTCATCTTCTCTCACGCACGCACCAGACTATTCTCTCACTCTCATCTCATATCAAAACTTTGTGAAACCCTATTCTCTCACTCTCATCTCATATAAGATCGCAGCCCAAGCGCATCTCATCTACCAAAAACCAAAACTTTCTGAAACCCTCCCAAGCGCATCTCATCTCATCTCATCTCATCTCATCTCATCTCATCTCATCTCATCTCATCTCATCTCATCTCATCTCATCTCATCTCATCTCATCTCGCATCTTCTTGGAGCCAAGCGCAGCGCATCTCATCTCACATCGCAACAACCAACAGCCAGTAACGTTTCTGTTTCTGTTTCTGCAATTCAGGTATCGTTTCACGTTTCACGTTTTCTGTTTCTGTTTGTATCGTTTCATGTTTCACGTTTCTGTTTCTAAATTTTACTTATTAAGTGTACTGATTCTGTTATTTGTGTGTACTGATTCTATGTTCTGATTTTACTTCTTGATCAGTTTGTTTTTATGTTCTGATTCTGTGTACTGATTATTTTATTTGTCCGAAAACAGTTTCGTTCATCTATTGTGTACTGATTCTGTGTTTGTATTTGTGATTCTGTTATTTATGTTCTGATTAGTTTAATGTTTTTGTAGTTATGGATGTTGAACCGAATCTTGAAATTATGGAAATCGATTCTGATGATGATTTGGATGATGTTAAGAAAAATGAAAAGTCTAAGAGTGTAACACCCCGGTATTTTTTATCGAGTAAAAATACCCAAGTGTACCATCATAAAATAATCAGAGATATTTTTCCTGTTTTAGATATTGAACATAAATAAAAACAGCTCATAACCTAGAGTCCAATATCCAAATACCAAGAAATAGCGGAAACGATTTCACAACTTTTACTGGTACAAGTTATACAATCGGAAATACAAAAAAAATCTCCAGGGAAAGACAATAACAATGAAAACTAAGTCTTCACCGTCTTCATAAGCACACCACCTAGCTGTGCTTCTTCACCTTTTCTTTTTCCCCTGCTTCTCTGTAAAAACCACAAAATATAAACAGTGAGATACAATCTCAGTGAGTTCTACCGAGACCCCTACTAACACTCGCGGTCCAGTTTTAAAACATTTTTAAGGTTTGACACAACACCGACCGCAATCCACTTGCTAATCCCGGTGAATCATACAATAAGGCTTCGATCTAATAGGACACCGACCGCAATCCACTTGCTAATCCCGATGAACTAATATCCTAGGCCTTTCTACGTACCACCGACCGCAATCCACTTGCTAATCCCGATGAACGTAGTACAAACTTTTGGCACAACACCGACCGCAATCCACTTGCTAATCCCGGCGAACCCCATAACCAATAGTGTTTCCTAATGGCCCAGAGCCTAGGGTAAGGGTTCATGACTTCCCCGCCTAGTATGTCAACATGGGTCGTCACCCAAACTCGATATAATATATATATATCCACAATCATATGAACATTTAGTTCATTTACATTCAAACCAATAATCAAACATAACACCCGCATCGGGCCGTTTCCCATAGTCGATATAATTTATATATTGCGAATCGTAGACCAGTTTAGACAATAAATAATAATCATCTCGCGTCAGTTATACCGTACCACGTAGGACTCATAGTCCGCTTTATTATTTATAAAACATATCCGCACACGTGTACTATTATTCGGCTTTTCGAAACAATTTCAACTTCAAAAGTATTTTATAAAACCCTTTTGAACCATACCCAAAATCATGGCGTTATAAGCCTAATATCATTATAGAAGGGTTAGGAAAGGATTAGAAGAGGATTGGAATCGATCGGGATCGTTTCGGGCAAATTTGGAAATTTGGACAGAACACGGCGCACGGTTCGTGCGCCCATACGCACGGGTCGTGCGCCCTGTAATGCATCTTTTTAAAACACAAACCGAAAGGGGCGCACGGTCCGTGCGCCTGAGACGCACGGGTCGTGCGCTTTTGACAGCACTGAATTTTATCCCATTTTCGCAATTTCCGACCAATTCCGATACCTGTTCCAGTCCAGTCCTAACACCAAAATAGTACAAAAGCATATCCAACGTCCTCACTCGATCAACCAATTCAATCAAAGACTCAACACATTCGATTTTTATCAAAATTCGACATATTTAAAAATAATGGTTTTTGACTCAAAATCTTCCGAAATTAAATCACTAAAAATTCCATTTCAACACGACACAACTCGAGACTCGCTCCGATCGATTCCTAACCCGAAATAGACAATATCAAGAAATATTCCAGTCCAGCGAAAGCGATAAAACATTAAATCAATTAATTCGAAACGTAAAATCCTAAACGTGAGGAGAACTCACCTTTGACGCGTGATCCACGATCGAGCCGAAATCACCGAGTAACCACACGAACATTCCCCGCTCCGGCGACACCCAATCCGCTTCCAAAGCTTCCCACTCGATCACGAAACCGCTTTTTGACCGAAATACCGATTTCCCGAAATTCTCCATGGGCACTATTCATCATCTTCTCCAACTTCAAACCACTATTCAACAAAAACCCCAATTTGATTTTCAATCCCCAAATCACCCAACTCGCTTCCAATCAACGATCTATCATCCTTGGGTTCGCGCCAACCACCATCCCAAGCTATCCTCGAGCTTCAACCATCGAAACCTCACTTTGGAGCTCTATATCGAAAATGGTGGATTTGAGGAGAGTGAGTTGATGATGAAGATTTTGGTACCAATACGAAGAGGAAGTAACGCTGAGCATTTTTCGTGTTGGAAGGAAGTCGTTTTGATGAGCGGATGTCCCCCCTTTTTCCTCTTCTTCCTCCTCACCCATTCTTTCTTCTTTCTCTTTTCTCTCTTTTTCTCTCTTCTGTTTCTCGCCTCCTCTCTTCTTTCTTTCTTCTTTTTATTAATTCTTTCCTTTCACACTCACACACATACACGTATAAACATATATTTATTTAATATATAATTGGTAACGCGGTCAAATTACCACATTGATCTAAATCTCCTATTTCAATTCCGAAACTTCCTTGGTCCGTATTATCCGGTTAACGATCCAATGACAACCAGTAAATAATTTTAGCACTTGATAAATTTACCCGTTAAGTACTAAATTGGTTTAATTGGTTTAATACCCAAATAATTCTACTAATTATTTTGAGGATGTTACATTCTCCCCAACTTGAAAGAATTTTGTCCTCAAAATTTCGCTAAGTCTTTCATCCGACTAACCGAGAATTGACATTCTCAGAAAGGTCTAAATCTGCTGGAACACAATCTTGAACTAACGAAATGAGCGTAGGAACTCTTCCCAAGTGGGCACCTCAATCTCCAAGTATGATCCACTACTACATTGATACGAACTCTCTGGTTACGAATCAACACGAGAAACTCCTCTTTCGCCTACATAGGCTAGGCACCGCGTTCGAAAACACTTCCGAAGCTTCATTCCTCACTTGCTCCCCAACTTGATTAATCCAAATCAAAGTACTCCTCGGTAGATGTAAAAACAAACACGATTTCCTCGAAAGGTGTAAACACTTTCTCAACAAATCTTCTAATATCCTTAACGGTTCTCGTACATACCGACAATGTGACGAAAAAGTCACTTGTGAAACTTCTTGACTCGCCCCCAAGATTTCGAGATAACACTTCTCGAAAGAAGATGGAATGAGGATTTACCAGAAACGTTTATCTTAAACGTA
Source organism: Astragalus membranaceus (assembly GCA_039519185.1). NCBI lineage: Eukaryota > Viridiplantae > Streptophyta > Magnoliopsida > Fabales > Fabaceae > Astragalus > Astragalus membranaceus. The sequence goes on along the minus strand of CM076846.1, from coordinate 135,161,794 downwards.
GAAATAAACCATGGGGACATCAATTAACTTCGAAGGTAAAGAAAATCACCTCAGTTGTTCTTAAAACAACTATCAAACAGAACTCAGAGCCCCATTTCCTCTATTGCAACTCCCACACGATGTTTTTGCCAATGACGCACCTGGTTCCTTTCCAAATTAGTCAATAGCGTTGAGAGCTTCCCCTCAACCTAAGTAATCCTCCTAGGATTTTCCTAAATCAGATTTCGTTAGCCTCTTGATTCGTTCCCAAAATTAACTTTAGCATGCGGGTTTTCACAAAAACGATTTTTCAAAATTATTACACCGCACGCCAGGCTTCACTTCGGAAATTTCTGTCACTTATAAGCAGATCCATCAATTAATCCTTTGATGGTTATTCGCAACGTGAGAACAGTCAGCAGTTACCCCACTTACATATTCGTATTCACGTTCGATTTGTCAAACGGAATCACATAATACTATCTCCTTGTTAACCTTCACAAGGAGAGGTTAACAAACTAATACCTCGCCACTAATACATCTGTTTTATATTCTGTACACCCTGGAACAGAATATAAACTTCGGTGTGCTTCCCCTATCACTTGCCTTCTATTTTTCTCATCATCGGGCGTACAGATCCTACCGTTGAAACAACTGACTCCATCACTATCCATGGTAAAATCTGGAAATACCTTTTGTGATTGTAGCTTCACATCACTTCCTGTGCTAAGCGTTTAGAATCCCTTAGGGAACTAGAGATCCTCATATGGCTCAACACTAACAGGTTACTCTCGATCTTTGAATTTAGATTTAAGTCTCTATCAGACTCTAATAATTCCATCTAATGCATCATAATTCTGCCGTGTGGAGCGATTTCCTACTACTCGCATCAGCTACAACATTGGAATTTCCTGGATGATACTTCAACCCGAAGTCATAATCCTTCAGAAGTTCTACACACTTCTCTGCCTGCTATTCAGTTCTTTCTGATCAAACAGATACCTTAAACTCTTGTGACCACTAGAGACTTCGAAACGAGATCCATACAGGTAACGTCTCCAAATCTTCGGTGCATACACAATAGCTATTAACTCCAATTCATGAGTTGGATTATTCTCTTCACGAGACCTTAATTGTCTGGACGCATAAGCTACCACTTGTTGATTTTGCATTAGAGTACATCCTATACCCTTCCCTGAAGCGTCATCGAAAATTTAAAATTCCAATGACGGATTCGGAGGAATCAGGATTGGAGCAGAAGTCAACCAAACCTTCAATTCTTGAAAACATTCTTCACAATCAGCATCCCGCGTAAAAGGTTGACCCTTATGAGTTAACCGAGTAAGTGGAAAACTAACCGTGAGAACCCTTGGACAAATCTCTTATAGTAACCGGTTAGACCCAGAAACTTTCGATCTCCGCGACTGACGTTGGTCACTCCCATTCAACACCGCTTCCTTCTTACTGGGATCTACAGAAACTCCCGACTTGGGAAATCACCTGTCCCAAAGACTTTACTCTGGCACCCAAAAATCACACTTCGAAGATTTCAAGTACAACTTATTTTCTCGGAGTACACTCAGAACAATGCGGAGATGTTGAACATGCTCCTCAATGGTCTTCGAGTACACCACGACATCATCAATGAAAACAACTACAATTTGATCCAGGTACGCGTGGAAAACTCGGTTCATGTATCCACGAATACCGCTGGAGCATTAGTCAAACCGAAGGGCATCACTACGAACTCGTAATGTCCATACCTAGTACGGAAAGCTGTCTTCGGAATATCTAAGGCTCTAACTTTTAATTGATGATAACCTGACCTCAGATCAATTTTTTGAAAACACCACGGCACCTCGAAGTTGATCCAGCAAATCGTCTATCCTTGGCAAGGGATATTTATTCTTGATCGTCACTTTGTTGAGTTGTCGATAATCAATGCACAATCTCATGCTACCATTTTTCCTTTCGGCTAACCACACCAGAGCACTCCTTAGAGAAGCTCTCGGTCGAATGAATTTCTTTAACATCGACTCTTCAAGTTGCGACTCCATTTCCTTTAATTCTCTAGAAACTTTCAATAAGAAACAATAGATATTGATCCCGTGCCAGGAACCAATTCTATAGAAAACTCTACCTCTCGCTCTGGATGTACGGAAGAAACTTCATCCAGAAAAACATCCAGAGAACATCCAAAAAGTCATTCACAACTTGTACAGATGATAAATCTAACACTAGTTCCAGTGGATGCAGATAACATACTAACATGTGCTTCCGCACCTTGGAGTGAAGATTGACCGTCTAAGGTGAATTAGGCAACCACTTCAGAATTTGTCCTAGACAATTCATCTGATTCTGAAGAGAAACCGATAGTTGATTAATACAGTCGATTGCAACATGATTTGCAGTCATCCAATTCATACCCAAAATGGTGTCCACACTTCTCATAGGCAAACAATAAATTCTACAACGAAATTTCTGCCTCCTATGACAAGTAGACAATTCTATACAAAGATTAGGTGTGGACACGACCCTTAGCAGCAGTTAAAATAGTTATCGGCTCGGATAGCGATGATAAGGCTAATCCCAACCGATTCACACGCGATCGGGATATCCAGCAATAGGTTGCACCCGAATCATATAATATGCTGATCGAGTTATCGAATAGGACTCCCATCCTTCTAAGTATACCGTCAGCATTCGTAACTGTCTAAGCATTCGGAGTGTTGACTTGTCATTGCCTTCGAGCTACTCGTGACTCCTTGGGACTCTTCCTTGCAGGGCACTCTTTTGCATAGTGACCCTCTTCATTACAATAATAGCACCGATTAATCTTTGCTGACAATCACCATTGTGATGCCTTCCGCATCTCCTACGATTTCTAGATTGTGTTGCTTTCTACAATTAGAACATCTTGACTTTTTGAAGAATCGAAGAGTTTCACCTGCTTCTCCTTTGATGAAAATATCTTAGGACTTTGCATTCGGAGTTGATAATTCAACTACCTTCTTTCCTTTCCCATATTTCCCATGAGATCATCCTCGGTGATATAGGCTGATTGCACTATGGCAACATAATTGGTAATAGTATAAGAACTGAGACCCTAAGTCATAAAAGCACTAAGGCCCCCCCTTATACTTCTGCATTCTCCATTCGTCATCCGAAGCTTACTTTACCATTCAGTAAAACTGAGACAACTTCTTGAACTTAGCGGTGTATTCTTCCACCGTCATGCCACCTTTCCTGAGGATGCACCGGTTGGAGACTCCGGTCTTGGTCGACGACTGCGTCTTGATCATCCTACCATAATTCCGCTTATGATGCACTAAGTATTAAGTTGATCAGGCTCAATGTCTCTTAGCATCACAAGTGTAATTACAACCAGGACTAACAAGGAATCGACTCAACCCTAAACTAAGTCCGACTAGGTCGAACTGCTCTGATACCAACTGTAACACCCCGGTATTTTTTATCGAGTAAAAATACCCAAGTGTACCATCATAAAATAATCAGAGATATTTTTCCTGTTTTAGATATTGAACATAAATAAAAACAGCTCATAACCTAGAGTCCAATATCCAAATACCAAGAAATAGCGGAAACGATTTCACAACTTTTACTGGTACAAGTTATACAATCGGAAATACAAAAAAAATCTCCAGGGAAAGACAATAACAATGAAAACTAAGTCTTCACCGTCTTCATAAGCACACCACCTAGCTGTGCTTCTTCACCTTTTCTTTTTCCCCTGCTTCTCTGTAAAAACCACAAAATATAAACAGTGAGATACAATCTCAGTGAGTTCTACCGAGACCCCTACTAACACTCGCGGTCCAGTTTTAAAACATTTTTAAGGTTTGACACAACACCGACCGCAATCCACTTGCTAATCCCGGTGAATCATACAATAAGGCTTCGATCTAATAGGACACCGACCGCAATCCACTTGCTAATCCCGATGAACTAATATCCTAGGCCTTTCTACGTACCACCGACCGCAATCCACTTGCTAATCCCGATGAACGTAGTACAAACTTTTGGCACAACACCGACCGCAATCCACTTGCTAATCCCGGCGAACCCCATAACCAATAGTGTTTCCTAATGGCCCAGAGCCTAGGGTAAGGGTTCATGACTTCCCCGCCTAGTATGTCAACATGGGTCGTCACCCAAACTCGATATAATATATATATATCCACAATCATATGAACATTTAGTTCATTTACATTCAAACCAATAATCAAACATAACACCCGCATCGGGCCGTTTCCCATAGTCGATATAATTTATATATTGCGAATCGTAGACCAGTTTAGACAATAAATAATAATCATCTCGCGTCAGTTATACCGTACCACGTAGGACTCATAGTCCGCTTTATTATTTATAAAACATATCCGCACACGTGTACTATTATTCGGCTTTTCGAAACAATTTCAACTTCAAAAGTATTTTATAAAACCCTTTTGAACCATACCCAAAATCATGGCGTTATAAGCCTAATATCATTATAGAAGGGTTAGGAAAGGATTAGAAGAGGATTGGAATCGATCGGGATCGTTTCGGGCAAATTTGGAAATTTGGACAGAACACAGCGCACGGTTCGTGCGCCCATACGCACGGGTCGTGCGCCCTGTAATGCATCTTTTTAAAACACAAACCGAAAGGGGCGCACGGTCCGTGCGCCTGAGACGCACAGGTCGTGCGCTTTTGACAGCACTGAATTTTATCCCGTTTTCGCAATTTCCGACCAATTCCGATACCTGTTCCAGTCCAGTCCTAACACCAAAATAGTACAAAAGCATATCCAACGTCCTCACTCGATCAACCAATTCAATCAAAGACTCAACACATTCGATTTTTATCAAAATTCGACATATTTAAAAATAATGGTTTTTGACTCAAAATCTTCCGAAATTAAATCACTAAAAATTCCATTTCAACACGACACAACTCGAGACTCGCTCCGATCGATTCCTAACCCGAAATAGACAATATCAAGAAATATTCCAGTCCAGCGAAAGCGATAAAACATTAAATCAATTAATTCGAAACGTAAAATCCTAAACGTGAGGAGAACTCACCTTTGACGCGTGATCCACGATCGAGCCGAAATCACCGAGTAACCACACGAACATTCCCCGCTCCGGCGACACCCAATCCGCTTCCAAAGCTTCCCACTCGATCACGAAACCGCTTTTTGACCGAAATACCGATTTCCCGAAATTCTCCATGGGCACTATTCATCATCTTCTCCAACTTCAAACCACTATTCAACAAAAACCCCAATTTGATTTTCAATCCCCAAATCACCCAACTCGCTTCCAATCAACGATCTATCATCCTTGGATTCGCGCCAACCACCATCCCAAGCTATCCTCGAGCTTCAACCATCGAAACCTCACTTTGGAGCTCTAAATCGAAAATGGTGGATTTGAGGAGAGTGAGTTGATGATGAAGATTTTGGTACCAATACGAAGAGGAAGTAACGCTGAGCATTTTTCGTGTTGGAAGGAAGTCGTTTTGATGAGCGGATGTCCCCCCTTTTTCCTCTTCTTCCTCCTCACCCATTCTTTCTTCTTTCTCTTTTCTCTCTTTTTCTCTCTTCTGTTTCTCGCCTCCTCTCTTCTTTCTTTCTTCTTTTTATTCATTCTTTCCTTTCACACTCACACACATACACGTATAAACATATATTTATTTAATATATAATTGGTAACGCGGTCAAATTACCACATTGATCTAAATCTCCTATTTCGATTTCGAAACTTCCTTGGTCCGTATTATCCGGTTAACGATCCGATGACAACTAGTAAATAATTTTAGCACTTGATAAATTTACCCGTTAAGTACTAAATTGGTTTAATTGGTTTAATACCCAAATAATTCTACTAATTATTTTGAGGATGTTACAAAGAGAGTCGGGAGAAAAGTTTCTGAGGTTTGGAAATATTTTGAAAAGTTGGAGGGAGGGGAAAAATGTAAATGTAAGGGTTGTGCGAAAGTGATTTCTTCCAATGTTCTGGTCTATTGTTCATTGTTGGCTTGCTGCGGAATTTGTAGTCTATTGCTTTAAAGTTCTGGTCTATTGCAGCTCTATTTGTAGTATTTTTCTTTAATTTGTAGTACTTAACTGGTCTATTGCAGCTCTACTTTGTAATTTTTTCTGGTCTGTACCTATTGGCTGTTTGGGATATATACTTTGTAGTATTTCTGGTCTATTACAATATTTCTTGAAGATGAGATCTGAATTCCTGCAGTGTTGCTGTCTAGAAGAGAATTCTTATTAGCAGCACTAATAGTGATGTTGGGTGAAAGGACAGCAGAAGTTTAATTGGTCTTGGAGAAGGTGCATCATATGGTAATAACTTTGTATTATTAGGATTAGGAGAGAACTAGTAGCTGCAGGTAATTGTTGGTCTGTACTGTTAGTAGTACTAGTTGTGAATGGTGGAAACAATTTTAACATACTTGCAAATGGAGGAAATAATTTTGCAAGTATTTCTGGTCTGTACTGTACCTATTGCCTATTGGCCATGAAGTGTGCCAAAACATATTTATTTATGTATGCTATTTCCAAAATATTGTTTTTATATATGTTGCTCATTTGTAGAAAAAATATAGTCAAAATTCTAAAAAGTTAATGATTTTTGGGCAGTTGGGCTGGCCCGTTGGCCCATGGGCTAGGGTTGGGCGGGCCTGGGTCATAAATTTTGCAACCCATCAGAATATCGGGCTGGCCCAACCCTGCCCGTATGTACTGTTTGGCCCGATGGGCCGGGCCGGCCCGAGCCCGGCCCATTGACAGCTCTAACGAGAAGGCTAGAAATCCTATGGTTTAGGGTTCGGATATTTTCGGGGCTGAGGCAACCAATAGTCATCATTCTCAGTAACTCACATGAAACATTGAGCGGATCCTGACTCAATACTTCACATAATATACTGAAAGGTTCTGACATTTAATTGTCTAAGTCCCTAACTGACTCAATCTAATAACCTCTTGACCGTAAGGTCACTAAGCCCGACTAGGTCGAAATGCTCTGGTACCAATTGTAACACCCCGATAATTTCTAACTTGTAGAAATTACCGAAATGCACTACTGGCTTATGTCAGAGTAACTTCCTTTTTAAGATATTGAACACAAACTAAACATCGATGCAAAACACATTGTAGAGACCGAAAAATCCGGGTGAGGATTCCTCGAAGGTTCAAAAAATGAAGCCGCCACCAAAGTTTAGTTTAAGGGCAAACATTGGAAAATCCCTTTTGGAAAGGATAAGGGTCCTTGAGACCAGATAAGGGTTCGGGAGTCGGTTATGCGTGGGGAAGGTATTAGCACCCCACGACATCCTTCCTAAGGAAGGTTACCTGCTAATTAGTTGTATAAAAAGAAAGTTAATTTTTAAAATGTTTATTTTACCCTTTTATTTTGAGTTAAAAAGAAAAAAGACTTAATAAAAATTTTAGTTTTTTGTGCTTGATAGGAGTGGACCCCTGCTCCTACGTATCTCCAGGTGCGATGGAGAAATCAAAGCTACGTAGTTCTTGGGTAGAAAAATGTTTGTTGGTTGGTATTTTTTAATATAGGGGTTTTAGGATTATTGAGCTTTACAGCTCATCCGTCTTAGAACGATGACTAACCCGTAACGGTTCATTAGTGACCTAAAAAGCAGACTAACACGACTGTACAGTCGACTTAATCCCCTATTTAGTTCTTGAAAATATTTCTTTATTTATGAGAGGAAAATGAATATTTTGTTTTTGTTTTGAATATGAACGAAAAGTTAACAACAAAGAAAAAAATGAAAAGTGCAACTAGTGAAAAATATTTATCATGAATATTTAAAAATAAACTAATTAAAAGAAAAATAAAACTAAAAAAAGGGAGGGGGAGAGAGAGAGAGCGAGAGCTTCTCTAGGAGAGGGAGAGAATGTGTTCAGTGTTCTTGTTGAATCACTAAGTTGTGCTTTTCACTGTGGACAATGCCTCCTTTTATAAGTGAAGGGTTTAGATGAAGAGATTTGTTGGACAAGTTGACTTGCTAGGCAAGTCGACTTGCTGGGTAAGCAGCTTGTTGGGCTGAAGTAGTGTAGAGACTTGTTGGGCAAGTAGGAGTGTAGAGGCTTGTTGGGCCGTTGGTTGCTGCTGTGCGGGCTCTCAATCTCTCAGCTGTACAAAGCTATTTTTTTACTTTTACATCCCTGTACCATTTATTTAGTTGTAATTTATTTTTTTTTATTTTGTAACCATCCCTTTTGATTTTGTAATTTTTGATATAAAAGAGTCCATAAAAATATATTTTTTGATTTTCTCTATTTTCTATTTTGTTTTGTCTTTTTAACAAATAAACAATAAAATTACAGTTTAAAATATAAAAATTGAAAAGTCCATATTATTCTATTTTGTTTAAGATATTTTAAATTAGTCGGACAAAATTAGGGTTTAACACACATCAAGCGCACTTACATAACTGAACATAACTTATTTAGGACAATTGAAATTCGTTCCTTACATCACTCAACTTAGTGTTCAATACCAAAATAAGAAGTCTGCGGAAGCGATTTACAACTTTTACAAACGTAAGTCATACAATGGAACAGTCTAAGATACTGAAAGGAAAATACATGACAAAATAACTAAAAGCGTCGGCACTCCTCAAGTAGCTCCAGGCCCATGCCTCATCATCTTCAACTTATCCTGCATCTCTGAAAAAAAAACAACAACAACGATTGGGTGAGACAACTTGTCCCAGCGAGTTCTATCGAGACCCCTTACTAACTCTCTCGGTTCATTACGCTTGATTTATAACTCATAGTCCTAATAGTTGACTATGTGGCTAATTCTAACGTTGTCCTCATAACCCTTAAGCTGGCTACGAGAGGCAACACTAACACATGATTTTTAGCATGTCACCGGTCATTTGGCAAAATAAACTCCGGTGAACCCCATCCACTAATCACTAGTGGGCAAACCTCATGGGGCCTAGGTTCATAGGGCTCATGACTTCCCCTCCCCTAGCATACTAAACTGAAATAGGGTCGTCACCCTAGACTGAACTGATGTATATATTTTAATATACCTGAACATGAACATAACATAATACTAACTTGACATACACATAACTTAGTCTTATTCTAAACCTTAGGGCCTTTAGTCCGTCTTATCTTATCATAACGTGATCTCACTCGTGATTTCTAAAGTTCTTAACTTAACTCATAATTATTCACCATTCAATCCAAACATAATTACATCAACCACACTCAGCATAATCATAATAACGTTCATAATAATCAATCACAATCTCAATTAAATTATCACATAACTCAACATCCAAAGCGTATTCTCACAAAGCGACTTGACACCGGTTTTCACAATCGAAAGACCAAACCAGACGATATCGGAATTTAGCGAACGACCTTTCTACGGAAAGCTTATGAAGTCTAGTCTCTGACTGTATTTTTATAATTTCATAACGATGAGTCAAATAGTACAGTTTTCGCAAACAAGACAGTAGGTGCAGAAAATGGGGCAGCAACTGTGACCTAGATTGCAATCTTCCTAAAGTGATCAAAACTTACTCAATTAACCTGAAACTTGAGCCTAAACAGTAGTAAATTAAGTCTAGTTTTCAATGAAATCAAAATCATTCAGAAAGGAGCTCAATTGCAACCACAAATCCCAGAACACTGACCCTATGTCCAGAATGTCCTCAGAATTTTACCCTAACTAGTGGAGCCTATAACTAGAGCTACACAATTCCAAATTCGACCAAATTAGATCCAAATTAACGAGCTTTCAGTCTAGTTTCTAAAATGACAGACCACATGATTTTCTAGTCAGTAATTCGTTCCCAGTAACTGAAGTACTGAACCTACTCCAGAACATCCAAAAACAGTGAAATCAACCACTATAATTAACACCAAGCAAACACCAAATTAATCCAACACATATTTCAGTCACACTCAGTATTGATATCAAAATTAAATCCCTAAGCGAGTATAGAACTCACCTTTGGCGATGAAAATCGCACACAACACCGGAACTCCGTGAACACGAACGAACCGTAACACATGAACTCTCCGAATCCGCTCCAACGCAGACGAAATCGATCCCGGGTGAATTCTCAAACTTGACCAGTTACTGAAGCATCCCTGAATGCATCTAGAATCAACCCGAACTACTTCACCGCTTTTCAACTTTGAACTCAGCTACCCGAAATGCTCCTGCTGTTTCCCGCAACCATGTGACATTTTGCAACGGACATAACTCAGTCAATTCTCAACCAAACTTAGCAAAACCGGTGCCTATTGTGAAGGGAATTGTATCTAGTTTCTGAGGGTGGAACTTTCAAACGCATGAAACTAGTACTCAGAGTTATAACGAAAACACATAAACTGGGTCAAAACTGTGACTGATTTCGAAGTGAAATTTGAGGACCTGATATCCCCCTCCACACCTAATGAAATCTGACGATTCTTGGGTCTAAACCAAAGCATTTTCTGTCTAGTGTCTAAAGAAACAATAATGATTTAAAACGGAGGTCTGTACAGGGAGATACGATGGAAATACTGAAGGTGGGTCATACGGGTTTCACACAGGATTTCTGCCTAAGCTTGTATCTTCAACCTCTAGCTTGTTTTCCAGCTCTACCCTTCTTCTACTCGAAAATGGTGGATGGAGATGGAGGGGGAATCAACTGGTGATTTTAGTGTCATAGGATAGAGGAGGAAAAATGGGAGAGTATGGTGGTGAAGTTTCTCACATGCATCAAGAATCCAAAGATTTCTCTCCTCTCATTTCTTCTCTCACTCTCACGGTTCTCACTCTCCTCTCAACCTCTATCTTCTGAAATTTCTGAAATGAGCTGTGTTGGTGAGTTGTGAGGAGGTTCTTTCAGCTGGGGGCTCATTAAAGGGGTGAAAAGACAAAACTACCCTCCTTCAGTAACACTCATCTAAACTAACTCAACCCTCCAATAATCCTCAAGCTTTAAAATAATTAACAACTAACATACCATTTAGATCCTTAACCATGGCATCATCTCATAATTTAAATTAATTATTCTAATCATTCAACTTAACCTTTTGCTAATTAATTAAAATCACTTTAGCTAAAAATTAGGGATGTTACAATCCTACCAGATAAGAATATATTAAATACAATCAAATTATTTAAAAACAAAATACATCAGCTACCTCTCCCTAATTTGATGAGTCACAGTTTTTGAAATACATCAGCTATGTAGGAAAGGGCGAGGCTAGTGAGAACACACATAAATAAGACCATAACGGTTCCCTGCCCATCAACCATCAGCAAACTTTAGTGTTCAATATCATACGAGAAAGCGCGGAAATAAGTACATAACTTTTACAACAGTTAAAGTCATAATGTCGTGATACATAGCTAACAAGGGAAAACATAAACTTAAGCATAAAAGCTAGGTCTTCAGCAACCATCAGAGTACAACCTACTCGTGCCTCTTGGATCTCCTCTTTCCCTGTTTCTCTGTAAAACAACAACATATAAATAATAAGATACAATCTCAGTGAGTTCTACCGAGACCCCTATCTACGCTCTCGGTCCAATTAAGAACCCTTTTAATTTTAACACGACACCGACTGCACACTTTGCTAATCCCGGTGAACCGTGTGATAGAATTCTGACTCATCACGACACCGACTGCACACATTACTAATCCCGGTGGACCGTATGATAGAATTCTAATTCAGTACGACACCAATTGAACACATTGCTAATCCCGGTGAACGTATGCATAACTTTTAACATAACACCGACTACACACATTGCTAATCCCGGTGAACCCCCTTACCAATAGTACTTTCCCTAATGGTATACGAGCCTAGGTTTAAGGATCATGACTTCCCCGCCTAGTATGTTAACCTCGTGGGTCGTCACCCACACTCGATATAATATATATCTATATATTCACCCGAATTGGGCCGGCTCCTAGACTCGATATAATTTATATATCGTAACTATCCGTTGAACATTTAGTTCATTGACATCAAACCGTTACTTGAACATTTAGTTCTTTATAGTAAACATTTCACGGGTTCGTTCACGTACACTATTCCACGATTTTTCGAATTAAACATAACTTTGCAAACCATTATTAAAAACCTTTGAAACATATTCAAAATCATGGCATTATAAGCCTAATATCATTGGACAAGGGTTAGGAAAGAATTAGAAAAGGATTGGAATCGAACGGGATCATTCCGGGCCAGTTTGTAAAATTTTGACAGAACACTGCGCACGGTCCGTGCTCCCATACGCACGGGTTGTGTGCTCTGTAAATCGTTTTTGAAAAACAGAAACAGAACGAGACGCACGGTCCGTGTGCCTGGGACCACGGGTCGTGCGCTTTTGACAGCACTGAGTTTTTATCCTGTTTTCGCATTTTTCATCGTTCCGGTCAATTCCGATACCTGTTCCAGTCCAGTCCCAACATAAAAACAGTCCAAAAACATATTTAAACAACAATGATCACCATAAAATCATCGTTAATCAATCACAAACACAAACTTAAACATTTTTATCGTTTATGTCAAAACACGTTAATTTTCAGTTAACGGTTTTCAAAACTCAAATTCGACACTTCGAAATCCTCAATCAAAACCTAAACGGGAGTAAAACTCACCCTTGACGCGAGAGCAATGGTTGAACCGAAATCCCAAACTCCTCAAAAATCCCCAAACGAACCCTAGAATCACCAATTTGCTTCCAACTCCGAATCGAGCTTCAATCCGCGTTCAATCCGTCTTAGGTTAGCTTCTAATCACTCCTAAGCATCAAAATCATCATCAAATTCGAAATCATCCCCACTCAAGCTCTCAAAATCGAAAGTCAAAGAGGAGGGGAAAAATGAAAATAAGCTCACCAAAATTATAGGGAATGGAAGCTAATGGAAAGATGATGATGATGATGATGATAAAAACTTGGGGTTTGGGTTGTGGTGAAGACCCTTCTTCTTCTCCTTCTCTACTTTCTCCTTTCTTCTTCTTTTATCTTTTTTTTTCTCCTCTCTGTCGCTTCCTTTCTTTCTTTCTCAATTCTCTTCCTTTTCTTTCTTTTTTTTTCTTATATATATGGTCAAAGACCATATTGCCCTTATTCCGTATTGCCCGGTTAACGATCCTATGACAACCACAATTAGATTTTAGCACTTAATAAATTACCAATCAAGTACTAAAATAATTCAGGTTGGTAAAATCCAAATAATTCGGTTAAGTATTTTGGGGATGTTACATTACACCCCAACTTGAAAGAATTTTGTCCTCAAAATTGAACAAAACATACCTCAGGAGAATAAATACGAATATCGAGTCCGCATATCGTCCTCCAATTCCCACGTAGCTTCTTCGATGGAAAAACCATCCCAAACCACTTTGACAATGGGAATTGTCCTCGTTCGAAGTGATTTCTCGCCACGTTCCATGATGTAACTAGGATAAGGTTGGAAAGACAGGTCCGGTCGAAGGTCAATCGTCTCAAAATTTAACGGCTGGCCCGGATCGGGAATGTACTTTCGTAATTGAGACACATGGAATACATCATGGAGATTGGACAATGGTGGAGGCAAAGCAATACGGTATGCTACTGGCCCAACTCGCTCGATAATTTAGAAGGGTCCAATATATTGAGGACTGAGCTTTTTCGCCTGCAATTCCCTACCTGTACCAATCGTTGGTGATAATCTTAAAAATACATGATCACCAGGCTCAAACTCTAACAGCCTTCTTCTTTTATCAGCATAGCTCTTTTGCCTACTCTGGGCAGCTTTCATTCTTTCTCTAATTTTCCAGATCTTTTCAGTAGTTTCATGAACCAATTCCGGTCCTAACAATTGGTTATCGCCGACGTCCCACCAACATAACGGAGTTCTACATTTCCTTCCATATAAAGCTTCAAATGGGGCCATTCCGATACTGGAATGATAACTGTTGTTGTAGGAGAACTCTACTAACGGAAGTTGGTCCTCCCATTTTCTTCCGTTATCGAGCACAGAAGCCCGAAGCATATCCTCTAAAGTTTGGATAGTTCTCTCTGTCTGACCATCCGTCTGCGGGTGATAAGCGGTACTAACAAATACCTTAGTCCCCAAGGCTTAATTCAAAGCCTTCCAAAATCGAGAAGTGAACTTTGGATCTCGATCCGACACAATACTGGTAGGAACCCCATGCAACATTACTATACTCTTCAGATATTCCTCAGCTAACTTTTATACTTTACTAGTCGAACGAACAGGAATAAAATGAGCTGATTTAGTTAACCGATCCACAACTACCCAAATGGAGTCGTTACCGGCTTGGGACCTTGGCAATGCCATGACAAAGTCCATAGAAATGTCTTCCCATTTCCACACTGGCACGTCAAGTGGCCGCAATAGACCAAAAGGCTTTTGATGCTCTACCTTAACTCTTTGACAAGTAAAGCATCGAGACACTAATTCTGCAACTTCTAATTTCATTCCAGGCCACCAATACATCTGTTTTAAACCTCTGTACATCTTAGTAGATCTAGGATGTACAGAATATAGACTTCGGTGTGCTTACTCTAACACTTGCCTTTTAATATCTTCATCATTGGGCACACAAATTCTACCGTTGAAGCAAATAACTCCATCACTATCTTCGGTAAAATCTGGCAACACTTTTTGTGATTGCAGCTTCACATCAATCTCCTGTGCTAAGCGAATAGAATCTCTTAAGGAACTAGAGATCCTTATTTGGCTCAACACTAATCGGTTCCTTCTTTGCTTTGCAATCAAATTCAAGTCTCTAAAAGACTCTATCAATTCCATTTCATGCATCATTAACTCTGCCATGTGAATGGATTTCCTACTCAGCGCATCGGCTACAACATTGGCCTTTCCTGAATGATACTTCAACTCGAAGTCATAATCCTTCAGAAATCCTACCCATCGTCTCTGCCTGTTATTCAGTTCTTTCTGATCAAACAGATATTTTAAACTTTTGAGATCACTAAAGACTTCGAAACGAGACCCATACAGGTAATGTCTCCAAATCTTCAGTGCATACACAATAGCTGCCAACTCCAAATCGTGAGTCGGATAATTCTCCTCGTGAGACTTTAATTGCCTGGATGCATAAGCTACCACTTGTTGATTCTGCATGAGAACACATCCTAAACCCTTCCCAGAAGCATCGCTAGAAATTTGGAATTCCAATGACGAATCCGGAAGAATCAGGATCGGAGCTGAAGTCAATCGAGTTTTCAATTCTTGAAAACATTCTTCACAATTAGCATCCCACTTAAACGGCTGAGCCGTACGAGTTAACCGAATAAGTGGAAGAACTAACTGTGAGAACCCTTGAATAAATCTCCTATAGTAACCGGCTAGACCCAAGAAACTTCGCGTACAACTTCTTTTCTCGGAGTACATTCAGAACAATGCGGAGATGTTGAACATGCTCCTCAATGGTCTTTGAGTACACTAAGATATCATCGATGAAAACAACTACAAACTGATCCAGGTACGTGTGGAAGACTCGGTTCATGTAATCCATGAATACCGCTGGAGCATTAGTCAAACCGAAGGGCATCACTACGAACTCGTAATGTCCATACCTAGTACGGAAAGTTGTCTTCGGAATATCTAAGGCTCTAATTTTTATTTGATGATACCCCGACCTTAGATCAATTTTAGAAAACACCACAGCGCCTCGAAGTTGATCAAGCAAATCATCTATCCTTGGCAAGGGATATTTATTCTTGATCGTCACTTTGTTGAGTTGTCGATAATCAATGCACAATCTCATGCTACGGTCCTTCTTCTTGACTAGCAACACCAGAGCACCCCATGGAGAAGCACTCGGTCGAATGAACTTCTTAGATACCAACTCTTCAAGTTGGGATTTCAATTCCTTTAGTTCTAAAGGAGACATTCGATAAGGAGCAATAGATATTGACCCTGTGCCATGAACCAATTCTATAGAAAACTCTACCTCTCGATCTGTAGGTACAGAAGAAACTTCATCCGGAAAAACATCCAGAAATTCATTCACAACTTGAACAGATGACAAATCTAAACCAGTTTCAGTGGATGCAGATAACATAATTACATAAGCTTCCGCACCTTGGAATAATGACTGGCTTGCTGAGGTGAAAGAGATAACTGCTTTAGAATTTTCCTTAGTCAATTCAACAGATTCTGAGGCGAAACTGATTGTTCGCTTGGCACAGTCGATTGTAACATGATTTGAAGTCATCCAATTCATACCCAGAACGATGTCCATTCTTCTCATAGGAAAACAAATAAATTCCACTACAAAATTTCTGTCTCCTATGACAAGTAGACAATTTTGACACCAATATTGGGTCTGGACACGGCCCTTAGCAGCAGTAAAAATAGTTATTGGCTCGGACAGCGGAGATAACGCTAGTCCCAACCGATCCACACATGATTGAGCTATAAAACAGTGGGTTGCACCCGAATCATATAATATACTGACGGAGTTATTGAAAAGAAATCCCGTACCCCTCAGTAAATTGTCACTAGGTGTGATGGTCTGAGCATCCAGAGTGTTGACTCGTCCCTTCCTAGGAGCATCTATTGTTCCTTTGAAACCCTTCTTGGCTGGGCACTCATTTGCATAGTGGCCCTCTTCGTTACAATAACAGCACCGGTTTGGCCTTTGCCAACAATCACCCTGATGATGTCTTCCACAAGTGACACACTTGCGGAACTTTGATGAATCAAAGGATTGTACCTGCTTTCCTTTATAATTGTTTCCCTCGAATTGTCTGCTTGGAGTGGAAGATTCGGCCATTTTCTTCTTACCCTTCCAATAATCTTTTCTTTCAGCATACATTTTCCTCAGATCCTCCTCGGCAACATATGCTTGTTGCACTAAGGCAGGATAGTTGACCAGAGTGTAAGAATTAAGGCCTTGACCTACATCAGCTCGGAGACCCTCTTTGAACATTTGCATCTTCCACCTATCATTTGGGGCATAGCTCCCCAATTCATAGAACTGTGACAGTCTTTCAAATTTCGCGAATATCCCCAACAGACATATCACCTTGTTTGAGGTTCACAAACTCAGCCTGGTTGCTTAGTCTTTTCACCGTGGAGAAATATTGTCCCATGAATAATCCTTTGAAGTGGTCCCAAGTGAGGGGAGTTCCTTGTATTTCCATCATTTCACGTGCATTATTCCACCAGGTGTGGGCATCTTCATCAAGGGCATTTGCGGCGCAAATTACTTTTTCTTCTTCACCGCATTGCAAGGTTCGGAAGATTCTTTCCATTGTATCTATCCAATAATGAGCAGTCATTGGGTCAGATCCACCCTTGAAAACCGGAGGATTCATCTTTTGGAATCGGAAGTATGTCATGTTAGGATCTTCTTGATAAGGTTGAATATTAGGCTGCTGCAGATCCATTTGGTGATGCTGCATTCACAACATATCCTGCATCATCTTCTGCTGATTCTCAATCACATTTTGCATCCATTCGAAATGTAGATCAACAGGAGGAGGGTTTCCTCTACCTCTTCCGGCCATGATTCTGCGAAATATGCACAAAGTATTAAGTTGATCAAGCTCAATGTCCAATAGCATACTAAGAAAATCATAACTGAAGGAAGTAAAAGATTCTAGCATCTAAGTCCGACTAGGTCGAACTGCTCTGATACCAACTGTAACACCCCAGTATTTCTAACTAGTAGGAATACCTAAGTGCACCATCCCTAACTACATCAGAGATATTATTTCCTGTTTGGATACTGAACACCACTATAAATTTTTCGCTGAATAATCAACAAAACAGTCTTAATCATAAATAAGACCATAACGGTTCCCTGACCATCAACCATCAGCAAACTTTAGAGTTCAATATCATACAAGAAAGCGTAGAAATAAGTACATAACTTTTACAACAGTTAAATTCATAATATCGTGATACATAGCTAACAAGGGAAAACATAAACTTAAGCATAAAAGCTAACAACATATAAACAATGAGATACAATCTCAGTGAGTTCTACCGAGACCCCTATCTACGCTCTCGGTCCAATTAAGAATCCTTTTAATTCTAACACGACACCGACTACACACTTTGCTAATCCCGGTGAACCGTGTGATAGAACTCTGACTCATTACGACACCGACTGCACACATTGCTAATCCCGGTGAATCGTATGATAGAATTCTAATTCAGTACGACACCGAGTACACACATTGCTAATCCCAGTGAATCGTACTACAAAACCTTTTTAGCGTAACACCGACTGCACACATTGCAAATCCCGGTGAATGTATGCATAACTTTTAACATAACACCGACTTCACACATTGCTAATCCCGGTGAACCCCCTTACCAATAGTACTTTCCCTAATGGTATACGAGCCTAGGTTTAAGGATCATGACTTCCCCGCCTAGTATGTTAACCTCGTGGGTCGTCACCCACACTTGATATAATATATATATATATATATATATATATATATATATATATATATATATATATATATTCACCCGAATTGGGCCGGCTCCTAAACTCGATATAATTTATATATCGTAACTATCCGTTGAACATTTAGTTCATTGACATCAAACCGTTACTTGAACATTTAGTCTTTATAGTAAATATTTCACGGGTTCGCTCACGTACACTATTCCTCGATTTTTCGAATTAAACATAACTTTGCAAACTATTATTAAAAACCTTTTGACAGCACTGAGTTTTTATCCCGTTTTCGCATTTTTCGTCGTTCCGGTCAATTTCGATACCTGTTCCAGTCCAGTCCCAACATAAAAACAGTCCAAAATCATATTTCAACAACAATGATCACCATCAAATCATTGTTCATCAATCACAAACACAAACGTAAACATTTTTATCGTTTATGTCAAAATACGTTAATTTTTCAAATAACGGTTTTCAAAACTCAAATTCGATACTTCGAAATCCTCAATCAAAACCTAAACGGGAGTAAAACTCACCCTTGAAGCGAGAGAAACGGTTGAACCGAAATCCCAAACTCCTCAAAAATCCCCAAACGTACCCTAGAATCACCAATTCGCTTCCAACTCCGAATCGAGCTTCAATCCGCGTTCAATCCGTCTTAGGTTCGCTTCTAATCACTCCTAAGCATCAAAATCATCATCAAATTCGAAATCATCCCCACTCAAGCTCTCAAAATCAAAAGTCAAAGAGGAGGGGAAAAATGAAAATAAGCTCACCAAAATTATAGGGAATGAAGCTAATGGAAAGATGATGATGATGATGAAAACTTGGGGTTTGGGTTGTGGTGAAGACCCTTCTTCTTCTCCTTCTCTTCTTTCTCCTTTCTTCTTCTTTTCTCTTCTCTTTTTCTCCTCTCTGTCGCTACCTTTCTTTCTTTCTTTCTCAATTCTCTTCCAACGAATTTTTTTAAGGACTGAAAAAGGTAACAAGACATACTTTTTATATTTTTAATGTATAACTTTAATAAACATATTTGTGTTTAGATTCTTAACTTGCTAATTAAACTTTCATGTTTGCCGGATTATGATCAGAACTCGAAGATTCCTAAGAAAACATATCAAATCAAGGTTTTATCCAAGAGGAGTAGCAGAAGATAACTTGAAGAAATTTATGAAAAACCAATTAAAGGTTCAACTTGGTGGAAAAATTTGAATTCGAATTAAATAAGACGACACAATTATCCAAGAGGGTTTGAATTCTTCAAATATTTCTTCAAGTTAATTCGAACCCTCAAGTAGTGGGGCAGTTAATATCTAAACCCCTATATTTTGATTTTTTTTGTTTTCCACAAGTAGTTACCCAAGCGGGTTGTATTCAAATTAATTCAGTGGGAGTAGTGGGGTCTATTGAGAGGTGAGTTTGAGAAATGAATTTGCGGCTACTTGAGACCACTTTGTTCTTGCGTCCTTAAATGTAAAATAGCAGGCATATTCTTCCACAGAGGAGAAGAATTAAGGGGGCGTTTGTTTCAAGTTTAGTAATTTCATTCCTAGGAATGAATTTCCTAGGAACAAAATGATGGGAATCTTATTCCAATGTATTAGTGAAAATTGTGTTTGGCAAATATTTATAACATTCCCAGGAATTATTCTAAGAGTTGGAATATAGGTAGTTACTCATGGTTTTTATTCATATATTCATGGGAACTTTTTTCCCACCCTTTTCCTTGGGAATAAATCCTTGGGAATGATGGAAGTTATTTCACTCATAGGAATCTTGATACCTGGGAATATTTTTTTCAAACTTCTAACAAACATGGGAATACTCATTTCCTACCTATGTATTCCCAGGAATGCTAATTCTACACTTGAAACAAACACTCCCTAAGGAAATGGATATGAAAATAGTTCTGCTCTCAGTGCTCCACCTTAGCATCTGACCTGATTGGATCCTACCACTCTACCCGGGCCTAGGCCGGGAATGCGACTGCCTAGGGCCCAAATTGAGGCGACCCGACATTCATTCTTTCATTTATTTACTGGAGGACCATATTGTAATTCACTCGAAGCCTTTTTTGTAGAAAAAATAACAGGTGCAAGGTGTTTGATGAATTGTAAAGCTGAACAAGAAGATGAAGTGAGTGAGAGAGGATGAAGGAGCATCAGGTTAATAATTCCATGTAGGAAAGCCGCATCAATAAAAATGGCGCATGCACGGGGTAAAAACTCTAGTTAATATAGAATTATTGTTGCGTAAAAGGTGTTTTTTAAATTGCAACATGAAAAAACCTTTTCTAAATTGAAAATAAGTATGAATTAAAAAAGGTAATTGTGAACTTAAAACTTAAAAAATAGAGTGTGTATATATATAATCCAGACAAATTATTCCATACACATAATCCATAGTAACAGATTCCATTTCCAGTCCCTCGTTGCCGCTCCCGTTGATTTTATTTTTTATGAAAAAATTGATTCATTTTAGTAGTTTTAATAGAGAGATTATAGTAAATAATAAATTCTAAATTATTTAATTATTGAAATTTGGCACTGCAGTTGGCACTCCCGTTGCCGCTCTCGTTGCCGATCTCATTGTCAGTCTCTCGTTGCCACATGTTTCCTCCTTTTTTTCTATATGATTTAATATTAATTTAATCATATTCATTTAATATAAAAAAATTATTTTGTAATTTTTGTCAGTGGATAATTTTTTTTACAATTGTTAGTGGTTAAATTGATTGATTTTATTTATTACTTGAAAAGTTGACTATTTTAGTAGTTTTAATAGAGACATTATAGTAAATAGTAAATTTTCGATTATTTAATTATTAAGTGTAATATTAATTTAATAATTTAGTCTTTGGAAAAAATAATTTTGAAACTATTGTTAGAGGTATGGTTTTTTTTGACAATTGGTAGTGATTAAGTTGATTAAAAAAATTCTGTTTTTAGTAAAAAAATGACAAAAAAGTGATTTTTTATATTGAAAAAAAGGCTATTTTTTAAAAAAACTGACACGCAGTCGAGTCTTAGCGCAGTTTTTTTATTTTAAAAAAACTGACACGCTGCGCAGTTTTTTTTTTGTTGCTTTTTCAGCTTTAATTTTCTGATGCGCGCGCAGCTTTTGCTGCCTTTTCAGTCCTTGTATTTGCTTTTTCAGTCTTTTATTTTCTGACGCGTGCGCAGCTTTTTTGACTTTACCGCAAAAAGCAACTTTTTTTTTTGCATTTTATTGGAGAAATTATGTTTTTACCCCTATTTTAAGACAAATGTCAAAATTTTAAGATGTCTAAAAATGTAAATGTGCTAGTATATGTTTTGATTTTATTAGAGTAGATCTCGTTGTCAGTCTCTCGTTGCCACGTGTTTTCTCCTTTTTTCTATATGGTTTCATATTATAAAAAAATTATTTTGTAATTTTTGTCGGTGGTTAATTTTTTTTTACAATTGTTAGTGGTTAATTTGATTGATATTATTTATTACCTGAAAAATCGATTATTTTAGTAGTTTTAATGGAGACATTGTAGTAAATAGTAAATTTTAGATTATTTAATTATTGAGTGTCATATTAATTTAATAATTTATTCTTTGGAAAAAATAATTTTGAAACTATTGTTAGAGGTATGGTTTTTTTTGACAATTGATAGTGATTAAATTGATTAAAAAAATTCTATTTTTAGTAAAAAAAATGACAATAAATGATTTTTTTATTGAAAAAAACTGAATTTTTTTTTAAAAACTTACACGCTGCGCAATTGTTTTTTTTGCTTTTTCAGCTTTTTTTTTACGCGCGCGCAGCTTTTGCTTTCAGTCGTTTTTTTTTTTTGCTTTTTCAGTCCTTTTTTTTCTGACGCACGCGCAGCTTTTTCGGCTTTACCGCAACAAGCTATTTTTTTTTTGTATTTTAGTGGAGAAATTCTGTTTTTACCCCTATTTTGTGACAACTGTCAAAATTGTAAGATATCTAAAAATGTAAATGTTGTAGTATATATTTTGATTATATTAGCGTAGATAGATGACCCTACTCATCCGATAGAAGGATCTCAGGACCCATCTTGAAAGGCTTTTGGTTGGCTGCGATATCCTTTTCTTCTTCTTTGTACCACTTATTTTCGTGCAGGTATTCATCCATACAGTCTCTTTATCAATATTCATCATGAAAACATTCTTCTCTGAATACATTGATTAAAGCCTCTTTGAAGGAAGGTGGGGTTTTCCTTCCTCCATAATGATCTCATTCTTATCATGTGACACCCTTCTATTCTGAACATCACTATTGTTCTGTACCTAGCAGTATTTTGGTCGGCTACTGTTGGTAGGTCTCTTGCTGTCCTGGCAGGAGGTCAGTGAGCTCCAGGGGGGGGGGGTACCTGCAAAGCCACTCCGACGCTCAAGTCAGTATGAGAATAAGCTAGTGAATTTGCAAGGGAAGAGTGTGTACCTCGTAAATGGCTATGCGAGCCGAAATTTGTAGAAAATTGCTGTTCGTTGTGGATCGTCAGATCAGTGGAGGCGATCTGAACCCTCCAAGTGTATTGGGCTTGTATGTAGTCGATATGGGCCTCGTTGATTGGGCTAATCCATATCTTGTTGCTAGTTGCACCCCCTGATATTGCTAAATGGACCTCTTGGTCTAGTCCAGAATAGTTGCCCCCAAGCCGAGATTATTCTAGAGGATGGGCTTGGCTTGACGGTCTTTGTTGATTTGCCAGATCCGTGGTGTTGCGCAAAACACCACCTCCTATAAATAGGCGGGTATTTGTTTTGTGGTCCCCATTTTTAAAATTTCGTGGAGGAGTAGGGACCAAGCCATCATTGGAGCACTTTCTTGGTGAGTGGAAAGGAGTAGGGACCAAGTAATTGTCAACCCTAGCGCCTACTTCAAGGAGGAGGGAGGAGTAGGGACCAAGTCACCGACCCAGTGCATCCTTAAAAATGAGAGAAGGGAGTAGACTCCACTTGTTTCAAAGCTTTTTCTTCCTGGTAGGTATTTGTTGTTCGTTACCGTTTATTTACGTTGTTGATAGTTCCCTCCTACCAGGCGCCCTCATGGGCGCTGGCTGTCTTCCTTGGCGCCCTGTCAGGCGCCCTCATGGGTGCTGGCTGTCCTCCTTGGCGCGCTGCCAGGTGCCCTCATGGGCGCTGGCTGCCTTTTCACAGGTCATGATAACTCTATTTTATATAGAGATATTCATACAAATAAACTTGAGTTATTGCTTATTTTCAAGAACATTTATATATATTTATAGCTTATTTATCAAGGAACAACATTCTAAGTATTCAAATGGATAAAGGGCAATGATCTAGGCAAAATGCACAAATCTTGTTAGGTTTGATATTTTTGTTCAGTGCAGCTACTGCAGGAGTGGAAACACTGCCAACACCAGGAGTGGAAACACCAGGAGTGGAAACGCTAACAACACCTGCTAAAATTCTGCAGTTAATACCAAAACATCTAAAGACCATTTCAATGCTTCCACACTTGATTAGTGACGTCATGCCTAGTCACCTGGAGCTGAGCCACTTGTTGAAGTCGGCGATACACATAAAAATCAAGTTGCAAGACTAAAGCTTATCTAAAAGACATGTGGCACTTCTCCAATGGACCTCATCTTTTGTTATGCATGCAAGCGACCAAACCTGTGCAGCTTGCTTGATTGGTTGTCAACAAACTAACCATGTTCAGTTCCCTCAGCTTATCTTTCACGCCAAAGGAAACCCCTTGCAAGAGGAAAGCTTTCAAGCCTATAAATAGATATCAAATCTTCACAAGAAAATCTATCATCCTATCTTCTATCATCTTTCACATCTTTAAATCTTTTATCTTTCAGTTTAGTTTAGGTTTAGTTTATTTTCATTTTTAAGTTTCTAAGGAGAGGAAGGTGAGGAAGTGCTTGACAACCATTCCCTTCACTTCTACTTTGAAGAAATTCGTGTAAGAAATCTTTATTGTACTTCAACTTGGGAACTTAATGCAAAAGATCTTCTATTCAAGTAATCTCTACTCTTTTAAGTTCTTTTGCCTTATTACTCATTTACTTATGTTCTTTGCATATTCTTTGCTTTATAACATGAGTAACATGAGCTAAATTCCCTTAAGTTGAGATGTTCTAACCTTGTAATGAACTTCTAAATATGTTATTATGGTTTATGTAGTCTAAACACTTTAAACTCTTGCATAACACTTCTTTCAACTTATTCTGGAATTGATCACTTTAGAATAGGTAAAACTTGTAGCAGCAGACATGGGCTACATTTATGAACTCAAGAGTTAATAGGAACAAGTATTTAATAAAGGAAACTTTGTTAAATATATGCTAAAACCTAGACATAGGATAGCATAGTTCTTAGGATAGTAAAATTACAAAAGTGAACCTATTTAGCAACTTGGATCATTGTTAGGAGGCAAGGGAGGAATTGACAACCCTTTCTTTACTGTAAAAAACAAAGATCATAAGAGCTTGTAATGAAACTCTGAAGAGAAGTGCTGAAAGGCACAAACTGATGCACCTACATCCAGTGTTCCCACACTACATACTCCATTAAAACACTTAGAAGTAAAGTACTTGGTGAAAACATCTCAACTACTTTTCCAACTGATTTCTCACACATTTTATTGCTTATTACTATTTTACTTATTTTGAAAAACTCCAAACCAAAAATACTGAATAGTGTAGACACACTAAGTGTACACTTTGAACTACAAAAATTTACAATACATAATCCCTGTGGGTTCGACCTTTCTTATCACTTTATTACTTGTGTGACTATGTATACTTGCATATTAAAATACCACACCAACAGGCGCCCTGCCAGGTGCCCTCATGGGCGCTGGCTGTCTTCCTTGTCGCCCTGCCAGGCGCCCTCATGGGCGCTGCCTGGATTTTCACAGGCACCCTGCCAGGCGCCCTCATGGGCGCTGGCTGTCCTCCTTGGCGCCCTGCCAGGCGCCCTCATGGGCGCTGGCTGCCTTTTCACAGGCGCCTTCATGGGTGCTGGCTGTCTTCCTTGTCGCCCTGTCAGGCGACCTCATGGGCGCTGGCTTTTGTGTGGATGTGTGCTTGGCACTTCGCTTTATTTTTGTTGCTCCTCCTGACTCTTAACCTGATTTCTTATCTATGAATTTTCAGGGCTTGCTTGGTACCGAGGGGAGTTGCTATTTCTATCATCCGTTGACGTTCCGGCGAATCTTTGCCGCTTCTAATTTACTGAGGTAATTTCCGGGCGGACTTTCCGCTTATCTTTCTAGATTTTTTGTTTTCCAGCCTGTCTCGTCCTGTGGAAGTCTCCATCCTCAGGAGAGGGGGTTGCCTACAAGGTTTTGTTGTCTGCCTCGTAACTACTTGTTCTGCCCCCTGTCCTGCAGGTTGAGAGATGGCAAGGACGAAGAAGACAGCCCGGGTGAACGGGGGGTACCCTGGTCCTACCCCTACTGTGAGGCAGACTGTGGAGGGAGGAACGTCAGCGGTAGATGATGATACCGTGCCTTCGGAGGAAGCGGGCGCCCCTGGCTTTATCGTTACCTCCTCTGATGATGATTTGCCAATTGAGCACGAAGTGGTGGAGATCAGTGGTTTAAATTATGACTGGGTTGCTTGGGCTGTTCGCTCTACCATAAGTATCTACCTTTCAGGGAGAGAGCCCGCCCGCTACCTACAAGACTCACTGGGAGGCGACTGGCGGGTTGAGGTGGTTGACCCCAATGATAGAGTGTGCAGGGTTCCTGAAGGCCGGAAATTCATGATGTTCCATAGTGTGATCTATAAGGTGCGGGTTTCTCCCATCTTTACACCGGTTCAACTGGAAGTCTTAAACCACTTTCAGATAGCTCCATCTCAGCTCAACCCAAACTCATGGTGCTTCGTGAAATGTTTCGAATTGGTGATGAGAGTCCTACAAATGAAGTGCAACTTGAGGGTCTTCTTGACTATTTTCGAGGTGCAGCGTCGTCGAGAGTCTTCAGGTGGCATTACGCGTTACGAGTTTGTCGGGCCAGCTGTGCTTTCTTTCAAGTGTATTCTGATAATCAGCATGACTGGAGATTTAAGTATTTTTACCTCGTCCCCTCTAGTCCGAAGGCTGTTGATAGCATGTGCTTTTTTGATGAACAAGGGTGTTTCATCCGAGATAAGTTTCATTTCGGGTGGTGTAATGCTGATGCTGATCGCACCTCTCGGTCTTATCGTGTCCTTCCGTCTGAGTTATCAGTTTCCCAGCTGAGGACTTTGAATATGCTTAGGAGGATCGTCAGTCACTTGTCCACTACGCCTCAAAAGACTTTGTGTGGCGAACTATCAAAGGCTTCAACGATTCCCGAGGCTGTTGAGCTCTTAGGTTGCTTGTTTGGATTGGTGTGCCTTTATTTTCTCCATTTAACTCTTTGCTTTTGTTGCTGATTCGTTTCATTGTTGTTTTGCAGATAAGATGGCCGCTCCACTTTCTTTCGATGAATTGGCTTCTTGGGCAGGGAGGAGAAAACCTTTAGGTTTCGAACCTGATGAGGCAAGTAGTCCGGTTCCTGCAGCGTCAGCTCCTGTCCATCCCTCCATGGGACCTCGTCTGAGTCTAGGGGTGCCAAGTCGGGCTGCCAAAGATCTCTCTGGGGCGCCAATTGGTTCTACCAACCTGGGGGGACAAAGCCAGTCCAAGCGCAAGAAAATTCGTGTCCAGTTCTCTCCTTCTGCTAATGGCTCTTCTCCTGTCAGGCGCCCCTCTCCTGAGGATACAGAGGATGGTGAAATTAGCTTTACTGCGCAAGAGTGTGACCACCTCTGGGAGCACCCTTTCGAACTTTCCATGCGTATGGTCAAGGCTGGGGAGAGTCTGCATGCGAAGTGGGGAGCTGAGAGGGGGTGCGGATCTCATTTGGGTAATCCTCTTGATTTATTTCTTTGAGTTTTCAACATATCTGTAGTTTGGCCTCTTGAACCATGTTGTGTTGTTTTTCCCTTTGTGTAGGGTTGAGCGAGGAGAGGGATCAGCTTGTGTTGGATAAAAATCGACTTCAGGAAGATCTTCATGAAGCTTTGGAATCCGCTCGCCGGGCCAAAGAGGTCGCTCGTCACTATTAGAAAGACCGGGCGGAGGCCTCTGCTGAGAGGGATGAGTTCAAGAGGAGGGTGGAGGAGCTCCAATCTGAACTGGAAAGTATGAATAAACTGAAGGATGAGGCCGAGACCAAGGCGCAGTTGGTGGCCGGGAAGGCTGTAGACTTTTCTTATGCCGCCTACGATAAGGCGATTAGCCATGTTCAGTGTTTGTATCCGCAAGCCATTTTTGAGTCGAGCGTCCTTTAATTTGATCATCATGTTCGAGACAGGAGGATCGTCGTATACCACTCCAACAGGGTTGACTTCGATGTCGTTGCCCCCTGATTATTTCTTAGTTGCTTTAATTGTGTAATTTTTCTTTAACTTGTCGAATTTCGTTATGTGTCTTATTTCTTATGTTTATAATTGACACGCGTTGGATGGCCTCGGGCACGCGTTCTTGCCTTGCGCACCTGAATATACAATTTCATATCGCCTCGTGGCAAAGTGTTGTGTTTTGGAGTTGGCGCCTTGGCGCCTTCGTGGGTGCCTTGTGCCATGCCTTCCTAGACTCAGGTGCAAGTTACTATCTTGCACATTTGTGTGTATGATCTCATATCTGCTTTTTGTGCACAGGCTTGTGTGCTATTTTATTTTCTCACGAGCTCGCGCACTGTGTTATTTTCTTACGTGCCCATGCATCTTTTAATCTTGCGAGACAGGGTTTGGTGCCCTCATGGGTTCCTGATGCGCCTCGTCGCACAGTGCTGTCTGCCCCCACGCGAAGGACTTGCTTCCAGACTATCTTTTGCCAGGCGCTCTCCTGCCATGCGCCCTCATGGGCATTGGCTGCTCACTTGGCGCCCTGCCAGGTGCCCTCATGGGCGCTGGCTGCTCACTTGGCGCCCTGCCAGGCGCCCTCATGGGCGCTGGCTGCTTTTTCATTGGCGCCCTGCCAGGCGCCCTCATGGGCGCTAGATGATCTTCACCTGGCGCCCTGCCAGGCGCCCTCATGGGAGTTGGCTGTTCACTTGGCGCCCTGCCAGGCGCCCTCATGGGCGCTAGCTGATCTTCACCTGGCGCCCTACCAGGCGCCCTCATGGGCGCTGGCTGCTTTTTCATTGGCGCCCTGCCAGGCGCCCTCATGGGCGCTGGCTGATCTTCACCTGGTGCCCTGCCAGGCGCCCTCATGGGCGCTGGATGTTCAGTTGGCGCCCTGCCAGGCGCCCTCATGGGTGCTAGCTGATCTTCACCCGGTGCCCTGCCAGGCGCCCTCATGGGCGCTGGCTGATCTTAACCTGGCGCCCTGCCAGGCGCCCTCATGGGCGCTGGCTGTTCACTTAGCGCTCTGCCAGGCGCCCTCTTGGGCGCTGGCTGATCTTCACCCAGTTCCCTGCCAGGCGCCTTCATGGGCGCTTGCTCATGGGCGCTGGCTCATGGGCGCTGGTTGCTCTCTTGATCTGGAGGCAGTTTGTCAGCGGGGTCTGAGCCTAACTTGCCCGTTATGGGTTGCGAGACGTTTTAAGTCGCTATGCGCCTTGTGGCACCGTACACTCCGAGGGCAGCTTATCAGAACTCGGTCTGAATTTAACTCGCCCATCAGAGGTTGTGACACGCTTAAAGTCACTTCTCACCTCGTGGGACTCTGGGGCAGTTTATCAAAATCGTTCTGAATTTAACTCGCAACCCGTCAGAGGTTGTGACACGTTTAAAGTCACTTCGCACCTCGTGAGACTCTGGGGCAGTTTATCAGAATCGTTCTGAATTTAACTTGCAACCCGTCAGAGGTTGTGACACATTTAAGGTCACTTCGGGCCTCGTGGCAACGTACATTCTGGGGGCAGTTTATCAGAACTCGGTCTGATTTTAACTCGCCCATCAGATGTTGTGACATGTTTGAAGTCACTTCGTGAAACTAGTATGTCGAGTCGTGTCTCTTTTTTTAGGGGGCGCAACCGATCGTCGGGTTGATGGTTTAAATTGCTCACCTGGCGCCCTGCCAGGCGCCCTCATGGGCGCTGGCTGCTTTTAACTTGGCGCCCTGCCAGGCGCCCTCATGGGGGCTCGCTGCGTTTATCTTGGCGCCCTGCCAGGGGACCTCATGGGCGCTGGCTTTCTACTTCGTAAGCGATCGTAAATATAGCTGACATGATCTTTTTGCATCGTAAAGAGTAAAATTCAATTTATTCATTCGTGCGTGTTATCAATCCACGCTACTACATTATTATGAAAGCAAGGCTCATACAACCAACTTCTTTAGCTTAAGGGCGTTCTAGGTATAATGATCGGCAGCTGTCTGGTGGCAGGCTACCTCAGGTGGTGTCCCTGGCCCATCCGCTGCAGATCAGGGAAACAGGTCCCCATTCTCCCTTGGGTGGATGAAGAGTTTCTCTTTAACCTCTTCGAGGAGGTCAGAACACTTTTTGTCTGGCTTGTAACTCTTCACATGCTCTCTTGGCTCCCTGGTAGCGGTAGAATTTTCCTCCTTTCCCTCACCGTCCGAATCACCTCTGGCATCCCAATCTGTCAAGCACACCTCAGCTTCTTCCCCCAGATCTTTTTCTGAGACTTTCACTCTAGCAGTCTCTCTTTCATCCTTCATGCTCATATAAAAACACCTGCGTGCCACACCCAGGTCCGCTTGGAGGGTTACCACCTTATTTTCCAGGCTGTAGAACTTCATTTTAAGGTGAACTGTTGATGTTACTGCCTCCAGCTTGCCCAGTGTGGGTCTCCCGATGCATTGGTAGACCGACTTGCAAGGGAGGACTAGGAAAGTTGTCTTGACAGTTCTGAACAAAGGCGGTTTGGCATCAGGGTCTCCGTAGGTGACCATCAACTCCAAGTGGCCCAGTGGTTTGGTTTTTGACCCGTTGAAACCTGTTAGATCCCCTCATCGGTATGGAGTCAGGTCATCGGGGGATATGTTCAACACTGGCAGCAAGTCCTCAAAAATGATGTCCACTGCGCTTCCCTGGTCGACCAGGATTCTTCTTACCTCCATGTTAGCCATGATGGCAGTGACTAGCAACGAGACGTGTTTATTCGGCTTCCCATCAAGCAGATCCTTATCCTCAAAGGATAAATGAGGTCTGGTTGGTCCCTTCATAGGGGCTGAGGTTGAAGCCACACTTAAGATTTCCTTCCACTTCCTCTTCATCGACTTGTTTGACCCCCAATCATCCAAGGGGTTGCTCCCGTGAATCACCATTGCCACTGGCCTTCCTTTTGGATTTACGGGTGTCTTCTTTCTCGGAAGATCGCTTTCCTCTGCTTTGACCCTTTCACCGACTGGTGCCTTCCCCTTCCTAGGGGATCTAGATCTTCTTCTGGGGGATCGGGCTCTTTTTGCGCGATCCATTAGGTTCTTCCTCCTCCTTCTTCACGTACTGCAGCCATTTGCCTTTCTGGATCATTTCCTCAATGTCGTCTTTGAGAGAACGGCGGCCATTGGTATCGTGGCCTCCGCTTTGATGATAACGGAACCATTTCCTCGAGGGGTTCTGGCCATCTTTCAGTACCAAAGGCTCCGGTCTCTTGACGTTTCTGAACTCGGTGTTAGCGCATTCAGCCAAGATCTTGGCCCGAGACGCGATCAGGGGGGGTATGCTCAGTGAATTTGTGGGGTCGTGCCTCGCGAAGCCCGCCTGCTGTTACTTTTCGCTGGCGGACTTCGCGGGCGTCTTCCCTGTCGCCCCGACCTTGGCTGCCTCGCGGTAAGCCATATCATCCTCTTCGTAATCCATGTACTTCTGAGACCTTTGAAGGAACTCGCCTAAGTCCCTAGGTTTGTTGATACCTACATCCATCTGGAAAAGACTCCCCTTTCTCAATCCGTCTTTCATCCAAAGGCCTCCTTGTTGAAATGCTCAATGTATTCTCTAAGTGTCTCATCGTCATGCTGCCTGACGACCCTTAGCACTTCTTCGGATTTTGGTTTCAACCGGGAGGCTGTGAATCGAGCTGTGAACATTCTCGCTAGCTGCCCCCATGAGGAGATGGAGTTCGGCCTCAGCTCTTGAAACCACTCTAGTGCGGAATTCTCGAGACTGAGATGGAAGATTTTGTAGTGAACGGGCTCCCTAGTGTAACAGCCCAGGTCCACCGCAGCGGCCACCCCGGTCCCACTGTTACCTCACGGTCTTCTCTACCCCTATTGTAGAATTTTTGCCTTCCGTGGGAATCGAACCTTGCACCTGAGGCATAAGTGCAAGTTAAACCCCCTTCCCACTACCAATTGAGCGCGCGCTCAATTGGTAGTGGGAAGGGGGTTTAACTTGCACTTATGCCTCAGGTGCAAGGTTCGATTCCCACGGAAGGCAAAAATTCTACAAGAGGGGTAGAGAAGACCGTGAGGTAACAGTGGGACCGGGGTGGCCGCTGCGGTGGACCTGGGCTGTTACATAAAAAGGCGCCTTGGAATTCGGCATTCGTCCACCCTTCGAGTGAATGGTCGTTCTTCCGAAAACCCTCTTGAGTTCCGAGGGGATTCGTCTTCATAGTTCAACTCATGGTACCTGCCTCGTTCGGGGGATCTCCTAGAGGGCGATCCCTGATGGCGCCTCCGATGGGCATAGACCCGGTTCCTTGGTCTCTCACGAGAATCAGGGGATGCGCGTGAGGAGGTCCTGAATTGGGAGTCATGAGGCTGGTAGATATCACCTAGAGGGGACGGAGGGGTCCTCAGAGGTGAGCCCGACCTTTCATGCCGGTGCCGCCGAGGGCGAGACCGGTGCACATGCCTTCGCCTTGGGGGGAACGATGGACGTGGTGCCTCCGAGGGGGGGACCGATGGCGCCTTGAAGCCACCGTTGTCGGAGGGGGATGCTCGGGCAGGGAAGCCACACGCCTTTCTATCTACCTTAGGCGAGCTTCCTGCTGCAGCATAGCTTGAGTGCGGCTGGCCAGGAGATCCAACAGTTGGCTTCCATTCGATGGTTGGGCAGGCTGACTGGTGCCCTCGTCAGGCAGGCTGGCGACGTTGCCCTCGTAGGGCAGGCTGGCGACATTGCCCTTAGGGGTATCTTCCGGTCGGAGTGCAGGTATGGCATTGCTTTGGACCCGGGGTCTGCCTCTGGGAGCCATGGAGTAGCAAGAGAAAAGTTCGAGTAGTGATGTGAAAGATAGATATCTCCCACTGTGGTCGCCAATGTTCTGTACCTAGTAGTATTTTGGTCGGCTGCTGTTGGTAGGTCTCTTGCTGTCCTGGCAGGAGGTCAGTGAGCCCCCGGGGGGGTACCTGCAAAGCCACTCCGACGCTCAAGTCAGTATGAGAATAAGCTAGTGAATTTGCAAGGGAAGAGTGTGTACCTCGTAAATGGCTATGCGACCCGAAATTTATAGAAAATTGCTGTTCGTTGTGGATCGTCGGATTAGTGGAGGCGATCTGAACCCTCCAAGCGTATTGGGCTTCTATGTAGTGGATATGGGCCAAGTTGATTGGGCTGATCCATATCTTGTTGCTAATTGCACCCCCTAATATTGCTAAATGTACCTCTTGGTCCAGTCCAGAACAACTATCTTCTTGTCCCAAAATAGTATATCCTCCTCTTCCGTAAAGCAATTGTCTGTTGTTGTCGCCTCCTTGGTAACAATCATTCGCCCAATGTTTTTTTATTTCAATAATATTCTTATTTATGTGCATCTCAGCCAATTTATATTACTATGTCTGTCACTGCTAGTTGCATCGACTGTTTTCAGCTGCCTGAAGACGTCGACTTTTGGGTTCGAACACGAGTGTGTCTGTTTGATAGTGGGTGTGTTGTTATTTGCCATTTCTTTAAGATGTAAAAAACAATTATGTTACTACTTCTGGTCATGAATATAATATATAGGCTAAAGTGCTCCCGGGGTCCCTTATCTTTATTTAAAGTAACGAATTAGTCCTTTATGTTTTTTTTGTCCCAAATAAGTCCTTTATCTTTCAAATTTTTGACACATAAATCCTTTTCCGTTAACAGTGCTGATTTAAGTGTCAAAAAAAAAGATTTATGTGTTAAAAATTTGAAACATAAAGGATTGATTTGGGACATAAAAGGATTTATGTGTCAAAAATTTAAAACATAAAGGACTGATTTGGGACAAAAAAAGATAAAGGACCAAATCGTTACTTTAAGTAAAGATAAGGGACCCCAAGAGCACTTTAGCCTAATATATAATAAGGTATTTCTTTCTTATTCCAATTTATAAGCAACATTGATCTATTTTTAAATGTTTTAAATTGTAGATCTCATTTAGGCTTATATTTATTACGAGAGAGATTATTATCCGTAATTAAGTTATTGGAATTGGGAGTAAATAATATATGGCAATTTGTGGAATATATTTAGATTTATAGAAGTATCAAATGAAAACGACATATTTTCTTGCATTTTCTTAGTCATGATGATTTTGGTCGGCCCCAATATAAGAATCAAACGACCAAAATCATCATGACTAAGAAAATGCAAGAAAATATGTCGTTTTCATTTTCACCGTAATATTAATTATTTTTTAGGCGTGTCACATTTTTTTAAAAAAAATGTCCAAAAATGAATGTTATTTTCAGTTTTCACCGTAATATTAATTATTTTTTCAATTAATTAATATCATGTGCATCAATTCTAAGTCATTGTTATCATCCACTTTAAATTTATGATA
Source organism: Astragalus membranaceus (assembly GCA_039519185.1). NCBI lineage: Eukaryota > Viridiplantae > Streptophyta > Magnoliopsida > Fabales > Fabaceae > Astragalus > Astragalus membranaceus. Next base: position 135,127,694 of record CM076846.1, on the reverse strand, counting down.
ATGGTGAATACACCGACACTTAATAAATATAGTTTGTTGTTATACAAAAATGTAATTCATTAAAAGTACTATTTATACTATAAGCACATGTGACACACATTGTGAGACAAATGAAGTAATTAGTTTACTTCACCTACAATTTTATAGGGAATAATAATAATGATAATCAAATATATATTTTTATTTTATTTTAGAAAGATCACTAATGAAAATCGGCATGTGTTAGGTAAATTTAGTTGCATCAATGTCAATGTTTTAGTTTTAACTTTGTTTGTTTTAAAGAATATATTGTGAATTTATACTACACCATATTTTAATATCATCAAAAAATAATCATCACCGATTTTCAAAACTAGTTTTTAGTTATAATACATAAAAACAAAGTCAAACAAGAGATTGATGTAAACAAAGTCAAACAAGTTAGAGGAGGAAAGCGTGGCAGAGAGATTACGTCTAGCTAAGGTATCAAAGACACATGCTTGAAAAATTTAACAATAATTTATTTTAATCTGTTCAAATTAGCTTTGCACAAGCTTTTAGCGCTAATTAAATTATCAGGACGTGCATGCATGGTTTGAAACAATCAAAGCGTGCCGCATTTGCCGAGAGAATTAGCACATTCTTATTTATATAGAGTCCTAAATTAATGGAACTGAAAACCGAGTCAAAGTCCTAAGACAATGGAACTAATGTGTGAGTGAAGGAACATCACAACAATAAGATTAAGAATAGTATGAGATCCTATCGTCACGCGAATCGTTGATATTTACATATACAACCTGGGTGCCTCTGTTGGTATAAATATTGGGTTATAATCTAATACTTATGTTGTGATAAGTCATATTAGTCAAAAGCTAAACCATACAATGATGGTTGTGTTCCAAGCTTTGATTGGAAAGAAGTTCGTACACAAGCTCATGTTTTCACATTGATAGGCTAATGCTTTTCAGAGGAACATAGAATTTTGGTGTACGAGCTTGTTCCTAATCAAAGCTTGGATTGTGAACTCTATCTTTCATACCAATAGCTTTTGTGAAAAAATTCTTGTCATTCTTTATTCAGTATACAAAGTGGATTGTTTGAAATTGATGAACTCTATTTTTCCTTCAAATACTACTTATTACACTTGAATTATGGTATATGTCATCCTCCTCCATTTGTTGCTTCTTCCCGCTTTATTGTTTGTGTTTTTCAACATTTTGTGGCTAAGTCTCCAACATTATCATTATTAATATTATTAAGTGATATTTGCACATATTGAGGTTTTATGCAGAAAGCAAGAATACACGTGTTAGTCTTAAAATACAGGGTGCTGAAGTATTTAACTATGGGAGTAGAATCGATCGTATTCTATGTGTTGGTTCCTGCTTACCTGAATCAAATGAACTGCCATTCCATAGTTTAATAAGATGCCATGTCAAGGAATGTGACATTCTGACACAGTACAAATGGTGTAAACCATAAAGCACACTGAGGTAAGATGAAAATATCGCATATTGAATCTATTATTCCTAGCTATGTTGTATATGAAATATGAACCTGGAAAGATTAAGATTACTTTATTTTAATACCATAACAGGCCCCATGTTTGGGAACATACCATAATGCATATTTATGGAATTTTCAAAACATATATTTATAACCCACAAGCATGGAATTTCATAACCCACAAGCATGTGATCATCGATCCTCTTTTTGTTGTTGAATAGTGAATACCCAAAACATTGTGTGATAGACTCAACTGGTATTGTTAAAGAGGAAAAATGCGCTAAAAACATTCTGGTCTAGACTCTGAAATGGGCCATAATATCTAGGAGTTGGTTTCTCAATTTTTCTACTATTATGCTTGCTAGGCACTTGAACCTGTATGGTTTTGCCTAGAGGTAAACCTGGCTCTAATACCAGCTAATAAACTCTGCTAGTATTGAAAAGAAAGAGCAAGCAAGAAACATTTTTTTAATAATACTCTGGCCAATGTAACCAAAACAGCGTGAGCGCGGGGATGTAAATGAAGTGAAGTGGGGATGCCTCTTTACCTCCCTGTTAGTGGGAACAATACCTCCCTTCCCATGTACTTGCCCTATATTCGGGAATGTATCTGTTTTAAATAGATTTTTGAATATATGTGGGCATTTGTAGATTCTTGTGGATATAAAATAAATCGAACATTTAACTTGTTTATATTATGCAGTTAATTTCAAATTTTTGATTGTATAATTTATAAAACGGATCCTTAGTTTTGAACTAGCATTAGCCTAAATTGTTTCTTACGGACTTAAAATTGACAGTGTGAAGGATAATTGTTGAGAATTCAAGTGTGATTGTTTCGCTTCATATCGGCTAAGAATGAGCAAAATAAATATATATATATATATATATATATATATATATATATATATATATATATATATATTTATATATATATAAAAGAGGGTACCCTTATATCTAATGCCTTAAGGTTTTTGGGTGGAGATGTGGTGTCCAAGTCTCTTGGTGGTTCAGGTCATTAACTCGGTGTTGCTCCCGATGCTCCCCCGGACTCCCCAAGAAGTGGTATTAGAGTCATGGTCTGATTAGAAGGGGGAGCGGGAAGCATGGTTGTTAAAACTCTTGAGTTGATAAATTCTCTTTTTTGTAAACTCCCCATTGGGTATTATTAATTGGCACCTTGACCTTGGTGAGTGCTTGGTGCATAAGTCTAATAATCTCTGCTTGTTTATTTATTTTATTTCTTGAAGGTAGGTTATGGCTGTGATGAAGCATCCAATATTGTGACTGAAGTGGCTCTGGCTGGTATAAGCGAATGATGAAGTGTCTAATATGTTCTGGACTGGGCCGGAGCCCAATCCGACGCAATACCGGCTACTTTTGGTTGGTGGCAAGTCAAATTTTACTTTTTGAAGACAAGTAGGAATATCATATGAAGAGTATCTTCCTCTCAAAAAGCATCATCTTCCATCTTCCACAATACACAATTTTTACACTCCATACTTGATGGTTCAAATAGAGAGAGTTTTTGACACACTCTTCTATCCATTTTTATTGCAAAAGCAAGATCCACCTTCAAGGTAAAAATTCCTGCACTTCAATGCTGTGAAGGGTTGCTACAACATCACAGGACAGATTCATGCGAATGACTTTGAGTAGTGTTTCTTTTATGCTATTTATTTTATTTTGTATTTTCAGTAAAATGAACATGGTTCCCATCCTAGTTTATGTTATCTTGTTGATGCTCACCATGAGCTAAACACTTTGTAGTTGGGATGATTAAAACTTTGTAATGACTTTCTAATGGTTCTAATGTAACTTTTTGATGTTTGCATTTTAATCCTTGTATGAAACTTCTTTCAAACTTATTTTGGGATTGACCAACTAGGATAAGTACATTCGTAAATTTATACATGGTTTATGATTCGAACTCAATGATTAATATGAGTAAGTGGTTGTTAAAGGACACTTTAACAACCCATGTTTAAACCTAGATATAGGAAAACGTAGTTCATAGGATGAATACTGTGGGTACTTAATATACAGGGGTGAGCCTACTTAAGAGCTTAGACACAAGCACTTGTAATGCAACTCTGACGTTACTGACTGAAAAACACACATCAAATGCTACAGGATCCAATGCTATAGCATCATACATTGCATTGTTCTGTTTTAAAGGATTTAATTGTGAAAAGCATTCCAACTATATTTCTACCTTGAATCTTTATACCATCTTTACTTGCTTATTTACATTTCTGCTATTTACAATATTTGTTGACAACTTGATATTGTTACTTGGTTTCCCTCACTATTTTACTAATACATTAAACTTTGAAATTAATATCAATCCCTGTAGGTACGATCCTTACTTTTCACTATATTACTTGTTGCGATTGTGTACATCCACATCACATTTTCGCACATCACCTGCGATTGTCGGCTTCTCTGGAGGAAAAAGGAATATTTTCTTTCCCCTAGGACTTTTTAGAGTTAATGGGACCCTTTGTTGGGCTAGATATGGATTCAGAAGATGAACCTGTCCTACAGGGCAGTTTTTTTTGTACCCCCCCCCCATTAAACAATATACCCCCCAAAATGACCAAACAGACGAAAATACCCTTTAAATTTCAAAAATTTCCGGAAATACCTCATATCAAGATAAATCCGGAAGTATATTTTTTTTTGATTTTTCGGAAATATCTAATTTTATGGTAATTCCGGAACACATTTTGCATTCCGGAAATACCGTAAAATGAGATATTTACGGAAATCCCTAAAATTTTCCTTCCGAATTTATGTAAATTTGAGGTATTTCCGGAAATCAAACAAAATTGTCTTCCGAATATATTCAAATTTGAGGTATTTCCGGAAATACCTCAAATTTGCCTTCCGAATTTATCATATAATATAGTGTTTCCGGAGTGCAAATATAAAAACTCAAACATTCATTTGATTAATTAAAAACGCCTTCTACATTGATTTAAAATAACAGATTGTCACAACAAAAAAACGAAGACATAATAGAAACTAACAGATTGCAACAACAAACAAAACGAAAACATAGTAGAAACTACTGAGATGGTGGTGGAGTCAAACGACGAAGGATCTCAGCGACGGTCCTTTCTGGTTTCGACGTATAAATGCAGATAACCCCCTTCCATCTAAACATAACATCTTGGCTTGGACGTCATCGTCGTTGTTGACATCCATTGCAGACCAGTGCACATGTCCATTAACCCAAACTGGTTTCCGATAAATTATACTAATTATTTCATGCTCGTCGCCCTTCGGTTGCAACTTACGCAATAGTCTCTCTTTCAAGGCAGCGAATGTTATGTTGTGTTTTAACCTACACTGGAACGTGTCTCGCCCCTCGAAACAGACATCATCATGTTCGTTGATGTTGATGCCCTGATGATCAGGGAAGCCCTGATTAGTAAAAATGATAGTGAGAGAAGAGTCTTCATTGGCCATAGCCATCATCATTTTTGTATGAAAGAAGTGATGAAAGAAGTGTTGTGTGTATGAAAGAAGTGTTGTGTGTATGAAAGAAGTGATGTGTGTATGAAAGAAGTGAAACCCAATGGGTCTATTTATAGGGAAAATCTGAAACCCTAAAGTGAATTTCCACCGTTGGTATTTCCGTTGGCACTTTGAATACCGTTGGCGAGCTATTTATTGTTCAAAAAGAGGTGGTTGTGCCTTATATGGCAGACATGGTCCGTTGGCAGTTTGGATATGTCCAGCAGATTCCTGGTACACCTATTTCGGGCCCACGTCCATCTACGGAGGCCATATATAGTGCAGTAGCTGATGTTCTATCAGTCCCCGGCGCGGGCTTTCAGGGACAGCGGTCGACAGACAGTCATCCAAGGTGCTTGTGATGACGAGTACCTACCATGATACTTCCAGGTGTCCATTCCCCGCCTGACTCCGGCTCTGCCTTCACCTCCGGTTCCGCCTTCACCTACAGCTGCTGAGGATGTTGTTCCACTTCCCTTCGAGTCCAGGATGACATCAGCTATGGATGTCCAGGATGCCTATGATCGTCTTTTGTCAGTCGACGGCATTCCTGATGATGTCTATGATAGTCTGTTGGCTGCTTTATAGATTTTGAACATTTAGTTGTGTTATTTTTTGTATTTTTTACTGTATTATTTCGCGTAATTTGATTTCACGTTCGGTTACAATTATTTTGCGTGATTTTAAATAAATTTTTTTTTATCAGAAAGAGGTATTTCTGGAAAACCCATATTTCATATTTTCGGGAATTTGTAAAATAAATTATTTTTTTAAGGGTATTTTGGAAATTTAACGTAAAAGGGGGGTATGGGGTTTGGGGGGGGGGGTAAAAAAAACACCCTTCCCACAGAGGTTATTTGAGGTCATGTTATTTTTTCCAGGGCCCAATACACCTTTGCCTCTTGTTACATGTTATGGATTTTCCCCGGATAGATTTCTCATTTTAATCACCTTTGCCTTAGTTGTATCTCACGCTGACGTGAAATCAATATGTTATCAAGAATCTCAAGACAAGACCCCCATTCTTTTAATCAACCCTAGCTGTTACACGCTTATAAAAAAAAAATCCCTAGCTGTTACACTAGGTCTTGTCTTTTGTGAGATAGGTTCCCTAAATTTTGGTCTCGTTTGTTTTGGGCAAGGCCTTCTAACTATATATGCTTGGGAATATTCCATGGTATATCCAAATCATTAATATCCTCGTGATCCTTATCTGTATTTGCCTTATTTGTTTCCTCTTCGTCAACAACCAACTTCACACCTTCTAACCATCTTCACCACGCTAGGATTGGCCACCGTTAAAGCTTCAACCTGATTCTCATGTTCAGCATGTAGTACCTCTAGTAATTCATGCCATTGATCAAATTTGTGACCATACTGCCCGCATCTAAAGTAGATGGAATAAATACCTTGTAATCAAGTAGAGCTTGATACCCCCAACGACAATGTGAGATGCAAGGTGCTTATCTAGATCCAATTCGACACATATGTGAGCATATTTTCCTCTTTCATGGAGAGATGTCAAATTATCGATTTTCCGCATGGTACCGAGGGAGGAGCCTATACGGGTAAAAAGCTGATCGTTACACAATGATCTTCATCATGCCCTACTTCACCCAAGCTTTCTGTATCCAACTTACTACACTACAAGAAATAAGTCGTTTAACGTCACTTGCTTAGCGTTAGGTGTCTTCGAATGACGCTAAGTAATGAATTACATTGTGATGCCTGCTTTTTAGCGGCGTTTGGTAACTGACTTTAAGCACGCACTGAATTTTTACCTAACTCTTGCTTCCAAAACCCGAGCTTGCTAAATCCAAAACCGCCACCAAGATGAATAGCAGCACCAATTCTTGTGGCGGAAGTTGAACTGACGGTGTGAGACAAATAAACTTGACCTACAAATTCATAGGGAATAATAATAATAATGAATTAATGATAATCAAATATATTTATTTATTTTATTTTAAGAAGATCACTAATGAAAATCAGCGTGAGTTAGGTAAATTTAGTTACATCAATGTCAATGTTTTAGATTCAACTCAATTTGTTTTAAACAAATATCTTATGAGTTGTCAAAAAAAAAAGACATATCTTATGAATTTATACTTCACCATATTTTAATATCATAAAAAAATAATCATCTTCATAAATTATCAAAACTAGTTATTAGTTGTTTTTTTGAAGGAAAAAAGGGAAATACTAGTTATTAGTTATAATACATAAAAACAAAGTCAAACAAGAGATTGATGTAAAAAAAAGTCAAACAAGTGAGAGGAAAGAGTGGCAGAGAGATTGAGTCCAGCTAAGGTATCAAAGACACATGCTTGAAAAGTTTATCAATAATTTATTTTAATCTATTAAAAATAGATTTGCACAAGCTTTTAGCGCTAATTAAATTATCAGAACGTGCATGGTTTGAAATAATCAAGGTGTGCCGCATTTGCGGAGAGAATGAGTACATTCTTATTTATATAGAGTCCTAATCTAATGGAACTAAAAAGCGATTCAACGTCCTAAAATAATGGAACTAATATGTGGGTGAAGGAACATCATAACAATAAGATTAAGAATAGAAAGAGATCCTTTCATCACGCGAATCGTTGCTATTTACATATACAACATGAGTGCCTCTATTGATATGAATATTGGGTTATATAAATCTAATACTTATATTGTGACAAGCCGTATTAGTCAAAAGCTAAACTATACAATGAAGGTTGTGTTCCAAGCTTTGATTGGAAACAAGTTCGTACACGAGCTCATGTTGTCACATTGATAGGCTACTGCTTTTCAGAGGAACAAAGAATTTTGGTGTACGAGCTTGTTCCTAATCAAAGTTTGGATTATAAACTCAATTTGGCATACCATTAGCTTTTGTAAAAAAATTCTTCTCACTCTTTTTTCAGCATATGAAAATAGATTGTTTGAAATCGATGAACTCTATTTTTCCTTCAAATACTACTTTTTACACCTGACTAATGGTATATGTCATCCTCCTCCATTTGTTCCTTCTTCCCGCTTCATCGTTTGTGTTTTTTAACATTTGTGGCTAAGTCTCCATTATCAATATTATTAAGTGATACTTGCACATATTGAGGTTTTGTGAAGAAGGGAAGCATACAAGTGTTGGTCACAAAATACAGGTGTTGAAGTATTTAACTATAGGAGTAATCCATCATATTCTATGTGTTGGTTCATTCTTACATGTATCAGATGAACTGCGATGCCACAATTTAATAAGATGCCATGTCAAGGAATGTGACATTTTGACATAGTACAAACGGTGTAAACCTGAAAGCACGTCGAGATAAGATGAAAATTTCCCATATTGAATCTATTATTGCTAGTTGTGTTGTCTATGAAATAGGAACCTGGAAAGATTAAGATTACTTTTTTTTTAAATGCCTATAACATGCCCTATGTTGGGGAACATACCATTACACATGCATATTTATGTAATTTTCAAAACATATATTTATACCTTTCTTTTTCTAAATCCCAATTATGTTTTTCTCCACTACTACCTCAAATGTTTCAAGATATGCACACAACACACATCTGTTTTGCATGTCTTCCTAGGGGCTAGGGTATACGTTTTAACTGACTTCAAGATTTGCACAGTACCCAAATGTGGAAGGAAGGGCGGAGCATTAAACTGGAAGGATCTGATCATGCTCCCGTTTTTATGACTTTAATGGAAATTCCTGAGGTCTCTGTGCATAGTACATTCTCCTTATCTTATAGATATGTCCCCATGGTTCATGGCATAAAGCAAACTCTAGGTACCAATACATTGTTTTACCCTATGATGACAGTTTCTCCATGTAAGATATTAGAGAATGTTTGTTTTTGAACCTTTTACCGCAGCGTCAATGTTGACAAAAGACGTCTTTCTGAAAAAAGAGTAATGTTTGATTATAGTAGCAATCCCAAGCAATATGAGGTGAATCGATTCCTAATGCGCGTGATGTGGATTTAACTCAACTAAATGACAGCTCTAAAAAGGAAGAAAAGAGTAATATAGCTTATCTGGAGTGGCAAAGAATACAAAAATTGATGCAGAGTAGTATATCCCTCATTGAAAAGTTGAAGGAGCATTGCATAAACCGAAGGGCATCCTCCGATATGCAAACACACCAGAGGGACATGTAAAAGCGGAGGTACCACTCACTATCCGAGATGTATAACACTGGTTTACAGTTCATGTAGTGTTAGCATTCATCAACATTCATATCCTTTTGGAGATTAATGGTGTCAACTTCTCACTCAGCCAACCGGCCAATTTACAAATTTATGCAGTTTCCCATTAACTCCCACATACAAAACAAGCACGTGATCATCAATCCTCTTTTTGTTGTTGAATAGTGAATATAAAAAAGAGGAGTGAGTATTTCAGTTTTAATGAAATGCACTCCCATGCAGAAGCTAGCAATAACTCACTCCTGCGCGCCTATTTGTCACTAGTCACTACTCACTACTTACTTACTGCCACAGTGACCCCTCAGATAGAGAGAGAGAGAGAGAGAGAGAGAGAGAGAGAGAGAGAGAGAGAGAGAGAGAGAGAGAGAGAGAGAGAGAGAGAAAGAGAGAGAGAGAGAGCATTGCATTGCATGTTTGAAATTGGATGATGATGTATGTATGTATATCCATGTCATCGTAAACACGGAGATGCCGTGTGAGTCTGCACATTGAAAGCTTACCTTCATTTGACAATAACTAATAATGATACGAATATGAATCTCCAAAGGAAAGAGACAATTGTTGCAGACATTTGTCTCAGTATTACTACTCCCCTCATCACTACCTTCTGCTAATATTTTCCTCCCACCACCCTCCTCATTTATTTCTACCCTAGCCTTCTCTCTTTAATCTAATTTAATTCTTCCTATTACCACACTTATACGTGTGTGATCTTCTTCCTAACTAATTGTTAGCTAAGTAGCATATGCTTGTTCAAATGTCTCATATTAGTTTATTACTTGTTTACCGCTTTATAATTCTGTTCGTAATTAGGTAGTTAGGCAATTGTTATCTATATAATCACTTTTTGTAATATATTCAATTCATTAGGAAATTCACCTAATAGTATCAATTTTCATTTTTTGAAATATTTATTGTTCTGAAGGGATTTGAATTCACTGCTGAATGTAATATCTGTAAGTCTATCCTGTAACATCCCAAACTTCGTTAAAGTTGATTTTTGGAATTTACGAGTAATTTATTTTTTGAGTGAATTAATAATTCGTGACTCGGATATGTGATAGTCGAGAAAACATTATGTGTTGGTTAAGTTAGAGAGAACTTGGGCAAAAAAAAAATAAGGATTTAGAATGAGTTAATGAGCCAAGGGTATTTTGGTCTTTTCCCATTCATTTAAACCCTCAGCTGAACATTAACCTTTCCTCACCCCACACTCTCTCATTTTAGCAAACTTCTGAAATTAGAAAGAAAGAAAAGAAATAGAAGAAGGGGGAAAGAGAGAAAGGAGGCGAAGTGGAAGAAGAAAAGAAGGAGGAACTCCTCATCCCTTCAATGCATGTAAGCCTTCTTTGCACTATTCTCTCCCATTTTCCATTCTCTTCACAATGATATCAGTTTCACCAACTCATTCACCCCTTTTCATCAATTCACCATTTGTGAAACTTCCAAGTTCCCCTTAGCCAAAAATGGATGTTGAAGCCTAGCTTAGGAAGCTTGTAGGAGGTCCAAAGAAGCCAAGTTCCATCCTAGAGCTCAAGTGCAAGCTACATTTCGAAAATTGGAGATAATCAGAGGGTGTTTAGGTTGCTGGTTCGAATTGGGCAGAGTGGGGTCTTCGTTTTGAAGCGGTTTGGACGATTACGGGGATTGTTCGAGTGGTCACCATTCGATTATTTCACGTGAAGACTTGATTTCGAACGAATTCTTCAAACCGGTGAGTTTTACTCACGTTTAGGGTTTTATGTTTTGTTGTTGAAATGTTGATGGAAATCGGTATTTTAATTTCGAAAGATTATTGAGTCGAAACCGTTTTTCGGAAAATAACGTTTTACGGTTTTTATAAAAATTATATATGTATTATGTGAATTTTGATGGTACTGGAATGTGTTTGTATTCTGGTTGTGTTGTTGGAATTTTGATTGGGTTACGGATTGGATACGATCGGAAAAGCGGAACGAAATAAACGAAGCGAGCTGTGAATCTACACAGGACGCACGGACCGTGCGCCCTCCTCGCAATTGCCTGCAAAAAAATTTTAAGCAGTGCACACGGACCGTGCGCCCCTGGGCACGGGTCGGGCGCATGTTTCTGTTACCGGACGCCAAAATTTCGTTTCACTGGTCCTTTCGATTCCAAACCTCTTCTAATCTTCTTTCCAACCATTTGTGATGATTCTTAACTTATAAAACATTATTTTTGACATGTTCAAGATGGTTTTGGGAAATTGTCTTCAAACCTAAAAATACTTTGAAAAACCGAATTAGGACTTACGTGTGCGAATAAAGGTTTTCTAAAAGAAACGATCCAAACGGTTTTCGTTGTTGAATCATAATTGATGTGGGATATTTGTAGTCTCATCTAGACCAGTTATGGTACCACATTATATAGATTATATCGAAAATAGGAGTCGGCCCAATGCGGGTATGATATATATATATATATATATATATTATATCGAAAATAGGAGTCGGCCCAATGCGGGTATTATATATAAATTATATCTATGTCGGGTGACGATCCGACGAATAGCATACTAGGCGGGGAAGGTCATGAGGCCCTACCCTAGCGGGGGCTTATCGGTATTGTGGCTGTTGCACGGCCGATTTTATGCTACGTTAAGTACACGATTTGCCGAGATTGTGGTTGTTGCACAGTCGGTGTTTCGATTGGTAAGCCTGTAATTATAAATTAATTTACGAGGCTTCGAAATAATTGAATGGCACATTTTATACCGAGATTGTGGTTGTTTGCACGGTCGGTGATGGTCTACGGTATATGAGCAAGTGGTTTATAAATTAAACTATGTAGCAACTGTTTTATAATTGAACTGAGTGATTGTGAGGGGTTACGGTAGAACTCACTGAGATATGTTATCTCACCCTATCATTATTGTGGTTTTTAAAGAGAAACAGGGTAAGAGGAAGACAATGCAGCACGAGTAGGTGACGTGCTTATGGAGATGCCGAAGACTTGTAGTCTTGAGTTTCCGATTATGCTTCTCTTGTTATTTTCTGTTATGGTTTTGTAACTTGTATTTGATATGAGTTGTGTAAACCTAATCTGCTTTTCTGGTTATGATATTGAACAATAGACTCTGTATTCCTTTTTAAGTTGAGAACCAAGTTAAATTTTAGGGACTTGAAGACAGGTTGATCCGAGATATTATGTTTTATTATCGGAAAAATTTAGTGTGTTCAATATCTAAATAGGGATTGTGTCCTCTGATTGTTGCTAAGTCGTGCACTTCATTATATCTACATGTTAGAAATATTGGGGTGTTACATATCCGTTCAAATTAATAAGTGAGTATTCGAAACCACGTTTCATGTTGGTATACTCACGTTCATTGTGAAGTTCCAAGACACAACTTTCACGGTTACACCGACTTTGCCTAGGAAACTAGTAGTGTCCTATATGTTTGGAAACATATAGTAGTAGTTTCAAACACTACTATATGTTTCCAAGACACAACTTTCACGGTTACACCGACTTTTTTTCTGACGCGCTCGCAGCTTTTTTGGCTTTACCGCGAAAAGCTGATTTTTTTTTGTATTTTAGTGGGGAAATTACGTTTTTACCCCTATTTTGTGACAAATGTCAAAATTGTAAGATGTCTAAAAATGTAAATGTGCTAGTATATGTTTTGATTATATTAGAGTAGATCTCGTTGTGAGTCTCTCGTTGCCGCTCCCGTTGCCACGTGTTTTCTCCTTTTTTTCTATATGATTTAATATTATAAAAAAATTATTTTGAAATTTTTGTTAGTGGTTAATTTTTTTTTACAATTGTTAGTGGTTAAATTGATTTATTTTATTTATAACTGAAAAATTGATTATTTTAGTAGTTTTAATAGATACATTATAGTAAATAGTAAATTTTAGATTATTTAATTATTGAGTGTTATATTAATTTAATAATTTATTCTTTGGAAAAAATAATTTTGAAGCTTTTTTTTGCTTTTTCGGTCATTTTTTTTAAAATAATGTAGTATTAATTTAATAATTTATTCGGTCCTTTTTTTTTGCTTTTTCAGTCTTTTTTTTTTTCTGACGCGCGCGCAGCTTTTTCGGGTTTACCGCAAAAAGCTATTTTTTTGGTATTTTAGTGGAGAAATTACGTTTTTACCCCTATTTTGTGACAAATGTTAAAATTGTAAGATATCTAAAATGCTGTAGTATATATTTTGATTATATTAGAGTAGATAGATGGACCTTCATCGGCGGGGAAGGATCCTCTGACTTTTTGGCGGGAACTTCCCCCTAACTTTGTGTCTATCTCTCTCTTTTTATACATTCTCTCTCATCTTATTTTCCTTCATTTCCCTCCGTTTTTCTTTTCTCTCTCATAAAAAAAGACTAAAGTTAGGGGGAAGTTCCCGCTAAAAAGTTAGATGATCCATTTCCTTCATCGGCATAGACCAAGATTCAGAAGACGAACCTGACCCGTAGAGGTTACTTACTGGAGATCATGTAATTTTTTCCAAGGCCCAATACACCTTTACCTCTTGTCACGTGTTATGGATTTCCCTCGGATAGATTTCTCATTTTAATCACCTCTGCTTTAGTTGTTTCTCACGTTGACGTGGAATCATTGGGTCCATCCTAGTAGAAAACTCAGTTATATTGTTATCAAGAATCTCAAGACAAGACCCCCCATTCTTTTAATCATCCCCAGCCGTTACACTAGGTCTTGTCTTTTGTGAGATAGGTTCCCTAAATTTTTTTGGTCCCATTTTGTTTTGGGCAAGGCCTTCTAAATTATATGCTTCGGAATATTCCACGGTCTCATATCCATATCATTTTTTTTATGTAAAACTTCAGTTGCATTAAGTGAAAAAAGAGTCAATACAGTTGATGTCAATATTATAAGAGGAAGCTAAATTAGCAAATTGAACTAAACTAGACCAAGATTGGTCCCCTACGGATCTGGATAGACCCACAAGTTGATGAGCATCAGAATTTCTTTCTCTCCTTATGTGATTGATCCTTGCATCTTCAAAGTAGGATAGGAGTTCCCTACAATCCGAAATGACAGGTTCCAGAGATGCCCTCATATCCATATCATTAATATTCTCTTGTGAGCATATATATATTCCTCTTTCAAGGAGAGATGTCAGTTCATCATGCCCTGCTTAAACCAAGCCTTTTGTATCCAACTTTCTAGAAGTTTAAAATTCACTCTTTTGCCTAGAACCAATGAGGGTGTTTTTCCATGGCTTGGACCATAGGTGAACCTCTTCATCCGATAGAAGGATCTCATGACCCATCTTGAAAGGCTTTTGGTTGGCTGAGATATCCTTTTTTCTTCTTTGTACCACTTATTTTTTGGCAGGTATTCATCCATACAGTCTCTTTATCAATATTTATCATGAAAACATTCTTCTCTGAATACATTGATTAAAGCCTCTTTGAAGGAAGGCGGGGATTTTCCTTCCTTCATAATGATCTCATTCTCATCATGTGACACCCTTCTATTCTGAACATCACTATCTTCTTGTCCCAAAATAGTATATCCTCCTCTTCTGTAAAGCAATAGTATGTTGTTACTTGTTGTCGCCTCCTTGGTAACAATCATTCACCCAATGTTTTTTTATGTCAATAATATTCTTATTTATTTCTTTGGGTTCGAACACGAGTGTGTCTGTTTGATAGTGGGTGTGGTGTTATTTGCCATTTCTTTTAAGATGAAAAAAACAATTATGTTACTACTTCTGGTCATGAATATAATATATAATAAGGTATTTCTTTCTTATTCCAATTTATAAGCAACATTGATCTATTTTTAAATGTTTTAAATTGTAGATCTCATTTACGCTTTTATTTATTATGAGAGAGATTATTATCCGTAAATAAGTTATTGGAATTGGGAGTAACTAATATATGGCCATTTGTGGAATATATTTAGATTTATAGAAGTATCAAATGAAAACAACATATTTTATTGCATCAATTCTAAGTCATTTTTTTCAATTAATTAATATCATGTGCATCAATTCTAAGTCATTATTATCATCCCCTTTAAATTTATGATAATGGTAAATACACTTTTTTTAAGCAAAGATAAATATATTAATAAAGAGAAAAGAAAACAAAAAGAGGACCAAGGAGGGACCAAACCAAAACCCAAGGCCATGAAAAAAACTAATAAAGCAACAAAAGATAAACCGGGGCGAAGACCCCCAAAAACAACCATCCAAATGAAAGCAGACCAACAAACCGGCCAAAAATGGCTAAAAACAACAGGTTAGAACGTGACAGAGATGGAGCTAGATTTAGACCGAAGGTTGTAACCAACAGTCTTCTTTTGCTTCTTTTGTTTCTTGGATACAACCGGTTCCAAGTATCGCTCAGCTGAGTCAGGAACTACCGGATCACCAACATCATCTGGCGACTCACCCCACAACCTACTTAAAATTTGCATGTCAGCTCTAACTCTGGGATTCATAGCCTCTGAGTCGACGATCATAACTTTGGTTTTTGGAAAGACCACAGAAGCTTGAGAGATAGAAGCCTCATCATCCGATATATCCGCCCAAATTTGCTTTATAGCAGGTGTCTCCACAGGGGGTGAAGCACCAGAATCAATCGCGGGTTTGTTGGAGCAGGTATGAGCATCACCAGGAACCTGGCCCCCAGCCATCTCTGGAGGTGTAATAGCATGGCTGTTAACGCCTTTGAATCGATTGGAATCAATGCCAACCCCCACCAAAACCAGACTATTGTCTTGTAATGCTGCGCCAGCGTCAGGCTTACCCGAGTTCTCCAATGACTTACCTATATCCTTCCGAAGAGGCTTAATAGGGCCTGATAACCCAATTCTCGTACAATTCTGAAGAGAATGGCCAATACAACTACAAGAGGTGCAGAAAAGAGGTACACACTCCTATTCCACCCTGATGGGAAAGGCATAACCCTCCCTTTCTACTAACATTTGATCATGCAGCCTTTCAGAAAAATCAACATCAATAAGAACTCTGGCATAATGACCAAAAGTCCTCTTCATAGTGGCTTCATCCAAAGCAATAGGAGTACCTAGGCTACCACTGATCTCAAACAAAATCTTTGACCTCCAGTATTCCCGGGAAAGACCATGAAGCCTAACCCAACACTGAGCATTGGTTTGTTTTGTAGAGAGAGGGTCAAAATCTGGCCTCCAAGCAAATAGGCGCAGAACACCCGGCTGTAGAGATCGCGATCCAAGTGACCAAACACGCCTAAAGTCCTCAGTAGAGACAAAAGAGAATTCAAAAAATCCCTTTCCCAGAGAAACCAGAGACCATTCAGAAGAGATCTTCCACATCTTGGACAACTTCTCCTTTAAATCTCTAAACTGATATGGTTTATCCCCTTTAGATAAAATTATTCTACCATGTAATAGGTTGACACATTCAGCAATACTAGCCTGATATTCATCTTCAGAGATCTTAACAGCAACAACATCTCCTTTTAAATAAGGTTTTTGCTGCTTACTGTAATCAAAATCTACAAAGGATCGAGGGGCTTGAGGTATACCTGTCAGTGCCTCGGAAAAAGATTTCCTTTTAACACCATTCACAGATCCTGTCTTAACTGTTCCAGACAGACCGCCAGTCGCAGGAAGAATAGTCACCAACTCAGGAAACAAATCTGCCAACGCCGCGTTCTGATTGGCTACTTGATCTGCAATTCCAGCTGCTTTGCCTGCATGCGCTGACAATGACGCAGCTTTGCCTGCTGCTGACGCAGCTTTGCCTGTTTGCGCTGACCATGACGTGACAACGGTGTCACGCCTCACCTGCTCCCCCTGCCGCGTAGCAGACATCGATGGACGTGCCACAATAGTCGCAGGCGGAGGAATCAATTCAGGGAACAAAACCTGCATCCCATCTGCCAACATCACGCGCGCGTCGGTCACATTTGCGCTGGTCCTTCCCTGCTGCGCAAACAGCGACTTGTCTTCAGTGGTGTCATTCCTCACATGCCCCGTAGCAGGAATCGCTGACACCGATGGATCTAACAATGTCTCCAAGGCGGACACATGGCGAGGACAGACAAGTAAAAGGTCTGGGGGACAGACATAGCTGGCGGCGGCTAGGAGATAAACCCTAGCGGAGCCATTCGGAAAAGGGTTCCGGGAAGTATAATGGTAAATACACCAACACTTAATAAATATAGTTTGTTGTTATACAAAAATGTAATTCATTAAAAGTACTATTTATACTATAAACACATGTGACACACATTGTGAGACAAATGAAGTAATTAGTTTACTTGACCTACAATTTTATAGGGAATAATAATAATGATAATCAAATATATATATATATATATATATATATATATATATATATATATATTGTATTTTAAAAAATCACAAATGAAAATCGGCATGTGTTAGGTAAATTTAGTTGCATCAATGTCAATGTTTTAGTTTTAACTTTGTTTGTTTTAAAGAATATATTCTGAATTTATACTACACCATATTTTAATATCATCAAAAAATAATCATCATCGATTTTCAAAACTAGTTATTAGTTATAATACATAAAAACAAAGTCAAACAAGAGAATGATGTAAACAAAGTCAAACAAGTTAGAAGAAAGTGTGGCAGAGAGATTAAGTCTAGCTAAGGTATCGAAGACACATGCTTGAAAAGTTTAACAATAATTTATTTTATTCTGTTCAAAGTAGCTTTGCACAAGCTTTTAGCGCTAATTAAATTATCAGGACGTGCATGGTTTGAAACAATCAAAGCGTGCCGCATTTGCTGAGAGAATGAGTACATTCTTATTTATATAGAGTCCTAAATTAATGGAACTGAAAACCGAGTCAAAGTCCTAAAACAATGGAACTAGTATGTGAGTGAAGGAACATCACAACAATAAGATTAATAATAGTATGAGATCCTATCATCACGCGAATCGTTGATATTTACATATACAACCCGGGTGCCTCTATTGATATAAATATTGGGTTATATAAATCTAATACTTATGTTGTGATAAGTCGTATTAGTCAAAAGCTAAACCATACAATGATGGTTGTGTTCCAAGCTTTGATTGGAAACAAGTTCGTACACAAGCTCATGTTGTCACATTGATAGGCTAATGGTTTTCAGAGGAACATAGAATTTTGGTGTACGAGCTTGTTCCTAATCAAAGCTTGGATTGTGAACTCTATCTTTCATACCAATAGCTTTTGTGAAAAAATTCTTGTCATTCTTTATTCAGTATACAAAGTGGATTGTTTGAAATTGATGAACTCTATTTTTCCTTCAAATACTACTTATTACAGTTGAACTATGGTATATGTCATCCTCCTCCATTTGTTCCTTCTTCCCGCTTCATTGTTTGTGTTTTTCAACATTTTGTGGCTAAGTCTCCAACATTATCATTATTAATATTATTAAGTGATATTTGCACATATTGAGGTTTTATGCAGAAGGCAAGAATACACGCGTTTGTCTCAAAATACAGGGTGCTGAAGTATTTAACTATGGGAGTAGAATCGACCGTATTCTATGTGTTGGTTCGTGCTTACCTGAATCAGATGAAACTGCCATTCCATAGTTTAATAAGATGCCATGTCAAGGAATGTGACATTCTGACACAGTACAAATGGTGTAAACCATAAATCACACCGAAGTAAGATGAAAATATCGCATATTGAATCTATTATTGCTAGCTATGTTGTATATGAAATATGAACCTGGAAAGATTAAGATTACTTTATTTTAATACCATAACAGGCCCTATGTTTGGGAACATACCATAATGCATATTTATGGAATTTTCAAAACATATATTTATAACCCACAAGCATGGAATTTTCATAACCCACAAGCATGTGATCGTCGATCCTCTTTTTGTTGTTGAATAGTGAATACCCAAAACATTGTGGGATAGACTCAACTGGTATTGTTAAAGAGGAAAAATGCGCTAAAAACAATCTGGTCTAGAATCTGAAATGGGCCATAATATCTAGGAGTTGGTTTCTCAACTTTTCTACTATTATGCTTGCTAGGCACCTGAACCTGTATGGTTGTGCCTAGAGGTAAACCTGGCTCTAATACTACCAGCTAATAGACTCAACTAGTATTGAAAAGAAAGAGCACGCAAGAAACATTTTTTTAATAATACTCTGGCCAATGTAACCAAAACAGCGTGAGCGTGGGGATGTAAATGAAGTGAAGTGGGGATGCCTCTTTACCTCCCTGTTAGTGGGAACAATACCTCCCTTCGTGAATGTATCTGTTTTAAATAGATTTTTGAATATATGTGGGCATTTGTAGATGCTTGTGGATATAAAATAAATAGAACATTTAACTTGATTATATTATGCAGTTAATTTCAAATTTTTGATTGTATAATTTATAAAACGGATCCTTAGTTTTGAACTAGCATTAGCCTAAATTGTTTCTTACGGACTTAAAATTGACAGTGTGAAGGATAATTGTTGAGAATTCAAGTGTGAATGTTTAGCTTCATATCGGCTAAGAATGAGCAAAATAATATATATATATATATATATATATATATATATATATATATATATAAGAGGGTACCCATATATCTAATGCCTTAAGATTTTTGGGTGGTGGGTGGAGATGTGGTGTCCAAGTCTCTTGGTGGTTTAGGTCATTAACTCGGTGTTGCTCCCGATGCTCCCCCGGACTCCCCAACAAGTGGTATTAGAGTCATGGTCTGATTAGAAGGGGGAGCGGGAAGCATGGTTGTTAAAACTCTTGAGTTGATAAACTCTCTTTTTTGTAAACTCCCCGTTGGCTATTATTATTTGGCACCTTGACCTTGGTGAGTGCTTGGTGCATAAGTCTAATAATCTCTGCTTGTTTATTTATTTTATTTCTTGAAGGTAGGTTATGGCTGTGATGAAGCATCCAATATTGTGACTGAAGTGGCTCTGGCTGGTATAAGCGAATGATGAAGTGTGTAATATGTTCTGGACTGGGCCGAAGCCCAATCCGACGCAATACCGGCTACTTTTGGTTGGTGGCAAGTCAAATCTTACTTTTTGAAGACAAGTGGGAATATCATATAAATCCTCTCAAAAAGCATCATCTTCTATCTTCCACAATACACAACTTTTATACTCCGTACTTGCTGGTTCGAATAGAGAGAGTTTTTGACACACTCTTTTATCCATTTTTATCGCAAAAGCAAGATCCACCTTCAAGGTAGAAATTCCTGCACTTCAATGCTGTGAAGGGTTGCTACAACATCACAGGACAGATTCATGCGAATGACTTTGAGTAGTGTTTCTTTTATGCTATTTATTTTATTTTGTATTTTCAGTAAAATGAACATGGTTCCCATCCTAGTTTATGTTATCTTGTTGATGCTCACCATGAGTTAAACACTTTGTAGTTTGGATGATTAAAACTTTGTAATGACTTTCTAATGGTTCTAATGTAATGTTTTGATGTTTGCATTTTAGTCCTTGTATGAAACTTCTTTCAAACTTATTTTGGGATTTTCCAACTATAGGATAAGTACATTCGTAAATTTATACATGGTTTATGATTCGAACTCAATGATTAATATGAGTAAGTGGTTGTTAAAGGACACTTTAACAACCCATGTTTAAACCTAGATATAGGAAAACATAGTTCATAGGATGAATACTGTGGGTACTTAATATACAGGGGTGAACCTACTTAAGAGCTTAGACACAAGCACTTGTAATGCAACTCTAACGTTACTGACTGAAAAACACACATCAAATGCTACAGCATCCAATGCTATAGCATCAGACATTGCATTGTTCTGTTTTAAAAGATTTACATTGTGAAAAGCATTCCAACTATATTTTTACCTTGAATCTTCATACCATCTTTACTTGCTTATTTAAATTTCTGCTATTTACATTATTATTTGTTGACAACTTGATATTGTTACTTGGTTTCCCTCACTATTTTACTAATACATTAAACTTTGAAATTAATATCAATCCCTGTAGGTACGATCCTTACTTTTCACTATATTACTTGTTGCGATTGTGTACATGCACATCACATTTTCGCACATCACTTGCGATTGTCGGCTTCTCTAGAGGAAAAAGGAATATTTTCTTTCCCCCGGGACTTTTTAGAGTTAATGACACCCTTTGTTGGGCTAGATATGGATTCAGAAGATGAACCTGTCCCACAGGGCAGTTTTTTTTGTACCCCCCCCCCCCCCATTAAACCATATACCCCCCAAAATGACCAAACGGACGAAAATACCCTTTAAATTTCAAAAATTTCCGGAAATACCTCAAATCAAGATAAATCCGGAAGTATATTTTTTTTTTGATTTTTCGGAAATATCTCATTTTATGGTATTTCCGAAACACATTTTACATTCCGGAAATACCGTAAAATGAGATATTTCCGGAAATCCCTAAAATTTGCCTTTCGAATTTATGCGAATTTGAGGTATTTCCGGAAATCAAAAAAAATTGTCTTCCGAATATATTTAAATTTGAGGTATTTCCGGAAATACCTCAAATTTACCTTCCGAATTTATCATATAATATAGTGTTTACGGAGTGCAAAAATAAAAACTCAAACATTCATTTGATTAATTAAAAACGTCTTCTACATTGATTTAAAATAACAGATTGTAACAACACGAAGACATAATAGAAACTAACAGATTGCAACAAAAAACAAAACGAAAACATAGTAGAAACTACTGAGATGGTGGTGGAGTCAAACGACGAAGGATCTCAGCGACGGTCCTTTCTGGTTTCGACGTATTAATGCAGATAACCCCCTTCCATCTAAACATAACACGAATGGCCATCGTGGCTTGGACGTCATCGTCGTTGTTGACATCCATTGCAGACCAGTGCACATGTCCATTAACCCAAGCTGGTTTCCGATAAATTATACTAATTATTTCATGCTTGTCGCCCTCTGGTTGCAACTTACGCAGTAGTCTCTCTTTCAGGGCAGCGAATGTTATGTTGTGTTTTAACCTACACTGGAACGTGTCTCGCCCCTCGAAACATACATCATCATCATGTTCGTGGATGATGATGCCCTGATGATCAGGGAAACCCTGATTAGTAAAAATGATAGTGAGAGAAGAGTCTTCGTTGGCCATAGCCATCATCATTTTTGTATGAAAGAAGTGATGAAAGAAGTGTTGTGTGTATGAAAGAAGTGATGTGTGTATGAAAGAAGTGAAACCCAATGGGTCTATTTATAGGGAAAATCTGAAACCCTAAAGTGAATTTCCACCGTTGGTATTTCCGTTGGCACTTTGAATACCGTTGGCGAGCTATTTATTGTTCAAAAAGAGGTGGTTGTGCCTTATATGGCAGACAGGGTCCGTTGGCAGTTTGGATATGTCCAACAGATTCCTGGTACACCTATTTCGGGCCCACATCCATCTACGGGGGCCATAGTGCAGCAGCTGATGTTCTATCAGTCCCCAGCGCGGGCTTCCAGGGACAGCGGTCGACAGACACTCATCCAGGGTGCTTGTGATGACGAGTACCTTCCATGGTACTTCCAGGTGTCCATTCCCCGCCTGACTCCAGCTCCGCTTTCACCTCCGGTTCCGCCTTCACCTGCAGCTGCTGAGGATGTTGTTCCACTTCCCTTCGAGTCCGGGATGACAGCAGCTACGCATGTCCAGGATGCCTATGATCATCTTTTGTCAGTCTACGGATTCCTGAGGATGTCTATGATAGTCTGTTGGCTGCTTTACAGATTTTGAACATTTAGTTGTATTATTTTTTGTATTTTTACTGTATTTTTGCTGTATTATTTTGGGTAATTTGATTTCACGTTCGGTTACAATTATTTTGCGCGTAATTTGAAAGAGGTATTTCCACATATTTCCGGAAATTTGTAAAAAAAATTATTTTTTTAAGGGTATTTTGGGGATTTAGCGTAAAAACACCCGTCCCACAGATGTTATTTGAGGTTGTTCTAGAATATTAATGATCAACTCGGTTGTTACAGGTCTGGAGGAAAATGGGGTTAGTCTCTTGAATGAATCTCCTTTCTTCTCTAGCCTAGAGTCCTATATATCCAGTTCTCCAAGGCTTCTCGGCAGTTATCTTCAGAGGTCGGTTCACAGCGGTTAGCCCGGTTCCAACCAGATGAGTTCCCACGTCTTCCCTCACTGCGACACCTGTCCTTGGTAACTTCTCTTTGTGGGCCATGCCGAGGTCGTGTGTGCTTGAGTTCGGTTGATCTTGCATTGGGCCGAACTCTAATTCTCTGGCCCAGTCCACAGCCCCCCAAGCTCGAGCTGAGTGAGCTCGGCGAAGAGGTTTGAACTTACATTGATTTGTTTTGACGATTGAAGCGACCATTGACTTGGGAAAGCGTGCCATGGCTTGGGAAAACGTTCCAGCTGACTGAGGTGACGTTCCAGTGGAAACGTTTCACCTACCTCACGCTTGAATGAGCGCGTGCGTTGAAGGTAGGCTTTCGGTATGGTTTAAAAAGCGCGCAGGCGATGTGAGAACTTCGTTATTCTCGCTTGCTCTTTTGATTTCTGCTCGCTCTTCTGCCGAGGTTTGCTTGCTGTGAAGTTTCGCCTTCCTTCAGCGTTTCGCTTGCTTGTGTTGAGGTATACTTTTCTATCCTTCTTCTTTCTTTTTCTCTTGTACCTTAGTTAAAATGGTGGAAATTTGGGAAGTTGATGAGAGTGGAAATGAGGTGAGTGAGGTAACTTTAGCGTATCGAGTGATTTTGGATGAATCTCGGCCTCGTTGGGAAAAAATAAAGGAGAAGTGGAGGCGCCTCGAATCATCCATTTCCGAGACCCTCACAAGTCTCCCTGATTTTAGCTCTTCAGATTCTGATTCTTCAGATGGTGAGGATGCTGACTTTGCTTCTCCTCTTTTCCCAAGGACCAAGATTCATTTCAAAAACACTGTGGCCTTTTCAGATTTTAGACGAGAAGAGGTGGGGCCCTTGGCTCTTCCTTCTACTCCTGCGCGTGAAATCAAGGTGTTGATGGCATCGAAACAGAGTGTTGAGTCCGTTCCTAACTTTGAAGCGTGGGATTTATTCACCATGTTTACAAAGCCAGAAGATTTAATAGCTTTTCGGCAAAAGAACGCCGTGTCCTCCACTGGAAATGAAGAAGATGTGATTCTGGAGTGTTGTAAGCATAACGAGCCTGTATGTATGATGCGACCTAAGGGAGTGGTGAAGAGAGTACTTATATGTACGCTTGTCTTTTTGAAGACTTGAAGGTGAAAATGCCCTTCACCCGCTTTGAAAACCACGTAATGCAGCTCCTCAACGTTGCTCCAACGCAGCTTCACCCGAATAGCTGGGGATTTATACGCGCCTATGAGATAATCTGTGGAGCTTTGGGTATGACTCCAAATGTAGGGGTGTTCTTCCAGTTTTTTCGGACTAAGGGTGAAGGTTTGGGAAAATGGATATTTTCTCGAGCTCCTCATAAACAAGACAGGAGCGCCCCACTTCCCTTTGTATTGGCAGAGTGAGGTTTTTGGTGTGACTGGAGTCATCTCGGATGACTTAAGTCCCGAGCTTCTTGAGGACGCAGCAATGCTGCAAAGGTTGTATACCATGACTTGTAAGGAGGTGATTAGTCTGGAGGGGGATGACAAAGGTCTTCAAAATTTATTGAGTAAGTTTTTCTTCCCGCCTTCTTTTTGATATTTTGTAACCGCTTGTAATATTTCCTTTTATCTCGCCGTGCAGTTAGGATGGGTTTGAAGGATAAGGACATCAAAAATTACATCAAGAAGGCTCAAGAGAGGTTAGCGAAGGAGAAACTGAATGCCCAAAATCAAGGTGGGACCTCTGCAACGGAGAGCTCGGATAAAGGCTTGGTGAAGATTGCCAAGAATACTGGGCGAACTACTATTGTTGGAATGAATCTCGGCTCTACTCCCATCGCGGCTATTCCTTTGAAAGCCATTCCCAGAGATTCTTCTGAGGTGTTGAAGGAGGATAAAGGGGGTGCCGTTGTGAAAGAGGTTGAAGAAACTGCTCCTGCAATTCCAACTCCTGCCAAGCGACCTGTTATGCAGGAAGGTTCTTCCTCAAAGAAGAAATTCAAGAGTTCCGAGGGCGAGATTTCCTGGATGGAATTTCTGCAGGATTTTGAGGGTCAAGGGGAGATCGCGTCCTTGTGGGACAAGCGTTTCCCTTTGAAACACTTTGTGAGGGAACACATTACTACTGCTGATGATGGTGATCGCATCCGGAGTTTGGGGGTGGAACAAGCTTTCTTGGCAATGCAGTCTTATGCATTGAAATCTGCTGCCCTTGGTCATGTGGTTTGCGACGAGTTTGGCAGACTTAGGAGTCGAGAACGCCAAGGGCGAAAAGATGTTGAAGCTGCCGAGAAGGCCATTGCTGCTCATGCCGAGTTAGTGAAGGAAAATGAAGCGTTGAAATCCAAGTTAGCTGAGCAGGAAAAGCTGTTTGAGGAAAAGGAAAAGTTCGTGCGTAAGCAACTTGAAGAAACGGAGACTCAGTGGGAGGCCAAGATAAAGGAAGTCCGAACTACTCTGAAGGAGCAAGAAGGCAAGGTTTCTTCCCATGAATCTACCATTGCTGGGTTGAGAGTTGAAAATACCGGACTTACGGCGTCTTTGGCTGAGGTGAAATCTCAACTATCGGATTTGCGTGTTGCCAAGGAGGCCGAGATTGAGGAATTGCACATTGAGAATGCTGTAGCTCTCTTGAAGGGTTTTGAGAAGGCTAAAAGCCAAGCCTTGGCGCTCTACCCCACTTTAGATGTGAGTGGACTTGATCCATTGAAGGAGGTTGTGGATGGAAATTGGTGTTATTGCCATCGCCTGAGGAAGAGGATGCCGAGATGAAGGAATTCGATGAAGTTTTTTGATTTACTTTTCTCCTTTCGGGTTTCCTTGTTGTTTTGTTGTATGTTACCTTTGTACCATCAGATTATGAATGAAATTTATCTTTCTGCAATTTCTTTCAGTTCTATTTTAATTTCGCCAAATCGTTTGGGTGTATGAAGACTTTGGTGTACTTATAAAGTTTATAAAGACTTCGCCGAGTTTCTGAATATGCCAGTAGATAGTAGCTTGAGTGAGTCGTTTTAGTTTATAAGGACTTCCATGGGTGAACCTCGAGTTTACGAGGACTACGAGGAGTAACTATGGAGTAGAACTTGATCCGCTTGTTCATTCCAGTAGTTGCTTTTTTCTTACCTTATTTCGGCAAGAGGGAGTATCTCTTTCTCTTAAGAGTTTTAACCCGACATCATCCCGGATTGGTTTGACCTTTATATTTGTTAGGTCGTGGATCTCCAACCATTGTTGTATGGGATTTGGAACAAATCACTTGTCTTGATCTTTGCCGAAGTGTTTCGAAATGACTTCGGTTAGAAGTTTTGCAGAGGTGAGTTGTAAATTGTTTCGCTTTGTTTTAACTGAGCTGTATCGATTTGTTCTCAGCAAAGTTTTAGCAGTAAAAAGTGTAAGAAATTTTGACCCCACTTTTTCAACTGGCAAGTCTCGTTAAAAACTCCCGGTGGGAGAAAAGAGTACTTGCCCGGCTTTTATTCGTTGGCGTTATAATGTCTGCGCATCATTTTGAGTACATACATGCATAATCAACCATTTTCATGGGGAAGTTGTCTAATGTAAAAACAGGAAATGAAAACATGGAAGAGATAAAACAGGGGGTGCCTCATTAAAAACTCCCAGTGGGAGAAAAGAGTGCACCCTTATTGCTACTGAAATGACTTGAAAAAGCTTAACTGAAGTAGAAGCGGAGATTTGCCGAGTTCCAACTCCTCGGTATTGGGTGTCCCGCTAGCGTTTCTAACTTGTAGGCTCCGGCAGTCAACTTCTCCAGGATCTTCTATGGACCTTCCCAGTTAGGTGAAAGCTTTCCCTTTGTATCTGGTCCCAAAACTTTCCGTAAAACGAGGTCGCCTTGCTTCATCTCACAAGGGAGGACCTTAGAATCATATTTCCGAGCTACGCGCTGCTTCACTGCGTATTCTCGTAGATGAGCAGCTTCTCTGATTTCCTCCAGGAGATCTAGGTTTACTACCATGTTGATTGAGTTCGTGCCCTCCCTTGTGTTCTCTCGCCTGAAGATAGGCTCACCCAATTCTACGGGTATCATAGCATCCGCACCATATGTAAGCTTAAAAGGGGTTTCACCAGTTGAAGAATGTGGAGTTGTGTGATATGACCAAAGCACTTGACATAACTGATCTGCCCAGGCACCTTTGTGTTCATCAAGCTTCTTTTTTAGACCAGATAATATGACTTTATTTGCTGACTTGGCTTGGCCATTTGCCTGAGGATGTTCTACCGATGTGAACTTGTTCTTGATTCCAAGTCCAGTGCAAAAATCTGTAACAAGGGAGCTGGCAAATTGTGTACCATTATCTGACACTATTTCTGCTGGCATACCAAATCTGCAGATAATATTCTTCCAATAGAATTTCTTGACCCGAGCTGCTGTGATGGTTGCTACAGGCTCTGCTTCTATCCATTTGGAGAAGTATTCGACGGCAACAAGTAAGAATTTCACCTGACCAGGTCCAACTGGGAATGGGCCCAAGATGTCAGCCCCCCATTTGTAGAAAGGCCAAGGAGTTGTAATTGATTGCAGCGTTGTTGCTGGAGCATGGTGAAGGTCGGCATGCCGTTGGCATTTATCGCATTTCTTCACAAAGTCTACGCAATCCTTGTCCAGCTGGGGCCAATAATATCCTGCTCTTATGACTTTGTTTGACAATGAACGTCCTCTGATGTGGCTGCCGCATATGCCCTCATGGATCTCTTTCATCACGTATTCGATTTCAGTGGGTATCAGACAGCGTAGGAGTGGTGCTGCAAAACCCCTTCTATATAGCTTGCCTGCGATGATAACATATTTCGCTGCATCACGCCGCATCTTTTTGGCTTCGGTCTCTTCGTGAGGCAGGATGTCATGTTGCAGAAAGGCTATTATTGGAGTAGTCCAGTTGGTTGACAGTTCTATTGAGTGGATCTCTTTTGTTTCAATACTTGGCAGTGGGAGTGTCTCCTGAATCACAGTGTGATTGTTGCCAGGTTTCTTTGTGCTTGCCAACTTGGATAGGATATCAGCTCGGATGTTCTGCTCTCTGGGGACGTACAGCAATTCAAAAGAGGGGAAACCGGCGGAGAGTAGTTTAACTTTCTTGAGGTACTTGCCGAGTTGTGGATCCCTGGTTTGAAATTGGCCAGAAACCTGGGAAGTTAAGAGTTGGGAGTCGCTCTGCACTCTGAGATGTTGGACTCCTACCTCCTTCATATTCCACTTGATTGTTACTAGCTTTGAAGTCGAACCTTAATGATTTTTCAATATGAGGAGGCCCTCAGGACTTTCAAGTGTGATGCCTGCGCCACTTCCTTTTAAGTTTGATGCTCCATCTACCGAGAGGGTCCAGGGAGAAACGTCTGGTTCTAATGATGGTGGTGTCAATTCCACAGCAAAATCTACTAGAACCTGAGCTTTTATGCCATCTCTTGGGTGAAAGACAACGTCGTATTTAGAAAGTTCAATTGACCAGGCAACCATTCTACCTGCGAGATCCGGCTTACGTAAAACCTGCTTGATAGGATGGTCTGTCTTCACAATTATCCGGTGACTTTGGAAGTAAGGTCGAAGTCGACGTGCCGAAGTGATTAAAGCCACAGCTAACTTCTCTATTTTCTGGTATCGGACCTCAGCTCCTTTGAACACTTTGCTGCAGAAATATATCGGTCTTTGTTGCTTCCCTTCTTCAGATACTAAGACCGAACTCATGGCTCTTTCTGAAATTGCTAAGTAAAGCAACAACGGCGCTCCTACTTTTGGTTTCACCAAGATGGGAGGAGAGGATAGGAAAGTTTTAATCGCTTGAAAAGCTTCTTGACATTCAGCTGTCCATTCGAAGCAGCCCTTTTTCTTCAAAGAAGCAAAGAAATGGAAAGCTTTGTCACCTGCACATGGTTAATTACAAAAACTGGAAACAGTATGAGAAAATAGTAGTGAGTCATGTTGCGAATTTGCGTTGTCAATGGGGTTTGGCTGAGGGAGTGAAACATTTATAAAGATGTTTTCACCTGCACAAGATAGGAAGCGTGATAAAGCTGCCAGGCGTCCCGTTAGTTGCTGAACTTCTTTAGGATTTGATGGGCTTGGCATCTCCAGTATTGCTCTGCACTTGTCAGGATTTGCTTCTATACCTCTATTGGTCAACATGAATCCCAAGAATTTTCCAGCTTGTACTCCAAAGGAGCACTTTGCCGGGTTGAGCCGCATTTCATGTTTTCTGAGGGAATTGAAGGTTTCTTCTAGGTCTGTAACATGATTGTGGTTCTCCTCGGTTTTGACCACCATGTCGTCGACATACACCTCAAGATTTCTTCCAATTTGGCCTCGGAACACGCTATCCATTAGACGTTGATATGTTGCACCTGCGTTTTTGAGGCCAAAAGGCATGACAGTGTAGTGATAATTGCAGGTATCAGTCATGAATGTTGTTTTGTCTGCATCATCTGGGTCCATTTTGATCTAGTTGTAACTGGAATATGCGTCCATGAAGCTTAGAACGCGATATCCGGAGGCCCCATCTATCAGCGCATCAATGCTGGGCAGAGGGTAGGGATCTTTTGGGCAGGCAGCGTTCAAGTCCGTGAAATCCACGCACATACGCCACTTTCCATTAGACTTTTTCACCAACACCACATTGGAAAGCCAAGTCGGGTATTGAATTTCTTTAATGAAACCGGCTTCAAGCAACTTCTGGGTTTCCTCTGCGACTGCTACCTTGCGCTCAGGTCCGAGCTTCCTCTTTCTTTGTGAGATCGGTTTTGCAGCTGGAACTAATGACAGTTTGTGACAAATGAAGGAGGGGTCAATCCCTGGCATATCTGCTGGGGTCCAAGCGAAGAGATCAATATTCTTTCTTAGTAGCTCAACTATTGCTACTTCTTCGTCCATTGGGAGGGCACCGCCAATGTTTGTCGTCTGTTCAGGACTTGATCCGATCTGAATTTGCTTGAGATCTTCTGTTGGCTTCAATCGGTGATCACTGAAATCTTCCCTGGGGTCTAAGTCAGCAAAATTAATGTTGAAAGATGTGGCCTTTACCATCGAGTCTACGGTGTTTTTCTTCTTCGTTTTCAGGCTTTCTAAGTAACATTTTCTTGCTGCCTCCTGATCTGCTTTAAGGACTCCAACTCGTCCGTCGTCAAGGGGATACTTCATTGTGAGATATCGAGTTTACAAGGCGGCGCCGATGATATTGAGTGCTGGCCTTCCCATTATAATATTATAAGATGATTCAGCATCAATCACCAAGTATCTGACCTTGATTGTTTTGGCATTGTGACCCACGCCAAATGTGGTGCTGAGGGTAATGTATCCTTTTATCTGCACCCGTTCTCCTGAAAAACCAACTAGTGTACCATGGTAAGGTTCCAAGTGGTCATTAGATAAGTTCATACCTTTGAAAGCTTCCCAATAGATGATGTCTGCTAAGAATCCGGGGTCAATCAGTGCACGTCTGACATTGTAGTTGAGGACTTGAACTACTATAACCAGAGGATCATCTTCATGTGGGGAGATTCCTGCGAAGTCCTTGGGAGAGAAAGTGAGATCAGGAATGTTGGGTATCATGGAACTATCGGATGAACTGCTGATATGCATGACTTGGCGTACATATCTGCGGCGAGCCGAGCTTGTTTCTCCTCCTCCCGCGAATCCTCCGGAAATGGTGTTGAGAGTATGTTGCACTGGTGGAACTTCATCTGCATGTTCTGCCAACGTTACCACTTGAGACTGCAACTTAGGCTTCGGTTGCTCCGGGGTTCTGGCACGTGAGTGTCCTGGGTCATCTTTCACATATTGTTTCAATAAGTCACGTCGGATTAGCTTTTCGATTTCATTTTTTAAGGCATAGCAGTTCTCGGTATCATGTCCTCGACCTCGGTGGTATTCGCACCAACTATCACTGTCTCTGCCTAGGACTCTTCTTGCTGGGTTTAATTCAGGGATGAACCTTGTGTGTAGGACCTCTTTCAAAATCGTCGCACGCCTCTGATTCAAAGGTGTTAAAGTTCCTCTGATAGGGCTGCTTCGCCAAGGAGGTGGTAGAGATCTTCGCCGAGGCGGTGGTGGAGGATCGCGCCGTTGAGAAACACTTCGGCTATAGTCGTCATATCTGCCACGGCGTTCGTATCCTTTATCAGATTGCCTTTCGCGTTCATCCCGGTGCCGCTTCTCGACATTACTTTCTTCTCCTTTCATGCAGGCTTCTGCTCGGGCTAAGATCTCTTGCATGTTGGTTGCAGGCCTGTTTGCTAGTGACTCGTTGAACTGTCCTCCACGCAACCCGTTTGTGAACGCGTCTGCAAATTGCCTCTGATCAGGGTGTTCCACGTCGACGGTGATGTCACTAAATCTTCCCAGGTATTCATGGAGAGTTTCAGTTGGGCGCTGCCGGGTGTTAAACAATGTAGCAGTGGAGGTTTTTTTGTGTCTTCTGTCTGAAAAATGTCTGAGGAACTTCTTGGTGAAGTCGGCATAAGAAACAACGGATTGCCGAGGAAGGCTCATGAACCATCGTAACGCCGCGTCTTTCATGGTGCCGGAGAAAAGTTTACACTTGAGCGTTTCATGCGCACCAATGATGGCCATCTGCGTGTCAAATGCGGTTAGGTGTTCCTGAGGATCTCGGCGACCATCATATGGTTCCAAGGGTGGCGGCTTGAAGTTTTGGGGAACTAAGTCATTCATGATGGCGTCTGTGAATGGTTGGGGTTTTTCCAGTTGGACTCTATCAAGCGAGTTAGGATCTCTTTCTTGCTTCATGTCATCAACTTGTTGTTGCAGGGACTGGTTCTGTTTTCGTAGTTCATCGAGGACTGCGTTGACGCCAACCATGAATGGGTGTTCAGGCATCGCAGCCTGGTTTGGTTGAAGAATTGGTTGTTGTTCTTCAGTAACTGTTTGGGTGGTCGCAGCATTTGGCTGGCTGAGCAACTGGTATTTGAATTGTTTCCGGTGTGGCAGGATCCGGCGTATGTGGTCCGGCATGCGAAGCTTGTGTTCTGCGAGGGAGGGATGGCGGCGGTTGACGCCGGCGTCCGCGACGGGTAGTTACCATGACTGGTGAAAATGTAAGGTGTGGCCGGGATTAAATTTACCGGGCCCCACGGTGGGCGCCAAATGTTCTAGAATATTAATGATCAACTCGGTTGTTACAGGTCTGGAGGAAAATGGGGTTAGTCTCTTGAATGAATCTCCTTTCTTCTCTGGCCTAGAGTCCTATATATCCAATTCTCCAAGGCTTCTCGGCAGTTATCTTCAGAGGTCGGTTCACAGCGGTTAGCCCGGTTCCAGCCAGATGAGTTCTCACGTCT
Source organism: Astragalus membranaceus (assembly GCA_039519185.1). NCBI lineage: Eukaryota > Viridiplantae > Streptophyta > Magnoliopsida > Fabales > Fabaceae > Astragalus > Astragalus membranaceus. The sequence continues at coordinate 135,095,139 of CM076846.1, read as the reverse complement.
TCCCTCACTGCGACACCTATCCTTGGTAACTTCTCTTTGTGGGCCATGCCGAGGTCGTGTGTGCTTGAGTTCGGTTGACTTGCATTGTGCCGAACTCTAATTCTCTGGCCGAGTCCAGAGGTCATGTTATTTTTTCCGGGGCCCAATTTATACACCTTCACCTCTTGTTACATGTTATGGATTTTCCCCGGATAGATTTCTCATTTTAATCACCTTTGCCTTAGTTGTATCTCACGCTGACGTGAAATCAATAAAGATATGGGGCCCATCCTAGTAGCAAACTCAGTTGTAATGTTATCAAGAATCTCAAGACAAGACCCCCATTCTTTTAAGGGTATTGCTTTTCCCACACCCCCTCCTACTCGAAACACACCTCATAAGGGTGTGAAAAGACCAAAAGGCCAGGCCAAACCTCTTTTTTTTCACGAATTTTCACCTGTTCGAACACGGGCATTCGAACAGGTTCGAATGACATCGTTCGAGTGTGTTAAATTTTGACTTCACACCCTTTTGGGCGTTTTTCACCGGTTCGCATGACCTCGTTCGAACACATTCGAACGACATCGTTCGAGTGTGTTAAATTTTGACTTCACACCCTTTTGGGCGTTTTTAAACTGTTCGCATGAGGTCATGCGAACCTGTTCGAACAAGGTCGTTCGAACAGTCATAAAACACGTCCTCGCAGCGTCTCACGAGAGGTTATTTTTGGAATAAAATTTGTTAAGGGGTGTGAAAGAGTAGGAGGGGGTGTGGGAAAAGCAAAACCCTTCTTTTAATCATCCCTAGCTGTTACACTAGGTCTTGTCTTTTGTGAGATAGGTTCCCTAAATTTTGGTCTCGTTTGTTTTGGGCAAGGCCTTCTAGCTATATATGCTTGGGAATATTCCATGGTATATCCAAATCATTAATATCCTCGTGATCCTTATCTGTATTTGCCTTATTTGTTTCCTCTTCGTCAACAACCAACTTCACACCTTCTAACCATCTTCACCACGCTAGGATTGGCCACCGTTAAAGCTTCAACCTGATTCTCATGTTCAGCATGTAGTACCTCTAGTAATTCATGCCATTGATCAAATTTGTGACCATACTGCCCGCATCTAAAGTAGATGGAATAAATACCTTGTAATCAAGTAGAGCTTGATACCCCCAACGACAATGTGAGATGCAAGGTGCTTATCTAGATCCAATTCGACACATATGTGAGCATATTTTCCTCTTTCATGGAGAGATGTCAAATTATCGATTTTCCGCATGGTACCGAGGGAGGAGCCTATACGGGTAAAAAGCTGATCGTTACACAATGATCTTCATCATGCCCTACTTCACCCAAGCTTTCTGTATCCAACTTACTACACTACAAGAAATAAGTCGTTTAACGTCACTTGCTTAGCGTTAGGTGTCTTCGAATGACGCTAAGTAATGAATTACATTGTGATGCCTGCTTTTTAGCGGCGTTTGGTAACTGACTTTAAGCACGCACTGAATTTTTACCTAACTCTTGCTTCCAAAACCTGAGCTTGCTAAATCCAAAACCGCCACCAAGATGAATAGCGGCACCAATTCTTGTGGCGGAAGTTGAACTGACGGTGTGAGACAAATAAACTTGACCTACAAATTCATAGGGAATAATAACAATAATGAATTAATGATAATCAAATATATTTTTTTATTTTATTTTAAGAAGATCACTAATGAAAATCAGCGTGAGTTAGGTAAATTTAGTTACATCAATGTCAATGTTTTAGATTCAACTCAATTTGTTTTAAAGAAATATCTTATGAGTTGTCAAAAAAAAAAGAAATATCTTATGAATTTATACTTCACCATATTTTAATATCATAAAAAAATAATCATCATCATAAATTATCAAAACTAGTTATTAGTTGTTTTTTTGAAGGAAAAAAGGAAAATACTAGTTATTAGTTATAATACATAAAAACAAAATCAAACAAGAGATTGATGTAAAAAAAAGTCAAACAAGTGAGAGGAAAGAGTGGCAGAGAGATTGAGTCCAGCTAAGGTATCAAAGACACATGCTTGAAAAGTTTATCAATAATTTATTTTAATCTATTAAAAGTAGATTTGCACAAGCTTTTAGCGCTAATTAAATTATCAGAACGTGCATGGTTTGAAATAATCAAGGTGTGCCGCATTTGCGGAGAGAATGAGTACATTCTTATTTATAAAGAGTCCTAATCTAATGGAACTAAAAAGCGAGTCAACGTCCTAAAATAATGGAACTAATATGTGGGTGAAGGAACATCATAACAATAAGATTAAGAATAAAAAGAGATCCTATCATCACGCGAATCGTTGTTATTTACATATACAACATGAGTGCCTCTATTGATATGAATATTGGGTTATATAAATCTAATACTTATATTGTGACAAGCCGTATTAGTCAAAAGCTAAACTATACAATGAAGGTTGTGTTCCAAGCTTTGATTGGAAACAAGTTCGTACACGAGCTCATGTTGTCACATTGATAGGCTACTGCTTTTCAGAGGAACAAAGAATTTTGGTGTACGAGCTTGTTCCTAATCAAAGCTTGGATTATGAACTCAATTTTGCATACCATTAGCTTTTGTAAAAAAATTCTTCTCACTCTTTTTTCAGTATATGAAAATAGATTGTTTGAAATCGATGAACTCTATTTTTCCTTCAAATACTACTTTTTACACCTGACTAATGGTATATGTCATCCTCCTCCATTTGTTCCTTCTTCCCGCTTCATTGTTTGTGTTTTTTAACATTTGTGGCTAAGTCTCCATTATCATCATTATCAATATTATTAAGTGATACTTGCACATATTGAGGTTTTATGAAGAAGGGAAGCATACACGTGTTGGTCACAAAATACAGGTGTTGAAGTATTTAACTATAGGAGTAGAATCCATCATATTCTATGTGTTGGTTCATTCTTACATGTATCAGATGAACTACAATGCCACAATTTAATAAGATGCCATGTCAAGGAATGTGACATTTTGACATAGTACAAACGGTGTAAACCTGAAAGCACGTCGAGATAAGATGAAAATTTCGCATATTGAATCTATTATTGCTAGTTGTGTTGTCTATGAGATAGGAACCTGGAAAGATTAAGATTACGTTTTATTTTGAAATGCCTATAACATGCCCTATGTTGGGGAACATAATTACACATGCATATTTATGTAATTTTCAAAACATATATTTATACCTTTCTTTTTCTAAATCCCAATTATGTTTTTCACCACTACTACCTCAAATGTTTGAAGATAAGCACACAACACACATCTGTTTTGTATGTCTTCCTAGGGGCTAGGGTATAGGTTTTAACTGACTTCAAGATTTGCACAGTGCCCAAAGGTGGAAGGAAGGGCGGAGCATTAAACTGGAAGGATCTGATCATGCTCTCGTTTTTATGACTTTAATGGAAATTCCTGAGGTCTCTGTGCATAGTACATTCTCCTTATCTTATAGATATGTCCCCATGGTTCATGGCATAAAGCAAACTCTAGGTACCAATACATTGTTTTACCCAATGATGACAGTTTCTGCATGTAAGATATTCGAGAATGTTTGTTTTTGAACCTTTTACCGCAGCATCAATGTTGACAAAAGACGTGTTTCTGAAAAAAGAGTAATGTTTGATTATAGTAGCAATCCCAAGCAATATGAGGTGAATCGATTCCTAATGCGCGTGATGTGGATTTAACTCAACTAAATGACAGCTCTAAAAAGGAAGAAAAGAGCAATATGGCTTATCTGGAGTGGCAAAGAATACAAAAATTGATGCAGAGTAGTATCCCTCTTTGAAAAGTTGAAGGAGCATTGGATAAACCGAAGGGCATCCTCCGATATGCAAACACACCAGAGGGACATGTAAAAGCGGAGGTACCACTCACTATCTGAGATGTATAACACTGGTTTACAGTTCATGTAGTGTTAGCATTCATCAACATTCATATCCTTTTGGAGATTAATGGTGTCAACTTCTCACTCAGCCAACCGGCCAATTTACAAAATTATGCAGTTTCCCATTAACTCCTACATACAAAACAAGCACGTGATCATCAATCCTCTTTTTGTTGTTGAATAGTGAATACAAAAAACACTGTGTGATAGACTCAACTGGTGTTGTTAAAGAGGAAAAATACGCTAAAAAGTAAAAACAAGACTGCATGAATTGTTATATTTGGAGGCAGCTGCAGCCTGTAATCCCCAATCTAGTCTAGAATTTGAAATGGGCCATAATATCTGGGAGCCAGTTTCTCATTTTTTTTCCTGCAATTATGCTTGCTAGGCACTTGAACTATATGGTTGTGCCTAGAGGTAAACCTGGCTCTAATACCAGCTAATAGACTCAGCTAGTATTGAAAAGAAAGAGCACGCAAGAAACATTTTTTTAATAATACTCTGGTCAATGTAACCAAAACAGCGTGAGCGTGGGGATGTAAATGAAGTGGAGTGGGTACTAGTCGCAATCTACGACACCTTTCCCCTGTACTTGCCGCATATTCGTGAATGTATCTGTTTTAAATAGATTTTTGAATATATGTGGCCATTTGTAGATGCTTGTGGATATAAAATAAATCGAACATTTGTCTTGTTTATATTATGCGGTTACTTTCAAATTTTTGATTGTATAATTTATAAAACGGATCCTTAGTTTTGAACTAGCATTAGCCTAAATTGTTTCTTAGGGCCTTAAAATTGACAATATTGTTGTGAATTCAAGTGTGAGTGGCTAGTCCCACATCGGCTAGGAATGAGCTTAATAAAGGATATATAAGGGAAGGGACCCATATACCTAATGACTTAAGGTTTTGGGTGGAGATATGGTGTCTAAGTTTCTTGGTTGTCCCGGTCATCAACAATAATATATGTAGTACATGATAAATTACTATTACTATTCAATATTAATCAAAAAAGTGGACAAAAGTGAACAACAACCTTTAAACTGAAATCATTTATCATATATATAAGGCTACCTATTGTGTCTTGGATATATACACAAATGTATGTGCAAGTATACACAATCGTAACAAGTAATAAAGTAGTAAGTTGAGATCATACCCACAAGGATTGAATTAATTTCAAAGTTTAAATAGATAGCTTTAGTGAGGAGTAACAAAATATGACACAAATAAGGAATGCAAGAATGTAAAATAACAGAAAGTAAGCAATCAATTTCAGTTGGGTTGAAATATATGATGAGAGAGTAGTTGGAATGCTTTCCCCTAGTAAGTCACTTTTAACAGCATTGTATGCTATAGCATTGGATGTGTGCCTTTCGGTCACTATCGTCAGAGTTTCATTACAAGGGACAACATGTCTGCACCCTTAAATAGGTTCACTCCTGTATATGAAGCACCCACAGTATCACCCTATGGACTATGCTGCCAATGTCTAGGTTGAGCACGGAATTACAAAGTTTCCTTTGTTAAAACACTCACCCAATTATAAACCATGTCTGAATTTATAATTTGCATTCACTTTTAGCTAATCAATTCTAAAGGATGAATGTGAAAGAATTAAGCATGCAAGAACTAAAATGCAAACATCAATATATAACACAAAGCTTAATTAAAAGATCATTACAAAGTGTATTGCATTCCAACTATAAATGGAATTAGCTCATGCTTAACAATACTGAAATCATAGTCATGTTAATATAACTAACAAATACAAAAGACAATAAATAGAGTAGAGAGTACACAACTGATTGCCCCTACATCAGTCAGCTCAGTAATGCTGCAGCATTGCCTTCAGAACTCCTTGTAGTTGCTTGAGGACGAAGGAAGAAGTTGTCAAGTCCTTCCTTCTCCTATGAAACTAGCTCCAATGATGTGTTAAGTGATATTTTCTGGTCTACTTGTGAATGAGGAGGTGAGGAGTATTTATAAGCTTCATGAGTGAGCTTTCTTCAATTTGAAGTTTACTTGGAGAAGAGGTAAATCCAACTTGCATCCACTTCCTTGAATTTGATTGATTTGATTGCCCATCTACTACCAAATGGGTCCTATTGCGAAAGGACAAGTTTCCCTAAAAAGAAAAAGTTACAATCTAAAAAGTACATAGGGTGGCTCTTGAGATGAGCAACTTGGGCCACTTGCATAGCAACTTGACTTTGATGTCATCCATGACGTCAGTAGAGTAATGTTGTGGCATCCTTTGCTTTTGCATGTAGTGCTGTGGCATTCCGCCCTTCTAATGTTGTGGCATTTAGTGCTGCAGCATTGAACAAACACATAAAAGCACCACAAAATATCCAAAAGTGTCAAGTTGTTTATCAAAACCATCCTTTCCCTTTGTTTTATGTTTTCTTGCATATTTGATTATTTACATGACTATATTACTGAGATTATAGTAATAATTTAAGTCTTAAAAGCATAAATAACTCTATATAAAATAGAGTTATCACACCCCCAAACTTAAACCATTACTTGTTCTCACGTAATGACACTTGGAACAAGACAAAAATATTGACTTTAGTGAAACAGACTTTGCCAGATAGAGGAACAGATCAGTTGTATTATTTGCTCAAACAGATTTTCAATATGATCTACAGCATCTGATCTACAACATTGGATGTTGTGGCATCACACACACACACACACACACACACACACACACACACACACACACACACACACACACACCATTGTTTACAACATTCATAATTATTACTGCTCGTTTATGTGAGAGTGTGACTACTGAACTTAGATCAATTCTTAGCTAGTTTTAAAAGCCCTCCTAGCCTGGAAAAGAGTAGTTTACTTTCGATCAAGTCAAAAAAATTTCAAAATGTAGAATAGGCTAACAACTTCATTATAAGTATTGGGGGGCTTCAAAGCACAACAACGAGCTTGGTTCAAGTAATTCAGAATGATTTGGTCAGTGCACTTTTTATTTCCTAAAAATCCTTTTTTTTTTCTCATTTTCTTTCTAGGTTGATCATCTTTTGACTGAAACCATAATGGTGTCTCCACAGAATGGCCTCCCTACTCAATGATCAACTCTGCTGCATTGCTCTTGTTTTTCCGTTTTTGACTTTTCTTTCTTTTCTTCTTTGTTTTTCTAAGCAACTACAACATTATTCTCTCATTTCTTTCTTTTTCCTATTATTTAGTGCACCAACCTTTTTTCATTCTTAATACTTTGGCCTTAGTATAACCGATGCACCCCCAAACTTAGTTTCATATGCAATTCTAAATTTTTAGTAGAAATTTGACATTGATCATAGTTTGCTAACACTAGTCTTAGCATTGGATTATTTCTAGCTGGCTAAGTTTCTTTCTAAGTTCAGATTTTATGTGTGGAAGCAACAATAAGATTAATCATTGTTCAACAATGCTACTCTAGACACACACATTTAAGCTTCATTAAATTCAGCCCATAAGATACAGATTCTATTACCGAAAAAATAAGGAAATGCAGCTGATCATGCTTCTAACTTATTCAGTCCAAAACATTCAACACAAACTACTAATTCATTACTCATAAAGCATATTTAGGTCCTCCCCCCAACTTAAGACCCATCAGTGTCCCCACTGCTCGTGCAATTCTAATGAGAGAGGCCTTTTGGACACTATACTACTGAAATTAAAAATATCTAACACAACAACATTTAACACAACACAACTGTTGGATGCTGTTACAGATGCTACAACATCCAACAGATTTATTGAAAACAGCAACAACAGACAGCAATAACAGAGAACATTAAAAGGGAAGGGTTACTTATGCGTGATTCTTGTCTTGGTATGCTTGCTTGCTGTTTGTGGGCCCCTGCTTTGGTTTTTTCTTCTTGGGCTCCTTTTCAGCTGCAATAGTGGTTTCTGCAGCAATGGATGCGGCATGTGATGCTGTAGCATCAGATGCTACTACTTCACAGTGAAAGCGCACTTCACTCATTCAACTCACCAGTCCTGCAACAACAAAAAATAAAAAAAAAACAATCTTATTAGTCTAAAACTCTGGGTTGCCTCCCAGTAGCGCTTGGTTTAAGAGTCCTTAGCCAGACTACGCCCCTTTTTGTTAGAATTTTGGTAACTCTCTGGTGACCTTGTCCCTCACCATATGTGCTCCATAATACTACTTCACTCTTTTGCCATTTACTTTGAATGTGGGACTAGTACCTTCATCAAACAATTCCACTTCCCCATTAGGATACACTCTCACCAATTTAAAAGGTCCTGACTGCTTAGAATTGAGCTTTCCACGATTTGAATTCTTGACCTTCTTCTTCAAACTCCATGTTTTTTAGTTTGCTAACTGAGCTATCTTCTTAACACCCATTCCTACTCAATGTGGTATTATTACTAACCACTCACAACTTGAATTTACAACACTATTATCCAACTTTATGATTTATGTGCGGCCATTACATCAGTTGACACTTGACAACACACTTTTTGTTAGTAAAGCTACAAAACCCAAAGGTGATATTATGATAGAAATTGCAATTATCACATTATGTTAAAACAGAGTGAACGTTATACTAATATATCCAGAGAAAAACAGAGGGAACGAACAGGAAGCCTCTGCATGTAAGGAGTTGAAAATTTCAGAGTCAGTGTAGACATGACAAAGATGTGTGTAAGAACAAGGACATGGAGTAACTCCCTTTCAGAGGAGTGAGTATTTCAATTTTAATGTGATAGGAAAAAAGAGGAGTGAGTATTTCAGTTTTAATGAAACGCACTCCCATGCAGAAGCTAGCAATAACTCACTCATGCGCGCCTATTTGTCACTAGTCACTACTCACTACTTACTGCCAAAGTGACCCCTCAGAGAGAGAGAGAGAGAGAGAGAGAGAGAGCATTGCATTGCATGTTTGAAGTTGGATGATGATGTATGTATGTATATCCATGTCATCGTAAACACGGAGATGCCGTGTGAGTCTGCACATTGAAAGCTTACCTTCATTTGACAGTAACTAATAATGATACGAATATGAATCTCCAAAGGAAAGAGACAATTGTTGCAGACATTTGTCTCAGTACTACTACTCCCCTCATCACTACCTTCTGCTAATATTTTCCTCCCACCACCCTCCTCATTTATTTCTACCCTAGCCTCCTCTCTTTAATCTAATTTAATTATTCCTATTACCACACTTATACGTACGTGATCTTCTTCCTAACTAATTGTTAGCTAAGTAGCATATGCTTGTTTGTAATGTCTCATATTAGTTTATTACTTGTTTACCGATTTATAATTCTGTTCGTAATTAGGTAGTTAGGCAATTGTTATCTATATAATCACTTTTTGTAATACATTCAATTCATTAGGAAATTCACCTAATAGTATCAATTTTCATTTTTTGAAATATTTATTGTTCTGAAAGGATTTGAAATCACTGCTGAATGTAAGATTTGTAAGTCTATCCGTTCAAATTAATAAGTGAGTGTTTGAAACCACGTTTCATGTTGGTATACTCACGTTCGTTGTGATGTTCTAAGACACAACTTTCACGGTTACACCGACTTTGCCTAGGAAACTAGTAGTGTCCTATATGTTTGGAAACATATAGTAGTAGTTTCAACCACTACTATATGTTTCCAAACATTGAATAGGAAACGTTTGGTTCCGTTTTTTTAACGCCTAAAGGATATAAGGAGTACTCCTATCTATAATATGTAAGACAAAAAATTATACAACGAAATAAAAATAGCACAACAAGCTCCCAACTAACTCTTTATAGAAAGTGTGAGGAGTGTATGTCAATGATGCTGAGCTATTTGAACGTTAATAATATTATTTTAATTATCGGAAAAAAAGCTCCCAACTAACTAAGCGTTTGTCAATTTGAGGGGGCCAAAATAGTAACAAATATATACAAAAATTAACTATGTATTCATAATGGTTTGTTTGGTTTAGTAGTCAAAGTTACCTATGACAATTTTAATATTAGTGTCATAGGTTCAAATCTTGCTTGATGCAGTTTTTTATATTAACTCGGCAACTGATACCTTTGTTACTTAATGTTTATTCTGTTATATAAATTCTAACTTTGCGTAAAAAATATATGTGTACATATTAATTTTTTTACAAAATTTGGGGGGTACCGTGGCATCCCCCGGCTCCCATTAAGATCCGCCACTGATCATGAAGTGTTACATAAAATCTCCCAAAATCACAATGTAACTCTCGATGATCATTCCAATTTTTTTTCCTTTGAACATGGTGAGGATTACCATAAACAACAATTCCACCTATAGCTTAAACAAAAGCCAACTCATTTTCATCCACCATAGCAAGGGCTTCACGTAGGGGATCCGAAATTCCACATTTGAAGAGCAAGGATTCACCTGTAGCTTTTTGTATATTACGCATATATTGAAGCATTTTGTCATCTTCTTCCTTATTACTTATTTGATGGAGAATATCTTCTCTTCCGAAGGAAATGGAATATTTTCTTTCCCCTAGGACTTTTTAGAGTTAACTATTTTTTTACCCGTGCATACACACGAGTGATACTGTATGGTCGGTGTATTGCCATGAAGTCATAATAGTAATTTGGAAGATAATTATAAGTTGTGAACAATGTCCAAAATGTATGATTTGAAATTCAAAGTGGAAAGAGATAGGTATTATGTCTTATAGCAAACAAATGAAAATTATATTGAGTCGAAGTAATTAAATGAGATTGACAATCAGATCCATAATAATGTATTTGGACATTAGAGGTAAAATATGCATCCCCGTTGACCCTCCCGTTTACCTCTCCCGTTGCTTCTCCCGTTGCGACTCCTGTTGCCAGTCTCTCGTTTGAAAGTTGAAAAATTTAATAAAAGAAAATTAAAATATAGAGAAAGTGGGATTTAGTATAAAATATGCACCCCTGTTGCCGCTCCCGCTGCCGCTCTCGTAATAGATTCCATTTCTAGTCCCTTGTTGCCGCTCCCGTTGATTTTATTTTTTTTGAAAAAGTTGATTCATTTTAGTAGTTTTAATAGAGAGATTATAGTAAATAATAAATTGTAAATTATTTAATTATTGAAATTTGGCACTCCCGTTGCCGCTCTCGTTGCCGATCTCGTTGTCAGTCTCTCGTTGCCACATGTTTTCTCCTTTTTTCCTATATGATTTAATATTAATTTAATCATATTCATTTAATTATAAAAAAATTATTTTGTTATTTTTGTCGGTGGTTAATTTTTTTTACAATTGTTAGCGGTTAAATTGATTGATTTTATTTTAGTAGTTTTAATAGAGACATTATAGTAAATAATAAATTTTCGATTATTTAATTATTAAGTGTAATATTAATTTAATAATTTACTCTTTGGAAAAAATAATTTTGAAACTATTGTTAGAGGTATGGTTTTTTTTTTTGACAATTAGTAGTGATTAAATTGATTAAAAAAATTCTGTTTTTAGTAAAAAAAAATGACAAAAAAGTGATTTTTTTATTGAAAAAAAAAAGTTTTTCCTAAAAAAAACTGACACGCCGACGAGTCTCAACGCAGTTTTTTTTTTTAAAAACTGACACGCTGCGCGCAGTTTTTTCAGCTTTATTTTTCTGACGCGCGCGCAGCTTTTGCTGCCTTTTCAGTCCTTTTTTTTGCTTTTTCATCCTTTTTATTTATTGACGCGCGCGCAGCTTTTTTGGCTTTACCGCGAAAAGCTGCTCTTTTTTTGTATTTTAGTGGAGAAATTACGTTTTTACCCCTATTTTGTGACAAATGTCAAAATTGTAAGATGTATAAAACTGTAAATGTGCCGGTATATGTTTTGATTATATTAGAGTAGATCTCGTTGTCAGTCTCTCGTTGCCGCTCCCGTTGCCACGTGTTTTCTCCTTTTTCTATATGATTTAATATTATAAAAAAATTATTTTGTAATTTTTGTGAGTGGTTAATTTTTTTTTCAATTGTTAGTGGTTAAATTGATTGATTTTTATTTATAACTGAAAAATTGATTATTTTAGTAGTTTTAATAGAGACATTATAGTAAATAGTAAATTTTAGATTATTTAATTATTGAGTGTAATTAATTTAATATTTTATTCTTTGGAAAAAATAATTTTGAAGCTTTTTTTTTGCTTTTTCAGTCATTTTTTTTAAAAATAATGTAATATTAATTTAATAATTTATTCAGTCCTTTTATTTTGCTTTTTAAGTCATTTTTTTCTGACGCGCGCGCAGCTTTTTCGGCTTTACCTCAAAAAACTATTTTTTTTTGGTATTTTAGTGGAGAAATTACGTTTTTACCTCTATTTTGTGACAAATATCAAAATTGTAAGATGTCTAAAAATGTAAATGTTGTAGTATATATTTTGATTATATTAGAGTAGATAGGTGGGTCCTTCATTGGCATAGACCAAGATTCAGAAGACGAACCTGACCCATAGAGGTTCACTACAAGAATAATCAGTTTTACTGGCCAGGACTTTCCGGCAGATTTTTATCCGCCGGAAACTTTTCGGTGGATTATAGGGCTTACCGGCGGATTGTATCCGCCGCAAACTTACCGGCGTAAATAGGAACTTTCCGGCGGATTTATCCGCCGCAAACATTTTCGGCTGATTTTCGAGGTATTTCCGACGGATCTGGTTTACGGAATTTTTTTTTTTAAAAAAAATCAAAATCCGCCGGAAACACTTGCGGTTGATAAATCCGCCGGAAAGTCCCTAAATTCCGCCGGTATGTTTGCGGCGGATAAAAAATCCGCCGGAAAATCCTGAAAGCGCCAATTTTGAATTTCAAATTTCCGCCGAAACACCCTAAATCCGCCGGAAATTACATTTCCGGCGGATTCGCCTTTTGACCATTGATTTTCGTTTCCTCTATATAAATCTCTTCTCCGCTTCTTCTTCTTCACACCTCTATCGATACTCTCATTCTCTTCAAAGAAACAGAGACATGCGCCACTCTCTTGAGCATTGTCGGCAGCGGCTCCAAGAGAGTGGCGTATGTCTCCATTTCTTTGTAAAGAAACTTCCACCTTGTCATTAACATCCCCTTCATCTTTTTCGTTAAAAGTAACATTGTCATGAACCTCCCTTACGAATATCCCTCCTGTTAAGTTAGGGGATGATGCCGAGCGTTTGATGAGTGTAGACATTTACACACATCAAACGTTCCGTATCATCCTCCAACTTAACAACAGGTCCTTGGAGTTTCTCAAACTTTCTATTTAGAGCAAGGTAATCAAAATTGGACCGGACATTGAACCGGAAGAGGTAGCGGTTCAGGGGTTCTTGGGTTCAACCGGTTGAATCGGGGGTTCAACCGGAATTAATTAAATATAATATTTAATATTTTTATTAAATATATAAAGGAAAAAATAATAAAAAACCATAATACTCATAATAATACAACAACATATCGGGTATAAATAAATTTTATATTAATGAATAATGAATAGTGATTAGCGTCGAAACTAATTAACGGTCAAGATCGTGCCGACACTATATTAACGGTGAAGATGTTGCCGACACTAAATAGTGAATAGTGCAGCGTGATTATTGAATAGTCAATGGTGATTAGTGTCGACACTAATTAACGGTCAAGATCTTGCCGACACTAAATTAATGGTCAAGATCTTGCCGACACTAAATAGTGAATAGTGCAGCGTGATTGTTGAATAATGATTAGCGTCGACACCAATTAATGGTCAAGATGTTGCCGACACTAAATTAACAGTGAAGATCTTGCCGACACTAAATAGTGAATAGTGCAGCATGATTATTGAATAGTCAATGGTGATTAGTGTCGACACTAATTAACGGTCAATATCTTGCCGACACTAAATTAACGGCCAAGATCTTGCAGACACTAAATAGTGAATAGTGCAGCATGATTATTGAATAGTCAATAGTAATTAGTGTCGACACTCATTAACGGTCAAGATCTTGCCGACACTAATTAAATAGCGAATATTGAATTTGGTTATTTCCGGTGGATATATGGGTATTTCCGGCGGATATTTACGCATTTCCGGCGGATATTTAGGTATTTCCGGCGGATATTTGGGTGTTTCCGACGGATTTGCGTTTACGAAATTTTTTAAAAAAAGAAAATCAAAATCCGCCGGAAATTCCTCGAAATCCGCTGAAAACACTTGCTTCGACCGAAAATTCCTCGAAATCCGCCGGAAACAGTTGCGGTGGATAAATCCGCCGGAAAATCCCTAAATTCCGCCGGTATGTTTGCGGCGGATAAAAATCCGCCGGAAAATCCTGGAACCGCCAAGGCGGAATTTCAAAAATCCGCCGGAAACACCCTATATCCGCCGGAAATGACGTTTCCGGTGGATTCGCGTTTTGACCGTTGGTTTTCGTTTCTCTATATAAATCTCTTCTCCACTTCTTCTTCTTCTTCACACCTCTACCAATCTATCTTCTCTCTACTAAATCTCTTTCTCTCTACCAATCCATTCTCCACTTCTCTCTACTAATCTCTTCCTCTCGTTGTCAAATTTCTTCGATATAAGGTATGTTTGTAACATTAGTTAATATTTTTTGTTTTTGAATTATTTTATAATATGAGTTTGTTACTAATTGTGGTGTTGTTTGTTTAGGTATTTTTTAGGTTCCTCCTCTTTCCTCTTTGTTTGAGTTCGGGATAAGCTTCAAGTCAGAGCATTCTCTTCACTACGGTTAGTTATCAAAGTAATTAATATTAATATATCAATATATATATATGGATTTTTTGTTTTTAGTGTCTACAAAAATTTTACCAACTTGTGGTCACCATAAAATTTGTATTTTTTCTTTTAGTCGTTGGTGATTTTTAATAACGCTTATTAGCACCACCATAAAAATTTGTTCGTCCCAAAAAATTATATAATAATGTTCTTTTACTATTTTGGTACAAAATTAAAATTAATAAAATATTAATTACTTCACTATTTATAGTAAAATTTTGTTACAAATTTTGTTTGCAATAATAATACAAAATAATTTATATTGAAATAACTTATTTATTAAGTTCACTTATAAAGTAATTAATATATCAATATATATCAAAATATAAAGTAATTGATAGTTGATTTGATAGTTTATTTCATTTACGTTGTAGTGTAGTACATAGATCTTGAAATTATGGATCGTAGTTGGATGTATGGTCGATTGTTTCCTGGAAGATCCGGTTTAAAGCGACGTTTTGTAGAAGGAGTAGAAGAGTTTATTTTTTGTGCTAAGCATCATGAAGAATTTGCGCGACAAGGCGGAATTAGATGTCCGTGCTTGAAATGTTCGTTTCGAGTTATAAAAAATGAAGGTAGGCTACCGGTGAAAGTCCTTCCACCACCCTGGTCCTACTTCCCCGTGACGACTCCATATCCAATAATTTGGCCTAAACCCATTATTGTATAATTTGGCCTAAAGAGTTTATCAATGTGTGTTCGGTTGTTTGGTCTTAAGTCTCAATTTAATGTTGCTGAGTTGTGCATGGAATATATGACCAAAATGATGTTGGATGCAACCCCCATTAGAGGGCTTTTGCCGCAAAGTTATTATGAAGCTAAAAGACTGGCATCGAAGCTTGGCTTAAAATCTAAAAGAATTGATTGTTGTGTGTCTGGTTGCATGCTCTATTATAACAATGAGTTTGGCATAAATAATGGAGAGTTGTCGGAATGCAAGTTGTGTGGAGAGGCACGCTATCGTGTCAGTAGGAAAGGGATGAGCAGAGGAAAGCCGGTTCCACGAAAAGCAATATTCTATCTTCCGCTTATACCAAGGCTACAGAGGATGTTTACTTCAATGGAGACCGCGGGTAAAATGACGTGGCACCATCAAAATAGAAATAATTCGGGTGAATTACGTCACCCATTTGATGGTGAAGCTTGGAAGCATTTTCATCGTGTTCATCCAGATTTTGCCAGTGATCCACGCAATGTTCGGCTTGGTTTATGCTCTGATGGTTTCACACCATATATTCAAGCCTCGGCAACACCGTATTCATGTTGGCCAGTTATTGTTACCCCATACAACTTTCCTCCAGAAATGTGTATGTCTAAACCATACATATTTTTAAATTCTATTATCCCAGGGACAAGTAATCCAACAGCTGGTATTGACATATATTTGCAACCTTTGATTGATGACCTAAAAAGGTTGTGGAATGGTGTTTTAACTTATGATGCAGCACGCAAACAAAATTTTGTGATGAGGGCGGCTTTGATGTGGACCATTAATGACTTCCCTGCCTATGGAATGTTGTCTGGATGGGGGACACATGGTAAGATGGCGTGTCCGATTTGCATGGTTGACACAAAGGCTTTTATTCTTAAATACGGAGGAAAAACTTCATGGTTTGGCTCGCACCGTAGGTTCTTACCTATGGATCACCCATTTAGAAAGCAGAAATATGCGTTCATCAAGGGAAATGTTGAAACAGCTGGACCTCCTCGTAAGTTGACACTAGAGGAAGTTTGGAATAGTGTTAGGGATATCCCTCCTGTGGAAGTCGTAGCGGGTGTTGTTTCTCGTCCAGATGGCTATGGACAATAGCACAATTGGACGAAAAAAAGTATTTTTTGGGAACTTCCCTATTGGAAAGATAATCTATTGAGACACAATCTCGATGTCATGCATATAGAGAAGAATTTTTTTGACAACATATTTAACATTGTCATGAACGTGAAAGGCAAAACGAAAGACAATGAGAAAGCTAGGAAGGATATAGATCATTACTGTAGACGAAAGGATATAGATCATTACTGTAGACAAAATGTGAGACAAGTCTATTATGTCCCTTATCCATCAACGCGGACTGATAGGCGTGGTTGGTGTGTCGCAATTAAAACAAAACCAAGAGGTCGCATTGAGACAAATGATGACACGGTGGAAGATGTGCCATATCAAATGGAAGAGATGTCTAATGTAGATGAAGTGATTGAAGCTGAACCCATTACTCGTTTATGTGATGAGCCAAACACCGGCGATGAAGTTGATGACGAAGAAGATGCTGATGAAGATGCAACAAACCACATTGGTGTATCAAGAATTCACTCCTCTCATGATGACGATTTTGAGAATGAATGGGATTCCAATTAGTTATTTATGTTTCAACAATATATGTTATATAACCTATTTTTAATTAGTTTGTAATTTATGTTTGTTTAACTATGTTTGTTTAATTAGTATGTTTATATATTTTTGTTTAGTATGTTTATGTTAACCTTGTTTAGTGTATGTTTGTTTGTTTAAATGTATATATGTCTACCTAGATACAGTCATGGCATCTCACTCAGGATCTGATGACGAGACATATGTTCCTCCACCTGTCGACACGGGTGATGCCGCCAGCGCTACCAGGCGGAAGACTTCTACTCGCCTAGGGCGTCGTGTTCAGCCTGCTCGTGTTGTTGTTGTTGGTGGCAGATATTTGCCACCACCTGGGTCTGAGGGTGCTAGTACTAGTACTGCAGGGGACCCAGTGATTCCTGCTGCTACTGAGGGCTTAGCCCCGACAGATGTTGATGCTGATGGGGTGCGCACATTCACTGTTGACCGTGAGGTGGTCAGGTATACACATGATGGGCGTATCATATTGGAGACTACTGGTGATTCGTAAGTATATATATTATTATTTATTAATTTATTTTTGTTGCCTTTTATATAACTTATATAATTTGGTGTAATAAAATTCATCTTTTTTTAATGCAGATTTCTTCCGTCGAAGGCTACAGCTACCGCCATCACGAAAACAATCAAGGAGAATTTCACCGGCAGCTGGAAGAATTGGATAGCTGTTAGAAAAGATACAGAGGCAATTGGGAGGATGTTAAATTCATTTTTGGTAAGTTTTTCTACGAAATAATTAATTAATTAATTTGTGTATATCTTATTGACTTGATTAATTAATTTGTCTTATAATTAACAACATTGTTGTAAATTTCTTAAATAGGAAAAATGTACATGGTTACTAGAGCAGCAAAGGGAAGTTGAGAGAATCTTCCATAAGAGAAGTTCCCATCGCTACTCTGAATTACTGCGGGAGGCGCGCGGTAAGAATGCGAAGCCATCTTATATGGGAGACTCAACTTGGGCTGGGTTACAGGAGTACTGGCAGACACCAGAATTTAGGAATTTTTGTGAGAAAACCAAGAAGAACCGTGCTTGTGAAAAAGGTGGCTGCACACACACAGGGGGGGAGTGTTAATACTGCAACGCATCACAGGCGTTTGGTAAATTTATTACTTTATTACTTGATTAATTAATTATTTATAATTAACTAGTCATTTTCATGTGTATTAATTAATAATATGTATATATGTATATATAGGAGGCGAGGGAACAAAGGGCAATCACTTTGCCTGAGTTGCATCGCTACCTTCATATGCGGGAGGACACTGGTGACTTTGCTACAGATCGGACGAGGAATATTCAGGTAAAACTACTTTTTCAATTATATATTAATGTTTATTATTTATAATAATCTTTTTATCGAGCGAGGAATATTATATTAAAACTACTTTTGCTATAGTTATTTATTTGTTTGGTTATTTTTTTCAGGAGAGCTTCCAGGGTGGGCTGACTGAGTACCATGAGTCCCAACAGAGTAGTGGGGCAGCTGATATCGATCCAGAGGAGGAGGCTAGAGTAGCTCGTGATATTTGGGAGAGAGCAGTTGGTCCCCAAAAGAGTAATCGTATGGTAGGATCAGGTGGTATTGGACCGGCTGCTTTTCGAACAAGCATTATTCCGAGTCTATCAGCTTCACAATCTTCTGGATCTCCGAGTACTGAATGCTGGTGAGTTTTTCAATTATTTAATATCATGTGCATCAATTCTAAGTCATTATTATCATCCACTTTAAATTTATGATAATGGTAAATACACCAACACTTAATAAATATAGTTTGTTGTTATACAAAAATGTAATTCATTAAAAGTACTATTTATACTATAAGCACATGTGACACACATTGTGAGACAAATGAAGTAATTAGTTTACTTGACCTACAATTTTATAGGGAATAATAATAATGATAATATATATTTTTGTTGAAAAACATGGTATCCCTGGAAGATTAGGAGAAAACCCTAAAAGACTATTATATTGAGAGTGCTGATAAAATTACAAAATGGGAAGAGGTAGCTTCCAAATGACTCCACCATCTACCTTATATACTAACTAACTAATGGACCTTACTATGTAATGGACCCACTATCTAATGGGCCTTAATAATAAACTAATGGGCTTACTATCTATATTTTAACAGCCTCCCTCAAGCTGGATGGTGTTCACAACACTTCCAGCTTGGGATAAGCAATACAAAAGTACTATAAAAAGAACAATCCAAATTGGTAGCAGTTGAGGTGCATAGCTCCTAGAAGTCTTCGACCAGCTATTCGGCCCCTTCAAGCTTCTTCCAACGTCTCCACAACATTGACTCCAAAAAGATCAACAAACCCCGCTCTTGGGCATAACCATCCAAGCACCAAAGAAGAGAACCAATGCTTAACCCTCGAGCAGAAACCACAACTCAAGGTTTAACCACTCGGAGGAACCAAAAAACGCTTAACCACCATAGGGCAGAAGCAAACATCAACAGCGCCATAGGACCAAAAACTTAACCACCAAGCAGAAACTATACCTCAAAGTTTAACCACTTGGCAGAAGCACAACAATCAAATGCTTAACCATTTATAGCAGAAGCATCATGCTTAACCACCATAAACAGAAGCTAAAAACAAGCCACTAAGGCTAATCAAAATGTCCATCAAATCCAGAATAACATAACAAATATAAGCAACAATACCAATTCCGGAAAAACCGAAACCGTAATAGCATCTTCCATCCGTCTGCATTTTAAATATGTATCAACAATGGTCGTCTTCAACTCTAGTTCATTTCAGCACCAAATATGATTAATTGTGCATGAAGCAGTTTCCCAAAAGCCAAAATGTAAACAAGTTAAGAAGTGGCAGTAGCATAGCTATTATTCTATTACCAACATAATCTTGTAACACCCCCTTTTATGTATGGAAAAAGTTAAGACTTGAACCGTCAGAGTTCAGAAAAATATTTTATATCATCCATAACATAACATGAGAGAAGTGCTGATTATTTGCAAGCAAGTAAAGCCCAACGGTGGCTTGCTCAAAGAACATCAACTTCACGTGTTGGCCAGCCTTCTCTAACCCTTTGGCATAATTCAATTGCCAATCCTAAACAAGGTCCAAAGTCCAAACCAGCAACCACAACAAGTCTCTTAGAAAAAGGAACCCATCAACCAGCAGTGATCCTAAACGGATTGTGACCTTAGGCAAGAAATAGTAATTGAAACCAATCATGCCCAATTTACTAGAGTGCGGACCATTGACATATATCTTCAAAGAAAACTTTTACAACGCATCTTGTGAGCACAATATTGCATATATATGCAGGAAAGTGCAGCTCAAAGCAAATGGCAGATTTCGTAAATCCAAACAACTTCAATTTTATATTCACCAAACTCAACAATCAAATTATCTTAAACAGACTTTAATATGATCTAGTACTGGATGCAAACCTGATATCAACTGAGCAGTGTCAACGGTTGCTCACCAATTATTAGCATTGAGAATGAAAAGAAATCTTCGTTGAGTCAGTGCCTTGACAAGATAACCAAAATCACAAGCACTGTGGAAATTGACCCAGCTTAAATCTTCGTTGCAAACAAGTCCAAAAGACATAGTAATTAACTCAGCAAAACGCACCAAGAAAAATGAAATGAGGGTAAAATCACACGCTGAGTAGAAGGCAATGCCTCATAACCATCATGGTGCTTTGTAGTAGCATCCCTTTCAACTAGGATGCTCTTAAGGACATGACATTGACACGCCTCTTCTTAATCAGAATTCAAAGTGAAAGTAGCAGAATTCAATAAAGCATGTTCTGTAAAACCTTTTGAAAGGCAAAAATTTGTCCAGGCATTTCATCAAACATATCGAATGCTTCACGAAAGCTGAAAGAGATTATTACCAAACGGACGCTGTCACTGTCACGCCGTCGCACAGAAATCGCCGCAACATTAGCAAGTAGGGAATGAAGTGGATCTGGAAATCTTGCGGAAGAGAATGAAGCGAACTGAAAATCTCGAAGTATATCGATCTAGAAAAGTTGTGAAAAACTGAATGAATTTCGAAATCAAATAGGGATTAACGAAATTCGCAATCATAGAATTAGAAATGAGTGGATGAAGCATAAGCAAGATCCAAAACGAAACGACATCTAACTCAAATGATGAATCAGAAGTGAAATCGGAGATGTATGAAGCATGGATGCGGCGATGATGGATCTAGAGAGAAAAACACAGGTCGCGAGAAGAAGAACACAAATCAAGAAAACGATGCAAGAAAATGGAACATAAAATCAAATCAAGGTAATCACAATCGGACCGGACATTGAATCGGAAGAGGTAGCGGTTCAGGGGTTCTTGGGTTCAACCGGTTGAATCGGGGGTTCAACCGGAATTAATTAAATATATTATTTAATATTTTTAATAAATATATATAGGATAAAAAATAATAAAAAACCATAATACTCATAATAATTAATAATACAACAACATATCCAAGTCAATAGAATACTTATCCATTAATCCATTAACAACTACTCATAAAATTCATTGAGGTTGTGTCCATCAAATTCAAATATGTTGGGATTGGCATCATGATCTTCATAAGTTCCACCATCATTAGTTCCACTTCCACCATCATCAAGTGGAAACGCCGTAGTGTCTACTTCTTCATTAGTATCAGTATCACCATATGAATCACTCAGATTGTCAAGGCTTTTCTTCTCTTTAATACCTTCTAATAGCAACAACATTTGATGACGAATATCACCAGAAACTTTCTTACAAGCTGCTATGTTACCCTTCACACCCGCAAGATGTTGCTTCATTCTATTGATGCCTCCTCCTTTATATGTATTTGAGCAATGCAAGCAAGTGTACACAATAATTCTTCCCTCTTTTTTAAATGCAATATGTTCCCATGCCGGATCAGCTTTACCACGACTGGAAGCCGGAGAATCCGCTGATGCTGATTGTGTTTCTGACATTGGTGAAGAACTATGATCAACTCTTTGAGGAACATTCACACTAGCTGCTTCCTATAAGTCACATGAGAACAATCAAACAAATTAACACACAAATCAAACAAATTAACACACAAATCAACAAACCAGCAAATCAACAAATCAACAGAATTAATATGAAGTATAAATTAACAAATTAACAGTTTAATTTACAAACAAATCAACACCAACAGATTACAACAAATCAACACCAACAGATTACAACAAATCAACAAATCAACAAACAAATTTACATGAGGAGTTATAAATTAACAAACAAATTAACAGTTTATTAACACACAAATTAACAAACAGAGGAGAACGACGGCGAGCAAACGGAGTGCACTTACATGACGAGTAGACGACATTGTGGGTGACTGGTACGACGGCAAACAGAGCACGACGGCGAGCAAACGGAGGAGAACGGCGAGCGCAAACGGAGGAGAACGGCGAGCGCAAACGGAGGAGAACGGAAGGCGAGCGCGAACGGAGGAGGACAGAGGAACTAAGGCGAGCGCGAACGGAGGAGAACGGAGGAACAGAGGAGCACGGTGAACGCGAACGGAGGAACGGAGGCGGAGGAATGGAGGGAGGTGGAGAACGGAGGGTTCGTTTCTCGTTTCTTTCTGGATCTGGTTCTCGTTTCTTTCTAATCTTTCTAATTCAGTAATTCTTCAGCTGGTTTCCATTATGTGAGAAAAAAAAATTTTAAAAAAAAACACAAAACGACGTCGTTTTGTTTAAAAAAATTTAAAATAAAAAATAAAAAGTTGGCTTTTCTCAGAACCGCTCCAAACCGGCGAACCGCCGGTTCTTACCGGTTTTCCCGGTTCTGGACCGGTTTTCCGGTTTTCCCACCGGTTCTGCGCGTATTCGGTTCTGTGGTCCAATTGGACCGGACAGGGGTCCGATTCCCGGTTCAACCGGTCGGACCGGCCGGTCCGGTCCGGTTTTGATTACCTCGATAAAAATAGATTCAATCTGAAGTAAACGTTGAAAAAAAATAGAAAAAGGGAATTAATGAAAAGGAAAACTAATAAAAAATAGAAGAAACTTGAAAACCGCCAAATTCATGGAGGATACCATATTTGCTCTGATACTATGTAGAAAAACATGGCATGGAAGATTAGGAGAAAACCCTAAAAGACTATTATTTTGAGAGTGGTGATAAATTTACCAAATGGGAAGAGGTAGCTTCCAAATGACTCTACCATCTATCTTATATACTAACTAACTAATGGACCTTACTATGTAATAGACCCACTATCTAATAGACCTTACTAATAAACTAATGAGCTTACTATCTATATATTAACAATTTTTATTTTATTTTAAAAAGATCACTGATGAAAATCGGCATGTGTTAGGTAAATTTAGTAGCATCAATGCCAATGTTTTAGTTTTAACTTTGTTTGTTTTAAAGGTATTTGTGAATTTATACTACACCATATTTTAATATCATCAAAAAATAATCATCACCGATTTTCAAAACTAGTTATTAATTATAATACATAAAAACAAAGTCAAACAAGAGATTGATGTAAACAAGTCAAACAAGTTAGAGGAAAGTGTGGCAGAGAGATTAAGTCTAGCTAAGGTATCAAAGACACATGCTTGAAAAGTTTAACAATAATTTATTTTAATCTATTCAAAGTAGCTTTGCACAAGCTTTTAGCGCTAATTAAATTATCAGGACGTGCATGGTTTGAATTTGAAACAATCAAAGCGTGCCGCATTTGCCGAGAGAATGAGTACATTCTTATTTATATGGAGTCCGAAATTAATGTAACTGAAAACCAAGTCAAAGTCCTAAAACAATGGAACTAATGTGTGAGTGAAGGAACATCACAACAATAAGATTAAGAATAGTATGAGATCCTATCATCACGCGAATCGTTGATATTTACATATACAACCTGGGTGCCTCTATTGGTATAAATATTGGGTTATATAAATCTAATACTTATGTTGTGATAAGTCGTATTAGTCAAAAGCTAAGCCATACAATGATGGTTGTATTCCAAGCTTTGATTGGAAACAAGTTCCTACACAAGCTCATGTTGTCACATTGATAGGCTAATGCTTTTCAGAGAAACATAGAATTTTGGTGTACGAGCTTGTTCCTAATCAAAGCTTGGATTGTGAACTCTATCTTTCATACCAATAGCTTTTGTGAAAAAATTCTTGTCATTCTTTATTCAGTATACAAAGTGGATTGTTTGAAATTGATGAACTCTATTTTTCCTTCAAATACTACTTATTACACTTGAGTTATGGTATATGTCATCCTCCTCCATTTGTTCCTTCTTCCCGCTTCATTGTTTGTGTTTTTCAACATTTTGTGGCTAAGTCTCCAACATTATCATTATTAATATTATTAAGTGATATTTTCAATATTGAGGTTTTATGCAGAAAGCAAGAATACACGTGTTGGTCTCAAAATACAGGGTGCTGAAGTATTTAACTATGGGAGTAGAATCGACCGTATTCTATGTGGTGGTTCGTGCTTACCTGAATCAGATGAACTGCCATTCCATAGTTTAATAAGATGCCATGTCAAGGAATGTGACATTTTGACACAGTAAAAATGGTGTAAACCATAAATCACACCGAGGTAAGATGAAAATATCGCATATTGAATCTATTATTGCTAGCTATGTTGTATATGAAATATGAACCTGGAAAGATTAAGATTACTTTATTTTAATACCATAACAGGCCCTATGTTTGGGAACATACCATAATGCATATTTATGGAATTTTCAAAACATATATATATATATTTATAACCCACAAGCATGGAATTTTCATAACCCACAAGCATGTGATCATCGATCCTCTTTTTGTTGTTGAATAGTGAATACCCAAAACATTGTGTGATAGACTCAACTGGTATTGTTAAAGAGGAAAAATGCGCTAAAAACAACCTGGTCTAGAATCTGAAATGGGCCATAATATCTAGGAGTTGGTTTCTCAAGTTTTCTACTATTATGCTTGCTAGGTACTTGAACCTGTATGGTTGTGCCTAGAGGTAAACCTGACTCTAATACCAGCTAATAGACTCAGCTAGTATTGAAAAGAAAGAGCACCCAAGAAACATTTTTTTAATACTACTCTGGCCAACGTAACCAAAACAGCGTGAGCGTGGGGTGTAAATGAAGTGGATTGGGTACTAGTCGCAATCTACGACACCCTTCCCCTGTACTTGCCGCATATTCGTGAATGTATCTGTTTTAACTAGATTTTTGAATATATGTGGGCATTTGTAGATGCTTGTGGATATAAAATAAATCGAACATTTAACTTGTTTATATTATGCAGTTAATTTCAATTTTTTGATTGTATAATTTATAAAACAGATCCTTAGTTTTGAACTAGCATTAGCCTAAATTGTTTCTTAGGGACTTAAATTTGACAGTGAGCAGGATAATTGTTGAGAATTCAAGTGTGATTGTTTAGCTTCACATCGGCTAAGAATGAGCAAAATAATATATATATATATATATATATATATATATATATATATATATATATAAAAGAGGGTACCCATATATCTAATGCCTTAAGATTTTTGGGTGGAGATGTGGTGTCCAAGTCTCTTGGTGGTTTAGGTCATTAACTCGGTGTTGCTCCAGATGCTCCCCCGGACTCCCCAACAAGTGGTATCAGAGTCATGGTCTGATTAGAAGGGGGAGCGGGAAGCATGGTTGTTAAAACTCTTGAGTTGATAAACTCTCTTTTTTGTAAACTGCCCATTGCCTATTATTAATTGGCACCTTGACCTTGGTGAGTGCTTGGTGCATAAGTCTAATAACCTCTGCTTGTTTATTTCTTTTATTTCTTGAAGGTAGGTTATGGCTGTAATGAAGCATCCAATATTGTGACTGAAGTGGCTCTGACTGGTATAAGCGAATGATGAAGTGTCTAATATGTTCTGGACTGGGCCAAAGCCCAATCCGACGCAATAGCGGCTGTGACCGGCCCAATTGGACTGGGCCGAAGCACAATCCGATGCAATACCGACTGTGACTGGCCCAATAGTGAGACAGAAAGGAATGACCGAAATCCACTAAGATCAACGGCTCAGATCAACCCTCGCTGAGGTTTGCATGATCAATGGTCGAGATCGACCACGATGATCCAATGGCCAGCGCTGCCCCTCTGACCCTATATAAAGAGGCATTGTTCCCACTAACAGGGAGGTAATTTTTCACCCATATTGTTACTCTGCTAGATTACTTCGGTGAGAATGTACGACGGTATCGGTGATCCCGACGCTCATCTAGATTACTTCGACCTAATGATGCAGTACAGGGGAGCGTGTGGGTCAGTGAAGTGCAGAATCTTCCCGTTAACACTGGAAGGCCCAACTTTGGAGTGGTTTACAGAACTAAAGCCAAACACTATCTCATCATGGAAACAACTAGCCAGAGTATTCCCCGCCCGTTTCACAGCATCAAGAGTTAAACCAAAATCACATGCGGTACTCAAAGCGATCAGACAATGGGAGAACGAGACGCTCTGCGAATATGTGGAGCGCTTTATTGAAGAAGCCGCCAATGTAAGAGGATTAGAGGATCACATGAGGCCGTGGTTCCTGCGAGATGGTCTTAGGACCGGTAGCTTGTTCGAAATTGAAGTCGGCGTAAACGAACCCCCAGACTTGGCCGCATTCCTCCGCCGATCACAAAGGTTCATGAACTACGAAGAGAGGGTGATGGCCACACGAGTAGTCACAAGGGGAACTACTGAGAGACCCCAAGAGGAGCGAATGTCATGAAAAAAGAATGAATTGTAGTAACCAGGCGGGACACTCTTTTTCCTACAGGGTTTTTTTTACAGGCCCACTCGTCCGTCAGTAATAAAACGAGGCATTTTTCATTGGGATAAAGTTTATTTCCCTGTTCTTAAAATCATTTGAACCAACCTACGTGGCAAGTTAAAACTGGACCGTGCTTTGGTGAACTGCCTGTCAGGTCTACTATACTTGGCCAGACACCCAAGCTACACTTCGAAGCGACCACAATAGAAGGTCGCATCCTCCTTTAAGCGAGTTCAATCTGGAACGAGATCCGGTAAACTGCCCCAAGGAGCGGGCTACGATTGAGCCCCGCATGAGCCTATGGGGCGAGGTAAGCCTGAGTCGCGACTCAGTAGACCACCCAGGGCGACCCCTGCACTGAGGGCGGGCTACGAATGAGCCCCGCAAGAGCATATGGGGCGAGGTGAGCCTGAGCCGCGACTCAGTAAACCACCCAGGGGGACCCCTGCACAGAGGGCGGGCAACGATGGAGCCCCGCATGAGTCTATGGGGCGAGGGTAGCCTAAGCCGCGACTCAGTAGATCACTCAAGGCGACCACTGCATAGAATGCGGGCAACGATTCAACCTCGCATGAGCCTATGGGGCGAGGGGAGCCTGAGCCGTGACTCAGTAGACCACCCTGGGCGACCCCTGCATAGAGGGCGGGCTATGATTGAGCCCCACATGGGCCTATGGGGCGAGGTGAGCCTGAGCTGCGACTCAGTAGACCACCCTGAGCGACCCATGCACAGTGGGCGGGCTACGATTGAGCCCCGCATAAGCCTATGTGGCGAGGTGATTCTGAGCCGCGACTCAGTAGACCACCCAGGGCGACCACTACACAGAGGGCGGGCTACGATTGAGCCCCGCATGTGCCTATGGGGCGAAGGGAGCCTGAGCCGCGACTCAGTAGACCACCTAGGACGACCCCTCCACAGAGGGCTAACTACGATTGAGCCGCGCATGAGCCTATGGGGCGAGGGGAGCCTGAGCCGCGACTCAATAGACCACCCAGGGCGACCCCTGCACAGAGGGTGGGCTACGATTGAGCCTCGCATGAGCGTATGGGGCGAGGTGATTCTGAGCCGCGACTCAGTAGAACACCCAGGGCGACCACTGCACAGAGGGCGGGCTACGATTGAGCCCCGCATGTGCCTATGGGGCGAGGGGAGCCTGAGCCGCGACTCAGTAGACCACCCAGAGCGACCCCTGCACAGAGGGCGGGCTACGATTGAGCCGCGCATGAGCCTATGGGGCGAGGGGGCCTGAGCCGCGACTCAGTAGACCACCCAAGGCGACCCCTGCACAGTGGGTGGGCTACGATTGAGCCCCGCATGAGCGTATGGGGCGAGGTGATTCTGAGCTGCGACTCAGTAGACCACCCAGGGCGACCCCTGCACAGAGGGCGGGCTACGATTGAGCACCGCATGAGCTTATGGATCGAGGGGAGCCTGAGCCGCGACTCAGAAAATTGCCTACTAGGCCGCGCGCATGCTTGGACGACCCAAGCTACCCGTCGACGGCCGCGCGCATGCTTGGACGACCCATGCTCCCCTTTCGAGCCAGTTCTACCTGAACCGATCTCACTTGGACTCTTCGTAACGAAAACGATAAAGCCGCAAAATATCCTAGACCGAGGGCATCAAGCCTGAACCCGCCCCTCCGTCTCCAGCCTTGAATGCACTTTTCACTCCTCGGAAATTGAACTAGCATTATTACACGTCTATCACATCGAAAGGCAAAATGACATATCAGTTAAAGATTGACGGCCACGTCACCAAAAGAAGGGACACGTCGCATAAACATGAGAAAGCACTGCAAGTTGCCTCAGCACAGGTGACCGCGCAACGGCTAGGTCGCTCCACTGGGCGCAACGTTCTCAAGCCTGAACCCGCTCCTCTGGACGACTTCGGCTTGGGGGCAACTGTTCTGGACTGGGTCGAAGTCTAATCCGACGCAATACCGGTTGTGACCGGCCTAATTGGACTGGGCCGAAGCACAATCCGACGCAATACCGGCTGTGACCGGCCGAATAGTGAGACAGGAAGGAATGACCGAAATCCACTAAGATCAACGGCTCAGATCAACCCTCGATCGCTAAGGTTCGCATGATCAACGGTCGAGATCGACCACGATGATCCAATGGACAGTGCTGCCCCTCTGACCCTAGATAAAGAGGCATTGTTCCTACTAACAGGGTGGTAATTTTTCACCCATATTGTTACTCTGCTCACACTCTCATTCCACTGACTTGTGCGTCAGAGTGTCATTGCAGGTACAACCCGGGAAGGACTCTGCGTGCCACCAGATATCTTTCACCCAATCAATTCATACATTCGAGCTGAAGAATCATTCACAACCGCTCCAAGGTCGAGCACTTCAGTTCATAATATTTTGTAGAAGATTCCCAATATTATTATTTTGCTTAAAATCTATTATTATTACTATTATTGACATGGCCATGGCTTAGATATCTTTTTTGATAATGTATTGCCACTACAATTAAAAACTTGTATAATTTATTTTGAAAAATATTCAAGAGAGTTGATTAATAGCCTTTTATGTCTTTTTTATATTGTTTGATAAAAATATTTAATATATATATATGTTAGTGTTATGGTAAAAAAAAATTAAATTATTTAGTATTTTTTATATACGTATTCTGTAAATAATAATTAAATTGGTAATTAAATGATAAATTTGGTAATAAATTATAATAGAAATAAAAATAATTTAATTTAATGAAAATAATAACTTTTAATAACGGACATCACTGTAGGCATAAGTCAAAAATTATCGAAAGAAATAACTTATAGTGACAGTGAAAACTGCAGTAAAAAGTATTAGGTCGTAGGGAGAACTTTTACCCACGGACAAAAAATTGGCCGTGGGGAAAGGTCGTAGGAAGAACTTTTACCCACGGATATTTCACATTTAGTGATAGTTTTTGTCTGTGGGTAAAAGTCAATTTTTTTGTAGTGTTTGTTCCAAGAAGAGTTTATTTGGTGTCAGAAGTCTAGGGAGAATTGGATTAAGGTCGAAAATATAAAAACATTCTTCTTCCACACCCAAACAGTGATTGGCATAAGAGGAACAAAATACACGACCTTAATCTTCCTTGTGGCCTTCGGTGTACATATGAGACAATTTTACAACAAAAAGCAGTCAAGTTTTTCAAGGATCTTTTTTGTAATACGATGTAAGGTTTAATAATGATCTGGAGAGTTGGGGTAATAGTTTGGGCGAGGAGGCCAAGCTCGCCCAGACTTAAGATGTGTCCAAGGAAGAGGTATATAGAGCTCTTATGGGGATGAAGTCGTACAAAACTCCAGGTCTAGATGGTTTTCAACCAATATTTTTCTAAATGTTCTGGGAAGATATTGGGGATGATTTGTGGCACTTTGTGAGAAATGCTTTCAGTCATGGTCAGTTTGATTTTCAGGGAGTTGAGACTCTTATGGTCCTTATTCCTAAAGTGGATCATCCTTCCAACTTTAAGGAATTTAGGCCAACCACTTTAGCAATGTTATTCATAAGATTATTTCTGAAGTGGTGGTAGATAGATTACAACCTTTTTTGGATTCTATAGTCAGTCCTCTTCAAAGCAGCTTCATTCTGGGGAGTTTCACTAGGGATAATACGGGGGTACTTCAAGAGGTTGTTCACGATCTTGGTAAAAACAAGCGTAAAAAGGGTGACATGATTTTGAAATTGGACTTGGAGAAGGCATATGATAGAGTGGATTTGGGGTTTCTTAAGGAAACTCTTATTTTATTTGGCTTTCTAGAGGTGATTGTTTCTCTTATCAAGCATGGCTATTACTTCCTCTACTATTTCGTTGCTTTGTAAAGGTAGTCGTTTACCGAGTTTCAGACCTAGAAGAAGTTTGAGACAAAGTCATCCTTTGGCTTCGTATCTATTTTTCCTTTGCATGGAGAGACTTGGGGAGAAAATTTTGAAGGAGGTTCAAAGTGGGACATGGAACCCTATCATAGTGTCAAGTAATGGCCCATCTATATCACATCTTTTCTTTGCGGATGATGTCCTCTTGTTCGGTAAATCAAGGGTTTCTCAAGCTAAAGAATATAGAAGAGTTCTTGATGATTGTTGTTCCAAGTTCGGGATAAAAGTGAGCATTTCTAACTCAGGTATCTTTATCTCTAGAGGTGTTCCAATGGGGAAGAGGGACAAGATTAAGCAAGTGTTGGGGATAATTTTACAAATGATATTGGGAAGTACTCGGGACTTAAAATTTATCATGGGAGAGTTAAGAAAGAGTACTTCAATGGTATCTTGGATAGAGTGAATTCTAAGTTGGCCTCTTGGAAGGGGATATTATTAAACAAGCCTTGTGGAGTAACTCTTGCAAATGCTATTTTAACGGCTTTGCCCTCATATGGTATGTGACACCATTGGTTCCCTCAGCCCATATGTGATCATTTCGATAGAACGGTACAAAACTTTATATGAAAAGGACACACAGATCGTGGCATGCACGTGGTGAGGTGAAAGAAGATTGCAAGATCGAAGCGTAATGGAGGATTGGGAGTGTGTATGGTTAGATTTCAAGATACTGCTCTGGAGCTGATAAGTTGTGAGTCGAGCTTCTTAAAGTGATTTACTATCCTAATGGATCCCTATTTAACGCCACTATCTGGAATTCTATACAGAAGACTTTACCTCTTCTTGATGATGGCTTTGGGTTTAAATGTGGTAATGGTATGTATAGTGTAACACCCTAATATTTCTAACAAGTAGAAATACTAAAATGCACAACTTAGTATACATTAGAGTAAAATTCGTGTATTGGGATATTGAACAAAATTAAAAACTTGATATAACTCATCAAGTGATAAATCTTATTCCCTATTATTCAATATCAAAAACAGCAATAGCGGAAACGGTTTACAACTTCTAATACATGTACAAGTCATAATATCGAAATTACATTAAAACTAGGGGAAACAAAATGAAGACAAAAGCTAAGTCTTCGGGCTCTCCATAAGGCCTCATCTAACCATGCTTTCTCGCTTTGTTCTTTCCCTGCGTATTTGTAATACATCAACATATAAAGGGTGAGATTACAAATCTCAGTGAGTCCTATCGAGACCCCTTACTACATGCTCGCGGTTCATTTATTTCTTGTTCATTTAATCATAGTCCATTTAGGTCCTACGTGCATATAGCTTTTCCTGACATGCCATAGTACATCTTCGGTAAAAGCTCTGCCTTTACCGTCGAACCTCTCCACTAGCTTACACTAGCTTCAAACCTCGTGAGGCCTAGGTTCTAGGGATCATGACTTCCCCTCCCCTAGTATACTTATCAACTGGGTCGTCACCCGCGCTTTGATATAATTTATATATCCTGACCTTGATTGAACATTTGGTTCCATGAATAAACGGTCGCTTGAACATTTAGTTCCATGAATAATAAACATAACATATGTTCGCTCACGTGTACTACTTTTCGGTTTTTGAAACAATTATTACTTCCAAAAACAATTCCTTTTAAACCTTGCAATCATGTTGAGAAACAGAGCATCATTGGTTCTATGACATGAGGGATGGTTGGGAGGAAGATTAGAAGAGGTTTGGAATCGAAAGGAGCGACGAAACGAGAATTTTTCACCTTGAACCCGAACCACACGCACGGTCCGTGCCCTAGGGGCGCACGACTCGTGCCTGTTGCACCATTTTAACCGGCCAACACCGAAGCTGGCGCACGATCCGTGCCACAGGGGCGCACGGTCCGTGCCACAGGGGCGCACGGTCCGTGTGCTCTGTCCAATCTGTATTCCTATAAAAATCCATCCTCGATAAATATAATACCAGACAATATTCCAGTCCAAACAACATCATTCAATCACAATGCATTATTCAATCAATCGTTCATAACTAAACACATTTTCGCAATTACGGTTTTCGCAAAGCAACGGCTTTCAACGAAATCGAACGAAATGAAGAACAAAACCATATTCTCAGTCACATGCAAGGTTGAAACAATAAAATTGAAACCCTAAGTGAGTATAGAACTCACCTTTTGTGATGAAAATCACAAACGACCACAAACGACTGGAATTCGACACCGACTCGTCTACTCGAACTTTTCCTCATCTTGAATTTCTCGCTTCCACGAACATCAACTGGATCCCGAATGAATCCCAAAACGTGTCCAGCTACTGAATATTCCCCAAATTCATCTCCAATCAACAATGTAATCCCCTTTTTACTCCGATCTAACCCGAACTTCTAGAACGCGGCAACTAACTCCAAAGATCGGTTTGGCAGCATCTGTGAGCTGTTTTGCAACAAACATAACTAATTCGATTCTTAACCAAAACCTTTCAAACCAGTGCCTAATGTGTAGATAGTTTTGTTTACTTTCATATGGTTCAAGTATCACACTGATATAATGAGTATTCAGGGAGTTATGGCTAAAACACTGTGACTGATTCAAAATCGTTACTCTTAAAAAAGTGAAACTTGTAACTGAATTTTCTCCGTCAATACTCAGTCACACCAGGTGATTCTTGTGCCTAACTTGAAGGATTTTGTGTCTAGTTTCTAAAGCAATAAAAATAAACCTCAAATGATGTCTATGTAAGGACTTATGAAGGAAATACCAGAGATGGTTCCAAACGGGTTTCAAGCAGAATTTGCTTTGAGTTGGTATCTTCAATTCCAACCATCAAGAACCACGAAATTTAGCTCCAAAATCAAACCCAAGCTCTTCTAAATTCGAAACCAGCAACCAAAACCCCATCCATTTAGCTCCAATTCGAAATTTAAGATCCTTAGCTACTGAACTTGCTTCCACCCACAATGTAGCTTCCCAAATTGCAAGAATCTACTCCCATGTTTCTCAAGAACAACATGCAAGACAAGAAATTAAGATTTGTTCAAGATTGAGCTTCAAGCTCCAAAAATGGTAGAATGTGGAGGAGGAGAAATGAGCTAACAAAACTAGAGCCATTAGAAAGGGAATTTAAAATGGTGAAGGATGGTAGCAAGAAAACTCACATGCAATGAGAATGGTTGTAGCGACCGAAAAATCCGGGTGAAGGATTCCTCGAAGGTTCAAAAATGAAGCCGCCACCAAAATTTAGTTTAAGGGCAAATATTGGAAAATCCCTTTTGGATTGGATAAGGGTCCTTGAGACCAGATTTGGGTTCGGGAGTCGGTTATGCGTGGGGAAGGTATTAGCACCCCACGACATCCTTCCTAAGGAAGGTTACCTGCTAATTAGTTGTAGAAGCGGAAGTTAATTTTGAAAACATTTATTTTTACCCTTTTATTTGTGAATTAAAAAGAAAGAAGAAAATTGATGTTTTATTTGAATTTAAGAAAGGGATTATTTAGGAAAAGACTAAAAAAGGTTTTTTATTAGTGCAATTGACAGATGTGGGCCCCCATCTGCTCCTACGTATCTCTTGGTAGAGAATCAAATCACACGTAGTTCTTGGTAGAAAACTTTGTTTGTTGGTGTATTTTATTTAGGGATTTTAGGACTCGTGAGTGATCAGTTCATTTGTCCTAAAATGATGACTAACCCGACTGTACAGTCGGCTTAGTCCCCTACTTTGCGAAAATAGAGTTTTTGGAGTTTGGAAAATGGTTTGAAGTGTGTTTGTTTGATTTTATTGGAATAGGGGTTTTAGGATTCCTGAGCCGTACGGCTCATTTATCCTAGAACGCTGACTAACCCGTCTGTACAGTCGGCTTAGTCCCCTATTTTGAGAATTTGATTTGTGGAAATAAGTATGTTTGTGTTTATTTTGATTTAGGAATTGTTTGTTTTAAATAGGGATTTTAGGCCATGATCCGTAACGGTTCATTAGTGGTCTAAAAAGCAGACTAACCCGACTGTACAGTCGACTTAGTCCCCTATTTATATTTTTTTGAAAATGAATATCTATTTATTTGTTATTATAGTTTTTTGTAAAAGAAATTAATAAAAACGAAAAGAGAGGGTGCAATAGTAAAATGGGGTGCAGTTTGCGGGAGGGGGTTGTATTATTAAAAATGGGTGTGAAAAGCAGCAGCCCAGCTTGAGGACTGGTCCACCGAATTCGTGGGCTTTTCAGGGGGAGCGTATTCAGGAAAACGAGAGGGTGTGTTTAGTAAACTGAAATAAAAAATAAAAAAATAAAAATAAAAATGAAATAGAATGGGAGGGGGTATAAAAGGGAATATTAGGTTTTTGGTAACCCTAGTTTCCTTCTCCTCACTTGCTGCGCCGCAGCCAACTGTAGAGTGGAGAGAGAAAGGGATTTGCGGAGCGAAGGAGAGATTTGCGGAGAATGAGGGAGAGAAACGCGAAACTTGCGCCGGAGTGGGAGGGATTTGTGCGATCCTCACCGGAGAGAGGCGAACTCCTACAAGACCGAGAGAGAGAGAGGGAAGAGGAATGGTGATGCGACAGTGGTTTGAAGCGCAGAGAGGGGTAAACGGGGAAGGAGATAGGCGAGGGTGGTTGACACCAGAGCCGCTGTATTCGCACAAAAGGGGTTGCGAGGGTGGTGAGTTGCCCACAGCGGAGGCGGTGGGTTGACTGGGTTCAACCACAGCGACGGGCACAGGGGCTTCGACGGAGGAGATGGTAACGGTGGCTCGCGACGGCAAAGGTGCTGGGGGAGGCGATGGTTTGAGGCGGACGGCCACCGTCTACGGTGGCCGGAGCTAAAGGTATGGCTCTATTTTTGTAGTTGTCCTCCTCTTCTACTCCTCTTCTTATCCTCCCCTGTTTTTATCTCATCTTTGATGTTTGTTTCTGATTCCTAATTCCTTTTTTTGTTTGTTTTTCTGTTTCTAGGTGGTTCCCGGCGAACGACGAGGAAACAATGGCGAGCCTTACGGCGGTGCTCACTGAAGGTGACGACGTAATTGGGGAGGATGACCACCGTCTACGGTGGTCGGAGTTAGAAGGTAAGCTTCGGTTCTGATTCCTCTTATTTGTATATCTTTCCTTATTTTGTTTTTCTCTGTTTTGATTTCTGCCTGATTCTTTAAAAAGGATAGAACCCGAACCCTAAGTTTTGCCAACCTTTGCCTAATTTCTAATCTTCTAAGCCATTTCCACTTTTTAAAGCAAACAGAACCGATCGGATTTTTGCTAACTAAACCCTAATTTTTTCTAAATAACAGAAGTTGTTCGTAACCATGCTTTATTACAAATTGATTTTTGAAAACTAAATTTTTTATAACCCTGATTAGTTTCTAAATTTTTTTAAAAAAAGACCTGATCTATTCATACAAGAAAAACGTATACAGGGCATATGCATCACCAAAAGAATCATCAAAATATACTTGCAGTTGCTATATGTACGATTTATTTAACATGTGAACATCTAACAAGGTTAAAGCATCACAGATCACACCTATGTCTACATGATTTTGGTATTTTTGAATAAAAGGAACACCAACCTGTTTTTCCAGATTCTGAACTTTCGTTCGACTGTTGTTAACCACCGCTACTGCTACCTTGACTACTTCTGCTCCTGCTAATTCTGTTTCTGGACTTTGTGTTTTGCGATTAGGGTTTTAATGTGAAAACCCTAATCTTTTGGTTCTGAATTCTACGTAATTTCTGTCTGTGTCTGTCTTTTTTTCTCTGTGATTCAAGCTTGTTTTTATAGGCAATTTTTAGGTTTGGTAAATTAATTTCTGATTCTATCTTGATTTTGTTTTCCTATTTCAGATTTGATACTTGCTCAGCAAGAACAAGATGTTGGGATGGAGGTTGGAGAAGACTTGGTGGGCAAGGAACCAAGAAGGCCCAGCTGCTGTCGAAGCAGCTGTCATTTTGGGCTGATGCGCCCTTTTGATTTTGTGTCTTTTTTTTGTATTTATTTTTTATTATTTTCGGATTGTATTATTTTTGAATTTTTTTTAACTTAAATTTTTTGGATTTTTGGATTATTGTAAACATTTGTAAATTGATTTTTATTGATTTTTGATTATATTTGTTATCTTACTGTTGACAGATTCATTGTTTTTGGTCAAAATTGAAGAAAACAATTAAATTGGGCCAAGCCCAATCAAAACTAAACATAGGCCCAATTTAGACAAATGGCTATCACAGGTCCAATAGCCGCATAGGCTCAAAAGCAACACATAGGCCCAATTAGTTCCACGACTAAAACATTAGACATAAGCCCATTTATTTAAAAAATTGGTTTGAAACGCTAAGCGTAAGCCCAATTAGGCGAGTTGACAAAATCAGGCCCAAAAGGTTGGGAGTAGGCCCAATTGGACAAACCGGTCTGAATTAAAAGCAAAAACAGCGTTCGAAACCCACGAGCTTGTGATACGGGACTAAAACAAGTACGATAAAAGGATCGGGCAAAATTAGGGTATAACAGCTGCCCCTCTTTATTTATATTTTACTAGAAAAGGTGAATGATTTTCAGCTATTCGTAGTAGAAATAAAAATAAAGATAGAATAGACTCTAATTTCGTCCGATGAGTTAGGGAAAGGAGGGACGATTAACACTTGGTGTGTTAACCAGAACAAATAAATAAATGATCACTGGGGATCTGGCGGAGCCCTGGGGCTCTAAAAGAGCATTTGGGCTCTAAGGGAGTACTGGGGCTCCAAGGGGGTTGCCTAAACCCCTAGAGGACCTTTTGGGGTCCGAAGGTGCACTAGGGCTTTGAAGGACTGCCGGGGTCCGGGGGTGGCCTTTCTTCGAGCGGCCGATAATAGGATCAGGTCTAGAACTGATCACGAATGACGTCCACTATGTCTTAGGCTGACACAGCTAGTCTGAATGGCCTGGGGCCGGATGATCCGTCGGTGCTCGATGTCGACGTGCGATCTGGATTGGACCTCTGGGGGTCTAGAAGATCGGTGCTAGACTCGGTGCTAACATTACGATCTGGTTTGTTAATTCGAGATCAACACTTGTCGCGTTTGGCTTTTAA
Source organism: Astragalus membranaceus (assembly GCA_039519185.1). Taxonomy (NCBI): domain Eukaryota; kingdom Viridiplantae; phylum Streptophyta; class Magnoliopsida; order Fabales; family Fabaceae; genus Astragalus; species Astragalus membranaceus. The sequence continues at coordinate 135,057,392 of CM076846.1, read as the reverse complement.
CAAACTAGAAAGGGTCGACACCTGAGGTCGTTATGCAACAAGTATCATGCACATGACATGCATGTGATGTATGCATGTGATTGATGCTGATAAATGAAATATGGAATGGTTTGCTCTTGCTTTCTTTTTTTATTTTTCTTTGCTTCTTGTTTTTCTTTTTGGCTTTCTTTTTACTGGTCTCATCGACTCGCGGGACTTTCGGTGTGAGATATGAGGATTGCCCCGAGTAATGGCATTGTCAGATTGAAGCACAAGCTATTATGATTCTTTGTTTGCAGTGATCGTGCACGTGTTTGTCCTTTTGCAAGTTCTATTTATGAGAGATTATCTCCTTTCCGTAATTTTCAGAAATTTCGTAATGATTGTAATGCTCTTGATTGTGCACATGCTTGGCAATTCAGTATCATAAAACATCATTTTAAAGTGGATTGGAAACAAAGGAACAAAGCAAGTGTTTAATATTCAAATGGAGGCCGAGTGTGCAGAAGGTCACACTGACCAGAAATTACATTGAGAGCTTTAAACTGAGAACCAAGGTTCAATACTCAAAGGAAGCCAAGTGCGCAGAATGTCACACCGACCGGAAATTACATTGAGAGTTTTTAAACTAAAAAGAAAGAAAAAGGAAGAGCAGATTCCTTAATTGTTTGCATCTTTGGAGTAACGACGTCAATCACCCATACATAAACTTGACCACTCATTATTCAACTTCCAGAGGCGTGAACTGCCTTAGTATCTGTTCAAAGTCCAACTTTCTGACCCTAATTTTTGCCTGGATCGCTCTTTAGAGTTTTCAATCCATCGGGTCGCTCTAATTTTTGCCTAAGCCGCCCTTTTGGGTTTTCGACCTAGCGAGCTCGTTTTTGCTTGGATCATCTTTCTCTTTTTTCCATATATTTCTTTTAGGTATAGTACTTCTTGACTGCATCCGAGTTCACTGGGAGTGGGAGGTCATCACCATCCATTTTTGTGAGGATTAATGCGCCTCCAGAGAATGCTTTCTTCACCACATAAGGTCCTTCATAATTAGGGGTCCATTTCCCCCGAGAATCTTTTTGGATAGGCAGGATTTTCTTGAGCACTAGGTCTCCCTCCTGAAACTGTCGAGGACGAACGTTCTTCTCGAATGCTTTCTTCATTCTTTGCTGGTACAACTGCCCATGACACAGAGCTACTACTCTCTTTTCTTCAATGAGATTCAACTGATCGAGACGAGCTTGAACCCATTCTGCTTCTTCTAATTTTGTTTCCATCAGCACTCGCAGAGAGGGTATTTCAACTTCGATGGGAAGAACTGCTTCCATCCCGTATACTAGCGAAAATGGAGTTGCCCCTGTTGACGTGCGAACTGAGGTTCGGTATCCGTGCAGGGCGAAGGGAAGCATCTCATGCCAATCTTTGAATGTCACCACCATTTTTTGCACGATCTTCTTTATATTCTTGTTTGCCGCTTCGACCGCCCCATTCATCTTTGGACGGTATGGAGAAGAGTTGTGGTGTTGAATTTTGAAATCCTCACACAACTCTTTCATCATCTTGTTATTCAGGTTGGTCCCGTTATCTGTGATGATCTTATTTGGAAGGCCGTAACGGCAGACCAAGTCCCTTTTTATGAACTTGACGACCACATATTTCGTTACACTGGTATAAGAAGCGGCTTCGACCCACTTGGTGAAATAATCAATAGCAACCAGGATGAAGCGATGACCGTTCGATGCTTTAGGTTCGATAGGGCCGATGACATCCATGCCCCACATTGAGAACGGCCATGGTGCTGCTAAAACGTTCAAAGAAGCGGGCGGCACATGAATGTTATTAGCATAGATTTGACATTTATGACACTTCCTCACATAGTTAAAGCAATCGGTCTCCATTGACAACCAGTAGTAGCCAGCCCTTAAGATCTTTCTCGCCATTGTATGCCCATTAGAATGAGTGGACGTCTTTCATAATCCTTTCTGCTTCCTCTTTTGCCACACATCGGAGGAGGACCATATCGTGATTTCTTTTATAAAGTACTTCCCCATTTAGAAAGAAACCCATTGACAATCTCCTGAGCGTTCTTTTATCATTCTCTGTGGCACCAGGAGGATATTCTCTGTTTATTATATACTGCTTGATGTCGTAATACCAAGGTTCACTGTCGGGTTCTTCTTCAATTTCCATACAATGATGTGCTGGCAAGTCTCGATGTTGAATTCGGATGAGTGTCAGACTCTTATTGTCATTGATATTGAACATTGACGACAAAGTTGCTAAGGCGTCTGCCAACTGATTTTCTTCACGAGGGAAATGGTGGAAGGTGATCTCGTCAAACTGTTCGATCATCTTTTGGACGTGATCACGATAGGGGATCAACTTGGAATCTCTGGTCTCCCAGTCACCTTTTATTTGATAGATGACCAAGGCCGAGTCTCCATATACATCGAGTCTCTTGACCTTCCACTCGAGGGCCGCTTGGATGCCTAGAATACATGCTTCATATTCTGCGATGTTGTTGGTGCAATAGAAACTCAATCTAGCAGTACACGGTATGAAGCGGTTATCTGGGGAAATCAATACAGCTCCGACCCCATGCCCCCATAGATTGGAAGCGCCATCAAATGACATTCTCCACCTTTCGTCGCCTGGAGACTTTCCTTCTCCGAATAGAGCCATTATATCTTCATCGGGGAAATCGCATTGCATTGATTGGTAATCCTCAATGGGTTGGTGTGCCAAGTATTCAGCCAATGCACTACCTTTGATCGCTTTTTGAGTGATGTACAGGATGTCGTATTCAGATAGCAACATTTGCCAGCGAGCAATTCTCCCTGTGAGTGCGGGTTTTTCAAAGATGTATTTGATTGGATCCATTTTAGATACCAACCAAGTAGTATGGCTTAGCATATACTGCCTCAGACGGCGTGCAGCCCAGGCCAAAGCACAACACGTTTTGTCCAACAACGAGTATCTTGTCTCGCATTCAGTGAAATTCTTGCTGAGATAGTAGATGGCATGCTCCTTCCTTCCGGATTCATCATGTTGCCCCAGCACACAACCCATTGATTTGTCTAGCACTGTTAAGTACAAGATGAGAGGTCTGCCAGGTACAGGTGGCATTAGGACTGGTGGATTTTGGATATACCTCTTGATCTTCTCAAAGGCTTCTTGGCAGTTATCATTCCACTTCGTCTCTTGATTCTTGCACAATAATTTGAAGATAGGCTCACGGGTGGATGTTAATTGGGATATGAATCTGGAAATGTAATTCAATCTTCCCAAGAATCCACGAACCTCTTTCTCGGTTTTAGGTGCCGGCGTTTCAAGAATTGCTCGTACCTTGGCTGGATCTACCTCTATTCCCCTTTGACTGACTATGAAACCCAAGAGCTTTCCTGATTTTACACCGAAAGTGCATTTGGCAGGATTTAATCTGAGTTTGAACTTCCTCAGATGCTCGAAGAGTTTTTGCAGATTAACGACATGTTCTTCCTCAGTTTTGGATTTTGCAATCATATCATCCACGTAGACCTCTATTTCTTTATGCATCATATCATGGAATAATGCTACCATTGCCCTTTGGTAAGTTGCACCAGCATTCTTCAGTCCGAATGGCATTACTTTGTAACAGAATGTACCCCTAGAGAGTGATGAAGGTGGTTTTCTCCATATCCTCAGGGGCCATCTTGATTTGGTTATATCCGGAATACCCATCCATGAAGGAGAAGATAGAGTGTTATGTTGTGCTGTCTACCAGGACATCAATGTGAGGCAGAGGAAAATCATCTTTAGGGCTGGCTCTGTTCAAATCTCGATAATCGACACACATCCGAACCTTCCCATCTTTCTTTGGAACTGGAACAATGTTGGCGACCCATTGAGGGTATTTGACTACTGTTAAGAACCCAGCATCGAATTGCTTCTTAACCTCGTCTCGGATTTTCATTGACATATCCGGCTTCATTCTTCTTAATTTCTGTTTCACCGGCGGGCATTCGGGTTTCACTGGTAGTTTGTGTTCGACTATGTCGGTGTCTAGTCCGGGCATGTCTTGATATGTCCATGCAAAAATGTCAACATATTCGAACAAAAGTCGTACCAGTTTCTCCCGTTCGCTGTCTTTCATTGTGGTGCCGATCTTGACCTCTTTCTTCTCTTCTTCTGTGCCCAAGTTAATCGTTTCGGTCAATTCCTCGTGGGGCTGGATCACCTTATCCTCTTGTTCCATCATTCTCATTAACTCTGGAGGGGTTTCCCATTTATCTTCAATATCTTCCTCAGTTTGATTAATAGGGTGGTCAAAGTTACAGCATGAGTTATCGGCGTCGTTATTTTCAAAGATAATTTTTTTAGATCTGCATTTAGCGAAATTGACAGAAATAAATAAAAAATGAATAAAAGAAGAGACCAAAGCAAATGAAAAGAGGAAAAGGAAAGTGGAAATTCATTGGAGAATTCAAAACAACGTTTCATTAATGATGATACTGAAAAGAAAACATGTGTGCCCTAATGAAATGTCCTAGGGCCTTGGGCAGAGCCAAAGGTTTGCATTACAGGAAAATTACTTTGGACTAAAAACTACGGGGAAGTCAACAATCTCCCAATTATTAAGCCTTTCACTTGCAGGACAAGGGCGCACAAGGCTGGCGACGCCATCTCCAGCATTTAGATCATCTTCAATGGCTGCAATCTGATTTGGATTCAGCATTCCCGTGCTCCGAAAGTTTAACTTGATGTCGCCGATGATGATCTTCTTCATGCTTGCCCCTCTACCTTCAAGCTTGGCTATCCTCCGCTCCTTCTTTTCCTTAGCTATTCTTCTTTTGTCAGCGCGACCAGGCCAGTATCCTATCCCATGTCTGTCTCTGTTCCCCTGCAATTGTATCGGGGTCCGTATCCCTTGTTCAGTCCTCCCTAAACCGCTTCCAGCTTGGTAACCTTTGCCTATCATGACTTTAGCCACCATTAAGGCAGCCTTGGACAGTTTAGGCTTCAGTGGAAGGATTTCTCCCCTCACAGAAGTGGCATTTGCAATTTCTAATGCTTGGAAGCAGTCTCAAGCGATTCTTCGGCAGCCTCAATGCAGCGGGCAGCAGACGACCTATTCACTAGCATTTCTTCTTCACCAAAAATAACTACTAGCTTGTTGTTCACTATGAACTTAAGCCTCTAATGTAGAGAGGAGGGAACAGCCCCGACAGAATGTATCCATGGTCTCCCCAAAAGACAACTGTAAGACTGATTGATATCCATTATTTGGAAAGTCACTACGAAGACTTCTGGACCTACCTGTACAGGTAGGTCCATCTCTCCGACGACCTCTCTTCTTGATCCATCAAAGGCCCTGACCAATATAGAGCTGGGTCTCATGTATGAACAATCCACATGCAACTTTTCCATGGTCGATTTGGGTAACACATTCAAGGACGATCCATTGTCAATGAGCACTCGAGCAAGTGAGTACTCTCCGCATTTCACGGAGATGTGTAAAGCCCTGTTGTGCCCTCTCCCTTCGGCCGGAATCTCGTCATCAGTAAAAGTGAGGTAGTTGCTTGCAACAATGTTCCCAACGATCCCATCAAACTGACCCACTGTGATATCGTGAGTGACATAGGCCTCGTTCAATACCTTCATCAATGTCGCACGATGAGCTTCTGAGCTGAGCAATAATGATAACAGAGATATCTTAGCAGGGGTCTGATTCAGCTGGTCAACCACCTTATACTCACTCTGCCTCATAAGCTTTAAGAATTCACCGGCTTCCTGTTCAGACAGTGTCCTTTGGCCTGCATTCTTATCAACAGGTTCTACTTCTTTGTCTTTGCCCTTGCGGGTTCTTTCTTCTTCTTCTCTTGTTTTCCCTCCACCGAGTCTTTCAGGGGCATAGATACGCCCGCTACGAGTCATTCCACTAACCCCTGAGATGTTAATGACGTCAGGGCTGTTCTGAGGACCTTTCACTTGGACTTTCGCGCTGTAATTCCAGGGGACTGCTTTGGTGTCCCTGTAGGGGAAGGGAGCAGGCACTTGGATAGTGATTGGTTTAGGTGTACCCAGGGGCGACTTCGAGTCCTTAGTGTAGCGGATCTCTAGCGGCTTCCGGGTATCCTTGTCCTGGCCATTGCTCGATAGGATGGTTGACACTTGGTCCTCCCTCTTTTGAAATCCCACTTGTATTATATGTCTGTCCAGCAGATCTTGAAGGACCGGTTTGAACGCTTCGCATGTCCCGGCATAGCGAGGGTTGGTACATAAATCTTTTCCGGCGCATCCCTTTATAACAACTCCGAAGTGGCATAATTCAGCATGGATAATGTCTAGAGGTGTGTTGATATCTTCCACCTTTCTGATTAAGGACTCTCCTTCAAAAATTTCAACAGCATTAACAGAGGAGTTCCCATGTCCTGGTAGAGGGTTAGTGGCAACATTTGGGACGTCTTCTTTGAAATTCAGCCATTTGGATTCGATCAGGTCTTGTACCACATATTTCAAAGCTTTGCAGTTTTCAGTGGAATGGCCGACTGCTCCAGCGTGGAACCCACAGGTGGCATTTGGGTCGTAGTTTTTGGGGAAAGGAGGCTGAATAGGTCTCATCGGACGGGGAGTGATTAGGTTGTGATCGATGAGATGGTTAAACAGCTCTGTGTACGACATGGGTATCGGGTCAAAGCTAACAGGCTTTCTCTCGGGGTAATTTTGTGGTCTGTAGCTGGGAAGGTTTTGGTGAGGTGAGGCTGGTGGTGTTTGGGTAGGGAATTGATAGGCTTGTGGCGGTTTAGTGTAGGAGGGTTTTCCGGCTCCAGTGATTGCGTTGGTTTCCCCCTCTCTTCTTTTGGGAAAACCAGCGAAAGGTTTTTTCTGGCTATTGGTTCCGGTGGAGCTGTGTGCAATCTTTCCATTCCTTAAACCATTCTCTAACCTCTCCCCTATGATGACCATATCCGAGAAGCTTGAGGATACACTCCCTACCAATCTGTCGTAGAATGGCGACTGTAAAGTATCCATGAACATTGTTACCATTTCTTTTTCCAGCAAAGGCGGTGCTACTTGTGCTGCTAACCCTCTCCAGCGTTGAGCGTATTCCTTAAAGGACTCGTTATCCCATTTCACCATATTCTGTAGCTGTGTCCTATCAGGTGCCATATCAGTGTTGTACTTATAGTGCTTTAGAAAAGCGTCTGCTAGGTCCTTCCAGCATCTGATGTGAGCACGTTCCAACTGCATGTACCAATTCGAAGCTGACTCAGCTAGGCTGTCTTGAAAGTAATGGATGAGCAGTTTGTCATCGTGTGCGAATGCGGCCATTTTCCTGCAGTACATGGTCAGATGGCTTGCTGGACAGGTTGAACCTCTATATTTGTCGAAGTCTGGCACTTTGAATTTAGGAGGGATGGCCACATTTGGGACGAGACATAGGTCGTACGCGTCCCTTGCACCGACATTGGATCCTTCGATTGCTCTCACGCGCTCTTCAAGCATTTGATACTTATCCTTGGGCTGAGGGTCCTCCATTGAGTGGTTAAGAGTGGGTCCTCTTATGTTGTAGTGAGGAGGTACCATTGGTATTGCAACGGAGTTCGCATTCAAGATGTGCGAATTGGGAGTAGGAGCGTGATGAATTACTACTGGTGACGGAGTATAACCCTGTGGAATGACCTGAGGTGTAGTCGTAGGACTTGAGAAGTGAGCTTGCGATATTTCTGCATTTGTATTTTGAGTTGAAGGTCCAGCGACTCCCGAAGGTCCAGCGACTCCCGAAGGTCCTCCCTCTAGATTGACCTCCATGGTAGGAGGAGTATAACCAGCTGGGAGACCGTAAGGGGGCCATGGGTAGCCCTGGATGTTCACTCCAGCGGTGTATGGAGGCTCGGAGCTGGGAGGAGGAAGGCTCGAAGCATTGTTCTCAGTATTCCCTGCCGAGGCATTTTCGTCCGCGCTTCTTTTCTCGAGGAGTTTCATGAGTTCGGCCATTTGATCTTTCAATACCATCATCTCGCTCATTTGATCCTTCAGTTTTGCCATGTCTTCTCTCAGAGCCTGATTATCTTCTTCGGCCATCTTCTTTGCTTGAGAACGAGTCCGGTAGCGATGTTGATGAACCAGCTTGCCTTTTCACTCTGTTTTTTTCAAGTTTGTCTACGTAAGTACATGAATGAATGAATGAATGAATGAATGAATGAATGAATGAATGAATGAATGAATGAATATGCATCGAGTGCAAATGTATGCCTTCGTGTTACGCCAGGAGAATTGTAAGTTTCTATTCAACACAAAATAGATTCAAAGTTCAAAACAGAACGAACGAGTCTTATATATGAAAAACAATCAAGCAAACTGGCGGACTACATCTTTTTCCATGAAACCAGGATAACGTCCTTTAATTTTTAACACAGTAACAAGACGTTTACAAAAATCAATGAATCTTGTAATCTCGATGGGCGTGTCTTCATCTCTGGCAAAGTCCGCTGCTATTAGGTGTCTGGGGATCTCTTTGACAGCCTCATTTGCTAGCTCAGCTAATTGGGAGAATTTGTTCCTCCAGTACTCATAGTCGTCATTCAGCTTCACATAATGCTCTTTCAAAAACATATGTTCCTTGTTAAGGTCATCATAGATCTTGTCTTGATATTCGGCATAAGCCTTTAGGTCGATGGTTTTCTTGCATTCTTCCTGCAGAGCTTCTTGATACTCTTCAAGCTTCTTTTGTATCACTTCTCTGGCCTTTCTTTCAATTACCAGCCTATTCTCACATTCAGCAGTCACTCCCTCTAGCTGAGGTTTCATATCTTCGAGCTGGCTTCGTAGTGTTCTCTCATTCGCGGCACACTTGGTCAGTTGTTTTTCCCATTCATATGCATTGTCTATGGCCCGATCTCTCTCTCGATTGCGCACTTTGAGCTCTTCGTTTGCGCCCATGAGACTTTCTTGCAGGCGGTGCATTTTTTCTTTTCCGGCCCGCTCCCTTTCATTACATTCAGCCAGGCGTTTTCTTTTCGAGGTACTTTCCCGTTGCAAATTAGCATTTTCTTGGATCACTTTCTCTAGTTTAGCTTGCAATTCGGCTTTTTCTTGTTCTGCTTTGGACAAGGCAACCTGGAGTCTCTCTAGATCTTCATCGAGTATAGGGATAGACAGAGGAACCTCGGGGGTGACCGGAGCTGCTAGACGGAATGGTAGTCCAACTTCTTGGGCTCTAGATTTGACCCACCGAATGTAGCTTTCTTTGGCGTCAATGCCTCTGGGCCCTAGTTCATGACCTTTTCTGGATATTTTGGCCCAAGCCCGACCAATCTTTCTTAGCGTATCAAGATCTTCCGAACCCCTTTTCTCTAGTACAAATGAGAGTAAAGATTCTTCTGGGGGTGGATTCATCATAGGATAACCCAACTGCCTCAAAGCGATGGCGGGATTGTAGTTGATGCAGCCTTTAGTCCCTATGAGGGGGACATTTGTGAAATCACCGCACTGATAGACGATTTCTTCTATGTTTTGGTCCCGAGAATACCAAGAAATGTCACTCCCTTTGAGGCCGGCGATGTATTGGGCCCATTCTGTCTTGCCCCTGACCTCTATATGATGATTTCTTTTGAAGATGTGAGAAGTGAACCAGCGATACAATACGGGCAAACAGCATAGGATCAAGCCTGATCGCTTTTTGTGTCGTTCGTGCATGGTGTAATACACGTCAGCAAGAACAACTGAGGTGGGATTTTGTCCTCGGAGTTTGAATGCTAAGAAAACGTCTATTGCAGTGTAATCAATATAGCCGTCGTCGTTGGGAAATAGAACAACCCCATAGATGATGAGAGCGAAGACATCCATGAATGTAGCCCAATTTTCTTTACCAGCCCAGAACAAGGCTTCCTCTTCCAAGTACCATCTTGTCAAACCTTCTACCCCCTTCTTTACAATTATCTTCTTGGCCAAGTGTGATGTTGGAATTTTTAATATTTCAGACAGTTTTTCAGCTATAGGATAGTTTTCCACATATCGGTATGGCTTTTTGTTTGCTGGAGGGAAACATAGTATATTTTCAAACTCTTCTAAGGTCGGGGCTAGCTGATAGTCTTGAAAAGTGAAACACCGTAACGGTGGATCATAATACTGGCCCAATGCAGTGAGAGCTTCAGCTTGTACCTTGATATTCAGCAGACTTAAAAGATTCCCATACTTGGCGGTGAAGGAGTCACGGAGCCATGGGGCCATTTTATTGCTTAGGTCTCGCAGACTTCGTAGGTTTGGTTGCTTGATTTTCAAATGTATGGTCTGTCTTAACTTTTGATCCATCTTGTCTGAAAGAAAGCCTTACAATTTCCTGGCGGTACATGAAATGTTGATGTAAAAAGGAATTTATGTCGTGCAAAAAGGAACAGGAATAAGTAAGAAATGCATGAGGTATGCTAAATAATTTGTCGAAATAACATATGATCTTTTTGAAAATTTTTTTTTCTTTTAAGAAGACCGGAAAAAGGTATCAGTGTTTGTTTGAATGCAGGGGTATGAGGCTCCTTTGTGTCCTACGAGGATTCCTTAGAGAATAGGTCTAGGGCTCATCTATTGAGTGAATTTTTCACAGGGTAGCTCTAAAGAGTCCTACATAAGGTTCCTAGAGCCAACGACCCCAGTTAAGAACACTGATCAACAACAATAGGCAAGCTATTAGGAGTGCCAGCATTCTCAAGAGGGACCAAACTCTAGGTGAGACTTTCGTGACCACCCAACAGGACGCACATCCAGTAGGCCATCACTACGCAGTCTCGTTCTAACTTAGGTTATTCTCCAGTCCGGGTACAGGACTATTCTCACGTGTGTGCAAAAGTGTGATAGTGGAGTGTGTGAAGGAGCAAAATATCAATAATACCCCCCAATCTGCAAAACAAACAAATACAGATACAAAAAAGTGGTCTTCTATCCTAAGGTTTACATATCACATAAATACATAACGTGCAACAAGAATAAAAGATGAAAGGGAAGGGTAAAATAGAACATTTAATTAACAACTAATCCCACAACTAATTAGACTAGGTTCGACTCTCTAAATTGTCCCCAGTGAAGTCGCCAGCTGTAGCGACCGAAAAATCCGGGTGAAGGATTCCTCGAAGGTTCAAAAATGAAGCCGCCACCAAAATTTAGTTTAAGGGCAAATATTGGAAAATCCCTTTTGGATTGGATAAGGGTCCTTGAGACCAGATTTGGGTTCGGGAGTCGGTTATGCGTGGGGAAGGTATTAGCACCCCACGACATCCTTCCTAAGGAAGGTTACCTGCTAATTAGTTGTAGAAGCGGAAGTTAATTTTGAAAACATTTATTTTTACCCTTTTATTTGTGAATTAAAAAGAAAGAAGAAAATTGATGTTTTATTTGAATTTAAGAAAGGGATTATTTAGGAAAAGACTAAAAAAGGTTTTTTATTAGTGCAATTGACAGATGTGGGCCCCCATCTGCTCCTACGTATCTCTCGGTAGAGAATCAAATCACACGTAGTTCTTGGTAGAAAACTTTGTTTGTTGGTGTATTTTATTTAGGGATTTTAGGACTCGTGAGTGATCAGTTCATTTGTCCTAAAATGATGACTAACCCGACTGTACAGTCGGCTTAGTCCCCTACTTTGCGAAAATAGAGTTTTTGGAGTTTGGAAAATGGTTTGAAGTGTGTTTGTTTGATTTTATTGGAATAGGGGTTTTAGGATTCCTGAGCCGTACGGCTCATTTATCCTAGAACGCTGACTAACCCGTCTGTACAGTCGGCTTAGTCCCCTATTTTGAGAATTTGATTTGTGGAAATAAGTATGTTTGTGTTTATTTTGATTTAGGAATTGTTTGTTTTAAATAGGGATTTTAGGCCATGATCCGTAACGGTTCATTAGTGGTATAAAAAGCAGACTAACCCGACTGTACAGTCGACTTAGTCCCCTATTTATATTTTTTTGAAAATGAATATCTATTTATTTGTTATTATAGTTTTTTGTAAAAGAAATTAATAAAAACGAAAAGAGAGGGTGCAATAGTAAAATGGGGTGCAGTTTGCGGGAGGGGGTTGTATTATTAAAAATGGGTGTGAAAAGCAGCAGCCCAGCTTGAGGACTGGTCCACGAATTCGTGGGCTTTTCAGGGGGAGCGTATTCAGGAAAACGAGAGGGTGTGTTTAGTAAATTGAAATAAAAAATAAAAAAATAAAAAAAAATGAAATAGAATGGGAGGGGGTATAAAAGGGAATATTAGGTTTTTGGTAACCCTAGTTTCCTTCTCCTCACTTGCTGCGCCGCAGCCAACTGTAGAGTGGAGAGAGAAAGGGATTTGCGGAGCGAAGGAGAGATTTGCGGAGAATGAGGGAGAGAAACGCGAAACTTGCGCCGGAGTGGGAGGGATTTGTGCGATCCTCACCGGAGAGAGGCGAACTCCTACAAGACCGAGAGAGAGAGAGGGAAGAGGAATGGTGATGCGACAGTGGTTTGAAGCGCAGAGAGGGGAAAACGGGGAAGGAGATAGGCGACGGTGGTTGACACCAGAGCCGCTGTATTCGCACAAAAGGGGTTGCGAGGGTGGTGAGTTGCCCACAGCGGAGGCGGTGGGTTGACTGGGTTCAACCACAGCGACGGGCACACGGGCTTCGACGGAGGAGATGGTAACGGTGGCTCGCGACGGCAAAGGTGCTGGGGGAGGCGATGGTTTGAGGCGGACGGCCACCGTCTACGGTGGCCGGAGCTAAAGGTATGGCTCTATTTTTGTAGTTGTCCTCCTCTTCTACTCCTCTTCTTATCCTCCCCTGTTTTTATCTCATCTTTGATGTTTGTTTCTGATTCCTAATTCCTTTTTTTGTTTGTTTTTCTGTTTCAAGGTGGTTCCCGGCGAACGACGAGGAAACAATGGCGAGCCTTACGGCGGTGCTCACTGAAGGTGACGACGTAATTGGGGAGGATGACCACCGTCTACGGTGGTCGGAGTTAGAAGGTAAGCTTCGGTTCTGATTCCTCTTATTTGTATATCTTTCCTTATTTTGTTTTTCTCTGTTTTGATTTCTGCCTGATTCTTTAAAAAGGATAGAACCCGAACCCTAATTTTTGCCAACCTTTGCCTAATTTCTAATCTTCTAAGCCATTTCCACTTTTTAAAGCAAACAGAACCGATCGGATTTTTGCTAACTAAACCCTAATTTTTTCTAAATAACAGAAGTTGTTCGTAACCATGCTTTATTACAAATTGATTTTTGAAAACTAAATTTTTTATAACCCTGATTAGTTTCTAAATTTTTTAAAAAAAGACCTGATCTATTCATACAAGAAAAACGTATACAGGGCATATGCATCACCAAAAGAATCATCAAAATATACTTGCAGTTGCTATATGTACGATTTATTTAACATGTGAACATCTAACAAGGTTAAAGCATCACAGATCACACCTATGTCTACATGATTTTGGTATTTTTGAATAAAAGGAACACCAACCTGTTTTTCCAGATTCTGAACTTTCGTTCGACTGTTGTTAACCACCGCTACTGCTACCTTGACTACTTCTGCTCCTGCTAATTCTGTTTCTGGACTTTGTGTTTTGCGATTAGGGTTTTAATGTGAAAACCCTAATCTTTTGGTTCTGAATTCTACGTAATTTCTGTCTGTGTCTGTCTTTTTTTCCTGTGATTCAAGCTTGTTTTTATAGGCAATTTTTAGGTTTGGGAAATTAATTTCTGATTCTATCTTGATTTTGTTTTCCTATTTCAGATTTGATACTTGCTCAGCAAGAACAAGATGTTGGGCTGGAGGTTGGAGAAGACTTGGTGGGCAAGGAACCAAGAAGGCCCAGCTGCTGTCGAAGCAGCTGTCATTTTGGGCTGATGCGCCCTTTTGATTTTATGTCTTTTTTTTTGTATTTATTTTTTATTATTTTCGGATTGTATTATTTTTGAATTTTTTTTAACTTTAATTTTTTGGATTTTTGGATTATTGTAAACATTTGTAAATTGATTTTTATTGATTTTTGATTATATTTGTTATCTTACTGTTGACAGATTCATTGTTTTTGGTCAAAATTGAAGAAAACAATTAAATTGGGCCAAGCCCAATCAAAACTAAACATAGGCCCAATTTAGACAAATGGCTATCACAGGTCCAATAGCCGCATAGGCTCAAAAGCAACACATAGGCCCAATTAGTCCCACGACTAAAACATTAGACATAAGCCCATTTATTTAAAAAACTGGTTTGAAACGCTAAGCGTAAGCCCAATTAGGCGAGTTGACAAAAACAGGCCCAAAAGGTTGGGAGTAGGCCCAATTGGACAAACCGGTCTGAATTAAAAGCAAAAACAGCGTTCGAAACCCACGAGCTTGTGATACGGGACTAAAACAAGTACGATAAAAGGATCGGGCAAATTTAGGGTATAACAATGGTGATGTTTCCTCCTCCCTCTTTCTTCCTTCACCTTCGCCTCCTCCTCTCTCAACTTCCTTCTCTCTTTTTTTTTTGTTTCAGAACATTAGTGAAGTGAGTGAGAGTGTGGCTGAGTGGGGGTAAGTTGATAAGAGTTTTAAATGAAGGTGAAATTACTATTTTGTCCTTATGCTCAACTCTCCTTTTCTCACTTTCTCCCTTCCAATTTTATTTCCAAATGGTTGAATGAGAGGGAAAGGAGTAGGGTCAAGTGGTGATATGAGCTGAGGGTTGTTTAGATGAGGCGAAATGACCAAAATGCCATTGGTTCATTAATATCCATTTTTAACCCAAATAACCACATAGTTTGATCACTAGAGTACTTTAACCCTATAGTCTTGCAATTATGCAAAGCTTCCTCGACTATCACATATCCGAAACTCGATTTATCATTTAATCGAATAATAAATCACTCGTTAATTTCGAAAACCGAAATTAACGAACTAGGGATGTTACATATAGCTTTTGGTTTGGTGTTTGAAACTGCCTCTTAGCATTCAAGTAGCTTACGTGGACACGCATGACATTGATCTAACCATTCGTGATGTTTATGTTGTGAGAACTTGGAGGTTGGATCTCTTATATACCCAACTTCCTAGTCATATCAAGAAAGTGGTTATGGAGATGAATCCTTTGTTAGTTGATTATGTTGAAGATAGGTGGTGTTGGAAGCATGCAACTGATGGTATATATTCCACAAAAACTGCTTATTACATGTTGATAGGTGATCATATGGGTTTCTGTATAGAAGGAATGTTAGCAGTAATGACACTTGTCCTCAATGCAACCAAGAGGTTGATAGAATGCTTCATTGTCTCTTATGGTGCCAATTCTCGCTGGAGATCTGGACTTCCTGCTTTGAGTCTTTGGACTTTCTCCCTAATGATAATTGACATATGTTTGAGTGGATGCATAAGCATGTTAAAAATTGTGGGGTTTTAATCCTTTAAGTGTTCTGGAAGTGTTGATCTCGTCGCAACGGAATTGTTTTTGAAGGGGTTCAGACCCCAATTTATGAGGTGGTTGCTGGTTGTTATGCTTTGTACCGTGATACTAGCAATGCATACATGAAGGGTGGTTCCAATAGCATTAGATCTAGTTCAAGTTTGCAGGTTATTTGAGCGAAGCCCCTAGTGGAATGGAGTGCGCTCAATGTTGATGGTAGTGCTATGACTAACCCGGGCCAAGCAGGATATGGTGGTTTTGATCTGTAATCACGAGGGAAATTTTATCCTCGACTTTAGTGGTTCAGTGGGAATTTCTAATACTATGCATGATGAGCTCATGGCATTGCTTTGTGGCCTTTCTCTTTGTTGGGATAAAGGCTTTCTTAAAGTTAAATGTTACACATTTATTTTGGAAGTTGTTCGCTTGACAGAGGTGGCCAACACTTCTTATCACAAGTTTGAAAATGAGATTGCTTTAGTGAGGGACTACTTAAAAAAAATTGGGTGGTGCAGATTCGTCATTCCTATCGAGAGGCTAATATTTTTGCTGACTAGTTTGCCAAGTTTGGGGCTCGGTATATTTCTTCCTTTTTGTTGTGGCATTCAACTCTTGTGGAGTTTAGTTCTTTATTGCTTGTTGATGCTATACGAACTCTTTTTATGAGACCTTAGCTTTTTTCGTTCTTCTCTTTTGTAACCCCAAAAAAACGTAGTGAAAGAAATTACTTTTAATTATAAAGAATGACTTTTAGTGAGGGAGGGAACCGTAGGTGAAAGTAAAAAAAAAAATCACTTTTAGTGAGGGACTGAACCATAGGTAAGGAAAAAATTTGAAGTTATTAAAAGATATAGTGATAGGTAAAAACCGTAGGTAAAAGTATTTGGTCGTTGGGAGAACCTTTACCCACATCACAAACAAGTGTGGTTAGATGTCATACATTCTCTACGGAAAAAGTGACTGTGGGGAAAGGTCATATTACTTTAACCCACAGATATTTCACATTTAGTGACCGTTTTTGTCCGTGGGCAAAAGTCAAATTTTAGGTAGTGTGTCCCAAAATAGTATGTCCTCCTCTTCCGTAGAGCAAGAGTCTGTTGTTGCCTCCTTTGTAGCAGTCACTCGCCCAATGTTTTTTCTTTCAATAATATTCATCTTTATGTGAATCGATCTTAGCCAATTTATATTACCATGTCTCTCACTACTTGTTGCATTGACAATTTTCAGCGACATGAGATCGTCAGCTCCTGGGTTTGAACACGAGTGTGTCTATTGGTAGTGTCTGTGTGTTTATTTGTCATTTCTTTTAAGCTGACAAAAAAATTATGTTACTACTCACTAGTGGAAAAAAGACATTTAGCGTCGGTTATCGCCCGACGCAAAATCGACCGACGCTAAATCGACCGACACTAAATGTCATACATTTAGCTTCGGTTATTTAACTGACGCTAAATGTCACCTTTAGCATCGGGTGCTCAGATAACCGATGCTAAATGTCACATTAAAAACGATTTCAGGTGTCTAAAAATGACATTTAGCGTCGGTTGTTTGAAACAATCGATGCTAAATGTCTCAAAGGGGACTTTTAGCATCGGTTGTTTAGCGTTGATTGTTTGAAACAACTGATGTTAAATGTCTCTAAAACTGACATTTAGCGTCGGTTGTTTCCGACGCTAAAAGTCCCCTTTGAGACATTTAGCATCGGTTGTTTCAAGCGTTGGTTGTTTGAAACAACCGACACTAAATGTCTCTAAACGTCATTAAAAATGACATTTAGCATCAGTTATTTCAAACAACCGATGCTAAATGTCATTTTACACGCTTTAGTTTCCTTCGTTTTTGATCATACCATTTACTATTCACGTTAACAGAAAACCTGCAGATTGCATCACAGACATACACAAAACGAGCTTCACATTTCTAATACCTCAGTACAGTTCTAATACCAAATTGTTCACATTACACAAAACCACCTTCACATACAGTTCTAATACAATATGCAGTCACAATTCTAATACATTACACAAAACCAGCTTCACATTTCATCTAGTACAATTCTAATACCTCAGTGTTCACATTAACAGAAAACCAGACCATATAAAAAATTTGTTCACATTTCATCTAAACTATCAATTCACAAAGACTTCCAATATAAACAGAGAATAGATTGAACAAATTTAAACAATGCTAAACAATGTATCCTTTTGCTTCGTACGAATCTTCATAAAGAATTCTGCCCAAAGCTGACGGACCTTAAGAAGCTCCTCTTCGGTGTATGCCTTTGAGTCATCAAATACTTACAAGTTTAAAAATTACTCAAACAAATTATATTCAATCATTCTATAATTCTAAATAAATGTGTAAAGTATAATTTTAACAAAAAAATTATACCTGCTCCCAATTATCAACAACACCAGCAATCACAATGGTCAGCATAAACTTCATCACATAATAACCACAATGAAAACCATTCCGTTGTGTTGACATCTACACAAATGAATTAACAAAGTTAGCCAAATATATATATATATATATATATATATATATATATATATATATATATATATATATATATATCATATATGAATTCACTCCAAATTAAATCAACTCAATATTTTAAATTACTTACTGTAGGATACAACCACGTGGGGGCAGATGTAAAATAACCTTTGACAGCTCTAATAACATAATATAAAAGTATTTATAAAATTTCAACCCAACTTAAGTTCAAATACTACAATCTAAACCAAGATAAAAAATACAAACTTACTTGCTAAACATTTCTTTGATTGTTTTGTTTGGTTTGCGGCATAAGGAACACATCCAGACCACAGTATTTTGAGATGGGATTAAGACAACTAGTTGCCAATGTCCGCTGCAACATTGATAAACTTAAAATTAAGCAACACACAAATAATCAACCAAGTATTAATTGTTAAAACAAAATCAAACTATCACATCAAACCAAGATAGTAAAAATAAATTCATAAATCAAAACAAGTAAAAATATAGCTCATTGAGAAATGGTCCAGTAAAAAGGTTTCCAATTAAGTATCTAAGTAAAACAATAAAGAGAAGTAAATTTATAGAACTCATCATTCATTGATGATTAATCAAAATCACAAATTATAGTAAATAAAATCTCATCTCACATAAGTTGAATGTTCCCCAGGAATCCTTTTAATGAAGGGGAATGAAATGAACAAAAGTAGTTTACAAAGAAATCAATTTGATAACTCTTACACATGTGTGTGTATCTAAGAATCAATGTATTATATTTATGTAATTATAAAAAAAGTTACAATTTTGGGGAAATCATAAAATCACATTAGTTAGAAATAAAGAATATTGCTGAAAGAGTTTAGATGAAGACTTACTGTGATGTCAAGACTAGGACTCCAAATCTGTTATTATGTATCAAAGAAATCAACTTTAAAGCAAGGAGACCAATATGTGCACCTGAAATAGTATTCATTCATCTTAGTAAAAAAACTCTAACTGTCATAGACCAATAGGGCACACAGCAACCAACAGAGAGAGAGAGAGAGAGAGAGAGAGAGAGAGAGAGAGAGAGAGAGAGAGAGAGAGAGAGAGAGAGAGAAAACCATTGAGAACTACAAGTAACCACATTAGCAGACATACCAATTTACAAGTATATAAAGAATTAGTTTGCAATGTAGTTCTTAGCTCTTAATCACTAAGTTCTTGCTGCCCTTAATGTTAAATGATTATGTGGCTTGAAAACCATTTTTATGTTATTTCCTTTTTTTATATTATTATTATTGTTGAAGGGTAGTGGCACTGCCAATTGCAAAGTGAGAATGAGTGCAAGTAGTTTGGTAGCAGAGGCAATATGGAAGGAAATTGAATCTACACATACACTGACTGATGATCAACTTTCTATTTTGCATTTCTTATTTGGCAAGAACTTTGAGGGAGCTACTAGAATAGTTGATCAAAGAGGTGTCAAGAGGATTTATGGTCACCCCACCCTAAGACAAACAAGTGACAAGCCAATATATATAACAAAACCAATTATCATCAACTTATCAACACTAAAAGGGTATATGATAAACTAAAAATTTCACCAATCCTAAACCCTCATTTTGCAAACTCCAAATAATAATAATAAGTGTTATTGAAGAGCTGTTTTATGAACACAAAACTCATAACATTTGGACTCCATAAGTTAGGCAAATGAACAAACATATGGTGTGCACATGTGAAACAAGCTGAAAAAGCTACTCAGCTAAAAAACGACATGAATGAATCAGATAGGAAAGGTACCTACCTAGTAGACAAAAACCCTAGTAGGGCAACCGGCGACGGAGGGAGGGAAAGAGAGCGTTGAGTGCGTTGAGATCCGGCAACGTCCTTCTCCTTCTTTCGTTCACTTCTGTTCAGAGAGAAAGAGAGCGTTGAGTGTGTTGAGGTTCGCGAAGGAGAGGACCAGTGAATTAGGGCAACCGACAACGTCCTTCTCCTTCTTTCGTTCACTTCTGTTCAGAGAGAAAGAGAGCGTTTACTGCGTTAAGGTTCGCGAAGGAGGGAGGGAGGGAGAAGAAGAGAGCGACAGAGGGAGGCATCGACGTTTACATTGAGCGTTTCAGATAGTGCGAGAGTGTTTACAGTGAGCGAGTTTCAGAGAGAGCGAGAGAGTGTTCAGAGAGAGTGAGAGGTGCGAAGGAATGGGAAAAAGTAATAGGATTCAGACTTTTAGCGTCGGTTGTTTTAAACAACCGATGCTAAAGGTCTCACGCAAATACACTTTTAGCATCGGTTGTATAAACAACCGATGCTAAAAGTATGACACATATACTTTTAGCATCAGTTGTTTAAAAAACTGATGCTAAATGTAGGCGCGGAAACTAAAAACTTCAATTTAATTACAAATTTGCCACCGCGTCTACATTTAGCATCGGTTGTTCAAACAACCGATGCTAAATGATGCTTTTTAATGTATATTTTCCACTAGTGACTTCTATTCATTAATATAAAATACAATAAGGTATTTTTTGTTGTTCCAATTTTAAAAAAACATATTGACCTATTTTTAAGTTTTTAAAATTATAGATCTTATTTACACTTTTATTTTTTATGAGAGAAATTATTACGACTAATTAACTTATTGGAATCGGGAGTAACTAATATATGGGCATTTGTGGATTATATTTAGATTTTTAGAAGTCTCAAATGAAATCGACATATTTCATTGCACTTTCTTAGTCTTGATGATTTTGGTCATTTGTTTCTTATATTGTAAACGAGCTTCATCCTTCCTATTATGAATGTCACGTTTTAACAAACATGTCCAAAAATGAATGTCATTTTTCAGTTTTCACTGTAAAATTAATATCATGTGCATCAATTCCAAATGATTGTTATGGTCCACTTTAAATTTATATGATAATAGTGAATACACCAATGCTTAATAAATGTAATTTTTCAGTTTCCACTATAATTTATTTAATAAGCACGTGTGATACACATTATGAGACAAATCCCAAGAAGGTAGCTCAGTTGGCGAGCTAAGGGATACTGAAGGAGTGCACCAAATGAGAGCAAGAAGGAGGTCCCGAGTTCAAACACGGGAAACTAACATTTCCCCCACCCCACTAACATTGCCTAAAAAAAACATTATGACACAAATGAAGTAATTGGTTTTTTTGACCTTTAGATTCAAAGGGAATAGTAATGATGATAATCAAATATTTTTTCCATTTAATTTTAAAAAGATCACTAATGAAAATTAGCATGAGTTAGGTAAAATTAATTGCATCGATGTAAATGTTTTAGATTCAACTTAATCTGTTTTAAAGAAATATCTTGTGAATTTATACAACACCATATTTTAATATCATCAAAAAATAATCATCTTCACCGATTATCAAAACTAGTTATTAGTTATAATACATAAAAATAAAGTCAAAAAAGAGATTGACGTAAAAAAAGTCAAACAAGAGAGAGGAAAGAGTGACAAAGAGATTGACTCTAGTTAAGGTATCAAAGACACATGCTTGAAAATTTTATCAATAATTTATTTTTATCAGTTCAAAATAGCTTTAAATTTGCATAAGCTCTTAGCGCTAATTAAATTATCAGGTTGTGCATGACTTGAAATAATCAAAGTGTGCGATGAGAATAAACACAGGATCTTATCAACTCAATACATTAAAACCGTTTGTACGAGGAATAATTTGTGAAATGATAAATAGTGACTCTCGTGCATAAACAAATCAATAATGTCATATCTAACCATTATAGGAGGAATGAAAAATTAATGGAGTTAATATAAAATAATTGAATTGCACACGGGTTGAGTGCCAAAATGAATTAGTTGTAAAATTATGTTTTTAATTTATTATTAATTATTTGAATTTCTAAATAATATAAACTATCGCTTTTGAAAAATTTGTTTTTAGTCCTTAGAAGCGCTATTTGTTTGTCAAAAAACAAAAGTGCTATTAAAAGGTCCAAAAAAGCACTATTAAAAGTCATGAGGAACTAAAAGTATATTGAAGGGGAAAATGTAGGGACTAAAAGTGAGAGAAGAATTTGTTATTCTTACTTTTTAATATTAAAATATAAAATTAAGACTGACATTTATATTAGAATGTTAAATTTTTGTTTTTTGTCTTACTTATATATATATATATATATATATATATATATATATATATATATATATATATATATATATATATATATATATATATATATATTCAACTTTATTATATTTTAATTTAAATTTTTGTTAATTTTTAATAATTTTTTGGGTCCCCTCGAGACCGTAGGGACGGGGATGGGGCATGAAAACTCCCCATTGTCATTGCTAGCAACTACAAAAACTAATCCTTCGAGCTGAAATATTAGTAATTAAATAAATCGGTTCCAATATAAATTCAATTACAATATATATATATATATATATATATATATATATATATATATATATATATATATATATATTGTTACAGCGGAAAGAATACGATATTCATCTAATAAGGCCAGTTCATGAGAACCAGCTTACCACAACACAAGCTTAGCTATGGAAAAGCATGTAAAGTATTACCTTAGAAGTCTTCAGAATAGAGAAGAGGAGAGAACTTCTTTCTTTAAACTTCAGAGCTTATGTTATTAGAAGAAGAGTGTTTACAAGAGAAGAGAGAAGTATGTTACAAGAGAGAGAGAGAGAGGGGTAGCCGAAGCTCTGCCTAAGAAAGGAAAATAAAATGCCTTATATAGGCAAACTAAGGCTTACTATTTAAGCCGGTAAAAGGGCTACTGTAGATTCCGGTAGCCGGTTACAAAAAACGACAAAATTTCATTAATTATGCCGGGTACACATTGGGCCCCATCGTCACATAATTGAATGAAAAAGACAAAATTCAAAAGACAAAAATACAAAATAAAAAAGGTAAAATGTCGACAGCATAATTGCGTGTGTCGACAGCATAATTGCGTGTCTCCCACCAAATCTTGGCACGTGATCTTTTTAATCATGCTTTTAATTATGGCCCTTATTCTTGTCCTTTTCCTTTCACATGCTTAGTCATGGATTGGATCATGGCATCCCAGAAATCTTCTGGATAAGGTTCATCTTCTTGCTGGGATTCTCCAGCTAAGCATTCCATTTCACTTGGTTCAATGGATCCCTGTGAGGATGTTGATATTTCTTTAACTTGAAATGTGCTGAAGAATTGTGTCTTCATGTGATCAAGAGTTCTAACCATAATTTCTTCATTTGAACTGGCCTTATTAGATGAATATCCATAGCTAAGCTTGTGTTGTGGTAAGCTGGTTCTCATGAACTGGCCTTATTAGATGAATATCGTATTCTTTCCGCTGTAACATGGTATCAGAGCCATTTTAAACTTAAGGATGTAAGTATAAGGGTGAGCTATTTCTTCATTTGAAGAGTACTCCGTTATCCCCTATTAAAACTTCTAAGGTGAACCGTCCCCGATGATTCAACAAAGGTGTTGATATTGGGAGCAGTAGCCTTGAAGGGGGAAGCTTATATTTACACTGAAAGTTTTTAATTGCTCATACTTCTTTTGGGTCTTTTGCGTAAAGACTAACTGTGTTTTCCAGTGCTTTCGTCTATGGTCCATTTTTCTCCAAAGAGGGAGAGTTTGAAGTAGACCGTTATTTAGACTTGAAAGTTTTTGTTGGAAAACAAAGTTATATCTTTGGTTTAGGGATTTTCCCTTCTATCCCTTCGGGTTGATAAGTCAAATGGTTTTCCATTTACAAAGATGACATAAAGAAGTATCAACAGATATCTATTTTATTTGATGTTAAGTTTATTATATTCATCTATTGGTTCAGTAACTTGAACTAGCTGATCCACAACACACTTTTAGCTCATACATCTTCCTATGGAAGGAAATGATCATCCCGTATCTAGGGAAGAATGGTTAGAAGCTAGGCATCGTATGCTTAGCAAAGAGATATTTAAAATAGAATTGCGACTCTCCGAGTTCGCAGCCAAGCGAGACAATTGGCCTCGTGATTCTGAACGATATAATTACTATAACGGTGTTTGTAATGATTTAGCAAAATATTCTGCTATGCTGGGAACTAGAGTTTGTTCCCAACCTATTAATTCAGCCATTAGGAGGGAGTTAGATGAGCTTCGTAATAATAGCGAGACTCGAGTGTTTTTATCAGAAAACCATACTAGGGCCTCTACATCCCAACAAGTAGATAAGTCAGAAACTATAAAAAATATTACCACTAGTGAAAAAATGAAATTCATTAGAAAAGGTAGGGAATCGCCTACATAACCAGAAATAAGTTTTCTTAATGAACTTTAAAATAGATTACTCCCCTGGGAGTAAGGTGAGGGAACTCATCAATGGAGAATTCCAACTAGATAGATATGCCGAATTTAGGCAATGGTATTTCAAGAAATTCTCATCTTGGGAACTAAATAAGTTCAAAGATGACTTTTATGAAGAATTGACCATAACTCAGGATTATATTCCTTTTGTTAAATGGTTTGCTAATCATTTTATTAATAAAATTAAAAATGAAGTTTTAATCCTTCAGCCAAATAGTTGGGAAACTACCTTAGAACAAAAGGATACAGAAGCCAAATCTCTTATTTTCCTCAAAGGAATAGAAAGTAAAAATATTACTCTTAAGGAATTAAGTTCTTTAATGAAAACCCAGAATTACACCAAAGTATTTTTGGATAGTTTAGAAGAGCAAATTATCTCTCTTAAAGAGGACTTATTATCTTTAAAAGAAATGTTTGAAAAACAAATTTTTCAACAAAAATTAATTCAGGATAATATGAACAAGCCCAAAGTACCAATGGTTGCTGAAGTTCAACCTTCCAAAGTACCAATGGTTGCTGAAGTTCAACCTTCCTTACCCGTAAAGGGTTTTAAGCTAAGGGAAGATACAAATGATTCTTATAATCATTTTATTTATACAAATGATACAAATGATTTTTATAATCAATTTATTTTTAATATGGATAGACCACCTGGGTTAAAAAATAAAAAGCAAAAGAGCTTTAATAATAGAACTTATAAAAAGTTTAATAAGAACAAGGAGATTTATAAATATCCTTATAAGAAAAAATTTAAAACAAATTTTTATAAAAACAAGCCCAAGCAAGACACTTTCCAAAATAAAGGAAAGCGGAGAGCCCATAAGTTGGACATTACTTGCCACAATTATGACAAGACAAAACATTATGACAACCAATGCTGGACTAATATAGCCCTGAACGCCTTGGAGAATGGACAATCAAGGACTCAATTAAAAAAGGTTCTACCTATTGCTTATAAATCAGAACAGGACTCTTCAAATAACATAGAATGTATCAATGATGATACTTCTCCAAGTTCTAATATTGACAACAATAGCTGTCAAAACAATAGTTTTAATATTGACAACAATAGCTGTCAAAACAATAATTTGAATAGCTGTCAAAACAATAGTTTTGATATTCACAACAACAGCTGTCAAAACAGTAATTTGAATAGCTGCCAAGACAATAATTGGAATCGTTGGAAATCCATTAGCGAAATAGATGGCTTAAATGATAAGCAAATTATTGATACGGTACATAAAATGATTATGTACTCCAAACAACATGGAAATAATGATAGTTCCATTGCTACGTTCATAGCCACTGGTTTTATTGGACAGTTAAAAGGTTGGTGGGATCATTATCTCACTAATGCCCAGAAAAAGGATATATTACCCCATAAAAAAGCCCTCAAGGGAATCCAGGATGATCAATTAAGATCACAATTAGTCTTATTAACCAACTCTGATTATAATTCAGATAGAGAATCTTCAAATGAAGATATAGATATCATCCGAGATTCTTCTGAATCATCATCTTCAGGCAACAATGATTGCCAATGTAATGGAGTAAATTACTGGAAGTCCATCGTAGATATGAATGGTCTAAATGTTCTCACTGAAGAACAAGACGAAGCCTTAAAGGCTTTAGACTCCATAAAAGATGGAACGGTAAGAAGAAAAATGATAGAAATTCTTATGAAAGAATATTCTAAAAAGGAAACTCCTCTAATTATAGAGGCACCTTATCAAATAAGTGAAGTTTTATCTAGATTCCATGAATCTAGTAGTAAAGAAAAACCCATTTCTATGAATGATTTAAAAGGAGAAATCAATATTTTAAAAAATGAAATTTCTCAAATAAAAAAAGACAATACTAATTTGTCTCAAAAAATTTCTGTTTTAGAAAACCCTAGTAAGACAGAATCTTCTTCAAGTAATTATCTTTCTATTCTGAATAGAATAACTTCTCAAAAATGGTTTGTGAAGATTGATATTATTATCAATAGAAATTTTATTTTGAAAAATGAAATTGCTCTAGTTGATAGTGGAGCAGATTTAAATTGCATTCAGGAGGGAATTATCCCTACAAAGTACTTTTCAAAAACTACGCAATCACTTACCCAAGCAGGAGGTGATAGGCTAAAGATTAATTTTAAATTACCAAATGCACATATTTGCAAACAAGGTATTTGTATACCTACTTCATTTATTTTAGTTAAAAATTTAACCCATCGTATTATATTGGGTACACCTTTTTTGCATAACATTATGCCTATTATTAATATTGACCAAAAAGGTATTACAACTATGTTGGAGAATAGAAAAATTATTTTTGAGTTTATTTCTGATCCTCATACTAGGATGATAAATGAAATAAAAGAACTTCTTTTAAGTAAAGAAAAACAAATATGTTTCTTAAAAGAAGAAATTAATTTAGCCAATATAAATGAACAGCTTAGTAGAGCTGACATAGAGACCCAAATAAAGAGTCTAGAACAACAGTTCATAAATGAAGTATGCAGTGAGATACCAAATGCTTTCTGGAACAGAAAGAAACATGTGATATCTCTACCATACGTAGACGACTTCAATGAGAGTCAAATTCCTACAAAGGCAAGACCTGCACAAATGAATCAAGAATATCTTGGTTTATGTAAAAAGGAGATAAAATCTCTTTTAGATAAAAAATTAATTAGACCCTTTAAATCTTCTTGGAGCTGTACAGCTTTTTATGTTAATAAACACGCTGAACAAGAACGTGGAGTTCCCAGATTGGTTATAAATTATAAACCTTTAAACAAAGTTTTGAAATGGATTAGGTATCCAATACCTAATAAAAAAGACTTATTGGATAGGCTTAATGAAGCCTTAGTTTTTTCAAAATTTGATATGAAGTCAGGTTACTGGCAAATTCAGATTGATGAACCTGATAAGTATAAAACAGCATTTACAGTTCCGTTCGGCCACTATGAATGGAATGTAATGCCTTTTGGGCTTAAAAATGCCCCCTCTGAATTCCAGAATATTATGAATGACATATTTAATCCTTATACGGATTATATGATAGTTTATATAGATGATGTCTTAGTATTTTCTAAGACTGTTAGCCAACATTTTAAACATCTTAAAAATTTTAAGAATATTGTGAAAAATAATGGTTTAGTTTTATCTGCTTCAAAAATGAAGCTTTTTCAAACCAAAGTTAGATTCTTAGGTCATGAAATTGACCAAGGGAAAATTATCCCTATAAGTAGAAGTATAGAATTCGCTTCTAAATTTCCTGATGAAATTCTGGAAAAGAAGCAATTACAAAGATTTTTAGGAAGCCTGAATTATATTTCAGACTATTATGAAAACCTAGCCCAAGATACAGCCTTATTATATAATAGGCTTAGAAAAAATGCTGGTCCATGGACTGAAGCCCATACCAAGGCAGTCCAATACATTAAAAACAGGGTTAAAACCCTTCCTTGTCTAAACCTGGCAAACCCAAAGTTTTTTAAAATTGTTGAAACAGACGCCTCTAATGCGGGTTATGGAGGAATTCTCAAACAAATTAACCCAAATACTTCTAAAGAAGTATTAGTCAGGTTTACTTCGGGTAAATGGAATCCGACCCAATTAAAATATTCTACAGTCAAAAAAGAAATGCTTTCAATTATTAAATGTATTTCTAAATTTCAAGATGACTTATTAAATCAAAAATTCTTGTTAAGAATTGATTGCAGTTCTGCAAAACAAATTATTGAAAAAGATGTGAAAAATCTTGTTTCTAAACAAATTTTTGCAAATTGGCAAGCTCAATTATCAGTTTTTGATTTTGATATTGAATACATTAAAGGTGAAAATAATTCACTAGCTGATTTCTTAACACGTGAATTTCTGCAGGGAAATGACAACCCCACATAGGGGAAGAGGCCGTGGTCCAGGAGGCCGTGGCAGAGGAAGGAGTAGCAATATGCTACCCTACCAACAAGAACCAAGTGTCCCTCTTCTAGGAGATTGGACAACAGTATACCCTAATAGGGGAAGAACTATGCAGCAATTGCCTGCTCCTCCGAAGAAAGAAGATATTTCTTCTTCTTCTGGAACAAAACAAAGCTCTTATGCAGAGGCTATTGTTAATGACTCTCCTCAAGAGCAAACTCAAGAATATTTTGAGAATCCAATAACTGAGGACATCATGTATATTGATGATGAAGACCTCAGTATTACAAAAGATCCTTGGTCAATAAAGACCAGGTACCTCGAATCCAGAGGATACCCAGGATTATATGGTAAATCAAGACCACACTTAGAAATTTTATTATTAGTTACTGAATCAGTAACCATTACTCATCACCATCAAAATAACAATCCTCAAAGTTTTATAAACTTTAGCAAATGTCACATTAACAAAATCCTTCTTCCAAGGGAATGGGGATTAAACCCAAATGGGGAAAAGGCAATAAAAATTGCTGAAAACTCTTATGCATATTTTAATTATTGGGATTATATCCAGGCTTTTTCTAAAGCTTTCTATTATCAGAACCCGAAAAACAAACATTCATGGTTCTTTAGTATTAACCCAGAAGTGGTTAATAAACCGATACCAAATTGGTTTTACAATTGGTGGCAAAAATTTGGGCCATCTTTGGAAATTCTTCCAAAAGAGTTATTGGAATTATACAACTCTTGGTGCGACAATAGTCCTCTTATAACAAAAATAGCTTCGAGTAAGCTTATTATAGGACAATGTCCATGCCTTTTCTTCATCAAGTTTCAAATCCCATGGATATGGAGGTGGTCTATGACCATTGGAAAAAACCAAAGAAATATTCCTATACTTAGAAGAAATTTCTTCTATAAATGGTGGATCAGAATGGATCCTGAAGATCTCAAAAAATTAATATCTCAGGTCTTATCTAATATCAATGAAGATAAAGAAAATGGTTTAAATAGTGTTAATCTCCAAAATTTGTCTATGACAAACTTAAAACATTACTTCCAGAAAAAGTACCCTCAAGAATCTGAGGAAGAAATTATGGTTAGAACTCTTGATCACATGAAGACACAATTCTTCAGCACATTTCAAGTTAAAGAAATATCAACATCCTCACAGGGATCCATTGAACCAAGTGAAATGGAATGCTTAGCTGGAGAATCCCAGCAAGAAGATGAACCTTATCCAGAAGATTTCTGGGATGCCATGATCCAATCCATGACTAAGCATGTGAAAGGAAAAGGACAAGAATAAGGGCCATAATTAAAAGCATGATTAAAAAGATCACGTGCCAAGATTTGGTGGGAGACACGCAATTATGCTGTCGACACACGCAATTATGCTGTCGACATTTTACCTTTTTTATTTTGTATTTTTGTCTTTTGAATTTTGTCTTTTTCATTCAATTATGTGACGATGGGGCCCAATGTGTACCCGGCATAATTAATGAAATTTTGTCGTTTTTTGTAACCGGCTACCGGAATCTACAGTAGCCCTTTTACCGGCTTAAATAGTAAGCCTTAGTTTGCCTATATAAGGCATTTTATTTTCCTTTCTTAGGCAGAGCTTCGGCTACCCCTCTCTCTCTCTCTCTCTTGTAACATACTTCTCTCTTCTCTTGTAAACACTCTTCTTCTAATAACATAAGCTCTGAAGTTTAAAGAAAGAAGTTCTCTCCTCTTCTCTATTCTGAAGACTTCTAAGGTAATACTTTACATGCTTTTCCATAGCTAAGCTTGTGTTGTGGTAAGCTGGTTCTCATGAACTGGCCTTATTAGATGAATATCGTATTCTTTCCGCTGTAACATGGTATCAGAGCCATTTTAAACTTAAGGATGTAAGTATAAGGGTGAGCTATTTCTTCATTTGAAGAGTATTAATAGCAACTATAATATAAATGAGTATTAATAGCTTTAAAAGGTGTTGTATAATATGTTTACACAAATTTATGTTATACATTATTCAAAAGGTGATGTACCTTTAAGACTATATAAAAAATAGGATACAAATTCATCGGATACAAATTCATCCAATAAAGAATCTTACCCGTGCAAGACACGAGTTGGAATACTGGTTGTCATTAATTAATATAAAAAAAAAGAATTGTGTAACAACCCCAAAATAATTAATCGAATTATATGGATGTTACCCCAATTGAATTATTTTAGTACTTAATTGGTAAATTTATTGAGTGCTAAAATTAGTTATTGGTCGTCATAAGATCGCTAACTGGATAATATAGAATAAGAACGATTTAGGAAAGAAAAAAGAGATTAAGGGCAATATGATCATTTGACCACATTACCACTTAATTATATATATATATATATATATATATATATATATATATATATTTATATAGGTGTATATATATATATATATAAGAAAAGAAGTGAAAGAAAGAATTAAGAAAAGGAAGAAGGGAAACGAAATAGAGAGAAGGAAGAGAAAAGAATGGAGAAGAGAAAGAATCGGTTTTGATGGAAGAATAGGAAAATGGGGATCATAGGTTCATCAAAACATCACCCCCTCCAACACAAGAAATGATCACCATTTTATCCTCTTCCATTTGATACCAACATCATCATAAACAACTCACTCTCCCTCTTGTTGCCATTTTCGAAATTAGGGAGAAAAGATAGAGGTTTTGGAGCTTTCATCTTCTTTTAAGAGGTTTATGAAAAATGTTTTAAGGTTATAAACGTTTCGAAAAACCGAACTTAGAGCACGTGTGAGGACATGTTTTTTCAAAAAGGAAACGGACTATAAGTCCTAATTGGTATGGTATAATTGACGCGGGATGTTTATTACTTATTCATCTAAACCGGTCTATGATTCACGATATATAAATTAAATCGAATATAAACAGGCGGCCCAATGCGGGTGGATATATAAATTATATCGAGTATAGGTGCCGACCCAATGCGGGTGGATATATAAATTATATCGAGTGTGAGTGACGACCCCCGAGATTAACATACTATAGGCGGGGAAGTCATGGTCCTTAAACCTAAGCCCGTATACCATTAGAGAAAGTACTATTGGTAAGGGGGTTCACCGGGAATTCGCACAAGATTGCAGTCGGTGTTATGTTAAAAGTTTTGTTGTACGATACACCGGGATTGAGCACTGGATTGCAGTCCGTGTCGTACTAAGTTATAACACGATTCACCGGGATTTAACACTGGATTGCAGCCGGTGTCGTGTTGAAATAAAATGCACGTGGTTATAAATTAAACCACAAATGAAAGAGAGTCCTATAATACGGTTCACCGGGATTTAGCACAGGATTACATTCGGTGGCGTGTTAAGTTAAATAGGATTCACAATTGAACCGAGAGCGTTGTTAGGGGTCTCCGTAGAACTCACTGAGAGTGTATCTTATTGTTTATATGTTGTTGTTTTACAGAGAAACGGGGAAAGAGGAGATCCATGAGGCACGAGTAGGTTGTACTCGGACGGTTGCTGAAGACTTAGCTTTTATTCTTAAGATTATGTTTTCCCTGGTTATCTTTGTATCATAACATTATGTTTGTATCAGATGTAAACATTATGTTGTTATTTCCGCGCTTTCTTGTATGGTATTGAACACTAAATCTTGCTGATGGTTGATGGTCAGGGAACCGTTGTGGTCTTATTTATGATTAAGACTATTTTGGTGTTATTCAGCAAAAATTTATAGTGGTGTTCAGTATCTAAACAGGAATTTATATCTCTGATGTGTTACAGTTGGTACACTTTGGTAATTCTACTTGTTAGAAATACCGGGGTGTTACAAATTGATTGTTATTTTGTAATATAAAAAAAGGAATTTTTTTATGAGCATAAAAACAAGGAATAAACCAGCCCTCATTCCCCTGGATACTGGAGATGAAACAAATTGGAGTCGGACTTTACTTACTTTTCGGTCGAACTCCGAATTATTCAGGGCCCCTTTCCCCTGGATACCGGAGGGGTCAAAGACCCCTAGACAAAAAAAACCCAGCCCTCTTTCATTGAATAGTTGGGGTGCGAATTAACGGGATTGTTTCTTTACGCTATAAAAAAAGGAAATGATTTAGGCTCTGTTTGGTAAGTTAGATCCTCTAACTTATAGCGGATCTGACTAGCGGATAGCGGATGAAGAAAATTAGACGTGTTTGGCAAACAATAGCGGATAGCGTTTTTAGGGTAGCTTATAGCGTTTTTTGAAACACTACTTTAAGTAGCGTTTGAGCTTATAGCTTATAATGTCTCATCTTTTTTGTCTTTTTTACCCTTATTATTTTTATATTATTCCTTCTTTGTCCCCAATAAAAAAATAATTTTTTTATAATCCGTTGTCTGTTGATTGTACTTCAGCTACGTTGCATCATTTTTGTAATATTCCTCTTTTATATTATTTTCATTTTTTTCATTGCTTATTGATGTACATTTTTGTTTAATTACTCTTAGCATTTTTTTCATTGCTTATTGATGTCCATTATTCTTAGCATTATTTTTGTTTAATTACTAGTAATCAAAAAATAACGTAAAAATAGTGGAATAATGGAAGAAGAAAGCGAAACAAGCAAATGAGCGCGACGACATGCTAAGAAAATATTTTTATGATGAAAATGAAAAATATCGGTTAAAATTGGGTGTTTACATTATGTAAGTTAAAAAGCATGTAAGTGCCGTCCTTTTTTTGGTAAACTAAAGTATCCACCACGGCAACGGTAGAGAGTAATCATTCGAGTTATCGGAGATCCTTTTAAAGTATAAATAGCTGACATGTAACGTAAAAATGTTTACTCGAATGAAAATGTTTTCCATACGCACCGGCCAGGATCAAACCAAGACCAAATGATTAAGGTACCCAAGTATCTACCACTTGTGCCACATCATTTTGGTTAGTGCAGTCCTTTTTTTAACAAGCAAATGGCCGTAGTACCTTTTTGAACTCCCATGTAACTAAATGGCCGTAAGGATCAATATAAATTTTTTTCGATTAACTTTTTTTTTACATAAAGTTGTCATTATGATGCATTTATTTTGAATTTGCAAATCTATATGTTATACTCCCTTTGGTCCCTATTATAAAAAGATTTTGCAGTTTTAGGTTCATTCATTAATTGATGTATCTGAACTATATCATAAGTCAGATACACCAGTTATTCAATGTACCTGCAAAATTTTCTTAAATAGGTGTCGTAGGGGTAGGGGGTCTATTATTATTCATACGACATGCATATTGCAGAGTTGCTAGTGCTATTTATTACATAATCAAATTTATTTTCTTCTTGGATGAAGTTTGGTAGAAATCTTCAAACACTTTTATTGTTTCTCCATAACTTGCGGTGACGTACAAACCATGTCCTAATAGCATATAATAGCCTAATACTCATTTGAAGCTGTAACAAAAAATGAAATGTTAGAGGAATAATAATTAGAGACACAGTAAGATAACTGATGACAAGTTAGTTATTACACAACTCAATACCATTATTGACGGATATGTTTGTCGCAGTAGCACTTAAGATCTTTACACTTATACCCTTTATAGCCTTTCATTTTGCAAGGTTTCTTGCAGTCCTTGTCAACTTTACATGGAATTAAAGTATAAATAGCTGACATGTAACGTAAAAATGGACCGTTATTAATGTTATTGAAATAGAATAAATGTATTATGAAAAGGTAATGAATGAAGGATTGAATGATAAGCTTACCTTTATCATTGCTACCCGGTCTCCCGTGGTTTTCCCTTCCCCTTTCGCTTCCCCTTCCCCGTCCCCCTCCCCTTCCCCTTCCCCTTCCCCTTCCCCATTGCTCCAAATCTTCACCTCCTCCTCCCAAACCTTCATATCTATCTTTACCTTCATATTCGCCCCCCCAAATCCATTTGTTTTTTGAAAAGCAATGTCCATTGGTTAGATGAAGAAATAGGAAAAAGAGGAGAATCAGTGCAGAATTAAACTCAAGACTTTTAGCCATTCTTTTCCACGTCTACTGCTAATCAACCCAAAATGGTAATGTTGCTTTATAGTGTAAACTGAAGTTGTAATTTTTGCGACGCCCAAGTTGTATATAGGATTTATTATATTGCATGCACGTTACCCTTTTCTAATACTAAGAGAGTGTTTGGTTCAGAAGAGAAAGAGAGAAGAGAGAAAGAGGTGAAAGAGAGTAAGGCAAGAGAGAAAAAAGTGAGAAAGAGTCGATTAAAGGTATTGTTTGGTTTAAGGGAGAGAGTAGAGAATAGAGGAGACAGTAACGCGTCTCTTGGTTTTGTTGGAGAGAAAGAGAAAAAAAAATACTATTTTTGAGAAGACAATGACACCCCTAAACCAAAGCATAATTAAATCCTAAGCATTTTCTTCTCACTTTTTTCCCACAATTATTGCAGAGATTGCAAAAAACACTAAAATAATCATCTCTCTTTCTCTCTCGCTCTATCTCTCTTTCCCATTTTGGCCCTCAACCAAACATAGGAAAACAACTCTCCATTTCCTTACTCTCTCTTCTCGATCTCTCTCTCTCCCCCTATTTCACCTCAAACAAACACACCTTAACTGTTTATTTTATGTCTCTTTAATACATTAATGGGTCATTTGACCCCTTTAACCCACTTTAATGTTAAAAGGGTTTGCTTTCGAAGGGTTAAAATAACACTTAAAAACACACACACACACAATATATATATATATATATATATGAATATATATATATATATATATATATATATATATATATATATATATATATTTATTGCATTTGCTATGACGATTACTAATTAAATAGTTAGTTTAATTGTCAATTCATATTTTATATCTAAACCAATCCAAAATATGCATGGATCTAAACAAGAAGATAATTCCAAGAATAATGAAGATTATTATGGTGAACCGATCGTTACAGGGCTGAGCTTATTATTGCTTATTTTAAAGTAAGGATTGTGTATATATATTAAAAAAAAAAAGTAAGGATTGTGTATCTCTACATTTACATCTTGAGGTAGTCTGAGGTCAGCATGACATCAGCTTTTTTTGGCCCCAACTTTCAGTTTTCCCGCCCAAAAGTTCCAGCCAATAGAACAATGCCATGTGTCTTCCTGCAACTCCCATGTGAAGTTGTCAGCTGAAAAGACAGGTACAGAGAGAAAGAACAGAAGCATTTTGCTGTCTCTTCATTTCCTTTCTCTCTTCCTCTCTCGCCATCTCTCTTTCTTTTTCCCTTTTCTCTCATCTCTCACTCTCTCTCTCATCTCTCACTTTCTCACGCTCTTACTCTCTCTCACTCTGTTCTCTAATCTCTCACTCTCTCATCTCTCATCGCTCTCACTCTCTCATCGCCCTCTCTGATTCTTCCCCTTCACTCAACCATCACCATGCTTTTTTCTGAGGATTCTGGAAAATCCATGGAAATGCAGAGAAGACAGAGGAAGCGAAAATGCAGAGAAGAAGGGAGGATAACCGAGAATAGCTTGAGTTTGTTCAAGAACCCACCTTTTTCAGATCTGAGTTACAAAAACTTTCTAGGTTTGAAGGTGAGTTTGTTCATGAACCGAGAAGACACAAGCAATCTCTCATTTCTTTCCTTCACTCACTCAGCTCAACTTTACTGTTACACGCGCTTCTTCCTCCTCTCTCGTCGTTCTTTCTTTTGTTGATTCACTCGCTGATTTGTGAGATTGTGTGATTGCAGATATTTTTTCAAAGAATCGTATTTTGGAATTTTTTTTCAAAGAATCAGAAAAAAGAATGGAAGAGGCAGAGCTATATGCATGCGGGAGAGAAGAAATGGAGTCACGAAAATGAAAGGGGGAAACAGAGAGCCGGACGCAAGAGAAAATGTGGCGATTGAAGGAGACGAAGGAGCGGACGGTGCACAAAGAAAGGACGCTGAAGCGATCTCGCCAGAACTTCGTTGTTAGAAGGGAGCTGGAAGATTGAGGTAATCCCTAAAAAAATTTCCATTCCAATCAATTTAATGTTGTTTTCTCAAACCCATTTTTCTGATTTTTTTAGTTTTATCATAAATTCTTCTTTTTCACTCCCCCAAAACACAACTAACTTTCAAAAAACTTGGAGCATGCCCTTGATTTGATTCACGACAGAAATCTCAGACAACTTGGAGCAGGCCCTTGATTTGATTCACGAGATAGCAGTTGATCATCAAAAAACTTGGAACAGGCCCTTGATTTGAAGTCATTACCTTGATGATCAACACTTGAGATAGCAGTTATGATTCTAAGAAGCTTTCTGTGTTTTATCCCTTTCAGAACTTGGCATTCATCAATGAAGCTCCTTCAAGCTCCTCTTTGTTGAAGATTGAATACTTTAACTGCACCAGTTGATCCATCACTTGAAAGAGTTCTTTTGTACACAGAACCAAAACTTCCTGAGCCAATCTACTGGTGTACTATCATCCAGGTGCTGGTTGCTGATTTTCACAATTATCAGATGGGTTGCATGGCCGTCTGGGTCTTGGCATATACAAAATTCAAGCTAACTTGCTGCATTCAGATTCAAAAATCTGAATGAGCATACAATGCCATTCAGTTATGGACCAATCAGGAAAAAAAACCAAATATGATAAAGTTTGAGCATGTTGCACATTTTTGTTCTTGCATTTGGCACCTGTTCTGTTTTTACATGATTTTGGAAACTTTATGATTAGACATACTGTTTGTTCATTCAGTGCATCATTTTTAATCATAATTTGTTTAGCTTATTTTAGACATTCTTTATGAAACTATACATTTTGGCCTTGATTGGGTGCAGGTGAAAAGGTTCTAGAAGATTGCCAGTAAATCAAAGGTTGTTGACTGCGTATGCAACAAACTTGAACTCTAACGAGGAAAAGGCGGAAACTCATGCAACTAATGTGTATCAGCTTCTCTTTTATTGTATTCATGTCTTATTTTGATGATCATATCAATTTTTTTTTTTGTATTCATGGCTTATTTTCAATGTGTCCACTGTCACTATAGTGTTCTCTTTTAGTTCATGTTTTTGTCAACAATGTTGAGTTCAAAACAGAGTAGCCATGTCTTCCCTATTTTCAGATTTGACCCCAAAAACTATTTTGGTGAGCTTCTCTTTTGCATATATTTTCTTCATTATTCTTTTCACAACTCCCACCTTATTATGTTCAATTCTTAGTTGTACTCCCTAATTCCATTTTTTTAGGCATGTGAGCTCAAAATGGAGATTTAGAGTGAGTTCCAGACATTTTGTGCCAGGGTGTCGCTTATATAGTTGAAATCATTTAGTGTCTTTATAAAGATGTTATTTATCTTTTATTCCCTTTGTCGCTACAGAACATCCATAACTTGTCCCTGCAGTTTCCCTATTAATTTTGTTGCTCATTTTTCTTTAATATGACTTTATTCTGTTTGTTTCTCTTATGCCATCCGCCCTCTCAACGAGGAAAAGGTGTTCAAGCTGCTGCTGATCTCCTTGGAGAGCTCTCTGTCTTCATAGTAATACTCTCTCTCTCTCTCATGTTGAATTAGAACTTTGTATCTAAAATTAATGAAATTCTAAAAAAAAGATATATATATATATATATATATATATATATATATATATATATATATATATATATATATATATATATATATATATTTATTGATCACATTACTTGAAGATTTCATTTTTGTTGTATGTGGAAATGCTCTCTTACTTTTTCCCCTATGGTAATTGCTAATAATGTAGGTTTCAATGATGGAAGGTGACATACTCAAGACCCTTAATTTTGAAATGAGCAATCTTACTGTTAAGACTTTTCTAAGGCAAGAATGCTAAGCTCCATTTGTTATTCTGTTATAACAATAGCAAATATCAAACATCTAAACCCAATTGAAATATTGTGGGCTAATTATGTGTTGTTACTGTGATGAAGGAGGTTTAATGGGATTTCGTGTGAAAATAAAGATGTGAGTTTGATTACTGATTATCTATATTTTGATCATTTCAAAATTGTTAAGTGTTCTTATTGTTGTTTTTGGTTGTTTTTTTACCAGGCTGAGTTTGTAGTTTGAGTTTTTGAGTTACTATCTTGCTGAGCTGAGTTTGCTAGACTATGATTGTTTGATGTTCTTGCCTTCGTTGGTTGCTGCGTCTGTAACATTTCTTGCTAGATTCAATATTTGGCCTGAAGTTTATCCTTGGGTGAGTATTTGATGTTATTGATATGGATATAAACGCGTTACCAAACTTACACCTGCAATCCATGGAATTTATGAAGTTGTTTGCCTGTAGCAGACATCAGCCCTGTATGGATGCGTTGGGTATACACCAGTTGAGTTGAGAGAATGTGTTCTCATCTTACATGATTTGTATATGGCTAGAAGGGGAGTGTCTTTCCAAGCTATTAGAGAGAAATACAAGCAGCCCAAAATGATTATTTTCTATTATATTTTTTTTTCAGTTATGTTCCTTCCTTTTAGTATTATCTTGAAGCTCATCAAAAGGCTTAAAAGTCAATTTTCAATAAAAAGTTAGTAAAGGTCAATTTTCAGTTTTTCTTTTATCTTTTTCTTTATGTCTATTGACATGTTTCCCATCCTACTATAGGCAAAAATCATATGAATCTGAACATATCAGATATGGAGGGCCCTTAGCTGAAAAAAAAATGGTACTTACCTGCAACAAATCATAGTTAGGTACCTTACTTGGATCTTATCAAATAAGGATATGAATCTAGAATGTTTGATTGGTTCAGTCATATGTTAGTCAGCTGTCATGGTTCATTATTTTCTTATTCCTTCATTTGTACAAAGTTCTACTAAATTTTCATCTTCTTGGTTGAAGGCCAAATAGTATTAATGTCATGACTTGGTGCATTAATGTAGTTCTATTGTTAAATAGCCATACTGAGTTGCTACTACAACTTTTCAAGTTTTAATTTGTGAAAAGTATTGAATCAATGTTCTTTTGTGACAATCATTTTCAAGCATTAGTTTATTCAAGTGATTTATTATATTCTCTTGAGTGTGTGTTTAATTCTGTCATTTAATTAATAGTAACTACTAAATCTATCACATGATGTTAGTCATTTCATGAATTGGGTGCCTAATATTCTTGAAAATTGAGGTTTTACAGTCTGGGTCTATAACTACTTCCTTGTGTTAGTGAACCTAGGCCAGCTTTGATCTTTGTAACTGGTGGAGCATGAGTATTGAGTAAATGGTTTGAAAAATCAATGTGGTTTTATTTAATTTCATGAGTTAATTTACTCCATCTGGTGTTCAGTCTTATTATAAGCCTACCATTAATTAATTTCATTTTTCATGTTGAGCCTCCCCGTGCCGCAGTGGCAGTGGTACACTGTCGTTGATTTCCTTAGGAAATCAATTTCATCCCCTTTGATTATATGTTGCACTTTAAATTTGGAAAACAACTTTAGGAGTTCATTACCAAGTTAGTTGCAGCTTAATGTTAGTGTTATAGTTTCTCACATATATTTTGATTTTGTTTCTTTTTCAACTCTGTTGAATTTCTTTTTTGATTTATTGGAGATGAATTTGTAACTACTATGATAATGAAATGTACTTGATTGCCTGTTTTAAGTGGTTGGAATCAATATATGTGAGAATTTGTTTCAGATGCAGGATGCTGTCTATCTAACATCACCATAAGCTGATAAACAAAAGGCATTGAATTCTCTCAATGAAGCTAAAAGTCATTCCTTAATCACTATTATATTGTGTTATACAAATCAAAATGAAAATATTGGGATGAAGTAACTATGATGAACGAAAGGGGGAGCTACTTTGATTTAAGAATCTCCATTATCCCATGACCTTATCTTTCTAACTACTAACATGTTTAGTTTTTTCTTCCAAAATTTTAGTATGTACTCCAACCTTTTGTGTTTTCTTTGTGCATCTCAGAAGCTACTTGTTGCGCCCGAAAAAGTCCCCGAGGGAGAACCTTCCTCGTTCACAACTTTTTAAAACAATGAAGCCGCCACCAATATTTATTAAGGAAAATATTAGGAAAACCTTTTTTGGAAAGCGATTGGTCTTGCGAAACTAGAGAATAGGGTTCGGGGGTCGGTTACGCGCAGGGAAGGTGTAACCACCCCACACATCTTCTCTACTGAGAGGGAACCTTCAATTAAATGTGTGGTTTTAGTGTGTTGACTTGAAAATACTTAATTTTGCCTCTCTACTTCTTATTGAAAAAATCTTAATGAAAACCTTTATTTATTATGAAAAAGGGGGAAAAATGGTTTTTTAGAAAAAAACGCTTGACGGGACATGGCCCGCTCCTACGTATCTCCCGGTGTGATGGAGAACTCAAAGCTACGTAGTTCTTCTTTGTCCTGAAAAGGTTTTTGTCTTTTATCTTTTTAGTGAGTTTTCGAAATAGGACGAGCATTTAGTGAATGATTAAACTAACCAAGGTTATGGGTAATCACCGCTAAGTACTCTTGAAAATGAGAGTCACTCCCGCCAGTCAGACGAACAAAGGCTCTGATTGACTATTAGTAGCGACTCGTTTTTATTTGTTCTCTAGAAAGGGGTTTTCGAAAGAGATTGATTGGCACGAATGATCAAACTAACAAAAGTTATGGGTGATCATCGCTTGTTGTTCTTTTGGGAAAAAAGACATCGCCACCAACGGCTAGACGAACAAAGGTTCTGATTAACCACTAGCGACGATGGGTTGAAAATGATTTTAGAAAGGAAAAGGTTTTTGTTCTGAAAATGATCTTGGTTTGCAAAAGTGATTCTTTTTTGTTACGAAAATAACTCTTTTCTTTTTGTTATGCAAATGCTAATTTTTATGGTTGCGCTTGACGAGAATGTGACTCGCTCCTACGTATCCCAAATGGGAATCAAAGCGACGTAGTTCTAACGAGCCTCGAAAGTGAAAGTCTTTTTGCTTAGGTTTTGAAAAGTGGAGGGTGCTCATAATGATCAAACTAACAAAGGTTATGGGTGATCATTACTGACACTGGCCATGATTTTTTATGCTTGGGAGAATATCTTTTGAAATTGAAAGCATTCATGATAATCAAACTAACAAAGGTTATGGGCGATTATCACTAGCACTCCATTGTTAATAATCATGCAAGCAAAGGCTTCGCAAGACTACTAACACAGTTTTGATTTTGAAGAGTTTTCGCCATTGGATTAATTTTTGTTCGGGGAAACATTTATCCATCATTTGGAAAAAAAAAAGGTTTGTGAAAAAAATTGAGTTTACTTAGGGGAAAGAAACAAAATTTAAAAAACGAGAAACAGGGGGTGCAGCAGTAAAATAAGGGTGTAAATAAAGGAGGGCTGCATTATTAAAAATGGGGTGCAGATAGTGAGCCCAGCTTGTTTTTGTAAGCTGGGCTGCGTTTCAAAAAAAAGAAATCGTGGGCTTCAAAAGGGGGGGGGGGCGCTGAGTAAAACAAGGGGTGTGAATAGAAATCTGAAAAATAAAATAAAAGGTGAAAGGACGAAAATGCCCCTGTGTCATACTATAAAAGCCTAAATCTAAACTTGGAAACCCTAATTTTGATCATCCTCACGCGGCGCCTCACCCCCCCCCCCCAAATATCCAACCCCAAAATTCTTCCCTCTCTCCTCTCCATGCGCCGTGTCCCTCCCTCTCTCACCCTAAATGCCAACAAATTTCTCCTTCTCTCCTTGCTTCGCCCCTCGCCTCCCTCTCTTTCCCTACGCCGTTTCTCTCCTCCCTCTCCTTACACCGCTCTCTTCTCTCTCTCCTTACAACCATGGTGAACCGAAACGAAGGGGACGGGGACGGTGGTGCGAAGGACCACCGCTGAGGTATGTCGGTTTGCGACGGTGATGACTGGGTGCGGTTATGGTGGCGGCGTAGGGGTTTTGATGGCGGTCGTGCGGTGATGGTTCGTGAAAAGGGGTTTTGGGGGCACGGCGGTGGTGGTGGCCGTGTTTGAGCTACGGTTTGGGGGTTTGTGGTGTATGGTGACGCGCTGTGGCGTGGTGCGGTTGGCGGTGGTAGGTGGCCGTTTGAGGTGGAGGGCCGTGGAGGAGTGATGGTGGCTGTTCTGTTACCAAGTGGCTTCAGTCTCAAGAGGGGGGGTGAATTGAGATTTAAAACTTTTCAGATCTTTCGAAAACGTTTTTCCCCTTTTCAATGACTTAGATCAATTTTCGCGCAGGTTAAGTGGAAGCGAAGGAATTAGAATATAAAGCAGTAAAGCAGTATAACAGTAAAGCAGGAAAGCAGTAAAGCACGCAGAGATTTATCCTGGTTCGGTCACCTCCTAGTGACCTACGTTCAGTCCTCACACCCTTGTGAGATTTTCCACTAACCAAACCAACAAGGCTTACAGGTGCCTTGGAAAACCTTTACAGACTCAGGCACTCTCCTCCTAGGATACCCCACCTATGGAGAGCCCTCAAATCTAATATAACAATAACAAGAGATACCCCACCCCTGTTACAATCAACTGCCCTAGAAAGATACCCCACTTCCTAGTACATGCAGCTACCCTAGAGAGATACCCCACTCCCTAGTACAAATCACAACAATTAAATAATAACAAACGTAAAGACAGAAATACCTCTAGAGTAGGCAGATAATACAACTTGAAGAATGCAACCCCAACTAACTCTTAGCGAAAGATCA
This sequence comes from Astragalus membranaceus, assembly GCA_039519185.1. Classification (NCBI taxonomy): domain Eukaryota; kingdom Viridiplantae; phylum Streptophyta; class Magnoliopsida; order Fabales; family Fabaceae; genus Astragalus; species Astragalus membranaceus. Next base: position 135,014,647 of record CM076846.1, on the reverse strand, counting down.
GCTCTTGACGGACCAGCGGTGCGAGAAGAACACAAATAAAATATAAAGAGTTTTTCAGAAGTTATAGATCGTGAAATGGGTTGGTAAGAAATGGAGGCTATGAGGCCTCTATTTATAGGCTATGAGAAAATCAAGTTTACGTTGAAAATAATGTAGGAATCGATTCTTTGTTGAAAACATTGGATCTAGGAATCGATTCTTATGTATGACTTCTTTTAAGTGAGAATCGATTTTGCTTTACTTGAGAAAGAGTAACAATCGATTCTTGAGATCCAGGAAGGCTAGGAATCGATTCTTATACTCAATGTAATTTGTATGAATCGATTCTTGGCTTGCCTGAGACATGTAGGAATCGATTCTTTTGCTAAGTGAAAAATAGTGTGAATCGATTCTTTCCTTTTTGAAAAATACTTGTGAATCGATTATGCACTTTGGTAAAAATAATATGAATCGATTCTTTCCTTTTAAAGACACTTGAGAATCGATTTTTATGCTTAGTATAAAATAGTATGAGTCGATTCTTCCTTTTTAGAAATACTTAGGAATCGATTTGCATACTTAGTGAAGCTAGTATGAATCGATTCTTTAGCTTTTGTATTGACCTGAAAATCGATTTTTATGTATAGAATAAAATAGAGAAAATCGATTTTATGCTTTTCAAAAATGCTTCTTGTGTTTACGTGTGCATGCATGCATTTTGAAAATCATGGGACTTTGAGAGATGAGCTGACCTTCGAAAGAGCTTACACTTTTTCCTAAGACACACCCAAACCCTAAGGACTACCCTTATTTATAAGGACTACCCTTATATCTTGAAACTTCAATTCTTGAGCTTGATTGTCTTGGATTGTGACTTTGATACTTTGTCACTTTCATTAACTTTGGCCATCAACTTTGGCTTTGGCCTTTTTACTATTATCAACTTTAGCTTTTGTCTTTTTCATCATCAAAACCTCTAAACCACTTCATCATCAAAACTTAGCCTGCAACACAAGATATCTACATGTTCGTGGTGGTGGGTGGCCGTTGGTGGTGTTGGTGGTCATGGGCTGGACAGTGGTTGTGCGAGGAGGGAGGAGGGCCAAGATTTGGTGGCTGCTAACAGTGACGGTGAGGCTCACGTCGGCTGGTGTACGGCGGCGTACGGTGGTGACTGAGTTTGGCCGTGGAGTGGCGGTGGACGGTGGTGTGGTTAACGGGCTGCGGTTAGTTTTCACCCTTTTTTCTACTCCTATGATCTCCTTAGCTTGATCCTGAGTTTTGTTCTACTGATTCTCTTGGATTGACTTTTTTATACCTAAATAAACCTATATCTGAAAATAAACCATGTTTTTTGTTTAACAACAGCAATAGGAAGTGGCCCTGCACAGCAATATGAACTCACCCTTACTTTTTATCTATTACTTGTTTGATATCAAATGAAATTCCTTTTTGTATTTTATCTTTCCTTAATTCTATGCACAGAGTTACTGATAAATCAAATTCCTTAAGTCTATGACTATCTAACAAGGCTTATATGAACTATTAATAGATAAAAAGAAGAGAAAAGAAATGTTCAATTGAAATCAACGAAACTTGATACAATTTGTTGCGGGAACTTACCTAAATTCCAGCTTCTGATAAAGCTCCTTCTGTTATTATCTACTGCTTTTGCTTGCTATTGCTGCTGCTGCGTATATGTGTATGCCTCCCCCTTTTGCTGTGACTCAGTGTGTATTTATAGGGAGATTTGCATAGAGTTTTGCACTGTCAAGTCCATTTTCTCTGCACCTCAGTTTTGTATTTGTTCAAACATTTCATGCTTTGGTGTATAAAGTTCTCTGAGCATCATTTTCTTTCTCCCAAGGTCATGCTGCATTCACGCTTTGGACATGTTGACTGTTGTTTCTGATTCTTCTTCTCAATTTGTGTATAAAGTTTTGGACAGGTTCTTTAGGCCAGAGATTCTTCCCTATTCGGAGCTTTGAAGACTAGCCTACTGCTGCCATAATTTGGCTCCTTCCCTTTGTCCTGCTGCTGAATTGCCAGCCTGTTGCCTATGCTGTCTTCGTACAACAAATGCTTCTTTTTATTTTTAAGTTTGTTGTAAACTTATTGTTTGTATCTGTTGTAATCTTTTCTCTTCTTTTAATTTATATTTTTAGTTTTTGTATTTGAATACTTTTGGTTTTTGTAACATAAAAGAGTTAATAAAGATAAATTTATTTTTGCCATACATGTGTACTACAATTGACTTTGTAAAAAAAAACAGATTATATAAAAAAAAAAAATTATTCACTATCCGATTTTTATTAGATTTTTATAACCAAATTAAACCGACAACAATGACGATAAACATACGTGCACGATGAGACGTGAACACGTGCCCGCAATGAGAATACACGAATTTGCGTACCAAAATAAACACTCGTACACAACGAGACGCGAACACCCGTCTGCAACGGGGACAAAAATGTGTACATTATTAACAAATAGCACGCGCGCACCAATGAGAAGTAACACGCATATACACGACTAGGAACGACGCATAAATGACAAAAACAATATTTTGGATTTTCTAATAAACTTTAAATTAGCCGGACAAAATTAGGGTATGACAGCTGCCCCTCTTTATTCGGATTTTATCAAGAAATATTAATTGGCCGAGACATATTTCGAAGGTAAAATAGGAATAAAGAATTCAGACATTATACTAATTTTGTCTACTTGGAGAAACCCGAATTTCCTTTTCCTTTTTCTTTTTCTTCTTTTTTTTTTGGATCAACACTTGGAGTGTCGATGAGGAAACAGTAAATGAACACTGACATGCAGGAAGAAAAGGTAAAGTGGGCACTTGCGTGCAGACAGAAAAGTAAAATGGGCACTTGCGTGCAGACAGAAAAGTAAAATGGGCACTTGCGTGCCGACAGAAGAGTAAAATGGGCACTTGGCGTGCAGAAAGCGGTAAATTGCCCAGGCTGCCTAAAACCTGTAATCCTTAAACGAACTCTTGACGAATCCGAGTTTGCACGTGGCTTTGAGGAGCACGCTTCCTGTTGGCCTTTTCGAGCGACCGGGGGGATCGTTATCAGCTCCGGAACTGATATACAGATCAATGCACGGCGTCCACTGTATCTTAGGCTGATACAACTATTCCGTTGAACCTCACATGGGGCTGCGGTCCATCGCGTTGCTCGTACACGATGTGAGACCTGGGCAGAAGGGAGCGATGATCTCTCTGGGCTCCAATCCGCAATGCGCGCCTAAGCGCTCTCTTTTCTTTTCTTTCTTTCCTTTCTTTTCTGTTTCTCTCTTCTTTTTTCTTTTCTTTTCTTTTCTGTTTCTCTCTTTTCTTTTTTCTTTCTGAACTCCCAACTGGGGAAGCACTTTCTGGAATATGAAGGCGAGCATTAACACTTGTGGTGTTTATCCTCTCTCACTTGTCTGCAGCTGAAAAACGAACCGATGCATGCAATGCAAATGCCACGATTGCTATTTTCTTTTTCTTTTCCTTATGATGAATGTAATGCAAATGTCTGAGTTTCTCTTTTCTTCACTTTATTATTATTATTATTTTCTATGTCTGATGAGTGCATGATTTTATGCTTGGTGAATGTAATGCATGACTTTATTTGTTTTATTGGTCTTTTGCTTTTCTTCTCTTTTTTTCTTTTACTCTTTTTATGAAGTGCAGGTATGTGAATGCAAAATTTCGGTGTTTGATGACATGTAATGAAATGGCAGATGACATGCAATGGAAAACTTTTCCTTCTTTGCCTTTTTCTATGAAATGGGAATATTGCTATAAAATGATGAATAACATGAAATGATGAATGACATGGGATGTTTTAGCTTTCTTTGAGATGCAAGTATTGATGATGAGTTTTTGGTTCTTTTTGTTTTATGGAATGCAATCATTACTATGATGTAGACGACACTGAATGTTTTTTTTTTTTTGCATAGGGACCTTAGGATTCTTGAGTGATCATTTCAAGTGTCCTATCGTGATGACTATTTCGAATGTACATTCGACTTAATCTCCCATTTATTGAAAATGATTTTGTATTTTGAGACTTGACTTGATGTCTGATGCAATGATGATGAATGCTTGGTTTGCTAGAAAGAAAGCAGTAAATGAACACTTGGCGTGCTGATGAGAAAGCAGTAAATGAACACTTGGCGTGCTGATGAGAAAGCAGTAAATGAACACTTGGCGTGCTGATGAGAAAACAGTAAATGAGGATGAACACTTGGCGTGCTTTTAATGAACCACTTGGGACCCGAGGGCATTTGAACTCCGAGCTGAAGGAGTGACTGGGAATGAGATTTTGAGACTGACAAGTCCAGGATGACTGACTTGAGAATTAGATTGAAGATTGACACTTGAAGTGCTGATTCTTAGAACTAGGCATGAGGATTAACATCTTGTGTTCATCCGCATTTTGCTTAGCAATGCAATGAATGGCACATGTAATGCAGACATATGCCATGATTGATGTCTTGAATATTATGGAATGCTTTTGTTCTTTTGTATCTGCTTCTTCTTTGCAAATATCAACATAATTCTTGGATGTTTGAATGCAAGTGCATGCGGTGATTGATGCTTTGATGAATGGAATGCTCCTGTTCTAACTTCTGTTTGTTTCTTTTTTTGCTTCTTCTATGAAATGCAAACATTAATATGATGCGATGCTCTGATGTTTGATGCAATGATTTTCGTCCTTTTTCTTTTATGGAAATGCTAACGTTAATATGATGCAAATGCACTGCTTTAATGTTTGAGGATTGAATGACAAAGGAATGCTTATGAAATGATGAATGATATGGAATGCTGGATGACTGGGAATGTTTCTGTTCATTTTGTTGTTTGTTTGGAGTTTGCAAGTGAGAGTCGACACTGGATGTGCTAATGAAAAAGCAATGAATGAGAAGACATGAAATGAGGATCGCCTGGGATCAAGGGAGTAGTTTTGAATTATGGACACAAAGGTCTGGTTTATGGGTCAACATCTGTCAGTATTGATCTAATGGTCTGAAGAATTTTGATGATGCAATGGCGCATGCAATGATTAGTACCTTGTGGAATGGTGAATGACATGGAATGCTTTTGTGTTGCTTTTGTAGTTTCTTTTCTTTGTTTTCTTTTTGCTTTCTTTGCTTTTTCTATGAAATATCTGACGCAAAATGTAATGCTCTAATGATGAATGACATGCAATCATTTTGTTCTTTTCCTTTTTATGAAGTGCGAACATTAATATGATGCCAATGCAATGAAAAGATTTCTGCTTTTTCTTTTTTACTATTTTCCTCTATGAAATGCAAGTATTAATATGGTGCAACTAACGTGGAACGTTTTTCCTTTTTGCTATGTGATGAATGCACAAAATGTGAAGATGCAAATGTAATGCTTTGATGCATATGCTATAATGAATAGATTGAAATGCCTAGATGCATGAGGTAAACATTTTTGTGATGATGAGATGCGAGACTTTGGATGCAAGGAATTGAAATGATTATTGACCATTCTGTTGAAAAATTGAATTTGATTCAAACTCCAGTGTTCTCAAGGTTTTTATTTACAAACAACCTCACTTGTTTTCTCTTTCTTTCCATGATGACTGAATTTTAGATATCACGTAAACAACTTGTGTTCTCTCTTTTTGAAGCATTGTCTAGTAAGCATGCATAAGAGTGCAAATATGAATGAATGAGTCAGTTATCTTGGAATTGGTTTAGGGCATGGCGAGTGAAGGAATGACAGACATGGTTATTGCCAAAGCTTATGGGGGGTCAAGAGATACAAGATTGCCCTAATTCAGGTCTTTGATGAGTGAATAGTTTGCCCCTGTCTAGTGGTGACAACAACTAGGGCGTAGAAGATGATGAATTGGGAATGCTTTGGCTTTTGAAAGGGAAGGTGGATCAAAGGAGATTTTGTCTCAACCCATAAAGTTTGATGTTGCCCCAGTCATAACAAGGACAAAGCTGCCCCAATTAGAATGACAAGGTCTTGTTTTAGGATAGTGAGTTGAGAGATTGCCCCTGGTGAGGTTTTGTAGGAATGAATGAGGTGAAGGAATGGGAACGCGCTTGCCCCACTTTCGAATGACATTTCCAATGGTTTCTTTGAGTGTGGTTGTGAAAGGCGACAGAGTTATGGTGATGGTTATGAACTGAGGGTGATATATGAATGGTGTGGGCAATGAACAAACCTCCCCAAAGTTGAGTGGAGTGAGAGGTGAAGGAAATGCCCCCTAGTACACACTTTTGGTTTTTCTTTAAGAACAACTCAAATGCGATGAAAGTTTTGACTTTTTAGTATGATGAGAGGCTCCACTTGGTGACCACTAGACCTTGTTTTAATGCAACACGAATGCATCTTGGAGTGCAAGTCCTTCTTCTTTTTACCAACTTTCCTTTTTTGATTGTTCGTTTTTTCTTTTTGAGCAGCTTTCTTTTTTCTGCTTGTTTGTTTTTTTCTTTTGTGCAAACACGTCGCAAATAGATAAACTTATTTGTCCTAAAATTAAAACTTGAGAAAACGAAGGCACTTAGTCATTGATCGGAATGGACTTTTTAGGGTTGTGATGTGGAGAAGGGGATGATTGAGCTTAATGAAGTGTTTGGGGTTGATGGGGAGGATGGGTCTTATTCGGTGTTGGCCGATGGTCAATGATTTGTGAAGGAAATGGTTATTAAGTTTGATGAGGTGTTTGAAGGTTTTATGAAAGAAGAGATGGCTAAACCCAATGAATTGAGGTTTTTTTTTTTTTGAAAGGCGGAATGATTGAACCCATTGAATTGAGGGCCTTTCTAGAAGGGGAAATGATTGAACCCATTGAATTTGGGGGCCCCTTTTTTTTGGAGGGGAGCTCTTATGCTTCATGGCAAAATGTATTGACTCTCAATTTATACTCCCTTTGTCTTCCTTTCTTTGTTTTGGGATTCTCCTCTTTAAACTTTGTTATTCCCCTCCTTTTGTGAATTTCCTTTCCTTTTGACTTGGAAATGATATACCATTTTTGATGTGGAATTAACCCTCGCCCAGAGTGATGGGGATATCTCGGGCTTTTCTCGGCTTAAGATGGGTAACAAAGGGTGCTTTTGTGATTTTGAATCTTTGGCTTAAGAGGGGGTAGGGAATGGACCTTCTGGGAGTTTAGGTTCTTGAGGGTATGGAGAGATGGCCACATTTCATTTCAAATCCTGATTGCTTATTTCTGTAAGACTTAACTTTAGGACAATAGTTTATCTATCTTCATGTGTTTGCTCTTTTATTTTCCCCCTTTTTGGTGCCCTAATTTTTACCTGGACCGCTCTTTGCGAGTTTTCAATCCACCGGGCGCTCTTTTTTGCCTAGGCCGCCCTTTGCGGGTTTTCAACCTAGCGAGCTTATTTTATCTTTTTCATTTATTATATATTTTTTAGAAAGACTTGCACTAAAGGAATACGATACTGACAAGGAAAATTAGTGATCACAGAATTGCCCCGGTATGGAGGACTTAAAGTGTTAGTGAGAATGAACCAAAAAGTCAAGTATGCACTGATAGGAGAGAATATGCGCTTTATGGGTGGGCGGGGTGGGGTTAGACTTGGATGGGGAATGATGAAGGAAATTGACTGACTCAAACAAGAGAAACTGCACCTGGCATGCATGCTTACTAGAAGAACGCTTCACAGAGAGTTAACATTGGTGAAAACATGATATAAAAACTTTTCTGATGAACTGTTTCGGTCTTTTATCATGGAATGGATGAGATGTAATGCTTTTTTTTGAAGTAAATACAAATGAGCTATTGATGTGAAAAACTGAGTGCCTTGGAACACCTTGAGTTTCCAAATGAGTGAGGGTAAACTTTTCCAAGAAGGAAATATTACTTTGCAAGAACATCTTGTCTCTCATCACAACATTTTTGTTGTATGCAATGCATGGATGAAAACATTATGATGTATACATGATGAAAATGAAATGTATGAAAGCATATTCACTTGAAAAGTGTGATTATGCTAAAAGTTTTTCCTTTTTGATGCTTTCTTTTTATGCAAGACGAAATATGAAATGCCAGTGCATCTTTGGATGATGAATGATGCAAGAATGATGCTTCTTCTCAAAATGATTTTTATAGAGGCAAGACAAGACATGAAATGCCGATGCCCCCTTTTTCTTTTGCATGATGAAAGATGCAGGAATGATCCTTTTTTCTAAATGATGATTTTTTTTAGAGGCAAGGCAAAGTATGAAATGCCAATGCCCCTTCCTTTTTGAAAGATGCATGTATGGAAGAATGATGTATATGAATGCTACATTTTGAATAAATTTGATGATAATTTTTATTCATGATTATGAATGAGATGCTTTCTTGTTTTCATTTTTTGTGCAATGAAATGCATGATACTCACAAAAAAACATGCGTGGGAAGACATGGTTTTTATTGAATGGAAATGCATGCAAAATGAGAGGTTAATGTATTATTTTTCATGATGTGTGAAAAAGGACAACAATAATGCATGAGACGCGCCCCTAATAAGACACGATTTTTGGATCTTTCGAGAAAACTAGGGGAAAAAGCCTTAGTGAATGGAAACGCACACGTGCGGAGAATGCACTCCTGACAAACCTAAATGAGATTGAGAAAAATGCATGTATGAATTTTATCAAGTTTTTGTTTTATGCCATGCAAATGATGTCTCTATATGAAAATGACGGCGATAATGCGACTTGACATGCATATGAAAAATAAGATGAAAACATCTTTTCGAGTTTGGTGACTGAAATTTTGGGAACATCACCTCATGTAGCCCGGTAAAAGAAAAGACTATGATGATTTTTTTTTGAAAGTTTTGCTTTTTGCCTTTTTTGAAAATTTTGTTTTATGTAATGCAAGGATGTATGCAAATGATGATGTGAGGCAACCAATTGTCGTTACTCTGAGTAACTTGCATGAAACATTGAGTGGATCCTGACTCAATACTTCACGCAATATACTGAAATGCTTCGACATTTGGTTAACTCAAACTTATTTTCTTATTTGAAAACAAACCCCACTCGATAGGGTCAAAGTGCCCCGATACTGTAGAGTAACATCTCAAATTTGTAGTGCACAAACAAATTTGAGATATTACCCTTCTTCATTCGAAGGTGCACTTTTACTCATTGAGCTTTTACATGAAGAGCTTTTCTATTTTTTCTTTGTTTAGAGAAGATGCATGCATTGGAAACTTTTCATTTTTTTTGATTTTTAGTTTTGGAACATGATTTTGAAAATTATTTGGAGATGCAAATGATTTATTGGAAAAAAGGTTTTAGAAAAATATGCTTGACGGGGTATGACCCGCTCCTACGTATCCCCATTGTAATGAGGAATCAAAGCTTACGTAGTTCTACTGGGTCTTTTTTTTTTTTGAAATAATGCTTATGCATGAATGCCATGTTTTAGATGAACTTGGCGAGGAGCTTTTTCCTCTTTTTTGATTATAAACGAAATGCTTAAGCTATGAAGATGATAATTGTTTTTTCATTTTTATGCAATGAAATGAAATGCAAGATGAATAATTTTTTTTCAAAATTGGAACTTTATTTAATACAAATGACGCAATGATGTAATGATGCAATGATGCAATGATGCAGGATGCAAGATACTTTTTTTTTGAGGTTTCTGCATAAGGAGGGTACTCACAGGCGGAATTTAGAAAACTTTCACACTATATGCCACCTCATATAGATGTTTATTGAAAAGGGAAAAGCATATCCCTTTTTTTTTATTTTTGAAAATCTTTGAGGGAAAAATTAACTGGACTAAATGCAACAATGCAGCACACAATTTGGGAAGCCCTTGTGACCTCAAAGGGGGTAGAACCTATGATCTAAGGTATTTTAAGGATAATCTTCTCATGTAGCTCTATTCACACCCTCACAAAGGCCATCAGAGCCACAGTCCCTCTCATGAAAATCCCCGTAAATGCAGCAAACTGCTAGATACGAGGCATCATAAAAGAGCACAACTTTGATTGAAACTTTCGCGAGCAGCCAAACGAACAAAGGTCCTGATGGGCTCCCACTACTCGAATCCACTCATCCTAAGGTATCCTAATAGACCTGGGTTATGGTCTCTTTCTCTAATCATATAGCCTCAAGGTACAAGTGTGTGTGTGCGAAGGGCATTTCCTTAAAAAAAAACTACCCCACCTGCGAATGAAAATCCAGAACAATCCAGACAATAGAAAGCAATAACATGTCGTCTACCCTAGGGTTCAATACCAATCAAATACAACTAATCTAGGGTGCCAACAATAATGCACTACTTACCTCAAGAAAGCGAGCAAAGAAAAAGGGGACATGACAAGAGAGGGGAAATTTGCATGAGGGAACTAAGCATTTAAGCAAAGAAGTAACTATCTATTATTTTAAACAAAAGCAAACATAGAAGAAGAATGCATATGGATGCAACATGCTTATGTAAAAGAAGAAGAATAGAGGCAAAGCAAGATGTTCAAATCAATCACACAAACCACACACTTAATTAATTAGGCTTGACCCACTTTTGAAAAAATGTTTTTTTTTAGTTCCCAGTGAAGTCGCCAGCTGTTGCGCCCGAAAAAGTCCCCGAGGGAGAACCTTCCTCGTTGACAACTTTTCCTAAGACAATGAAGCCGCCACCAATATTTATTAAGGAAAATATTAGGAAAACCTTTTTTGGAAAGCGATTGGTCTTGCGAAACTAGAGAATAGGGTTCGGGGGTCGGTTACGCGCAGGGAAGGTGTTAGCACCCCACGCGTCCTCTCTACTGAGAGGGAACCTTTAATTAAATGTGTGGTTTTAGTGTGTTGACTTGAAAATACTTAATTTTGCCTCTCTACTTCTTATTAAAAAAAATCTTAATGAAAATCTTTATTTATTATGAAAAAGAAAAGGGGGAAGAATGGGTTTTTAGAAAAAAAACGCTTGACGGGACAAGGCCCGCTCCTACGTATCTCCCGGTGCGATGGAGAACTCAAAGCTACGTAGTTCTTCTTTATCCTGAAAAAGGTTTTTGTCTTTTATCTTTTTAGTGAGTTTTCGAAATAGGACGAGCATTTAGTGAATGATTAAACTAACAAAAGTTATGGGTAATCACCGCTAAGTACTCTTGAAAATGAGAGTCACTACCGCCAGTCAGACGAACAAAGGCTCTGATTGACTATTAGTAGCGACTCGTTTTTATTTGTTCTTTAGAAAGGGGTTTTCGAAAGAGATTGATTGGCACGAATGATCAAACTAACAAAAGTTATGGGTGATCATCGCTTGTTGTTCTTTTGGGAAAAAAGACATCGCCACCAATGGCTAGACGAACAAAGGTTCTGATTAACCACTAGCGACGATGGGTTGAAAATGATCTTGGTTTGCAAAAGTGATTCTTTTTTGTTACGAAAATAACTCTTTTCTTTTTGTTATGCAAATGCTAATTTTTATGGTTGCGCTTGACGAGAATGTGACTCGCTCCTACGTATCCCAAATGGGAATCAAAGCGACGTAGTTCTAACGAGCCTCGAAAGTGAAAGTCTTTTTGCTTAGGTTTTGAAAAGTGGAGGGTGCTCATAATGATCAAACTAACAAAGGTTATGGGTGATCATTACTGACACTGGCCATGATTTTTGATGCTTGGGAGAATATCTTTTGAAATTGAAAGCATTCATGATAATCAAACTAACAAAGGTTATGGGCGATTATCACTAGCACTCCATTGTTAATAATCATGCAAGCAAAGGCTTCGCAAGACTACTAACAAAGTTTTGATTTTGAAGAGTTTTCGCCATTGGATTAATTTTTGTTCGGGGAAACATTTATCCATCATTTGGAAAAAAAAAAGGTTTGTGAAAAAAAATGAGTTTACTTAGGGGAAAGAAACAAAATTTAAAAAACGAGAAACAGGGGGTGCAGCAGTAAAATAAGGGTGTAAATAAAGGAGGGCTGCATTATTAAAAATGGGGTGCAGATAGTGAGCCCAGTTTGTTTTTGTAAGCTGGGCTGCGTTTCAAAAAAAAGAAATCGTGGGCTTCAAAAGGGGGGGGGGGGCGCTGAGTAAAACAAGGGGTGTGAATAGAAATCTGAAAAATAAAATAAAAGGTGAAAGGACGAAAATGCCCATGTGTCATACTATAAAAGCCTAAATCTAAACTTGGAAACCCTAATTTTGATCATCCTCACGCGGCGCCTCACCCCCCCCCCCCAAAATATCCAACCCCAAAATTCTTCCCTCTCTCCTCTCCATGCGCCGTGTCCCTCCCTCTCTCACCCTAAATGCCAAAAAATTTCTCCTTCTCTCCTTGCTTCGCCCCTCGCCTCCCTCTCTTTCCCTACGCCGTTTCTCTCCTCCCTCTCCTTACACCGCTCTCATCTCTCTCTCCTTACAACCATGGTGAACCGAAACGAAGGGGACGGGGACGGTGGTGCGAAGGACCACCGCTGAGGTATGTCGGTTTGCGACGGTGATGACTGGGTGCGGTTATGGTGGCGGCGTAGGGGTTTTGATGGCGGTCGTGCGGTGATGGTTCGCGAAAAGGGGTTTTGGGGGCACGGCGGTGGTGGTGGCCGTGTTTGAGCTACGGTTTGGGGGTTTGTGGTGTATGGTGACGCGATGTGGCGTGGTGCAGTTGGCGGTGGTAGGTGGTCGTTTGAGGTGGAGGGCCGTGGAGGAGTGATGGTGGCTGTTCGTGGTGGTGGGTGGCCGTTGGTGGTGTTGGGTGTCATGGGCTGGACAGTGATTGTGCGAGGAGGGAGGGGGGCCAAGATTTGGTGGCTGCTAACAGTGACGGTGAGGCTCACGTCGGCTGGTGTACGGCGGCGTACGGTGGTGACTGAGTTTGGCCGTGGAGTGGCGGTGGACGGTGGTGTGGTTAACGGGCTGCGGTTAGTTTTCACCCTTTTTTCTACTCCTATGATCTCCTTAGCTTGATCCTGAGTTTTGTTCTACTGATTCTCTTGGATTGACTTTTTTATACCTAAATAAACCTATATCTGAAAATAAACCATGTTTTTTGTTTAACAACAGCAATAGGAAGTGGCCCTGCACAGCAATATGAACTCACCCTTATTTTTTATCTATTACTTGTTTGATATCAAATGAAATTCCTTTTTGTATTTTATCTTTCCTTAATTCTATGCACAGAGTTACTGATAAATCAAATTCCTTAAGTCTATGACTATCTAACAAGGCTTATATGAACTATTAATAGATAAAAAGAAGAGAAAAAAAATGTTCAATTGAAATCAACGAAACTTGATACAATTTGTTGCGGGAACTTACCTAAATTCCAGCTTCTGATAAAGCTCCTTCTGTTATTATCTACTGCTTTTGCTTGCTATTGCTGCTGCTGCGTATATGTGTATGCCTCCCCCTTTTGCTGTGACTGAGTGTGTATTTATAGGGAGATTTGCATAGAGTTTTGCACTGTCAAGTCCATTTTCTCTGCACCTCAGTTTTGTATTTGTTCAAACATTTCATGCTTTGGTGTATAAAGTTCTCTGAGCATCATTTTCTTTCTCCCAAGGTCATGCTGCATTCACGCTTTGGACATGTTGACTGTTGTTTCTGATTCTTCTTCTCAATTTGTGTATAAAGTTTTGGACAGGTTCTTTAGGCCAGAGATTCTTCCCTATTCGGAGCTTTGAAGACTAGCCTACTGCTGCCATAATTTGGCTCCTTCCCTTTGTCCTGCTGCTGAATTGCCAGCCTGTTGCCTATGCTGTCTTCGTACAACAAATGCTTCTTTTTATTTTTAAGTTTGTTGTAAACTTATTGTTTGTATCTGTTGTAATCTTTTTTCTTCTTTTAATTTATATTTTTAGTTTTTGTATTTGAATACTTTTGGTTTTTGTAACATAAAAGAGTTAATAAAGATAAATTTATTTTTGCCATACATGTGTACTACAATTGACTTTGTAAAAAAAAACAGATTATATAAAAAAAAAAATTTATTCACAATCCGATTTTTATTAGATTTTTATAACCAAATTAAACCGACAACAATGACGATAAACATACGTGCACGACGAGACGTGAACACCTGCCCGCAATGAGAATACGCGAATTTGCGTACCAAAATAAACACTCGTACACAACGAGACGCGAACACCCGTCTGCAACGGAGACAAAAAATGTGTACATTATTAACAAATAGCACACGTGCACCAATGAGAAGTAACACGCATATACACGACTAGGAACGACGCATAAATGACAAAAACAATATTTTGGATTTTCTAATAAACTTTAAATTAACCGGACAAAATTAGGGTATGACAACTCGTAGCCCTGATAGACGACTACGAGAAATATAACTGATACATGTTTAGCATATCACCGGCAATTGTATATAAAACTACCGGTGAACCCATTCCACTGACCTTAATCCGTCAGGGACCCCTGATGGGGCCTAGGTTCATAGGGCTCATGACTTCCCCTCCCCTAGTACGCTAACCTGAAATAGGGTCGTCACCCTAGACCTGAACTGATATATGTATATAAATATATCCCCTGAACCTAACATGACATAAACATAACATGACCTTGTGGTTATCATTATAACCTTAAGGGACATTTAGTCCGTCTTATTCTTTCGTGACATTATCTCACTCATAGTTACTAAATTCATTAACATGACTTATGGAAATTTTTAATTCAATCCAATCATAACTACATCAATCACAATCCATTACAATCATAGCATGAACAATCAACCTCATAGCATGAAACTTACCTCAACCTTATGGGACACATAGTCCACTTATCATGACATAATATTAACCTCAATCATATTCAAAACAGAGTATCAATGGTTCCATAACATGAGGGATGGTTGGGAAGAAGATTAGAAGAGGTTTGGAATCAAAAGGGGCGACGAAACGAATTTTTGGCAACCGGGAACAGAAGAACTGGCATGACCCGTGCCAGACCTAGCACGACTCGTGCTGTCGGGAAATGTGATTCCATTCAACCAGAAAGGTTGGCACGACCCGTGCTAAGGGTAGCACGACCCGTGCTGCCTGTAGCAGAGTCACAATTCGCTTATTTCATTCCGTTTCGCTTTTCCTATCGCGTCCAATCCGTAACCCAATCTTAATCCAACTTCAAAACAGTCATTCTATACATAATAACAATCCACATAATTCATGTGTCAATCACACACAACCAATATATCAATCAATCAACATTCATATCGTCAATCAATCAACCTTATAGTTCCTCATTCGAAACGTAATTTTTCGTAAAGCGGTTTTGACTCGGAAAAACGCACGACTGAACACAAAACAGAAGATGCAACAATATTTCGACACAAAATCCCTAAGCGAGTATAGAACTCACCCGGAGCGACGAACAACTCGAATAATGGAAGACGCGATCAATCTTTCTCCGAACCGAACTATTTCTGGACAACATCAGGGAGCAGTTTTGGGATGAGCATAACGGATTCGATTTCTAACCAAAACCATTCAATCTAGGGCCTAATGTGTAGATAATTTTGTCTATTTTCTGAGGGTTGTGGTTTCAAACTGATGCAACCAGTATTTAGAGAGTTATAACGAAAATAAGGGGAATGGGTCAAAACTGTGACAGATTTAGAAACGAAACTTGTGGACATGATATCTCCCTCCATACCTAATGAAATCAGGTGATTGTTGTGTCTATGTTGAATCATTATGTGTCTAGTTTCCAAAGAAATAAAAATGAGCTTAATCGGAGTCCGGTACAGTGAGATATATGGTAATCACTGAAGTTGGGTCAAACGGGTTTCATACAGAATTTCTGTTGAACTTGTATCTTCAACCCCTAACTTCGAATTTCCAGCTTAAACAAGCTCCAAGATGAATTCCAAATACCTCTAGCTACTGTAGTTCCTCCCAAATGAGTTCCAATCCTCAATACACTTTCAGTTCTACTCTAGTTTGGCTCTATAATGAACATGCAAAGCATCGGAAAGCTCAAAACTCCATTATCATCCACTTTGAGCTTCTAGGTTCAAGAATGGTGGAATGAGATGGCGAAGGAATCAGTTGATGATATTAGTATCAATAGGTAGAGGAGAAGAAACTGAGTTGAATGGTTGAGGAATATGCAACGTGCATCAAGGGTTGAAGAACATCTCCTTCCTATCCCTCTTCTTCCCTCCCTACGGCGTCTCTCACTCTCTCCATGTGCTATGTTTCCAAAAATTCTGAAAGTGAGGTGTATGGGAGTGAGTGGGGTCTGATCTTGGGTATTTCAGCTGAAGGTCACTTAAAGATATGAAAAGACCATATTACCCTTTGTTCACTGATTCTCACTTAAACCCACTTTTAACCATTCAAACACAATTAATCACTTAAATCATATAACTAACCATGAATTTAGTTATCCATATAAGCGAGGCACTAAATTATTTAACTTAATTAGTTAATCAATTAACTATGACTTCTTACTAATTTCTATTAACTAAGTTAGCTAAAATTGGGGATGTTACACCTTCGATTCCAATGCCTATCACACTTAATTCCTAACTCAACAACACTTACTACCAGCAACATTCATCATTTAAAACAACCAAACAATCACATAATCACTCATTCAATCATTCATCACAAAACACCAATTTTTACAATTTCGCAATAACAGTTTTTAGTGAAACGAAAACACATTAT
The DNA here is from genome assembly GCA_039519185.1 of Astragalus membranaceus. Classification (NCBI taxonomy): domain Eukaryota; kingdom Viridiplantae; phylum Streptophyta; class Magnoliopsida; order Fabales; family Fabaceae; genus Astragalus; species Astragalus membranaceus. The sequence continues at coordinate 134,998,013 of CM076846.1, read as the reverse complement.
TAGTCACATGCGATCTTGACACGAAATTAAATCCCTAAGCGAGTATAAAACTCATCGGAATGTGATGAAAATCACATAACCACAATAGAACGAGTATAGAACTCATCGTTGACCTTTTTGACAGGATGGTGATTGACAAGGAAGACCTCATTCCTTACAGAGGTTCAGCCCTTTCCGGATTTAATGGATCCCGAACCAAACCACTTGGCCATTTAGAGTTGATGGTTACTTATGGAGTAGAGCCTATGGTAAGAATTGTCAAGACAAGATTCCTCATTTTGCCTTGTCAAATGATCTACAACTGTATTATCGGACGGCCGACTTTGGGTAGGCTCGGAGCAGTAACACCCACCACCCATCTCAAAATGAAATTCTACTCTCTTTGCAATAAAGTCATCACCTTGGATGCCGACATAGAATCTGCACAAAGATGTTTCTTCCTATACATGAAAGCCGAGAAAAAGGCCGTCGAAGAAGAAGGCTCTCCTTTTGCGCCAAATCAGAAAACTAGGAAAAGTCCTTCAGGGCATGACCAATCTGCCGACGTAAATGTAACCGACTTGGACGCAAGATATGACCCCAACAGCTCGGAAGACGAGGATGATGACGGCCTTGCCAGAGAGCTGAAGAGAAAAATGAAAAGGCCTCAACCTGACGGGGAATTCGAAGAAATTCAGCTCGGGGAGGATTCATCCAGAAAAATCAGGATCGGATCCGACCTTTCCGAAATTGTGAAAACAGAGTTGACACAGTGTTTAAAAGATCATGCCGACCTTTTCGCATGGTCGGCCGAAGACATGCTCGGGATTCCTCCCGAAGTCGCTTGCCACCAGCTCGTCGTTCATCCCGATGCTAGGTGGGTCGCACAAAGAAAGAGAGCTCAGAGCGGAGAGAAAGCAGTCGCTACTGCCAAAGCAATGGAGGATTTAATTAAAGCAAATTTTGTGTCCGAAATTAAGTACACGACGTGGCTCTCCAACCCCGTACTTGTTAAGAAAAGTAGTGGAAAATGGCGAATGTGCGTTGACTATACCGATCTTAACAAAGCCTGTCCTAAAGACGCTTTTCCTGTCTCGAGCATAAATCGCCTCGTCGACAATGCCTCAGGTTTTCATTTACTATCTTTCATGGATGCATACTCCGGTTATAATCAAATTGCGATGTTCCCTCCCGATCCGGAAAAAACTGCCCTTCATGACCGACAGAGGTAATTTCGCATACCAGGTGATGCCTTTCGGTTTGAAAAACGCCGGAGCCACATACCAGAGAATGATGAACAAGGTCTTTCAGAAACAAATCGGCCGCATCGTTGAGGTCTATCTCTACGATATGATCGCAAAAAGCGAAAAGGAGAGCACTCATGTTTCCGACCTTAAAGAAATCTTTGCCGAGATAAGGAAGAACAACACAACCCAAAAAAATGCACCTTTGGGGTCCGAGCTGGAAAATTCCTCGGGTTCTATTTGACTGAATGGGGAATTGAGGCTAACCGGACAAATGCCGATCTGTGGCCGAGATGCGGACACCGACCTCGAAGAAGGTAGTCCAAAAGCTCAATGGCATGATCGCCAATTTATCCCGTTTTATTTCAAACGCGGCGTTCAAGTCACTCCCTTTGTTCAAATTAATCAAAAAGGAAGAGGAAAAATACAAATGGACTCTTGAACAGGATGAGGCCCTCGACCATCTCAAAAAAGCACTCTCCGAGCCTCCGATCCTCACTCGGCCAAATAAGGGGGAAACCTTATACTTATACTTGGCAGTCTTAGAAGAAGCTTTAGGCGCTGTTCTGATCTGGGACACTGAGGCCGGACAGAGCCCGGTCTATTTTTCAAGTAAGGCACTGCAAGGCCCTGAAAGTCGTTATCAGAGAGTTGAGAAAATCTCTCTTGCCTTGATCATCGCAGCTCGTCGCCTCCGACCTTATTTCGTGGCTCATCAGGTGGTTGTACGAACTAACTATCCCATACGACAAATCTTACACCGACTTGACCTCGCCGGAAGAATGATCAAATGGGCGGTCGAGCTATCCGAGTTCGGAATCAAATATGAAACCCGGACGACCATGAAGGGCCAAGTCCTCACGGATTTTGTAGCAGAAATGACACCCGCCGATCCTGAAAACAACGTATGGATCCTACATGTGGATGGCTCCTCAAACCCGAAAGGCAGCAGAGTCGGGCTGATGCTTGAAAGCCTTGACAGTGTTATCATAGAGGTCTCCCTCACATTCAGTTTTCAAACTTCAAACAATCAAGCAGAATACGAAGCTTGCATTGCAGGATTACGCTTGGTGATTGACCTCCGAGTTACTCAGGTCAATTTATATACCGACTCCTTATTAGTTGTTTCTCAGATCGGAAACTCCTATATGACAAAAGATCTGATCTTACAGAAATATTTAACCCAGGTTCGCGAGCTTCTAGTTCATTTCGAAATAGCCGAGGTAAAACACGTGCCTAGGACCGGAAACCAAAGGGCGAGTGTTTTATCCAAACTTGCTAGCACCAAAGTCCCCGGTAATCACCGATCTGTCATCCAAGAAATACTCCACAAGCCCAGCGTCCACATCAATTCGGAATTCAACTAGGCGATATGTGCAATTGAAGAAAGCCAGAGCTGGATCACTCCGATATTAGAGTTCATTGAGTCGGGAGCCGAGCCTCCGGATTCCCAAGAAGCTAAGATCGTCAGAAAAAGAGCCTCCGCTTTCTCCGTGATTGATGGAACCCTCTACAGGAGAAGCCTCTCCTCCCCGTTGTTAAAATGCATCGAAGGGGAAGAAACAGACTACGTCTTAACTGAAATCCATGAAGGCATTTGTGGACAACACCTCGGAGTTCGATCTTTAGCTCGGAAGGCCCTACGAGCAGGTTATTATTGGCCGACCATGGATAATGATGCTAAAAATGATGTTAAAGGATGCTAAAAATGTCAAATCCATGCCAATATCCATATCGCCCCACCTACCGAGCTTACGAGTCTGTCCTCCACTTGGCCGTTCGCATGTTGGGGGATAGATCTTCTAGGCCCGTTCTCCACCGCACCAGGCCAGATCAAATTCTTAATTGTGGCAATTGACTATTTCAGCAAATGGATCGAAGCCGAACCATTGGCCACCATCAATGCAAGAAACTGCACAAAATTCTTCAAAAAGAACATCAAGAGCTGATTCGGGATTCCCAAGGTTGTTATAACTGACAACGGTACTCAATTCGCAAACAAGATTTTCGGAAAACTAATGTCCAATCTTAAAATCAAACATCGCTTTACCTCGGTAGAGCATCCACAAACCAACGAACAGGTCGAGGCGGCTAACAAAGTACTTCTCAATGGCTTAAAAAAATGGCTTGACGATGCTAAAGGAAACTGGGCAGAAGAACTACATTACGTCTTATGGGCTTACAGGACCACCCCTCAAAGCTCTACAGGAGAAACACCGTTCCGGCTCTCCTACGGCAGCGAGGCGGTCATCTCGATGGAAATCGGGGAACTAAGATGGAGAACGGCAAATCCAAAGTCCCAGCAAGACAATACCCAGGCTTTAAGAGAAGATCTCGATCTCATCGACGAAATCAGGAGTAAAGCTTCATTCAGAGAAACCGTCCTTAAGAAAAGAGTGGCGATCTAATACAAATCTAAAGTCGTCCCCAGAGATTTTGAAATCGGTAACCTGGTGCTCTGCAGGGCCGACGTCGGCTTGAAGAACGCAGCCCAAGGGAAGCTCGCGCCAAATTGGGAAGGACCTTACCGTGTTATATCTAAGACCGGTAACGGAGCTTTCCAATTGGAAACTTTGAAAGGAAAGGGGATTCCTCAGACATGGAATGCCACGAAGCTCAGGAGTTACTTTGTTTAAAATTCTTGTAAAGGAATCATACGCGCCGACCCTATGAAAGGTTCTTTATTCCAAATATAAATCAAATAGGCGATTTTTAGCTTGCTTTCAAACTACTCTGGCAAATCAAGGGGACGATCCGATATTATGAGATGGGTCTCCCTAAAACAATAGTACTAACGAAATCCCTTAGGGACGAGTTCAATCCAGGCCGAGTCCCAGTAAGGTCTTTTAGGATTCAATCCTCAAAAGGACCCTCGGCCGACGCTGTCGAAACCCCTTAGGGACGAGTTCAATCCGGGCTGAGTCCCAGTAAACTGTCCCAAAGGACATCAAGGTCTTTTAGGATTCAATCCTCAAAATGACCCTCAGCCGACACTGCCGAAACCTCTTAGGGACGAGTTCAATCCGGGCTGAGTCCCGGTAAACTGTCCCAAAAGACATCAAGGTCTTTTAGGATTCAATCCTCAAAACGACCCTCGGCCAACGCTGCCGAAACCCCTTAGGGACGAGTTCAATCCGGGCTGAGTCTTGATAAACTGTCCCAAAGGACATCAAGATCTTTTAGGATTCAATCCTCAAAACGACCCTCGACCGACATTGCCGAAACCCCTTAGGGACGAGTTCAATCCGGGCTGAGTCCCGGTAAACTGTCCCAAAGGACATCAAGGTCTTTTAGGATTCAATCCTTAAAATGACATATATAACTTGTAAAGTAAATACATTCTTAAAAACGCTCAAAACAAAAGACTGAGAAAGTTGCAGATCATTACAGAACAACCCCGGACACGGCCGGGTCATACAAGTTTCAAAGTAATATAAGAATACAAAAATTGGTATTACGTCAAAGTTCCGGGCTTATGCACGATCTTCTCTGTATAAACCCAGAACTCTTGCAAAACTTTGAAGTCTGTCAGACCACGGACCAACTACGTCAAGCATCAAATCAAGGATAGACGACGATCCGCTCTTTAGTTTTTCGGTCGATCTTCACAATCTGACCCTCTTCCACTTCATTTTCCACATGAAAAACCTCCCTACCAAGGGGAACTGAGGTATGGACCAAAGCCATATGCTGAAGAGCTTTGTCATAACCTTCCCCGGTCATTTCAAGGGCGAGTTTGGCTGCTCTGGTCGCTGTGGCTTTGATTTTCTTCAGCTCAATTTCAAGAGCGGCAATCTGGCCTTGAGGGTCAGAGCTTGAAGCCGCCCTTTCTTACTCAGCTTTCTTCAAAGCTTCTTCAAACTCGGTCACCCGCTTTTCAAGACCCAGAATCCTCTCTTTAGCTTCGCCTTCCGAAGTTTCTAACTCCTTGACCCGAAGGGCCAGGTCTTCAGCTCGCTTCTCAGCACCATCCCTGGCAATTTTCAGCTCATCCCTCTCATGTTGTAGCTTGGCAAGGTCGGCCTTCATTTTGATCAAAGCAGCGGACTTCTCCTCCAAAATCTTCAGAACTTTCTCCAATTGAGCTTTCTCAGCATTCAATTCCTCTATACACAGACAAATATCGCACAAATCAAACAAGACATTCTAAAAAGAGAGAAAAGAGTCGGTAGAAACAAAATAGCCAAACTACCTTTCGACCGACGTTCCATTTCCTCCCGTTCGGACTTTGCAATCTCGGCCAAATGAAAAAACACTTGCGCCGAGGCCATAACAGGGTCGGCCCGGTACTCTTCGAAGCTCTTTTTCAAAAACTCGGCATCCAAAGGAATATCGCTGGTCTTATACTTTTTTGAATGCTCCCGACTTTTCCTGCTAGTTTTTATGTTACCCTCATGATCGGACCGCCCCCTTTTTCCAAGATTCTAAGGGGACGACACGACATTCAGGGGGGCGATCCATTTGGCTAACCCGCCTATGTCGCGACCGAAGCTGAAGATTGGTATTTTGAGCCTCCAGATCCTCCTGAAAAATAGTGTTGATCGGGGTGGCATGAACAGCTGTTTCACGAAGAGGAGAGGTCTGAGGGATCGTTTCAACCTCGTCCACCAGATTAACAACCCCGGCATCATCCTCAGCTAGGGATTTCAAAAAAGCGAACTTCTCATCGGCCATGGTATCTGTAAAGAAAGAACAAAACAAAACACATTCAGAACAGTTAAAACGAGCAAAAACATAATACCCAAATATTCGATGACCTACCTAAAACCCTCAAAACGGCCGATCTTTCCCGGCTTTGACCAAACGGTCGGTAGCAAAACCTCAGAATTTTTCTTTGGTATACAGCACCCGAGCTGCAATAAAGATCATAATCTTTTTGGTTACTTTGTCTTCATCACTCAGCTGTGACTCACCAACAAAGTAGGCTCTGGGGGAAGATTATAATGGCCGAGGCTCCAACCAATGGGAAACTTTGTGGACTCCAGAGATTGCCTGTCTTCACCGAACTTGCCCACGCAGTCTATTGCCTTATCATTAACAGGCTCAACAAAAAAGAAAAGCTTCTTCCATCTCTTTTTTAGGGAGTCGGTATAAGGTCGGAAAACTTTAGTGTTCCTCCTGGAGCGAAAAGACACGTGCTCGCGACTATCCGATCCTTCCACCAAGTTTTTGTTCCGATTAACTTCAAACAAATGGAAGAAAAGGCTAGCCGACACCGGCCTATCCAAGGCGCGACACACCAGCTCAAACGCCCGCAAAAATGCCCACGCATTGGGATGAATTTGAGAAGGAGCCAAATCCATCCGACCCAGCACTGTTTGTTGAAGACAGGTAAAAGAGGGACGAATGTTCATATCCATGATAACAATATCGTACATAACGAACTTTAGGGCGGAAGCCCAAACAGTTACATGCTCATTCTCCTTCATCCCTTCAACGCTCCACAACTGCTCCGACCGACCCATAATTTTCTGGGCTACTCGACTCAAATCATATCCAGACTGGTACAGAGGTCGAATCTGCAGCAAGGCGCTCGAAACCCAGGAATATACCCGAGGGATCGCCAAAGGATATAATAAGGGGACATCGACGGCTCCAGGACCGGTGCTAGAATACTCATCTGACACCGTTTCGCCATACTGAGAAGATTGATATTCACCCAATGCCTCGTCGTCCATATGACATTCAGCCTCGTCGTCCATACGACCTTCAGCCTCGTCATCCATACGACCTTCAGCCTCGTTACCATGACGCTCTTCACCTCCATCATCCTCACCTCCACAAATCGACTCAAATTCATCCATACGACCTTCGGCATCGATATTCTCGGAGCATTGTGTGGAGGAGCCTTTTTGTCCTACTTCCTCAGAAGAAGATCCCACCGACACTACTTCCACCACGTCCGCAGCTTCCGACCTACCGCCAGAAAAGTCATCATCAACCTCAAAATCATCCCCTTCAGGATCATCGTTATCATCCTCTGAAGAATTATCGTCGACTTCTACGTCGTCATCCACTTGTTCATTCGTGGGAGCCGAACCTGGTTGATCCTGAACCTCGGGAACGACAGGCACGGTATTACCTTCTGGAGTTTCGGTTTCGAAAGCCATCAACTTCGCAAGTAGAGGACGACTTTCGATATAAACTCTGCGGGTTTGTTTTGTTCTCGCCAGGACCGGCCCTGCAGGATAGGGGTATGAGATGCCAGGATTAAGCAACTCAATGGGTCCTCGACAAAGCCGGAACCCGATCTGACGACCCCCACCCCGTGTTAACATTTAAAGACAGGGGAAGCCCGAGATAATATAAAAAGGGAAAGGTCAAGAGATTCTAACCTCGGTTTTCAGAAGAAAAACAAAGTAGCCTCGCCTTCCGAGCTTTCACAACTTCAATCCACTGAAAGGAGCTACTCTCGCCACGTTCTCCCAACTAGGAACGTCTAAAATCGGAGCTTAGATCGTCGGATCGGAAAGCAGAGCAAATCTAGAAAAGCAACAGAAAGGGGGGGGTCTGAACCCCTATTTATAGTGGGCCAATGGTCACTAATTGGGCCTATCAAATCGACACGTCCAATCACCAGCCTTAAACACGTGCACGGAAAACGAAACGCCATCATTACCAAGTGACCCTCGAAAAATGTGCCCAATCAAGACCCGTTTAACGGAAAACGAAGCGCCCCATCATTTCAAAATGGTAACTTTGAGTCGCTCAAAACAGTGACCCGAACCTTGTAACACCCCTTTTCTAATAACCTTACTATTTAATAAAATCAGAGTTTTTTTTTTGAAAACAATCTAAGCGAGTGCTACACTTACTTCATTAAATCAACAACTTCAATTTTCATAGTTCGGTTAGAACCACAAGATACATAGCACCATGAAATACCGTTTAGTTCGCATCAACCAAATACAGTCACTACCGCAGCGGAATAATAACAGTTCGAAAACAAAACCAATACAGCACCAATAATAGTCTAACAGCATAAAGACAACAACACATAAGCATAAGACGCCCCCCCCCCCCCGGTGCTACGTATCAGAGCATGACGCTTCCTACCAGACGAAGGCATAAGGGTAACCTTCACTCGTTATTACCTGCACGTTCCCGACATAAGAAGCAACATAAAAGCAGTAGGGTGAGTCTCTTTTCATAATTAATAACATATGGAAATAAGCACTGCATAGGAAAAGGTAACTAAGCACACCGATTCACAACAATGGCAACAACCACATCAAAATTACATTTCCAAACAACACTACACAATATATGGTTATGCATGAAATGCAACCCAAACTCCACGGGCACATGCATGTCGGATCCGTCACCAAATACAAATAGGCCGTAGCCTCTGCTCACCAAATAAAATTAGGCCGAAGCCTCTGCTCACCAATAATGCACATGTTTCATGAGATGCTATGGAAATGCACCACAACACACCACACAATTCATCAATTCACCATTTAATCAACTCACCATTTTATTCATATTCTCACCATTGTATTACTCAGCTCACCAATTAAAATTAGGCCGAAGCCTCTGCTCACCAATCACACCATAATACACTCACCAACTCAACCCACCACTCACACCAACACCAATTTCAATTAGGCCAATTTAGGATTTGACACGACATAGGGAAAGTGAATAAAAATTGAAATTAGACACCTTGAACAACTTCAGTCCAGAACCACCAGTAAAATAACCCATTTTTACATAAAACCAGAATATTTGGATAGACACCGAAATTAGCTTCGAAACGCATTTTGAACCGTTAAATTTGGATAACCGAGTCAAAAGTTACATTAAAAACAAGTTTGGAAAATCTGGGCAACATCCTGATTTTTGGCGCCCAGCAAAAACTGGCGCAGGGCGCCTAGCTCCTTGACACTGGCGCAGGAAAAACTGGCGCAGGGCGCCTAGCAAAACTGGCGCAGGGCGCCTAGCAAAACTGGCGCAGGGCGCCTAGTGCCCAGACACTGGCGCTGGAAAACTGGCGCAGGGAACACGGCGCCCATGCATAAGGCGCCTTGGCAAAACACGCAAGAAAACTCTTTTAACCTCGAAATTAATTTTGCACGAGCCAGATACTCAGAATATGGAAACCCAACAAAAATTTTGGCAAAATGTGACACGCATCATTGGCGCCCATGGACTAGGCGCCTAAGGCCAGGACAGACCACAACTCCTATGACTCCAAAAATTATTTTTCACGAGCCATTTAACTTGGACATGAAAACCCAGTATCAATTTTCGCAAAATGAACAACAGAAAGTTGGGGCCCTTGGCGCCCATGGCACAAGGCGCCTTGTGCCAAAACTGGCAACACAGTGGCACAAGCGCAGGAAAACTGGCGCAGGGCACAGTGGCTGGGCGCCTAGCGCCCATGACTATGACACAGAAACAGCAACAAGGCATATGGCGCCCAAGGCGCCTAGGAACTCCCAAAATCAAGATTTTTCTAATTCAAACACCAAATTAAATTCACCAAACACCCAATCATATATATATATATTTTAATTATCACCATGATCCTCAATTCTCACCAAACAAACACCAACAAGTCATATACTCAAACACGTGACATGCAATTCACCTTAGCAACAATCAAAGCACCAATTATGCGATTTTAACATAGGAAATTCCTAATCACATATCACAACACTACGATTAAATCAACAACACAACAATTCTTTCATAGAAATCATCCTAAAACCTAACCCTAGACAATACTCATCACATAAGCTATTAAAGATAAAAAGAGGACCCCCTAACCTTATGGAAGTCGAAATTACTAGGCAAGGCTCCAAGGAATTGCAAGTCACCAACAAGCTTTCCCTCCTCCTTGAGTGCTCCACGAAATTCTTCCCCTCTCCTCTTGCAAGTCGCGACTTCCTCTTCTCACTCTCTCTTTTTTACGTTTTCTTTTTCTTTCTTTGCACAATTGAGTAAAATGAAAACTAACTCACAAGACCCCTAAGTGAGTCGACTCCTATGACTATCCAATGGGTCATGGGCCTACTTGTGGATCATGGGCCCCCATGCACACCACCTAGTTCGTGACCACACCTCCTAAACAAATGAAATAAAAATAAATTAAATTAAATAAATATTGTAAGCCTTAAATAAATTAATTAAATAAATAATTAAATTATTTTGGGGCGTTACAATCCTCCCCCACTTAGAATATTTCGTCCTCGAAATTACCTGAATCGAACAACTCTGGATATGCTTCCCGCATCTTACTCTCCAGCTCCCAAGTCATACTTTCACCAGCAGCTCCTAACCAAACCACTTTCACTAAAGGAATCTCCTTCCCTCTCAGAATCTTCACTTCTCTATCTTCAATTCGCACAGGCATAGTCTCCACCGTGAGATTATCCCGTACCTCTACTTCATCCATCTGAATTACATGAGACGGGTCCAGAACATACTTTCGAAGTTGTGACACGTGAAACACGTCATGCAAGTTCGAAAGATTAGGCGGCAAGGCCACCCTATAGGCAACACTTCCCACCCTCTCCGTAATCTGATACGGACCAATGAAACGGGGAGTTAACTTCTTTGATTTCAAGGCACGCCCAACACCAGTCACCGGAGTGACTCTCAGAAACACATGATCACCGGCCTGAAACTCTAAATCCTTCCTTCTCTTATCATGATAGCTCTTTTGTCGACTCTGCGACGCTTTCATCTTCTCACGGATTAATTTTACCTTCTCAGTTGTTTCTCGCACAATCTCAGGCCCCAACACTGCACTCTCTCCAGATTCATACCAACATAACGGAGTCCTACATCTCCGACCATACAACGCCTCAAACGGTGCCATTCCAATACTAGAATGAAAACTGTTATTGTAGGTGAACTCTATCAACGGAAGATGAGAATCCCATGAACCTCCCTGCTCGAGAACACATGCCCTTAACAAGTCCTTTAACGACTGAATAGTCCTCTCCGTCTGACCATCTGTCTGCGGATGATAAGCGGAGCTCAACCTCAACTTAGAACCCAAAACTTCTTGCAAACCTTTCCAAAATTCAGAAATGAATCTTGGATCTCTATCAGATACAATACTTAGCGGGACGCCATGTAACTTCACAATTGTCTTGATGTAGATCTCTGCTAATTTTGGAACTGGATAAGTAATATCAATTGGTAAGAAGTGAGCAGACTTCGTCAGCCTATCCACAACCACCCATATAGCATCAAATCCTCTCACGGTTCTAGGCAAACTAGTCACAAAGTCCATGGAAATGCTGTCCCATTTCCATTCCGGAATCTCCAATGGTTGCATCAACCCTGCGGGCTTCTGATGCTCAATCTTAGACTTCTGACAAGTCAGACAAGAATACACAAACTGTGCCACATCCTTCTTCATACCAGGCCACCAGAACAACTTCTTCAAATCTTGGTACATTTTCGTAGCCCCTGGATGAATACTCAACTTGCTCCTATGGCTCTCCTCAAGAATCATTCTCTTAATCTCAGCATCATCGGGAATGCAGATCCTATCCCTGAATCTCAATACACCTTGGGAATCTAACTTGAAATCCCCATTCACAGCTTGATCATTCACAACTAACAAGTCCACCAACTTTACATCTGACTTTTGGGCTTCTCGAATACTAACCAAAAATTCATTGCCAATTTTCAACATTCCCAATCTGACACTCTGCGGTGTCACTTCGCAAACCAGACTCATATCCCGGAACTGCTCAATCAGCTCTAATTCTTTCACCATCATAGCAGACATATGCAAGGTCTTTCGACTTAAAGCATCAGCCACGACATTAGCTTTGCCGTGGTGATAGTTCAAACCGAAATCATAATCCTTCAGCAATTCTAACCAACGTCTCTGCTCATATTCAGCTCCTTCTGATCGAACAAGTATTTCAAACTCTTATGGTCACTAAACACCTCAAATCTAGTACCATACAGATAGTGTCTCCAAATCTTCAGTACAAATACAATTGCAGCTAGCTCCAAATCATGAGTAGGGTAGTTTTTCTCATGGGTCCTGTAATACCCCAATTTTGTCCGACTAGTTTATCAAAAATAAAATAAAAATTGTCTTTCCGTGAACACGAAGTTCTAACGGTATTTTGTCTGGCAGTTGAAAGAAACTCAAAGCATAGGTCGAGGTATACGCGCATTATTCTTGACTGCGTACGCGCCTCATTCTAATGATCTTATACTGCTTCGTTATTGTCGTGTTTGCGAGTCTTTTTCTTTATCGTATGTGATGTCAGTCCTAATCGCATGTGCGTGTGACTCCTAATTAAGTGGGCGTGTTTGTTTAGATGCGTGTCTCTTTCAGACGCGTGTGTTTATTTGAGTGTGCGTATTCATCCTCATTAGTGCAAATTAAACTGCTAGTCAAGTGCGTGCTTGTACGAGAATCAATGAATTGCGCGTTTTGCTTGAAGGTTTTTGGTAGTTTAGCGTTATTGTTATTGGTCTCATTTGTTTTGGTTAATTAGTAGTCATCAATAAAGAGGAAAAATAGGAGAAATAGTCAAATAATGTCTTGTTTAAATCTGTTTTTTTTATTATTAAAAAATAATACAAAATTACATTATTTCCTTTTTGTTGTTACACATAAAAAACATAAAAAAATAAACAAAAAGAAGTCAAACAAAAAAACAGAAGAGCAACGTCTTGCTGGTTGTTCTGATAACAGCATGCATTTTGAGCTCCAAGCTCAACTTGCCTTCTCCTTGTCTCTTTGGTTTCTTATCATTTTTGGCAAAGACATCTCACCATCTTGGCAGTCCCTGCTCCACCTCTGATGCTCACCAGATGCAGTTAGGCTTTATGGTCTCCCATGAGTATCGCTCAGCTGCATCTCATCCACACCCTACACCACATTTCCCTGCCTATAAATACAAATGCACAGAAATCAGTTTAAGGGGGACACACACAGAAAACACAGCAACAAAAACACACAACAATTAAGTTATTCACCACCAAAAGAATTTGAAATCAAGATAAGAATTCAGTTTCACTTGAGGATAAACACTGGAAAATCGTTTGTTCATCACCAAAAGGAGCTAAAGCGGAAACTTGGAGATAGAGGTGTGTTTTCTCTATATAGATTATGAGAAATATAGGAATGCATGTTTAGACTGTGTTTTTCTTTACTTATTTACTGACTTAATGCTTCCCTACATGTATGTTTTATTACGTGCTTGTTTGGTCCCGTAACAATCACTACTAGTTTGAAATATAATCACAAAAAGGGGCTCTAAGAAAGTGAATGAAGAAAACAGAAGCATGTCGTAAAATTAGTTTTATTATCTCTTTAGTGTTTCTGCTTGGTGGCATTTTTATAAATGTGTGATTCCCAACTCAGTTTTTAGAGATAGGACTTGCCAAACCATAAGCAAAAAACAAAACAACAAAAGCCAAATAAAAAAAGGACATATAGTTTAGACATGAAAAGAAAGAAGACTAAGGGAAGAGATTAGAAACAGAGAAAATGTTCAGGAACAAAAATTTGAGTTCCTTTTCAAATGTAGTCTTTTTAGATTTAAATGCAAGACCAAAAAGGGGGTAACTAAATTAAATCAGAACCAGTAGAAAAGAAGAGAGAGAGGGAAGGCAGACTTTACCTCCGGCCACCGTCCATGGTGGCCGCCGCCGTAGCTTCGCCGGAAAACGCTACAACCACCACCACTGTCCAAAAAAAAAACACCAATGTCCGTCATCGCTCCTCCCTCTACGAACTGTCACCGCCATAGCCTCACCGTCACGACCACCGTGAATCTCACCCACATCCGACCATCACTGTCACCTTCAACCACCTTCGCGTTTCTCATCGCCACCACCGTAGCCACACCACGCCGCCGCCGTACACCACCTCACCCCCACAACCGCAGCCCAACAACCACAGCCCCATCAATCACCACCCAGCAACCGATCCACCCTTCGTTTCTCTCACCACCGCTCCACCGAACCAACAACCACCGAATACCCCTTCGCCGTCACCAACTCCTCCACCCACAGTACGATCAGCCACCACCCACGAAATCACCACAGCGCCACCACGAAGCCAACATCGCGAGCCAAACCGTCACCCCCCATTTCTCGCCGTTGGCGGTGGTAAGGCGAAGGGAGAACGAGATTGGGTCCAGTGGGTAAGGAGAACGAAAACGAGGCTTGAAGGAGAGAGGGGCGAGCGCGGCGTGAGGAGAGGGAGAAAAAATGGGTTGGATGATTTGTGAGAGGAGGGATACGGCCGTGGAGAAAAGAGAAGAGAGGGGATGAGAGGAGACGGAGGAGGCAAAGAGAGGGAGAAGGAATTTTTAGGGTTAGAAATGGGGGGGAGCGCGGCGCCGCATGGAGAAGAGGAAAGCAAGATTAGGGTTTTCTATTTTTAGTTAGCCTTTTATAGTATTAAAACAGGGGCAGAATCGTCTTTTCGCGTTTTTTTTATTTTTCAGATTTCTGTTCACACCCCCTGCATTTCACTACGCGCACCCCCCTGAGCCCATCAGAAAACTAAAAAACGTGGGCCTTCTCGCTAAGGATGATGGGCTACTGTTTACACCCCAATCTTAATAATACAGCCTCCCTGCTACTTGCACCCCCCATTTTACTATTTCACCCCCTGTTTCTCTTTTCAAATTTTATTTCTTTCCCCTAGATAAACGTTTTTTTTTACAAACCCCTTTTTTTTCCCAAATAATAAATTTTCTTTTCCCTAAACGAACTTATTTTTTCTCAAACCTTTTTTTAAATGATGGATAAATGTTTCCCCGAACAAAAATCAATCCAATTGCAAATTCCTTTCATCACGACGTTCTCTCCAATTAAAATCAACGAAAACACTTTTCAAAAAAACAAATCTTTCCAAACGTCGAAATCAAAACTAATCATCACTAATGATCACTCGCGCCGTTGCCGTTTGATTGTGGGCGATGATTTCATTCCTGTGGGAGCTAGTAGTGTGGCCACTCTAAACCGTTGTTGTTTGGTCCTCACAAACGCTCTCCTTCAATTGCGAAAACCTTTTCAATGCTCAAAATAAAAACCGATTATCATTAACCATCACTCGCGCCGTTGCCGTTTGGTCGTTAATGATAATTTATTTTCATAAGAGTTAGTAGTGCGACCACTCTAAACCATTGTTGTTTGGTCACTGCGAACGCTCAACCCCTTTGCGAAAAACTCCAAAAAGATTAAAAAACAAAAACCCTTTTTAGGACAAACAAGAACTACGTAGCTTTGAATTCTCCATCGCACCAGGAGATACGTAGGAGCGAGAGGCTAACTCTCGTCAAGCACCAAAAATAAAAAATTTTCATTAAGTCTTTTCATTCTCTTTTCGAAAAAAAGGGGGAAATTTAAGTATTTTCCAAATCAGCACTTAAAACCACACGTTTAATTAAAGGTTCCCTTTCGATAGAAAGGAGATGTGGGGTGCTAATACCTTCCCCATGCCTAACCGACCCCCGAACCCAAATTCTCCAATTTCTAAAAGGCCATTCGTTTTCCAAAAAGGTTTTCTTCAATATTTCCCTTATAAAAAATATTGGTGGCGACTTCATTGATTTTTAAAAAAGTTGTAAACGAAGAAAGATTCCCTCAGGGACTTTTTCGGGCGCAACAGGTCCTCAACTGTCTAGACGCATAAGCTACTACCTTACCCTCTTGCATTAACACACCTCCCAAACCCATCTTGGAAGCATCACAATATACTACAAACGGTTGATCCGGAACAGGCAAAGTCAAAACGGGCGATGTTGTCAACCTCTTTTTCAACTCATTGAAGCTCTCCTCACATCGAGCATCCCACACAAATGCTTTCCCTTTACACGTCAATTGAGTCAACGGAAGTGCCAACTTCGAGAAACCTTCAATAAACCTCCTGTAATAACCAGCTAGTCCCAAGAAGCTTCTAATCTCTGTAACTGACTTCGGGCTCTCCCATTGCAACACAGCATCAATCTTGGCTGGATCCACAGCTATACCATTACCAGAGATAATATGACCAAGGAAACCTACTTCATTCAGCCAGAACTCACACTTAGACAACTTTGCATACAATTTCTTTTCCTTCAACACTTCTAGTACTAACCTCAAATGTTCTGCGTGCTCCTCTTCTGTCTTAGAATACACCAGAATGTCGTTAATAAACACAACTACAAATCGATCCAAGTAACTATGGAAGGTACGATTCATGTACTCCATAAACACTCCCGGCGCGTTGGTAACACCAAACGGCATCACAGAATACTCATAGTGCACATATCTCGTTCTGAAAGCGGTTTTCTGAATGTCTTCATCCTTTACCTTGATCTGGTGATAACCCGACCTCAAATCGATTTTGCTAAACACTTTAGCACCTACCAACTGGTCCATCAAATCATCAATTCTGGGAAGCGGATACCTGTTCTTTATTGTCACCTTGTTCAATTGTCTATAATCGACACACAGTCTCATACTCCCATCCTTCTTTTTCACTAACAATACCGGAGCACCCCATGGTGACACACTTGGCCTTACAAATTTCTTCTCAAGTAGATCTTCTAGTTGCTTTTTCAATTCAGACAACTCTGAGGCTGACATCCGGTACGGTGCCATAGACACAGGCCTAGTACCAGGTATAAGATCAATAGCAAACTCAACCTCCCTCTCTGGCGGAACACTTGGAATTTCATCCGGGAACACTTCAGGAAACTCACACACTACTTGTACCCCTTCAATGATCGCCTGATTCTCAGCAGACAATGACGCCATCAAAGCAAACAGATGAACTCCCTCTTTCATTACCTTATGCAATTGACCAGCAGGCAACAACACGGATTCTTCTTCTTCGGGAGGAAGGAAACTCACAGATCTTCGAAAACAATTAATATGCACATGGTTAACTACTAACCAGTCCATACCAAGAATGACGTCCAACCCTCCCAACGGCAAACAAATAAGGTCAACAAGGAAATCTCTGCCGAAGATTGACACAGGGCACTTAGCACACACAAGAGAGGTAGTTACTGAACCCTTAGCTGGAGTGTCAATAACCATCTCCCTCATCATAGAAGACAAAGCAAGGTCCAATTTCTTAGCACATAAAGCAGCAATAAATGAATGCGTAGCACCAGTATCAATAATAGCAATCAAAGGAATACCATTAATAAAACATGTACCTCTAATCTCATTAGTATCCTCTGATCCTGCGAGAGCAAATACTTTTCCACTGAACTTCTCTTTCTTCGGCTTAGTACACTTGGTACTAACATGACCTACTTCCCCACAGTTGTAGCACACCACATCCCTTTTCTCACATTTGGCAGCTACATGACCCTCTTTACCGCACTTGAAACATTTATTATCCGAGCAGTCAAAACTCTTATGGCCCGGCTTGCTACACCTGTAGCACACAACCTTCGCAGGGGCATCTCCCCCACTTGGTTTCTTATTATCAGCATATCTCTGCTTACCCTTACCAGCCGGAACCTCATATGGCTTACCCCGGTTCTGAAATTTACCCCTCTGATCTCTCATGACCTTGGAGTGAGCATTACTATCATCTTCGAATATCCTGCAACTGTCGATTAAATCAGCGAATACCCGAATCTTCTGGTACCCTATAGCTTTCTTTATATCAGCCCTCAGTCCATTCTCAAACTTAATACATTTTGAAAATTCAGAATCAGCATCAGCATAAAGGGGGTAAAACTTAGCCAATTCGGTGAACTTGGCAGCATACTCTGTTACTGACATGCTTCCTTGCTTTAGCTCAAGGAATTCTATTTCTTTCTTACCTCTCACATCTTCTGGAAAATACTTCCGTAAGAACTCTCTACGGAAAACAGCCCAAGTTATCTCCTCATTAGCAGTTTCTAATCTCTGTCTAACCTCCATCCACCAATCATCAGCTTCTTCTGCCAGCGTATGGGTACCATACCTGACCTTCTACGCATCATTACAATCCATGACCCGAAATATCCTTTCAATCTCTTTCAGCCATGCTAGAGCACCATCTGGATTATACTTGCCCTTAAAGACGGGTGGATTCTCCCTCTGGAACGTGGCTAAACTGCGAGTCCCAGCATTCTCAGCACCATTTTGCTGGTTCCCAACAGCCTGAGCCATAGCCTGCAAAGCAGCAGCAAGAGCAGCATCGTTTCTCCCAGCCATTTCAAATTGTCATTGCAGCACAAACAGAAATTTAGAACTAATCTAACAATTCCTATTCGTCATAGGACCCTATGACAGGACGACTTGGCCGGACAGACCGAACTGCTCTGATACCACTAATGTAACACCCCTTTTCTAATAACCTTACTATTTAATAAAATCAGAGTTTTTTTTTTGAAAACAATCTAAGCGAGTGCTACACTTACTTCATTAAATCAACAACTTCAATTTTCATAGTTCGGTTAGAACCACAAGATACATAGCACCATGAAATACCGTTTAGTTCGCATCAACCAAATACAGTCACTACCGCAGCGGAATAATAACAGTTCGAAAACAAAACCAATACAGCACCAATAATAGTCTAACAGCATAAAGACAACAACACATAAGCATAAGACGCCCCCCCCCCCCCCGGTGCTACGTATCAGAGCATGACGCTTCCTACCAGACGAAGGCATAAGGGTAACCTTCACTCGTTATTACCTGCACGTTCCCGACATAAGAAGCAACATAAAAGCAGTAGGGTGAGTCTCTTTTCATAATTAATAACATATGGAAATAAGCACTGCATAGGAAAAGGTAACTAAGCACACCGATTCACAACAATGGCAACAACCACATCAAAATTACATTTCCAAACAACACTACACAATATATGGTTATGCATGAAATGCAACCCAAACTCCACGGGCACATGCATGTCGGATCCGTCACCAAATACAAATAGGCCGTAGCCTCTGCTCACCAAATAAAATTAGGCCGAAGCCTCTGCTCACCAATAATGCACATGTTTCATGAGATGCTATGGAAATGCACCACAACACACCACACAATTCATCAATTCACCATTTAATCAACTCACCATTTTATTCATATTCCCACCATTGTATTAATCAGCTCACCAATTAAAATTAGGCCGAAGCCTCTGCTCACCAATCACACCATAATACACTCACCAACTCAACCCACCACTCACACCAACACCAATTTCAATTAGGCCAATTTAGGATTTGACACGACATAGGGAAAGTGAATAAAAATTGAAATTAGACACCTTGAACAACTTCAGTCCAGAACCACCAGTAAAGTAACCCATTTTTACACAAAACCAGAATATTTGGATAGACACCGAAATTAGCTTCGAAACGCATTTTGAACCGTTAAATTTGGATAACCGAGTCAAAAGTTACATTAAAAACAAGTTTGGAAAATCTGGGCAGGAAAAACTGGCGCAGGGCGCCTAGCAAAACTGGCGCAGGGCGCCTAGCGCCCAGACACTGGCGCTGGAAAACTGGCGCAGGGAACACCGCGCCCATGCATAAGGCGCCTTGGCAAAACACGCAAGAAAACTCTTTTAACCTCGAAATTAATTTTGCACGAGCCAAATACTCAGAATATGGAAACCCAACAAAATTTTTGGCAAAATGTGACACGCATCATTGGCGCCCATGGACTAGGCGCCTAAGGCCAGGACAGACCACAACTCCTATGACTCCAAAAATTATTTTACACGAGCCATTTAACTTGGACATGAAAACCCAGTATCAATTTTCGCAAAATGAACAACAAAAAGTTGGGGCCCTTGGCGCCCATGGCACAAGGCACCTTGTGCCAAAACTGGCAACACAGTGGCACAGGCGCAGGAAAACTGGCGCAGGGCACAGTGGCTGGGCGCCTGGCGCCCATGACTATGACACAGAAACAGCAACAAGGCATATGGCGCCCAAGGCGCCTAGGAACTCCCAAAATCAAGATTTTTTAATTCAAACACCAAATTAAATTCACCAAACACCCAATCATATATATATATATTTTAATTATCACCATGATCCTCAATTCTCACCAAACAAACACCAACAAGTCATATACTCAAACACGTGACATGCAATTCACCTTAGCAACAATCAAAGCACCAATTATGCGATTTTAACATAGGAAATTCCTAATCACATATCACAACACTACGATTAAATCAACAACACAACAATTCATTCATAGAAATCATCCTAGAACCTAACCTTAGACAATACTCATCACATAAGCTATTAAAGATAAAAAGAGGACCCCCTAACCTTATGGAAGTCGAAATTACTAGGCAAGGCTCCAAGGAATTGCAAGTCACCAACAAGCTTTCCCTCCTCCTTGAGTGCTCCACGAAATTCTTCCCCTTTCCTCTTGCAAGTCGCGACTTCCTCTTCTCACTCTCTCTTTTTTACGTTTTCTTTTTCTTTCTTTGCACAATTGAGTAAAATGAAAACTAACTCACAAGACCCCTAAGTGAGTCGACTCCTATGACTATCCAATGGGTCATGGGCCTACTTGTGGATCATGGGCCCCCATGCACACCACCTAGTTCGTGACCACACCTCCTAAACAAATGAAATAAAAATAAATTAAATTAAATAAATATTGTAAGCCTTAAATAAATTAATTAAATAAATAATTAAATTATTTTGGGGCGTTACAAACCTCGTCATGAAAAGACAACCCCGGATCCGCCAAAGCTCGGCTCCAAGAATAAAATTCACAAAAACAAAACCCGGAACAACGAAAACCGGACTTGGTGGCAAAAATCTACGATACTAAAGCTCTTCATCAGCGCAACACCGGTCCGGCTCATAAGTAAAGATTGCCCTTCTGGCGACCATAATTAGGGGGCAACTGTTATGGATGGGGCCTTTGCTAACTACACCCCCAAAGGCCCATCTACAAAAGGCCCATTCAAGAAAGCAAGATCCACTCATCAATGGCCAAGATCGCAGCGCAAGATCGGACGATCCTGATCCATCGGGTCAAACACCACCAAACTTTATAAATAAGCATTCAATGCTTCATTTAAGGTACACACATTAACCCCAAATCTCTATCTACAATTAACTACCTCCCTGACTTGAGCGTCGGAGTATCTTTGCAGGTACCACACCCCACCTCTGATCGGACAACGACCGATCAATGACTACACCTATCAACTATCTCGGATCAGACACCGTACTTTAGATCGGACACAAGTTCGGAGATAGGATACAGAACACATTATAAGTGTGTTGTCTTTGTAGGATTCTTCTCCTAATGTGTCCAATTGAGAAATTGTTTCTTCAAACTAAAGCCCAATCTTATAGGATGAGTAGGTGGAAGATCCGCTTGAGCAATATCCTGAGCAGCCTTGTAAGACAACAAAGTTTCCTCAGCAGCAGATTTTCTTTCATCACCAATTCTAAAGTCAGCCATTTTCTTCTTGAAATAAAAAACCTCTAATTCACTAGAAGATGCAGAAGGAATGAAACTGGAGTCCAAGAGGTTAAGGATGCTGACACAAAAAATGAGAAAGTACTCCCAAGCTCCCTTCCTATTCTGCTGTCTAGATCGATCCCCTCCAACCATCATTAAAGAAGAAGTCGTCGCCGACGAAAAGAAGGGGCGAGAAGAGCACAACGTTCAAAACGAAGTCAGAGAAGAAGATATGTAATGGAGAAAAAGAAGAGAGAGAGTACCTCCGAACCACCACCACCTCTGGTGGACTCTCCACCATTATTTCTCTCACAATGGTAACCTCACCTCACACTGTTCCTCTCTTCTCAGCCTCCCTCCCCCTCTCTTCAGTGAAATGACCACCATGTCATGACAGTAAAACCATTCACCGCCGCACCTTCTCTCTCATTGCACCACCACCACACATCTCTCCCTCTGCGTTTTTTTCCTTCCTTTCTATCTCCTTTAAATGTTTCTTGCAGTTGGGTTGCAAAAGGGAGAGTTTAGGTTTTCTAAAGTAAACCCGTTACATTTTAATAAAATCGGGTTTTTAAAAGACAAAAATAGAAAAAATCTGGTTCCTATTCTCACCCCTATGTCTGTATCTCGCACCCCATCTCTCAAATCAGCTTGTGGGCTTTGTTATTTTGGTTGTGGGCCTTTATTATTTATTGTGGGCTCTGCTAGTTGGAAGAGTCTAGGTTTTCTAAACCCCCCTTTTTTTTGGACAAAAAAAAACTTTTTTTAAATCAGTTTTTTTTAAATGACAATTATATTTGGTATATCGAAAAAATCATTACTCTTATTTTGTATCAACCAACAACAACATAAAGGCTATTTTATTAGACCGTGTCGAATCAATTCTGTGCTGTAGAGGAATTGATGTGATGGTTTTCACGCAGACTTTATATGGGGCTACAACTTATTTAGTTGTTATTACTTTATCTCCTCTACGGCACAGACTTGATGGCAAAATGCTGGCTACATATATGGAGATACTCAGACATACCGGTACCTACAACGCGTAGTTTATTCACGATAGGAAATATTTATCCTGCCATTAGGGGGTACAATATTATTCATCCAATATTTACTCAAAGATTTTTTTTGACAACTCTCTACAGTCACATTTAGGGTTTGAATGTTAATACTTGAGTGAGGTCCCGCTTTTAAATTATCCCATAGGTTCTAAGTTTTGAATTATGCATTTTGTTACATAGTGATGGCGATGAACCAGACCATTTAGTGTTAAAAATATGTTGAAGGACAATGTCTATGTTTGTTGGTAGGACAATATTACTTACTAAATAAACATGTTTAGCAACAAGAGAGACCCGTGCAGAGCACAGGCTTGAGCTAAACTTCATGGGGAAGAACGTACTTGTCTCAGTATAGATTCTCCTCATTCTTATCTCATGCGGTGTTGACAACGTGCACTCTGTTGAATTCTTAAACACAATATCATCACCTGGGCTATGGAGTCACGAGTTAAAGCTCAAGGTAGGTGTTCCAATCATGCTTCTAAGAAATGTTGAGCAAATTGCAGGCCTATGCAATGGCACACGACTACTCATCACTCGCCTTGGTAGATATGTCCTTGAAGGCAAAGTTATATCGGGTCGCAACATCGGTTTCAAAGTTTATATACCTCGCTTATCACTTACACCGCCTGATTTACGAATCCCATTCAAGTTTCAAAGGAGGCAATTTCCCATTGGAATATCTTTTGCCATGACGATTAACAAGAGTCAGGGTCAGTCTTTAAAACAGGTTGGTGTGTTTTTACCGTGCCCCGTGTTTTCGCATGGTCAACTGTATATTGCTTTATTCAGGGTAACGTCAAAACAAGGGTTACAAGTTTTGATTACACACAACGAAAGTGATTCACCAACTACTACATCGAATGTTGTATACCATGAGGTCTTCAAGAAAGTAAAATAAATTCAAACTCTACTTTTTTCTTATTATTATTATTATTATTATTATTATTATTATTATTATCCAATATACCCAATAGTAATCATTTAACTACTTAATACCCAATGGCTACCTACTTACGTAATTCTAATTGCCCATCAAATTGTAACCGCTCAGGCGCCTGTGTAGAGCACGGGTGTGTGTCCTAGTATACATAGATTAACATGTACACGAACATAACCGTATTATGCAGTATACTATCCGGTCATTAATTAACATAATTAGTACTGAGTAAGAGAACTCAATGCCGATCCAATAACTGCGCCTAATCAGTCTCACTCGGACGAGTCAACTCGCTACCAGCACTGGTCCGTTTCCCAGTTGCGACCAGTGTAACCAGAAAATCTCGAAGCCGTTGTCGTCAGCGGTTGCGGATGCCGGAACAAGCTTCTATCATAGCTGGCGCGCTTCTCAGGATTCGACAGGGTGGAGTACGCACTATGGATCTTCATGAACTCGTCCGCCGACGATCCCTCTGCCACATCAGGATGGAAAACCCTCGCGAGTCGCCGGTACGCCGCCTTTATCTCCTGGTCAGACGCCGCTGCGGCAATTCCGAGAATCTCGTAAAGCGATGTGCAAGAAGCCATGCTCTGAGTACTCAGATACGAAGGCCTCTGTTGGTGCTCTGTTTGAGTGGCGGTGGCGAAGGTCAGTACTTGCCGGGATCTGACGTGGCACGATGGTGAGGAGAGAGTTTTGCCGGAGAAATTGGTGGTGGGAGTGAAAGATGCAGGAAAAGATGGTGAGAGCATGATAGAGTAGAATACGACGTCGTTGTGATAAGTTAATGAGGGTTAAGGAGAAAAGAGGATGCGGATCTGGTTCGTTTATATGGTGTGGTGACGGTGGGTGAACAGAGCAAAGGCTTGGGTCCCACAATAACTGTCAAAGTGAAAGAAAATAGCCTTATCCATTCCAGGAGCGTTATACTTGGATTTTTATCGGTACTGACTCATTGCTGTGTGCTTATCGGGATGTGATATTTCATTCCTTAATGCTCCATGTTCCCATGTTATCCGTTGATTTAGATTATTTCACGCGTATTAAAAAAAGTAGTTAATTTTGTATGAGAAAAAAAATTGTGAGTTAGTTTATCAAATTAATTTTTATTAATAATATCTTAAGTAGGTAGTTCAATTGGATATCAAAGGAGTACAAAAAAAGAATGCAATAATGAGGTCTTGGGTTCAAGCCCCGAAAACTACAAATTTTTTTTGCCATATAATATAGAAGGGAGGGAGTAAGAGAAATGGAAGGGGATAGTTGGAAAAGGGAAAGAAAATATTTAATTTGATTTTGTAATTAATTAAAAAGAAGGAAGTTGAATTATGTAGTGATATCACCCGAAGAGCTATTATCTCTTTTGGAAAATCTTCTGTATTTCACTTTCTCTACATTTTCCTGAATGATGTAGTGATATTTTTGTCTTTTGCTTACTTCAAAATCTATCTCAACCAACATTCTCAATTTTAAGAATTTTTGTGCTAAATTTAGGACCTATGTTGTTTGGGGATCATGGTCATTATCTTTAATTTATATACTACTCCCTCTGCCGCTTATTATATGTTGTTTTAGCAAAAAAGACTGATATTATATGACTTTTACAATACCAATACAACATTAATGCTACTTTTCCAATCATATTATTTCTTATTTAATAATATCTCTTCTTCCAATTCTATTAATTTATCTTCCCATGACATTAATGAAAGGTAATTTTCTAAAGTAACTCATAATTTATCTTTCACATACAAAATTAATTACTTTTCTTAATTTGTGTGAAATGGTCAAAACGTCATATAATATGGGACGAGAGGAGTAGGCGTCAATCTCGTTCAAAACGTCATAAACGTTATTCTCAAATTTAAAGAAAAAATGTTTTTTTGTTAAAAAATGAAATATATTCAGTTTAGTTATAGGTTAGAAATTCAACAACTATCAATCAAATATTGTATGTTCTTTTATGGAATAAAGTTTTTTTTGTGGTAAAAACCAATATATCATCCATGACGATGGTGGAGACTAATCATTCGAGGATTTGGACATCCACTTGAGGGATTGACCTCTCCTAACAATGTTTTAGATTTCACAGCATATTCGTAACTATATTTATCTCTAAAACTCTTTATCCGGCTCTTGATTCTCTTCTCTCCCATTTTTATCTCTTTATTTTTTTACTCAACATTTTGTCTCTTCTCACTTATATAATTTCTAGTAGAAATGAAACACAACCATAGATGATCTAATTACGCTAATTGATAATGAAATGTTTCTGCTGATGGTAATTACTTTTCTTATGGTAATTATTTAGTTAAGAGTTAAGACTACTTATGGAATTTGTAGGAATGTTGCACATCTGACTGAATCAAAACAATCTCAAAGCAACGGGAACTTGATTTGGAAATTAGAGTTGCCACAAAAATAAAAACAATTTGTTGGGGAGCAGCTAGTAATTGTCCCCCATGCTCGTCATATTCTGCGACACATGGCTTATTGGTGGAGCTTCTCCTAGGCCATGGCCCACCCAGAATTTTAAAAATTAAAAAGTTTATATAGAGGTGGTGCTATAGGATTTAGAGACTATAGGATTTAGAGCCCAAGCTTGAAGAAATGAAAAATAATGAAGGAGACTTAATGCTTAAAAATATAGAGGTGGTGCTGAATTTTAATCCAATCAAAACTTGCTTCTAGTAGATGCTCGATGCCAACAATTAGATATGGCTTTATTAGAATACACAATTAGTAGAAGGATATAAGTGTAATTTAGTAGAAGGATATAAGTGTATTTTTACATTCCATTAAGTTTGTTAGTTTGTTAATAAGGATAGTTAGTTTGTTAAATTGAATCAGCCAATTTGTTACTGGGATGGAGCTAGGTCTCACCCATATATACAAAATGTAAATCATCATTCTTGCAATAAGAAATATACAATGAATTCTTTCTCTGATAGCAAGATAGAATTCTCTTATGGTATCAAAGCAGAATAATTCTGCTCTGCGTGCCCAATCTCTCTTCCGTTCAAAAGACAGTCGTCAATGGCGGAGGTCATCCCAACGATGGCGGAAGATCACGAATCATCACCGCGAGCGAGGAAAGATGACAATCTGAACAACGATCAGAACAAGAACCCTGCTTCGTCCCTCACAATCCCTTACTACCTTCATCCTGCGGAGAACCCAGGCGCGGTGCTTATTGCGCCTCCAATGAACGGCAATAACTACGACACTTGGAGCAAGAAGATGAAGAGGGCTCTTCTCACAAAGAATAAGATCAAATTCATCAACGGCAAGATTAGTGCTCCAGCGGAAGACGACGACTTGTACGAGGCGTGGGAACGCTGCAACGGTACGGTGGTTTCTTGGATAGCGGCTTCGCTGGCACTGGAAATAGCACAAAGTGTTGAGAACGTTGAGAATGCTCACGATCTATGGAATGAATTGAAGACTCGCTTCTCCAAAGGGGATGCGTTTCGCATGTCTGACCTAATGCAAGAAATTCATTCAATCAAACAAGGTGAAAGGAGCATCAGCAACTATTACACAGATCTTAAGGTAATTTGGGAAGATCTTGAGACATTGAGGCCTATCAATGCCTGGGTGTGTGGAGTATTGGATGACAGCATCAAGAAACAACGTGAAGCAGAGTATGTAATATGCTACCTAAAAGGATTGAATGATCAATACAATACGGTAAGGACTCAAATCATGATGATGGAGCCCCTTCCCGGAATCAACAAGGTATTCTCTTTAACTCTACAACAAGAAAGGCAATTGAATGGAAGTGCCATCAGTGAAGCTTCCAAGACTACATTGGTTGCTAACATCGCTTCCAATCAAGGGTTTCAAGGAAAGGGGAATGGAAGTTCACGTGGTAGAGGACGTGGAAAGTTCCCAGGAAGAACTCAAGGCAACAACTCTGGAAAGGTATGCAGTCATTGTGGAAAACAAGGTCACACTGTGGAGGTCTGCTACTTCAAACATGGCTTCCCTCCTGGATTCAAGTTTCGTGATAAGGAGAATGCTGCCAACAATGTTGCTAGTGATGCCAACAACAATCAAGAGGAGACTGCTGCCAACCATACCAATGAGTCATCAGTGAGCATAACACCAGAGATGTATCAGAAACTCATGGCAATCTTGAGCAAGAATGGTGAGGGAGGAGTTAGTCAAACACATCACATCATTGCATCTAATATGACTCAAGATGCATCAGGTAATATCACTTACACTATATGGATAGTTGATACAGGAGCCACTGATCACATTTGCAATAACCTGTCTCTATACTATTCATATCATGAAATTAAACCTGTTAGCATTCGGATGCCCAATGGAACAAAGACCTATGCTAAATTTGCAGGCACTATCATGTTCAATTCTGATTTAATATTGCATAATGTTTTGTATGTTCCTGAATTTGGTTTCAACTTGATATCTGGATACAAGTTATCTCACTTTCTAAAATGCAAAATAATAATTGATGATGATGATTGCACTATACAGGAAAAGCCTACATTGAGGACGATTGGGCACGCTAGAGCATTTCACTCCCTTTATGTTCTAGATCAAGATTCAAAATGCTTGTCTGCTTTTATTGAAAACAATAGCTCTATTTCCTTTTCTTACTTGAATTTGTTTGACAGTCATCAATGTAATCATACAATATCTAAAGATTTTGCTCTATGGCATCATAGACTAGGACACCCCTCTCCCAATGTTCTTAAAAATGTTTGTAATTCATCTCCATATGTACAATTTGTTGCTAATAAAGTTTGTGATTCATGTCATTTTGCAAAACAACACAAACTCCCTTTCCCTGTTAGTGATTCTGTGACTGAAAATGCCTTTGAACTAATCCACATGGACATTTGGGGCCCTTTTTCCACCCCATCTGTCCA
This sequence comes from Astragalus membranaceus, assembly GCA_039519185.1. NCBI lineage: Eukaryota > Viridiplantae > Streptophyta > Magnoliopsida > Fabales > Fabaceae > Astragalus > Astragalus membranaceus. Next base: position 134,969,521 of record CM076846.1, on the reverse strand, counting down.
TGGCCATTTGTATTTTCTTACTGTTGTAGATGACTACACTAGACACACATGGTTGTTTCTCATGAAAAACAAGTCTGAGACAAGGGATTTGATCAAAAACTTCATCAAGCTTGTTCAGAATCAGTTTGCAGTCACAGTAAAAGGGATTAGAACAGATAATGGGAGAGAGTTCATGATGACAGAGTTCTATCAACAAGAAGGCATCATCCACCAAACCACTTGTGTTGAAACTCCCCAGCAAAATGCTGTGGCAGAAAGGAAGCACAGACACATCCTCAACATGACAAGAGCTCTAATGTTTCAATCTCACTTGCCCAAGGTTTTCTGGTCTTATGCTGCTGTCCACAGTGTTCATTTGATAAACAGACTTCCCACTGCAGTATTGAAGAACAAGTCACCCTATGAGATGTTGTACAGCAAAGTTCCTGATCTGCAACATCTAAGAGTGTTTGGATGTCTGAGCTTTGCTTCCACTATCCTACAAGGAAGAGGGAAGTTAGACCCCAAGAGCCAAAAAGGGTGTTTTTCTTGGATATAAACCAGGAACAAAAGGCTACATTGTGATGGACTTAAGGAGCAGAGAAATTCTTGTGTCAAGGAATGTTCTCTTCTATGAAGATACATTCCCCTACATTGCTTTCCAGCAGCATAAAAGCCAACCAATACCTACTCTAAACTCCTATGACCTGATCACTTTTGACCCTGATGGCCCTGCCAGTGACAGTACTGCCACTGACCCAAATCTTCCCACAAATGAGACTCACATGCCTAACACTACTCCCCCTATCACTGAGATACAAACACCAGAAACTTTCCTTCCTTCTTCACCTGATATTACCACTGACAGTGAATCTGACATTGAACCAGACCTCCTTGCTTCTGTAGTTCCTGATAACCAAGACTGTATTGCCACCAGTAAGCCTAGTAGAACAATTCGCCCACCTATCAGGTTCAGTGACTTCATTTGCAATGCAAATGTGACTGATCAAAAATGTCTCTATCCTATTAGTTCTGTTTTTGGCTATGACAAGCTTAAAAACTCATATAAAAGCTTTGCTCTTTCCATTGACTCCACCAATGAACCTTCTACGTATAAACAGGCTGTTAAATCCAAGGATTGGATTCAAGCCATGAACTCTGAATTGGCAGCACTTGAGGAGAATAACACTTGGGAATTAACTTTCCTACCTACTGGAAAGAGAACCATAGGTTGTAAGTGGGTCTACAAAACAAAATATAGAGCTGATGGGTCATTGGAGAGATATAAGGCAAGACTAGTTGCCAAAGGATACACTCAAACCGAAGGGATAGACTACCTAGATACATTCTCACCGGTTGCAAAGATGACAACTGTGAGGCTATTGCTTGCTACTGCAGCTAGTCAATCATGACACCTTCAACAATTAGATGTGAATAATGCTTTCCTTCATGGAGAACTTGATGAAGAAGTATATATGGAGGTCCCTCAAGGATATAACAAGGCTCACAATGGTCAGGTTTGTAAACTTCTTAAATCCATTTATGGTTTAAAGCAAGCTAGCAGGCAATGGTATGCCAAGTTATCTAGCTTCTTGACCACATTGGGATACAAACAGTCTCCATCTGATCATTCCCTCTTTACAAAACTTGTTGATAAAAATATCACTGCCTTGCTGATTGATGTTGATGATTTGATTCTGACTGGGCCTGATATTAATGAGATTAATCATGTCAAGCAAGCATTAGATAATGCTTTTAAGATTAAGGATCTGGGAATTCTTAGATATTTCCTTGGCATTGAGGTTGCAAGAAACACTAGTGGGATCACCATTTGTCAAAAAAAATATGCAATGGATCTGCTTGCTGAAACAGGACTCTTAGGATGCAAACCAGCTGCTACACCTATGGTGAAGTCACATCATCTTGACAGTGCAGAAGGCTCTGCAGCCACTGATGTTACCAGCTATCGCAGGTTGATTGGTAAGCTTCTGTATCTCACCACAACCAGGCCTGACCTCAGCTTCCCTGTACAACAATTGAGCCAATACATGGCTGCTCCCACTGTCATGCATTTGAAGGCTGCTCTTCGTGTTCTAAGGTACATTAAAAAGGCACCTGGTCAAGGGTTGTACTTCCCTGCATCTTCTACATTACAGTTAAAGGGCTTTAGTGACTTTGACTGGGCCACATGCATTACTACTAGAAGGTTTGTCACTGGTTTCTGTGTCTTCATTGGGGAATCTCTCATTTCATGGAAGTCCAAGAAACAGTCAACAGTCTCCAAATCTTCCACTGAAGCTGAATATCGTGCGTTGGCTGCTGCTGTTTGTGAGTTGCAGTGGCTAACCTATCTTCTGCAGGACCTATCTCTCCAATTCATCACACCTGCTCTCTTATACTGTGACAGTAAATCAGCAATGCACATTGCTGCCAATTCCAGCTTCCACGATCGCACTAAACATATCGATATAGACTGCCATGTAGTAAGAGAGAAGCTTCAAGCTCACCTTTTTCACTTGCTGCCTGTTCCCTCATCTGCTCAACTAGCTGACATCCTAACTAAGGCTCTTGAACCTCAGATTTTCTCCACTTTATTGGACAAGCTTGGAGTGATCAATATACACCCTCCAGCTTGAAGGGGGGTATTAGAATACACAATTAGTAGAGGGATATAAGTGTAATTTAGTAGAAGAATATAAGTGTATTTTTACATTCCATTAAGTTTGTTGATTAAGTTTGTTAGTTTGTTAATAAGGATAGTTAGTTTGTTAAATTGAATCAGCCAATTTGTTACTGGGATGGAGCTAGGTCTCACCCATATATACAAAATGTAAATCATCATTCTTGCAATAAGAAATATACAATGAATTCTTTCTCTGATAGCAAGATAGAATTCTCTTAGGCTTTGTTTGCAGCTTCTGTATTGTTCTAAGAGGTGATTTTACTCCTCTTGATTTAATATCTTGTAATCAATTGGTTATTATGTTACTGACGTTGTTGTTGCTAATAGAAGAAGGAAGGAGGAAGGAGAATTGGATTGATGCTGTTAGTAGTCAACAATTGCTAATCAATTGTCTCGCGTTTATACTCTAATTTATTGTATATTGTTACTTGTTACTTTGATTTTTTATTGCTACTAAGATTTATTTTTGTTGATTTTAGATTGTAAAAATGGAGAATAAAATAATTGATCATTTTTTTAAAAGGAAAATTTGTGAGAATGAAAGACGTGGATAAATGATAGCTTCTACATTGGAACCGGTTAAAGTTCCAAGAATTGAAGAAGTCATAATTTCTACGCCTCAATTGTACTAAAGTATTAGATTTAGCCAATAAATTATCTTAACCTCTTTGCTGATTTAAATAAATTAAGGTAGCTAATTAGGGGATGTTACAAAAGGTGCACCAAAGAAGAAAAAACAGAAATTATATGATGTCAAGCGTGATCCTTCTGGGTGGGAGCATGTGGATGAGAAGATGAAACTGACTCAAGAATCTCGGACTTCTTGTAAAAATTCAACACAGCGGTCTTCTTGTATAAAATCATCACAGCGGTCTTCAAAGCTATCTCAGAGTGTTTCTAAAAAATTAACACAGCAGGGTGAGACTAAATTCAATTTACCGTCTATTCCTCACCACGTGCACTCTTATGTAGAAAAAATTATTGATGTTGAAATGGATGGTAATTGTGGGTTCCGAGCAGTAGCGGTTGGTCTCGATCTTGGTGAGGATAGTTGGCCTATAATTAGGCAAGATTTAATCAAAGAAACAAATGAGAGGGAGTAACTATATACTTACATGTTTGGAAATGACAGACTTGCAGTGCTTAGAAAAGCGTTATCCATTGAATACCTCGATTTTCAGAAGGAGGATAAGTGATTGAGTTTGCCTGAGATGGGGTACTTTATAGCTACTAAGTATAATGTGGCCCTCGTTCATTTGTCTTTGGATATGAATTTTACTTATATTCCTTTGAGAGGTAGTTATTTTTCTTCTAAGTATAAAATCATATCTATTCTGAACGTCGGGGATATCCATTGGATGCATATTTCGATCTCGCATGTCTGTCTGTTGCCTCCAGTTGCTTTGATGTGGTCTCATAATCGATCAGAGGAATCTACTTCATGGTTGGATCCTTATACCGGTCGTTTTGCCCTTTGGCAGTCTACCGCTTTGAAGATGCCCCGTCTCCCTCCCACTGATGCGCCCACCATTGTAGACTTAGCCTATGATTCCGACGATTTAGATTGACATTTCTTGTATTTATTATTGTACCCACATTTTTGTAATTATTTATCCATATATGTATATATATCCAACAAATTAAATGTGTAAAAAAACAAAATTAAATGTTTTAAATTTTTTTACTAGTCGGATTTACCCTGGTAAAGGGTAAATCCGCTTTTGAATTTAACAAAGCGGATGTACCCCCACAACAGGTAGATCCGACTTGATAAAGAGACAAAGCGGATCTACCTATTGTGGGGATACATCCGCTTTGTTAAATTCAAAAGCGGATTTACCACTAGTGCAAATTTGACATTAAAAAGCACCATTTAGCATCGGTTGTTTGAACACCTGATGCTAAATGTGTGACCGGTGGCATTTTTGAAATTAAGAGCAAAAATTTAAGTTCACGTTAGACTTTTAGCATCGGGTCTTTTAACAGTCGATGCTAAATGTACCTGAATTGGATATTTAACATCGGTTGGTAAAAACAACTGATGTTAAATGTCCAATTCAGGTACATTTAGCATCGGCTGTTAAAAGACCCGGTGCTAAATGTCGAAACCCATTTTAATCAATCCTTCGCACAAACACTAAGCCTCTACCCTTTCACGCACTATTTGCGAACTCTGCTAGGTTCAGAATCCTCTCCCTTCCTTCCCTCGCACAAACACTCAATCATCTTCGCACATCGTCAAGCATCAATCATCTTCGTACATCGTCAGGCTAGGTTCAGAATCCACCTTCGCACATCGTCAAGCTAGGTTCAGAATCCATCGTCAAGCTAGGTTCAGAATCCATCTTCGCACATCGTCAAGCTAGGTTCAGAATCCATCTTCGCAAACGAAACATCAATCATCTTCGCACATCGTCAAGCATCTTCGCACATCGTCAAGCATCTGTCCAGAATCCATCTTTGAAACGCACTGTTCAAGCATCTTCGCTCTCTTTTTTCGCCTGGCGGTACGTTTTTTCCTCCGTCCAGAGCTTCTTCTGATTTCATCATCTCTTTACCACTTCTTCTGATTTCTTCATCTTTCTTATGATTTCTTCATCATATTTGCAGCTGATTAGGTTTCATCTGCTCTGCAATACACCAAGGTAACAAATCTTCTTTCGATTTGTGAATGTTGGATAAACCCTAAGTATTTTTCCGTTGAATTTCGTAACTTCATTGTTGGTTCCCTTCATCGTATCTGATTCTTTGCTTCTGGTTTTGCTTTGCGTGCATTGGATTTCATCCACTCTTCATCGTTATGTGTTGTCGCCTTGCTCATCGTCGATGTTGCCTTGCTCGCCGTCGCCTTGCTCGTTGTCGCTTGCTCGCTCGAAACCCTAAGTTTTCATCTTCGAATGGTTAGGGTTTTGGATCTGTTTCCATGGTAAAATTATCTGCTTCCACACCCCTGCAGTGCTTATGCACTTCCACAAGCCTACGCACAACTGATGCTAGATGAGCAATCAAGTATACATGACATGTATCCAGAAAGTAAGCTAGTTTATCTCGTTTGAAGTTTTTTCTTTCTTCAAGTATGTAATTATTTGTACATGTGTCCTCGTTCTTGTTCTTATTATGTTTTTGGATTTGTAATAGATTTTGAAATTGACATAGAAGGAAAGCGCTTCATGTGGCAGGTTATCTTACTCAATTCCCTTCAAAATGTTCTAATATTTATCATGATATATTTTAATGCACAAAGCAAATGTATACTTACTAAAACAAAGAATGTGTCTCATTTAGGGCATCTGCAAAGTTCCATACATAGACGAAAGACGGCTTTTAGCTGAAACCAGAGAACTCAAAAAGGGATTATCTGTAGGAATTACTCAGTACACATATGAGAACATGAGTTAACACTGTTTTTTGAAGGTCCTTTTGAATCTTTGTTTTTTGTTTTTTTTTGTTTTTGTAGGAAAGTGAAGCAAAAAGAAACATGGTTAAAGTTGACAGTTTGTTTGTGAAAAGTAGTAGCAAGTTGGCTGAGAAAATTTGCTCCCTTTCACTAGAGTCAAACAAGTCAGATACAAGCACAAGGTTAATTATTGGTCTAATAATACATAGTCTAGCATCTCAATATATTTTTATGATAGAAATTAAAAGACATTTGTTTTCTTTATGCATTCTTATACTTTTTTGCAGTGACGGCATTGGGGGTATCATTTTCTTCTGGTCTAAAGATTCCATGCTGATTACGTAAAGTTATCTTGATGATGTTTCTATGTCTACAGGTGCAAAAGAGGCTCAAGAACAGAATTCAATGGAAGTCAGAATTATACACTCTCAGTCTTAGATTATATTTATATGTCGCCTTTGCTAATTAGGATTTTGAACTTGTGGCATTGACAATATTTTGATAATATTCATAAAATTTTGTTTATATGCTATCAGAAGTCTTACTCCTCGTAGAAGAAACAGTGGTTCTGGATTTTCCTTCAGATTGGAAGAATGTGCTGAAAAGAGAAAAGAGGTTATTGTTAACCTTACTATTGATAATAATATTGAATGCGACAGATATTAATATTAATTTTATCCCTTTCCTTTTAGTTCTTCTCAAAGTTAGAAGAGAAAATTCAGGAAAAGGAAGCAGAAATAACTAACCAGCAAGAGAAATCAAAGGTATTAAATATCAATGCAAACAACCAATCAGTAGATATTTTGTTCCATGTAGTTTGAGTTCTCATTATCAGCTCATCTTCTGTTTATAACTTATTCTCACAAATTGTTTCTTCTGGTTTTGGCAGGAAAGCTAGGAAAAAGAGATCAAGAAATTGAGAAAGAAGATGACATTCAAAGTTGCTCCAAATGCAAGTTTCTATAAAGAACCTCCTCCAAAAGTTGAACTCAAGAATTGGTTCTACTACATATCTTGCACCTTGGTTGCTCACTGTTGCTGCCAGCTCAACTGATAGGGATTTCACTTCGGATATTGTATTAGGAAATGGTGCTAAAGTCATGGTAAAATAAAGCTTATGCCTCGTTTGCTTTTGTTGTTTCCTATTTTTTATTTTTAAGATAAATAATGACTGTAAAAATATCCTTGCGGACTGCTAGCTAGGGCTGGAAGCAAGGTACTCAAAAGTGAGAACTAGCTAAAAACAAATGCAATGGTAGAGAATTTGCCTAGTCAGAGCATGCTGGTATGCAACTAGCTACAATTAATACAGATTTATGATTGTATATATTTGAATCATTTCTTTATTATGATGGTAAAAAAAAATTGACGAGGGAAGGCTAAAATATTTGTTTTATAACATCTCTGCTGAGGGGAAATGCCATAAATATCACTGGATTATTTCTATCCCTGCAGGTATTCTCTCTTCCATGTATCATAGAAGACTTAGCCATTATAATACATTAGTTTAAAAATGCTCAAGTAGAGGTTTTAAATGTTAAAAATAGCTTGTTGTGAGTAGTTGGGTTGATGCATAATGACAATTGAGTTATTTGGATATTAGCCTATCTATAAGTTGCAGCCGTGTGACATTCATTTGTGGGCGTGCTGCTGTTTGTGCTCTTGATGCTGTCATAGCTATAAGCATATTTGTTATGACAGAGCAAGTCACTTATGCCAGCCTCTCCTTTCTCCGTACTCTTATATCTTTTGCACATCTTTAGTAATTCTGGTAGGGGGATAGCATGCATGAGAAACAAGTATCTTGCACATGTTTAATAAGAATAGTGTTATGTTGTTTCTTTGCAGTATTCAACTTTGAGCTGCAATGAAACAGACTATTTCAGTTCAAAGAATATTTTAGGAAGGGGTGGTTTGAATAGTCTTCAAGGAGTGCATGAACGATGGGTTTGTTTTGGCGATTAAAAGGTTGAATGACTGTAATTATTGGAGATGCTATTGATGCTATTAATACTGAACAAGTAGTTCATGAAGTTTCCAAGGTAAACTACTAGTCCACCCCTTCATTAAGAATCAACAAGTTAGATTCTGAATTCTCCTCTTTTTCAAGTTCAGGTGTCTCTGAAGTTTACATTCTTGGGGGCAGGTGCTTTTTTTGCAGCATTTCTGCGTAAGTATGCCAAATTCTCCAACTTATTATAATTTAACTTGATATAACTAAAAATAAAATGTACCTTAATATTAAAAAAGCAAGAGTTACGTATACTACGTGAAATCTTCCAGAGGTGGCTTGCTGGGTGATCACAGGGGAGAGACAAGCTGCGAGAATAAGAGCCTTATACCTCAAAGCAATTTTAAGGCAAGATATCAACTTCTTTGGAGGGATCCAGTTTGAACATCATTAAAAATGTTCTGCAGCCTTGTTCAAAGATAAGAATCACCAAATAAGCCATTTATCATAAGCTTCTTTGATAATGATGTTACATCTTTTATTTTGATTTTTCTTTACTATATAAGATATTGTCATAAAGAATTTCACGTGTTCTTTATATTTTACAGATGGATGAAAACTGTCCAACTTGCTTGTCAGGAGAAAATCATAGGCAATCCTGTTTTCGAGTACAAAACATAATCAAAGCTCAGAATTTGAATGAATCTCAGGAAGAGGCTGTTCTAAGCTGTGTCAACATGAAGAAGTGTAATCACAATGACCCTATTAAACTCATATGGGGTCCACCAGGGACTGGAAAAACAAAAACAGTTGCTTCCATGCTATCTGTTATTAAGTTTGTCTTATTTCATTTGATAACATGCTGATTTTTTCTACCTTTTTCTATAATAGATAAGCTCAAAATCGTTGGTTGGTTTAGGAGCTGATGGTGGTTAAAGATATAGTCTAGATGGAGTCTTGGAGCTTGAGCTAGTTGATTGAAGCCACGTTTGGATTCAAGCTTAGGAAGAGAATGGGGTGTTGTCAAAAGAAAGTAAACTAGAGAAGATTTATTCATGTGTCCTTTTTGTGTTCCCTCTAAGTTTAATTTCAATTTTTAAGAGTTGTTGTATTTTAGAAATTGAATGTTTATGAGTTGTTGAAGTGGTGGTTGTTATGTGAATATTTGAGAAATTATCTCATATTGAATGAATGGCTTGAAGCTTGTATGAATTGATGTTGTAAGTGATATTTGTGAGACATGTTTGAAATTAAATGAATTGTATGTTGATGTTGTAAGTGTACTGCTACAAAGACTGTAACACCCCAATTCTACCCGTTCATTTTATTAATTATCAGAGTGCGGAAAATTAAATTCAAAACAGAAATTGGAGCGTCAATATGACATTTTCAAAAATGCAACAACGTATTAATTAAACAACGTGGAGAAATAACTCATCTTAGTTTACTTCACAGAATGATAAACGGTATCTCAAAAAGTCACAACGTTGGTTTCAGACACAACTAGTGCAACAAAATAAATCATAATGACAGCGCTCATCCCCTCCCCGGGTGCTACGTATCAGAGACGACGCTGACTCATTGATAAAGAAGACCTTGTCTTCATTTGCGACTACCTGCACGTTACCCACGTAGAGGTAACATTCAAACAGAAAGGGTGAGTCCAACAGCATAAAAGAGAGTATGATAAGAGGTATACTAAGATCTCAGCAACTATAAATACTAGTCACAACATCATACATAAACAGCTACCAGCAACAGCACCAACAGGCAACAACATTAAACTACAACGTCAGGCAACGGCAACGTGACATGAGAATGCGTATGAAGTGCAACCCACAACACGGGTATATGCATGTGGTACCAATCAACGTAAACAGCCTTTGTGGCTTCAACAACAACGTATTGAGCAGAGCTCCAAGACCGCAGCCTACAACAACGTGGTATGCATATGCAATGCATGGGACACCATGTACGACTCATCAGACCCTCAACAACGCTTCAAACAACATGCACAACAACATCATCAACAACATCTTTTGGTCACCTCTGACCCAACAACAACAACAACGTGGTTTGGTCATATTGACCCAACAACAACGACAACAACGTTAAATTTTTAGCCCAACAACATCAACAACATCATTTAGTCATCATTAGTACATTTGCATCACCGTTATTAGTTCGTCATATTTAACACAGCATCACTATTATTATTGTTAATCATAATTGACACTACGAGACATCACAACACCGGGCAGCACGATGTGGCGCCCTACAGCAACAAAATCAGCAACACTAACACATTCAGGCGCCAGACAGCAGCAAAGCTGGCGCCAAACAGCAACATAAACATATTCTGGCGCCCAACAGCAACATAACACAGCAACAGCAACATAAAACGGCAATATAACCCAGCAACAGCAACATAAAACAGCAACGTAAAACAGCAACATAAAACAGCAACAGCAACATAAAATGGCAATATAAACCAGCAACAGCAACATAAAAACAGCAACGTAAAACAGCAACATAAAACAGCAACAGCAATACAAAACAGTTCACTTTGCCTTAAAAATAGAATAATCGGTTAGGCCTCTGAATGAGCTCTTCAACGCATCTTAGAACGCCTCAATCGGGTTCCCGGATCAAAAGATATCGCGAAAACAAACAAGGTGCAGAAATTCCGTAACCATGCGCTTACTTTGGCGAATTGATTAAAATAGTAACCCACACCAGATTTCGACAAATAAATACTTGTTGGAAAGCCCTATGGGTCTACTCCTTATCCCTAAGTTCAGTTTTTGAAAAAGAGAGTCTAACAGGTACAGTTTTTCAAAAACACACATACTAGTTTCAAAAGAGGGCAGTTTCTGTCCTTCAAATTCAAGCAGTTCTAAAATAACCAAAACTCAATCAAATTGCATGAAACTTGTGCATAAACTGGGGAGAATTCTGTCTAGTTTTCAAAGAAATTGGATTCGTTTGAAAATGAGTTCTTTTGAAAACGAAGTGACCAAAACACTGACCCTATGTCCAGATTGTTTCCAGAATCTTACCCTAATTTGTGAAATTCATATCTCGAGCTACACAACTCTAAACGCAACCAAACCAGTGCCAAATTAATAAGCATTAAGTCTATTTTCCATAACAGTAAACCACATAATTTTTCAGTCAACGCAACGTTCCCAGTTACCGAAATACTGAACCTCTACCCAAATCGTTTCCAGAATTTTAACCTAACTTGTTTCACCTATAACTTAAGTTTTACAACTCCAAATGCAACCAAATCAGCGCCAAATTAACAAGCATTAAGTCTACTTTCCAGAACAACAAACCACATAATTTCTTTGCAACGTTTCATCAAAACACGTCTTAGGCATGCAACAAGCACCTAACGTGCATCCAATCCACAAAACACATTTCATTGACAATTATACATTATATTTCCGTTCACACATATTATCAAACACCTAGCTAGCATTATAATTACTAATCCCTTGCATACAACCCATCATACATTCTCTTATACCATTTAACCCCCCTTACCTTAGTAATTTCGATGATGGTGAGACCCTTCCTTGAATCACCAACAAGAAAACGCAGCAACTACTTCTTCTTTCTCCCTCCTTGAACTCGCGATCTCTCTCTTTTCCTCCTCTCTTCGCCGCGGCTTCTCTTCTCTCTTCTCTCCCCCTTGGCTGCGCGCACTGCTCTCTTTTCTCTTCTCTCCTTTTCTTTTCTTTTCTTTCTCTCCAAGTGTCTAAGACACTAACCCTAGAGCATAAATATTATGGGTCCTAGTGTCTTGGGCTCTTTTTGCCACTTAGTTAATTACTAACACTTCTCCTCTTTTAATTAAATTACCACTCCCTCATTTACTACACACCACCCCTTATTTAAATTAAAACACCATTCATTCCTTTTATTATAACCGACCAACATCACACCTAGATAAATTAATTAAATAAATACTTGATTATTTTAGGGCGTTACAAAGACAAAACTGTCAGCTTCCAATTAAAAAAATAGACATTTAGCATCAGTTGTTTTAAACAACCGATGCTAAATGTCTATTTATAAAAAAAATTAGACATTTAGCATCGGTTGTTTCAAACAACTGATGCTAAATATCATTTTTTTTTATCAAAAATGACTTTTAGCATCGGTTATTTGGAACAATCGATGCTAAATGTCACTTTCAGGACATTTAGCATCGGTTGTTTCAAACACCCGATGCTAAATGTCATTTTCAGGACATTTAGCATCGGTTGTTTCAAATAACCGATGCTAAATGTCATTTTCAGACAGCAAAAACAGTGATGAAATGGACATTTAGCGTCGGTTAAATAACCGATGCTAAATGTCTGACATTTAGCATCAGCCGATTTAGCGTCGAGTGATAACCGGCGCTAAATGTCCAATTTAACCGACGCTAAATGTCTTTTTTGCACTAGTGTACCCTTCTATCAGTATATCCGATGCGAATTTTTATGTTTAATCGGATCTAGGTAAATCCGCCTTTGATTAATCTCAAAGCGGATTTACCTATTTATAAGGTAAATCTCATTGAGTCAAAATTATGAGGGGTATTTTGGGATTTTCATATTTGATGGGGGTATATTGTGATGTGGTGGGGGTATAAAAAAAGCCATATTTCAATAAGCTTGTAATCACCCAACGGATCCTGGGTCAAGACTTGATGCACTGTGAGCTTTGTGGTGAGCTCAGTACATGGGCCTTTTTGGAGGACACTGTGTTTCGGTTTTAATAACCACACAAAAGTTAGGGGCTTGCTTTCCCCACACCCCCTCCTACTCAAAACACACCCCTTCACCCTACACATTTACCAAACTAACCCCACTTAAAATTGATTTTCCCCCTCTACCCCTCTCCCTCTTCTTCTCCTTCAACACAACACAATCCCAAACCTCCCCCCCTCCACTCCAAACCCACCCATCCTCACCTTCATCATTCACTCCTATTCAACTACCCAACATTGGCAACTAGCTCAAGGTAATAACCCTACCAAACTTTTTTCATTTTGGTTCTGTTTTCAGTTTTTCATGCCATTTTTTTTTCTGTATTCTCGCTCCGTTCGAACAAGGTCGTTCGAACATGTTCGAATGATCGTGTTCGAACAAGTGTTTAATGGGGTGTGACTTTGCTTGGTTCGAACAGGGTCGTTCGAACAGTGTTCGCATAAGGCCGTTCGAACAGTGTTCGCATCAATGTTTTAAAACTCGGACCGGTGACCGACTCGGTGAAGGTACCGAGTCACTGGGTCAATGGTCGGACCGAGGGGTCGACAGTTGAACCGCATGACCAAAACCGGGACCGGATGACTCGGACCCGGTCTCTATTTCAAGAATTTTCAATACCTATATAGTATATAATATAAATTTCGTCCCTGTAAAATTAATAACTATGTTTATTTTATATCTACTAAAATATAAAAAATTCTCAAATTTTCAGGACCTATATATTTCATACTTGTAAAACTTAATTTGCTAAAATTACACACCATGCCTATTTTATTTTTATTTGCTTGGTATATATTAAATAAATTTTAAAAGTTCATATCATGCTTCAATAAATATTTAGAACAAATTTAATAAGTTAACAACTTAATATTAAATAAATCTTTAAAAAAAATACTTAATATTAAATAAGTTTGTTGAAACATAATATTAATATTACAAGTTAATGCCATGAGGATGAGCGTACTTGACTTTTTGGAAAAGAGGTACCAATTATATATATATTTGAAATGAATAATATCCTCAATAAGATTGGTAGCCTCATGGTAGCGCTCAGCATTTGCTTTCAACAGGTCAAGGGTTCAAACCCCACTAATGGCATTTTGTTGAGGGTTTTTTTTAGTCTCTTTTGTTTTAAGTAGTTTACAAATAGTCCCACATCGGATAGAATGAACGGAACAGGGAGGAGAATGAGATATAAAAGCAAGGCATATGTCAATGGGAAACATACTTACCTAGATGGCAATCACTAGTGGGGGCCTGCGTTCGCGCGGCCCCTTCCAATTACAGTTCAAAGTTTTGATAAAAAAAAAAAACAAAATGCACAACCCGGTCCGGTTCGAGCCGGGTCACCGGGTCACCGGTTTTTCCAAAAACCGGCCGGGTCACACCGGTTCCCACCGGTTTGCTGCATGGCCGATCCAAAACCGTGCTCGGCTCGGTTACCCCCCCGGTTCCCGGTTCGACCGGTCCGACCGGCCGGGCCGAGCCGGTTTTTAAAACAATGGTTCGCATAATCCCAACTGTAGCAGATGAGATGTCAACTGACGTCGTAGAATCCCAAGATTTTACTAGTTCGTTCAAAACGGATACGGTAATAATGAATTAGTTGTTTTAATTTTAGCGAACTATTCAATTTATTTAACTGACACTTAGTAATTGAATTTCAGTTATTCCCTAGTCGTGAGGAGCTGCTGACGTGGGTGCATGCGGTTGGAAGATAGTGATGGTAGTCAATGTTAAGTTAGGTTTATAATTTTGGTACACAATGTTGTATAATTTTGGTACACAATGTTGTATAATTTTGGTACATAATGTTAAAGTTAGGTTTATATTTTGAAATCACCAAAACTGTGTGCTGATTTATTTAGTTTCTGTTTTTGCATAACAGTGGTTCGCATGTGGCCATTCGAACGCCTGTTCGAACGCACCCATTCGAACACGTTCGAATAAAGCCATTCGAGGCAGCCAAAACACACCCTCACACCATCAGTTAACAAAATTCCTTAACACGCACAACGTCGTTCGAACTGGTTCGCATAACCTCGTTCGAACAGTCACTTAACCCGTGTTACACGAGCGTCTCACGCGAGGTCATTTTGGAGAAAAATAAGTTCGAGGGTGTGCGAAGAGTAGGAGGGGGTGTGGGGAAAGCAATCACCCAAAAGTTATGTGATGCTGGCAGCCTGGCACAAGAATAATTCAGCCCAAAAACCCAAGCAAGGTCACAATCATGCGCAGGTCAAGAAATTGTCAAACCGAATTCACTGATTGGCTGAGAAACAACCTGGCCACTTGATATTGACGTGAGCATTTACCAATTAGTTTGCCAAACAAATTAGATTTTCATAATCAATACTCAATACGCAATACTACAATAATAATAATCTAATATCTATTTATCTTATCTATTTATCTATTTATAC
The DNA here is from genome assembly GCA_039519185.1 of Astragalus membranaceus. NCBI lineage: Eukaryota > Viridiplantae > Streptophyta > Magnoliopsida > Fabales > Fabaceae > Astragalus > Astragalus membranaceus. The sequence goes on along the minus strand of CM076846.1, from coordinate 134,954,325 downwards.
AAACAAACTTCCTATGAAATTACCAATTTGGATCTCTTATTAACAAGACACATATCTAATTTAAGAGTAAAAATGTCATTACCCTCTCTTTCTTCCTTTTTTCTCTTTCCTCCTTTTCACTTTTATCTTACACTCTCTTTCTTCTTTTTTTTCTTTTTACTTTACTTTTACTTTTCCCATAAACAATTATTCTCTTTCTCTTATCACTTCACTTTAATTTTTTTAATTAAATTTCTAAATTTATACAAACACTACTCTACTAAAATTACCTATAAAAATGTAAATGAGTCACACTAAAAAGGAAAAACAAACTATCACCTTTTTTGGAAAAGTTATCACCTTAAAATTTTAATTTTTCTCTCCGAAATCTGTTTACATTCTTATTGATAATCTACTATCACCTCTTATTGATAATTTACTATTTATCTTTTACTATCCACTATAATCTACTAATCAACTAAAATAATCAACTGAAACTACGGGATAACTACAATGATATATAAAAAATACGGGATAACTGCACTGATATATAAAAAATTCAAGATTAATATTTTTCATTGATAATTAAAATTTTTGAATACTATTATAAACTTACTATCTAAAAAATAAGAAGATTTAATGACTATTTAAACTACTGATTAATATTTAAAACAAATATTTCTTACTGATAATCAACTATCTACTATAATATTCTAATCAACTCAAATATTCACTTGAAATTATGAGATAACTGCACTGATACATAAAAAGCATGGGATAACTGCACTGATATATAAAAAATTACGGGGATAACTTCAATGATATATATATATATATATATATATATATATATATATATAAACACGGGATAGCTACCCTGATATATAAAAAAACACGGGATAACAACACTGATATATAAAAAACACTGCACTGATATATAAAAAAAACACGGGATAAATGCACAGATTATTTTTAAATGATAGTTTTACATTTTTTGATTTTAATATTTATTTATTTTTTCTTTGAAACTCATTTTTTATCTACTTTAAATTTGTCGTTATTTTCACAGGTAATGTTAGACTATTTAAATACTGTCTAAGTTAATTCATTCATAAAAAGGAACACGACAGCACCCGTGCATATGCACGGGTATCCTACTAGTAATAATAATAATAATAATAATAATAATAATAATAATAATAATAATAATAAAAGAAAGTGTTAGAAAAATGTCCAATTTAAATATTTTAAAAATTTTCCATTTGTCAAAAAATAGGGGCAAATTTGTAAAAGTGCCAAAAAAACAAAATTTTGCAACTTTTTGCAGGTTTTTGACTTTTTGTAATTACTTTTTCTTTCTCTTTTTTTCTCTCTTTCTCTTTCCCTTTTTGGGTAAACCTGGGTATCCTCCACGACGACTGTGGAGATTAATCCCTCGAGGTACTGGAGTTCATTTAAGGGCTGACCTCTCCCAACCGATGTCTCTGAGCATCAGGAAAGTAGTGACCTAGGAACAACTCCTTAAAATTAGCCCAATTGAGAGGTGTCCCTTGGGTTTGAAGCATCCTGCGTGCATTAGTCCACCAAGTATGAGCATCTTCATCCAGAGCATTGGCAGCACAAATCACTTCTCTTCTTCATTGCATTGTAATGTCACAAAAATTCTTTCCATAGCATCTACCCAGAAATGGGCTTTCATTGCGTCGGATCCCCCTTTGAAGATTGGAGGTTTCATTTTCAGATACCAGAAATACATCCTGTTGGGTTCCTCAGGTGGTGGCACATGGACTTGCTCATTCGGTTGTGGTTGGGGCATTTGATGCATCTGCTGCATTTGGGCCATTTAAGCCATCTGTTGCTGCTGCATTAGCATCATGTCATTCATCATCTTCTGCTGAGTTTCAATGACATTCTGCATCCATTCCTGATGAGGATCAATAGGTGGGTTTCTCCTACCTCTTCCAGCCATGATTCTGCGAAATATGCACAAAGTATTAAGTTGATCAGGCTCAATGTCTAATAGCATACTAAGAAAAATAAGACTTAGAAGACGTAAAAGACTCTTAACTTCGAAGTCCGACTAGGTCGAACCGCTCTGATACCAAATGTAACACCCCAATATTTCTAACATGTAGATACATTGAAATGCACAGCTAAGCCATAATCAGAGGACACAATCCCTGTTTAGATATTGAACATACTAAATTTTTCCGATAATAAACATAATATCTCAGATTCATCCATCTTCATTTCCATGAAGTTCACTTGGTTCACAACTTAAAAGGAATACAGACTATATAGTTCAATATCATAAACAGAAGAGTGGAAATGGGTTTATACAACTCATATTAAATATAAGTTACATAACCATAACAGAAACAACAAAAGAAGAACAATCGGAAACATCAAGACTACAAGTCTTCGGCTTCGCCATAAGCGCGTCACCTACTCGTGTCGCCTTGTTTTCCTTTTTCCCCGTTTCTCTGTAAAAACCACAATAATGACAGGGTGAGATAACATATCTCAGTGAGTTCTACTGTGCCCCCTCACAATCACTCGGTTCAATTATAAAACCGTTGCAACATAGTTAAATTTATAAACTATTTGCGTATATACATTCTTAGCCCATTACCGTCCGTGCAACAGCCACAATCTCGGCATTTAATGTGCTATTAATTTATTTTTATGCCTTGTAAGTTACTTTACCATTACAAGCTTACCAATTGAAACACCGACCGTGCAACAGCCACAATCTCGGCGAATCATGCATTGAACTTAGCATAACATCGTCTGTGCAACAGCCACAATCACGATAAACCCCCGTTAGTAACTATTCCATAACGTTTCCAGGGCCTAGGGTAAGGGCTCATGACTTCCCCGCCTAGTATGCTATTCGTTGGGTCGTCACCCAACTTGATATAATTTATATATCACACCCGCATTGGGCCGACTTCTATATTCGATATGTTCTATATCTATCGTTGTTTTATAACCCGTTTTGATGAATACGACTAGACATCCGGCGTTATAATACGGTATCAAGTTGTACACATAATCCGATTGGTTATTCAAAACGTGTACTCACACGCGACCTACTTTTCGGTTTTTCGAATATTTATACTTTCAAAACCTTTTTCTCAAAAATCAAGTTGAACACCTTCAACACAATGATTTTATCAAGCTAATATCATCACAATTGGTTGGGAAGAAGATTAGAAGAGGTTTGGAATCGAAAGGAGCGAAGAAACGAGAAATTTGCACCTCGAGACAGAACCACACGCACGGTTCGTGCCCTAGGGGCGCACGACCCGTGCGTGATGCACCAATTTAATTTCCCATCTGCGAAGATGGCGCACGGTTCGTGCCACAGGGGCGCACGATCCGTGTGCCCTATTCTGTCTTTCGATTTCATTCCGTTTCTCTCGTTTCGCTTCTCCGTTCGCGTCCAATCCCAATTCCGATCAAAATTCAACCTCAAAATAGATAATATATATGTGTTTCCAGACTATAATTTCCAGTCAAAATCAATACAACATATATACATTTTTATAAAAACCGTTATACGCGAGTATTTGGAAAAACGGTTTTCGACTCGATACATCTTTCGAAATCTCAATTTAAATCATAGAACCAGAAATACCAATAGTTCAATAATCAATTAACAAAACCCTAATCGAGAGTAAAACTCACCAGTTTGGAGAGTTTGTTCGAAATTCAAGTCCTCACGCGGAATAACGGAACGGTGACCACTCGAACAATCCCCGTAATCGTCCAAAGCGTTCCAAAACCGACACCAACAGCCCCTATTTCGAACCCAAGCTCCTTTGTTACTGAGTTTGCTTCCAAAATTCTCCTAACCACAATGTATCTTCAAGGAGTTGCTAAGAGTCACTCCCAAGGTTCCAAAGAGCACATGCAATGCTTCACCAAGTTGAAAACTCAACTTGAGCTTCAAAATCCAACAATGGCAAGTGGTGATTTAGAGAGTGTTAGGTTTAGAAATTGGTACCAAAAGAAAGAGGATTGAAAATGGAGTTGAATGGCACAAGGAGAACTTACATGCAAGAAAGTTTGGTGGAGGTGGTGCTCCTCTCCTCTCCTCCCTCCTTCGCCCCTTCCTCTCTCTCTCTCTCTCACCCTCTCTCTCTCCTATTCTTCAAAAATTCTGAGTTTTAAGTTTTGCTGGGATTCAGTGGCAAGGGAGTGGGAAATCAGTTGGGTTAAGGCTGATGTGTCTTTAAAAGAAAGGAAATGTCCATTTCGCCCTTATGTACAATTCTTACTTACATTCTCCTCTCTCTCACTTTCACCTCTCCAATTTTATTCCCCTATAGTTCCAGTTGAATGGTTAGTCATCAAGGATGTTAATAATGTTTTAATGGGCTGAGGATTTAAAATTTTTGGAAAAGACCAAAATACCCTTGGCCCGTTAATTCATTCTAAACCGTTATTTTTGCCCAAGTTTTCTCTAACTCGTACTCTAATCCTATGATTTATTCCTTATACGATGCTTTCTCGACTATTCCAGATCAATGACGTGATTTATCTTTCATTCGAATAATAATTCACTCGCAACTTCCATAAATTGAATTTATCAAAAATTAGGGATGTTACACTACAAGAATTACTTGCATTACTGGCTAGACATTTCTGGCGGAATCAGTCAGCCAGTAAGTTTTCTGGTGGAATTATGCGATTTCTGGCGGATTCAGTCTTCCAGTAAGTTTCTGGCGGATTCCATAACATTTCTGTCGAATTTAAACAGCCAGTATATTTACTGGCGGATTGAGTAGGAATTTCTGGCAGAAATTAACTGAAAAACTAAAATAATTTTATAAATAATTATATCCGCCAGTAATTGCATTTACTGGCGGAAATTTCAGCCAGAAAATACCCTCAAAAGCTGCGCATTGACTGTCAAAAATGGCCAGTAATGCAGTTCCGCCAGTAACACGCATGTTCCGCCAGTAACGTTGTTCAGCCAGTAACAGGAAATTTCCGCCAGTAACATATCCGTCAGTAAATGAATTTACTGGCGGAATTTCAGCCAGTAACATACCCTCAAAAGCTGTGCATTGACCATTAAAAATGGCCAGTAATGGGATCCGCCAGTAACATGCTTAATTCCGCCAGTAAACGCAAAGTGACTGTCGCGTCACATGCGTTGTCTCAGCTGCCCATGGGATCCGCCAGTAACGTGATTAATTCCGCCAGTAAACGCAAAGTGACTGTCGCGTCACATGCGTTGTCTCAGCTGCCCATGGGATCCGCCAGTAACGTGATTAATTCCGCCAGTAAAATTCGTGACATAATCCGCCAATAATGCCTTTAATTCCGCCAGTAACTGCATCTTCTCCTTCTTGCTTCCGTCTTCTCCTTCTTGCTCCCATTATAAATCTGAAACCTCCATTCCATTTCTTATTCATTCCACCATTTCTCTCAAATGTGTCTAAAATTTTTTTCATTCATTCACACCATTTCTCTCCAAGTTCTAAACGAAAGTTTCCAGATTTGTTGAAGGTATGTTTGTAAAAATATATTTCATATTAGGTTGTTTTCGTTAATATTTTGTTTTAAAAGCTGAGTTGTTAATATTTCTGATATATCATATTTGTTAGCTTGCTTAAGTTTGGTTGAAGATTTGCTCAAAAGAAACCGGAATTAGCATCAAGCCAGAATCTTCTCTTCATTACCGGTTAGTTATCAAGTTATTTCTTACTAAATATTTATAGTTGTAAGTTTTTTAAAATCTGTTAATTAAAAACGAATTACTGTGATATATTATAAAATAATATATTTTTGTATTTTTTTAAAATGTGTATATAATTAAAATATTAGTTTTTAAAATCTGTTTATATTTATTATTAAAAAATGAGTTTTTTTTACAATCTGTTTATAATATTTACGGATTAAAATAAATATAATATAGTATTTTTTTTCCAAAAAATATAATATACTATTATTATAGTCTTTTATAGTATTACAAAAAAATATAAATGTGTTATAATTATTATTATTAACTAATATACTGTTTTTTTTAATATACTGATATTATAGTGTTATTTTTAATTAATAATTATTTATTAAAAATAAATAAAATAAAATTAGATAAATTCAAATAAAAATTGTTTAATATGTAAAATGATATAAAATGTTATTATCTTTTTTTGACAAGATAAAATGTTATTATCAAAAAATAGGAATTAAATCAAAATAATGTGTTGTTAAAATAATATTAATTATATTTGTATCATAGATATTATTTAGTATAGTATAAATTGTGTTGTTTTGTGTTGTACTTATGAAAATAAAATCTGTGTTATATTTACTATTAATAATTATGTTATTTGTAATTATTTTGTTTATTTTAATAGTTAGAATCACTATAGATTAATAAATAATAGTTAGTAGTTATTATAATTTGGATACGAATGTGTATTGTTCTAATACACATATTACTATGTTGTAGTATATATTAAGAACATTGATGCAAAAAAAATGGATCGTAGTTGGATGTATGATCGAATGTATCCCGGTAGAGCTGGGTTGAAAAGACGTTTTGTCGAAGGAGTCGAAGAGTTTGTTCTTTTTGCTAAGCGTCAAAAAGAATTTGAGCAACAAGGTGGAATTAGATGTCCTTGCTTCAAATGTGTATTTCGATCTATAAAAAATGAAGGTGAGGTTCGACTTGATTTGTACAATAATGGATTTAAGCCAAATTATTGGATATGGACCCGTCATGGCGAGGTAGCAGCTGGAGTTCCTGTTCCTGCGGTTGACAATGTTCCTTTTCAAGTAGAAGGTCACACTTCAAGTCCAGTCGCAGTCGTTGCCACATCTAGTAGTAATCCAAACACTACAGGGTATGAGTTGCTTGATGTTGTTCAGGGAATGATATCTGATGCTGTCGGTGTAAATTTGGATTTTGAAGAACCACAATATGATGCTGACGAAGTTCCAAACGAGGAAGCTCAGAGGTTTTATATGTTTTTGAACGAGACAAATAAACCATTATTTGAAGGATCTAAAGACTCCAAATTATCAATGTGTGTTCGGTTGTTGGGTCTTAAGTCTCAATTTAATGTTGCGGAATTGTGCATGGAATATATGACTAAAATGATGTTAGATGCAACCCCAATCAGAGGACTTTTGCCGCAGAGTTATTATGATGCTAAAAGATTGGTATCGAAACTTGGTTTGAAATCCATAAGAATTGATTGTTGTGTTTCTGGTTGCATGATCTATTATAATAATGAGTTTGGCATAAATGATGGAGAGTTGCTGCAATGCAAGGTTTGTCAAGAGCCACGGTATCGTGTCAGCAGAAAAGGGACGAGCAAAGGCAAACAAGTGCCAAGGAAAGCAATGTTCTATCTGTCAATTATACCAAGGCTGAAGAGGATGTTTACTTCAATGGAAACTGCGGGTAAAATGACGTGGCACTATGAAAATAGATAATATTAATATATAAGACGCTTTTTGTATGAAATAATATTTATTCTTCATGTATGTTATTCATCATTTATGTTATTCATTATTTATTTGATTCATTATATATATATATACACACACACACACAGTGATGACATCATCAGGATCAGAAAGTACTGATGACCAACCTAATGATAAAGGGAAGAAGAAGGTTTCTACTTCTTTACGCGGTCGTCGTCGTGTGACTTATGTTGTTGTTGATGGCCCTTTTGTACCTCCACCTCGTACGGATCAGGATGGCAGTGGACCTAGCACTATGGATAGACCATTTGTGCCTCCACCTGGTAGTGTCGAGCCTCCGGCAGATGAAAATGGGATACGCAGGTATAATATTAATAGGGAAGTGGTTGAGGTTACGCGTGACGGTCGTATCGTAGCGAAGGTTATTGGTGACCAGTAAGTATTTATTAATTTATGACAATATATTTGGTTGATTTATTAAATATAAATTATAAATTATTATTGTTTTAATTTATCTTTTTTATAAACAGGTTTGATCATGGGAGGATTGTATCCAGCACGATCACAGACATCATCAAAGCGAATTACACTAGCCCCTGGTTGAATTGGAAAGAGGTCAAAAAGGATAAGACATCCAAAATGTGGAATCAGTTCTGCGTATGTTTTTTTTTTTACACGGTGGATTTTCAATTTTTTAATTTTGTTGAATTGATTAATTTGTTTTTACTATACTAACACGTTAATTAAACTTGTTTAAATAGGCAAAAATGGCATGGCTCCCAGAGGAACAAAGGAATGTTGAGAGAGTATTCCACAAAAGAGCTTCTCACCGCTTTTCATCAATGCTCCAGCAGTGTCGTAATAATCGTATTCAGCCGTCGTGGATTGGGAATTCTGATTGGCTTGTGCTGCAAAAGAGATGGGACGACCTTAAGTATATTGAAAAATGTGAGAAAGCTAAGAAGAACCGAGCTTCAGAGAAAGGTGGTTGCATAAACACGGCAGGTTCTATCAACACTGTTGAACACTTCAAACGCTTGGTAAATTTTTTAATTGATTAAATTTATATTATACATACATATTTTATATTTTATTAAACACTAATATGTTAAATAATAATAACTATGTATATAGGAGGCCATCCTTGGTCGACCACCTACTTTGGTTGAGTTACACTGCCAGATTCATATGCGAGAGGAGACGAGCGAGTATCCTGATGCCCGACATAGGAATATTCAGGTAAATATATAATGTTTATTAATTATATATTAATGTTTTTATTATATTATATATCATATATCATATTATATTCTATATCTACATTAATGGGGTAATTTTTCATTTCTTGGTTATTCCTATCAGGAAAACTTCTCTGAATGGCAGGCTGCTCGAGCGGCATCACTGCAGAGTAATGGCATCACTGACATTGATCCTATTGAGGAGAGTCGAGCGGCTTTCAATGCTTGGCAGGAATTTGTTGGTCCAACCAAAGGTAGCCGGTTAGTAGGAGCTGGTGGTATTGGCCATGCTGCTTACCAAGATTCAATTATTCCAAATCTGAGGCCAGCATCTTCTTCAGAAAGAAGTACTGGTCGCTCTTATGCTCCGTCAGAATTAGACGCTATTCAGTCATTGACACAACAATTGAGCGAGACACAGCGTCAGATGCAAGAGCGACAAGACAAACATGATCAGGAAATGCAGCAGATGCGGGAGCAGCAGAGGTTGAATGATGAGCGCTGGAATCAATTGATGGGTACTATGTCTTTATATCCGAGGCCATCAATGTCATCATCTGCATCATTTTTTCCAGCACCACAATATGCCCAGCCTTATGCCGGAGCTTTTCAGCCGTACCCGGGTGTAATCGGCCAGCCTTCCTTCCGGGGCACATGTGGTCAGCCGTACTCTCAGCCGTACTCTCAGCCGCAGCAACAGTCTCAACAGCAATTCCAGCAACCACATATGCAGTCTCAACAGCTTCCTCGACCTCAGCCGCAGCAACAGTCTCAACAGCAACTCCAGCAATCCCAACAGCAGTTCGACACAGACACCAACATTGATCCTGTTTTAGCTTGGTTTCGGGATGATGACAACAACAACAACAACAACAACAACAACAACAACAACAACAACAACAACAACAACACCAGCAGCAACAACAACAGCAACAACAACAACACCTCTGGACCCTCCTACTATGATATCTAGTACTTTTACTAGATATTTTAATTTGCATTTGTAATGACTATTTCTATTTATATTTTGTAATGGATATTTTAATTAGTACTTTATTGCATGAAGTTTATGAAAATTTTATCATTTAGAAAAAAATATTTAGTAATTATTTTATTTTTTGAATTAAATAAATGAATTAAAAAATTATTTTTAAAAAATTTAAATAAAAAACGAATTAAATCAACAAATTTTAAATATAAAAACCATTTGAAAAACATTTTTTTTAAATAAATATATAAAGTACTGGCGGATTTGGTTGTTTAGTGGCTGATATTCAGCCAGTAATTACTGAAGGATTTACTGGCTGAAATTCGGCCAGTAATGACTGGCGGAATTACTGGCCGAATTTCAGCCAGTAATTACTGGCTGAAATTCCGCCAGTAAATCCGCCAGTCATTACTGGCCGAATTTCAGCCAGTAATTACTGGCTGAAATTCGGCCAGTAAATCCGCCAGTCATTACTGGCTGAAATTCCGCCAGTAACAATTACCTGCGGCCGTTTTTCTGGCTGATTACTGGCGGACTAAATCCGCCAGTAATGTGCAATTTCTGGCCGAATTTCAGCATTACTGGGGGATTGAGTTAGCCAGTAATAACTTAAATTCTTGTAGTGTTACAATCACCCCAACTTTTAAAGTTTTGTCCTCAAAATTGAAAAGACATACCTTAATGGAATAGATATGGGTATCGAGTCTGCATGTCATCTTCCAATTCCCAAGTAGCCTCTTCAGTCGAGAAGCCATCCCAGCCCACTTTGACAACGGGAATAGTCCTTGTCTGCAGTATCCTCTCGCCACGCTCCAGGATATAACTAGGATAAGGTAGGAATGATAGATCCGGTCGGAGATCAATCGTGTCAATACTCAGCGGCAGATTCGGATCGGGAACATATTTCCTCAATTGAGAGACATGGAAGACATTATGAAGGTTAGATAAGGCCGGAAGCAAAGCTAGACGATAGGCAACTGACCCAGTGCGCTCGATGATTTGGAATGGTCCAACATATCGAGGACTAAGCTTCTTTGCTCGCAAACTCTACTGGTACCTATGGTTGGGAAAACTCTTTAGAATACATGATCCAACTTCGAATTCCAACGATCTCCTTTGATTGTCAGCGTAGCTCTTTTGTCGACTCTGAGCAACTTTCATTCTTTCTTGAATCAATCGTATCTTCTCAGTACTTTCATGAACCACATCGGGTCCCAAAAATTTATTTTCACCTACTTCCGACCAACACAATGGGGGTTCTACACTTCCTCCCATATAGTGCTTCAAATGGTGCCATTTCAATACTGGAGTGGTAACTGTTGTTGTAGGCGAACTCTACCAATGGAAGATGATCCTCTCATTCCCTTCCGCTATCTAGCACACGCCCGAAGCATGTCCTCAAGAGTCTGAATAGTTCTCTCTGTCTGACCATCAGTCTGACGATGATAAGCAGTGCTAACAAGCACCCTTGTCCCTAAAGCTTCATTCAATGCCTTCCAAAATCTGGAGGTGAACTTAGGATCTCGGTCTGACACAATACTGGTAGGGACTCCGTGTAATCTTATAATACTCTTTACATACTCCTCTGCTAGCTTGGAGACTTTGTAATTCGAGCGAACTGGAATAAAGTGAGCGGATTTAGTTAATCGATCCACCACTACCCAAATGGAATCATTACCGGCTTGCGACCTTGGTAAGCCCATAACAAAATCCATCGAGATATCTTCCCATTTTCAGACTGGCACATCAAGAGGTTGCAGTTGACCAGCAGGTCTTTGGTGCTCTACTTTAACCTTTTGACAGGTTAAGCATTGAGATACAAACTCAGCAACATCAGCTTTCATTCCTGGCCACCAATACATCTGCTTTAAATCCCGGTACATCTTGGTAAATCCAAGATGTACGGAATATTGACTCCGATGAGCTTCTTCTAAAACCTGTCTCTTGATATCTTCATTATTGGGTACACAAATTCTACCATTAAAACAGATAACACCATCACTGTTTTCGGTAAAATTTGGTAATCCTTTCTGAGATTGCAGTTCTACGTCGACCTCTTGAGCCGTACGAATCTGATCCCTTAATAGTTAATACACTGGTAATATGAATATTCTGTAACACTAATCGATTCATTTTCCTTGTCACCTTGAGATTCAAGTCTCTAAAAGACTCTAACAATGCCATCTCATAAATCATTAACTCTGCGGTGTGGAGAGACTTCCTGCTTAATGCATCATCCACAACATTAGCTTTCCCGAGATGATACTTCAATTCGAAGTCATAATCCTTCAGAAATTCAATCCACCTCCTCTGTCTGTTGTTCAGTTCCTTCTGATCGAACAAATATTTCAAGCTTTTGTGATCACTAAAACTTCGAAACGAGAACCATAAAGATAATGTCTCCAAATCTTTAGTGCAAACACAATAGCCGCCAACTCTAAGTCATGAGTTGGGTAATTCCGTTCATGAGTCTTCAATCGCCTGGATGCATGGGCTACGACATGTTGATTCTGCATAAAGACACACCCTAAACACTTCCCGGAGGTGTCACTGTAAATTTGGAATCCCAAGGACGGATCTGGAAGAATCAGGATTGGAGCACAAGTTAACTGAACTTTCAATTCGAGGAAACATTCCTCACAATCAGTATCCTATGTAAACGGCTGATACTTGTGAGTCAACCGACCTTATTTTAACTTTTTGAAACACAAGTATTTTAAGCAAGTTGAAATATAGCCTATTTATAAGTTTTTTCTTTTTCTTTTATTAAACTTTGTAATTTTCAACGTATTTATATTCATAGCAAATTATAATAAATACGGTGTCACCCGTGCGGATGCATGAATAAAATACTAGAGCGGTAACGAGAGCAGCAATGACAACGCCAACGGGAGTGGCAACGAGAGAGAGAGGCGACGTGAGCGCCAACGGGGTGCATATTTTATATTAAATCTCAATTTTTTCCCCTTTATTTTACTTCGTTATTAATATTATAAGAAAATACCAACTTTTTTTAACTTTTTGCAACACAAGTATTTTAATAAATTTGAAATATAGTCTTTGATCGAGTTTTTCCTATTTCTTTTATTATTATATTTTGCAAGTTTCAACATATTTATAATTTTAATAGCAAATACAAATACAGTGTCACCCATGCTGATGCACAGGTAAAATACTAGTTAACATAGAAAATAAGAACTTGTGGAAGAAATTGTCCCATCCCTTGCCCATTTCTTTGGAAATCAATACATCTTGACCAAAAAAAAAAGTCGAGGTTAGATTTACATTGGCGATGTGATTGGAATAGGTTATCTTTTTCTTATGCAATTGGAATATGTTTGAAAGTCCTAGATATAGGATTGAAATTAATAAACATAAACTTATTAGTATGTAATTCAAATTAGTTAAGAGTGGTGGCTAGTAGTTAGTTAATATTGTTGTAGAAGTTAGTTAACTAGTTTGATCGAGTAGTCAGTGTCTCTTAGGGTTTGGGAGTTTGGAGGGGAGGTGAGGGCTTCAGAAGGAGTGGTGTTCCAGACTGGGCCATCAGCCCAATCCAGACAATGGGCCAAGATCGGCCCAAATAGATGTGCTTCGCTCTAGAGAGCACTCGAAATGCACTTAGGCGATTCCCAACGGCTGAGATCGATTTACCGGATCCAACGGCTGGCCTGCGTCGCCTTGCTCTATAAATATGGGTCAACCCCCACTGACAGGCACACTTTTTTTCCATCATCTCATACCTCGCTTTGACTTCTACTCCCTAACTTGGGCGTCAAAGTGTCTTTGCAGGTAGAACCCGACTTCGGGCTCCGCACCCGGCCTCACCAGAAAATAGATGACCTGACCCCAACTCGGTCCACATAGGACCGCTAAGGTACGATTCAAGTTGAGTAGAGTGAAAGATATAGAAATATTTCACTTTAATTGAAAGAGTAGTTTTGTAGACAATAATAAGAGCATGCTTAAATCTAACAAATCAATTGTGAACTTTGAGGATCTTTCCACGGGAACTTCTTCAGATGGGTGAGCAAGAAAGGTAAGTGATTACTTTAATCGCTTCTTAAATCTAACAAATCATATGTGAATCAATGGTGAAGCATGTAAGGAGCACAAATCAGCCGATGGTTGTCCAGAGAGCTCTCCATCGACATCATCTATGAATTCGACTGCTCGCTTTTCTTCTGGAGAGCCCTTTTAGAAGCAGGAGTAGAGATGTTTTAAGACTTTATATGTCTTATGTATTTTGATTTGTATTTGAATATTGGATAATTGTACTAAGATAATTATAATTATTTCGTTATCTATGCATACGTGACTCTTATGTTTCTTAGAAATCTTTTTATGGTAGTGCTTTATTTTTTGTTTTAAGTTAAGCCTTAGATTTCCGTTTGAGATTTAATATAATGAAACGCGAATACTGGGGATGGTGTTACCCCTTGTAATGAAACCTGAATTGTTCAAGTGGGAAAGTTTGGAAGAAACTTTTTCTTTAGGGTATGTTTGGGAGGGGGTTTTGGGAAGGGAAGAGAGGACATATTTTTCAATTCTAAATTGAGGAAGCTATAAAATGTCTTTAAACATAAATCACATGTGATTAAAAATGTTATAATGATATTTATCAACTTTTTTTTTTAATTTTTTAAAATCTCAAAACAGACAAATTTTATAGTTAGTCAATCTATCAACTTGTTATATTTTAATTAAAATATAGAATTTTTTTTTCAAGCCTTCCCATCGCAAAACCCGTTCCAAACATACCCTTAATTTGGTTAATAGTTAGTCACTAAGTCTTATATCTTATATTTTTGTTTAATACATATTTACTAGGCTTAAATATGTTTTAGACCCCTGCAAATATAGGGTGTTTTGGTTTAAGCCCCTGCAAAATTTTTTTTTTAGCAACTAACATTGGCATTCAGCAAAGGACCAATGGAAAAAATTTTAGTAAGTTTCTTGAGGAGAACTCTATATATCTTTGAGATTAGGTCCTTTAAATTTTATATAGAGTTCAGATTAAAAAAGGTACATGAGGAGAAGCAATTCAGTAAGTTTCTTGAAATTTCAAAACAGTTACACAACAATGTTCCCTTAGTATAAGCACATCAACAAATGCCTAATTATGCTAAATTTATGAAATATGTGCTTTCAAAAAGAAAAAGATTAGGGGATTTTGAAACAGTTGTTATGTCCAAAGAATGTAGTTTAATTTTGCAAACAAAATACCAAGAAAATTGAAGGATCCTGGTAGTTTTACAATTCCATTTTCAATTGGCAAATTCTATACAGGTCGTGCATTGTGTGATTTAGGTGCAAGCATCAACTTGATGCCTAAATCCATCTTTACACAACTAGGAATTGGAAATGCTAGGCCTACTACTGTAACACTTCAACTTGCAGACAGATCAATAGCCTACCCAGAAGGGATTATTGAAGATATTTTGGTTAAGGTTGACAAATTTGTGTTTCCTGCAGATTTTGTTATTCTTCATTTTGATGCAGATAAAGAAGTGCCAATTATCCTTGGAAGACCATTCTTAGCAACTGGGAGAGCACTGATTGACGTGCAGAAGGGAGAACTAACCATGAGAGTAAATGGCCAAGAGGTGAAATTCAATGTGATGAATGCTTTGAAGTATCCTGCAAAGGATAATGAAGAATGGCCAGCCATCATCTCTCTTGATCAAATTCACAAACAACAGGATCAGCTGATCAATGCTTTTGCATCTGATGCTCCTGCACTGCTAGGTGAAGACATGGTGGAGAAGGAGAGTGTGGGAAGAAGAAATGAATCAGAAGAAGAAGAGATTGAGCCTGAACCAGACCCTAAAGAAGCACTCAACAAACAACCAACTCTCCAAACCCAATACGCATCTCACAAAAATCGAACTCCACAAACTTTAGTGAGAGTGTGTCCTAATGGGGCAGTGGAATTGTTTGATGAAGCCACCATATCCACATTAAAAATCAATGGAAAAAGGGTGAAACAGTTTTATGGAGCACATGTGGTGAGGGACAAAGGCACCACTCATTTCCAAAATCTCTAAATCAAAGAGATAGTCAGCTGAAAGACTCTTAAATCAAGTGCTTATGGGAGGCAACCCATGATTTTGTGGTAAGTTATTAGTTATTTTGTCAAATTGATGTTTTCAAGTGTTTTGTAGGAACACAGGTTTTAGTGCAGCTGCATGCACATGCACCTGCACCACTCTGTTGCACCCCGAAAAATCCCCCGTTGGGTTTCTCAATGTACAACGTGGAAAATTTTTGAGCCGCCACCAATATTTTAATTTTAAGACCAAAACATTGAAAAAAGGTCTTTTGGACAAGGCGGATGGTCTTTTGAAAACTAGAGATATAGGTTCGGGGGTCGATTACGTGCGAGGAAGGTGTTAACACCGCGCACGTCCTTTCTACCGAAAGGGAACCTCTAATTAAATGTGTGGTTTTAACGTTTGATTTGGAAAATATCTAGGTTTGCCTATTTATTTGTAGAATGGATGGGAAGACTTAACAAAAATTTTATTTTTGGCGAGAAAGGAAAGAAAAAGGGTTTTTAGAAAAAGTGCTTGACGGGACATGGCCCGCTCCTACGTATCTCCCGGTGCGATGGAGAATTCAAAGGCGACGTAGTTCTAGGTTGTCTTTTGAAAAGCTTTTGTTTTTTATCTTTTTTGGTGAGTTTTTTGAAATAGGACGAGCATTAGTGAATGATTAAACTAGCAGAGGCTATGATGAATCACTACTAAATACTCAAGAAAGAGAGTTGTACCGCTAGTCGAACGAACAGAGGTTCTGATGGACTGTTGATTACAACTCGTTTTTTATTATCTTTTTTTGAAAATGATTTTCGAAAGAGATTGATTTGCACGATGATCAAACTAACAAAGGTTATGATGGATCATCGTTTATTATTCTCATGAGAAAAGGACATTGCCACTAATAGCTGAACGAACAAAGGCTCTGATGAGCTACTAGCAACAATGGGTTTGAAAATGATTCTTTTTGTTTGTTTTATGAAAACGATTTGTTTATGGTTCCGAAAAGGATTTTTATTTGTTGCGCTTGACGAGAACGTGACTCGCTCCTACGTATCCCGAATGGGAATCAAAGCGACGTAGTTCTAATAAATGTTTTTGAAAGGGTTTAAAAGGGAAAGAGCTTTCATAACGATCGAGCAAGCAAAGGCTTTGAGCGATCATTACTAATAACCCTTGATGGCGTTCACGACAATCAAACAAGCCAAGGCTTTGAGTGATAGTCACTAATAACTCGCGTTAGTTGGAAAAAGGTTTGAAAGATTTTTGGAAGAAAGGGTGAAGGTATTATCAATGATTGATTATAAAAGTTCAAACACGTTCAATAATCACGAAATCATACATCTGTTGAACATTTAATCAAGACTAAACATGCCAATATAATCAAAAGACCCACTTATCAGGGATGCAAGGTAAAGTTCTCAAAGCAAGTGTGTGTGTAGGAGGGAGTGTATTTACCCTAATGACTCTATGCTACAACAGGCATGTAGACTTACGTCTTCATTAGGAGGTCATACACATGGATGGAATGACATATTGAATCAAGACTTTAAAGTGCATCAAAACAAGCAAGCAATTGATCATAGGCATAGAATGATCTTAATTAAACTAAGGAACATATGAGCACGATTTCTCAATAACATGAACAAAGGGGAAATGGCATCAAGGTTAAGGTAAGCCTATCCTTTGCATTCATGAATCAGTGCCCAAAGGCTAATAACACAATCAAAGATGAGGGAGCATCAAGGTTTTGAATAACCTATCCTTTGCAATACCCCATGGACCTTTAACCATAAACCTAACTATCTTTTATTCATTAAGAAGTTAAAAAGGGGGAGGTTGAATCATCTGAAACCATCTTCACCACTTAGAACATGATGCACTAGGCATAAGTGGGAATAATGTGGTTCATCATCAACAATGGCATTATAGCTAAGTCAAATCACATAGGGCAATTTTGGCATGGATCACAATGATTAATAAATATAAAGACAGAAATACCTCTGATGAAGGCAGATACTACAACTTTGAAGAACGCAACTCCAACTAACTCTTGCAGTAGATCAGCTCTGACGGACCAACGGAACGAAGAGAGCACCAATAAAAAATAGGAGAGTTTTTCTGAAAAGATGAGATTTCCGGAAACTGCCTCTGACCTCGTGAAAGAATCTGTCTGGAGCAATTCTTCTCTGATCTTATGAGATGTGTGTGTGTGAAAAATCTGTGAAAAATGTGTATGTTCTCCTCTCTGATCTCGTAAAATCTCCCCCCCTTAATGTGATTTGAGGCTGCCTATTTATAGGCTTAGGAAAGCGTAGAATTTTTTAAAAAACATTTATTGCAAGGATGAATCGATTGTTTGATGAAGTGTAACAAGTGCATAATCGATTCCTTGCCTTTGAAAAGTCACGTGAATCGATTCCAAGCTTAGTTAAAATAGTGGGAATCGATTCTTGAGCCTTTGGAAATAATAAAGAATCGATTCTTGGTTCCTTTGAAAACAAGAGGAATCGATTTTCAGGACCTTTTGCATAGGTGAGAATCGATTCTTGCTTTAGTTAACACAATGAGGAATCGATTCATAGCCTAGGGAAGAGCTTGAAAATCGATTTCAAGGCCTATGCAAGAAGAGGGAAATCGATTTTCAGGACATCCTAAATAGGTGAAAATCGATTCTTCACTTAGTTAAAACAATTAGGAATCGATTCATGGCCTATGGAAGAGCCTGAAAATCGATTTCAAGGCCTATGCAAGAAGAGGGAAATCGATTTTCAGGACATCCTAAATAGGTGAAAATCGATTCTTCACTTAGTTAAAACAATTAGGAATCGATTCATGGCCTATGGAAGAGCCTGAAAATCGATTTCAAGGCCTATGCAATATACTATAAATCGATTCTTGGCCTTTGGAACAAAATAGAAATCAATTCTTGCTTTCCACAAAAATGCCTTTAGGTCTTTGCCATGCTTGCATAAAATATTTTCCAAAGCTTGCCATGCATGCACAACATATCTTTCAAAACCCTAATTTCTTAAAAAGTGCATTCTGACCCTAAAAATGATTTCAAAAACTTTGGAGCGGTTTCTAGGACCCAAAATGCATAGTTTATTTTTGTGTGGAAAATTAAGGTTTGGACCTAAGCCGGACAAAATTGGGGTATGACAGCTGCCCCTCTTTATTTGGATTTTACCAAGAAATATGAATTGCGCGAGACATATTTCGAAGGTAAAATAGAAATAAAGAATTCAGAAATTATACAAATTTTGTCCACTTGGGGAAACCCGAATTTTTCTCTTTTCTTTTTCTATATTTTTTGAATAGATGGGCTTGAGAACAAACGGGGAACGGTTAACACTTGGCGCATTAACCGAGAGAGAAAATGACGGATCACTCGGGATTCGAAGGAGCACTAAGGCTCTGAAGGACCACTCGGGGTCTGAAGGAACACTAAGGCTCTGAAGGTCTAATTCGCAGTCGATGCTTGGCGCATTGATTGGAGTTAAACTGAAGGACCGACGAGGTCTGAAGGGCATGCCTAAGCCTGATGGACCAATGGGTCTGATGGAACGCAAACTAGCAACGGTACTAGTAAAACGGTCTGCTTGGGGGGGTGGCCTTTTCCGAGCGGCCAGGATGGGTCAAGATCAGATCTGGAACTGATATGTTGACCATGAAGGACGTCCACTGTGTCTTAGGCTGACACAACTAGTCTGAAGGACCACTCGGGGTCTGAAGGACTTACCCGCAGCTCGAATGCGAGGTGAAGTCTGCTTTTGAAGGGACACTTGGGTCCTGAAGGGATTCACGAATCCTGTTGGTTGATTGATTGAAATGTTCAACTAAAGCAGACAGAAAAGTAAAATGGGCACTTGGCGTGCAAACAGAAAAGTAAATGGGCACTTGGTGTGCAAACAGACAAGTAAAATGGGCACTTGGCGTGCAGAAAGCGGTAAATGGGCACTAGGCGTGCAAAAGCAGGAAATAAAGCGGTAAAGAACGCGGTAAAGAAGGAGCACTGAGGGCTCAGGATGAGCGCGGAGGGCTCAGGATGAGCACAGAGGGCTCGGGAGGAGCACAGAGGGCTCAGGATGAGCACAGAGGGCTCAAGAGGAGCACAGAGGGCTCAGAAGGAGCGCAGAGGGCTCAGGATGAGCACAAAGGGCTCAGGATGAGCGCAGAGGGCTCAGGGGGAGCACAGAGGGCTCAGGATGAGCGCAGAGGGCTCAGGGGGAGCATAGAGGGCTCAGGCGGAGCGCAGAGGGCTCAGGAGGAGCACAGAGGGCTCAGGATGAGCACAGAGGGCTCAGGAGGAGCGCAGAGGGCTCAGGATGAGCACAAAGGGCTCAGGATGAGCGCAGAGGGCTCAGGGGGAGCACAGAGGGCTCACGATGAGCGCAGAGGGCTCAGGGGGAGCACAGAGGGTTCAGGCGGAGCACAGAGGGCTCAGGATGAGCACAGAGGGCTCAGGATGAGCGCAGAGGGCTCAGGATGAGCGCAGAGGGCTCAGGATGAGCGCAGAGGGCTCAGGATGAGCGCAGAGGGCTCAGGATGAGCGCAGAGGGCTCAGGGAGATGAGCACAGAGGGCTCAGGATGAGGGCTCAGGATGAGCGCAGAGGGCTCAGGATGAGCGCAGAGGGCTCAGGATGAGCGCAGAGGGCTCAGGGAGATGAGCACAGAGGGCTCAAGAGGAGCACAGAGGGCTCAGGATGAGCGCAGAGGGCTCAGGATGAGCACAGAGGGCTCAGGGTGAGCACAGAGGGCTCAGGAGGAGCGCAGAGGGCTCAGGATGAGCGCAGGGCTCTGGATGAGCGCAGGGCTCTGGATGAGCGCAGGGCTCTAGATGAGCATAGAGGGCTCAGGATGAGCACAGAGGGCTCACAAATTCCATCGATTGGTTGATTTGAAATGACCGATGCTGCTTTATTAGATTGATGTACCTGCATAGGTCAGTTGATGCAAGGAATAGTGCATGGAGTATGAGTGCATGTTATGCAAGTGTATGCAATGCAATGAGATGCTATTCTTGATTCTTTTACTTTGGTTTTCGTCATGTGATGAATGCACAAGATGCGGTTATGCAAATGTAATGCAGATGTATGCTACGTGGATGCATGTGACGTTGATGCATGCAATGCTGGACGCTTTTGATATTCTCTTTTGGCTTTCCTTGATGGTTGCTTTTTTTATTTATGAAGTGCGGGTATGCTTGAGAGTTGTGAAATGCCTTGGCTTATTTGATGGAATGCTAAATTATGGACTTGACAACGAGTCTGGTTTATGGGCCGACAAGCCTGGTTTATGGAGCAATATGTGTCTGCATATTGGTCTGATTTATGGACCCTAAAGGTCTGGTTTAAGGACACAAAGGTCTGGTTTATGGATCACAATGATCTGGTTTAAGGACACAAAGGTCTGGTTTATGGATCACAATGATCTGGTTTAAGGACACAAAGGTCTGGTTTGACCGCATGGAATGCCAGTGTATGCAATGGAAGGCTTCGTTTTGTTTTTTCTATGAGATGCATGATGCAAATGCCATGACTGCTATTTTCTTTTTCTTTCTCTTATGATGAATGCAAATGCCTGAATTTCTCCTTTTCTTTACTTTATTATCATTATTTTCCTGCCTGATAAATGCATGATTTTATGCATGACTGTGTTTGTTTATTGCCTCTTTTTTTTTTTGCTTATTTTTTATTTTTGCTGGTTCAGCCAACCTGCGACACTCATGGGCCGAGTGCATGTTGGTCTTGACTTTGCTGGTTTGAAGCAATCGTGGATGTAGTTGCTCTCTTGTATGATTGACTGATTTTGAGGATGTGCTTTCTCTCAGGACTCTTAAGAATCTCGTAATGATTTGCAATGCTCTATGATATATGCACATGTTTTACAGTTCAGGACCATCATCATCATAAAACGTTTATTTTGAGCAGAAAAAGCAGAAAATAAAAGAGTGAACAGATACGAGAAATTTGAACTTTATTAATGCGGAAACCGGTCGCACAAGAAGTTACGCCGATTGTTTATTGCATTTGAGAGTTTAAACTATAAAAAGACACGAAAAAAAAAGGAGAAACTAAATTCTGACTGTCCGTCTCTGTGGAACGGTGCCAAACATCTATGTCCTTGACCTTGACCACTCCCTCATCCAAGCTTGTAGGAGAGTTGTATGCCTTTCTTTACTTTTCATGCCTAAGTTTTTTAGACCCTAATTTTTGCCTGGATCGCCCTTTGCGGGTTTTCAATCCACCGGGTCGCTCTGATTTTGCCTAGGCCACCCTTTGTGGGTTTTCAACCTAGCGAGCTAATTCTTACTTGGCTTGCCTTTCTCTCTTTTTTTTTTATATTTCTTTCAGGCATAATACTTCTTCACTTAATCTGAATTGACTGGATTCCTGAGATCTTCGCCGTCTATATTTATGAGTATCGGCGCTCCTCTGGAAAAAGCTTTCTTGACTTCATATGGACCGTCATAAGTGGGTATCAACTTCCCACAGAGTCAGTCTGGATAGGTAGGATCTTTTTGAGTACAAGGTCTCCTTCGCCGAATTCTCGAAGACGGACTTTCCTGCCGAAAGCTGCCTTCATCTTTTGTTGGTACAACTGGCCATGGCGCGGGGCAGCAATTCCTTTTTCTTTAATGAGATTCAGTTGATCTAGACGAGCTTGGACCCCCTTTTGCTTCTTCTAACTTGGCCTCCATGACTACTCGTGGAGAAGGTATCTCAACCTTGATGAGAAGAACTACTTCTGACCCATACACTAGAGAAGAAAAAAAAAGGGGTTGCCCCTGTATGATTTCAATGAATGTGAGTGCGACAAGGGATGAGATAGGTGTAGGATCAATATCCCCAATTGTAGGAGGGGTGAAGAGCGACAGGATTGCCCCACTTGGCATATTGTAAACAAATGAATTTACTTGTCCTTGAGCTAAAACTTTGAGAAAACAACAACAATCAATCATTGATCGGAATGGACCTTTCGGGATTGTGGTGTGAGGTATTTGGGGCTAATGGCAGGATGGTTTTTATTCGGTGTTGGCTGTCGATCGATGATTTATGATGGTTAACTGGCTTGATGAGGTATTAGGAAATTTTATTCCTGGCTAAGGGTCTGTGGAGGGCGGGTCATCGCGGTCAAATGAGAGTGTTTTCGGTTTATGAGAGGAGGGGTGCATGGAAATGAGAAAGTGTTTGAAGGTTTATTGAGACGAGGACCTCTTGGGTTTTGTGGTAACATGTACCAACTCACTATTTACATCTCTTTTGTATTTTTCTTTTGGTTTTGGGATTTTCCTTTTGAATGATTCTTCCTTCTTTGACTTCTTCTTTTTCTTGAGCTTGGGTGAACTGATAAAGAACGATGCACTGTTTTTTTTTCGAGGTGGTCCTTGTCTAAGGTGACTTTTGGATTTTTGGCTTTTTCTTGGCTTAAGATGGGTCGGAAAGGATTATGTTTTTCTCTTTGGGATTTTCTTGGCTTACGGTGGGTAGGAGAGGATTTTGTTCTTGGATATGGAATGGTGGTCCAATCTTCATTTCAAATCATGATTGCTTATTTCCTCACAAATTAACTCTGGGACAATAATTCACTTATTTTCATGCACTTGCCCTTCTTCTTTATTTCCCTTTTGAGCTCTAATTTTCCTTTATTGAAACACCCATCTTGACTTCTTTCTTGTTCTCAGCGGTCCCCAAGTTGATCACTTCAGCGGATTCCCCGTGATGCTGAATAACCCTTTTTCCTTGCTTCATTAACTTTCTGGAGGATTTTCCCGGTCTTTCTCAACGTCCCCCTCTGCCTGATTAATAAGGTGATCAAAGTCAAAATATGGACCGTTGGCACTGTTATTTTGAGAGACAATTACTGTGGATTTGCTTTTTGCCGAGGCGAAAAAGCAGAATGGACGGTGAGACAAGCAAGCAAAAATAATAAAGAAAAGACACATGAAATGAAAAGGAATCGATTTTCTATTGATTGGAATTCAAAAACAACATTTTTATTGATGATGATGATTTAGAAAATAAAAACATGTGCGCCCCTAACAACTGGTCCTGTGGCCTTGGGCAGAGCCACAGGGTTGCATTACAAATGACTACTTTAAATCAAAGGTCCCAAGAGGATCAACAGCCTTTCAATTCTTTAATTCTTTCACCAGCACTGCAGCGACAAACCAGGTTTGCACCACCCTCTTCTGACTTAGTACCATCATTGATGACAGCAATTTGATCGTGTTGTTCCTCTTCCTCATCCCATCCTGTGGGCTGGATGTCTTCCATTCGGATTTGAGCACTCTCGGGAGCGTCATATCTGACCAAGTAGTCAAACTTTCCACTGGACTCCCCTAGGGTATCCCAACATCTCTCTTTCATAGGCACCGCTATTACTTCCTCATTGATTTCTTTTTCATCTTCAATATCATGGGTCCCTATCTGAACCACGCACCGATGTATCAGGTCTTGCAGGATCACCTTAAAGCTTTCGCAATTCCCCACGCATGCGGAATCAGCACATTCTTCTTCATGGCAACACCCCTTTTTAACCACTCCAGCATGACATAACTCAGAGTAGATAACATCCAACGGGGTCTTAACCTTCTTCACGTCCTTTACCAATTGCTCGACAGAACCTTCTAAAGCATTGATAGCTGGCCTTTGATGATCTGGCACTGGATCAGTCGTTGTGCTTGGGCTGTCCTGTTTGAACGAGATCCACCTAGCATCTACTAGGTCTTGCACTACATGCTTGAAGGCTTTACAGTTCTCCACGACATGCCCCACCGCTCCCTCATGGAAGGCACGGGTACTGTTAGGGTTGTATCCTCTGAAATATGGTGGTCGGACGGGTTTCATTGGTCTTGTGGTATTGAGCTTGCTTGTGATGAGGTAGTTAAAGAGATCTGTGTATGGCATGGGGATGGAGTCAAACTGACGCGACTTTCTTCGTTCCCCTATAGCATTGTTGGCGCCAATAGGATTGCAGGGGACTCTTCCTCTTTTTATCTCGACTTCGAGTCTTGCCCCTACTCTGATCACATCTGAGAAGCTTGAAGGTCCCCTTCCGATCAGACGTTTGTAGAAAACAGCTGGGAGGGTATCCGTGAACATAGACACTATTTCCTTCTCAGTCAACGGGGGCTTCACTTGTGCAGCTACACTTCTCCACCGCTGGGCATATTCCTCAAAAGACTCACGATCTTTCTTGCTCATAAACTGTAACTGAGACCGGTCTGGAGCTGGGTCCAAGTTATGCTGGTAGTACTTCAGAAATGCTTTAAAGAGATTCTTCCAACTATGAACATCGGAGGATGGCAGCTGCATATACCAGTCTAGAGACGCTCCAGTCAGACTGTTTTGAAAGAAATGGATCAGCACTTTATAATCATGGGCATAAGCTGCCATCTTCCTAACATACATCTTCAGATGGTTAGATGGACACCCAGTGCCGTGATATTGATCAAAGTCAGGTACTTTGAATTTAGGAGGAATGAAAGTAACAACTCCTTCAGGATTTTCAACGGCGATAGCCCCAACAGCGGCCTCACCCCTCTGCAGCATACTCATTTCCTCGGTTATCTGTGCTTCTTCAGCTTTAGTCTTCGGAGCTTGACTCTCCCGATCCAGCTGCTCAGGATTAAGAACCTCTGCAACTAACTCCTCTTGGCTCCGGCGGCCCTTATTCTTAAGATTCCGATTACTAGCCATCAACCTTGATTGCAGACGGGTGGAGTATCGGTGTTGGTGAACCAGCTTACCTTTCATTTCTGTTTGTTTAGATTTTTATTACATAAGAATCAAGATAAATGTATGAATGGATGTATGAATGTATGTACAATGTTTACTTGATGCCGGGAACTACAGGTGCCTTATCTTGTCACAAGCGCATAAACTTTTTGTTTTTGATCTAGGAAGTGAAGTAAACGAGGAATCGAAATAGCAACTCAACCTTCTTCATAACTGGGAAGCGAGAAGTAAGTGAAGCCTTGCTATTCGATTCTATTCTGATGCACCTATGACAAGACGGTACACTATTTGGTGATCCCCAGCAAGCAAAATGCAAATGAGATGTAATATGAATGCAAGTAAATGAATGCGGTATGATGCAATTATGATATGAATGATGCGTGTGGAAAAAATAAAGGCGATGCATATGGACGGAAGTTCAAAAATTGAGGAGCCACGCTACGTGCCGCCTCACGCACTGGTTTATTTGATGAAGGGAAATATATTATTATTTTTTTGAAAATGAGGACCGTACGTCATTTCATATGGACCGGTATGAGAAAGGCTACAGCGGTAACTCTTTCTTTCTCTTTTTTTTTTTTTGAAAATGAAGTGGGTCATATGTCACTTCGTACGGACCGGCAAAAGAGAAGGCTACAATGGCAACCCTTTCCTCTTTTCTCTTTTTTTTTTTTTTTTTTTTTTGAAAATTTCTTCTTTTATTCTAGTAAAGACATGCCTAAACCACAATGCAACATGCAATTCGTATGCCCTCGTGTCCTACCAAGGTGGGAATCCTAAGTTCTAGGGCAACTTCAAAGGTTCCTCCCATGTAGCTCTATTCACTCCCTTACAAGGCCACCAGAGCTACAGTCCCTTTCACAAAACTCCCCACAAATGCAGCAAACTGCTAGGTGTGAGGCATCATGAAAGAGCACAACTCTGGTTGAAACTTTCGCAAGTAGCCAAACGGACAAAGGTCCTGATGGGCTCTCACTACTCGAATCCACTCTCCTAAGTTTTTGCAGACTTGGGTTATGGTCCCACTCAAAACACATAGTCACAGGGTATAAGTGTAGTGTGTGTCAAGGGCGTTTTCCCTAGCACTACCCCACCTGAAATGAAAACCAGAGCAGTCCAGACAACAGCAAGAAATAACAAGTTATCTACCCTAGGGTTCCATACCTGGAATATCTATAAACAAGGATATTGCTTACCTTAGGAAGAGGAGCCAAGAAGAGGGGATCATGGGGATTGGAAGAATGCATGGGCATAAGCGATAAAATAAAGGGAATAAAGGATGAGACAGGGAACAACATAGAAGAAGACAAATGCATACGCCTACAATCAATGATAAGAAAGAAAGGCAAACAAGGTTTTAATCAAATCAACAATACATTTAAACCACACATTTAAATTAGTTAGGCTTGACCCTCGTCTTTTAAAAAGTGTCCCCAGTGAAGTCGCCAGCTGTTGCACCCCGAAAAATCCCCCGTTGGGTTTCTCAATGTACAACGTGGAAAAATTTTGAGCCGCCACCAATATTTTAATTTTAAGACCAAAACATTGAAAAAATGTCTTTTGGACAAGGCGGATGGTCTTTTGAAAACTAGAGATATAGGTTCGGGGGTCGATTACGTGTGAGGAAGGTGTTAGCACCGCGCACGTCCTTTCTACCGAAAGGGAACCTCTAATTAAATGTGTGGTTTTAACGTTTGATTTGAAAAATATCTAGGTTTGCCTATTTATTTGTAGAATGGATGGGAAGACTTAACAAAAATTTTATTTTTGGCGAGAAAGGAAAGAAAAGGGGTTTTTAGAAAAAGTGCTTGACGGGACATGGCCCGCTCCTACGTATCTCCCGGTGCGATGGAGAATTCAAAGGCGACGTAGTTCTAGGTTGTCTTTTGAAAAGCTTTTGTTTTTTATCTTTCTTGGTGAGTTTTTTGAAATAGGACGAGCATTAGTGAATGATTAAACTAGCAGAGGCTATGATGAATCACTACTAAATACTCAAGAAAGAGAGTTGTACCGCTAGTCGAACGAACAGAGGTTCTGATGGACTGTTGATAACAACTCGTTTTTTATTATCTTTTTTTGAAAATGATTTTCGAAAGAGATTGATTTGCACGATGATCAAACTAACAAAGGTTATGATGGATCATCGTTTATTATTCTCATGAGAAAAGGACATTGCCACTAATAGCTGAACGAACAAAGGCTCTGATGAGCTACTAGCAACAATGGGTTTGAAAATGATTCTTTTTGTTTGTTTTATGAAAACGATTTGTTTATGGTTGCGAAAAGGATTTTTATTTGTTGCGCTTGACGAGAACGTGACTCGCTCCTACGTATCCCGAATGGGAATCAAAGCGACGTAGTTCTAATAAATGTTTTTGAAAGGGTTTGAAAGGGGAAGAGCTTTCATAACGATCCAGCAAGCAAAGGCTTTGAGCGATCATTACTAATAACCCTTGATGGCGTTCACGACAATCAAACAAGCCAAGGCTTTGAGTGATAGTCACTAATAACTCGCGTTAGTTGGAAAAAGGTTTGAAAGATTTTTGGAAGAAAGGGTGAAGGTATTATCAATGATTGATTATAAAAGTTCAAACACGTTCAATAATCACGAAATCATACATCTGTTGAACATTTAATCAAGACTAAACATGCCAATATAATCAAAAGACCCACTTATCAGGGATGCAAGGTAAAGTTCTCAAAGCAAGTGTGTGTGTAGGAGGGAGTGTATTTACCCTAATGACTCTATGCTACAACAGGCATGTAGACTTACGTCTTCATTAGGAGGTCATACACATGGATGGAATGACATATTGAATCAAGACTTTAAAGTGCATCAAAACAAGCAAGCAATTGATCATAGGCATAGAATGATCTTAATTAAACTAAGGAACATATGAGCACGATTTCTCAATAACATGAACAAAAGGGGAAATGGCATCAAGGTTAAGGTAAGCCTATCCTTTGCATTCATGAATCAGTGCCCAAAGGCTAATAACACAATCAAAGATGAGGGAGCATCAAGGTTTTGAATAACCTATCCTTTGCAATACCCCATGGACCTTAAACCATAAACCTAACTATCTTTTATTCATTAAGAAGTTAAAAAGGGGGAGGTTGAATCATCTGAAACCATCTTCACCACTTAGAACATGATGCACTAGGCATAAGTGGGAATCATGTGGTTCATCATCAACAATGGCATTATAGCTAAGTCAAATCACATAGGGCAATTTTGGCATGGATCACAATGATTAATAAATATAAAGACAGAAATACCTCTGATGAAGGCAGATACTACAACTTTGAAGAACGCAACTCCAACTAACTCTTGCAGTAGATCAGCTCTGACGGACCAACGGAACGAAGAGAGCACCAATAAAAAATAGGAGAGTTTTTCTGAAAAGATGAGATTTCCGGAAACTGCCTCTGACCTCGTGAAAGAATCTGTCTGGAGCAATTCTTCTCTGATCTTGTGAGATGTGTGTGTGTGAAAAATCTGTGAAAAATGTGTATGTTCTCCTCTCTGATCTCGTAAAATCTCCCCCCCCCCCCTAATGTGATTTGAGGCTGCCTATTTATAGGCTTAGGAAAGCGTAGAATTTTTTAAAAAACATTTATTGCAATGATGAATCGATTGTTTGATGAAGTGTAACAAGTGCATAATCGATTCCTTGCCTTTGAAAAGTCACGTGAATCGATTCCAAGCTTAGTTAAAATAGTGGGAATCGATTCTTGAGCCTTTGGAAATAATAAAGAATCGATTCTTGGTTCCTTTGAAAACAAGAGGAATCGATTTTCAGGACCTTTTGCATAGGTGAGAATCGATTCTTGCTTTAGTTAACACAATGAGGAATCGATTCATAGCCTAGGGAAGAGCTTGAAAATCGATTTCAAGGCCTATGCAAGAAGAGGGAAATCGATTTTCAGGACATCCTAAATAGGTGAAAATCGATTCTTCACTTAGTTAAAACAATTAGGAATCGATTCATGGCCTATGGAAGAGCCTGAAAATCGATTTCAAGGCCTATGCAAGAAGAGGGAAATCGATTTTCAGGACATCCTAAATAGGTGAAAATCGATTCTTCACTTAGTTAAAACAATTAGGAATCGATTCATGGCCTATGGAAGAGCCTGAAAATCGATTTCAAGTCCTATGCAATATACTATAAATCGATTCTTGGCCTTTGGAACAAAATAGAAATCAATTCTTGCTTTCCACAAAAATGCCTTTAGGTCTTTGCCATGCTTGCATAAAATATTTTCCAAAGCTTGCCATGCATGCACAACATATCTTTCAAAACCCTAATTTCTTAAGAAGTGCATTCTGACCCTAAAAATGATTTCAAAAACTTTGGAGCGGTTTCTAGGACCCAAAATGCATAGTTTATTTTTGTGTGGAAAATTAAGGTTTGGACCTAAGCCGGACAAAATTGGGGTATGACACACTCTATACTCAGTGCTCCTCCATCAACAACTCAAAAAAATTGTGAATCAGATGCTGCAGAAACAACTGTTGCAGTGCAAGATAGTGCAGAAACCTGATGCACCTATAGCAAAGAAACCTGATGAACCAGAACCAACAACAGAGGTGGCTGGTGCAACTGCATCTAGTGCAAATGCACCAAAAGCTGAGGAGCCCAAGAAGAAGAAGCAGAAGGTCAAACACATTCCTGTGAGATCAAGCTGATCAAGGTTCGGGAGTGGGGCCAAAAAGTAAACTCTAATGTTGTTCAGTTATTTTGCTTAAGTACTTTGTTTAATATGTTTGGTTTGTCCCACATGTACTAACTCCTCTCCCCATGTTGAACAAAATTCTTTTTTGAACTCAACTTTAAGTTGGGGGGAGCACTTTATGCATGTGTGTGTTTAACTATAGTATGTGTGTTTGCTTTGATCTTTGTTTATGTTTATGTTTGTTTGCTTTGATATATGTTTGTTTTTATGTGGGTCTACATATTTAAATATGTGTTAGGATTTTCTAGATTTGAAGCATGATCGGCTTTAAAATATTTTTCACAAACATAGACAAATGCACCTCTTTGAACTGATTTTTAATGATGAAAGGAAGAAAAAAGAAAAGAAGTATTGTTTTCCTCAAATGACCAATTTTATTATTACTTTGACACATCAAAGCTGAGTTTTGAAAAGAACCCTGCTACTTAAAAGCTATCTGATGCAAGAGGAATTTTGAGAAAGCCAAGGTCAAAGCTAAATTTTTACTAAAAATATAGAAGAGCATAAAGAATTAAGTTTGGGGAAGTTTCCATGAATACTAAGGTTGAGTATGAGAAACTTAGAGTAGTCAATACCATAGGTTATCAAAAGAGATTACAAAGTGTCAAATTGAATGTAAATAGCTATATTGGCCTGAATCATAAAACTGTACCCGTTCCAAAGTGCATGAGAAAAAAAAAGAAAAGAAAAAAACAAAGAAAAAAGTATGCATAAGGGGGTCAGTGAGGAGGGCAGTATATGCTAGAAAAGTATTGAAAGTAGTTTCAGTGCAGGTGCACTTAAAGCTCCTGCACCATCAAAATATAGTGCACTTGCACTATAAAAGTTCAGTGCACCTACACTCACTGCATCTGCATCAAGAAAAAGCCACCAAAAGTAAGAATAGTGCATTGACTCAACAGTTTTGAAATACTCATTCAAAGCCCTTTGTTGTGCTTAGAACCTCCCAAGTCTTGAGGATGTTGTTAGTCTAAATCCATATTTTGGAAAAAATTTAACTTGACAAAACGTGATCTAAATTTTTCAAAGGCTAAGAGAAACTTTTTACTTAGTTTTGGAATTGATTGGATCTCAGTGGGGCACACACTCACATAAATGAGTTTTAATAACTTTGGATGTTTGGGAATTCAAAGGCACAAAGACAAAAAAAATTGAAAAATAAAGTTCATAAAAATGCACTATCTGAAAAATCATTTCTTGAAAAGATATGAGCTGATTTGTTCTTCTTAATTATGAAAATCTTATTTGTGTTTTCTTTTTTGTCATTACTTGAGAACAAGCAATGGTTTAAGTTTGGGGGTGTGATAACTCTATTTTATATAGAGTTATTTATGCATCTAAACATAACTAATTGCTTGAAATCAAGTGTAATAAGTGTTAAATATAGTAGTATGAATAAAATAACAATATTTATGGTTTCAAGATGAATGTCATTCATAATTTAGCACTTTGTATATATATATATATATATATATATATATATATATATATATATATATATATATATATATATATATATATATATATATTGGTATGTTTGATGTGTTTGTTCAGTGCACCTGCGGTTGATGCACCTGCTCCAGGAAAACAACAGTGTATATGCACTAAATACATTTACAACAGGGCAACTGCACTAAGGTGCATCTACACCATCCTGCACTAAAGACAGATTACCCAACATTGGAAGCACCTCAATCCATACCAATTCATAAACACCTCGATGGCAGCATGCTTAGTCACAAGTCACATGGAGGCACATGCCATCATGCAAAAGGAGGCACCTACAATAGAAGACCATCATGAAGGGTCATTCATAAAGGACACATGGCCTTCCACGATTGGACCTCTCTTTGAGTTTGAGTGTTGGATTCAATTCCCTTCATCAAAGTTCTGAAAAGTAACCATGGTTAAACCTCCTTAGGTTAACTTGATCCCCAAGCAAACCCTCGCTTGAAGGAAACCTCCAAGGCTATATAAATGCTTCCACTTCTCACTTGAAGACATACAATCCATTATCATCCATAATCATCTCCTCTCTTGTATTTTATTTCACTTCATAGTTTTAAGTTAGTAGTTAGTTTGCAAGAAGGTAAGGAAGGAATTGACGACTTCTTCCTTCACTTCTTCATCGAGTTAGTTCGGTGCAGGAAATTAGTGCATCTGCACTGCTGGGCAAACTTATGCAAGAGTACTTCAATCAATGTAATCTCTACCTTATTGATATCTCTTGTACTTTCCATTATATCAACATGTTTTATTTCATCTATTTTTGCCTTGCAATGCATATTATGAGCTAAACCTCTTTGGTTGAGATGTTCTAACTTTATAATGAGCTTTTTGAGTAAGTTATTGTGCTTTTAAGTGTCGTATGCATTTTGGTTCTTGTGTTACACTACATCTATCTTATTTTAAGGTTGATCGCTTAGAATAAGTAGAGTTATATTCACAGACATGGTTTATAACTAGAAATCAAGAACTAATAAGGGTGGGTGTTTTAATGAAGGCTTTGTTAACTTGTTTAAATGAAGAAAACTTTGTTAAAACCATGTTAAGTCCTAGACATAGGATATCATAGTCCTTAGGGTGATACCGTGGGTACTTTAAAGGCAGGAGTGAACTTATTTAGCAACCCAAAATTGTGAGTAGTGTAGCTGCACTAATTTATATCTTTTTAAACATACAAGAGTTAATCCAATCCCTGTGGGTTCGATCTTTTATACTACTTGTTTGTGGCTGTGTATACTTGCACATCTTTTTCACACACCAGGAGGGAGTGGAAAAGCTTCTAGATTTTGCTCAAGCAAGCTCTATACGGCCTGAAACAAGCTCCACGGGGCCTCAAATAAGTTCCATGTGCATGGTATGAAAAACTTACCTCTACCTTACAAGCCCCTGGGTTGGTTGCTAGTCGTTGTGATTCTTCCTTGATGATGGCACCACATCTATATATTCCTTCATTTACATCGCTAACATCATCCTCTTGAGCTCATCTACTTCCCTTGTTCGGTCCTTAATCACCAAACTGAATACCTAATCTGCGGTAAAGCACCTTGGCAAGTTTCATTATCTCCTTGGCATCAAGATCAAACATTTTCCATTTTTTACCTCTCCACCTTACGCAACAAAATACATTTGTGAGCTTCTTCAGCGTGCCGACATGAGTGATGCCGAATGATCAGCTCCCCCATGGTCTCTAATAGCAAACTGAGCAGATTTGGCATTGACTCACTGTCTGAGGCTTACACTTAATGTAACATTGTGGGTGACCTCCATTTCCCCTTAGACACTTATTTGGCATTCCACCACAAAGGTCGAGTATAGAAGCATGGCTTTAGCCACTCCCGAACTGATGTGGATTTAGTCCTTGTTGCGTGAAGGGTCTCCTTTGCAGCTCCTCAACTTTACTATGACAATTAACAACCATTACTCTGGCACAAATGCTTTCTTCCTTCACGTACCAAGCATATGGAGTTTGGAATTCATTTTGTTTGTGAAATGGTTTTCACTAAAGCTCTCTTGCTCTCCCACTCTTGTCGTCGTTGCTCACCACACCCTATGCCTCTCTCGCCCTCAACTTGACTTCTCTCACCTCCATACCCACTCTCTCGGTTC
Organism: Astragalus membranaceus; assembly: GCA_039519185.1. Taxonomy (NCBI): domain Eukaryota; kingdom Viridiplantae; phylum Streptophyta; class Magnoliopsida; order Fabales; family Fabaceae; genus Astragalus; species Astragalus membranaceus. Next base: position 134,920,537 of record CM076846.1, on the reverse strand, counting down.
CTCACACTCTTTGTTTCTCTGCTCCTCCTCTCGCACGCGTAGTCGTCTAACAACTGTGAGGAAGCCGCACAACACTGCTATTCCTCCCTCTCCTTCTAGCTGCTTCCTCCACTTAGTCTCTCAGATTACTCAACCACATCTAGGATTTACGGTTCATGGAATTTTTTTGCCATCGATGGTGGAGAGAGAGAGAGAGAGAGAGAGAGAGAGAGAGGGAGGTTAGAGAATTTTTTTTGATAGGCAATGTTAGTGGGGGAGGAAAATGTTGGGGAGCACCGAGAGCAACAACGAGCTAACCAATGAACCAGACCACCAAGAGACTTGGACGCCACATCTCCACCCAAAACCTTAAGGTGTTAGGTATATGGGTCCCCTCTCTTATATGTCCTTCATATAGCTCATTCATAGCCGATGTGGGACTGGCCACTCACAATTGAATTTCCAACATCCCCCCCAAGTGCGAGTCACCCACATCACTATACTTGATCCAAACCAGGATCCACTACCCGGTCCCCCACCAAGCTGAACCATGGCTCTGATACCACTTGTTGGGGAGTCCGGGGGAGCATCGGGAGCAACAACGAGCTATCCAATGAACCGGACCACCAAGAGACTTGGACGCCACATCTCCACCCAAAACCTTAAGGTGTTAGGTATATGGGTCCCCTCTCTTATATGTCGTTTATATAGCTCATTCATAGCCGATGTGGGACTAACCACTCACACTTGAATTTCCAACATCTCCCCCCACCAAGCCGAACCATGGCTCTGATACCACTTGTTGGGGAGCACGGGGGAGCACCGGGAGCAACAACGAGCTAACCAATGAATCGGACCACCAGGAGACTTGGACGCCACATCTCCACCCAAAACCTTAAGGTGTTAGGTATATGGTCCCCTCTCTTATATGTCCTTCATATAGCTCATTCATAGCCGATGTGTGACTAACCATTCACACTTGAATTTCCAACAGAAAATACTGTAACATCCTCAAAAATTATTAGGCGATTTATTTGGATGTTAACCCAATAGGAATAATTTAGTACTTGACTGGTAAATTTATTGAGTGCTAAAATTATTTATTGGATGACATTAGGTCGATAACCGGATAATACGGATCAAGGAAGTTCTGGATTCGAAGTAAGGGATTAAGATCGATGTGGTAATTGGACCACGCTACCACTTATTTATTAATTAAATAAATATGTGTGTGTGTGTTAAATAAAAGAAGAAAGGAAAGAAAGAAAAGAAGGAAGGAAGCGCTGGAAACAGAGAAAGGAAAAGAGAAAAGAAAAGAGAAAGGAAGAAGAGAAAAGAAGAAGGAAAAAGGGAAGAGAAGAAGAAGGATCCTCAACCTCCAAGCTCCAAACTTTATCATCTTCATCACCTCCTCTCCCTCAACATAACCCCATAACTTGGTAAAATTCCCTTCCATTTTTTCTCATTATATTGACCTACGAAATTATAGGGTTTGGTTGATGAATTTGTTCAAATCTTGAGTTGTGAGATGAAATTGATAATGGAAACGTGATTAGGAACGAAGCCAAGAGCGGTGGAACGCGTTTGGGAGTTCGAAACGAAGTTAAGAGCGGTTTGGTGTTGTTTGGGTTCGATTCGGTGATTTCGACGCGTCGGTGATTTCGGCTCGGCAACGACTCTCGCTTCAAGGGTGAGTTTTACTCACGTTTAGGTCTATTCCGTTTTGGTATAATTTGTGCGTTGACTGGTTCCGAGAAATTTTGAGTCAAAAACCGTTATTCGAAAAATAGCGTTTTGGATAAAAATCCATTTAAATTACGTTTTGGATTGGATTGATTGATTGTGTGGTTTGTATTGGATTCATTATATTGGTTGTTGGATCTGTTTTCGATCGGAACTAAAATCGGAATTGAGCGGAATAGCGGATTTCGCGAAAATCGCAAAATCTGCACCAGACAGACCCCCATCGCGTCGCGACCCGCACGACATCGCGTCGCGACCAAGTGCAGTTTTGTCACGCAAAATGTTTCTGTCGTTTTTCGCGTCGCGACGGTAGCAGTTCGCGTCGCGGCGCTTTGCAGATTTTCAACAGTTTTTCACTGATTTTGTTTCCGCGATATCTTTTGATCCGGGAACCCGATTGAGGTGTTCTAAGATGCGTTGAAAAGCTTATTCAGAGGCCTAACTGAATATTCTAGTTTTAAGGCAAAATAAACTGTTTTCGAAGTTGAAAATTGTGTCGAAAAGAGGTAAATTAGAGTACGAGTGTGAACTTGGTTTTATAAAAGCGTGGGTTAAGTGTTCAACTGGTTATTTGAGGTGATGGACCCAGAGTTCATATGATTACAGACCTGTGTGTGTATATGTATCGAGTTGGGTGACGACCCATGTGTAACATACTAGGCAGGGCAGTCATGATCCCTTACCCTAGACTCCATGCCAATGGGAGAATGTACTATTGGTAGGGGGGTTCACCGGGAGTAGCGGTTACGCAGTCGGTGTTATGTTCAATTAATTGTAGTACGGTTCACCGGGAGTAGCGGTTACACAGTCGGTGTCGTACTAAGTTATAGCAAATTCCCCGGGAGTAGCGGTTACGCAGTCGGTGGAATGCTATGTGTAAAATAATGCGGTTCATCGGGAGTAGCGGTTACGCAGTCGGTGCCGTGATGAGATAAAAAAAAATGTTTTAAACTAGTACCGAGAGAGCTAGTAGGGGTTACGGTAGAACTCACTGAGATTGTATCTCATTGTTTATATGTTGTTGTTTTACAGAGACACAGGGGCAGCAGAAATCCAAGAGACACGAGTAGGTTGGGCTCGGGCGACTACTGATGACTTAGCGTCTATGCTTAAGTTATTTTATTTCCCTTTTTGGCTGTCTATGTAAAACAACATTGTGTCCTCAGTTTTAGGTTTTCTTCCGCTTTCTTGTATGATGCTAAATACCATAGTTGCTGACAGTCTAAGGTCTGAGTACCGTATGGTCTTATGCGTGTATAAGACAGTTATGTTATATTTCAGCAAAAATTTTATAGTGGTATTCAGTGTCTGAACAGGAAATATTATCTCTGATGTATGTTTAATGTGCACTTGGGTGTTTTTAACAAATAGAAATACCGGGGTGTTACAGTTGGTATCAGAGCGGTTCGACCTAGTCGGACTTAGCTTATAGGGTCTTTGCTTTTTTTTTAGTCATGATTTTCTTAGTATGCTATTAGACATTGAGCTTGATCAACTTAATACTTTGTGCATATTTCGCAGAATCATGGCTAGAAGAGGTAGAGGCGTTCCTCCTCCTGTTGATCCGAATTTTGAGTGGATGCAGAATGTCATTGAGAACCAGCAGAAAATGATGCAAGACATGATGCTTATGCATCAGCAGCAACAAATCCAACAGCAAAATGCTCAGCAGCATCAAGCTCCGGAGCCACAAGTGAACCCAAGGAGAATTTTCACAGAGTTCCTGAAAATGAAACCCTCCGAGTTTAGAGGTGGGCCGGATGTCATGAGAGCACAACATTGGCTGGATGGCATTGAAAAGATCTTTGTAACAATGCAAGTGACCGATGAAGATAAGTTGAGGTTGGCATCCCATATGTTGAAGGGAGAGGCCAATAACTGGTGGGCAAATGCTAGGGCCATGATGGAGACGATGGGAACTCCCCCGACTTGGGAAAATTTCCGAACATCATTTCTGGAACCATTCTTCCCCACGGCTATGAGGTTTGATAAGGAAAATGAGTTCTTAGCTCTCACACAAGGAGGCTTGACCGTGGGCCAATACACGGCTAAATATGAGGAGTTGTATCAATTCTTCGGTTTAGCTGGATACGCCCCCAATGACCGATGGAAAACTGACAGGTACAAATATGGGTTGAGAGAGGATATTGCTCAAAGTCTGAGTTCTTTTCCGAAGACCAATTATGCAGCCATGGTTCAACAAGCTTATATTGCCGAAAGCGATTTGGCAAGATTGTATGCAAGTAGGAAGGCATTCCATCAGAGTAAGAGGAACACTGGGTCATCTAGTTCTCAGATGGGTCCCAAGCATGACTCAGGCAAGAGTGGTAATTATAAAGGGAAACAGGTGCAAACGATCGACCAAACGAGGTTTAAAAATTGTCATAAGTGCGGAAGGCATCACCGAGGTGAGTGTCAACTAAGACATACTCGGTGTTATCATTGTAATGAAGAGGGCCACTATGCAAATGAGTGCCCAGCAAAGAGGAACATCCAAAGAGCACCAAATGCACCTAGTCAGGGGCGGATCAACACATTGGATGCTCGGACCATCACAGCTACTGATAATCTTCTGAGGGGTACGGGATCTCTTTTTAATAATTCAGTCAATATTTTATATGATTCTGGTGCAACTCACTGTTTTATCTCGCAAGCATGTGTGGATCGGTTGGGACTAGCATTGTCTGAGCTATCCGAACCGATAACTATTTTAACTGCTGCCAAGGGTCGTGTCCAGACCCAAGCATTATGTGAAAATTGCCTACTTGTCATAGGCAACAGACAGTTTGTTGTGAAATTTATTTGCTTGCCTATGAGAAGCATGGACATTGTTCTAGGTATGAATTGGATGGCTGAAAATCATGTGATGATCAACTATGCCAATCGAACCATTAGCTTCGCCTCCGAATCCGTAGGCTTGACACAGGCAGATTCTGAAGTGATGATCTCGTACACCGAAGCAAGCCAGTCATTATTCCAAGGTGCGGAAGCTATTCTTATTATGTATTCTGCATCTACTGAAACGGGTTTAGATTTGTCATCTGTGCAAGTGGTAAATGAATTTCTAGATGTCTTTCCAGAAGAAGTTTCATCCTTACCTCCTGACCGAGAAGTAGAGTTCTCAATAGAATTGATTCCTGGTACAGGATCAATCTCTATTGCTCCTTATAGAATGTCTCCCTTAGAATTAAAGGAATTGAAGTCTCAACTTGAAGAGTTGATCTCAAAGAGGTTCATTCGACCGAGCGCTTCTCCATGGAATGCTCCGGTGTTGCTAGTCAAAAAGAAGGATGGTAGCATGAGGTTGTGCATAGATTATCGGCAACTGAATAAAGTGACGATCAAGAATAAATATCCCTTGCCAAGGATAGACGATTTGCTTGACCAACTTCGAGGTGCCGTGGTATTTTCAAAAATTGATCTGAGGTCGGGCTATCATCAAATAAAGGTACGGGCCTTAGATATTCCGAAGACAGCTTTCCGTACTAGGTATGGACATTACGAGTTCGTAGTGATGCCCTTCGGTTTGACTAATGCTCCAGCGGTATTCATGGATTACATGAACCGAGTGTTTCACACGTACCTTGATCAGTTTGTGGTAGTTTTTATTGATGATATCTTGGTGTACTCTAAGACCATTGAGGACCATGTTCAACATCTCCGCATTGTTCTGAACGTACTCCGAGAAAAGAAATTGTATGCCAAGCCGTCGAAGTGTGACTTCTGGATGCCGGAAGTGAAGTTTTTGGGACACGTGATTTCCCAATCGGGAGTTGCGGTGGATCCCGGTAAAGTAGAAGCGGTGTTGAACTAGGAACGACCAACATCTGTCACCGAAATAAGAAGTTTCTTGGGTCTAGCTGGTTACTACAGGAGGTTTATTCAAGGTTTTTCACAATTGGTTCTTCCACTTACTCGGTTGACTCGTAAGGCCCAGCCGTTTATATGGAATGCCGATTGTGAGGAATGTTTTCAAGAGTTGAAGGTTAGGTTGACTTCTGCTCCAATCCTAATTCTTCCAGATCCATCTTTGGAATTCCAAATTTACAGCGATGCTTCTGGAAAGGGTTTGGGATGTGTTCTCATGCAGAACCAACAAGTGGTAGCTTATGCATCCAGGCAATTGAAGACTCATGAGGAGAACTATCCGACTCATGATTTGGAGTTGGCGGCTATTGTTTATGCACTGAAGATTTGGAGACATTACCTATATGGGTATCGTTTCGAAGTCTTTAGTGATCACAAAAGCTTGAAATATTTGTTTGATCAGAAGGAGCTGAATAACAGGCAAAGAAGGTGGGTGGAGTTTTTGAAAGATTACGACTTTGAATTGAAGTATCATCCGGGGAAGGCTAATGTTGTAGCTGATGCACTAAGTAGGAAATCCATCCACATAGCAGAGTTTATGATGCATGAAATGAGATTGTTGGAGTCCTATAGAGACCTAAACTTGAATGCAAGATCAAGAAAAGACAGGTTAGTGTTGAGCCATATGAGGATCTCTAGTTCCTTAAGAGAGTCGATTCGCGTAGCACAGGAAGTTGACGTGAAGCTACAATCACAAAAAGTGTTGCCAGATTTTACTGAAGATAGTGATGGAATTATTTGTTTCAACGGTAGGATCTGTGTGCCCGATAATGAAAATATTAAAAAGCAAGTGCTTGAGGAAGCACACTGAAGTTTATTTTCTGTACATCCTGGATCCACCAAGATGTATAGAGATTTAAAGCAGATGTATTGGTGGCATGGAATGAAGTTAGAGATTGCTGAATTTGTATCAAAATGCTTAACTTGCCAAAGAGTTAAGATAGAACATCAGAAACCTGCTGGTCTGCTACGGTCACTAGACGTGCCAGTGTGGAAATGGGAAGACATTTCTATGGATTTTGTAATGGCGTTGCCAAGGTCTCAAGCCGGTAACGACTCCATTTGGGTAGTTGTGGATCGGTTAACTAAATCAGCTCATTTTATTCCAGTTCGTTCGAGCAATAAAGTATCCAAGTTAGCTGAGGTGTATTTGAAGAACATAGTAAGGTTACATGGGGTTCCTACCAGTATAGTGTCGGATCGAGATCCGAAATTCACTTCTCGATTTTGGAAAGCTCTGAATGAAGCATTGGGAACTAAAGTACTTCTTAGTATCGCATATCACCCACAAACAGATGGTCAAACCGAGAGAACTATCCAGACCTTAGAGAATATGCTTAGGGCTTCGGTACTTGATAACGGAAAGAAATGGGAGGATCATCTTCCACTGGTGGAATTCTCATATAACAACAGTTATCATTCCAGTATCGGAATGGCACCTTTTGAAGCCTTGTATGGTAGAAAATGTAGAACTCCATTGTGTTGGTGGGAAGTAGGTGAGAACTGATTGTTGGGACCCGAGATGATTCATGACACTACTGAAAAGATCCGCCAGATCAGGGAAAGAATGAAAGCTGCTCAGAGCAGGCAAAAGAGCTATGCTGATAAAAGGAGAAGGCCGTTGGAATTTGAGTCGGGCGATCATGTGTTTTTGAGATTATCACCAACAATTGGCACAGGTAGGGCACTACGGGTGAAGAAACTCAGTCCTCGGTATATTGGACCCTTCCAGATTATCGAGCGAATAGGGCCTCTTGCATACCGTATTGCTTTGCCTCCACCATTGTCAAATCTGCATGATGTATTCCATGTGTCTCAGTTGCGGAAGTACATTCCCGATCCAAGTCAACCGTTAGATTTTGAAACGATTGACCTTCGACCGGACTTGTCCTTCCAACCTAATCCGAATTACATCATGGAAAGTGGCGAGAGGACGCTACGGACAAAGTCAATTCCCATTGTCAAGGTGGTTTGGGATGGTTTTTACGCCGAGGAAGCTACTTGGGAGTTGGAGGACGATATGCGGACTCGGTATCCGTATTTGTTCTCTTGAGGTAGTCGTGTCTAATTTTGAGGACAAAATTCTTTCAAGTTGGGGAGAATGTAACATCCTCAAAAATTATTAGGCGATTTATTTGGATGTTAACCCAATAGGAATAATTTAGTACTTGACTGGTAAATTTATTGAGTGCTAAAATTATTTATTGGATGACATTAGGTCGATAACCGGATAATACGGATCAAGGAAGTTCTGGATTCGAAGTAAGGGATTAAGATCGATGTGGTAATTGGACCACGCTACCACTTATTTATTAATTAAATAAATATGTGTGTGTGTGTGTGTTAAATAAAAGAAGAAAGGAAAGAAAGAAAAGAAGGAAGGAAGCGCTGGAAACAGAGAAAGGAAAAGAGAAAAGAAAAGAGAAAGGAAGAAGAGAAAAGAAGAAGGAAAAAGGGAAGAGAAGAAGAAGGATCCTCAACCTCCAAGCTCCAAACTTCATCATCTTCATCACCTCCTCTCCCTCAACATAACCCCATAACTTGGTAAAATTCCCTTCCATTTTTCCTCATTATATTGACCTACGAAATTATAGGGTTTGGTTGATGAATTTGTTCAAATCTTGAGTTGTGAGATGAAATTGATAATGGAAACATGATTAGGAACGAAGCCAAGAGCGGTGGAACGCGTTTGGGAGTTCGAAACGAAGTTAAGAGCGGTTCGGTGTTGTTTGGGTTCGATTCGGTGATTTCGACGCGTCGGTGATTTCGGCTCGGCAACGACTCTCGCTTCAAGGGTGAGTTTTACTCACGTTTAGGTCTATTCCGTTTTGGTATAATTTGTGCGTTGATTGGTTCCGAGAAATTTTGAGTCAAAAACCGTTATTCGAAAAATAGCGTTTTGGATAAAAATACGTTTAAATTATGTTTTGGATTGGATTGGATTGATTGTGTGGTTTGTATTGGATTCATTATATTGGTTGTTGGATCTGTTTTCGATCGGAACTAAAATCGGAATTGAGCGGAATAGCGGATTTCGCGAAAATCGCAAAATCTGCACCAGACAGACCCCCATCGCGTCGCGACCCGCAGGGCATCGCGTCGCGACCAAGTGCAGTTTTGTCACGCAAAATGTTTCTGTCGTTTTTCGCGTCGCGACGGTAGCAGTTCGCGTCGCGACGCTTTGCAGATTTTCAACAGTTTTTCACTAATTTTGTTTTCGCGATATCTTTTGATCCGGGAACCCGATTGAGGTGTTCTAAGATGCGTTGAAAAGCTTATTCAGAGGCCTAACTGAATATTCTAGTTTTAAGGCAAAATAAACTGTTTTCGAAGTTGAAAATTGTGTCGAAAAGAGGTAAATTAGAGTACGAGTGTGAACTTGGTTTTATAAAAGCGTGGGTTAAGTGTTCAACTGGTTATTTGAGGTGATGGACCCTGAGTTCATATGATTACAGACCTGTGTGTGTGTATATGTATCGAGTTAGGTGACGACCCATGTGTAACATACTAGGCAGGGCAGTCATGATCCCTTACCCTAGGCTCCATGCCAATGGGAGAATGTACTATTGGTAGGGGGGTTCACCGGGAGTAGCGGTTACGCAGTCGGTGTTATGTTCAATTAATTGTAGTACGGTTCACCGGGAGTAGCGGTTACGCAGTCGGTGTCGTACTAAGTTATAGCAAATTCCCCGGGAGTAGCGGTTACGCAGTCGGTGGAATGCTATGTGTAAAATAATGCGGTTCATCGGGAGTAGCGGTTACGCAGTCGGTGCCGTGTTGAGATAAAAAAAAATGTTTTAAACTAGTACCGAGAGAGCTAGTAGGGGTTACGGTAGAACTCACTGAGATTGTATCTCACTGTTTATATGTTGTTGTTTTACAGAGACACAGGGGAAGTAGAAATCCAAGAGACACGAGTAGGTTGGGCTCGGGCGACTACTGATGACTTAGCGTCTATGCTTAAGTTATTTTATTTCCCTTTTTGGCTGTCTATGTATAACAACATTGTGTCCTCAATTTTAGGTTTTCTTCCGCTTTCTTGTATGATGCTAAATACCATAGTTGCTGACAGTCTAAGGTCTGAGTACCGTATGGTCTTATGCGTGTATAAGACAGTTATGTTATATTTCAGCAAAAATTTTATAGTGGTATTCAGTGTCTGAACAGGAAATATTATCTCTGATGTATGTTTAATGTGCACTTGGGTGTTTTTAATAAATAGAAATACTGGGGTGTTACAAATACCTATTTGCATTTCTTTAGTGCACTCATTTGGTATCTCTTAGCTCGCCAACTGAGGTACCTACTTAGGATTAGAGAAATTGATTTGGTGTGTGTAGTGTACAGGAAAATACCATGAAACTGCAAGATCGAACGGTTTAGTTGTAATTGAAGTTTGTATCACCTTCTTTTTTAACTTGTGTACAAAAGACCACTTAATAGGCTTGTGCACTCTGGACGAAATGGATAAACTGATAACAGTAAGGCATGTGAATCATTTATTGGGTCGAGAACGAAAGAAAACGAAAATTACCAAGCACTGTTCCGAACCTATTTTCATCAAAACACCGTAACCTATACATTTCAGGAACTGAAATCATTGCAATGAACAATGAAAAACGACAGTTTTTGGATAGGGTAGAGTGGGGTACAATACGTTGTCCAGGCTGACTTCATGTTCACAGCCTTTAATTGATCAATTAATAGCGCATAGCAGATTGACGTTGGACTTGGACCACAATGCTCTCTATAAGAATTGGCACGTAGCGCAGTGCTTAGTTCAGTATCAGTTATTCGGTGTAAGTTATATATTTGCTTTAATATTTTAAAAAAAAAACAAGAGTTTAATTTATATATACAGAATATATGTGTATATATGTTATACACTATGTACTAATTATAGAATGGCACATCATTAAAATAAGTTATTCAATTAGTAACTACTTGATGTGTCATCTCTACTATATATTGTGATTTGTAGATAATGTAATAAGTTTTAAGCATGTATGCAAATTAAACTCGAAAAAACAAATAGAGAGTAGAGATAATTTTCTACGCTTTAATTTAAAATAAACGGGAACTCAACCATGACATGACGCATTGTTGTTTGTAATGTTGGAAGTGGCCAAGAGGTGAGATTCGGAGTGAATGTGCACCCAACAATCATGAATGTGACAACTTACTTTTTCCTTTTTTGTTAGTACTATGGAAATCCAGAACAAGGAAGCTTTAAAGCTAGTTATAGCTTATAGCACTGGGAAAGCAGGAAAAGATGGTACCACATTCACAGTGTTAAGAACAAACGACATTTGATTAGTATTGTTTCCATTGGTGGTGGTGCCACTAAATTGGTCTTATGTAGATTTCATTTTGCTGTATGTGATAAAATGCTGTGTAGTCACTTGGGGTTGTGATTTGTCCAAGCCTTTGAGATACCGACGGATTATTCAGTTATGTTTACCGAATACTCCCTCCGTCTCGATTTAAGTGTCTTTTTTGCTACTTTTTTTTGTTTCAAATTATTTGTTATTTTAGAATCTCAATGTAATATTTATTATGTTTTTTCAATAATACCCTTACTTTTATTTGTATTTCCAACTTTTCTATTTCTCTCTCCTCATAATAATAAAATGGTATTTTTGTCATTCCATACTTTTTAAACATAAAAAATAGTATCTCCAATCATTTTCTTAAGAACCGCTCATAACCTTAAATAACATTTAATTTTTGAGATGGAGGGAGTAATATCTTATAACTTTCTCGCGGACCACGCCATCGTTGAAACATGTTGCCTCATTAGTGATCAGCCAACATTTCTTTTGTAAGTAATTTTTTTAAGAGAATATAAGAGGTATCTAAACCGTACAATAATACAACAATTCACTTTAGCTGTGACCGTGAGTAAATACTGTAAATTGACACATTCAACACGATTTTGAGTAGGTCTGGACAAACGGGCGGGTTGTTCGGTTTTGGGTTAGAAATTGCAGATCCAAAGAAAACCGAAATGACTAAATCTAGGCCCATTTTCGACCATTTTCATCAACGGTTACACGGGTTCGGTTTGGTCGGTTACTCGGGTGGATTTTAACGGGTTGGGCGAGTAATAAAGTACTACACAAATGAGAAAAAATGGCTCTCCTGTGAGAGGGGGGAGAGACAGACAGTGAGAAAAAAGCTTAAAAGATTAGAAATGGTGAAAGAGTGTTAGAGGAAGAAGATGACTATACGTGAGTGAATAGGTGTACTTTAGCATAAATAAAAGAATAAAATTCTTTATTTATTTTAATATTCTAATATTTAATAATTTTTGTTTATATGTGTGTGGAAGACTAATAGATGTACTCGGTGTGGGAGTAGTAGTACTACCTAGTTGGTAGTGCAAACGTCTGTCAGAGGAAAAGATAACGTGTGTGGGCAGTATTTACGGTTTTGGGCAGTGCTTTTGATAAAGCTGGGTACAGACAGTGTATAAAGGTTAGTATGTGGTTTATGATTCGGGCGGGTTCGAGTTAGTATGGATTCATAACAATGGAATCAATTTCGACCAACTGAACCTTGTATAACCAAATTTTCATACCCGCGCACCCGACCTTTGCACCAACCCACCCGTATCAGTCATTCTAGTTCCGGTCTCATCGGGTTTCGGTCGGGCAATTAATTTTGTCCAGCCCTAATTTTGAGTGATTATGGATTCAACTGTGTGAGTGATTATAAATTAATTGTCTTTTTTGAATTTTTACTAAGGTTCTGTTTGGCACTACTAGCTTTTAACGTTTTTTCACTAGCTTATAGCGTTTTTTGAAACATTACTTGAAGTAGCGTTTGAGCTTATAGTGATTCATCTTTTCTCTCAATTTTACCCACTTTACTTTTTTTTTTGTTACACTTTTTACCCACATTACTTTAATTAAATTTCTCATTTATCCTCCATTAAATGAATTTCTCTCTCATTTTTAATCATTAATTACAAATGTCTATTTATCTAATTTTATATTTATAAGCTACTTCAACTATTAAATTTATCAAACACTTTAAATTCAATCCGCTAGCTTATTCGCTATCAGCTATCCGCCATCAGCTCATCCGCTATCAGCTCATCCGCTATAAGCTAGCTTATCCTCTATCCGCTACTTTTTGCCAAACAAAATCTAATTTAAATCTTGAATTCAGCCTTGGGCATGCAACAGTGTTAAATCTGTTGAGGGAGAGTTTTGCCGCCAATTGTGGACCTACCTGGCTCGAGAGATTAGTCTCTCCAGTTACGCGCAGAGGATACCCGGTATATAAAAAAAAAGCCTAAGTTAAATCTGCCCATAGATGCATTATGGAAAATTTACTTTCAACTGAAATTTCATTTACATTCTCACGCATTTTTAATATAATTTGGATGTGTAATTCCGAAAGGAAAATTAATGCTTTTTCGTGGCAGCCTGCTCATGAGGTTCAGAGGTTGCCAATTAGAGTTGTCAACTTGGGTCCCCTGACCTAATTTAATGGGCCAAAATGCAAAAGCAGATTGGACATCTATTGGGTTGTGTTTTTTTAGCCCAACCAAACCTAAAACACTGGAACTACGACGTGGCTCGACCTAGTCTAATTTTTAACAAAGAGAACCACAAAAAATATTCAGAAATACAAGAAAAAGAAGGCCCATCCTGGACCACGAGTTAAGTGGGTAGGCTAAAATAACCTAAGCCCAGCCCAGAACATTGAGTTATCAGCCCAACCCGTTGGACTGGGCTAAAATTGATATCTCTATTACCAAGATAGTACAACATGTTTCTTAGACAGGTTCTATTAGTTGACCAAGAAAAAAGACAGGTTCTATTAGGTACTCCTAACACTTTATGCAAATTCTGCAATGAGGAAATGAAATCAACATACAACTTGTTTTTTTTCTTGCAAACGCTCTTATAATTTATGGTTGCAGTTTTATGAGTGAATCGACTTTACTATTGCTTTACCCTTTTCTTTATAAGACCATTTTATGTATCACATAGGTCTTCTGTAGAGAGGCAATTATTCCATAACATAATTTTGCTTTTAGTTGTAAGTATTAAATTGAAAATTGTCAATTTAATTGTAAAATTACCACCATGTTTACAATTAACACTGGTTTTCACCAAAACCGATGTTAAATCCCTAAAATGTATGTCATTCGTGTACTAGTGAAAAATATGTGTGGCTGTGATTTTATATGAATTGTATATTATGTTTTTGTCTAGTTTTTCTAACATATGATTGTGTGTGTCATTCAATCCTTCTTAGAATGTGGGTTGAATCCGCTCACAATGATCGTGAAGCTAGACACCATCAATGAATATATTACTTAAAAAAAAGTAGTTTAGAAACTTTACTTGAATACTCTTCTTCAATGTTTTAAAAACCGGACTGGAGAGTGAACTGGAGAGACCTCCGGATCATGGTTCAATCGGTTCAACCGGTTTAACCACGGTTGAACCGGATAATAAATAATTAAATAAATAAATAAATAAATAAATAAATATAATATTACACAATTAAATTTTACCACATTTAAATACATGAGAACTGTGTATTCCGAAAATAAAATACGTTGGGACTATAATTTTTTTTGACAAAGGAAATGCACGGGGAAGTGTAACGTTGAATGGACTTGTCACTTGTCAGCAGTACTCTTACATGAAGCAGTAATTTTTTTTACAACTCACGAAACAGTAGCCTTGATACTAGTATTCATTATTTCCTATGACATTAAAAATAATATAGTGGTTCAAGCCTTTTCTTTATTCGATGTAGCATTTACTATGTTTTACTATTAAAGTATTCATTCAGAATTCTGATAGTATTAAATTATCTATCTCTTCGTTCCAAATCCTTCCCTTTGTTCATCTCCAGCTTTTTCTTTCCACTTCTTCTTCTTCAACCTTTCATCTTTTCCCCTTTTTCTTAATTTTCTTCTTCTTCCACTTCGAATCACAAACAAATGGAAAGAAAACAAGTATTAGATTGTAAAATATCTTTGAAGGAACAGATTGAGGTTGTCAAAGGGAAGTTTTTGACAGAGAAAACAAAGTTAGCAACATGTTTTTTTTGAACCGGCGGTTTTCGAAAATCGCCCCCGGTTCTCCGGTTTCCCGATTTTAGGGCGGTTCAATGCGGTTATTTCGGTTTTTCTCCGGTTCTTACCCCCAGCGGGTTAATAACACAGAACCGAACCGCAGGCACATCCGATTCCCGGTCCAACCGGTTCAACCGGTCGATCCGGTCCGGTTTTAACAACATTGCTCTTGTTCTAACAAGACAAGCCCACTGACTATTTAAATATACTAATTCTCAGCTGAGTTTTAGCGTTGCAACATCATTAGTAGCCATTACAACCTAATTCCAAGACCTCTCTTTAGAGTAGGGAAACAAACTCTATGCCAAGTAACTATAACAACTTTTTTGTGAAAATATTCGATGACAAAAAAATATTCTTGATCCACTTATCGACTATTTTGAGTAGTGATGGGTACACTTTGACCTAGCCCAACCCGCAACCCAATCGAACCCAACCTACAAAGTTCAGGTTGGTTCGGGTAATTTGGTTGGGTTAGTTTCAGAATAAGCAAACTCATAGTTTATATGTTGGGTGCTAGGTCTCAAAATCGAAAACCCACCAAACCCATAAAACATGTGATCTTACATATGTCCGGCCAAAGTCTAAGACTATTACAAGATATATAATGCAATTATTTATAGAAGAGAAAGTAATATTGAAGTTTTTATTATCTTTCAATTGTCGAATAGTTTAACTAGCAAGTGATACTTGGACTTCAATCTAAAACATAAATTATAAGTGTATTGTTGCTCATTACATTGGCGTTGAATGATAATTCAATAAAAAAAATACTAAGCTTTCATTTGAATTCTAAACTCGTTACATTGATGTTAAAATATTGATTTTGATGTTGATTTATTTTTCTTATTTCTACTGCTATTGTTCTATTTTTTTTATTTTTTTTCTAAAAAAATGTTATTTTAGTAATAAACTCACTACCCAACCCAACCAAACCAATCTGAGATTGGGTTGGGTTGGTTCGGGTTACAAGAAAAATTGGGTTTAATCTTACCGAACCAAGTCCATAAATATTTGATTGGGTTAGGTCTTTAACCGCATCAAAATCCACCCAACCCAACTCACGCCAACCCCTAATTTTGAGTAAAGAGAATCATTAGTCATTTAAAAAAGTGTAAACAAGCATTCCAATATTCCATATGTTTTTAACTGATTGAACTCTCCCCATAAAAAATAACAAGGATCTTTTCTAAAAACTCCACTAAAAAAGATCCTTTCTAAAATGTCAGCTTGTTCTTGATCTTGTCTGCAACTAAATATGAATCTTTCTTACCTTGTCTTTAAATAAAAGAAAACCTTTTGTCAACTAAAATAAACATAACAGAAAACCTAAGTAATTAAAATAAAGCTGACTTGCAGAAAATCCAGAACACTTTTTTGACAACGAAAATCCAAGATCACTTGAGATGTGGTGTTAACCAAAATCATTTTTTATGGCAAACAAACAAAATCTTCTTTCAACTAAAATAAAATATTTCTAACGGTAATAGCGGAAATCTTCAGCAAAATCTAGATATTCACCACTTTAATTCATAATTCCACAATCAATCAGAAATTGATTTTTCACACTAACGCAAGACACGGGAATCCCAAAAAAAACCAGGAAATGGGGACCAAGTTCTCTTGCAAAGTTGCACTTTTCTGGACTATAATCTATTATCTATATTTTACTTTTTATTATAATCTACTAATCAACTAAAATAATTAATTGAAACTATGAGATAACTCCACCGATATATAAAGAAACACGAAATTGATAATTGTCATTGATAATTAAATTTTTTGAAGACTACTACTACAAACCTACTATCTAAAAAACAAGAAAACATAATGACTATTTAAACTATTAATTAATATTTAAAACAAATATTTCTTATTGATAATTTGCTATCTAACATTTACTATCTACTATAATCTACTAATTAACTAAAATAGTCAATTGAAACTACGAGATAACTGCACTGGTATATAAATAAACACGGGATAACTATAGTGATATATAAAAAAACAAGAGATTAATATTTGCCATTAATAATTATAATTTTTGAAGACTATTATAAACCTACTATCTAAGAAAACAAGAAGTCTTAATGACTATTTAAACTGATTAATATTTAAAAGACACGTGAAAATATTTGTCATGATACCTAAAAAAGGACAAATAATTGTCACTGATATAAAAAAACAAGGGATAAATATTTTTTATTGATAATCAGCTATCTATCTTTTACTATCTACTATAGTCTACTAATCAACTAAAATAATCAATTGAAACTAGGAGATAACTGCACTGATATATAAAAAAACACGGGATAACTGCACTGATATATAAAAACACAGGATTGATATTTGTCATTGATAATTAAATTTTTTGAAGACTACTATAAACCTACTATCTAAAAAACAAGAAGATTTAATGACTAATTAAACTAGTGATTAATATTTAAAAAATATATTTCTTATTGATAATCTACTATCTCTCTTTTACTATCTACTATAATATACTAATCAACTAAAATAATCAATTGAAACTACGAGATAACTGCACTGATATGTAAAAAACACTAGATAACTGCAGTGATATATAAAAAAACACGAAATTAATAATTGTCATTGATAATTAAGAATTTTGAAGACTACTACTACAAGCCTACTATCTAAAAAACAAGAAAACAAAATGACTACTTAAACTACTAATTAATATTTCAAACAAATATTTCGTATTGATAATTTACTATCTAGCTTTTACTATCTATTATAATCTACTAATCAACTAAAATAATCAATTGAAACTACAAGATAACTGCACTGATATATAAATAAACACAAGATAACTGCAGTGATGTATAAAAAAACATGTGATTAATATTTGCTATTGATGATTATAATTTTTGAAGACTACTATAAACCTACTATCTAAGGACAAAAAATCTTAATGACTATTTAAACTGATTAATATTTAAAACACACGTGACAAATATTTGTCGCAAATACCTAAAAAAGGACAAATAATTATCACTGATATATAAAAAAACACGGGATAAATATTTTTTATTGATAATCAACTATCTATCTTTTACTATCTACTATAGTCTACTAATCACTACAAGAATAAGCTTATATTGCTACGAAAGTTTCCCACGGACAACTACCCGTCGCTAATTTGCGACGGATTTGCGACGGCAAGTGAAATTGTGCATTGGCGGTAACAATCCCGCTCATAATTTGCGACGGAAAGACATATTGGTCGCTAATTTGCGACGGAAGAGTATGTTGGTCGCTAATTTGCGACAGAGTGTTCGTCGCAACCCCGTCGCAAATTAAAAATACCAATTCATTAACAAACCTCATTCTCGTTCTCTCCCAAACCTCACTCTCACTCTCGTTCACTCTCACTCTCGTTCTCTCCCAAACCACGCTTTCCTCACTCTCACGGTCTCACCCACACCCACCACCGCCCTCCACCCACACTCCCCACCATCACCCTCCACCCACACCCATCATCCTCCCCCACCAGCCCCCTCAGATTTCCCCAAAATTTCCCCAAACCCTAACCTCTGATTTCCCCAAACCGTAAACCAACTTCCCAATCTCAGCGATACTCTCCTCCCTCGACCTCCGCCCTCCTCCGCCGTCAAACCTTGCTCCACGACCACAAAGATAGCCGTATTTCTCCCTCTCCTCACGCCTCCACCATTTTCGTCTCCACTGTTAATGTCGTTTCCCGCCGTATCTCCGCTGTTTCTGCTCCTCTACTCCGTCGCAACCTTGTTCTACTCAGGTAATTTTTATTATTTTCCTTAATTTGTCCCTAATTTCACTGATTTCTGAAACCCTAAATGTCCAATTTTTTTTTAAACGAAACCCTAACCCCCTTCCCTTCCAATCTGTTGCGCTTAGGCTTCAGTACAGTGAGTATTTTTTTGGTTTTTTCATTTTTCTGTTCCTGAAGTCTTGGAGGATGGAAATGGGTGTTCTTATTCTTATGTAGCAATAACTTATTGAGATGTGGTTTTGTTTAAAGGAATCTGTATGATGTAAAGGAGTATTTTTCTGTTTGTCTCTTATTTGGTATTGGTTTTCCATCTTCAGCTTGATGGACAATAATACAAATTGTTTTAGGTCAGAGTTGATATGGGGGAACCGGTTCTTAAAGCGTCAGATGTTCCTATTTTTTCATTTGCATTTTTTGTTTATACACCTGCTTGTGTCTGATTAGATCTGTTGCTGTTTTTTTTTGTTATTTGGGTGAAAGGGGAATAAAAAGATGAAGTAGCAATTTAAGTGATGATTGATGATTTTAATTTGATTTGGAAATGAGAATGATGATGAAATCTGTGTTTGTTTTTGCAGATGCACTTCCTTACTCTATTAGGATACTTTTGGAATCTGCAATCCGTAACTGTGATGAGTTTCAAGCTAAGAGTGTTACTGGGGTGCCTGCTGTGTGTTGAATGTCAATACCAGGATATTACTGGGGTGCCTGCTGTTGTTGACTTTGCCTGTATGCAAGATGCAATGAACAAGCTAGGTGATGGTTCTAACAAAATTAATCCCATCCCTTGGTATGCTACAACCTACATGGCTGTTCACATTGATGGATTTAGATTGATGTTGAGTTTTATATATTTAATTTAATTACTTATGCATCGGATATGTGTAATGATTTTAAAATTGGTTACATTCAGGTGCTGGTAGATCTTGTCATTGATCACTCTGTTCGGGTTGATGTGGCAAGATCACAAAATGCGGTGCAGCCAAATATGGAACTTGAATTCCAGAGGAACAAGGAACGATTTGGTTTCCTCAAATGGGGTTCCAATGCATTCAATAACATGTTTGTTGTTCCTCCTGGATCAGGGGTAGTCCATCAGGTTATTGCATTATTCAAAAACCAATGAAGTGTTTGTTGTGTGTTTATATGTATATGTAGTACTATTTGACTTGATTTTGTAATATTAATTTCCAAATAATTTTAAGTTTTACATGTGAAAAAACACTTTGTTTTTCAACCAGTAATTCAGTTTATTTTAAGTTTTATATGCTAGAACTCTTTTTTTTTTGTGGTTTTTTATCTGTTTATGTGCAGGAGAAACTCTTGCCTGTGGAACTGGAGCTTGTGCTATTGTTGTTGCAGCAGTTCTTGAGAGTCGTGCTGGGCGGGTAAGTTTGTTCTGGTTCTTGTCCCATGTGTTTCAAGTGAACATCTTTGGTCCTCGCTGTTATCATCAATATGTTTAGTATTGACTGAGTTTTTTTGTTAGTTAAGTTATCAATAAGAAATTTCTATTCTGTTAGTTAAATTGCTATTCAAATCTTGGCGGCATTTGAGTTTGTCTTTCAAAGATGATGATTAAGATTTATATTGTTTAACTCCATCTTAGTTAGCTGGAGCTGATTAGGATTATACGTTTCAGATGCATGCCGAGGTCCAATTGCTTTCACCACTTGTGCCTATTCGTCAAGTGAGATTCGTCCGGTTCTGTAAGCAGCATGCAGAAGGTGTATGGGCTGTGGTTGATGTTCTTGTTGATATTGGTCATGCTGCTGCTAATGCACAGCCATTTAAGAGCTGTAGGAGGCTTCCTTCTGGCTGTATTGTGCAGGATATTCCTACTCCAAGGTAAGTTCTTATCCAACTTCTTTGTTAAGATATTTTTCCTTTGTATATTCCTGTTTCTTGCCTTCTGTATGAGTTCATTTTTTCTTTTTAAATTGTGGGTCTTTTCTTACTTGTGGTAATGAATGGGGTACTTTCTATTTCAATCTATGCAAGTTCATGGACCCTATAATTTCAATTTCAAGTCACAAGCGCTCCAATAGGTTTTTGTTGACAGAGTTCCAATCCTTGATTGAAAATTTGCTGTTCTTTCCTTTTCCAGCATGTGTGTGTTTGACATTTCACCAACTTGTGGTCTTTCTAAACCAAATAATAGTTTCTTTTATCGTATAGTTTTGAAAAAAAACAAGGTTCAGTTTTCGTACTAATTTCAACTACAATGCTAAAAGCAGTGTTATGAAGAAGTTCTTTGGATTAATTATGCAGCTTATTAGGATCAATGTTGACTTTGATCAAGTTTTATGCCTCACTCCTTATTATTGATATTTTTTAACTGTTTGGCAGTGACCCAATGAAATGGAGAGTCATGGAAAATGATTTAGAGAATATCAGTGAAGCTTCTTATATATAGAGTGGTATTGCTCTCTCTCTCTCTCTCTCATACACACACACACAGTTCCCTCCCTTCTTGCTGCATAAAGTCTTTTTCAATAAAAGTCAGCCATGGCAAAATGGGATTATTAAAGGCTTGTTGCTGCTGTTATACATGACTTAGATAAGCCTTGAATCAAATAATCTAGTATTCATTTTATTTAGTTGTTTTCATGCTATATTTAGTTGTATCTCTGAAGATTCTATACCTTCAAAAAAGATTACAGCAACAATTTGTTTTAAAGCGTGCATTAGAGAATTCATGTTATCTTCCTTTTTCACAGGATCCTGCAGTAGAAAATTCAATACCCAAGGTACCTCCTCAAACAGAGAATGGTATGTGTATGCTCTTGATCTGAAAATATTTGTTGGTTGTGCTTTTTTAGATATATAACTAAAAGCAATTATGTTGTTTTAGGTAAACCTGAAACAAAAGCTATTGAGGCAAAGGGTTCTGAAGCCAAAAAATCTGGTGCCAAGAATGGTGCACCTGCTAAACATGTCAAGGTTGTTGAACCAAAGAAGGACGAAGAGGATTCTGAAGTTGACTCTGATGATGAATCTGGTAGTTCTGATGAAGAGGTATTTGATGGGTGCTAGGTTTAGCTGCATTATCTGCTTAATTTTTGTTTTTTTTTTGCAAAAAATCATATCCTTGTATTTATACAATTTTAAATTAAAAAATTGTTACATATTTTTTGCTTTTGGTGTTTTATGTAGTCAACAGCATTCTCAAAAAGTTGTTTTGCTTATGGTATTATAAAGATTTTTAATTGTATTGCTTTGATGTTGATCATTGTAGATGGAAGATGGTGACAGTGATGAGGATGAGGATGATGACAGCCAGGAAGATGAGAAAGAGACCCCTACTCCTAAGAAGGTAATGACATATTCATATTGCAAAATCCCTTTTGCTTGATTATGATTTTGATACCAGGCCATTGTCCAAGTTTTTTATACATTGTTGTGTTTTGTAGAAGCCTGAACAGGGAAAGAAGAGGGCCAATGACTCTGCAGCAAAAACTCCAGTTTCTGCTAAGAAAGCAAAAAATGCTAATCCTGAAAAGACTGGTGCGTGAGACTAAGTTGTACTTTATGTAATACAATGTCTTTTTTTGTCTATTTTTGATAAATAAATGTATACAGCTTGATTTGATGTTAAATTTATATCACCCTATTCTTAGATAATCGTTTTGTTTATAAATACATGCACGCATTTGCATTCTGTGCAGTGTTATAATGTCATCTGTAAATGCTTAAAATAGAGTCTGTTTGAATTGTTCATTCACCTTGAATATCCTTTCATGCACCAGTGTCAGCTGGAAAGAAGTCTGGTCATACCGACACCCCTCACCCAGTGAAGAAAGGTGGAAAGACCCCCCAAAAGTGATGCCAAGTCTCCCAAATCTGGTGGCCTCTCGTGCAATAGCAGCAGCAAGTACGATTCAAACACAACTCAAATCATAGATATGTAATGCTGGATTGTTGTTGACCCTTTTTTTATTTCTCACCAGGGCTTTCAACTCTGAAAGTGGTCTGCAACAACATAACAAGGCCAAACATGGCCAGTGATGCTGCAATAGTAGTTTATTATTCTTGGTAGTATTTTTCGAATGTTATTACAGTTGGGATTCCTGAGGACATTAGGTATCTGTCCTTGCTTTTTGATCTATTAAAAACTGAGATGTGCGAAGGTGAAGTTTTGGAATTTTTGTTTGACATTACTGGATTTCTCAATTATTGCCTGAAGAGCTAAAGTTGTGACTTTGCGTTTGACGTAGTTGTTATCTACTCATTTTAAAATTTCGATAAAAAAATTATTTAACCCGAATTTAGCGTCATGACATGCATTCTTGAAACACCAACATACATGTGATGGTTAGCATCAGGCATTTATGTGAAATCTTTGTTATATTATCGTGTCAGGATCCTGCAGTAGAAAATTCAATACTAAAATTTAATTTTTTTTAATTTTTTTTTTAAAATTTTCGACGGATTTGCGACGGCTTTGCGACCAAAATTTGTTAGAGTTTGCGACGAGTTTGCCACGGCAATTTGCGACGGATTTGCGACGGGTTTGCGATGGACAGTTTGCGACGGGGAGTTCCGTCGCAAACGATTTGCGACGAGCTGTTTTGCGACGACTTTTTGTTCGTCGCAAATGCCGTCGCAAAAGCGAATTTGCCACGGAAAAAGGCCCATTTCCGACAGAAATTGCCGTCGCAAATGAGCGATTTTCTTGTAGTGAATCAACTCAAATAATCAATTGAAACTATGAGATAACTGCACTAATACATAGAAAAACACAAGATAGCTGCATTGATATATAAAAAAATACGGGATAACAACGATATATAAAAAACACTGCTGTGATATATAAAAAAAACACGGGATAAATGCACAATTGTTTTTAAATGATATTAGACTATTTAAATACTGTTTAAGTTCATTCATAAAAAAAACATGACAGCACCCGTGCGTATGCACGGGTATCCTACTAGTACAATACAATGCAATTTTTTTTGAACAAAAAAATACGGTGCAATATCAATAATTCAATACCTAACTATTGATATTTGTATTTTTGTTTTCAATACCAATAGTTCAATACCTAACCAACTTTGACCAAAAAAAATACCTAACCAACATTGTTGCTAGTGACATAAGCTATCCCGTGATACGAGAGGTCGACACGGTGCTCCCAAATTCGATTCTCACAATGAAAAACTTGATGTTGACCAATGTGTAAGCACGAGGGGAGATTAGTCTTTTGTTGAAAGCATTGAGACACTTGTGAATATAGTCGGCAATGGGGGGCAACTGTTACGGATCGGCCCAATCCACAATAGTGAGGCCCATAAGCAAAAGCAGATCCATTAACCAACGGATAAAATCTAGGCCCTAGATCGAACGGCTCTGATTCATTAGGACAACCCACTTTTACTCTATAAATAAGCATTGAATGCTTCATTAAAGGTACACACTCTTTCCTACTCTTTACCTCTAATCAGTTCCCTAGCTGACTTGAGCATCGGAGTGTCCCCACAGGTACCACCTGCCCCGGATCGGAAGCGGAGCTCGGTTGATCAAGACCAACCCCTACCAACCCATATTGTTACTTTGCTCGCACTCTTATTCCACTGACTTGGGTGTCGGAGTGTCATTGCAGGTACCACCACCCGGGCAGGACTCTGAGCACAACCAAACATCGCTCACCCAATCAATTCATACATTCGGACTTAGGACACGACTTTTCTTGCCCGCCCCAAGGTCGAGCACCTCAGTTCACTTCTTTTTGATTTTGATAAATAAAAAACCACTTTTTGATAAGAATGAAAACAAGTACCATTCAATTTATCTTGTCACCTAATAATTCATAAATTAGATTTTAACTATTCAAATTTATTAATTCTTTGCTTAAAAAACACTACTTAAGGTTAATGATCGGTTGATTTGATGTTTTAATAAACAACTAGTTTAATTGCAACTTTTTTAAAATTTTAATTAGATATTATTTCTAATTATAAAGGTCAACTCCTCTAACTTTAGTGAATTATTTAAGAGTAGTTTTAGAATAATAAATAATATTAAATATGAATAAAATAATTTATATTTCCTTATATTTAAGTCATTTGAGTAATACTTTTTTATAATTGAGTATAGTGTGGCTCCAAAGTGTTGCCGTTTTTTTTGTTCACACACAATCAGTGATAACTTCTGCCACCAAACTTGTACGTTCCAAATACCATAAAGTGATACCTTTATTTCAGGAACAACTTGCTCTCGGAGACATTGCGTTGATATTTATCTTGTTTTGGATAAGCAAAATTTCATTCGCACTAGAGGTACTCAAACCCAAACAATAATAAATTTACAACTAGATCGACTACCCACTTTATAGATAAATCAGCTACAAGATAAACTCTCGAAACATTGTGTTGATATTTATCTAAAATTGGTCATATACTTCCTCCTCCTGACTTGTAAAAAAAAACTAATTTTACTAGTATATTCTTATTTTCTTGTAAATCTGCAAGGATTTCGGTAGTAAAAGTAGAATTAAATAAATATATTTTAAGAAGAATAACATTAAATAGAGTTGAATTTGTTGAAATTTACTTATATTTGTGTTCAAAATATGAGCACCTACATACATTTCAGAGGTTTCAAGCGAACCCCTTGAAAATATAAAATTAGCATCGATAGTTTAGGAATTTTTTTTTTGCATACCCTGAAAAATACCTTTTGCACCCAAGTCCTTAGGTTTGCACCAAAGTCCCTAATTTTGCACCACTATAATGCACCACACTCACACAATCACTCACATATTTTATTTAAAAAAATATTTCTCCCTCATTGAATTAGTTCTTATTCTTATTGTCCTAATCATTAATGTTATTTAATTGATAATTTGTGTTAGTGCTATTTAATTAATTTGTATTTTGTATTATTTCTATTTAGTTTATTTTGATTATGTTAGTGTATTTAATTTGAATCTGTTTTGTATCTTTTTGAATATGTTGATTCTTTTAATGCTATTTAATTTATATTTAGGAACTTATTAGTGCTATTTAATTTGTGTTGGTCTAGTGCATACAACACAAGTTTGTGAACCTGTTAAAGTCTTATTTTTATTACATTTTTTTTACTCATATTTTTATTACATTTTTAGCAATGTGTGTTTGAAAAATTTTGCACCCCTGACCCAGGTTCCTAGGGTCGCCACTGAATATGAGTAGGAATGGCAATGGGGCGGGGCGGGGGCGGGGTGTACTCCCCCTCTCCCCGTCCCCTCCACCCAAAAATGTTTCCCCGTCCCCGATCCCCGCCGTGGGAAGTTTTACTCCCCATCCCCGTCCCTGCAGATCCCCGCGAATCCTACGGATCCCCATGGGGACCCTATAAAACTACAAAAATAGGCAAAAAAAAATGTAAAATTTCAATAATAAAGAGACAATATTAACCATAATTTCAAGATAAAATTAATCATCATCTTAACACAAAATCTCAGTTTGCACTTCCAACTTTTGAAAATAGAAATCTGCAATTGGTTTGGGCATTGTTACAAACATTTTGTGTGCAGCTGAAAGAAGAACAGAACAAACTTCAATGGAGGGGATGAAAAATACCAATTTTTTTTTTCATTTCAGACGATGAATGACACAACCAGCAGCAAGATTCAGAGAACAAAAATTTAAAACCGAAACTCACAATAACATGCAGAAGAAGGAAAGGAAAAAAAAATTAAAAAATGGAACTCACTGGTTGTTGGACACGAAGCAGTGCGGTGGACGGTGGTGAATGCGAGAGAGATGAACGGCGAAGAGGAACGGAGCAACGGCGCACACGGTGGTGCGTGAATCGCGCGAAGAAAAATAGAACGAAAGATGGAAAAACGCAAGAGGAACGGAACTGGGCGCAGTGGTGAACGGAGGAGAAACGACGTGGGGTGGAAATTCTGGAAAAATCGAAAGCTGGGGTGTGTGTTCATGAATCACTGTGCGCGAGAGAGAAAGAGGAACGAAAGATTTGTTCTTTTTATTTTTCTCAGGTCCTTGTGTGCTTCAGACGCAAGAGAATGGAACTTACGATGATGGTGGCGGACTGAACAAGGAAGAAGGAGTAGAGAGGAAACGACTTGGAATGGAGGAGCGGCGCTAGGGCTTGCTGGAGTGGAGAGCGTGGTTTCTGTCTTTCTGAAACGGGGAAAGAAGCTGGGTTTCTTAATTAGTATTTTTATCAATATTAAAAAAAGTAATTAAAATAATAAACACTTAAAAAGGCAAAAAAACCAAACATATATAATATAATATATATTATAGTAAGGGTATTTATGTAAAGTGCGGGGCAGGGACCCCGTGGGGCAGGGAGGCAAGTCCCCGTCCCCGTCCCCGAAATGGCCTCGGGGGGATTATCTCTCCCATCCCCGTCCCCGCGGGGCCCCATTCGGGGCAATCTCCGCGGGGATCCCCACACTCTGGTGGAAATTGCCATCCCTAAATATGAGTACTTTTTTTTTGCCTATGATTGATTCCGGAAGGATTATTACCAATAATATTTTTAAATATGAAAAAATTAAGCAAATGGAAAATTAGGAGGTAAAATGACATTAAAGAAAAAAAGAAACAACTTTCACATTTATTAAGATAATTAGTTACTCAGATTTAATCTTATTAATATTAATTTTATTTAAAAATCAACTTCATTATTTAAATTACCATTCATATCATTTAATTGCATTACATGAATATTCAATATAAAAATTCTAACTTTAATATTCCAAGTAGGTAGCTCAATTGGCGAGCTAAGGGATAACGAAGGAGTGAACCAAAAGAGTGCAAGAAGGAGGTCCTGGGTTCAAACCCCGGAAACTAACATCCCCCCACCCCGTACTAACATTGCTTATAAAAAAAAAATTAAATACTTTTTTGGGTTAAATATGTTTTTGCTCCCTATAAAATTTAGGTTTTTTGGTTTTATTCCCTCAAACAAATTTCACCAACTTTTGTTCCCTATAAAATTTTATTTTTTTACTTTTAGCCTCTCATGACTTTTAATAGCGCTTCAAAAAAATCAAAAAAGCGCTATTAAAAGTCATGAAGCGTTATTAAAAGTCATGAGGGTCTAAAAGCAAAAAACCCAAATTTTATAGGAACTAAAAGTTGATGAAATTTTTTTGAGGGACAAAAATCTAAAATTTTATAGGAACCAATAACATATTTAACCCTACTTTTTTTTTGGTTTGTAGACGGAGTGACAATTGCTACTAGGAATTCACGCACACAACTGTGAGGTCCCGGGTTCGAACCTGGGACATGATATCCAGCCTCGACATTTGTCAGTTGAGCTATCTTAGGTTCGAACCCTACTTTTTTTTACTAAACCAACATTTGTCAGTTGGCTGCACGATACCTCAAAGACTTTCTCGGTTAAATCCTACTATTTGGAGCTGAATTCCGCGCTCATACAGCAGCAAATCCATTCGATACATGTATTTTCGGCAACCTTGTGGAAAACGATTGTTCCATCGAAGGTGGTAGTGTTTGTGTAACACCCGTTTCTACCCCTTTCATTTATATCAATTATCAGAGTGCACAAATTATTATTATTTTTTTTTTCTTTGAAACGGAATGCTACAATTACTTCAAAAACACGTCATTTGTTTAACTTCAATTAAAAACATTACGTGGCATCATGGGCGGCCATTACTCAAAAATACAGTTACAACGTTAAAACAAGATCCAACAAGTCGTACAAGACAAAATCACTATCTAATAAGACGCCCCCCAGGTGCTACGTATCAGAGCGACTCGAACTCAAGAAAATGAAGGTCAAAGCCTTCAAGTACGGTTACCTGAAAAGTAAAAATCAACAAAAGGGGTGAGTCTCAAACCCCATAATAAAGTACATAAGGAGTAGTATATACAGACACAGGACTACATCAAAACACAGCAATAATCACTTTAATCACCAGTTCAGCACCAACTTAATATTCACCAAACGATCACCAAATAAATAATCACCAAGTAATCACCAAATAAAATAATCACCAAGTAATCACCAAATAAATATTCACCAAGTATCACCAAATAAATAATCACTAAAACATTCACCAAGTGTATGTTTAATGTATGAGATGCAACCCAAAACTCCACTGGGCATATGCATGTGGATCCATTCACCAAAAATGAGCCTTGAGGGCATTCACCAAAATTTATAATAAGGCCGAAGCCCGAGGCCGAAGCCTATTCACCGAAATCATGCATATGATTTATGCGACACCATGACTATGCATCACACACCAGAATCACCAAATAAATAATGCCATAGCATATTCACCAAGTATTCAAAAGAGGATTACAGACCCCATTCACCAATAATAATATACACCATATATATATATATATATATATATTTGCATACCACACTATACACAGCACATTATTTTCACCGTGACAACACCATTTAAAATTACAAGGAACAGCACCTTAGTCTCATGAAGAACACCAACATTTTATTAAAGAGGAACAGTAGCGATTTCCAAACCAAACAACAACTAGGACACAGTCACTTGGGACTTTCAGAACGACCGGGGAAAAATATTAAATTTTGGTTTTGGCCTAGACAAACAGATAGGAAATTAAATAAGCGTCGTAACGCACTTTGAAACACCTAAAACGGACACCCGAGTCAAAAGTTACGTTAAAAACAAATTTGGAAGAAATTAGGCAACACTGCTGGGAACTGGCGCCCAGCGCGCAACACACGCACGCCCCGCGCGCACAACAGGCGCCCAGCGCTCAGGCGCGCGCCACACACACTCACGCACGCAAGCAGGCGCCCAGCGCCCAGCGCGCAACACAGCGCACGCACAACAGGCGCCCAGCGCCCAGGCGCGCGCCACACTTGCCCAGCACACACACACAGCGCCTTGGCGCCCAGCACAGGCACCTGGCGCCCAGCACAGGCACCCGGCGCCCAGCACACTGTCAAAACCAGATTTTTATATAAATTCAGCCCAAACATCATTTCTTCTCAATTTTAAAACATCATTTCTTCTCAATTTTAAAACATCATTTCTTCTCAATTTTAAAACATCATTTCTTCTCAATTTTAAAACATCAAAATATCAAAGCACACAACATAACATAAAATGCACTTAGCACATGGCTCACCAACACAACACAACATACACTTAGCCAAAACACAATAATTTGGCACGGGGCGCCTAGCACAAAGGCGCCTACTTCCATGACCAAAATTCCGACAACATCAATACTTGGCGCGGGGCACCCCACTCAAGGGCGCCTAATTCCGTACCTAGACAACAATTTCCAGCAACACTAAAAATACTACAATGGCGCCTTATGCGCCTATAACACCCAAAACATCAATTTCACCAACAACAACACATGAGTACCAAATGCTCAATCATCACCAACTATTTCAAACACCACAAAATTACTCCAAACTCAATTAATTAAGCCCAACATTATCATTTATACATTTATTCGAGCACTTAGTACGCAATTCTAAATTCATCACTTATATGAACAATTCGCAAAGCATCAACAAGCCATATAGTGATCAATACATACATACAACTCATCAATATCAAAATCAATACAAAAACGACATAGATCCTAACCCCTACATACATCCCATTATGATCCCTATTATAAGGCAAGACCCACCCTTACCTTAGTTTCACCGAAGATAGAGATCCCTCCACGAGCACACCGAGTAACCACAGCAACTGAGCTCCTCTCCTCCTCCTTGGGGTTTGCGCCTCTCTCTTCTCCTCTCCTCTCCCTTGCGCTATTTTTCTTCTCTTTTTCTTTCTCTCCTTTGCGTTTCTTTCTTTCTTTCTCACGCTCTCTCCTTTCTCTCCTCTCACTCACGCTTTCTTTTCTTTTTTCACAAATGAGGCACCACTTCACTAACCTAGCGCCTAGCAGCTCAAGTCTACGGGCTTGGGCTTGGCGCACTGGGCCAAATCATAACACCTCCGAAGTACCAACACCACCCCCTTCAGATAAATAAAAAAAATAATATAATAATAACTAAAACCACCCAATATTATTATTATTATTATTATGATCATCACACTACAAGAATAAGGCTTGTTTCCTGCGAACATTTCCGACGAAAAACATTCCGTCGCAAATTGCGACGGATTTGCGACCAAAACCACTGTCGCAACTGATAAAATAAAAAGGCGGACAAATTCACGCTGAAGTTTCTGACGGAATCAGAGTCGTCGCAAATTTCCGACGGAATTGTTGGACGCAAACCCCTTAAAATCCGTCGCAAACCAACAGTCCAAAATTAAAACTTAACCTTACTCTCGTTCTCTCCCTCAGAAATCAGAATCACACTCTCCTCACTCTCATTCTTTCCCTCGGTCTCTCCTCCCACGACCTCCCTCACCCTCTACCCTCCTCCTCCCTCCGTCGCCGCCGCTCAACGTGCTCCATAGAGACGAAGGTAGTCTCGCTCGCGCTCGCACCATTTCTCCTCCGTTTCTCCGGCAACCATTTCTCCTCCGTTTCTCCTCTGTTTCTCCTCCGTTTCTCCTCCGTTTCTCTTCCCCTATGTTTCTGATATTTACAATTACCTTCGTAAATCGGAGGTACTGCAATAGTTCATTTCAATTTAATTTCATTACTAGGGTTCTATTTTTCAATTTGGGGATTTGCATTATAATTAGGGTTTTTAATTTTTGTGTTTATGATTCAGGTGGATCCTAGTAAAAGACCATTACATGATTACATTCAGAAAGTTCAAAAGGATATTAACGCTAGTATGAGGGGTGTTCTTCCATGCTCATTGCTTCGTGAGTTTCTTCCAATCTTTCGTTGAATGACCCAAGTAGACAGAAGCTTCAATTGCTTGGTGTTTCTTCCATACTCATTACTTCGTGAGTTTCTTCCATTTTCATATTTCAAATTCTTTTTATGTTCTTGTTTCTTGTTTTTGTTTAAAGTTTAATAATTTTAACGTTCTTGTTTTTTATTATCATGCAAATAGGAAATATGAGGAGATTAAGCCACCTGAGATTGAGGAATTTTGTTACATTACTGATAATACATATTCTAAGGAAGAGGTGATTCTTGTGTTCAGATGTTTTGTGTCTGTGGCTTGTTTGTTTTGTTTTGGGTAGATGCTAATTTTAGATACTATTTTTGTTAAAAGGTTGTGGCTATGGAAGCTGAAATTTTAAAGTCTTTGAAGTTTGAATTGGGAGGTCCTATAGTAAAAACATTTCTAAGGCATGGTGGCATTAATGGCGATGCATCTAACTTGGGGAAGAGTGGAGGTGTTTATATTCCTCCTTTTAAGTTGGCTAGAATGATGAAAGAAGTTGAGGACAAGAGTAGTCCTGGGTATCAGAGATTAACTTGGCATTAATGGTGATGAAAGAAGAGGTCTCTTTTGTAGATCGTGTATGAAGTCGCAGATGGCGTCACCGGGGTTTACCGATGTGTTTGCTGCATTAGTTGCTGTTGTGAATACCAAGTTTTCTGAAGTAGGGGATCTTTTGCTCAGAAGGATTGTTTTGCAGCTTAAGAGAGCTTATAAGCGGAATGACAAGGTGTGTGTGTGTAATTGAGCACCCAGCTGTGCTGTCCTTGGCAGAGATCAATGTTACCATTCCAATTTACTTCTATTCACTTTTTGTTTTGCTTCTAACTGTTAATTTTTTTATCCCTTGTAGCCTCAATTACTGGATGCTGTTAAGTTTGTAGCACATCTGGTGATTCAGCAAGTGGCTCATGAGATCATTGCTCTAGAGTTACTCACGATTTTGCTTGAAAAGCCTACCGATGACAGTGTTGAAGTAGCTGTTGGTTTTGTCAGAATGTGGTTCGATACTGCAGGATCTCTCACCTAAAGGCCTTCATGGTGAGTATTCCCTTGACTAATATGGTGATAGTTTTGTTTTCCTTATTTTTGAATGGAAATCTGTTAAACCTAACTAATATGGTGATAGTGTGCTTGGCTTTGGTAGATATGATCATCACTACTCTTTCGTTTTCCAAATATCGGTTGTATTTCATGTTAGATTGTTATTTATTCATTTTTGTTTCATGGTATTACCCACTTTATGAATGCATGGTAAGCTTGGTAAACAATATTTGGTTGGAAGTTACCTCTTCAGCTAGTGAAGGAGAGGGTGGAGTCAAGGGTTTTAAGATCTCAGGTGCATGAAATTGTGTTATAGACATAGTTTGAAGGAGGACTGGCTCAAAGAAACCAAGCTGAATTGAAGGCGTGTTAGATATGTGTGGCTTGCAAGAAAATAGGATGTATTACTCTGTTTAGGTGCTCTGTCTAGTTAAAGTAGGTGCCTGAGTCCCTTATTAATTGGGTTCCGGGTTGA
The DNA here is from genome assembly GCA_039519185.1 of Astragalus membranaceus. Classification (NCBI taxonomy): domain Eukaryota; kingdom Viridiplantae; phylum Streptophyta; class Magnoliopsida; order Fabales; family Fabaceae; genus Astragalus; species Astragalus membranaceus. The sequence goes on along the minus strand of CM076846.1, from coordinate 134,887,750 downwards.
GGCTTGTAACTCTCTTTTGATATATCAAAACCGTACTATTATCATTAATTGTTACTAGAAACTACATGTCAGCATCTGTATCTTAATTTTTGATAGTTCTGAGCATGGAGGTATGTTTTTCTAACAGGTTATAATGCACAAAAAATATTGTTTGCATGTCACTAAAAGAAAAGTAAACAGCTATTTGGTCTTTGAATGTACAAGAGGCTATCACTTCAGGCCCTTATTATATCAAAATTTCAAGTTAGTCTCTGAGTGTGTCTTCTGCATGTTGATTCAGAGACCAAATTAATAGTAATATGTGATTGTGATTACTTTTTTTCGTTTTACTTTTCTCAGATATATTCAAACCAAACCCCAATTATATGGAGAATGAAAAGCGCTATGAAGAGTTGAAGAAAACATTCTTGGGCGAGGAAGGCTCTGATGCGGAATCAGACGAAGATGATGAATCTGATGAAGAAGATGAAGAAAGTATGCAGATAAAAGATGAAACCGAGACAAATCTTGTCAATCTTCGAAGGACAATTTATTTAACAATTATGTCTAGTGTAGATTTTGAGGAAGCTGGTCATAAGCTTCTGAAAATTCATCTGGAGCCAGGTCAAGAGGTGAGCTTAGAATCTCTACTTGAAATTACTAAAACTATCTACTTGCAAAAACAAAAGTTAATGAAAATTGTGTCATTTATGGCAGATGTAATTGTGCATTATGCTTTTGGAATGTTGCAGCCAAGAAAGAACTTACCTCCGATATTATGGTCTTCTCGGGCAGCAGTTCTGCATGATCAACAAAATTCATCAGGAAATTTTTGAGAAGTGCTTTGTGCAGCAATACTCGATGATTCACCGGCTTGAAACGAATAAACTACGAAATGTTGCAAAATTTTTTGCTCACTTGCTTGGCACATTTGCTCTGCCTTGGCATGTTTTAGCATATATCCGCTTGACTGAAGAGGACACGACTTCTTCTTCTCGTATATTTATTAAGGTTCTCTTCCAGGTATTGCAATCAAACTCAAATGTTACTCTTTTTTGTTTCTCCATGTACTTGCATCAGCATTATTATTTCCTCTAGTTTTACCACTCTGAAAGCATATATTATATAGATTGCTTAAAATGTGATTGAAAGGAATTTAGTACCTGAGAGAAAATTGAGGTGCATCCAACCAAACTCTTGTTTATTTTTTAATATGTAGGCTATGCATTTTTTTGATAATGCAGAAATTTACTTATGACTGAGAAAAATATTATAAATAGAAGGCATGACAAGAAATAGATAAGAACGAAATAGAAAACAACTACCTACCAACCTTAGCATTTTTCCACTACATGGGGTTACCCTCATGGAACAAACAATGCCATAATCTCCTAGAATGAGTCATTGTTAGTGACAAACCATTTAAATTCTGATTAAACAATAATGATTTGACCGATAGTTTTCCTTGGTTTGCCTATGCATTTACTTAGAGCAATGTGCTAACCCCTTTGCTTTTCAATTTCACAATTGTCAATTTTCTTATGTTTCTGTGGGTTTGGTTTTGATTCTGTTTAAAAGAAAGCAGTAAACGAGAAGGTTGGTTCGAGGACCCGTTGGTCAAAGGAAAGGGTTGGAGATATCTCAACCAGCTCTTGATCCAGATTCGACAGAGACTCCTTTGTGTGAGTAAAAAATATTGACATTTATGAAAAGGAAAATAAAAATTTATGTTTTTGAATTTATTGGCATAACAAAACTGCCATTTTATGTTGTTTGTACTATTTATATACATTTTGTGGTAAATATTGAGTTTATGTATTATTTCAGGGACTTTAATGGTTCAAATTGTTGTACTTCAATGTATTATTTGGTATACTTTGATGCTATTTATATACATTTTATGTTGTTTGTACTACAAACATTTTTGTCCTGTAAGCTCATGGATCTGTTTTGCTGTTTTTTATGTGCAGTTGTTGAAGTCAATGCTAAGATGTTGTGTATGAGATGTTGTGAATTTCTTCAAAGGCTGATTGGAGGTTACTATGGAGCTGAGGTAAGAATATTTTGATTCAATTTTCATATTTGTAACTTTCTATTGGAGGAGTGGGGTATGTATTTGATAGTCTATTCTTCTAATGAGGTTGCTTTCTGGCCCTAATGTATTGTTGGGTGCTTTCTAATGCTTTCTTCTTTGATTGATGTGTATGTATCTAATCCATTTTGACGTATGCTATAATGTTCTTTGATTGGTTGAAACTCTTGTTTCCCTTTTTCTTTCTATATTTCTTTCATTTTAAGAGCTGCTTTGATACAAGCATGATTTTATTAACTTAAAGAAGTCATTTTACTTAATACCTTAAGATCATTTTACAACCATGTTGTTGGCCCTTTTATGCTTCTACCTTAACCGCAGATGACTATTATTCAGTTTTGGATCAGACAAACTGGTTTAAATTCCAGTCCTCCTGTTGCTAGAGCAAGGAAACATAGTAAGCAAATATAATAAGAAAGCAAGAAATATAGAACTTCTAGGGCATGCTATTATATATGTATAAGTTATATCATCTTTGTGGTTCACTGTTATCAAATAGCGGCCCTTGCGCGCGGTGGCATGACGGATTTCACCTGGATATTAGGCCCACCTCTTTTATTTTTACAGCTCTTTTTATGTCTTCTTTGTTTTATCCTGATTAGTCATCAAATTTCAGGGGAAATGGCCAGCCTGTCCAAATTGTTCAGCGGTATCATTTTGTTTGTGATTCAGTTGGGAGACATTCCAGCCTGTTGGGGGTCTACTTCCTCAGCCAGAATGGACTGCTTGGGACCAAACTGTTGAGTACTGTGCATTTGCATACCAACAATACATAGTCATATCTTCTTTGCGCCCACAATATAGATACCTGGGAGATGTTTCAATTCCATATGCTACTAGTGCTGTTTGGCATCGGAGGCAACTGTTTGTGGCAACACCAACTACTATAGAGTAAGTTATGGCCATTGTCTACGATATTTTTCAGTTTGTTTTGTATTTTTGGGTTTATAGGTCCACTGCATTTTGTAGATTTGCTTTAGCTGTTTAGAAAGTAGAAATGACAAACTATGACTTACTTTGGTATGAGGGTACGATGCTTTCATCATTTCTAAATTTTTATTGTGATATTCAAAGTTTTTTTGTAATGACCAACGAGATAGTCATATTAAATGAACCTACTGCCCCTAACTTAAAAGTTGTCTAGTGAGCATTCGTAAATGATCTTTGATTAGTATCTCTGACAGCCAAAATTCATAATTTATTTTACCTTAAATGTTTTGATTTCAGAGTTGTTTTTGTGGATGCTGGGGTTACACAAATTGACATTGATACTAAGAAGATGAAACAAGAGCAGAAAATGAAAGAGGCACAGGCAAGAGCAGTCGCAGAGCATGGAGAGTTGGCACTAATTACAGTAGAAGGTCCCCAGTCTACTACAGAAGAAAGAATATCATTGCGGCCACCAATGCTGCAGGTTATAAATTGTTTTTAATATTTAATATTTAATATTTTGTTTCTAGATATCTTTGATAGATGTTGCTAGACTGAATCGAAATGAATATTTTAGACAGCTTCTAAGTAGATTTTTTGTATCTTTGAAACTAGCAGTACTTTTTGAAACTACACTTTAGTTTAGAGGGTATCTTTGTGTTAACAATTTTGATACATTCTACATCGTTGATTGGCTGTTAGTTTTCTTCAGTTTTAAAGGTTGTAATGAAAACAGGAGTTTCAGTAATGTGAGTTTGTCAGTTTGGCTTTATTTTTGCATGAATGAAGATAATTAAATGCAATTCAAATGTATGATTCTGGTTTTATATTGAATTATTCTCTAAATCATTCAAAATGATGTCTTGTAAGAAATCTGAGACCATATATATATATAATTAAATTTTCAATTTTTGGTCCTCTATACATGCTGCACTTTACATACACAAACACACACACGGAATACTTTGTTAGCTCATTTAATAAAAATAAACATATTCCTGCTGGTTTCCATGGAGGGTATCTTATCCTCTGTTCTTGTACTTTTTCCTTGTATTAAAAGTTGAAACAGATGTCTGATCCACTAACTGCACTGATGCATGCGGTCCAAGTGATGAATTTACTAAAGACTTTGATATTGAGGACACTTAGAGATCGCGAAGAAACATCAACAGAAGGATATTCACCAATGTCAGAAGGATATTCACCAACATCAACAGAAGGATATTCAGTTTAGTGCTGGACAATTATAACTATGTCAGATGTGGATAGGGATATAGTAGCTACGCATTTCACATAGGTAGATGTTGTACTAGGGAGATTTATTAAGCTAGAAAATGGTGCTTGTTATGTATGCTGTGTGGATGATCAAAATTTGATGGATTCATTCCATGTTGAAATATAGTAGGAATCAGATGGATTGGATCCAGTATATGTTCCTTTGTATATGAAATTAGTATGTATAGATATAATTATTAAATATTATTTTGGATGGATAATTTAATTTTTTTTTAATTTTTTTTTAAAATTTTCGACGGATTTGCGACGGATTTCCGACGAAAAGGTGTCAATGTTTGCGACGACTTTGCCACGGAAATTTGCGACGGGTTTCCGACGACTTTGCGACGGACTCATTTGCGACGAACATATCCGTCGGAAACGATTTGCGATGAGCGATTTTGCGACGAAAATTTGTCCGTCGGAAAGTCCGTCGGAAACGTTAATTTGCGACGAAAATCAGTGCGTTTCCGACGGATTTTGCCGTCGGAAATTGTCGATTTTCTTGTAGTGTCATTATTATTATTATTATTATTATTTCTATCGCCAACTCCTATTTAATTTAATTAACTAAATACTAAATAACTATTTAATTAATTTCGGGGTGTTACAGTTTGGTTGGCGTCTTTTGTTGGACTTTCTGCCGGTGCGCAGGCAATTGCTTAGGAGGAATGTCATTAACTCCGAACATGATGCTCGCTGCCCCTTATGTCAACAAGAAGGTGAGACTATAGCTCATTTGTTTCTGAATTTTCCTTTCGCAATTTCAGTTTGGGAAGGAGTTAGCGCTTGGCTTGGTGTAGTGCTAGACTTGTCAACGCCCTTGGAGGAGTTCTTCCTTGGTTGTGCAACATTGTGCAAAGGGAAAAAATCAAAGCGTACGAAACATATGTTATGGCTAACAACTTGCTGGGGTATTTGGCTCGCTAGGAACGAAGCTATTTTTAAGGATGAGGAGGCGAATGTTTTTTCCACGATTACCCGCATCAAGAGCTTAACTTGGAGTTGGAGTGTTTATAGATTAAATTTTAATTCATCTGTATCTATTTCATCGTGTGTGTCCAATCCACTACAAATCCTAAACACGGTGTAATAAAAAATGTAATTATATTTTCATGGGACGTGTTGAATGAAAATAAAATGATTATTGGAACAAAATCTAAATTAAATAAAACGATAATTCAGAAATAATAACATTAAATTATTTAAATATAGTGAAAAAATATAGTGAAAGTAGTTAATATCTGTTTATATTCTTGACCACTGAACATACCTTTCTTTTTCTTATATTCCAACACGGAGAGAGTACTAACATTTTTAATATAATAACATTATAATGGATACAAATTTTCAACTGTTGTTTAAAATTCATTTTAACCTAGAAAATCCAAATTTTAACATTGCTTTTAGTAAATTTGTCAAAAAAGTATATTAATTGTAAACAAAATTAAAATAAATCCAACTCGTCCACCCACAAGATCTTTTGTTGTACCCAAGAGCACTTGGATGAGATAGTAGATGTCTCTTCCAACTTAACCAATGTCCTGAGTTTGAATCCAGTCTTGACATGCAACAATGTTAAATCGCTTGAGGGAGAGCTTTGCGACCATTGTGGTTCTACCCAGTTCGATGGATTAGTCTCTGCAGTTGCGCGCAGATAATACCTAATTTATACCAAAAGAAGATCTTTGGGTGCTTCATTTAGGGCATGCTTAGTCGGAATTGAATTACACTAAGGAGAACATACCATTTGAAAATCGCACACAATAATAAGGTTTTGAGTTCAAACTCAAGACATAATATCTAAGTCCGACCTAACAATTTACCTATTTGCAAGTTGAGTTATGCCTTTGAAATTAGGCTATGTATTATTCTCTTGGAGGAAATAATTTCGTTGATTGAAAGGAAACGACTTAAATAAGCGGGCATAGCATCCCATCCCATCCCATTAATATTAATAATACATTAATTTCAAAAATTCAATGCTTGGTTTCTTAAATCAAAACGCTAATTAATCCCTACCTGGTCAAGTTTACAAACCGCGTTTTAGTCTTTGTATACCCCGTCCACTCCCACCATGAATGAGAGATTCTTCTCTCTCACCTTTCCAATTGCATCTTAAAAATTCCTCAAATCACACCCACCACTCAAACACCAATCACCATTTATTCTTTCACACCTCACAAAAACAACAATAGCCAGTTCATAACACACCCACCGCCACCCACCCACCACCACCATCAAAACCTCACCGTTTCCCATCTAAGGTCAAAATCGTCAACTTCACAAAAACCATTTCGGATCCACCCTTAGTTACCAACAACAACATCAACATCTCCGAAAATGGCAGACATAGTAAAACAACTATTAGCAAAGCCGATCCAATTAGCAGATCAAGTAAGCAAAGCAGCAGATGAAGGAAGTGCATCATTCAAACAAGAATGTTTAGAACTCAAATCCAAAACAGAAAAACTCGCAGCTCTTCTTCGTCAAGCAGCAAGAGCAAGTTCAGATTTATACGAACGACCAACACGTCGTATCATCGGAGACACCGAACAAGTCCTCGAAAAAGCCTTAACACTAGTCCTTAAATGTCGTGCAAACGGTCTCATGAAGCGTGTCTTCAGCATCGTACCACCTGCTGCTTTTCGTAAAATGTCATCTAACCTTGAAAATTCAATCGGTGACGTGTCATGGCTTCTAAGGGTTTCAGCTCCGGCGGAAGAACGCGGCGATGAATATCTCGGTCTTCCACCTATTGCAGCTAATGAACCAATTCTAGGACTCATTTGGGAACAGATCGCAACCCTTCATACAGGTTCACTTGATGATCGATCTGACGCTGCAGCTTCACTTGTTTCACTTGCACGTGATAATGATAGGTATGGGAAATTAATCATTGAAGAAGGTGGTGTTGGACCTTTATTGAAACTTATTAAAGAAGGTAAAAAAGAAGGTCAAGAACATGCTGCTAGAGCTATTGGACTTTTGGGCCGTGATCCTGAAAGTGTTGAACAAATGTTACATGCTGGTGTTTGTTCTGTTTTTGCTAAGATTCTTAAAGAAGGTCCTATGAAAGTTCAATCTGTTGTTGCTTGGGCTGTTTCTGAATTAGTTTCTAAATATCCTAAATGTCAAGATCTTTTTGCTCAGCATAATATTGTTCGTTTGCTTGTTAGTCATCTTGCTTTTGAAACTGTTCAGGAACATAGTAAATATGCTATTGTTAGCAATAAACCTACTTCCATTCATGCTGTTGTTCTGGCTAGTAATAACAACAACAACAATTCTAATGTTAATGTGAATAAGAATGATGAAGAGGAAAAGAAGGTTCAAAATCGGATGCAGCATCCTTTAGGTGATAAGTCACATAATCAGATGCATAAAGTGGTCGCTAGTACAATGGCAATGCATGCTGCAAATAAGCCTCAGTCATATTCAAATTCAAGTCAAGTCAATGAAGCTACCCAGACTCAGAATTCTCAGCCTAATGGGAATGGTGGTAATGGAAGTAATGGTAGTAATGGTAAGCAAGGATATGCCTATTCTGGAATTAACATGAAAGGAAGGGAATCTGAGGATCCTGAGAATAAGGCTAACATGAAAGCAATGGCAGCGAAAGCGATTCGATACTTAGCTAAAGGTAATTCGGCTATTTGTCGTAGTATAACGGAGTCGAGAGCTTTGTTATGTTTTGCAATTCTACTTGAAAAGGGAGCAGAAGAAGTGAAGTACAATTCTGCTTTGGCTTTGAAGGAGATAACAGCTGTGGCTGAGAAAGATGCTGAGTTGAGAAGATCAGCATTCAAACCGAATTCTCCGGCTTGTAAAGCGGTTGTTGATCAAGTGCTTAAGATCATTGAGAATGAAGATAAGAAGCTTCTGATTCCTTGTATTAAAGCTATTGGGAATTTGGCTAGGACATTCAGGGCAACAGAGACAAGGATAATAGCTCCATTGGTTCGTCTTCTCGACGAAAGAGAAGCCGAAGTGTCGAGAGAGGCAGCGGTTTCGCTCACAAAATTTTCCTGCAATGAGAACTACCTTCACATGGATCACTCCAAGGCAATTATAACTGCGGGCGGGGCGAAACACTTGGTTCAGCTTGTGTATCTTGGGGAGCAAATGGTTCAGTATTCTGCATTGGTTCTGTTATCTTATATTGCATTACATGTACCAGATAGTGAAGAGCTTGCTCGAGCTGAGGTTTTGGGTGTGCTTGAATGGGCTTCTAAGCAACCTAATGTGACACAGGATGAAACATTAGAGGCTTTGTTGCAAGAATCTAAGAGTAGGCTGGAGCTTTATCAGTCTAGAGGTTCAAGAGGATTTCAAAAGTTGCATCAATAGGAAGAGTAAATTATTCATTGTTGCTGTGATTTTTGTTGTGAGGTTTTGCATTCATTCTTATCTGGGCATCTATTGTTCTCGCGAGCAAGGTTTTACTATTGCGATCTGGGTCGTGACATCATGGTTTTTGATGTTTTTGCATTAGTTGAGTTCAACTGCGATTCTTTGCAATGCAAGGATCACGAATGTGCGGCCGCAATTTAAAACCTTGTTGGTGAGTGTATATACAATCATATCCCATCTTTGTTCAGGTGCATTTTCAACTATAAAGATTAAAGAGCATTTGTTCTAGCTTTCAATTTCTTTCTATCCAAGTGATTATTTGGCTGAATGTAGCACTCCATACTTCAATGTAAAGAGCAATATTTTGTAAGCAACCCTCCCATTTGGTTATAATTCGAAATGTTTATGCTTACAATTCTTTGTTAGTAGAATGTCACAGGATCAACAAACCATGGCAGATCAAAAGGCAGTTAAAACACGTTTGCAATTGTATGAGCCAGTCAGAGTCAAAAGTCCAAAAGTTGACTTAAAAACAAAATACTAGGTCAATATCATGTTTTTATCATTGGAGTTTATCAACAGTATTTTCTTTGGAAACCATCTTAATTACTCCCTCTGGTCCTTATTATAAGAAAATTTTACAGTTTTAGGTTAATTGACAAAATTTTCTTATAATAGGGGCCGGAGGGAGTAGGTCTTTAGACTTGTTGACTCTACTAGAATATCCCACGGCTTTGTCCCTTCGAAATCGCTATGGAACTATTTTTCGGTTTGACTTATTGAGCATGATTTTACTCCTTAATTCACAGCCTCTCTCAGTAAGGTAACTTCAGGTTCTTCTTCTTTAGTAGTCAAGTTACTTCTAAATGAAATGAGTAGAAGAATATACTGCTTAACTTGTTTTTTTGCCTACGTAACTCGAGCATGTGTTTGGATGAGCGACAAGATTGTCACGGTGCTTTAAACTTGCACGGTAGATTGTCACGGTGAGATAGAAGCTACAGTTTATAGCTTTTGAGTTTTCACGATAAAACCAGTTTGAAACTCACGTATGGGTTTGGAAACATCAAAGCAAATGGTCACCCATCAAAGAATATTTCAAGATAGCTACGATACTGACATTTTTTTCATATAGCTTGTAAGATATACTGATATACTATTGCATTATTTGACTTGTAGACACACCAAAATTGCCTCCTTTTTTCACACTTTCAATAAAAGGAATACTCCACTCCAAACATACTTCTATAAGAGAAAGATTTTATAAAATATATATCAAAATTGATATGATTTTCCAAAACTTGCTTGAATTGCCAACTCAATAGCGCTATAATTCCATTAATATCTATAATTCCATTAATGTTTTGGGTCTAATAAAAACACAACATGGTCATCATTTTTGGAACCGAACTTGGATCACTGAAAGTCTGAAACCAAACCCATTGAGAACTGAACTCGCCCGAAAAAGAAAGGTGCAGCACATACTACCTCTTTTGGACTGCACAACTATACTACCTCTCTTTTGTCACAACACATATCGCTGTATAGGATTTGGATTGTCTAACATCCTTTTCCCTATCTTTCTCTAACTTTAGACAAACTCTAAGATAATATGGAGACAATGTATTATTTTAAAATGGAGAGAGAAAGATGAGAGAGAAAGCAAATGATGAGAGAAATAGAGAGAAATGTAGAAAAATGTAGGAATAACAAAGTTAGACAATTCAAACCCCCGTGTAGCGCACATGCACCCTTCTAATCAATTTTCAATATTTCAATAAAGTAATAATATGAGTTAAAAAACGATTCTTTGACTTTTCAAACAGTATTTAAAGGCAAGAAAACTCTCTCCTGCTATTCATTGTCTTCTTCCTCCCTCATCTATCTCTTTCCACACTTTTCTCTCTCCTTCCTTCATTTCTCTGTAATTTTTTTCGGTCAAGCTCTCATTCTCTTCTTTGGCCAAGTGAGGTACACCGTTTAGAAGCTTACATTCAAACCGAACAAATCCTCTTGCTGAGAACCGCCACTTCGCGAAACCGCCACCCCTGAAACCGCCTCTCAAATGGTCGGAAATGGATGTTGTAACTGGTCATCGGTTTTCCTTCGGATGTGGGTTATAAAACCCGAATCCGGCCTACCCGCCCGTTTGTCCACCCCTACTTTACACTATATAAGCAATAATCAATTTTATCAAACTCACCATATTAGATCCCACGGTTTGCCTTAGATTCCAATTACTTAGAGGTTGTTCCATTTCTATTACAAATTGTTTAACAATTTTGATTAGCGGTTACCATTTTAGTTAGATTGCAGTCCATTAGCCTAAAACGTTAACTGTTAAACAGTTTGTAATAGAAATGATACAACCTTTAGTCTCGGTTTGGGAATTAGGAAGGGAGGGGGAGGAGAGGGCTTTGGAGGAGGAAAGAGAAAAAAAATTCACTTTGAGAGAATATATTTGTAAAGTAGTGAAAGAAAATGTTTATGACTAAAATATTTTTATTTTTTAGAGTATTATAACAAGATTGTAGGAATTTGAAGATTTTTTTTCCAAGCCTTCCAAAACCCGCTCCAATACGGTTTTTGAGTTTCCCTATTTTGAAAGGTTTTAGAACTGTAATGATATCAAAATTTACATTATAGGTGTTGGAATCTAAGGCTAAGGTTTTATCATAAGGATTATGTAAAGGTCTTTGTCCATTTTGTGGAACAGAATGATGTCTTCTCTGGAGACAAAGAAAAAAGAAGAGTAATCCATCAACTCAATTAAACACTTATATTTTTCACAGCACCGATTTGGTGTCTTAGCAAATAGTGAGTGAGAGTATTGTGTAGGGCCCTTGGAATTACATGAAGAAATGAAAAGATATGACCATGGGACATATGAGACATGTTCATGCATGCACGAAAAGACGTGTTTGGTGCATATGAGTTTCATGACACTTAAAATTATTAAATTAATTATAATAACCTAATGTAGCTAAATAACTAAATTGTAAGGTATACTAAAAGTGAATTCAGGAAAAACTAGTTCATTCATTGATTGAATTGGCTTATATAGCCCATATTACAAGTTGGTTTAAATGTGTTCGGTACCTTGCAGTGCTGGGTGGACTGCAGTTGGTAGGTCACCTGCTGCCTGGTCAGAGGTTACTGTGAGCCTGGGAGGGCCGCGAAGCCACTCCGACGCTCAAGTCAGTATTGAGAATAGATGAGTGATTTAGCTAGGAATCAGAGAATGTACCTTATTATGGCAATGTGAGCTGGTATTTATAGGAATTCGTGTCCGTTGTGAGCCGTCAGATTGATAGAGTTGATCTGAGCCATCCAAGTATGATAACCACAATTGGGCTTGCATATGGTGGATATGGATCAAAGTGATCGGGCCAATCCATGTCCAAATGCTGAATGAGCTTCTTGGTCCAGTCCAGAACAGTTCCCCCCCAAGCCGAGATTATTCCAGAGGACGGTCTTGGCTTGAAGGATTTTCGTTGATTCGTCCGATGCGATGGCTCGTATGCCTTGTCAGGTTGTACAAAATGTCTTTGTTTGACGACAATACTTTTGCTTTTGATCTTTGAGAAAAAAGAAAAATGATCTTATTACTTTTTTCACCCACCCTAAGTAGGTGGGTCTTCATCTCTTGAATCACTCTTCTGAAATTTTTGAGAGAGGTGTGTGAGAAGTGGGAGCAATCTTCTTTTCTTCCCCTCTTGGGTAAGTGTATGTCTTCTTCCTTCTTCTTTTAATGCACACTATGGCCATAAGAAAATTGTGACTCATCATTTATGCTTGAAGTTCATAAATCGTGACCATACGAGATGCTTCTTAACCGTGACCATGGCTCATCAAACTGTGATCATGATATATGTGAGAACCGTGACGATAGGAGATGTTTTATAATCCGTGACCATGGCTAACTTTTCATAAACCGTGACCATGGCTTCCCTTAAGCAGACCGTGACCATGATTTTCTTCTTTAAAGGCCACAAACTATGACCATGGTCACATTGGAACAAATCGTGACCTTGGCGCCCATGGCGCCCAAGAGCCAACACAAACCGTGAACTTGCATGAACTTGGCGCCCATGGCGCCCAGGAGCCAACACAAACCGTGATCTTGCATGAACTTGGCGCCCTTGGCGCCCAGCAACCACACCCATGACCTTGCTAGCCCAAACCTTCATCTTGGCGCCTTTGGTGCCCAGCAGGGAGAAACAGTGACGTTGCTCAATGTAAACCGTCACCTTGGCACCCAGCAGCACAAACCGTTACCATAGCATAACCCGTCACCTTGGCGCCCGGCACCACAAACTGTGACCATGCTCTATAGAACCCGTCACCTTGGCGCCCAGCAGCCACAACTCGTGACCATGCATAACCCGTCACGTTGGCGCCCTTGGCGCCCAGGACCATGTCCCTGCCACACAAAGCGAGAACATGCAAACCGTGAACATGGGATCTTGGCGCCCTGCTCTTGCAAACCGAGAACATAGAATATTGGCGCCCTTGGCGCCCTTCACTTGCAAACCGTGAACATGGGATCTTGGCGTCCTTGGTGCATTGCCCTTGGAAACCGAGAACATAGAATCTTGGCGCCCTTCACTTGCAAACCGTGAACATGGGATCTTGGCGCCCTGCTCTTGCAAATCGAGAACATAGAATCTTGGCGCCTTTGGCGCCCCCTTCACTTGCAAACCGTGAACATGGGATCTTGGCGCCCTTCTGTTGCAAACCAGGAACATAGAATCTTGGCGCCCTTCACTTGCAAACCGTGAACATGAGATCTTGGCGCCCTTGGCGCCCTGCTCTTGCAAACCGAGAACATAGAATCTGGGCGCCCTTGGTTCCCTTCACTTGCAAACCGTGAACATGGGATCTTGGCGCCCTGCTCTTGCAAACCGAGAACATAGAATCATGGCGCCCTTGGTGTCCTTCACTTGCAAACCGTGAACATGGGATCTTGGCGCCCTTGGCGCCCTGCTCTTGCAAACCGTGAACATAGAATCTTGGCGCCCTTCACTTGCAAACCGTGAACATGGGATCTTGGCGCCCTTGGCGCCTGGCTCTTGCAAACCGAGAACATAGAATCTTGGCGCCCTTGGTGCCCTTCACTTACAAACCGCGAACATGGGATCTTGGCGCCCTGCTCTTGCAAACCGAGAACGTAGAATCTTGGCGGCCTTCACTTGCAAAACCGTGAACATGGGATCTTGGCGCCCTTCACCAGCAAACCTTGATCATGGACCTTGGCGCCCTTCACCAGCAAACCTTGATCATGGAACTTGGCGCCCATAGCGCCCTTCACCAGCAAACCTTGATCATGGAACCGTGACCTCATGGTCTCACGCCCTACTGGTGATTTTTCGCGTGTGCGCCTTCTCTTTGGACTTAGGATTTTTCCGGTAGACAGTCGCTAAATTTGTCTTACTTTAGGCGGTTAAGTTGTCGACGCCTCTCGGGACAATTTGTAATGAAGTATACTCTGAACAGAGTTTACCAAAACTCGACCTGGATAGAACTCGTCATAAAGGGACGTGACCCACCAAGGTCATCTTGAAGTATACCCTTGGCACAGTTCACCAGGACTCGGCTCGGATAGAACTCGCCCAACGGGTTGTGACCAACATGGTCATCTTGAAGTGTACCCTTGGCACATTTTACCAGGACTCGGCCCGGATAGAACTCGCCCAAGGGGTTGTGACCACCAAGGTCAGCTTGAAGTATACCCTTGGTACAGTTTACCAGGACTCGGCCCGGATAGAACTCGTCCAAGGGGTTGTGACCACCAAGGTCACTTAGTGGAAAGAATTATGAGATCCTTGCTTTGGTAAATAGGAAAAATGCAAACGATAATGGTGTCTTCCTTTGTCCAGTATTTTTACTGATGGTCTTATTTGTTTCGGCGTGCCGTGGCACTCTTGATTCCTTTGCTAGGATTGGAGGTGCATGCCAGCGCTTGCCTACTTCGCGCGATCTTGCATCCAGAGATGTGTTTGCAAAACCATCGTCTTGGAAAGATGGTCTTGGCTTAGGGTTAATGTCGAGGTTGCCCCTGCGAAGTAGGCAGTCCTTCCTTGCAGGCTATGTCGGGTCTCAAATTTGTCTCGCTCTACCCCTAACTATGGAGTTGGGCCCTTTTTCTTTCTTGTCCTTAAGGAATTTCCTTTGGAACAAACGTCAATCTAGTGAACTAGAGCAAAAACTGTAATTGAAAGATGAATTTTTAATCATTCATATCGAGCTTTTACATTCTGCATTTGTGTCCAAACAATAAAATTCTTAACTAGGCCTAGTTCTAGTTTCCAGTCCTGATTCCCTGCTCTCTATTCAGAGTCACGAGTCTCATCATCTTCCTCATTTACGTACTGAGCGAGCTTCCCTTCGCGGATCATTTCTTCAATGTTGTCCCTGAGGGTGTTGCATTTGTTGGTACTGTGCCCATAAATTTTGTGATAACGACAGTACTTCTTAGAGGTTTGGTCATTCCTTTGCACGAGAGGTTCGGGCTGTTTGATGTCCCAAAACTCCGCATCGGCGCATTCGGCAAGATCTTAGCCTGGGATGTGTTCAGCCGGGTGTACTCTGAGAAGTGACATTGTCGAGGTCGGGGCTCACGAGGAGTGCTGTCATATTGGAATCGCTTCGCCATGGTTCTTCAATGGCTTTGCAAGCCAGCTCGTCCTTCTTGCTGCCAACCTTGGCTTCCTCTTGGTATGCCATGTTGTCTTCTTCATAATCCATGTACTTTTGTGCCTTCTGAAGGAACTCATCCAAACTTCGGGGTTTGTTAATCCCCACGTCTCTTTGAAACAGGCTTCCTTTCTTAAGGCCATCCTTCATCCAAAAGAGCCTTCTCTTGTCTTCAAGGTTCCTGACGTTGCCAGCCTCCTTGTTGAACCTTTCCAGATATTCTCTAAGCGTTTCTTTCTCTCCTTGCCTGATCGCCCTGAGTACCTCTTGAGATTTTGGCTTAAAGCGGGAAGCGGCAAAGCGGGTTGTGAACATGGTGGCCAACTGCCCTCAGGATGAAACCGAGTTTGGTTTCAACTCCTGGAACCAAGCTAGTGCTGAATCCGTGAGAGTGAGGGGAAAGATCTTGCAGTGTACGGGTTCCCTTGCCCTCTGGTATCTCATCATGACAGAGAAGTAGGCCAAATTCCTGTCAGGGTCCCCAGTCCCGTCGTACGTTTTGAGGGCTGGGAGCTTCTCTAAGGTCCTAGGAATTGGGCAGTCGTCAACCTTCCTAGTGAAGGGTCCTTCATTGGAGGTCCATCGTGAGTTGTGAGGTGACCAGTCCCCGAGATCTAGGTCTCGACGGTCACGTCGGGCTGGAGATCTCCCTCGAGGTAGATCTATGGCGATGCCTCTTATGGGTCTTGGCTCGGCTCCGCGACCTCTCGCGAGAATTGGAGGATGCGAACGATGATGTTTTGGGGAGAGACTCCTCAGGCCAGTATGTACCGTCAGGCGAGGTTGGAGGAGTGCTTGGAGGTGAATCTGATCCTTGGTGCCTGCCGCGTCGAGGAGGAGAGTGGCGAGCTCGCTTTCGTCTAGGTGGAGAGCGATGATTGTGATGACGCCTGGGTGGAGATCTGCGGCGCCTGGAGCTCATTGTCCTTGGGGAATGGGTGTTCCAGCGAGGATGAGGTTACTCAGGCATGGCTGTCATTCGCCTCTTTATCTGCTTGAGGCGCGCTTCTTGCTGCAACATAGTCTAGGTGCGGTTGCACAACAGGTCCAAGAGCTCGCGGATGGTCGCCGCATCCCCAGGTTGGACGGGGATCTGGATAGAGGCTGGCTGGGGAGCCGGGACCTGAATGTCTTGGTCTGGCGTGGAAGCAGCAAGGCCTTCAGGAGTGCCCTCTGGCTGGGGTTGCGGAGCGGCAATGCTTTTGACTCGGGGTCTACCTTTGGGTGCCATGGGAAAACAGGAGGAATTTCAAATAGTAGAGGTGATGTGAAAGATAGATATCTCCCACTGTGGTCGCCAATGTTCAGTACATTGCAGTGCTGGGTGGACTGCAGTTGGTAGGTCACCTGCTGCCTGGCCGGAGGTTAGTGCGAGCCCGGGAGGGGTACCTACGAAGCCACTCTGACGCTCAAGTCAGTATTGAGAATAGATGAGTGATTTAGCTAGGAATCAGAGAATGTACCTTATTATGGCAATATGAGCTGGTATTTATAGGAATTCGTGTCCGTTGTGAGCCGTCAGATTGATAGAGTTGATCTGAGCCATCCAAGTATGATAACCACAATTGGGCTTGCATATGGTGGATATGGATCAAAGTGATCGGGCCAATCCATGTCCAAATGCTGAATGGGCCTCTTGGTCCTGTCCAGAACAAAATGTAAGAACAAACTAACTTCTTAACAAACTAAAACTGACTAATTGTTACTTATTAGCTAACAAGTATCTCAGCATATCCTCTCTTAAAATAAATTGTTACAAACAATTAATTTAGACTTTACATTTTACACAAACCAAAACAGCTTCTCAAGTTCACAAAGGCTTCAAGTTTAAGGGATTTGGTCAAAATGTCTGCAACTTGTTCTTCTGACTTGTAGTTCTTCAACTCAATTAGTCCATCTTTAGAGAGATCTCTCAAAAAATGAAATCTCAAATCTATATGCTTGCTCATTCCATGAAGGGTTGGGTTCTTGGACAACTTGATGGTGGAACTATTATCACATAACACTGTTGTACACAGTTTCTGCTCACATTTTAACTTCTCTAATATCCTTCTCAGCCACACACTGACAAGCACTTGAGGCAGCTGCTACGTACTCAAATTCAGTGGTGAAAAGAGTCACAAGAGGCTATTTTTTTGAAGACCACGACACTGCAACAAATTCAAGCATAAACTCATAGCCATTAGGGCTTTTCTTGTCATCAATATCCCCTACATAATCAACCAAATCTTAGAAGGCAATCAATCTTTCACTTCCTCCCTTGCTGTAGAGAATCCCAAATTTAGTTGTTCCCTTTAAGTATATAACTATTCTTTTTGCTGCTGCCATGTGTGTTTCTGCTGGATTTCTCATGTTCCTACTAATTAGACTCACTTCAAACATAAGATCTAGTTGAGTTGCAGTTAGATTCATTAGACTCCCTGTGACACCCTAATATTTCTAACTTGTAGAAATACTAAAATGCACAACTTAGCATACATCAGAGATAACTTTCTGTCCCAAATATTGAACACAACTAAAAACTTCGATGAATAATCATCAAACGATCACCTCAATTCATAACATAACATAGAGTTACTTAATATACTTAAGTTCCATGTTCATAAACCTATCGCATCCCTAGTGTTCAACATCCAAAACATAAGTAGCGGAAACGATTTACAAGTTTTAACAATGTATAAGTCATACAATCGAAATCACAAAGACAACTGGGGAAAACTAACATAAGCAATAAAAATAAACTTCAGCATCTCCTTAGAATATCACGTCTAGTCGTGCCTCTTTGCCTTTGCCTTTCCCTGTTTCTCTGTAAAAACCACCATTATAAAGGGTGAGATAAACATTATCTCAGTGAGTCCTATCGAGACCCCTCACTAAAACTCTATCGGTTCATTATGCATCTTTTAACTCGTAGCCCTACTAAGCGACTACGTGAAACTTCTTCTAACACAGCATGTAATCATGCTTCTATTGTCCGTAGTCCAATAAGATAACCACGTACAATCCTCTTTTTGTTTAGCATATCACCGTGAATGATTGTCTATATTCGCGGTGAACCCAATTCGCTTACCATAAACTGCGGGCAAACCTCAAGGGGCCTAGGTTCATAAGGCTCATGACTTCCCCTCCCCTAGTACGCTAACCTCAATAGTAGGGTCGTCACCCTAAACCTCAATTTATAAAATTTATATATATATATACCCGCATTGGGCCGTCTCGTAAACAATCAATATTACCCGCATTGGACCGATCTTCAAAGGACATTTAGTCCGCTTGAATGGTTATCATGACCTCACACGTGGTTACTAAATTCATTTACATAATTTTAATGTAATTCACCTCACCTCAATGTATACCTAAACACTCCAATTCGAATTCCAACACCTCTAGCTACTGAATCTTCTTCAAATGCGCTTCTAACCACAAAGTTGGTCAGCTCTACTCCAATCTACCTTCAACTCTAACATGCAAGCACTTAACGGCTCTTAAAGCTCCATTTCTAACTCTTGAAGCTTGTAGGTGCGAAAATGGAGTTTTTGGTAAGGATGGAAATGTTGGTAATGAAACTAGTATCAATGGAAAGAGGGTGATGAGCTGAGTATAATGGTGTAAAGAAATTCAACATGCATCATCACTCATGGAAGTTCTCTCCAAGTCCTCTCATGCGACCTTTCTCTCTTCTCTGAAGTTCTCTAAATCTGAAATTCAGTTTTTGTTCCAAGTGTGAGTGTGTTGGAGTGTGTGTGTCGATTGTGGGAGTGAAGAGAGAGTAATGGGTCAGCTGAAGGTATGTCTCTAAAAATGTTAATTGACTGTTTTGCCCATGTACTATAATTACTCACTAAAAACACCCAACCAATCACACAATCAATCAATTACTTATCAAAACAAACATACCTATATCATTGGTAATTAAATTTGTTATGACATGAAATCAACTATGACATATTATCATTTATGCCAAATTATTTTAAATTAACTAATTAATTAAACATGATATCTTGCTAATTTCAATAAATGAAATTAGCTAAATTGGGGATGTTACAATCACCCCAACTTTTTTAAAATTTTGTCTTCAAAATTGAACAAAACATACCTCAACTGAAAAGATGGGGATATTTCACCCGCATGTTGTCCTCTATTTCCCATGTCGCTTCGTTAGGTGATGCACCGTCCCAAAGCATTTTGACAATAGGAATTGACCTCGTCCGGAGCGTTTTCTCGCCACGTTCGATGATTCGGCTTGGATTAGGCTGATAAGACAAATCCGGTCGAACGTCAGTTATCTCAAAACTCAATGGTTGGCTCGGATCGGGAATGTACTTTCTCAATTGCGATACATGAAACACATCATGTAATCTGGGTAAAGCTGGAGGTAAGGCGATGCGATATGCTACTGGCCCAACTCGCTCAATAATTTGGAAAGGTCCAATATACCGAGGACTGAGCTTCTTCGCCCGCAATGCTATATCGGTACCAATAGTTGGAGAAAGTCTCAGAAACACATGATCTCCTTCTTCAAATTCCAATGGCCTTCTTCTTTTGTCGGCATAACTCTTTTGTCGACTCTGAGCGGTTTTCATCCTTTTTCTAATCTGACGGATCTTCTCAGTAGTCTCACGGACTAAATCAGGACCCAACAATCTTTGCTCACCGACATCCCACCAACACAATGGTGTTCTACACTTCCTTCCATATAATGCTTCATATGGAGCCATTCCGATACTAGAATGGTGACTGTTGTTATAAGCAAACTCCACTAATGGAAGATGATCCTCCCATCGGCCTCCACTGTCAAGTAGACAAGCTCTAAACATATCTTCCAAAGTCTGAATTGTTCTTTCAGTCTGTCCGTCCGTCTGTGGATGATAAGCGGTACTAGCACATACCGTTGTTCCCAATGCCATATTCAGGGCTCTTCAGAATCGTGATGTAAACTTGGGATCACGATCACAGATGATACTCGTGGGAATTCCATGCAGCTTCACAATATTCTTGAGATACTCTTCTGCTAACTTAGCAATCCTGTGATTCGAATGTACTGGAAAAAAATGAGTGGACTTGATCAAGCGATCAACCACCACCCAAATAGAATCATTTCCGGCTTGGGACCGTGGTAATACCATGACAAAGTCCATAGAAATGCTTTCTCATTTCCATTCTAGCACATTCAAAGGCTGTAACTGACCGGCAGGCTTCTGGTGCTCTATCTTAACCCTTTGACAAGTTAAGAATCCAGACACGAATTCTGCAATCTCTACTTTCATTCCCGGCCACCAATACAACTGCTTAAGATCCCTATACATCTTGGCAGACCCAGGATGTATTGAGAACTGACACTTGTGAGTCTCTTCTAAAACCTGCTTCTTGATATCTTCATGATTCGGCACACAGATTCTACCATTAAAGCAAATCACACCATCACTATCTTTGATGTAATTTGGCAACCTCTTCTGCGTTTGCAGCTCTAGATCATTCTCTTGGGCTGAGCGAATCAGATTTCACAAGGGACTCGAAATCTGAATATGACTCAACACCAATCGGTTTCTTCTTGGCCTAACCTTCAAGTTGAGATCTCTAAAAGATTCCAACAATGCCATCTCATGAATCATAAATTCCGCTGTGTGAATAGATTTCCTACTCAAGGCATCCGCTACAACATTAGCCTTTTCTGGATGGTACTTTAGTTCAAAATCATAATCTTTCAGAAATTCTACTCATCTCCTTTGTCTGTTGTTCAGCTCCTTTTGGTCAAACAAATACTTAAGGCTCTTTTGATCACTAAAGGCTTCGAAATGAGAACCATACAGGTAATGTCTCCAAATCTTTAGGGCATACACAATCGCCGCCAACTCTAGGTCATGAGTTGGGTAATTATCTTCATGAGGCTTCAACTGTCTGGAGGCATAAGCAACCACTTATTGATTCTGTAACAGCCCAGGTCCAACGCATTGGCCACCCCAGCACTATTACATCACGGTCTTCTCCAACCCCCTTGTAGAATTTTTGCCTTCCGTGGGAATCGAACCTTGCACCTGAGGCATAAGTGCAAGTTAAACACACCTCCCACTACTAATTGAGCGCGCTCAATTGGTAGTGGGAGGTGTGTTTAACTTGCACTTATGCCTCAGGTGCAAGGTTCGATTCCCACGGAAGGCAAAAATTCTACAAGGGGGGTGGAGAAGACCGTGATGTAATAGTGCTGGGGTGGCCAATGCGTTGGACCTGGGCTGTTACAGATTCTGCATAAGAACACATCCCAAACCCTTACCAGAGGCGTCACAGTAAATTTGGAATTCCATAGACGGATCTGGAAGAATTAGAATGGGTGCAGAAGTTAAACGATTCTTCAATTCTGAAAAATATTCATCACAGTCAGAGTCCCATACAAACGGTTGACCCTTGCGAGTTAACCGAGTAAGTGGAAGAACCAGCTGAAAAAATCCTTGGCTTCAGTGACCGTAGATGGCTATTCCAGTCTACCACAACTTCAATCTTACTAGGGTCCACTGCAACACCGGATTGAGATATTACATGGCCCAGAAACTTTACTTCAGGCATACAACTTCTTTTCTCGGAGTACGTTCAGAGCAATTCGGAGATGTTGCACATGCTCCTCAATAGTTTTAGAATACACCAAGATATCATCAATAAATACCACGACAAATTGATCCAGATAAGGGTTGAAAATTCGATTCATGTAATCCATGAATACAATTGGAGCGTTGGTTAGACAGAAGGGCATCACTACAAACTCGTAATGTCCATATCTAGTACGGAAAGCGGTCTTCGGAATATCCAAGGCTCTAACTTTGATTTGATGATAGCCTGACCTTAGATCAATTTTAGAAAACACTGAAGCTCCCCGCAGTTGATCTAGCAAATCATCAATTCTTGGCAGAGGATACTTATTCTTGATAGTCACCTTATTCAACTGGCGATAATCAATGCATAATCTCATGCTCCCATCTTTCTTCTTAACAAGTAATACAGGAGCACCCCATGGCGAAGCACTAGGTCGAATAAATTGTTTTGAAATCGACTCTTCAAGTTGGGTTTTCAATACCTTAAGCTCTAAAGGAGACATCCTATATGGAGCGATAGAAATTGGCCCTATTCCCGAAATCAATTTTATAGAGAACTTTACCTCACGATCCGGAGGTAAAGAAGATACTTCATCTGGGAAACATTTAGAAACTCATTCACCACTTGAACAGATGCTGAATCTAAACCAGTTGCAGTTGATGCAGATAACATAAGCTTTCGCACCTTGAAATAAAGACTGACTTTCTGAGCACCCAGAGTGTAGACTCTCCCGTGTGTGGGAGCAACTTGCTCCTCTCTGTTCCTCTTCCTTGCTGGGCACTCATTAGTATTATGACCCTCCCCTTTACAATAAAAACAATGATAGGAGTCCATACGACATTCACCATGGTGGAACTTCCACAATTGGAACACTTGCTGAACTTTGAGAAATCAGAAGATTGCACTTTCTTTCCTTTGTTGAAGTTACCTTTTGACTTTGCATTCAAAATTGATGGTTCAGCTACGTTCTACTTTCCTTTCCAATATTCCCTCTATACTTCTCTTGATCATTCAACACATAGATAGCCAACCAATCCAACTGGGACAACTTAGCATATTCAGCACTGTACTGCTCTACTGTTAGGTCACCCTACCCGAGGGCTAAAAACTCCCTTCGTTCTTACTTTGAAAAGTTCCAAAAATCTTTCTACCTCATCTATCCGATGTTAGGCATCCACCACTTCAGGTTCTCCATTCCCTAAGATGAAACAGATTTTTAAGGAACTTCGGTCTTGGTCGAGGATTACCTCTTGATCATCCTGCCATAATTCCGCTTATGATGCACCAAGTATTGAGTTGATCAGGCTCAGTGTCTCTTAGCATCACAAGTAGAGTTACAACAAGACTAACAAGGAATCGACTCAACCCTAAACTAAACTAAGCCCGACTAGGTTGAACTGCTCTGATACCCAAATGTTGGTGTACGTATACTTGAACCAATACATAGTATACGTACACCAATAAGATTGAACATAAATGTTGGTTCAAGTATACGTACACCAATACGATTGAACATAAATATTGGTGTACATATACTTGAACCAATACATAGTGATGATGCTTCCGATTTAACAAGAGTAACACGTAGTTTTGAGGGTGTAGTCTATAAGCCCATGCATTATGGCCCTGCACGTTATCCCAGTATAGTGAATGCTCTAGCAAGTTTTGCCCAAAACTTCACAGGAAGCGGCCACACTTCCACATTCACATAGGTGAGCCTATCAAGAGCACTCATGTAGTTGCGTACCCCACTCTATATAGAGTATAGAACTCATTAAGAAATTAATTCAACCTTCCAACACTACATGATATCATGCTCCACACTATGAATGAGACTTAAAATTATTTGCGCTTGATTCTACATTGATAAACTCTAATTTAGTGCATTTTTAGAGATACTTTCAAGTTATTTCAAGAGCAATTATATAAATTACTAACTTAAAATTCCTCTATTTTTGCAGAAAAGATGAAAAAGAAAAAAAAAATCAAACTTAGAGCCACTTATAATCAAATGGGCTGACTTTATTAGAGAAATAAAGACTTTGGTAGACAAAGAAATAAAAATGGTTTTTTTTTGTACCCCCATCACATAACAATCTACCCCCATCGATCCTGCGAAAAGGCGCAATTGCCCTTCACAAAATTTCAAAAACCCGAACGTATCCTGATTTCAATTTTTTTTTGGAAATCATATTTATGTATCTGTGAGGTAAATCCGATTTCCACTGGAAATTTTAAAAATTTAAAAGCGGATTTATTTAAGATGGGGTAAATCCGCTTTTAAAAATAACAAAATCGAATTTACCCCCACTTAAGGTAAATCCACTTTGTTATTTTTAAAAGCGGGTTTACCTTATATGGGGGTATATCCGCTTTTAAATAACAAAAGCGGATTTACCTTATGCGGGGGTAAATCCGCTTTGTTAACCTAATTAATAAATAAATAAATCCAGATTTACCTAATTAATTAATAAATAAATCCGTTAAAAAATTAGATACGAATTTCAATCGTCTTTTGGTTCTGTTTAGTGTGTAGTTCGTTAACACGTGACGATGTTGTACGTCGAGCGAATAATTTAGACTAAAAAATCGGTTCTCGGGCAATCTGCTCAAATTGTAATGAAACCATAGCCATTAAATCCGAAAAAATCAACGATCAAGACTCCTGAAGAAGAAACTTCTTTCAGGATAGGGGACCTCAGAATCCCAAATTCCACCGTTTACTATTTTTTATTAATTTTTTTAATTTTTCATAATTTCCAAAAAATCTAAAAAATTTTGCATAAACTTATTTTGGTTTTATTAGATTTTTAGTGATGTTTTGATAATTTTTGAATTAGTTTTGACTCTTTAACGGATTTTTAGTAGCATTTTTATAGCCTTTTTTTAAAAATTTAAATAAAAAACAATTATTTTTAATAACAAAATCGGATTTACCTTAGGTGGGGTAAATTCGAATTCCTTTTTCTAGGGAAATCGGATTTATCTACCCACTAGGTAAATCCGATTTGAAAAATAACAAAACGGATGTATCCCCATCTGAGGTAAATCCGCTTTGCTATTTTTAAAGTCGGATTTACCTATTAGGTACCCTCATTTGAGGTAAATACGCTTTGCTATTTGGGCAGGGGTATTTTCGAGTATATGAGATGTGATGGGGGTATATGGAATGTGATGGGGGTAAAAAAACCAAATAAAAAGGGGCTTGGACTCAAGTCCAGCCCATGAATTCAACGTGTGTTTAGCCCATGAATCCAAGTGAAAGAATAGGCCCATAAGTCAACAAAAAGTGTCTTTAGTGAACCGATCCACGGGAAGGAAGGCAGCAGACTTATAAAAGGGAAGTGGAGTATTATTGTTGTACACGCTACCCTAGGTTGGAGAATTGAAAAGAAGAGGAACGCAGGTACAGTGGCGGCGGACAATATATATAAAGAGAAGAATTAAAAAAGAAAGGAAGGCTTGCATAGTTGAGAGAGGAGCGTGAATTAAAAAGAGGGAGAGCGCCGCACACAGGAGACCGACGGCGCACAACAAACGGTAACCGTAGCACTTTGGAAGTTTTTGGTACCGTTCTTGATACTCTGAGAGAGCTCTGAGCAGAGAAGGAGACTGAATACTTAAGATGAGAATTTCCTCCATCTTTCGGTTACTTTTATCTCTGTAATTCATGACTCCTAATTTTATTTCATTGTTCTTTGTAACACCCCAAGATATACAGCATAGCATACATCAGAGATAACTTCATGTCTCAGATATTGAACACAAACTAAAATCTTCGATGAATAATCATCAAACGGTCACTTCATTTGCATAACTTAACATAATTTACTTAAATACTTGAATTACGTGTCTTACAAACTTCAAGTTGCGGAAGTGATTTACAACTTGTAACAATTATAAGTCGTACAATCGAAAATACTAATATGAGAAGAGAAAATAACATAAACCTATAGAACTAAAACTTCAACATCTCCTTTAGGTCGCGCCGTAGCCATGCCTCATCGCCTTTGCCTGTTTCTCTGTTAAAAACCACAAAACATAAAGGGTGAGATAACATTATCTCAGTGAGTCCTATCGAGACCCCTTACTAACTCTCTCGGTTCATTATGCCTCTTTTTAACTCTTAGCCCTAATAAGCGACTACGTGAAACCTCTTTTTACATTGCTTGGCATATCACCGTTCATTATTCTGTAAAAATCCCAGTGAACCCATTCCACTGACCATTTTCTATCAGGGATCCCTCATGGGGCCTAGGTTCATAGGGCTCATGACTTCCCCTCCCCTAGTACACTAACCTCAATAGGGTCGTCACCCTAGACCTCAATTAATATATTTTATATAACATAACCTCAACCTCAAGGGACATTTTAGTCCGTCTTATCCTTTCGTGGC
This sequence comes from Astragalus membranaceus, assembly GCA_039519185.1. NCBI lineage: Eukaryota > Viridiplantae > Streptophyta > Magnoliopsida > Fabales > Fabaceae > Astragalus > Astragalus membranaceus. Next base: position 134,861,444 of record CM076846.1, on the reverse strand, counting down.
ATTACCTCACTCGTAGTTACTAACACTAGTGCAAAAAAGGGATTTAAAGTCAGGCGAAAAGGGGATTTAAAGTCAGGCGCCAGCTTGACTTTTATTAAGTCGACTTTGTATGTCAGGAGTTTTAAAGTCAAGCGATAGCCTGACTTCGTAAGTCTGATTTAAAGTCAAGCATTTATTTCGTCTGACTTCGTAAGTCAGTTTTAAAGTCAAGCATTTATTTCGCCTGACTTCGTAAGTCTGTTTTAAAGTCAAGCATTTATTTCGCCTGACTTCGTAAGTCTGTTTTAAAGTCAAGCATTTATTATTGCCTGACTTCGTAAGTATGATTTAAAGTCAAGCATTTATTATTGCCTGACTTTGTAAGTCTGTTTTAAAGTCATGCTTTATTTGCGCACGACTTTAAAAGTCCATTTTTTCAATAAAAAAAATTATTTGGTAGCCTTAATGTATCCCTATGCTGCACCTGATCATTCTACCTGAAGTATTTTTTCCTCAATCACCATCTAATGAACTTCATTTACCCAACACTTTGTTTATATATATCATAGTTAAGTCACACATCTAATGAACATGAAAATCATAAAATAAGTCATGTAATCATTCATTCATTCAAACTCATGGTTTTCAATATAACTAGTCCATTATAACAATAAAATGGATACAACAACAGAAAAAAATATCTGCAAGAACATAAATACAAATAAATTAATAGCTGCAAGAACAGAAATATCTGAGAGGAGCTGCTGTTATAGTCATTCATCACAACTGGTTACTCCTGAATGATGAATAATATCAATCTGAAGGATAGGTTTGCTTGACTACATTTTTATGATCCCCAGTGCCTGACCAAAATGGACAAACAGAAGATGGGAGTTATCTCCTGGTGTTCAAAATTTCAATGAATCATGTTATATAGTAACCAAACACACTAATCATTAAAGATTAACAATCAATTCCTCATTCCATTTATTTAATGAAAGCAATAAAGAACCTAGGACACCAACTTAAAAATGCTTATTTTTCTTTTCCATAACCAAGTAAAACATGAACAAAAATAAGACAAAAATTAAGAAAGAAATAAAGTTATTTCAGGGGAATAAAAGAATCAAAGAACCAAGTCCGAATGATAGCTAATAAACAATTGGCAAAATAGTGTCCTGCAGATAAAAAAAGCATTTCTCTTTGACTTTCTCTTTGATATCAAAACACCATCCATACATTTCTCTTTGACTTTCTTTTGATATCAAAACACCAAAACCAGCTATGGACAGAAAGCTTTCGTAAAGTGTAATCATCTTGTAAAGCTCAAAAGGATGGATTTAAAATAGGCTAGAAAATATAGTAAAGCTCAAAAGGATGGATTTACCAATGTACATTTTATCATATGAGAGAAGCTTAATACAGTCATCCATACTACCAGTAAATGAATGGGTGACTCCAGTAGTGAACCTGACATATAAAAAGAAAACGGTTAGCCCATTTCACTTCTCAAAGTGATTATGCCATAAAATGCAATTTTATGTTAATATATTATATTTATACTATAGGTGCAAATATTAGGCATTAGAAGAAATGAGATAGAAATAACCTCAAGGCTATTATTTCTTATTTACATGTGGTGTCAAGGCCTCGAGGTAATTTTTATGACCCATTGAATGATAGACTAAGAGTATGAAAAGAACCACAAGTATCTTCAAACAAACCCTATGTATGCAATTTGTTCCAATGGATCTTGAACATTTTCTATCTATTTTTCCATCAATTCTTGAACTTGAAAGCAGGAACAACATAGTAAGGGTGGCAACAATACTTTCTCACCCTTAGAATTAAGCTCGTTTCTCAAAATAAATAGAATGATAAGCTAAACAAGAGGCACATGAAAGTAGCATTATTTGAATATTGACAATTTCAAAACAGTGAAATCCAGCAATACCTGTCCTTATTTTTCTCAACTATTTCACATAAATCTGCAGCTGCTGCTCGCATGTGCAAAAAAATAGGCAATCTTGTGATGTGTGCCAATTCAAATTGCTTCTCAAAATACCTTGGATTCACCAAAAAAAAAGAAGATCCATTAATGATTTTAATATATTATGAAAATCAACAGAGAGAGAGAGAGAGAGAGAGAGAGAGAGAGAAAGAACTAAAGTGACACATGCAGCAACAGTTGCACTATGACTGACTGCATACTTCTTTTGAATCTCTGCTGGGCAGAAATGAAGCCGGTCATAGTCCAATCCACACTCGCCAACTGCAACCACCTTGCATATGAAAAAGGATAAAGAAGAACAAAACAGTTACTTCCAAATAGTTAATTGGACAGTAGTTTTTGAACTAAACCACAAGTTCTGCGACTATATGATTCACTACAAAGTCATGAGAAATATAGCAAAATACGATGTATATGATTCACTACAACTTTGAGGAACTCTAACTAAACTGATTATCTAAAAAGTCAAAGAACTTAACTAAAGTTTACTTACTTCAGTCATGCCATATCGCTCCAAATGCCCAGTGATGGTTTCCCATTCTGCATGACAGGTTCAAGAAGTGCAGAGAAGCCACACATCTAAATAATAGCATGATAATATATCAGATTTTTGGGAATGAGAATGAGTTGGTAATCAGCCAACATAAGTTAAACTGCAGTAAGCGCAGTAGTGAAATTATCTATCTGGGGTAGCATTAAACATGACTGAAGTTAAATCATACAACATACCTGAGCAATGACCCTTCTGTGGGTAAGAACAACTCCATTATGTTTATCTGTTGTCCCGCTAGTGTACAAAATCAGTGTCGGATCTTCACCTAAGCCAAAGGACATGAAAAAACAAACAACAAAATAAATTAACAATCATATAATTAACATATCAGATTCCATTAAAGTAATCAAAAATTACATAGGAAGGTAAATGCTGTATAGAAAACAAATTAAAGTACTACCTTCAGCCATTGCCAAAAGTGGCTCAGCAAGAAACATATCATCTTTAGACTCAACAAGATTGATGCTTGATATATTGGGAGGTAGACTCCAAGTGAAGCCATGCAGCACTCTAGCCAATATTCCTATGTCATGTTTAAGGAAAAGTTGCAAATGTATTCATTAATGATTCAGAATCAAAAACAATAACTAGTTTGCTGAACAGAATGCAGCAATATTTCTGCAAAATATTTCAATGGAGGACACAAGCTGAGAGCCATTGATTTACCTTTGGAGGATTGCTCTTTCGAATCTTCCTAGTGGGAGTCCGCATGGTCACATATTCCTCAACTGCAGTTGGATGAATGCCTACAGTGGCATCAAAGTCTGCCTTTGTCAATCCAACTTTAATGGCAACAGCAAAACCCTGTGTATCAAGCAATTGTATAATTAAGTGATTTCAAAACTCATGTATCATCATCAGAGCAATACAAAAAACAGTTGTAGAAGATCAAATTGAAGATTTTCTGTTATTTATAAAAGAGGCCAAAAATACAGAAGATTTTCAAGCTTCTGTATTATAATCGACACAGTAATATTCTTCAGCAGGTCAGAATCGCAGCAAGCAATTTACAAAAGACGGTTAAAACAAAGAGAGACAATCAAAGCTAACAACAGAATGGTCTGCATATGTTAAATTCCACAAATTTACACCAAGCTCTTTTTAAAAGCTATGTTACATTTCAGTAAAACCATAAATAATATAAGCAAATAATATAAAGTAAGTCCATATAATTCAAGTGTTGTTCCCTCCCACTTGAATCCTTAGATGGACTACAATCTATATCAGCAAATTATATAAAGTAAGTCCATATATATGTAGTTAATTGAGAACAAAATAATATGACTATTATGACTACCTCTTGCGCTTGGATTTCAAAGAGGTAACCGATTGAGAGTTGCTATGCCAGTTGCGTTTCCTTTGGTTGATGAACCAATTATTGATTTGCTTCAGCTGTAAGCTTGTCTCCTCCACAAGTTTTGCTTTGTCGTCTTCACAAAAACTTGTAAGGGGTGCAGGAAAAAGAGGATAAATGAGATGGAAAAAGAGGAAGTGAGGTATTATTAGGAAAATACATACAGCAACATTAATTATAATTATAATATGTTTAGAAAGAAATGGGAGACTTACAGTTGGGTAAGGCCACTTAGCATGTTGCTGCCACCAGTTCTTTAACACTGAAGTAGTGTCACCTGGTAATTTCCCAGCTCTTCTTTTCCATAATATTTCCTCCCGATCATCTTCAATTCTGGACTTAAACCCCTGCAAAAGAATCTAACTCTGGTTAATTGGTGATTCTAACTTGAGTTGAGGAAACCAGTCAATTAAGTTAATAGCTAGCATATAACTAAAAGTAAGAATGACCGACCTGTTTGAGCTCAATCTTAAGTTCCTGACGAACTCTTTCCATGAGTGGCCTTTCAGACTCAGTAGGAAGACCAAATCCCATCATCTCATGCCCTTCAGCACTTGACTGATCTAATGAAAAATCCATCTGCAATTCATCTTCATCATCTGACATTGTTGCCCCACTTCCTTCTCCTAAATTCACTCCTGAAACACACATATATATAGTGAACCAATTAGCTTCAATTTGGGAACATTAACTCCGTAAAACTAAAAATATGCTTTTGAAGAATTGTGGTTCATTACTCCATGTTGTAAAACTAAAAAGTTAACTACTACACTAGTGTCTTTCCAAAAAATAAACTAATACACTAGTTAAGGCTAGGCTGAAACAATGAAAATTAAAAGAAAGCAGTTGTGGCTGAACCATACTCTATCAAGTAATACCATGGCATGCTAGGAATGACCAAAATCATGATAACATTCTCAAATTATAAAGATTGAAGTAAAGATACCAGATACAATTATCCTAAATTATGAAATCATGGAAAAACCAAATCGTCATAAGGTCAGCTAATTGATAGAGTTGGAAACATACCAACGATAACCTCCACTAAATCCAGAAGAGCGTTTATGTTTCTTATGAGATCCGGATGGTTTGTCATCGGAATACGATTCGTTTTGCCCTTCGAGATCTGCGGAACTCTTTTCCCAGCGATCTGGTAAGCCAAAATCCATGTAAAATACAAAGCCAACGAAGAAGATGTAGAACGCAACGAATCCAACGGCTTGCCATAGAAAAATCTCAACACTGAGATAAACATAAATGAGGAAGAAAGTAGCAGTCGAGTAGAACAAAACATCCCTAACAAAAGGTGCAGGATCAACCGGAAAAAGAGCGGCGTAGATCGCTATAAGAAACCGACAACGAGCGCGGAAAAAAAAGCTCCGAGGGAAAGTATAGCACCGAAGCCGGTTCGGTATTGGCCGGAACGAAGAGTGGCGAGGGAACAAGTGGTGTTGAGCGAACCCTCTCTCTCTCCATGGGTGTGGTGGTGCGGCGCTGGAAGTAAGTTAGGAAATTAGGGTTCCTAACTGAGAGGCGTGGGAACTGAGTACTGAGCGAGTGATGAGAACTGAGAGGTTTTGCGAATAGAAGAACTGAGGCGTCAGAATGCTAGGTTCGCGTGTTTTGCGAATGGGTGAAATTCTTTTTTTTTTATTTTAGTACTTTAGAAGTCAGGCGTCTATATGCTTGACTTTAAAACTTTACTTATTAATTACAAGTTTGCCACCGCGTCTACTTATGTAGTCAGGCGAATACACGCCCGACTTCTAAAGTCTAACTTTTTTTCTATTCTTCACTTTAGAAGTCAGGCGTGTATCCGCTTGACTTTAAAACTCGCGAGTTTTGCCTCTTAATTATAAGTTTGCCACCGTGTCTACTTATGTAGTCAGGTATCTGAGCGCCTGACTTTAAATGTCTAATTCTAATCTCATTTTTGCACTAGTGTAACTTTTATTAACATCACATAGAACATTCTCATCATATCAATATCGTAGCATTAACCTCAACCTCATGGGACTTATATAGTCCACTTATCATGACATAACATTAACCTCAACTTTGTAACTATTAACATTCAACAACATAACTTAAAGCATTTTCATCACATCAATCATACCTACGTGTTTTCCACGAATTACGGTTTATTCATCAATACATAGGGTTGGGGAAAGGATTAGAATGTAATTGGAACCAATTGGAATAGCCTAAAACATGATTTAAAATAGGGTACTAGAGGGACACGCACGGTCTGTGTGCTAAGACGCACGACCCGTGCGCGTTTTTCAAAAATGTTGCGCAGGGTGACAGATTAAGGCGCACGACCCATGCCCAGGGCGCACGGTCCGTGCGTCAGCACCAGTGTTTCCAAAACTTGCATTTTCGCGTAAATTGCTATCCCGTTCGTTCCAATATCCGTTCCGATCGATTCCCAAACATAACAATACATCAATTCAGTATCAAACAATCATCATAATCAGTCTAACAGTCACATAGTCATTCATCCAGACATTCATACCGAAACCCAATTTTCACAAATACGGTTTTTGACGAAATTCAACGAAACGAAGAACCAAAACACATTTTCAGTCACATTCAAGGTTGACACAAATAAAATGAAAACCCTATGCGAGTATAGAACTCACCTCGGAGGACGAAATTACAGCAAGCCAACAAGGAGATGAACTTGAATTCACAGCAACATGCAAGAAATTAATTTGAACCCCAAACAAGTTCCAATGCACCCCAAATTCGAATTCTAAGCTTCAAATCCCTTTCTTGATGGTTCTAATCTATAATGTAGGTAGTGAGACACCTTAATGCAGTTCCTATGTCAACATGCACTAGTAAAAAAACAGGATTTAAAGTCGGATATTTTGGACATTCAAAGTCGGATATGCATCCGACTTCTATTAAGGCGACTTAGAAAGTCCTGAAATTTTAAAGTCGGATGGGCGTCCGACTTTAAAATACGGTTTTAAAGTCGGGTAAATTCAATAATCCGACTTTAAATCTTTAATTATAACGCGTTTATGGTCTTTCTGGAACACGTTTAAAGTCGGATTTTGAAGAATATCCGACTTTAAAAGCATGATTTTAAGTCGGATATTAGGCAACATAAGAATATCCGACTTTAAAAGCATGATTTTAAGTCGGATATTAGGCAACATAAGAATATCCGACTTTAAAACTAATGTTTTTTTTTTATTTTGATTGTTTTTTTTTGCTTCACCCTTCTTATACAATCATTTCCTGCACATTCTTTAAAGTAATTAAAGTACTACAATTTCAGCTAGGCAAGAGGGACAATACACACGGTAATTAAACTACTTTACTTAAATATATAGAGTTAACTGTTAGATTTCATACCAAAATATACGCTAATACTACACTTCCTTGACATTCTAATAATATTCCAAAATACGATAATGATCAACTACACTTTCACTTAAGTTGGTTTTTCTTCTTTCTTCTTTCTTCCTTTCCAATCGGCTTACGCTCCTCATACAACCTTAGAAAGAATTCAGCCCGAACTTGTCTAATGTCCTTCAATTCTTCAGATGTGAACGGATCAGTTGAATTGAATACCTAAAACAATAAAAGATAAATAAGAACGACGAGTTAATCTAATATCTACTCAATAATAATTATCTAGTAATAATCTTTACTATGATTGGTTACTGCAGCCTCAATTAGCATCTTTACTGATGGAGTTGAAGTGTGTCAAACTACTATGATTGGATTAAATACTATTATATTAAATCAATTCCTAGCACACAATTCCCAACATGCAATTTTCTTAGCCATTTTAAATAGGAATTGTCAAAGCAAATACTTACTTTGGGTGTCACCCATTGGTTGCTGTTGTTGTTGGAAAGCATCTGTGACTAAATACAACTGCTGGTGTATGTTATGAAGTGGAATAACAAGAATGACCCACCACCAATCAGCATAAGGCATTTCAAGTGAAATAAATACAGCAACCTGCAAAAAACTTTAGATGTATTAGTTCAGGGTAATGACAACAATAACAAATAGAAATATTTAGTTTAGGCTAAAAATCTGACCAGCCCAATTACTGCTGATCCAAAAAAAGAAGAAATAGTAATGAAATAGGAGAAAGTCACAATTATAAATGTAATACAAGAAATTGGTAATACTTGCATGTTTCTCAGCACTGCGAATGAAATTTTAGATGCAGTAGAACAGACCTATTCAAAGGAGAAATATGTTGCCTAGGTCTATGATGTGAAGGTGAAAACAGTTGCTGCAAAGCAAGAAAACAAGCCTGTTACAGAATATGCTGGCCAATTGAAGTCTCATTGGATGGAATTGGATCATTGTGCAGCAGATTCAGCAATCCTTAATATGTTTATTGAACAAGATAGCATTTACGACTTTCTTATGGGACGAGATCCTGAATTTGATTAAGTAAGAATTCAGATTCTGGGAAAATCAGGGGTTTACTTCCTTCAATGAGGTTGTTGCCATTGTACATAGTGAGGAGAGTATAGAAGAAACTTAATGTTGGATACTCTATCTATTTTCAGTTTCATAGCTGAAAATCCTAGTTTGAGAAGGCCTTTATTGTTGCAGCATAAAATTTGAGTGGCCTTGCAATTAAATCAAAACCAAGTCCAACAATGACTTACACCCACATATTGACATGATTGCCAGCACATTTCATCAACAAAGTGAAATACTATTTTGCAGACAAAGATCCAAGACACAATTCGCAAAGTGAAATGACTGACAAAGATGAAAATAAAAGATCTAAACCGCAAATTTGTAAGCTTTCAAGATTCAAGAAGAAAGGGAAAAATATAAATACCAGTGCTGACAGCAATCCAGTACTCCCTTGTCAATAACAATGTCCATACATATTCCACATCTTTCCCCTTCAACATCTACATTATCCTGTTAATTTACACAAACTAAGGGTTCAGTTGAAATAATCACCGTAAGCTACCAATCAGTCACAGACACACCACTCTTATCTTATCTATGCTTTAATATTATTCAAAATACCATAGCTGGCACACAATTAAAATCATAAGCTGGCACGAAATGACAAAGTTATCAAAGTTTCAATGTTATGCCACTATTTGAACAAGCTATAAACAGCGATATTTGTTTTTTCAACATGAACGAAGCTAGAATCAGAGTGTGCTCAACTAAACATTTAATAAGCATAGGGCATAAGTGAGGGTTTAAGAATTAAGAAGTGAAAACCAAAAATTACACACGAAAAAATAGATTGCAGTGCAGGCAGCGATTAAGAAGTGAAAGCTATCAAGCAAGAGAGAACGATGAGCTTACATTGTCGTTAGCATCAAATGGATCCTCAGAAAGTGCGAAATCTGCTTCCATGGCGAGGCGAAGCTAATTTAAATCCAGAATCTTCTAATTTATAACAATTGACCACTGTGATCAGTGCTTCAATTCGAGAAACGGACGCCAAATTTTGGAATCAATCATTCAACTTAATTTAATTTGTGAAACTGGCAGGATTATGAATAATGGCAATACAAGTGAGACTCTTTAAAAATTTATTCACATATATTGAAGGCATATTATCTATATATGCTCCAAAAACTTAATTAATCTTAACATTGATAAGTCATAAGTTCATAAAACACAACTAATAAGTCATAGCTTATAAATAAATCACAAAACTGTACCAAAAAAGAACTTATAAGTCACAAAACTCTACCCAAAAAAAACATATAAGTCACAACTTATTAACCTAAACAAGCAGAAAAGCAGTGTTTCCTTATAGTTCTAACACTGGATCTGTTTCTTTATATTGTTGATCCAGAAAAGCAGTGTTTCTTTATAACGAACCTGGCTCTGTTCTGCCTCTGTTTACAAGCAAAGCAGAGTACAACAATAAAGGAACGCGAGCGAACAAGGAAGACGAAATGGAACCTCTTGCAAACAGGCTAGGGTGCAAGCCATACTTTTACAGAAATGGAACCTCTTGCAAACAGGCTAGAAAATGTTTTGACATACTTTTACAGACTATGTATCCAACAGAGAAACCAATAGATTTCTACAAACCTGAGTAAGCAGATTGTCATCAATAGGCAGCTCCAAGTCATCCTTGGTGCTCCCATTATCAGTAAGCAGGCTCACCTATAAAATAACATCATTCAAATAAAGATTTAGAAAATAGAAGCAATATCTACTTCATTCAAAGAAAAGAAATCTAAACAGAATTAATAGGTGGAAGAATAAAGACAGAATTTTCATAACTATCTACTCCATTCTCGATATTGAATTTACCGCTAACCAAGAAAAATAGACATAGTTTCTCTAGGTACTTCTCTTAGTATGTATGTATTTACTTAAAAGTAAAAACTTGTCAATTTCTATGGTTAAAGCAGCTAGGATAGGAAATATATAAAATATGATCTTCTTACTGAATTGGCTTCTCTAATAAAAAATGCACCAGCAGGCCTTATTCCGTAATCCACCTTAGGATAACGTCCTTAGGATAATGCCCTTTTTTAAACCCAAAAAAACAAAAGAATTTCTAAATAAACAGTTAAATAGTATTTAAAATGTTTGTAAAATATTTATCATTGAGTGCTGCTATACATTAAGAAAAAAGTAGAATGCTAGCAGAGTGATGATTGCTTTGGTAACACACAACAATCAACAAAGATTTGAGAAAAAAAACCAACCATTTAATTTCAAAATAACAGAGTAGTGTCATCCTACGAGGTTTAATGATCCCACTAACATCTTTAAGAAGAGTCACATCACAAGTTTCTTTTTGCTTGGGACAATATGCAGAAAAATCAATACACCCTGGACCAAGAAAAAATAAAGACAGATAAATGAGTTGTGAGTCTAACTACAAAAGCCATCATAACAAAGTCTAAAGATAGATGAAATGTAGAATCTGCCATTTCCCTACCTCAAGTGCTCATATCAAACTTCAATTGTTGGAATATCAAGCCCAACTCTACAGTTAATTAAAGAAAGAAACACAAAGCATGAGTCAATGTCATGATATAAGAAACTAACTATTTCACATTGGAACTGAATCTTTCAATATGCATAAGCTTACCTGATTACCTCAAGATATATGTGAACAAAGAATGCTATAAAGAGTATATTAGCAGCATTCTTCGTATAAAAAATAATAAACCAATTTAATCAAATAAAATTACAAGTTTAAGGAAGGAGTTCCCCCCAAAAATAGCATCAATTAACACTTCAGTAGCAGCAAGTCAAACATAGCATCAAAAACAGTTAAACAACTAAACAAGAAATATAAATATGAAACAAACCAATCAATTAACACTTCAATCCAAGCAAAGCCCAAATCCCAACTCAACTAAACCCTTCAAACAAAAAACTTCAAGAAAATAAAAATGCAAGGCGCAACAGCAAGTCAACAGAATCTCACAATGAATGAAGAAAGCAGAAGCGAGTGTGAAGAAACTCACCTTAATGTATACAGTTCGCGGTGGTTTTCAACAGTGCGAAGTAGATGCTCTACGGTTCACACAGTTTGAACTTTGAAGTTCGCGGTGGTTCTTCGGCCGCGGTTCTCAGAAAAGCGATCTTCGATTCTGCAATTGCAACCTTCGATTAGGGTTCCCGTTTGCAGAGGGAGGGATTAGATGTTAGGGTTCGCGTTCGTAGAGGGAGCGATTAGGGGTTAGGGTTCGTGATTCGGGATTAGGGGAAAGTGTTTCGCTTTCGCGTTTGCAGATTAGGGCATAGCGACGACAACGGCAAGGAGGGCAGGTGACAGCAATGGCGAATTCTGAAACATGAGAAACGAGAGGGAGAGAGTTCTGCGAATGAAAAGTATCACTACTACGGAGGGAAGAAACGAATCAGGTTTTTGTTATTACGAATAAACAAAATAATTAATTGACTTAAAAGATTACATTCTAAGTCAGACATATTTGCAACCGACTTAAACAAGCTACGCTTTACAATTTTTTGGCATCTTAATTACAAAATTGCCACCGTGTCAATATTTTAAGTCGGATAAACTGACATCCGATTTTAAATGTCCAATTCTTTTCTAAATTTTGCACTAGTGATGTATCCACTCTCCAAGTTCACTCTAGCTCCCAAGAATGCTCACACTCAAGTTTTCTACTCACATGCACTTCAATTGCTTAAGGTCATTTCTTTGTTGTTCCTAACTTCAGCGTAACCTTTACAATCACCAAACGAAACATCTATTTACATATGCAAGTACTCCAAGCTTTGAACTCAGCCCTTCACTCTCATATAAAAACGAAAATGGAAAAAAGGATTAAGAAGAAGAACATTTGAAAAATCCATGTTTCAATGATGAGTGAGCTGAGTTTCGATTTGATGAAGATGAGGTTAGTGGAGTTAAGACCTTAATAGAATCAGCAATACGCTCTTCACTCTCATATAAAAACGAAAATGGGAAAAAGGATTAAGAAGAAGAACATTTGAAAAATCCATGTTTCAATGATGAGTGAGCTGAGTTTCGATTTGATGAAGAAGATGAGGTTAGTGGAGTTAAGACCTTAATAGAATCAGTAATACAGTCCCCAAAATGCTTAAGTCAAGTGTCTACTCTCACATGCAAAAAGCAAAACTGAACTCTAAGCTCCTATGTTCCCACATGCAAGATTTCGAAGGTAGGGGATGGAAGAACACTTGCAAAATCTCTGATTTTCATAAATGAGTAAGGAGAAGAATGGCTTTCTAGAACAAGGTATGGGTGCTTGAAGTTTTTCTGATTTCTCCACTTCCTCTCCTCACCCTCTCGAAACCCCTCTTTCTCTCCAACACTCTCTATGTTCTTTCCCTTTTTAAAACTGAAAATGTGAGTGGATGAATTATTGTGAGCGTGTGGGTGTATTTTATGAGTGGTGTGGGAGTAAGTAGAATAATGAATGGTCCATCCAGCTGAGAATTTAAGTGAGGTGGAGTGGAATTCCTATTATACCCTTAGGTTACTTACACCCCATTAATTATCATAAACTACCCCCAATGCAACATAAGGCCACAAACAATGATTCTATTTAATTTAATAAATCCCTCAATTCATTCACCTAATTTATCAATTGAATTCAACAATTACCGATAACTCAATTACTTATATAATGTAGCAAACAAGCATACAACAAACCATTTAACCCATGACAATCATCATATTTATAATTAGTTTTTGGTAACTTACTTAGAATAGCTAATTAATTATCTTATAACCTCTTGCTACTTTCTATTAACTAAATTAGCTAAATTGGGGATGTTACATTCTTAGTCACTATGAGTAGCTAAATCCTCTTCTAGGGTCTTAGGTGGATCTTGCTTGATTAGAGACCTTTCTATGTTTTAATTTATGATTTGAATTCCTGGTTTTTATTTCAATTAATATTATCCTATTGCTTTTATCACATAATTAGGATTGACAACCTTTGCATGTTTATAATCAATTAGTTGATCAGCGACCGTACTGCAATTAGTTGGTGGACCTATAGGATAATTGAGACTATAATTAATGCATGACCAAACTTTAATTTAGTCTTCCAATCATTCAACATTTTTGTTCTTTATGCTTTTCTTGTATTTAAATTCTTGCATGACCAAACAAGGGTTAATTTAGGAAAAAGAATATTAATCGCGAATGACCAAACAGATTAATAGCTTTAGTAAAGGGATTGGTAATTGAATAAAACAAGGAATTCAGGTAGAATTAGACATAGAGGAATCGAAGCTTGCAAGTGAAACCATGACACTAGGCTTCTCTCCATTGGTTAAACTTTACATTTTAATTCTTGCTATTTATTTCTTTTTATTTTAGTTTCTATAACCACCAAACATTCGTTCGTCTAAATAATAATTAATCTTTAAGTTGTTTGGTACTTGTTAATTAATCCCTGTGGAGACGATTTAGACTACTTCTGCGAGAGAGTACAGTTGCTCTAAGTGTGTTTTTAACGCAACATACATCTTATTATAAGTTGTTATTACCACATTGAACCTATTTCTTGGGTTCTCCAGTCTATTAGGTCGGGTTACCCTTATAAAGACAAATTAATGGGCATTAGTTTCATTCCTCTTGCCAATCCTGTCGTCAAATGATCAACCAAATTTTCTTCAAACATCATATGATCTTCTTATTTACTTTGTGATAGCCCGGCCGGTACTATCACAATAGATCAATATTGTAACATCCCCAAAATAATTATTGACGCGGGATGTTTATTACTTATTCATCTAAACCGGTCTATGATTAACGATATATAAATTATATCGAATATAAACAGGCGACCCAATGCGGGTGGATATATAAATTATATCGAGAATAGGAGCCGGCCCAATGCGGGTGGATATATAAATTATATCGAGTGTGGGTGACGACCCACGAGATTAACATACTAGGCGGGAAAGTCATGATCCTTAAACCTAGGCCCGTATACCATTAGGGAAAGTACTATTGGTAAGGGGGTTCACCGGGATTTAGCACAGGATTGCAGTCGGTGTTATGTTAAAAGTTTTGTTGTACGATACACCGGGATTGAGCACTGGATTGCAGTCGGTGTCATACTGAGTTATAACACGGTTCACCGGGATTTAGAACTCGATTGCAGTCGGTGTCGTGTTGAAATAAAATGCACGTGGTTATAAATTAAACCACGAATGAAAGAGAGTCCTATAATATGGTTCACCGGGATTTAGCACAGGATTAGTTGGTGGCGTTTTAAGTTAAGTAGGATTCACAATTGAACCGAGAGCGTTGTTAGGGGTCTCGGTAGAACTCACTGAGATTGTATCTCATTGTTTATATGTTGTTGTTTTACAGAGAAGCAGGGAAAGAGGAGATCCAAGAGGCACAAGTAGGTTGTACTCGGATGGATGCTGAAGACTTAGCTTTTATGCTTAAGATTATGTTTTCCTTTGTTATCTTTGTATCATAACATTATGTTTGTATCGGATGTAAACCTTATGTAGTTATTTCCGCTCTTTCTTGTATGTTTTCCGTTGTGGTCATATTTATGATTAAGACTATTTTGGTGTTATTCACCAAAAATTTATAGTGGTATTCAGTATCTAAGCAGGAATTTATATCTCTGATGTGTTACAATTGATACACTTAGGTAATTCTACTTGTTAGAAATACCGGGGGTGTTACAGTTGGTATCAGAGTGGTTCGACTTAGTCGGACTTAGTTTAGTTTAGGGTTGAGTCGATTCCTTGCTAGTCCTTGTTGTAATTATACTTATGATGCTAAGAGACATTGAGCCTGATCAACTCAATACTTAGTGCATCATAAGCAGAATTATGGTGGGATGATCAAGACGCAATCCTCAACCAAGACCGGAATCTCCAACCGGTGCATCCTCACGTAAGGTGACATGACAGTGGAAGAATACACCGCTAAGTTTGAGAAGTTGTCTCAGTTTTACCAAGTGGTAAAGTATGCTCCGAATGAGGAATGGAAGATGCAGATATATAAGATGGGCCTTCGTGCTTATATGACTCAGGGTCTCAGTTCTTATACTCTCACCAATTATGCTGCCTTAGGGCAACCAGCCTATGTCACTGAGGATGATCTCAAAGAGAGTACTAGAAAGGAATGAAGGTAGTTGAATTATCAACTCCGAATGCAAAGACCTAAGATAATTTCATCAAAGGAAAAGCAGGTGCAATTCTTCGATTCTTCAAAGTTTAGAAGATGTTCTATGTAACATCCCTAATTTAGTTAAATTCAATTTATAGAATTACGAGTGATTTATTATTCAAATGAAAAATAAATCATGTCACTGGTATGGGATAGTCGAGAAATCAACGTTTAGTGGATAAACCATAGAATTAAAAGTGCAAGTTAGAGAGAACTTGGGCAAAAATAAGGATTTAGAATGAATTAAAGAGCCAAGGGTGTTTTGGTCATTTCCATATCGTTCAAACCCCTAACCCAAATTACACAACACCAAACATACTCCTTAACTCCATAAGACCACAACCACAATTTTTAGAAGTTAATTATGAGTTAGTGGTTTATTAGAGGTAAACTAAGGTGATAAGCTAAGTGGAGGGCACTTTAGTGTTTTCCCTCATAAAATCCTTCCGCTGAGTCAACTTTACAAAACACTATCACATTACCTTGCTGAAAACAGAACCAGGAAAAACAGAAAACAGAGAATAGAGAGAGAGGGGAGAACTTTTTTTTAAGCAACTAAATTATATTAAAAAAGAGAAAAAAGGACTACAAAAAGTAAAAAGACCAAGGGGGGACCAAACCAAAACCCAAGGCCAGAAAAATCTAACAAGGCAACAAAAAGGAAACCTGGGCAAAGGCACCCAAAAACCAATCAGAGGATGAGAACAGACCAACAGTCCAAACAAAACAGGCCAAAAAGGCTGAAAATAAACAACACCTCAGAAAGTGACAGAAATTGAACTAGATTTAGACCGAAGATTGTAGCCAACAGTCTTTTTTTGCTTCTTCTTCTGTTTCTTGGACACAACCGGTTCCGAGTACCTCTCCGCTGAGTCAGAAACCACCGGATCGCCAACATCATCTGGCGACTCACCCCACAGCCTACTTAAAATTTTCATATCATCCTTTACTGCAGGATTCGTGACCTCTGAGTCAGGAACAATCAAAACTTTGGTGTTTGGAGAGAACATAGCTGCTTGCGAGTTAGAGACAACCACCTCATCTGCGATATCCGCTCAGCTTTTTCCCAAAGCGGATGTCTCCACTGTGTAAGAAGCACCAGTATCAAACCTAGTCGTGGGGGACTTGGTGGAGCAGGTGTGAGCAACACCAAGATCATGGCCCCCAGCCATCTCTTCAGGTGTAATAACAGTGTTGTCAAGACTCTTGAAACAATTGGTATCAATGTCATCCAATATCAAAACCAGACTATTGTCTTGTATGGCAGTGCCTGCGTCAGGCTTATCCGGTTTCTCCAATGACTTCCCTTTATCATTCCGAGGAAGCTTGATAGGACCCGTCTCCGCGGTTTTCTTGCAATTCTGAGTAGAGTGACCAATACAACTACAAGAGTTGCAGAAGAGAGGGACACTCTCATGTTCCACCCTGATGGGAAAGGCATACCCCTCTCTTTCTACTAACAATTGATCATGCAGCTTCTCAGAGAAATCAATATCAATAAGAACTCTAGCAAAATGACCAAAAGTCCTCTTCATAGTGGCTTCATCCAAAGCAATAGGGGCACCTAGACTCCCACTAATCTCAAACAAAATATTTGACCTCCAATATTCCCGGGAAAGACCGTGAAGCCAAACCCAACACTGAGCATTGGTTTGCTTTGCAGAGAGAGGGTCAAAATATGGCCTCCAAGCATACAAGCGCAGAACACCCGGCCGACCAAACACGAGAGAGGGGAGAACTCGAGAGAGTGGAGACGAAGAAGAAGATAGGGCAAGTTTCAATCCTCTTTATGCATGTAAGTGAAATTGGTACCATTCTTTTCCTTATTCAGTCCTCTTTCTATTGACACCAATTTCACAAACTCATTCCTCATCCTTTTCATTCTACCATTTTCGAGCTTGAAGCTCCACCATGGTCAAACCTTGAAGTTTTATCTTGCATGTTGTAAATGGAAGCTTGTAGGTGGTACATAAGGTGCAAGGTTCAGTTCTAGAATTCAATAGCAAGCTACATTGTGGTTTATTCGAGCTGGACAGTAGGAAGGGATCTGAAGTGGTTTGGGTTCAGTTTAGGAAGCGAGTGGACGTGTTAGAATCGTGTTCGTGAGGTCACGGATCGGTTGAACTACGGTGCTTTGTGATTTTCATCACGATAGGTGAGTTTTACTCACGTGTAGGGTTTTGTTTCATTGTTTACGAATGAATTGAAATTCTGGTTATGTGGATTGATTTCGTTTCGAAGGATTTATCGAGTCGAAAACTGTTTTTCTAAATAATCACGTTTTACGGTTTTTATAAAAATATATATGTATTAGGCGGATTGTAATTGTACTCGAATGTGTTTGTATTCTGGTTGTGTTGATGGAATTTAGATGGGATTACGGATTGGATGAGATTGGAAAAGCGAAACGGATTAAACGAAGCGAAATGTGAATCTGCACAGGACGCACGGACCGTGCGCCTCTGGGCACGTGTCATGCGCCCTCCTTGCAATTGCCTGCAAAAGATTTAAGCATGGCACACGGACCGTGCACCCCTGGGCACGGGTCGTGCGCATGCTTCTATTACCGGATGCCAAAACTTCGTTTCCCCGCTCCTTTCGATTCCAAACCTCTTCTAATCTTCTTTCCATCCATTTGTGATGATTCTTAACTTATAAAACATTGTTTTTGACATGTTCATGATGGTTTTGGGAAATTGTCTTCAAACCTATAAATATTTTGAAAAACCGAATTAGGACTTATGCGTGCGAATAAAGGTTTTCTAAAAGAAACGATCCAAACAGTTTTCGTTGTTGAATCATAATTGATGTGGGATATTTGTAATCTCATCTAGACCGGTTATGGTACCGCGATATATAGATTATATTGAAAATAGGAGTCGGCCCAATGCGGGTATAATATATAAATTATATCAATGTCGGGTGACGATCCGACGAATAGCATACTAGGCGGGGAAGGTCATGAGCCCCTACCCTAGGCCCTGGACACTTTAGGTAAAGTACTAGCGGGGGTTTATCGGGATTGTGGCTGTTGCACAGCCGATTTTATGCTACGTTAGGTGCACGATTTGCCGAGATTGTGGTTGTTGCACGGTCGATGTTTCGATTGGTAAGCTTGTAATTATAAATTAATTTACGAGGCTTAAAAATAATTGAATAGCACATTATATGCCGAGATTGTGGTTGGTTGCACGGTCGGTGATGGGCTACGGTTATATGAGCAAGTGGTTTATAAATTAAACTATGTTGCAACGGTTTTATAATTGAATCGAGTGATTGTGAGGGGTCACGGTAGAACTCACTGAGATATGTTATCTCACCCTATCATTATTGTGGTTTTTACAGAGAAACAGGGTAAGTGGAAGACAAGGCATCACGAGTAGGTGACGTGCTTATGGAGATGCCGAAGACTTGTAGTCTTGAGTTTCCAATTATGCTTCTCTTGTTATTTTCTGTTATGGTTATGTAACTTGTATTTGATATGATTTGTATAAACCTATTCCGCTTCTCTAGTTATGATATTGAACAATAGACTCTGTATTCCTTTTTAAGTTGAGAACTAAGTTAAATTTTATGGACTTGAAGACAGGTTGATCCGAGACATTATGTTTTATTTTCGGAAAAATTTAGTATGTTCAATATCTAAACAGGGATTGTGTCCTCTGATTGTTGTTAAGTTGTGCACTTCAGTGTATCTACATGTACCTAGTCGGACTTAGATGTTACGAGCCTTTTACGTCTTCTAAGTCTGATTCTTCTTAGTATGCTATTAGACATTGAGCCTGATCAATTTAATACTTTGTGCATATTTCGCAGAATCATGGCTGGAAGAGGTAGGAGGAACCCACCCATTGATCCTTATCAGGAGTGGATGCAAAATGTCATTGAAACTCAACAGAAGATGATGAATGACATGATGCTAATGCAGCAGCAACAGATGGCTCAAATGGCCCAAATGCAGCAGATGCATCAAGTGCCCCAACCGCAACCGAATGAGCCAGTCAATGTACCACCACCCGAGGATCCTAACAGGATGTACTCCCGGTTTCTGAAAATGAATCCTCCGATCTTCAAGGGGGGATCCGGACCAATGAAAGCTCATTTATGGATAGATGCCATGGAAAGGATTTTTCTGACCTTACAATGTGATGAAACAGAGAAAGTAATTTGTGCTGCCAATGCTCTGGATGAAGATGCTCATACTTGGTGGACCAATGCACGCAGGATGCTTCAAACTTAAGGGACACCTCTTAATTGGGATAACTTTAAGGAGTTATTCCTGGGTCATTTCTTTCCTGATGCCCAGAGACTTGCCAAACAAGTTGAGTTCGTTAATCTGAAGCAGGAGGACATGTCAGTTGGGGAATATGCTGCAAAATTTGAAAGATTGTCTCAATTTTATGAAGTAGGAACTCATGCCCCCAAAGACAGGTAGAAGATGATTATGTTTAAACAAGGTCTTCGTGGTGATGTGAACCAAGGTCTTAGTTCTTACGCTATGACCACTTATCCTACTTTGGTACAACAAGCTCATACTGCTGAAGAAGATCTCAAGAGGATGTATGCAGAGAAGAGGGACTTCTGGAAGAACAAGAAAAGGGGTACTGAATCAACTTCTTCTAACACCAGGTACAAGGGTAATTCGGATAAAGGAAAGCAGGTGCAGATGATTGATTCTTCTAGGCCTAGCAAATGTTCTTTCTGTAAGAAGAATCATAGAGGTAAATGCCAAGCTGTAAAGAATCAATGCTACTTTTGCAAGGAAGTGGGCCATTATGCTAATGAGTGCCCGGCGAGAAAGGATTTCCTGGAATCTCCTAATGCCCCCAAGACAGGCTTGAGTCAACACCTTGGACGCTCAAACTATCAAGCCAGATGATAATCTCCTGAGGGGTACAGGTTCTCTTTTCCATAAATCTGTCAATATACTGTATGATTCTGGTGCTACTCATTGTTTTATCTCTGAAGCATGTGTTGAACGGTTAGGATTAACGGTATCTCCCATATCTGAACCGATAACCATTCTTACGGCTGCAAGAGGTCGTGTTCGAACCCAGTCATTATGTCTTCACTGTCTACTCACTATAGGAAGCAGGAAATTTGTTGTTGATTTTATCTGTTTGCCTTTGAGGGGAATGGAGGTCGTCTTGGGAATGAATTGGATGACTACCAACCATGTTACCATTGATTGCTTCAACCGTACCATTGGGTTTCCTTCTGAAGTGGTGGAACATTCCCTGCCTGCAACTGATAGTGTTATTTTTTTCACTTCAGCCAGCCAGTCTCTATTTCAAGGTGCGGAAGCTTTTGTTGTTATATTATCTGCATCAACTGAAGCTGGTTTGGATTTATCGTCTGTCCAGGTTTTTAATGAATTCTTAGATGTTTTTCCTGATGAACTTTCCTCTTTACCTCCGGATCGTGAGGTAGAATTCTCTATAGATTTGGTGCCGGGTACATGGCCAATATCTATAGCACCTTACAGGATGTCTCCTCTTGAACTAAAGGAACTAAAATCCCAACTTGAGGAATTAATTTCCAAGAAGTTTATTCGTTTGAGTGCTTCTCCATGGGGTGCTCTAGTATTGCTAGTCAAGAAGAAGGACGGAAGCATGAGATTATGTATTGATTATCGTCAATTGAACAAAATCACCATCAATAATAAGTATCCGTTACCAAGGATAGATGATTTGCTTGATCAACTTCGAGGCGCTGCAGTATTCTCCAAAATTGATCTAAGATCGGGATATTATCAAATCAAAGTAAGAGCCTTAGATATTCTGAAGACCGCTTTCCATACTTGATATGGACACTATGAATTTGTAGTGATGCCCTTCGGTCTAACTAACGCTCCAGCTGTATTCATGGACTACATGAACCGAGTTTTTCATTCCTACCTAGATCAGTTTGTGGTTGTCTTCATCAATGACATCTTGGTATATTCAAAGACAATTGAGGAGCATGCCCAACATCTCCGCTTTGTTTTGAATTGACTCCGAGAAAAGAAGTTATATGCAAAGCTGTCGAAGTTTGATTTCTGGATGTCGGAAATTAAGTTCTTGGGTCATGTCATTTCCCAGGAGGGAGTAGCAGTCGATCCTAGCAAAGTTGAAGCTGTGTTAAATTGGGAACAACCAACTTCAGTAACAGAAGTAAGAAGCTTCTTGGGACTAGCAGGCTATTATAGGAGATTTATCTAAGGCTTCTCACAGTTAGTTCTCCCACTTACCTGGTTAACTCGCAATGATCAACCGTTTACATGGGATAATGATTGTGATGAATGTTTCCTCGAATTGAAAGTTTGGTTGACTTCTGCTCCAATTCTGATTCTTCCAGATCCTTCCCTGGGATTCCAAATTTACAGTGACGCCTCTATGAAGGGTTTAGGGTGTGTTCTTATGCAGAATCAACATGTTGTGGCCTATGCATCCAGGCAATTGAAGCCTCATGAACGAAATTACCCAACTCATGACTTAGAGTTGGCGGCTATTGTGTTTACATTAAAGATTTGGTGACATTACCTTTATGGTTCTCGTTTTGAAGTCTTTAATGATCACAAAAGCCTAAAATATCTGTTCGATCAGAAGGAACTGAACAACAGACAGAGAAGGTTGATTGAATTTCTGAAGGATTTGAAGTATCATCCCGGGAAGGCTAATGTTGTGGCAGATGCATTAAGCAGGAAGTCTCTCCACACCGCAGAGTTAATGGTTTATGAAATGGCATTATTAGAGTCTTTAAGAGACTTGAATCTCAAGGTGACAAAGAAAAGGAACCGATTAGTGTTACAGAATATTCGGATTACCAGTGTATTAAGGGATCAAATTCGTACGGCTCAAGAGGTCGACGTGGAGCTGCAATCTCAGAAAGGATTACCAAATTTTACCGAAAACAGTGATGGTGTTATCTGTTTCAATGGTAGAATTTTTGTACCCAATAATGGGGATATTAAGAGGCAGGTATTAGAAGAAGCTCATCGGAGTCAATATTCCGTACATCCTGGATCTACCAAGATGTTCCGGGATTTAAAGCAGATGTATTGGTGGCCTGGAATGAAAGCTGATGTTGCTGAGTTTGTTTCTCGATGCTTAACCTGTCAAAGGGTTAAAGCATAGCACCAAAGACCTGCTGGTCATCTACAACCTCTTGATGTGCCAATCTGGAAATGGGAAGATATGTCAATGGATTTTGTTATGGGCTTACCAAGATCACAAGCCGGTAATGATTCCATTTGGGTAGTGGTGAATCGATTAACTAAATCCGCACACTTTATTCTCGTTCGCTCGAATTACAAAGTCTCCAAACTAGCAGAGGAGTATATAAAGAGTATTATAAGATTACACGGAGTCCCTACCAGTATTGTGTCAGACCGAGATCCCAAGTTCACCTCTAGATTTTGGAAAGCATTGAATGAAGCATTAGGGACAAGGGTTCTTGTTAGCACTACTTATCATCCTCAGACTGATGGTTAGACAGAGAGAACTATTCAGACTCTTGAGGACATGCTTCGGGCATGTGTGCTAGATAGAGGGAGGAAATGGGAGGATCATCTTCCATTGGTGCAGTTCGCCTATAATAACAGTTATCATTCCAGTATTGGAATGGCACCATTTAAAGCACTATATAGAAGGAAGTGTAGAACCCCATTGTGTTGGTGGAAAATAGGTGAAAATGGATTATTGGGACCTGATATGGTTCGTGAAACTACTGAGAAGATACGACTGATTCAAGAAAGAATGAAAGTTGCCCAGAGTCGACAAAAGAGCTATGCTGACAATCGAAGGAGATCGTTGGAATTCGAAGTTGGTGATCATGTATTCTTAAGAGTTTCTCCAACCATAGGTACCGGTCGAGCTTTGCGAACAAAGAAGTTTAATCCTCGATATGTTGGACCATTCCAAATCATCGAGCGTATTGGGCCAGTTGCCTATCGTCTTGCTTTGCCACCGGCCTTATCAAATCTTCATGATGTCTTCCACGTCTCTCAATTGAGAAAATATGTTTCCGATCCGAATCAGCCGTTGAGGATTGAAACGATCGATCTCCGACCGGATCTATCATTCCAACCTTATCCTAGCTATATCCTGGAACGTGGCGAAGGAGGCTACATGGGAGCTGGAAGATGACTTGCGGACTCGATATCCGTATCTATTCCATTGAGGTATGTCTTCTCAATTTTGAGGACAAAATTTTAAAAGTTGGGGTGATTGTAACATCCCTAATTTCATTAAATTCAATTTATGGAATTACGAGCGATTTATTAATCAAATGAAAAATAAATCATGTCACTGGTATGGGATAGTCGAGAAAGCAACGTTTAGTGGATAAACCATAGGATTAAAAGTGCAAGTTAGAGAGAACTTGGGCAAAAATAAGGATTTAGAATGAATTAAAGAGCCAAGGGCGTTTTGCTCATTTCCATATCGTTCAAACCCCTAACCCAAATTACACAACACCAAACATACTCCTTAACTCCATAAGACCACAACCACAATTTTTAGAAGTTAATTATGAGTTAGTGGTTAATTAGAGGTAAACTAAGGTGATAAGCTAAGTGGAGGGCACTTTAGTCTTTTCCCACTCATAAAAGCCTTCAGCTGAGTAAACTTTACAAAACACTCTCACATTACCTTGCTGAAAACAGAACCAGGAAAAACAGAAAACAGAGAATAGAGAGAGAGGGGAGAACTCGAGAGAGTGGAGATGAAGAAGAAGATAGGGCAAGTCTCAATCCTCTTGATGCATGTAAGTGAAAATGGTACCATTCTTTTCCTTATTCAATCCTCTTTCTATTGACACCAATTTCAGAAACTCATTCCTCATCCTTTTCATTCTACCATTTTCGAGCTTGAAGCTCCACCATGGTCAAACCTTGAAGTTTTATCTTGCATGTTGTAAATGGAAGCTTGTAGGTGGTACATAAGGTGCAAGGTTAAGTTCTAGAGTTCAATAGCAAGCTACATTGTGGTTGATTCGAGCTGGACAGTAGGAAGGGAACTGAAGTGGTTTGGATTCAGTTTAGGAAGCAAGTGGACGCGTTAGAATCGTGTTCGTGAGGTCACGGATCGGTTGAACAACGGTGCTTCGTGATTTTCATCACGATAGGTGAGTTTTACTCACGTGTAGGGTTTTGTTTCATTGTTTACGAATGAACTGAAATTCTGCTTATGTGGATTGATTTCGTTTCAAAGGATTTATCGAGTCGAAAACCGTTTTTCTAAATAATCACGTTTTACGGTTTTTTTAAAAATATATATGTATTATGCGGATTGTAATTGTACTGGAATGGGTTTGTATTCTGTTTGTGTTGTTGGAATTTAGATGGGATTACAGATTGGATGAGATCGGAAAAGCAGAACGGATTAAACGAAGCGAAATGTGAATCTGCACAGGACGCACGGACCGTGCGCCCCTGGGCACGGGTCGTGCGCCCTCCTCGCAATTGCCTGCAAAAGATTTAAGCAGTGCACACGGACCGTGCGCCCCTGGGCACGGGTCGTGCACATGCTTCTGTTACCGGATGCCAAAACTTCGTTTCGCCGCTCCTTTCGATTCCAAACCTCTTCTAATCTTCTTTCCATCCATTTGTGATGATTCATAACTTATAAAACATTGTTCATGATGGTTTTGGGAAATTGTCTTCAAACCTATAAATATTTTGAAAAACCGAATTAGGACTTACGTGTGCAAATAAAGGGTTTCTAAAAGAAACGATCCAAACAGTTTTCGTTGTTGAATCATAATTGATGTAGGATATTTGTAATCTCATCTAGACCAGTTATGGTACCACGATATATAGATTATATCGAAAATAGGAGTCGGCCCAAAGCGGGTATGATATATAAATTATATCAATGTCGGGTGACGATCCAACGAATAGCATACTAGGCGGGGAAGGTCATGAGCCCCTACCCTAGGCCCTGGACACGTTAGGTAAAGTACTAGCGGGGGTTTATCGGGATTGTGGCTGTTGCACGACCGATTTTATGCTATGTTGGGTGCACGATTCGCCGAGATTGTGGTTGTTGCACGGTCTGTGTTTTGATTGGTAAGCTTGTAATTATAAATTAATTTACGAGGCTTAAAAATAATTGAATAGCACATTATATGCCGAGATTGTGGTTGGTTGCACGGTACGTGATGGGCCACGGTTATATGAGCAAGTGGTTTATAAATTAAACTATGTTGCAACAGTTTTATAATTGAACCGCGTGATTGTGAGGGGTCACGGTAGAACTCACTGAGATATGTTATCTCACCCTATCATTATTTTGGTTTTTACAGAGAAACAGGGTAAGAGGAAGACAGGGCAGCACGAGTAGGTGACGTGCTTATGGAGATGCCGAAGACTTGTAGTCTTGAGTTTCTGATTATGCTTCTCTTGTTATTTTCCGTTATGGTTATGTAACTTGTATTTGATATGAGTTGTATAAACCTATTCCGCTTCTCTGGTTATGATATTGAACAATAGACTCTGTATTCCTTTTTAAGTTGAGAACTAAGTTAAATTTTATGGACTTGAAGACAGGTTGATCCGAGACATTATGTTTTATTATCGGAAAAATTTAGTATGTTCAATATCTAAATAGGGATTGTGTCCTCTGATTGTTGTTAAGTCGTGCACTTCAGTTTATCTACATGTTAGAAATATTGGGGCGTTACATTCTAACTGTGGAAATTAAGCATCACAGTGGTGATTGTAAGCAAATTTCGAAGTAGTTATCTCTTTCACCTCAACAAGTCAATCTTTATTCCAAGGTGCGGAAGCTTATGTTATTATGTTATTTGCATCCACTAAAACTGGTTTAGATTTGCTATCTGTTCAAGTTGTGAATGAATTTCTGGACGTTTTTCCAGATGAAGTTTCTTCTGTACCTCCAGATAGAGAGGTAGAATTTTCTATAGAATTGGTTCCTGGCACAGGATCAATATCTATTGCTCCTTATCGAATGTCTCCTTTAGAATTAAAGGAATTGAAATCCCAACTTGAAGAGTTGATATTAAAGAAGTTCATTCGACCGAGTGCTTCTCCATGGGGTGCTCCAGCGTTACTAGTCAAAAAGAAAGATGGTAGCATGAGACTGTGCGTTGATTGTAACACCCTAAATATTTAATTAATTTATTTAATTAAGTATTTAGGAATTTATTTTAATTAGTTGGATACAATTTAATTAAGTGAAATTATATTAATTTTATGTTGGTGGTGTTAGGAAAAGGAGGCGCTACTTGAATGAACTTGGGCTTAAGTAAAAAGCCCAAGCCCATGATCCATAAGCTATGCAAAGTGGCTAGGTCAAGGGGTTAGAATTGGTGTTGGCATTTTGCGAATTGTGAGAAGAGAATAGAGAGAGAGTTGCGAATTGAGAGAGTGAGAAGTGAGAGAGGCGCGCGAAGAGAAGAAAGGGAGGGAGAAGAAGGGTTTCGCAATTCTCAAGGCTTTGG
Source organism: Astragalus membranaceus (assembly GCA_039519185.1). Lineage (NCBI taxonomy): Eukaryota > Viridiplantae > Streptophyta > Magnoliopsida > Fabales > Fabaceae > Astragalus > Astragalus membranaceus. Next base: position 134,834,476 of record CM076846.1, on the reverse strand, counting down.
CTCGTTGTGTTGCTGAGGTTACTCGTGGTGCCTTCAATCATCTTCCACGGAGCATACGTTTAAGAGGTAAGGGTGAGCGTTTCAATTTAATATAATTGGGTATGTGGTGGGTTTTGTGGGGTTTGATGTTGTTGTGAATTTGAGATGTATATGTGTAAGATTGATGAAGGATTGGATTAATTGTGATGTTATTTCGATGAATTGTTGATGTTGCTAGGTGTAATTTCGTGTTTTTTTGATGTTTGATGACTGTTGAGAAGGAATTATGATGTGATCATGCTGATTTTCGTGTAAAACAATTCTGCTGCATGTAAACTATTCGATGAAATGGCCATTGTGTACTCATGTGGGGTGTTTTTGGGTGAAACTGTGAATTCTGGGCATTCTGCCATTCCGCGCGCCAGTCGCGCGTAAGTTGCGCGTCACGCGCAAGTCACACTGGGCAGTTTCTGCCATTCCGCGCGCCAGTCAAACCTAAGCCGCGCGCCACGCGCGAAGCCTCTGAATTTTCTGCCGTTTCGCGCGCCATTCGCGCGTGAGTCGCGCGCCGCGCGCAGCCTCTGTTTTATTACTGTTCTGGCAATTTAAAATGTGATGTTTTCCACTTTGAAAAGATGATGTCTTTTTTTTTTTATTAAAATGTGATGTTTCCTAAGCATGAAAATGAGATGTTTTCCAAAATTTAAATATGTTGTTACTCAAAATTTTAAATATGTTGTCACCCAAATTTTTAATGTGTTGTTACTCAAAATTGAAAGGTGTTGTTACTCCAATTTTGAATGTGATGTTTATGATGAGGTTGTGATATCATTGTGATGGTTATGACGAGTACACTCTATGAGTGTTTTATGACGACGATGACGAGTACTCCAGGTGAGTGATTTGGTGATTGCACATGTGTCCATAGTGTCTCATAGCATGTGCATATTATGACGAATAGGCTTCGGCCTCTTATTGACGTAAAACAGTGACGGTGTGCCCTAGTGGCTTAATTATGACGAGTATGGTACCATCATGCATATACCCAGGCGTGGGTTGCATTTTCATGCACATACATGTTTATGACTTGTGGTAAGAAATTATGACTTGAGTTAGCGTTTGGAGTTTAATTTTCATGACGGGTGTTTTTGTTGCACAAACCTTGATGAGTGCAAATTGACGAGCTTTTGTTAATGACGATGTGGCATTTCTTTTCTATCAGTTAAATTAATAATTGCGAAAAAGATTTACTCTGATAAATGACGTGTAAATTATGGGGTAGAAAAGGGGTGTTACATTGATTATCGACAACTCAATAAAGTGATGATAAAAAATAAATATCCATTGCCAAGGATCGATGATTTACTTGATCAACTTCGAGGTGCTGCAGTGTTTTCAAAAATTGATCTAAGGTCGAGTTATCATCAGATAAAGGTTAGAGCCTTCGATATTCCAAAGACAGCTTTCCGTACTAGGTATGGACATTACGAGTTTGTAGTGATGCCTTTCGGTCTACCTAATGCTCTAGCGGTATTCATGGATTACATGAACCGAATCTTCCATACGTACCAGGATCACATTGTAGTTGTCTTTATCGAGGATATCTTGGTGTACTCGAGGACCATTGAGGAGCATGTTCAGCATCTCCGCATTGTTCTAAATGTACTCCGAGAAAAGAAGTTGTACGCAAAACCTTCGAAGTGTGATTTCTGGATTCCTGAGGTAAAGTTTTTGGGACATGTGATTTCCCAATCGGGAGTTGCTGTAGATCCCAATAAAGTGGAAGCTGTGTTAAACTGGGAGCGACCATCATCAGTCACAGAGATCAGAAGTTTCTTGGGTCTAGCCGGTTACTATAGGAGATTTATTCAAGGGTTCTCACAGTTATTTCTTCCACTTACTCGGTTAACTCGTAAGGGTCAGCCGTTTACGTGGGATGCCGATTGTGAAGAATGTTTTCAAGAATTGAAAACTCGGTTGACTTCTGCTCCCATCCTGATTCTTCCGGATCCGTCTTCGGAATTCCAAATTTACAGTGATGCTTCTGGGAAGGGTTTAGGATGTGTTCTCATGCAGAATCAACAAGTGGTAGCTTATGCGTCCAGGCAATTAAAGTCTCATGAGAAGAATTATCCAACTCATGATTTGGAGTTGGCAGCTATTGTGTATGCACTGAAGATTTGGAGACATTACCTGTATGGGTCTCGTTTCGAAGTCTTTAGTGATCACAAAAGTTTAAAGTATCTGTGTGATCAGAAAGAACTGAATAACAGGCAAAGGATATGGGTTGAGTTTATGACTTCGAGTTGAAGTATCATCCAAGAAAGGCCAATGTTGTAGCTGATGCGCTGAGTTGAAAATCGCTTCACACGGCAGAGTTAATGATACATGAAATGGAATTGTTAGAGTCTTTTAGCTCTATGACAGGGTACATACATAAGTTTCCACTATAGTGGCAAGGTTTTGGTGTTAACCTTTCGCTTGCGAAGGTTAACAATCAGATTGTATTATGTGATTCCGTTTGACAAGTCAAACGTGAATACGAATGTGAAAGTGAGGTGACTGCTGACTGTTTTTCACGTTACGAATACCCATCAAGGGATTAATTGATGGATCTGCTTGCAAGTGACTGAAATTTCTGAAGGAAAGATTGGCGTGCGGCATGGTAGTTTTGAAAACCATTTTGTGAAAACCCGCATGCTAAAGTTAATTCTGGGAACGAATCATTGGTGGCGTACTTAGGTTGAGGGGAAACTCTCAACGCTATTGGCCAATTCGGAAAGGAATTGGGTGCGTCGTTGGTAAAAATATCGTGAGGAAAGTTGCAATAGAGGAAAAGAAACTGAGTTTAATTTAATAGTTGTTTTGAAAACAACTTTGAGGTGATTTGATTGTTTTCAAATTTATTTGATGTCCTCACGACTTATTTATACGTGTAAGGACAAAGTTTTTAGTAAAACCCTCCTTCCATCTTTTTGAAAAAGTTTTACCTCGAAAACTTGGAAGCGAGTCAAGGAATTTCACAGTGACTTTTCCGTCACATTTTTCAATGTGTACGAGAACTGATAAGGATTTTTAGAAATTTGTTGAAAAGGTGTTTACTCCCTTCAAGAAAATCATGTTTGAGTAAATAGGACCCATTAAGAATTAGAGGAAAGGATGAGGGCATTTAAGGGTTTTCACCCAAACATATTATTTAATAATATATGTATATATATATATATATATATATATATATATATAAGAAAAGAGAATCAAATAAAGAAAGAAAAGAAAGAAGGGAAGCGAAGGAAATAAATAGAGGAAAGAAAGAAAGAAAAGAAAAAGGAAAAGAGAAAGGGAAGAACAGGAAGAAGAAGGATCCTCCACCAACAACCCTAGTTTTTGCAAATCACCACCATCTTCCTACCATGCTTGCGTTCCATGAGCTAGGTAAGCTCACCTCTCCTTTTTACCCTTATTTTAGGATCTCGAAATTTGAGAGTTTAGGGAGATGATGAATAGTGTTTTTGAATTTATGATGATTTTGATGATTCAAAAGTGATTAGGAGCGAAACCACGGAAGATTGAACACGGATTGAAGTTGATTTGGAGTCGGGAGGGAGTGGGTGATTGTTAGGTCGAATTTGAGGTTTTATGGATGAATAGTGATTGAAGCTTGAAGATGATGAATAGTGCTTCAAAGATGTCTCGTGGTTGAGTGGAAAGCTATGGGAGCGGATTTGAGTGTCGTCGGAGCGTCGAAGTTGATGCGGGGATCGTTCGTGTGGTTATGTGGAGAATTCCGTTTTGGTGATCTCGGTTATTTGTGATTTTCATCATAATTGGTGAGTTTTACTCACGTTTAGGTTTTGATTGATGACTTTGATGTGTCGAACTTGGATTTGGAAAACCGTTATTTTAAAACTATACGTATTTTGGCATAAACGATGATTTTTGAGGTTTATGTTTCGATTGATGAATTGATGATGTTCATTGTTGTTTGAATATGTTTTTGGACTGTTTTTATGTTGGGACTGGACTGGAACAGGTATCGGAATTGATCGGAACATTGAAAAACGCAAAAATAGGACAAAACCAAAGTGCTGTCAAAGACGCACGACCCGGGGGCCCCAAGCGCACGGACCGTGCGCCTCATTTTGTCTCCGTCTTCAAAAATGAATTTTAAGCGCACACGAACCGTGCGCAGTGTTCTGTCAAAATTTTACAAACTTGTCCGAAAGGTTCCCGTTCGATTCCAATCCTCTCCTAATCCTTTCCTGACCCGTTTCCAATGGTTTTGGCTATGTTTTAAGAGGTTTATGAAAAATGTTTTACGGTTATAAACGTTTTGAAAAACCAAAACTTAGAGCACGTGTGAGGACATGTTTTTGTCAAAAAGGAAACGGACTATAAGTCCTAATGGGTATTGTATAATTGACGCGGGATGTTTATTACTTATTCATCTAAACCGGTATATGATTCACGATATATAAATTATATCGAATATAAATAGGCGACCCAATGCGAGTGGATATATAAATTATATCGAGAATAGGAGCCGGCCGGGTGGATATGTAAATTATATCGAGTGTGGGTGACGACCCACGAGATTAACATACTAGGCGGGGAAGTCATGATCCTTAAACCTAGGCGCGTATACCATTAGGGAAAGTACTATTGGTAAGGGGGTTCACCGGGATTTATCACAGGATTGCAGTCGGTGTTATGTTAAAAGTTTTGTTGTACGATACACCGGGATTGAGCACTAGATTCCAGTCGATGTCGTACTGGGTTATAGCACGGTTCACCGGGATTTAGCACTGGATTGCAGTCGATGTCGTGTTGAAATAAAATGCACGTGGTTATAAATTAAACCACGAATGAAAGAGAGTCCTATAATACGGTTAACCGGGATTTAGCACAGGATTGCAGTCGGTGGCGTGTTAAGTTAAATAGGAGTCACAATTGAACCGAGAGCGTTGTTAGGGGTCTCGGTAGAACTCACTGAGATTGTATCTCATTGTTTATATGTTGTTGTTTTACAGAGAAGCAGGGAAAGAGGAGATCCAAGATGCATGAGTAGGTTGTACTCGGATGGATGCTGAAGACTTAGCTTTTATGCTTATGATTATGTTTTCCCTTGTTATTTTTGTATCATAACATTATGTTTGTATCGGATGTAAACCTTATGTAGTTATTTCCACACTTTCTTGTATGGTATTGAACACTAAATCTTGCTGATGGTTGATGGTTAGGGAACCATTGTGGTCTTATTTATGATTAAGACTATTTTGGTGTTATTCAACAAAAATTTATAGTGGTGTTCAGTATCTAAGTAGGAATTTATATCTCTGATGTGTTACAGTTGGTACACTTAGGTAATTCTACTTGTTAGAAATACCGGGGTTTTACAATATGGTTGAAATCAACTCTTCATAGTAGGAATATCTAAAAGACTATTCCATTCATCATAACTGTAACTTCATAGCACAGTGGGAAACTTTTTTTAATCTCAGGTGCATGACCTTTTTAGGTACATGCATCATGACCCTCTCAGGAGCACACAAGTGCTCATTATAAAAACTAGTAATAAAACACATATAGTAAACTCACAAGATTAGTTATAATTCTAGTGCAGTCAGCAACAAATAGAATGCTCCAAATGAAGCTCGCATACTTAGAATGTTTAACATCGTCACTGGTGTTCTTGAGCAACATCACACTGGGATCATAACGAGTGTTTGGTTTACAACAAAAGTAATTTATATTTACTTCACAAACGTCCTTTATATCAAAAATTTCGCAATACTTATTTTTGATATTTTTGACAAAAATAATATTAAAAAAATAAGAAAGTCATCCACGTGTATAAAGATAATGGTGCAAACATTATTGTCTAAAATATAATATAAGCACTTATGACTTTAGTTAATTTCAAAACAAATGAAATCACAAGATTAAACTTCTCAAAGATAGATAAGGTAAAAGTCATCATGTTAATCAATAACAATTTTTTCTTCTAATACATCATAAAAAAATCACATACATTTAAGCAAAAATAATTTTCTTAACATCCACGTTATTCATTTCAATAAAAATGTCATCATTTAATTAAAATCTATAACTTTCATTGTTAACCATATACACCCAAAAAAAATATCTAACTCCATGGAGACAAAAATAAACAAATAAACATTTTTTTCATATCATGGTGTGGGCTTTTTCAAAACTTTTCCTATTCCGAAAACCTGGTTTTCATAAAATAAATTGCAAGACAAATCTCTTGTAGCTCATTAAAAAAAATATAATACAAGAGTAAACATAAGAATAGTCCAAAATAAAACACATATGTTGCAGCTCATAAAAAATCAATAATTCGAAAAAAGTAACAATAGTAACATAATAATAGTATAATAAAATTTACTAATTAATCATTTAAAAATTCATAATCAAAATATTATAAAAAGTTAGAATATTAAAAATAAATTATCTCAATTAAAATTGAGCGTTTTCACAATGCCATAATTCTTCCTTACAAAAACAATATTGTTTGTAAGGGTATACAAGTCAATTCTACTGGTTTTAATAAACAGACTTTGTTAAGAACATAATCTCAAAACTAAGTTCTTCTTCATCTCTGGAGTATACATAATATTTTTTAAAGAACCGATCTTTCTAGAGGTAAACATAACTTGTCTTAGCAATATCAATGGTGTGAGAATCTTCCATTATTCAACAATAGAATAAGTCATAAAATTTTATCAGAGCAGACATGACGCATTGCGCCAGAGTCTACCCACCACCTCCGGATCCACTAACATTGATTTCAAAAATCATAACGAATGGTGTTTCTACGACCCCTATTCTTATTCTAATTGTCATTCTTCATGAGTTTGAGTTTCCAAATTTAATCTTTAGTGGCAATATATTGAGTACAAGACATATTTTTAGAGTCTGTATAAAGTATCCCTTTGGAGACCGTATAAGACATACCTTTGGAGACATCAACGAGACCGTCTTTGGAGACATCAACGAGAGCGTAGTGCTCGACCGAAAATGGCAGATATTGTAACGTCTTAAAATTGTTGGAACAATTACGAACACACTAACGAACACCGTCACATCCCTGTTTCGTAAATTTCGGTTTACGAAATCAACTGACAATTTATTATTCGATCAAATGATAAATTGAGTCATAGATATGATAATCTCGCGAAAAGCACTATTGAATTGCTCAATTATCTGAAATACACACAATTTATCCGAATGGTGTGAATCGTTGTGGGAATTAGGCACAAGGGTAAAATCTTCATTTTGCCTCATATTTTAGATGTATCATCCGAAGAAAACAATGAACTGGGTCCTAGTCATGGTAGGATAATGAGAAATGGTATTTAAATCCCTAAGTCATATAAATGGATGAGTGCTTGATGGATTAGAGTGGATTTGAATGAGAATTAAGGATAAGGGCATTTTGGTCTTTTCCCACTCATTTAAATGTTCCCTTCAGATCATCTCCCATCAGCCACACCACACTCCCCAAAATCAAACATATTCTGAAATTGAGGAGAAATAGAAGGAGTTGAGGATAAGGGAGTGTATAAGTGAGAGTTAGGAAGTGGGGGTATAGTGGTCACTTCACACCTCATTAACCCTTTCTGCTCATGAGTGTTATAAGGCCTGAACATTCACCTCTTTACCCTCACAACTCAGTAAACCAGAAAGAGAGAGTGGAGAAAAAGAGAGAGAGGGCGAAATGGGAGAGGAAGAAGAAGGGCTTGATACCACTTCACCTCTTCATGCATGTAAGTGTAATTGGTGCCATCCTATTCCATTTTCAATTCTCTTTGCAATGGCCCCATTTCCAGCAACTGATTCATCTCCATTTCTGTTCTACCATGGTCAAAGCTCAAGACTCCTTGTGACCATTAATGGAGTTTGAACTCCTATCTACCTTGCATGTGCAAATGAAGACTAGGTTGAAGTAGATTTGGGGGTACATTGTGCATTGGAGTAGTAAGAGGAAGGGTTTAGTGGCTGAGATGAAGATTGAAGTCATGGCCTGTACATAGGAGCTCAATTTCGTGGCTCATGGTGGTTGTAAGTTGAAGGTATAAGCTCACAACAATTTCTGCTCAAGAAACAGTTTTGACCTTGTGTGGTAAATCCTCCGTAACTCCCTCCATAGTTATCTGTTGAATGTGATTCTTGCTTCTCTAGCAACTAGACACAAAATCCTTCAGTTTAGGCACAAGAACCACTTAATTTGACTGAGTATTGTGGGAGAAAAATGATTTACAAGTTTTACTTTTGAATCAGGGTCAGCTTTGTATCAGTCACAGTGCTTTAGCCATAACCCCCTGAATACTCATCATATCAGTGTGGGGCTTGAACCATATGAAAGTAGAGAAAATTATCTACACATTAGGCACTGATTTGAATGATTTTGGTTAAGAATTGAATTAATTATGCCTGATGCAAAACAGTTCACAGATGCTGCCAAGCCAAATTTGAAGATAGTGGCCACGTTCTCGGAGTTGAGGTTAGATCGAAATAAGAAGGGGGTTTCATGGTTGATTTGCGATGCATTTGGGTACGCTCCAGTAGCCGGTTTTGTGGTAGGGCTAGTTTTGAAGTGGTTTCGAGTTTGTTGGAGCGTGGGAATCAAATTCGGGGATCGTTCGAGCAGTTACGTGTTGATGGATTTCAAAGTCTCGGCAAGTTCCGTGATTATCATCACAAAAGGTGAGTTCTACTCACGCTTAGGATCATTTTGTATTTTTGAAATGATTGTTATGTGACCGGTTTTGAAGTGTACTTCGTTTCGAAAGTTTTAAGAGTCGAAAACCGTTTTCGGAAAAATAACGTTTTACGGTTTTTATCGGATTTTATATGTGATTGTATGGACTGAATTGACTGGAATATTGCCTGTTATTGTTTGTGTTTTTGTTGGATTTTGATCGGAATACGGATTGGACTCGAACGGAATTGCGAAAATGAGAAAAGCGGAATGAAATGGTGTACTGACAGAAGCACACGAATCGTGCGCCTATGGAACACGGATCGTGCGCCTATGGAACACGGATCGTGCGCCAGCTTCGCAAAATGTTTTTAAAAGAAGGTCCAGTGCACACGAGTCGTGCGCCTAGGGCGCACGGACCGTGCGTGAGATTCTGTTAGCGAACACCGAATTCTCGTTTCGTCGCTTCTTTTGATTCCAAACCTCTTCTAATCTCGTCTCCAACCCTTGCGATGATTTTTCCACTTTTAAGACATTGTTTTTGACATGATCAAAGATGGTTTTGAAAATTTCTCTCAAACCTATAAATGTTTCGAAAACCGAAGGAAAGTACACGTGAGTGGACATGGGCTAGATTTAAAGTTATGGAACTATATGTTCGGTCAAGTTTATGTTTAAGTATTAACATGAATGACAGGTAATAAAAAGGGATGAATAAACATTTTCATCAAAGATTGTTAAGGTTCAAATATATAAATTATATTGAATACAATAGATGGCCCAATGCGGGTTGATATATAAATTATATCAAAAGGATGGGTGACGACCCAGTAGATTAGTATACTAGGGGAAGGGAAGTCATGAGCCCTAGAACCTAGACCTCAGAGGTTTGAAGCTAGTGTAAGGTAGTGGAGAGGTTCGAAGGAAAAGGCAGAGCTTTTTCCGTAGATGTACTATGGTATGAAAGGAAAAGACATATGCACGTGGGCCCTTTATGGACTACGATTAAAAGAAAAAGAAATAAAAGGACCGAGAGTTATTGTGAGGGGTTACGGTAGGACTCACTGAGATAATGTTTATCTCACCCTTTATATGTTGTTTTACAGAGAAACAGGGAAAGAAGAAAGCGACGAGGCACGAATAGGAGCCGTGCTAGAGGAGAAGTTAGAAGACTTGGTTCTTTTACCTTTGATATTGAGTTCCCTGGTTGTCTTTGTAACTCGATAGTATGACTTGAATTTATTTAAATTATGTAATCGTTTCCGCTTTTTCTTGTGATGGTATTGAACACTAGGTTATGAGGATATTGAAAGACATGGAACCTCTATGGTTTTTAATTAAGTTATGAAAGTTAAGACTGTTGATGTTAATCATCGAGAAAAATTTTAGTTGTCACTACTACAATTTAGGCTTTTCGCATCGGTTAAAAATGACTTTTCGCATCAGTTCCGCGTCCGTTACAGATTTAGGCGTTGTTAAAAGTAAGCACCTTTTACATCAGTTACAGACCTGATGGGAAAAATCTTTTTAAAATCGGTCCGTACAAAAAACCGATGCCAAAAGTCTGTTTTGATTAGATTTTATCGTGTTTTTGGCATCGGCTCTGCAAAACCACCGATGTTAAATATACATTTCACATCGGTTTTTTGTACGGACTTATATTAAAGAATTCTTTATTAACATCAGGTTCTCTTGGGAACCGATGTTAAAACTTTTTTTTTGCCTATACAACACCACAGAATCTCATATCTAGTAACCTGGATAATAAGCCTCCTATACAACACAATCTCATATAATTAAAAGATGCAACCACAACCACAAAATGTCAAATACTCAATTAATTAATAGATGCAACACCACAATCTCAAATATATAGTACCAAATCTATATAACTAGCACAATCCCAAATACTCAAAATAAGATCATATAATTGGGATATATATACAAAAATTTCATAACAGCAAAATACAAAATAATAGTTTTTCATAAAACATGTTCTAGAAGATAGTAACCCAAGCTACCTAGTTATAACATAATACCAAACCTAACCAAAAATTACTTAAAACAAATAACCTAAGCAAACACCAAACTTTGCATTAAATCCATGTTCTAAGCGTATCTCCACCAAATCTGCATCAACATCATGATGATCACTTTGAACCTAAATCACAATTGACAAGACATTGGTCAGAATGCGAAGCCAGTTTTTGATTGAAATATATACATTCTCATATTCACATTAAGGGTAAAAAGAGAGAGAATTTTTTATGCATTTACCTATTAGTCTATTATTATGACTCAATAATACGATTTGGATAAAGATCAAGAAATAGTCTTGCCCAACGATACCGGATGTCGTAAAGATCCTCTTCGGGGAATGGCTTTGTAGTGTTGAATCTCTACAATATGAAAAAACAAAATTTAGAGTTTTATAGGCAAAGAAGTTTGAGGTATCAAATAAGGCATAGGAACTGGCATATAGATGGTCATGAAAAAACATGTTACGGTATTAGAAATCTAATGTTCTATATATTAAATATGTAACAACACTAAAAACCAAAATAGATGGAATTCTATGCTGGTGGAGCTTGACTCTTAGTGGATGGAGTTCTATGCTGTCGACACTAAAAACCATTAACTACAGTTCTTGTTTTTCATGTTAGTTAGCTCATAAAACTTTTTATAATTTGTTCTACTTTCATTATTACGTTCAGCATATATATAGCACACATTTGTTCCTTATGATATCTTTTGTCCTCCAGCATTTCCTTCAGGCAGAACAGCTGCAGATCTCGCCTCCTGCATTTCCTTCATTAACCAGCAACCTTGAATTTGAATCCCTCACAATGGATGATCAACAAAAAGGTGGCCAGCAAAAGATTTCAGAAATGAAAGCAGTGCACCTTGAATCCCATTCTTGGGATATTTATTATTTTGGCGTACTTATTTGAGATGCTATGAATACATTTGCAAGCATTAATTGTTTTACATTGAAGAAAAATAGCATACGTATATGAGTAAAGTAATTCAAAGAATGAAGAATGATATACATTGATTGAATTATTTCAATCTTTCACATTCAATTTCACAACACAGACATCATAATAATGAAAAAGAAGTTAAATACCTCACTCAAATGAAATGCTAGCAACGGCTCACAGCAAGAAGATGCAGCAACGACGCAGCAACAGTGTAATACACATTAAGGGACCTTAGATGCAACTTCCACCATTCAGGAACACTGTAATTTTTACAAAAAAAATGGCATCAAGTAACTTCATCTTTCAGTGAAGGAGGAAAAAGAAAAAGCAAAAAAAAAACCTGCTCAGAGATCCCAAGACCAGCCCCTTCTTTCCAACCTTGCTTCTTCAATAACTACATAGAACAACAACATCCCAAATTATATTTACAAATAAATAAATAAAAATAATAAAATCACAGAAGCTAAAGGAATAAGGGAAAGAAACAAATTGCCCGAAATCCAATATTGGAAGAATGGATTGTTGTGGACGATGGATAGAGATAGAGACGGCGTGAGAGTAAGTGTGTTTTGCGAGAGTGGTTTTTGGTTGCAGAGAGTGAGAGTGCTTCACGAAGAGAGAACGACAGCGTGAACGGCGGACGGCGTGAACCGCGGACGGCGTAAACGGCGGATGGCGTGAACGGCGGACGGCGTGAACCGCGGACGGCGTGAACCATTTGCGTGAATGGGAGCGATGGAATCTCTGGGTTTTGGTTGCTGAGTGAGTGTGTTTCGCGAAGAGGGTTTTGGTTGCAGAGTGAGTGTGTAACGAAGAGGTTTTTGGTTGAAGAGGGTGAGTGTGTTCCGCGAAGAGGGTTTTAGGAAATTGTAAATTGGGGATTTTAAACATCAGGTGCAACGAGAGAACTGATATTAAAAATGTAATCATGCATTTCTACATCGGTTCCTATATCAACCGATGCGAATAATGTTCACAAAATTTCTAAAATGCCAGCGCCTTTTTATCCACATCAGTTAGTTTCTGAACCGATGCCAAAAATGTTTAAATAATTTCAAAAATGCCACCGCCTTGTTATCCACATCAGTTAGTATTTGAACCGATGCGAATTCATGATGTAAAATCCATTTTTTCTACTAGTGTGTGTTCAATACCTAGACAGGAAATATTACTCTGATGTATGTCATTTCGTGCATCTTAGCATTTTTATCTAATAGAAATATTAGGGTGTTACAAACACAAACAAAATTGTCTGAGTCGCGGACTATGTCACTTTCTTTAAGACGTTTCGCAGCTCTGCCCAAGGTGTGCAAGCAGTATCTCCTAGCCTCGTCGTCCCCAGGATAAAACAACATTCTCAGAAAACAAATATGATCTTCACTGCACCTAGGAAAACCACCAGACTCACACCCCCTTTCTTTTTTTGACTGCTCGGTACTTTTATTCTTTTCTCAAAATTGAAAGGTATCTTCCTCACTATTTTTTCCGAATCGTGTGTTTATTATTTCAACTTCGGTTACCAAAACATGGCCTTTTATATACCAAAACAAAAACATTCCGTTGAAGAGTTTTTTGGGTAAATCCGGGTATCCACCGCACGGATAGCCGGGTATCCACCGCACATATAGCAATGACTAATCCCTCGCTCATTGTAGGTTCCTCGAGGGGCAGGATAGCTGGCACAGAGTTTTAACGCTGCTCTGTACCCAAGGCGGGGATCGAACCCCCGACTCTTGGTTAAGGGAGGTTCAGCCCCAACCGCTGAACCCCACGCTCTGGGTTATTCCGTTGAAGAGTTATACCAACTCATTATAGCATACTAGGGTTGAGCCCGTGCAGTGCATGGGTTTATTTAAAATATTTTGTTTTTAACTAATTATATTATTGTTTAAATTTTTTGTATGTAATTTGCTGAATGTTGTTTAATGGTTACAAAATTTAATTTTTTCACTGTATAACATATATTAATTGCTAAATATGTTGTATTAATAATGAATAGGTGATTTCGCATTTAGTATCCAACATTGAAAGCAGTTATTGGAGTTTGAGTTTAATATTGATTTGGATTTAAAAAGTTGTTTATTGGAATTATTGTATGTATGTGATATATTCTTTTATATGTTGCTCAAAATCTATGTTTGTTTATATATAAACCTATAAAACCTTTTATAATATGAAGAGTAGTTGTTTGGGTTAAAATATGAAACAAAACTTAAAGGTTTAGAACATATATATTTATTGAATTAAAAATAGGTTATAGAATTTACAAATATAAAATGGACCAATTGGACTGAAAATGTTTAATCTATTATTTTGAATTTTTCTAGGTAAAGCGTTAAGGTGTCAATACATTTTATGATAATGTGGTTAACTTTTTTAAAGTCTTTCTTATTCGATCATATATTGTGTCAAATTTTGAAAGACTAATAAGACGGACTTCACAAACTTTAAGGACTAATTATTATTTTTATGAACTCTATGGATTAAATAGGATAGATAGGGTTAGTTTATCAAGTAAATTGAGGATTAAGTGAAAAATAAAGCTTATCTAGCCATCATTTCTTATCACATTGTTCTTTTCCTACTTGATGGCAGCAAATTCATTAGGGCAAGTTAGCTCTACCACTTTAATTTAGGTACTTCTTTTTCCTCAATTTTAGAAGAACACTAGGTCTCCTCTTCTGAGGTTTCTTATGTAACATCCCAATATTTCTAACATGTAGATACACTTAGATGCACATATGTGTCAACAATCAGAGGACACAATCCCTGTTTAGATATTGAACCTACTAAATTTTTCCGATAATAAAACATAATGTCTCGGATCATCCCGATTTTAATTCCATAAGAGTTCACTTGGTTCATAACTCAAAAAGTAATACAAACCCAATTGTTCAACATCTTAACTAGAGAAGTAGAAATGGTTTATACAACTCATAAAAATTACAAGTTACATAACCATAACAGAAACAACAAAAGAACAACAATCGGAAACATCAAGACTACAAGTCTTCGGCTTCGCCATAAGCACATCACCTACTCGTGTCGCCTTGTCTTCCTTTTCCCCTGTTTCTCTGAAAAAACCACAATAATGATAGGGTGAGATAACATATCTCAGTGAGTTCTACCGTAACCCCTCACAATCACTCGGTTCAATTATAAAACCGTTGCAACATAGTTTAATTTATAGCCACTTGCTCATATAACCGTAGCCCATCACCGACCGTGCAACAACCACAATCTCGGCATATAATGTGCTATTCAATTATTTCCAAGCCTTGTAAGTTCATCTTTAATTACAAGCTTACCAATTGAAACACCGACTGTGCACACAACCACAATCTCGATGAATCGTGTACTTACCATAGCATAACATCGACCGTGCACACAACTACAATCTCGATGAACCCCCCGTTAGTAACTATTCCATAACGTTTCCAGGGCCTAGGGCGAGGGCTCACACTACAAGAATAAGCTCTGTTTCCTACGAAACTTTCCGACGAACTCTTGTCCGTCGCAATTTCCGACGGATTTCCGATGAAAACGCCGTCGCAAATGTTCAGTAAAAGAGGCGCTAAAATTCGCTCTTACGTTTCCGACGACATCGTTGTTCGTCGCAAATTTCCGACGGCTATTTCCATCGGAAAATGCTAAAGGTTCGTCGCAAACATAAAAACCCAATTAAAACACTCTCTCTTCCCTCGAACCCTCTCAATTCTCATCGACCCTCTTTCATTTCTCACTTCTCACTTCTCCTCTAACCCTAAACCCCTCTCCACTCTCTGCCGCCACCACCCACTACCACCACTTAAGCCATCGCGTCTCCGCCCTCACTCCTGGCTACCACCCTTCTTTCTCCTCCTCACTTCCACTCCCTTCGCGACCCAACCCAAAACCAGGGAGTGTTCTGTTATAAGGATTTACATCGAGCAGCCACACCCACCGCAGCAGCCATGGTTCTCAAGTATGTATTAACCTCCATTTTCTTTGATCAACTCCTTTGTTACGATCTCATCTGTAATTTTTTCTTACAGTTCTATGCTTTGCGATTCAATAGCTCATATGAGCTCAAAAATCAACGTGCCTTTTGTTGTTTGCTAATGCTACCTCAACATTTTGTAATTAATTTCATGGCTTTAAGTCGTTGCTTGCGTGAATTTTTATGCTTATTTTGCTTCCGTGAGATTTGGTTAATGAATCGGGATTTGGTTGTATTGTGTTAAACTTGGTTACTGAGAGATTATTGAATACAAAATTCTGGCATGTTTCTCAGAAATAGTATTGTATGATTGTAGTTGGCTTCTAGAGTGTAAAATTTTGCTTAGTTTTCAGGATGTGATCATGAGATCTAAATTGAAATGCGCAAATATTTTTTACAAGACTTACGCCATTCTTTTAAAATTATTTGTTCCTGCTTGATATGAGACTTGGTTGCAATTCTGTGATATCCTCTCTAAAATTTAGGCTTGTTTTGACTTTAAAGTCTTGATATTATTGTAAATAGTTGTTCCTGAACTCAGCGGTGTCATTGCCTTTGATTAAATGAGTTATCATGTTTTCAAATTGTTGCTGTCTTAAGCTTAATAACTAGTAATTGATATTGCAAACCAGGACTGAGCTTTGCCGATTTAGTGGTGCCAAGATCTACCCAGGAAGAGGCATCAGATTTATCCGTGGTGATTCTCAGGTGACATAAATGTGATTCTCAGGTTCGCCGGCCGGCTGTAACCCCGAACTGAAATCATTCCTTATCCTGCGACACAAGAACAAAGCGTTTCAGCCGTTTAGAGGGCTCTATGAGCAGTGGGAGGTAATTGAAAACCCTAATCGTACAATGATACTTTGATTGAAAACCCTACTTTGTTTGACACACTCATTCTTGTGTTGATGTTCTGAGAATTTATTGTTAATTGTGGCACGACAATTAGCTTAAAATGATTCTATCTTTCCACTAATGGCCTTGTTATTTGCAGTGTTGCTACAGAGCCTAATTTCTAGGAGTGGATCACTACAACAAAAGTTTATGACACATTTCATGAATCTGTGGGTTTCTATATTTCTTATATATCATTGAAAAATTAATAATTGACTGGATATTTAACTCCATTAGTAGTTCCAGTACTGACCTCACATGTTTTTCACAGGTTAGAATTGTAATGGTTGGAAAATATACGGGCCTTTCAGATGCATATCTTTCTGTACTGAAGGTACATTACGCTTCAATAATTCCCTTTTTTCCATTCTCCGCAACTTGCATTTTTAGTACCTGAATTTCTTAAGAAAGGGATAGTGAACTGTCTTGTATGAGGTACTATTATCAGCCTGTTGGGCACCTTTATTTGCTTTGTCAGTGCTTCCTTATTTTTGTGTCTAATAAGCTGTGAACTGTGGTTTTGTTATTTGTATGTTGTTCAGATTTCAGCTGGTAGAAACAAACTCTGCATAACAGTCCCTAACTTTGCTTCATCTCAACAAAGGTAACACACTATCTCAGTTTCCATTGAAATGGTCATGTTGAAAACACCCATTTCAGAAATTTTGTTGAGGTAAAACTAAGTAAACACGCATTTCAACATGAACTGAGACGAAGTTATTATGATGTGTTGTCTACCTGAACTGGATCACTATGTTATCTCACAATTATTGCTAACAATCACTTTCAAACATTGTTGTTGAAAGAATAAAACTAAAAGGTGTATATGTCATTTTTCTTTGTTTGTGCTTCCTTCCTACTTAGTGCACCGCAATTGATACAAATAAGGGTTATTTGATTGTTTTGTCTGCATGTAACAATTGATACCAGTAGAAATTTAATTTATAGCTGCATTGATTTTTTTGATTGATTTTATATACTATGATGAAGTTGATTTATTTGAATCATTATATGGTTGTCCTGAGTAGCTCGCTTGGATTATGATAAATAATTAAATTTAAATCAAATGATATCTAGATATGTTTTGCTTCTGTTTTCTTTTTCTAGCCTTTCTATGATTTGTGAGATCAATAGTAATTGATTTTTAGAGGGGATGAATTAAGTCTTACAGTAATTAGTTAACCATATGATCGGCACATATATCAAGCTGAAGATTAAGCACTCACTTTGTGTCTCACGTTGAATATAGACTGAAATTGTTTTGTAGTTTATGTGTAGGTTATCTATGGTCTGATCCGCTTTTGGCAGTAGTAATTTTAGTGTTAATAAAGGTCTATCCCACTGTTATGCAGAAACAGTTCTGACTAAATATAGTTGTATTACTGTTCTCTGTCTCATAGCTCCCGTTTTCCATCTCTCTTTCTCTCTCTGGAACTTTGATTTTATTAAGCTGAAAACCTATGTAATGCAGGCAAAGTATATCTCTTTCTCTCTCAGGAACTTTTAGTATATTAAACTGATTACCTATGTAATGTAGGCAAAGTACGTGTGAATGGGAAGGTGATAAATAAAGCTGGTACTCCTGTGTCTGAAAACGCTGTTATGGAGATAATAGCTGAAGTTCCAAAATATGTATGTAGGTGAAGCCATCCAGCTCTATTTAGTATTTACTTGAAATATTATTTCAACAGCAACTTTTATGAAACTTTATTGTTCTTTGACTATTTTATATGTACACAGAGCTGGACATAAGTTGGAAGTTGCAATTGAACAGCTTGGTGTTGATGTTGCTGGTAAAGTGGCTGTCGATTCTGGGTTGTCAACTGGAGGATTCACCGACTGCTTACTTCAGTATGGTGCATGGCATGTTTATGGGGTTGATGTAGGTTATGGACAGGTAACTTATTATGTGCGCCAAAATGGTACTTTGGAGTTTTATTTATGAAGCTCTTTGCCTTTTGAACTTCTGCAGTACTATCTTTAAATTTAACGATCTGAACTTTTTTGCAAGTTCGGTAAACTCATCTCAATAATTTATCGTACTTTGGATTCTTATTTCTGACTGCTTGTTTCATATCTATTTTTATACGCTCTTCTTGTTTTCTTATGGCCCTTCCTGTGTGTAGCCTTTCTGTTGAGCTGTACATAACATGGCACAGTTCTGAAAATTGTATAGGACTAGCCAATTTAATGCAGCAAATTGAGCCAGCGATCCTGATCTAAATCCATCTGAGGCTCCAAAACAGAATTTTCATTCATTTTGCAAGATATTAACCGCCTCCGATACTAGTACACATGGAGGATTTTCGGTTCTGAGGAAGCATGCTACTGAGTGCTTGCCCCCTTTGGTAATTAGCTCACTGAGTTTCATTTGGTTGAGGCAATCAAATTTTCCTGAGTTCTCATATGCTTATCATTTACATATTTTAGGATATGACTTGGATTGAATGAGAAATGCTTGGTATATAGTCCTTATATTGCTTGGTATATAGTCCTTCTGTAGGAGTATCTTAGAACCTAATTAAAAGTAAGCAACATTTATGAGTCCTACCCTCTCTAATTTTTTATTTATTTGTGTTATCTGAAGTCTACATGGCAATTTTCTGTTTTTCTACAGAAGTTGCTATTGTACTTTTTTAGTGTGATAAAATCATGAAAGCTATTTTAGTGTAACTCATTTTATTTACGTGGAATGTTTCACTGAGTAAAAAGCTTTTAAGTGATGTTTGTTCTTTTCAATGGTTATTCAGGTTTTCTTGTCTCTTTCATTTGATGAGGATCTTGGGAAGTCTCAAAAGACAGAAGAGGATAAGAAATATAAACACAAGAAAGGTAAGAAAAGACAAAACACGGATGCATCAAATCAGTTGCAGGAAAATGAGAGAAAGAAAAGTAGGCAAGAGATGATTTCTAAGACAAGGGAGGAGGTGATTATTTTTCCCATAAGAATCACTCTGTTCTATTCTGTTTGTTTTGGTTTGTGGTAGAAAATGAGATTCTCCCTATGCTTTGTGTAGGTTGAAGCTGATTACAAGGCTGCATCCTTTACCATGGATGTTATGGAGAGGAGACAGATGCAAACAAAAACTCTCTCTGTTGTGTTTGAGACATACTTTTGCATTTTGAAGCATACAATGCAGTCCATTGCTAGGTGTGGAACCCCACCCACTGCTTGCTCCTTGTCTGAAAGATGAGTTGGAAAACATTACAGGAAGAACCATCTCCATAAAGACACAAAATTGTATACCTATTTTTAGTAATTCTTAGAGATAAGCTATTTTTGGAATTTATTATATTTGAATTCTGAGCTGCTATTAGAGCAGTTTCTGTTTGGAATTTGCTGTAGAGGTTTTATGCGTAGTTTTTATGAAAATTTGATGATATGTGTGTTGTTTATTGTTGTGTCTTTTTTAAGTTGTTGGATTTGATAGTTTATAGTTCTGTCAAATTTAGATTGTTAGTTATTATGAATAAGTTACCAAATTTTAAGTTATTATGAATAAGTTACCAGAAGATTTTATTTTTTTTAATTTTTTTTTAAAATTTCCGACGGATTTCCGACGGAAATTTTCGTCGGAAATGATTTTTTGCGACGAATTTGCGACGAACATTTGTGACGGATTTGCGACGAATTTGCGACGAAAATTTGCGACGAATTTGCGACGACTTTACGACGGAGTCATTTGCGACGAAAAAATCCGTCGGAAACGATTTCCGACGAGCGATTTTGCGACGACTTTTTGTCCGTCGGAAAGTTCGTCGGAAACGTCAATTTGCGACGAAAATCGCTGCATTTGCGACAAAAAATGCCGTCGGAAATTGTCGATTTTTTTGTAGTGTCATGACCTTCCCTTCCTAGTATGCTATTCGCTGGGTCGTCACCCAACTTGATAGAATCTATATATCACACCCAACTTGATAGAATCTATATATCACACCCAACTTGATGAATACGATGCTAGACATCAGGCATTATAATACAGTACCAAGTTGGACATGTAATCTATTTTATTATTCAAAACCATGTACTCACACGCGGTCTACTTTTCGATTTTTCAAACGATTATAGTTTTCCCAAACCTTTTCTCCAAATCATGTTGATCACCTTCAAAACATTGATTTTATCAAGGTAATATCATCACAATTGGTTGGAAGAAAGATTAGAAGAGGTTTGGAATCGAAAGGAGCGACGAAACGAGAAAATTGCACCCCGAGACAGAACCACACACATGGTCCGTGCCCTAGGGGCGCACGACCCGTGCGTGATACACTAAATTTGATTTACCATCTGCAAAGCAGGCACACGGTTCGTGCCACAGAGGGGCACAATCCGTGTGCCCTGTTCTGTCTCTCAATTCCATTTCGTTTCTCTCGTTCCGCTTCTCCGTTCGCGTCCAATCCAAATTCCAATCAAATCCCACCTTAAAATAGATATTGTATACTGCATTCCAGACCATAATTCCAGTCCACAATCAACACCATATATATATATATATATATATATATATATATATATATATATATATTTGTAAAAACCGTAACACGTAGTATTTTCGAAAAATGGTTTTCAGCTCGATAAATGGTTCGAATTCAGAATTTTGCCATTGGACTGAAAATGCAATAGTTCCAGAACAATAGTTAAATCCCTAATCGCGAGTAAAAATCACCGATTTGACGAATCCCCGAGAAGTCATGTCCTCACTCGAAACGATCGAACCGTAATCACTCGAACAATCCCCGTAATCGTTCCAACCGCTTCAAAACCGGTACTCACAGCTCCTATTTTCGAGTCTCCTCCTCCTAGTGTTGTTGTCCCTCCTCCTTACTGACTTAGTTCAATAATGAGGGCTCAAACTTTGCTAAGAGCTGTTTCCCCAAAACAGCCCACAACATGCAGCAAGAAAAATTAAGATTTGGTCAACATTGAGCTTCAAGCTCCATCCATGGCAATTCGAGTTAGGAGCAGAATGGGAGGCTGAGATTAGGCTCAATGTAAAGAGCTCAAAAAATTGAAAGGAAAGGAATAGAGATTACTTACATGCAAGAATGATCCATGGCTTTCCCCTTCTCCCCTCTTCTTCTTCCTCTCGCCCCACTCTCTCTTTTATCTCCCTATTCTCTTTTCTGTTTTTTTTTCTTTCGCTGAAAAAGTGAGGGAATGGTTTCACTAAGGATAGGTTCAGCTGAGTGATGAGTGTTAGACTATCTGATAACCTTAGAGGGGGGGGGGGGGGGTGAATAAGGTTATGTGTAAATCTTGGATTCTTTTCGCAAATGATGATTATATTCTTTTTCAAATCGGATGCGGAAAATGTGATTTAAACTTATCAGATATATGCAAGCAGGCAGATCAGGCACAATGAGATATTACTCTATATTCAATATTCACAATAAGGTTGTTTTATAAGTAAAGCAATGATATTGAATATAGTAGATCTACAGTAGTGATAGAGAAGATGATAGATAAACAGATCTGTAGTACAGTGAGTATAACTATAACCAGATTAACAGATTCAGATCAGAGTAGGGATATAGTAATATAATAAATCCACTGAGTGATATTATAAACAGATATAAACAGTAAATAAAGTAAAGAGAGAGGGATAGAGATACACCAGGAATTTTACGAGGTTCGGGATAAAAGCCCTACGTCCTCGGCCTCCGGCTTTGCAACCTTTGGACTTGATAACAACCACTATATGAAGAATGTTTTACAAACAGGCAACTTCAAATAGCAAATCTCAATTCCCCCGAACTGAGAACCCGAGCACCTAGCTAAGGATTTCAACACCGCTTCAATCTCCTGATTGAACGACCCAAGAGCACCTCCCAGGATTTCAATACCACTTCAATCTTCCCTGATTGAACGACCCAAGATCACCTCCCAGGATTTCAAACCAACTCAATCTCCTGATTGAGAGACCCAAGAAAACTTCCCAGGATTTCAAACCAACTCAATCTCCTGATTGAGAGACCCAAGAAAACTTCCCAGGATTTCAAAGTGACCCCACTTAAAATAACGAATACAACTTTGAGATCTATGATCCAATCACTTCGGACAGTATGACAATATAGTAACTTTAGAGAGATGAGTGATTTGGAAAATAGAAAATGATATGAAAGTTGAAGCTCTATTTTCTCTCTTTCTCAGATCTAGAAAATGTATGTGAGAAGCAGAGAGGAGTTGTGAATTGTGGTGTGAGGTGTTGTGAAACACACTTGCCTATTTATAGGCGTAGGAATGTTTGAAAAAAAAAGAAACTCTCATTTATGACATGTATAATCGATTAGGCCCTCATGAAAAGCATATGCATAATCGATTAATTGTTTAAATATGGAAACTTGGAATAGCTTGATAATCGATTATCATATATAGTTCAATAAGGCTCTTAATCGATTATTGTTTTCAAAAGGAAGGCAAGGCAAGCAAGTAATCGATTATGTGATGTAGTTGTCTTTATGCATTAATCGATTATTGATCTAAAAAAGGAAAGTAAGGAAAGCCACTAATCGATTATATTATTTTGTTATTTGAAGCTATAATCGATTTTGTTGTTAAAAAAGGAAAGTAAGGAAGCACATAATCGATTATGTGATTTGGTGGAAACGAAGGCATAATCGATTTATATTTATAAAAAAGGAAAGAAAGGCAAGCCACTAATCGATTATTTGTTTTAGTTAAAATAGGAGAGTAATCGATTATGTGCTCTGAAAACATTCAGGCTCCTAATCTATTACCATAATCTATTATCTTTGTAAAAGAATAGGATTTTGATTTCAAGCCTTCAACAAAACTATTTTTAGGGTTTTAATCTTTCAACAAAAAATAATTTTAGGGTTTTTGTTGCCACCTTATGCATGCATGCAATTTTATAAAATATTTTTCAAAACTATTTTGATGCACCATGCATGTTTTGAAAAACACATCTCTCAGCTACTAAAAGTCATAGACCTTCAGTGATAGGACCTTACACATTGTCCTAAAGAAAGCGGATAAACAAATAGGTCTTGAACTGCTGAGGTGGCTTCTTCTCCAAGCTGCTCCATTTTAATCTTCCTGCTCTTTGCTTTATGTCCTGTACTTAATTCAACTTGAACCATTAGTAGATAAGGTGTAATTTGTTATCATACAAAACAAAGAGTGTTTGCCCTTGGTTCAACAATGAGGTAATGGGCTGAGGGTTTAAATGGTTGTGAAAAGACCAAAAGGCCCTTGGCTCATTAATTCTTTCTAAATCCTCATTTTCGCCTAAGTTTTCTCCTTCTTAGCCAATAACTCAATGTTTTCTCGACTAGCCCATATCCGAGTCGCGAATTATTACTTCGCTCGTCTGAGAAATTATTTATAAACCCCACAAATTATAATTTAGAAATTAGGGATGTTACAATCACCCCAACTTTTAAAATTTTGTCCTCAAAATTGAAAAGACATACCTCAACGGAATAGATATGGGTATCGAGTCCGCATGTCATCTTCCAACTCCCATGTAGCTTCTTCGGTTGAGAAGCCATCCCAGACCACTTTGACAATGGGGATAGTCCTTGTCCGCAGCGTCCTTTCACAACGCTCCAGGATATAGCTAGGATAAGGTTGGAATGATAGATCCGGTTGAAGATTAATTGTGTCAATATTCAGCGACTGATTTGGATCGGGAACATATTTCCTCAATTGAGAGACATGGAAAACATCATGAAGATTCGATAATGTCGGAGGGAAAGCAAGACGATAGGCAACTGGCCCAATACGCTCAATGATTTGGAATGGTCCAACATATCGAGGACTAAGCTTCTTCGTTCGTAAAGCTCTACCAGTACCTATGGTTGGGGAAACCCTTAAGAACACATGATCACCAACTTCAAATTCCAACGGTCTCCTTCGGTTCTCAGCATAGCTCTTTTGCCGACTCTGAGCAACTTTCATCCTTTCCTGAATCAGTCGTATCTTCTCCGTAATTTCACGAACCATATCAGGTCTCAAAAATCTATCTTCACCTATTTCCCACCAACACAATGGAGTTCTACACTTCCTCCCATAAAGTGCTTCAAAAGTGCCATTCCAATACTGGAGCGGTAACTGTTATTGTAGGCGAATTTTACTAATGGAAGATGATCCTCCCATTGTCTCCCGCTATCTAACACACACGCTCGAAGCATGTGTTCAAGAGTCTGAATAGTTCTCTCTGTTTGACCATCAGTCTGAGGATGATAAGCAGTGCTAACAAGCACCCTTGTTCCCAAAGCTTCATTCAATGCCTTCCAGAATCTGGAGGTGAACAGAGGACCACGGTCTTACACGATACTGGTAGGGACCCCGTGCAATCTTACAATACTCTTCACATACACCTCTGCTAGCTTAGAGACTTTGTAATTCGAGCGAACAGGAATAAAGTGAGAGGATTTAGTTAATCGTTCCACTACTACCCAAATGGAATCATTACCGGCTTGCGATCTTGGTAAGCCCATAACAAAATCCATTGTGATATCTTCCCATTTCCAGACTGGCACATCAAGAGGTTGCAGTTGACCAGTAGGTCTTTGGTGCCCTGCTTTAACCTTTTGACAGGTTAAGCATCGAGATACAAACTTAGCAACATCAGCTTTCATTTCGGGCCACCAATACATTTGCTTTAAATCCCGGTACATCTTGGTAGATCCAGGATGTACGGAATATTGACTCCGATGAGCTTCTTCTAATACCTGCCTCTTGATGTCTTCATTATTGGGTACACAAATTCTACCATTAAAATAGATAACACCATCACTATTTTCGGTAAAATTTGGTAATCCTTTCTGAGATTGCAGCTCCACGTCGACCTCTTGAGCCGCACGAATATGATCCCTTAATACACTGGTAATCTGAATATGCTGTGGCACTAATCGATTCCTTTTCTTTGTCACCTTGAGATTCAAGTCCCTAAAAGACTCTAACAATGCCATCTCATAAATCATTAACTCTGCGGTGTGGAGAGACTTCCTGCTTAATGCGTCTGCCACAACATTAGCTTTCCCGGGATGATACTTCAATTCGAAGTCATAATCCTTCAGAAATTCATTCCACCTTCTCTGTCTGTCGTTCAGTTCCTTCTGATCGAACAGATATTTTAAGCTTTTGTGATCACTAAAAACTTCAAAACGAGAACCATAAAGGTAATGTCTCCAAATTTTTAGTGTAAACACAATAGTCGCCAATTCTAAGTCATGAGTTGGATAATTCCGTTCGTGAGTCTTCAATTGTCTGGATGCATAGGCCACAACATGTTGATTCTTCATAAGAACACACCCTAAACCCTTCCGTGAGGCGTCACTATAAATTTGGAATCCCAGGGACGGATCCGGAAGAATCAGGATTGGAGCAGAAGTTAACCGAACTTTCAATTCGAGGAAACATTCCTCACAATTAGTATCCCAAGTAAACGACTGATCCTTGTGGGTCAACCGGGTAAGTGGGAGAACTAACTGTGAGAAGCCTTGGATAAATCTCCTATAATATCCTGCTAGTCCCAAGAAGCTTTTTATTTCTGTTACTGAGGTTGGTCGTTCCCAATTCAACACAGCTTCAACTTTGCTAGGATCGACTGCCACTCCCCCATGGGAAATCACGTGACCTAAGAACTTTATTTCTGACATCCAGAAATCACACTTCGACGACTTTGCATATAACTTCTTTTCTCGGAGTACATTCAAAACAAAGCGGAGATGTTGAGCATGCTCCTCAATTGTCTTTGAATATACCAAGATGTCATCTATGAAGACAACCACAAAATGATCCAGGTAGGAATGAAAAACTCGGTTCATGTAGTCCATGAATACCGCTGGAGCATTAGTTAGACCGAAAGGCATCACTACAAACTCGTAGTGTCCATATCGAGTACAGAAAGCGGTTTTCAGAATATGTAACATCCCTAATTTTTAAAGACTCGAACTATGAAACCTAAGACCGATTTAATTATTTATGGGAATAATTAGTCGTGCCTCGGGGATTAATAGTCGAAGGAAATTGTCAGCATAATCGTGTTTCGATCGAATTAAAGTGTAATTGATGGATTCATGAAGAGAACTTAAGCTGAAGGGTAAATCAGTCTTTTTACTCCCTTCTAATGTTCCAACCTATAAATTGCTGGACCTTCAGCCCCACTCTCACACTCAGCCATTTTCCAATCTTGAAATAAAAAGAAAGGAGCTGAAAGTTAAGGAAAGAAAAGAGAGTGGAGGGCGTGGAGCAAGGAAGGAGAAGGATCACCAAAAATCATTGCATGTAAGTGATTCAACATTCATCCCACTCCATTCTTGATTCTCTATCCATTGGTATAAGTTTCAGAAGCTAGTTCTCACTCCTTCCCTCACTTCCATTTTCGAGTTAGTGCTTCAATGGTGGATATGGAGGAGTTGTGAGTTGCTGTTTGCTTGCATGTCCACTATGAGCAAGTGGGGAAGTGTATCTGGACCCATTTCGTGATCTGGAAGGTATCTTGAAGGTTGTGGAACTACTGGTACAGAGAATGGAAGCTCAAGTTCGAAGTTGCAAGTGATGGAGGGTGATGATTGAAGTCTATCCAGAATTCTGGGCAAAACCCGTGTGACATACCTTCGGTGTTTCCATCATTTCTCGCTGTACACAACTCCTATGATCACGATTTTTGTTTCTCTGGAAAGTAGACAAAAAGCTCTTCATCTTAGGCACAAGAATCGTATGATTTCATGGAGAAATGAGAGAGATATCCTGTTCACAAATTTCAGTTTCAGAATCAAACACTGTCCTGGACCAGTCTTCTTGTCTTGGTGATATCTCCCAAACCACTGGATGCATGCGTGTGAATCCTTGACCATTTGAAAGTAGACAAAATCCTCTTCAGAATGGGCACGGATTTGAATGAGTTTGGTTACGAATTGACATAGATATGGCAGTTGCAAATCTGCAAACTGTTGCTGGAAAACAGAAAGGAGAAACTGGAAATGCGATTCGTCGGATTTGGGATTCGAGTTGTCAAGTCGCGCGAGACGTCAATTCTATCCACCGGAGATGAGGTCAGTAGCAAGAGGAGTGTTTGCTGTTGAGTTCAGTTACGGAGGCACTAGGAGCGTGTACGTGACTACGGGGATTGTTCGAGTGGTTAACGGTCCGGTTGTTCGAGCGAGGACGCGACTTCTCGGGGACTCGTCAAACCAGGTGAGTTCTACTCACGGATAGGGATATTTTTACATGTCTTGAAAATATATCGGTTTAGAGTCATAAGGCATTATCCGTTTTCGAAAGATTTTTGAACCGAAAACCGTTTTTGAGAAACATTACGTTTTACGGTTTTTATGGAATTGTTGAACAATTTATGAAGCTGTGACTAAATTGTTGAAATAAAATGATTTGTAAACTATCTGGAGTATTTGGAATTTTCTGAGATTCAGGGGAATGAAGATTAGGAATCGAACCGAGAGCGAATGGAGAGCGAAAGTGAGAAGATTGCGAGTTGGGCATCAGACTGGTGGTTCTGTCCTCTGGCGCGCCGTTCACGCGGGAGTCGCGCGCCGCGCGTAATTCTGGGCTGCGCTTCTGTCAAGTCGCGCACCAGTCACGCGTGGGTTGCGCGCCGCGCGCCACTGTGACCCCTTTTGATGCGTAATTCCGTTTTTCTCGTTCACGCTCCGTTCAATCCCGAACCTTTTTTTAATCTCTTTCCTAATAAATTTTAAGGTTGTTAACCTACTGAAATCACTATTTTGAAACCATTCAACTCATGTTTTTAGAAAAGAGTTTCGAAAACCTATTTGATCGAGAACGAAAACCATAGTGCGCGTGTGAGAACATCGGCTGATGACTACTGAATATGTATATGTTATATATGTCAACTGATTACGATTATAATGCCGGATGTTTTATTAGATTCATCAAAACGGGTTATAAGTCAATAATATGTTATAACAAGATTATAATGCCGGAGGTCTAACTTAAGAATTCCTCAAAACGGGTTATAGATCGAAAGATATAAATTATCTAAAGAATTATGTGAACGATCCTTTGGTGATCAAAAAGATATAAATTATCAAATAAACATATGTGATAGATCCTTTGGTGATCAAATAGATATATATTATCTAACTCTCGAGAATCGTTATGTATTGTAATACATATATCGCGTTGGGTGACGATCCGACAAGTAGCATACTAGGGAGGGTAGTCATGACCCCTTACCTAGGCCCTGAATGTGTTTTGGCGTGGTCAACTCACGGGTTGCCGGGATTAGCAAGGATTGCAGTCGGCTTATGCTAAGTTAAAATTGTAAGTTAACATTGCCGGGATTAGCAAGGATTGCAGTCGGTTTATGTTAAGCTATAGCTACCGGGATTAGCAAGGATTGCAGTCGGTTAAGCTATGGTGTTAAAAGACTTCTTAAAAGCTGCCGGGATTAGCACGGATTGCAGTCGGTTTATGCTTATAAATATAAGACTTCTTACTGAACACGATTTGCTTGGCATTTCGATTATAAGCTCGTGGTAGCTAATAATTTTTGAAAACGGTTTAATAATTGAACCGAGTGTCGGTGAGGGGGCACGGTAGGACTCACTGAGACAAGTTGTCTCACCCAATCCATATTTGTTGTTTTTACAGAGAACAGGTTATAAGGACAGCAGGCGACACAGTTGGTTGTCGGGTTCGAGAAGAAGATTGAAGATTGATTCATTTATGGTTGTCCTTGTTCTTCTGTAGTTGTACCTGTATTCGGTCGTATGACTCGAGCTTGTATTATTTGATTTATTAGTTTCCGCTGTTTCTTGTAAAGATGTATATCTGAACAGGAATTTTTATACTCTGATTTGTACCAAATTGTATATTTAGGTATTTCTTTGTTAAAGAAATACCGGGGTGTTACATTTGGTATCAGAGCGGTTCGGCCTTGTCGGACGTAGTGACCTTCGGGTCGAGAACATAGGATCGAGTCAGCTAGGAACTTAGACAATTATGTGTCAGATCTTTTTAGTATATTATGTGACGTATTGAGTCAGGATCCACTCAATGTTTCATGTAAAGTACTGAAAATTATGACAGATAGTTGCCTCAGCCCCGAAAATGTCCAAAACCCTACACCATAGGATTCTCAGCCTTCTCGTTTCATCAGAACGTGCAGCGGCAGCAGAGGGCTACATATGACATCTGGAAACCATGATGGACATCCGCGATGGTTCGAGGAAACTGTGGGCGGCTGTTCAGTAAATTAATCGGATGCGGCTAGTGAGTCGCAGTATAAGACATTGTAAATCTTATCGAGATTACAAATCAAGCGAAGCCATTGAGCAATAGAAATGACAGTGTACTGAAAGCTATCAGACTGATTAACACCCAAAACCCTGACTTTGTTTAGTCAGCGTATCAGTTTTCGAGATATCGTTTTCATCACAAATCTTACCTTCTGGTGTCAGTCAATCCCAGTTAGGGCAGCAGTCAAGGAAAATCCTTATCGATTAATTTTAAGCATAGATTCTGATTCTTCTTCTTCCGAGTCACAATATGACAAATGACAAAGCCAATTGAGTAAAGATACTCCGTCGTCGGTATTGACTAGTGGAATCATAAGTGCCGATCAGGTTAAGTCCCGATCAGGAATTATGAATCAAATCCTTCAAAGCAGATCAGTATGTGGAATCGGTAGAAGCGGCCTTATTTGAATCCGCTGCTGGGAGCACTCCAATCACGGTCTGTGAGAAATTCTCGTTAGTCTTCCGACTCATTTTATTCGTAACTTCTGCTCTGGAACTCCGATTTTTATGTTCCAAGAGGCGTTGGAAAGCTAACGAAAATATCTACACTGATGGATGGATTGTGAACCGTACCTCCAATTATATTGTGAAACATACCTCTGTTTTAAATCCGAATCATAAACTCTAAGCATTCGTGGAATGTGAACCTCCCTGCTGTACTGGTAATTGGAAAAAGGATTCCAATCACTTGGATTAGACTTTTGAACATCAGTTCTGAATCACGTTTACTGTATGTTTTTCCAAGAAACCTACTTCCGGCAATTGTCAGTAGTACTGATGGCCATTCAATCGTTATAAATGATTCCGAAATCTTAATCTATGATACCTCAGCTAACCAGTTGGAAGACCGAGGAGCTTTAAGTCACCTGCGTGGTAAACGTAATGTTGTCGTGGAGTAGAAACCGTTCTGAAGCTAGATCGATTAATGTAATGTAATAATTATCTCTGGATAGACGCGGAAGTTCGGAAAGAAGCAGGACCAGGGAAAATTCTTAGTGATAAATACTGCAATTTCAACGAATCAATACGAAGACACTTATGGTGTGCTCGTTTGATTCTCAAAATAGCTTTTGTTTTCAAAATCCCCTGGTGCCACCGCAATTCCAATTTCGTAACTAATCCGAGAATAATTGCTGCGCTGAAGTTAATCGAGAAACCAAAGATTGTCTAGAATGACTCCAAATCTCACCTCCGAAAGAAGACCGTATGTCGTTCTAGTAGGATTCCCAATATCGAAAATTGCGTCTCCTTAGGATCTGAGTGATCAAGAATCTGTGAAAGATAGGTATCAAAGTTCAAGCCTAGTTGATTTAGGAAGACAGTTGAAACTGGATAAGTCGTGGACTTAGAAAATTCTGAGAGGGCCATAACCTGTGTATGAATACCAAGCTGTAGGTTTGAGTTCCGAGGACCGAGTCATAAGGGTCGGAAGACACACTCTTATTAGTATTTTGGGTCAGTTAACAACATCGTTGGTACCGATGACTGCCTAAATTACTAGAAATGTTCCAAGATAACCGAAGATGTGGGTTACTCAAATGGTTACTCAGAAGTAATGGAAGACTGGGTAACACGTGGATATAATTGCTAGTTGGAGAGGTACCAAGCCATGTTTGGGAGATCATCATTTGACTGTTTTAATGTTCAAGTTTCCGCTACTGAGGTGAAACTCCAATCGTTAATCTTGAATTCGTTAAGATCAACAGTAAGTTGTTGTGACTTGGATCCATCGGATGGGTCAATGCTAATTCTCCATTCTATTGACCTATGGTTAAATGTCGATAAATCAAGTATGTGCTGAATTCGGAATTGTCCGATTGCGGTCCAACACACGATGCTTTTCTAAGAATCCAATGAGTTGAGTACCTATAATGTTTTTACCTTTTCACCTTCTACACCCGTTTGATGGTAGAGTGAGAGAGGATGAACCGTATGTCGGTCGGAAACTAAATGATTGGACAGTGACTGTATGACACATGAGTCCTTGATAGTGAACTTTATAACCTTTGTGTAGTCTCTTGAGACAATTGAGTCGTGTCTATTTTTGTCACGAAATACAAGCCTTTGTTTTAATCTCGAAGTTTTGTCATGGACCGATTCGAGAAAGGAATTGAAAGGAAATGGATGGAATCGAGTGGAATAGCGGCTTGATGGAGAATTTTTAAAGCAAATACCCGCTTTCCTTTCGGCTCGATGTCCTTCCCGATCCCTTCCTCGAACGAACCTAATTATTTTTGTTTTAACGGAACCGAACTCAAGCACGATAAAAGTTTGCGAGATTTTGATCGCACAAATGGTCGACTCCAACAAAGTAACACTTCTACTCTCACTTTCAAACTCGTAACTTTTAAATATCAGAGAATGAGATTCCGCTTTATTGGAGCGCGGTGCATTGAGTAAGGTCGTATATAAGTTGGGGTGAATTAACCTTTTGGGATAGTCGTATTTTCAAACTATTGTAATTAGAAACCCCATTGAAAAGAATTTTCATTCAGGTGGAACTATTGTACTTTCAAGTTTTGGAACTGATTTAATGAAAGAATATTTTACTATTATTTTAGAGTTTTTCCTGGATTCGGTTGCAAGGAAAATCGTTTCTAGATTCCCTGGACTGAAAGTCAACATGTTTTATGAAATAACTCTAGTTGCTTCAGTCGAGATTTTTTTTGTAAAAGGAGTCAAGCGCTTATGTGAGCGTAACTCGGGAAGAGAAGAAAACTTTTCTTCTGGATACCGTATGGTTTGATTCTAAAGAAATTCTCTTAAAGTCATCGTTTCGTTCCAATTCAAGCTACGGCTAGGCCGAAACCTTCCGAGTTCCTGACTTCGATAGTGCAGGATGTGTGGATACCGTAACTATGAGTTCGTGTCCTCAACCGATTGTAGGCATTCCATTGTCCATTACAATTAGTGTCAGCTTTCAAGAGGTCGGAATAGTTAATTTCTGAAGAAAGTCTGTATCTTCATGATGTCTTTCGCGTGTCTCAGTTGAGAAAATGAATTCCCGATCCACTTCAGCCGTTGAGCGTTGAAACGATCGATCTTCGACCGGATTTATCATTCCAACCTTATCCTAGACATATCCTAGGGCGTAGCGTGAAGACATTGAGGGCAATGACTATTCCGATTATCAAGGTAGTCTGGGAGGGCTTCTCAGCCGAAGAGGCTACTCGGGAATTGGAAGAGGACATGATGACCCGATATCAGTATCCTTTTGCTAAAGGTTCGTCTTGTCAATTTTGAGGACAAAATTTTTAAAAGTTGGGGTGATTGTAACATCCCTAATTTTTAAAGACTCGAACTATGAAACCTAAGACCGATTTAATTATTTATGGGAATAATTAGTCGTGCCTCGGGGATTAATAGTCGAAGGAAATTGTCAGCATAATCGTGTTTCGATCGAATTAAAGTGTAATTGATGGATTCATGAAGAGAACTTAAGCTGAAGGGTAAATCAGTCTTTTTACTCCCTTCTAATGTTCCAACCTATAAATTGCTGGACCTTCAGCCCCACTCTCACACTCAGCCATTTTCCAATCTTGAAATAAAAAGAAAGGAGCTGAAAGTTAAGGAAAGAAAAGAGAGTGGAGGGCGTGGAGCAAGGAAGGAGAAGGATCACCAAAAATCATTGCATGTAAGTGATTCAACATTCATCCCACTCCATTCTTGATTCTCTATCCATTGGTATAAGTTTCAGAAGCTAGTTCTCACTCCTTCCCTCACTTCCATTTTCGAGTTAGTGCTTCAATGGTGGATATGGAGGAGTTGTGAGTTGCTGTTTGCTTGCATGTCCACTATGAGCAAGTGGGGAAGTGTATCTGGACCCATTTCGTGATCTGGAAGGTATCTTGAAGGTTGTGGAACTACTGGTACAGAGAATGGAAGCTCAAGTTCGAAGTTGCAAGTGATGGAGGGTGATGATTGAAGTCTATCCAGAATTCTGGGCAAAACCCGTGTGACATACCTTCGGTGTTTCCATCATTTCTCGCTGTACACAACTCCTATGATCACGATTTTTGTTTCTCTGGAAAGTAGACAAAAAGCTCTTCATCTTAGGCACAAGAATCGTATGATTTCATGGAGAAATGAGAGAGATATCCTGTTCACAAATTTCAGTTTCAGAATCAAACACTGTCCTGGACCAGTCTTCTTGTCTTGGTGATATCTCCCAAACCACTGGATGCATGCGTGTGAATCCTTGACCATTTGAAAGTAGACAAAATCCTCTTCAGAATGGGCACTGATTTGAATGAGTTTGGTTACGAATTGACATAGATATGGCAGTTGCAAATCTGCAAACTGTTGCTGGAAAACAGAAAGGAGAAACTGGAAATGCGATTCGTCGGATTTGGGATTCGAGCTGTCAAGTCGCGCGAGACGTCAATTCTATCCACCGGAGATGAGGTCAGTAGCAAGAGGAGTGTTTGCTGTTGAGTTCAGTTACGGAGGCACTAGGAGCGTGTACGTGACTACGGGGATTGTTCGAGTGGTTAACGGTCCGGTTGTTCGAGCGAGGACGCGACTTCTCGGGGACTCGTCAAACCAGGTGAGTTCTACTCACGGATAGGGATATTTTTACATGTCTTGAAAATATATCGGTTTAGAGTCATAAGGCATTATCCGTTTTCGAAAGATTTTTGAACCGAAAACCGTTTTTGAGAAACATTACGTTTTACGGTTTTTATGGAATTGTTGAACAATTTATGAAGCTGTGACTAAATTGTTGAAATAAAATGATTTGTAAACTATCTGGAGTATTTGGAATTTTCTGAGATTCAGGGGAATGAAGATTAGGAATCGAACCGAGAGCGAATGGAGAGCGAAAGTGAGAAGATTGCGAGTTGGGCATCAGACTGGTGGTTCTGTCCTCTGGCGCGCCGTTCACGCGGGAGTCGCGCGCCGCGCGTAATTCTGGGCTGCGCTTCTGTCAAGTCGCGCGCCAGTCACGCGTGGGTTGCGCGCCGCGCGCCACTGTGACCCCTTTTGATGCGTAATTCCATTTTTCTCGTTCACGCTCCGTTCAATCCCGAACCTTTTTTTAATCTCTTTCCTAATAAATTTTAAGGTTGTTAACCTACTGAAATCACTATTTTGAAACCATTCAACTCATGTTTTTAGAAAAGAGTTTCGAAAACCTATTTGATCGAGAACGAAAACCATAGTGCGCGTGTGAGAACATCGGCTGATGACTACTGAATATGTATATGTTATATATGTCAACTGATTATGATTATAATGCCGGATGTTTTATTAGATTCATCAAAACGGGTTATAAGTCAATAATATGTTATAACAAGATTATAATGCCGGAGGTCTAACTTAAGAATTCCTCAAAACGGGTTATAGATCGAAAGATATAAATTATCTAAAGAATTATGTGAACGATCCTTTGGTGATCAAAAAGATATAAATTATCAAATAAACATATGTGATAGATCCTTTGGTGATCAAATAGATATATATTATCTAACTCTCGAGAATCGTTATGTATTGTAATACATATATCGCGTTGGGTGACGATCCGACAAGTAGCATACTAGGGAGGGTAGTCATGACCCCTTACCTAGGCCCTGAATGTGTTTTGGCGTGGTCAACTCACGGGTTGCCGGGATTAGCAAGGATTGCAGTCGGCTTATGCTAAGTTAAAATTGTAAGTTAACATTGCCGGGATTAGCAAGGATTGCAGTCGGTTTATGTTAAGCTATAGCTACCGGGATTAGCAAGGATTGCAGTCGGTTAAGCTATGGTGTTAAAAGACTTCTTAAAAGCTGTCGGGATTAGCACGGATTGCAGTCGGTTTATGCTTATAAAAATAAGACTTCTTACTGAACACGATTTGCTTGGCATTTCGATTATAAGCTCGTGGTAGCTAATAATTTTTGAAAACGGTTTAATAATTGAACCGAGTGTCGGTGAGGGGGCACGGTAGGACTCACTGAGACAAGTTGTCTCACCCAATCCATATTTGTTGTTTTTACAGAGAACAGGTTATAAGGACAGCAGGCGACACAATTGGTTGTCGGGTTCGAGAAGAAGATTAAAGATTGATTCATTTATGGTTGTCCTTGTTCTTCTGTAGTTGTACCTGTATTCGGTCGTATGACTCGAGCTTGTATTATTTGATTTATTAGTTTCCGCTGTTTCTTGTAAAGATGTATATCTGAACAGGAATTTTTATACTCTGATTTGTACCAAATTGTATATTTAGGTATTTCTTTGTTAAAGAAATACCGGGGTGTTACAGAATATCTAAGGCTCTTACTTTGATTTGATGATATCCCGACCTTAGATCAATTTTGGAGAATACTGCAGCGCCTCGAAGTTGATCAAGCAAATCATCTATCCTTGGTAACGGATACTTATTCTTGATGGTAATTTTGTTCAATCGGTGATAGTCAATACATAATCTCATGCTTCCGTCCTTCTTCTTGACTAGCAATTTTGGAGCACCCCATGGAGAAGCACTCGGTCGAATAAACTTCTTGGAAATTAATTCCTCAAGTTGGGATTTTAGTTCCTTTAGTTCAAGAGGAGACATCCTGTAAGGTGCTATAGATATTGGCCCTGTACCCGGCACCAAATCTATAGTGAACTCTACCTCTCGATCCGGAGGTAAAGAGGAAACTTCCTCAGGAAAAACATCTAAGAATTCATTAACCACCTGGACTGACGATAAATCCAATCCAGCTTCAGTTGATGGAGATAATATAACAACAAAAGCTTCCGCACCATGAAATAGAGACTGGCTGGCTGAAGTGAAACAAATAACACTATCAGTTGCAGGTAGGGAATGTTCCACCACTTCAGAAGGAAATCCAATGGTACGGTTGAAGAAATCAATGGTAACATGGTTGGTAGTCATCCAGTTCATTCCCAAGACGATCTCCATTCCCCTCATAGGCAAACAGATAAAATCAACTACAAACTCCCTGCTTCCTATTGTGAGTAGACAGTTAAGACATAATAACTGGGTTCGAACACGACCCCTTGCAGCCGTACGAATGGTTATTGGTTCGGATATGGGAGATACCGTTAATCCTAACCGTTCAACACATGCTTCAGAGATAAAACAATGAGTAGCCAGAATCATACAGTATATTAACAGAGTGATGGAATATAGAACCTGTACCCCTTATAAGATTATCATCTGGCTTGATAGTTTGAGCAACTAAGGTGTTGACCCGAGCTTGGCTTGGAGCATCGGGAGATTCCAAGAAAGCCTTTCTCGCCGGGAAATCGTTTGCATAGTGGCCCGCTTCCTTGCAAAAGTAGCATTGATTCGGTCCAGTTTGGCATCTACCTTTATGATTCTTCTTGCAGAAAGAACATTTGCTAGGTCTAGAAGAATCAATCGTCTGCACCTGCTTTCCTTTGTCAAAATTACCCATGTGTCTAGGATTGGAAGAGGGTGATTCATTACCTCTTCTCTTGTCCTTCCAGAAATCCCTCTTCTCTGCATACATCCTCTTGAGATCTTCTTCGGCAGTATGAGCTTGTTGTACCAAAGTAGGATAAGTGGTCATAGTATAAGAACTAAGACCTTGGTTCACATCATCACGAAGACCTTGTTTAAACATAATCATCTTGCACCTGTCATTAGGAGCATGAGTTCCTACTTCATAAAATTGAGACAATCTCTCAAATTTTGCAGCATATTCCCCAACTGTCATGTTCTCCTGTTTCAGATTAACGAACTCAACTTGTTTGGCAAGTCTCTGGGCATCAGGAAAGAAATGACCCAGGAATAACTTCTTAAAGTTATCCCAATTAAGTGGTGTCCCTTGAGTTTGAAGCATCCTGCGTGCATTGGTCCACCAAGTATGAGCATCTTCATCTAGAGCATTGGCAGCACAAATCACTTTCTCTGTTTCATCACATTGTAAGGTCAGAAAAATCCTCTCCATGGCATCCACCCAGAAATGAGCTTTCATTGGGTCGGACCCCCCCCCCCTCTGAAGATTGGAGCTTTCATTTTCAGAAACCGGAAGTACATCCTGTTAGGATCCTCAGGTTGTGGTACATTGACTGGCTCATTCGGTTGCGGTTGGGGCACTTGATGCATCTGCTGCATTTGAGCCATTTGAGCCATCTGTTGCTGCTGCATTAGCATCATGTCATTCATCATCTTTTGTTGAGTTTCAATGACATTTTGCATCCATTCCTGATAAGGACCAATAGGTGGGTTTCTCCTACCCCTTCCAGCCATGATTCTGCGAAATATGCACAAAGTATTAAGTTGATCAGGCTCAATGTCTAATGGCATACTAAGAAGAATCAGACTTAGAAGACGTAAAAGACTCTTAACATCTAAGTCCGACTAGGTCGAACTGTTCTGATACCAATTGTAACATCCCAATATTTCTAACATGTAGATACACTAAGATGCACATCTATGTCAACAATCAGAGGACACAATCCCTGTTTAGATATTGAACCTACTAAATTTTTCCGATAATAAAACATAATGTCTCAAATCATCCTGATTTTAATTCCATAAGAGTTCACTTGGTTCATAACTCAAAAAGTAATACAGACCCAATTGTTCAACATCTTAACCAGAGAAGTAGAAATGGTTTATACAACTCATAACAAGTACAAGTTACATAACCATAACAGAAACAACAAAAGAAGAACAATCGGAATCTATAAAAAAAACCGTTTACCTGAAAAAAAAAACCACAATACTGATAGGGTGAGATAACATATCTCAGTGAGTTCTACCGTAACGCCTCACAATCACTCGGTTCAATTATAAAACCGTTGCAACATAGTTTAATTTATTAACCACTTTCTCATATAACCGTAGCCCATCGCCGACCGTACAACAGCCACAATCTCGGCATATAATGTGCTATTCAATTATTTCCAAGCCTTGTAAGTTAATCTATAATTACAAGCTTACCAATCGAAACACCGACCGTGCACACAACCTCAATCTCGATGAATCGTGTGCTTACCGTAGCATAACATCAACCGTGCACACAACCACAATCTCGATGAACTCCCCGTTAGTAACTATTCCATAACGTTTCCAGGGCCTAGGGCGGGGGCTCATGACCTTTCCTTCCTAGTATGCTATTCGTTGGGTCGTCACCCAACTTGATATAATCTATATATCACACTCGCATTGGGTCGACTCTATATTCGATATAATCTATATCTATCGTTGTTCTATAACCCGTTTTGATGAATACGATGCTAGATATCCGGCATTATAATACAGTACCAAGTTAGACATGTAATCCATTTTATTATTCAAAAACATGTACTCACACGCGGTCTACTTTTCTGTTTTTCAAGCGATTGTAGTTTTCCAAAACATTTTCTCAAAATCATGTTGATCACCTTCAAAACAATGATTTTATCAAGGTAATATCGTCACAATTGGTTGGAAGAAAGATTAGAAGAGGTTTGGAATCAAAAGGAGCGAGGAAACGAGAAAATTGCACCCCGAGACAGAACCACACACACGGTCTGTGCCCTAGGGGCGCATGACCCGTGCGTGATGCACTAAATTTGATTTACCATCTGCGAAGCAGGCGCACGGTTCGTGCCACAGGGGCGCACGATCCGTGTGCCCTGTTCTATCTCTCAATTCCATTTCGTTTCTCTCGTTCCGCTTCTCCGTTCGCGTCCAATTTAAATTCCGATCAAGTCCCACCTTAAAACAGATATTGTATACTGCATTCCAGACCATAATTCCAGTCCACAATCAACACCATATATATATATATATATATATATATATATATATATATATATATATGTGTGTAAAAACCGTAACACGCAGTATTTTCGAAAAACGGTTTTCGACTCGATAAATGGTTCGAGTTCAGAATTTTGCCATAGGACTGAAAATGCAATAGTTCCAGAACAATATTTAAACTACACTACACCATTTGAGAAAATTTTCCATCTCCATAAGCAATCTCTTTTATGTGACTCCAGTAATGGGTGATTTGGTGATAGACTTATCTATGAGATGCGATAACGATTTCTATAGACAAACCAAAAAATGAATACATTAGTTGAAGATAAAATATCAATAAAATTATTCAAAAATTTCACTTGAACAATAAAAGCATCCAACGTCATTAGTTTTTCATTGCAAAAACAACTTTTCATAACGGTTCTAGGGGCAACTGATGCAAAAACAACTTTTCATAACGGTCCAGGAACCGATATAAAATGTCCCTATTTTTTATATCTCCTTTTCCAGCATCAGTTCAGGAACCGATATGAAATGTCAATTTTAACCGATATGAAATGCCTTTTTTTCCATTAGTGTCCACAAACTCCCACATCTTTAGTGTTTTATATTTTATCTAAACTGTCCTATAAAAATTTAGAAATAAGTAAGATCAACAACAAATCAAGAGAACAAATGAGACTCAAATTGATGAAAAGCTAAACGAAATAGAGAGTGTAATAGCTTATTTTGCTCCACAAAAAACAATGAAATACTCTACCTTCCAAGGCGTTACGCAATACATAAGAATGAGTAGGTAGGGTGTGTGAGTGAGTGGATAGAGCTTATACAGTGAGTAGGAATGTGACTTTTAGAGTCATATGATAAATGATAGTGGGAATACATAATGACAATGGTAAATTCCAAGTTTAAATTTAAATAATGGACAATAATAATAAAATTTTTAAAACTTAATATAATAACGGTCTGTTACAAACTTAAGCATAAGTTTTTTAGTCTTGAGTGAGTATTAAAATTGTCCATAGTGATGTGTTTTAATGTACCATTTAATATTAAATAAAGTTTTCTTTTTCTTTTAGTGGGTTTTCAATTATTTATATGTTTTTTGACTGAATTTATTA
Source organism: Astragalus membranaceus (assembly GCA_039519185.1). NCBI lineage: Eukaryota > Viridiplantae > Streptophyta > Magnoliopsida > Fabales > Fabaceae > Astragalus > Astragalus membranaceus. The sequence goes on along the minus strand of CM076846.1, from coordinate 134,793,843 downwards.
TTATTATTATTTATATGTAAATAATCAAAAACTGATAGAATATGAAAATAATCAAAATCCGATAGATTAGGATAATGCATTTGATTGATATATAGGTAATGCTTTTATCCTTTTTTTAATTAATTGCTTATATCCTTTTTACTGTAAAAAATATAGCTAACAGTGTAAAATTAAATAATTCTACTTTTTTAGCCTTAAGTGAGCCCTAAACTAGTCTATATTTAATACAAAGCATGGTTCATATTCCATGCATCAGTTTTTTTTACTGTAAAAAATATAGCTAACAGTGTAAAATTAAATAATTCTACTTTTTTAGCCTTAAGTGAGCCCTAAAGTAGTCTATATTTAATACAAAGCATGGTTCATATTCCATGCATCAGTTTTTTTAGCCTTGACAAATATAATTTACTTTACAAAAGAAAAAATATTTAGTGCAATGATGAAATTAATTAATAAGGGTAATTGAAAAGTTTTAAAAAATGAATCAAATTAATTTGTATTTAATGTTAGAAATTCACAACTCAAATTTTCACTAAGAAAGATTTCAAGTCTCCTTTACATAGATACTAGCGGTATACCCGTGCGTATGCACGGGTACTGTCGTATTCTTTCTATGAATGGACTCAGACATAACATAATTAGTCCAACCATTAACTCGTGAAAATCAAGAAAAATTTAAAGTGGATGCATTTAATTAGTTCTAATCTTACCCCGTGAACCTTACTGACAAATTTAATTAGTCTGAATCTTACCCTGTGACAACATTGCATCCCCTTCAAAACATGACAATATAACATTAATAGTTAGTAATAATGTTTAATCAATCAATTAGTATTACAACATAGTTAGCAGTTAGCATTAGTACTATTGCCAGTATTTGCCTAACCAATTAATTAGCATCTAGTTGTTGATTTTATAATTCTGTTTATAGAACAGTTTGAAAAAAAAGTTTTACTTGCTGTAAAAAGTTAGTTTTGAACAAAACCCTAGCTGTGTAAATCAATATAAGCAGTTTTTGTAAAGCAAGCATAACCTGAAACTAGTTACACAATGTATATATATATATATATATATATACACTCACACAGATCAGAACAAATACACAGTGAATAAGAAATTTTTCTTTACATTTTTCTGTTGCATAGTTCTTCTTTTTTCTTCTCTCCTTCGCAAATCAGTTGTTCTTCTCCATCGATTCAGCAACCATCGCTCTACAGCAACTGCGCTCTTCTTCCTGCACAAGCGTGGTTCCCATTTGAACACCAGGCGCCGTGAATCTTCTTCGTCTGAACGCTGTGTTTTTGTGGCTTGTTGAAGCTACATAAACCTGCAAATAAGAGAGAAAGATCAGGTCAGCATCAGAGGAAAGAAAAACGCAGAAGGAAAACGAAAAAGAAATCAGTAAGCAGAAGGAAAGGCTTCGTAGCTTTTGAAGAACAGAACCCAGAGGAGAGAAGCGAGAGAACACGCGTGAAGTGAGAGAAGCAATATCAAAAGTGTTTGAGTTTTAGGGTTTTCTATCTGTGTTTAACCCTATCTCTCTTATCAGTGCTGGACCGGGTCAAGGCCCATAGTGCATTAGTGCACAGTTTACCTGCAGGGTAAAAGAAAAAAGTGGATTAATAAAGATTCAATCCTGGGCCTATCTTTTGTTATTAACATCAGGCAAATTAGCAAATACACAAACAAAAGTGGTATCAGAGCTTCAGTTACGTTCTTGGGATCAAGATTCTGATAAAGACTCAGTGTAAGTGTGCAGTGTGTGTGTTGCTGAAAGGTGTAGTCAGTGTGACAGATTACAGAAGGTAAAAAACAGTAAGAGAAACAGTTTTTTTTTCAAAAGCCAAGAATGGCAGCCAGTAGTCTACCTGCAAACATACCAAAACTTACAAACAAGAACTATGATAGATGGTGTATTGAGATGGAAGCAATATTTGGCTTCCAAGATCTGCTGGAAATAGTCACAGATGGCTATGATGATCTGCCTGAGGAGCCAACAGTGGCTGAAAGGGCCAGCTATGCAGAAATCAGAAAGAAAGATTGTAAAGGGAAATATTTGATTCATCAAGGTTGTGATGAATCAAACTTTGACAAGATAAGGAATGCAAGAACTTCAAAGGAAGCCTGGGACATTCTGAAAATTAGCTTTGTGGGAGATGCACAAGTTAAGAAAGTCAAGTTAAATGCATTAAGGATGAAGTATGAAGGCACAAAGATGCAAGACAAAGAAAAGATTACAGATTATGTGGCTAGGCTAAGGGCCATCACTAATGCAATGGCATTGAATGGGGAACAACTCACAAATCAGCAAATTTGTGAGAAGATTGTTAGATCCCTATCACCAAGATTTGGATTTGTGGTGAATTCAATTCAAGACACTAAGGACCTATCAACAATGACAGTTGAGCAGCTGCAAAGTACACTAGAGGCCAAGGAAATCAATCTTGGTGAAATGGAGGGACAGGTGAAAGAGAAGGAGACAGCTTTCCAAGCAAAAACCTCCAAGTCAAATTGGTCCAAAGGGAAGAAGAAGGGAAACTGGAATCCTAGCAAAGGCAAAGGGAAGGGTCCAGACTCTACTAAGGCAGGAGGATCCAGCAGCTCTAAAGCTAAGAAGGAACCTGCTGATAAGAAGCACATACAGTGCTGGAATTGTGAAAAATATGGCCACTATGCTAGTGATTGCTGGTCCAAAGGCAAGAAAGATAAAGAAAAGGAAGAGGAGGCAAATGTGGCTCAAGAATCAGATTCAGATTCTGATCCAATAGCCTTCATGGCTACAGTTCATGACAAGGCAGATTGTATGGCTTTCATGATTACTACAAGTGATGGGAAAACTGTGGTTGATATTTGGTACTTGGACACAGCATGCTCAAATCACATGACAGGCATTAAAGAGTGGTTGATCAACTTTGATCCAACCAAGAGGACATCCATTAGGTGTGCTGACAATGAAAGTATGATGGCCGAAGGAATGGGTGACATACTCATTCAAAGATCAGATGGTCAGAAGGTGCTAATTGAGAATGTGTGGTACATTCCCAAGATGAGGAACAATTTAATGAGTGTGGGGCAGCTGATTGAGAAAGGATTCTCTATTACCATTAGAGATAACCTACTAAAACTCTATGACACTAAGGAGCAGCTGATTCTAACCTCTCCATTGTCTAAGAATAGAACTTTCAAGACAAGTCTTGAAGCAGCTGATGCAGAATGCCTACACACCACTGAGACAGATTCAGAAAGTCTACTATGGCACCAAAGGTATGGTCACTTAAATTTCAGAAGTCTATCCTCATTGCATACTAAGGGTTTGGTCCATGGATTGCCTAAGACAGAGTCACCTGAGAAGGCCTGCACTGTGTGCTTAGTGGGCAAACAGCCAAGGCAGAAATTCAAATCAGATTTGAAGGGAAGAGCCAAGGAAGTGCTTGAAGTGGTGTATTCTGATATATGTGGTCCTTTTGAGGTTCAATCCATTAGAGGTAATAAGCATTTTATATCTTTTGTGGATGAATACTCAAGGATGCTTTGGGTGTACTTGATAAAGGCTAAGAGTGAGGCTCTTGAGAGCTTCAAAAGGTTCAAGGCTATGGCTGAAAAACAGAGTGGCAAGGCCATCAAAGTATTGAGAACTGATGGTGGAGGGGAATTCACTTCAAATGAGTTTGAGGTGTTGTGCTCAAAGGAAGGAATTATCCATGAGGTAACTCCTCCCTACACACCACAACACAATGGTTTGGCTGAAAGAAGAAACAGGAGCATCCTAGATATGACTAGGAGCATGCTGAAACAGAAATAGTTACCTCACAAGCTGTGGGGAGAAGCTGTGATGACAGCAACCTATTTGTTGAATAAGTGTCCTACAAAGAAGCTTGAAGGAAAGGTTCCTGAAGAGGTTTGGCTAGGCAGAAAACCTACTGTGTCACACCTAAAGGTATTTGGGTCATTGTGCTATGGACATGTACCTGATGCTACTAGGAGGAAGCTAGAGGACAAGAGCAAGCCACTGATTCTGGTTGGTTACCACCCTACTGGTGGTTACAGGGTCTATAATCCTACCAGTAACAAGGTAGAGATCCATAGAGATGTGATTGTACTTGAGAATGAGTGATGGGATTGGAATAAATCAAATCAAACCAGTTCTCAACCTGCTGTACAGGTGAATTTAGACAGTATTGAGGCTGCTGCAGAACCTACAGCTACTCCAGAAGTTGACACTAGCAGCAGTGAGAGTGATGACAATGAAGAACCAGCAGAAACAGTACCTGTTCCAAGGCCACAGAGGCAGAGACAGCTACCAAGCAGATTCACTGACTTTGAGGTAATCAATGATGATGAAATTACCAATGATGGTGATCTAGTTCAGCTGGCCATGATGGCTGATGCTGAACCAGTTAGTGTGAAAGAAGCTTTAAGCAGTAAAGCTTGGAAAGATGCAATGGAAGAGGAGCTCAAGTCCATTGAAAAGAATGGGACTTGGAAATTCACTGAGTTGCCTAAAGGTATGAAGTCTATAGCAGTCAAATGGGTCTTTAAACTGAAACTAAATCCAGCAGGGAAGGTAGTGAAGCACAAGGCCAGATTGGTGGCAAAGGGTTTTCAACAAAGAGAGGGATTTGATTTCTTTGAAGTCTTCTCACCAGTTGCAAGGCATGAAACCATAAGAATGGTCATTGCCCTTGCAAGCAGCAGGGAGTGGACTTTGTCTCACCTTGATGTGAAGTCTGCCTTCCTCAATGGTCCACTTGAGGAGACAGTGTTTGTGGACCAGCCACCTGGGTTTGAAGTTAAAGGTAAGGAAGACAGAGTATTTCAGTTGAATAAGGCTCTATATGGTCTAAAGCAATCCCCAAGGGCTTGGAACAAGAGAATAGATCAGTTTTTCAGTGACTTAGGACTGAAAAAGTGCACAGTGGAGTATGGCTTGTATGTGAGGCAGAAACAAGCTGCTGATATTCTGATTGTGTGCTTATATGTGGATGACTTGTTAGTGACAGGTAGCAATAAGGCAGAAATTGCAGAATTTAAACTACAAATGAAGTCAGAGTTTGAGATGACAGATTTAGGAAAATTGTCCTATTTCCTAGGGCTGGAACTGCTCTATACAGAACAGGGTCTGATCCTACACCAAGCTAAGTATGCTGCAGATATTCTAAAGAAGTTCAACATGCTGGAATGTAACCCAACAACTACACCTACTGAAGGCAGTGTTCAAGTGGCTGAAGAGGAGCATGAGGCAGTGGATCCTACTTTGTATAGAAGCACTATTGGTTCACTAAGGTATTTGTGTCACACAAGACCTGATATTTGCTATGCTACTGGTTTGGTAAGCAGACATATGAATAAGCCATTAAAACCTCATTTGCTTGCTGCAAAGAGGGTGCTTAGATATGTTAAAGGTACACTACACTATGGAATTCTATTTCCTAGAGGACAAAGTGCTAAGGGGGCAGAACTGATAGGCTACTCAGATTCGGATTGGTGTGGTGATACGGCAGACAGAAGAAGTACCAGTGGTTATTTGTTCAAATTTAATGAAGCTCCAATTTCTTGGAGCTCCAAAAAACAAAGCATTGTAGCTTTGTCTAGCTGTGAAGCAGAATATGTTGCAGGCTCTGCAGCTGCATGTCAAGCTAATTGGCTTGAATCCCTATTGGAAGAGTTATTTCTAAAGGGTGACAAACCTATAAGATTGCTGCTTGACAACAAGTCAGCAATCAACTTGGCAAAAAATCCCATTGCTCATGGGAAGAGCAAACACATAGAGACTCGGTTCCATTTCCTAAGGGACCAAGTGACTAAGCAGAAAATACAACTAGTATACTGTTCTACCAAGGAACAACAAGCAGATATCTTTACTAAAGCAGTCAAAGGAACACAGTTCAACAAATTGCGAAGAGACATAGGGATTATCAACTTCAAGGAGAATCAGAATTAAGCAGGGATGTTGATTTTATAATTCTGTTTCTAGAACAGTTTATAAAAAAGTTTTACTTGCTGTAAAAAGTTAGTTTTGAACAAAACCCTAGCTGTGTAAATCAATATAAGCAGTTTTTGTAAAGCAAGCACAACAGAATCAAAAGGTTGTTATTAGGCTGTTAATAACAAACCTGAAACTAGTTACAAAATGTATATATATATATATATATATATATATATATATATATATATATACACTCACACAGATCAGAAAAAATACACAGTGAATAAGAAATTTTTCTTTACATTTTTCTGTTGCATAGTTCTTCTTTTTTCTTCTCTCCTTCGCAAATCAGTTGTTCTTCTCCATCGATTCAGCAACCATCGCTCTACAGCAACTGCGCTCTTCTTCCTGCACAAGTGTGGTTCCCATTTGAACACCAGGCGTCGTGAATCTTCTTCGTCTGAACGCTGTGTTTTTGTGGCTTGTTGAAGCTACATAAACCTGCAAATAAGAGAGAAAGATCAGGTCAGCATCAGAGGAAAGAAAAACGCAGAAGGAAAACGAAAAAGAAATCAGTAAGCAGAAGGAAAGGCTTCGTAGCTTTTGAAGAACAGAACCCAGAGGAGATAAGCGAGAGAACACGCGTGAAGTGAGAGAAGCAATATCAAAAGTGTTTGATTTTTAGGGTTTTCTGTCTGTGTTTAACCCTATCTCTCTTATCAGTGCTGGACCGGGTCAAGGCCCATAGTGCATTAGTGCACAGTTTACCTGCAGGGTAAAAGAAAAAAGTGGATTAATAAAGATTCAATCCTGGGCCTATCTTTTGTTATTAACATCAGGCAAATTAGCAAATACACCAACACTAGTTAGCCAATCATAGATCTTGTTGGTTAATAAAGCATTGTAACTTTTATAAGCATATAGTCAAGTCTAACAATCAAGTGACCGACAACCTATTGATTCTTCACTAAACATTGATATTGATGAAAATAAAACACGCGAAACAAAAAACACATTTCTACATGCCGAAACATTCAATTGATTTGCTAAATTTCTACATTCTTATTAAACAAACCACCTTACGAACCAAATACATAGAGCTTACAAAAACAACTAACCATAACAAAATGACTTTGTGAGGGAGTAAGATAATTCAAAATGGCAAGTCTTTCATATTTGAATCAAGAAGTAATCCTAAAGAATCATTATACATAACCAATGTTTTAAGAACCCGACCGATGACTGACTTAGTAAAGGTACCGAGTTACTGGGTCAAAGGTCGGACCGAGTAGTTAGTAGTTAAACTGCGCGATCATTGACTCGATTTCAATTAAAAAATTCTCAAACTTTTAAGACTTATATATTTCATACTTATAAAATTTAATTTACTAAAATTATACACCACTGCCAAAAATTCCAAAACAATTTTACAACACAAATTTAATATTTAATAATAGGACACGCTAGTTTTTCAAACTAAGCTATTAACCACAATAGGTAATTACAGTTCCATTCTAAAGTTTCTGATTAGTTTATATTTACAATTCACTTGGAGTGTTTTTAAAGTCTCAATCACATTTCCACACATTTTTTTATTAATTCTACTACATTTGGCACACTGCTCAATGTTCGAAAGTTCCTTTCCCAATGTGTGGAGTGTACTGGCTAAAGGAAAAACTATTCATCATCTTTTATTGTTTCATTTTATTATTCAAAACTCTTCATATGCATCGGATTCTTCCTTTCTTTTCCATTCTTATTATTTATTTTTTTCAGAACTCACTCTTCCTCTTCTTCACTTTTCTTCTATGCAACATATTTTCCATCTCTTTCTTTCACACATGAATTCGGACTCTGGACTATGTCATAAGAAGTCAAGAACAGAGCTAGGAGGAGAAAAAGTATCAACTTGTTTTCTTTGATGTTCATTGCTTCTGAATAGGCCAGATTTTCCAGAACCGGCGACGCCAAGCCACCGAGTTTAGCGTTAATTGGTCGAGTCTAAGTGAGTCACACCCAGTCAGTTGCACATCCGATCTGAAAGGTTGCTCCGAGTCAGTTGCATCTTCGTTTGTTGTAGTCTCTCCTTTTCAATCAAGTTGGACCTACAAATATATCTTAAGAGCAAGGATCTAGAAGACAAGCTGTGAAAATAATTCTTCTATGATTCCTGCAAAAACCAAACTAAGAGAAAGAAAAATGCAGTTAGGATATGACAACCCTCAAAAATGAAATCTGTAAAAAGGAGTGATGAAATATGAAGAAACATAAGTGATTTTCGGGATGGGGTGGAAAGGAAGATGGTTGTGATTAGAAGAGTAAGAGAGATGGAGAGAGAAGAAGAACGAAAATGGAGACAGAGAGAGAGAGCAAAATTAAAAGTATTAAAATAGATTTTTCTATAGGAAATAGATCAAAATTAAAAATAAACAAAATTTATGAAACAAAATGAATGAGTAAATATGCATATAATAAAATAAAATAATTAATTTATGTTTTGTCGAGCGGGTTCGGGGTGGGTATCGACATCCCCGAACCCAACCCCGTCCCCAGTCAAAGCGGGTTTTCCCCGTCAAACTCGGGGCGGGGTCGGGTGGGTACCCGCGGGTTCGGGTTATGTTGTCATGCCTAAGAGAGCTTTTGATTTTGAAGAAAGAGAGACGGTCAGACTCAGAGCTAAAAATTTAAATTTTTGATTCATTATTTTTGAATCTGGTGGTCAAGTTTGAAAAAAGTGGACCATAAAGGGCAAAATATTGTTTAGTTGGCGAAAAATGATTGGAGGGCAGTTCGGTAATTTTGTTAGTAGGTTAATAACATCAATTTATAGTAGATAGTAGACAAAATTATATTAGTTTTGTAATGAGCAGAACTATTTTAACAAACACTAAATCACTATTTTTTAATATATTCATTATTTTAAAAACATAAATAAAACTTTGCATAAATAAAACACTATGATTGGAAGCCTTTTTTTAATAAGTAGACCAGACCTCTTTTACAATACCCTATATCACTATTTTTTTAGCATATTCATTATTTTAAAAATAAAAATAAAAATAAAAATTAGTAATATAACAAATAAATATTATATTAGGAGGTTATCATTTTTAAAAAATATCATTTTGAACTAAGACCACTATTTTAGTTCTACTTTGAATTAGTGCAACGATTTTAAGATGCACTATATCATTAATTTTTAATATAATCATTATTTTAAAAATAATATCAACTTTATCACTTCTAAATGTGGGACCTTTCAAATATTAAAATAGTAACTATTTCATTTTATTTTTTTGGCTATTGTGATTGAAAATTTGTAAATTTTGATCTTTAATAAAAAAACAGTGAAAGAAGTAAAAAAGTAATTATGAAAATAAAACAAATTTGAATATCACATGTAACATAGAGCTGAATGAGCAATATGATGCTAAAACCAATGAAAATATAGGGAGGAAAAGAAAAAAGAAAGGAAAGTAAAATTCCCATGAGCCTATAAATAAATTCACTTTGAAAACTATATGTCAACCACCGATGCGTTGCATGAGAATCAACATATTCTTCTTTCGATCAGCTCCAATCTATTTTTTGTTGACAAAATCAGCTCCAATCTTTGTGAACTCCATAAATATTTTTATTTATCAAATGTAAGAAAAACTATAGAAATATTAGTGGAAGGAGCAATCCCTCAACTTTTCAGAAAATGGAAAATATGTAGAAGGATAAGGGAGGTATAGGAGCCAAATGTAACATCCCCAATTTAGCTAATTTCACTTAATTGAAATTAGCAAGATGTCATGTTTAATTAATTAGCATAATGTATTAATTATGAGATGGTGTCATTGATTGAGTGAATTATGTTGTGCTTATGTGCTAAAATATATTAAGTTTGAATTGATTGATTGGTGAGTTGATTGGGATTTTAAATGAGAATAGGAGGACAGGGGTATTTTCGTCTTTTCCACCCATAAGTGACTCTCAGCTGACCCATCTTTCACAAAACACACACATATGCATTACTTGATTATTGTTTGATTATGTGATTAGTGTTGGACTATATGATAACCTTAGAGGGGGGTGAATAAGGTTATATGCAAAACTTGAGTTCTTTTTAATTTTAAGACAATGCTAGTTTAAATTAAATGCAGAATATAGAATTTAAACTATGTGCACTGACCTAAGTACGCTATAGGTATGACAGATCTAGATGCGGTGATGTATTATGCTAACTACGTTTATGATTGGTTTTAACTATAAACATATATTTATGATTAGCGCAGTATAACAATAAACAAACACAAATGACAAATAAAGTAAAAGAGTAGGGAAAGAGATACACCGTAATTTTTACGAGGTTCGGGATAAAAGCCCTACGTCCTCGGCCTCCGGCTTTGCAACCTTTGGACTTGATAACAACCACTATATGAGAAGAGCCTCTTCAATGTTTACAAGCAAGCAACTTCCCTATAGCTAATCTCAATTAACCCTAATTGAGAACCCGAGCACACAGCTAAGGATTTCACAACCACTTCAATCTCCTGATTGAACGGCCCAAGAGCACCTCCCAGGATTTCAAACCAACTCAATCTCCCCGATTGAGAGACCCAAGAACACTTCCCAGGATTTCAAAAAACCGCTTCAATCTCCTGATTGAACGACCCAAGAATACTTCCCAGGATTTCGCAATAACCTCAAAATATAAGATTACAAATGAGAACCTATGATCCAATCACTTCAGACAGTATGACAATATAGTAACTGAGAGAGATGAGTGATTTGGAAAATAGAAGAGCTTTAAAAGATATGAAAATGAAATGCTCTTTTTTTCTCTTTTTTTCAGATCTAGAAAGTGTATGTGAGAACTAGAAAAGATGTAGTGTATTGTAGTTTGAGGTGTGTTGAAATGAGAATCACACCTGCCTATTTATAGGCTTAGAAAGATGTAGGATTTTGAAAAAAACGAGGAATCGATTATTGTATTGAAGTGTAACAAGGAAGAATCAATTCTTCACTTTTAGAAAACTTAGGAATCGATTCATTTGTCTTTGGAAAAATGTAGGAATCGATTTTCAGGACATCCTGAATAGGTAAGAATCGATTTTAACTTTGGTTAAAAGAAGGAGGAATCGATTCATAGCTCATAGGATAGCTTGAAAATCGATTTCATAGTCTTTTAAAATGGAAGGAAATCGATTCTTGGCTTTGGCTTGAGTATATGTAGAAATCGATTTCATGCTTTAAACATAGGATAAGGAAATCGATTCTTGGCCTATAGGTGGGCTTAAAAATCGATTTCATGGCTTAGGAAAAAGATATAAATCGATTCTTGGCCATTGGAACAAAATAGAAATTGATTCTTGCTTTCCAAAAAAATGTTTTTAGGTTTAGGTGCCAGCTTATGCATGCACGCAATTTTATAAAATATTTTTCAAAGCTTATTTTGATGCACCATGCATGTTTTGAAAAATCATCTCTCAGCTTCTAAATGTCATAGACCTTAAGTGATAGGACCTTACATTGTGTCCTAAAGAAAGCGGATAAACAATTAGGTCTTCGGCTTCATTGTTGCTTCTTCTGCAAGCAATTGCACTTTAGTCCCTGCTCTTTGATTTAATCCATGTTCTTTGATTTTGTCCCTGTACTTTTATACACTGTAATCATTAGTAGACAAAATGTAATTTGTGTTCATACAAAACAATGAGTGTTTGTCCTTGGTTCAACAATTAGAAGTGGATTAAGATAGATTTAACTGAGATTGTGGAGGATGAATCACTTAAGGGCATATTGGTCAATTCCCTAGCTCTTTTACCTCAGCTCACCAAAACACTCACATGACCAACACTAACCCCACATGTTTCTGAAACCAAACAGAACCAAAAACAGAAAATGGAGAGAGTTGAAAGAGAGAGAGGTCGTGAGTGTGAGGGAGAGAAGAGAAGGAGAGCTTATGACCAAATTTGGATGCATGTGAGAGATTTACACACCATTCAAACCAGCTTCTCACCCTCTACATTATGATACCCATTTCAGTACCCCAATCTTCTCCTAACCCATTTCACCATTTTTGTATCTTTAAGCTCCATTTGGCGAAACTTGAGTTGCATTGCTTGCATGTTGTAATGGCGGCATATAGAGAGTAGTAGAACCAAAATACTGAAGCTACATTGTTGATTGAGAACCCGTTTGAGGTGATTCAGTTGCTGGTTTCGAATTTAGAAGAGCTTGGGTTCGGTTTGGAGCTAAATTTCATGGTTCTTGATGGTTGGAATTGAAGATACCAACTCAAGGAAAATTCTACTTGAAACCCGTTTATAACCATCTCGGGTATTTCCTTCATAATTCTTTTCACAGACCTCATTTGGAGTTAATTTTTGATTCATGAGAAAATAGACACAAAATCCTTCGAATTAGGCACAAGAATGAACTGATTTCATTGTGTATGGAGGGAGAAATTGCACCAACAAGTTACACTTTCGAAACAGTGAAAGAATTTACCCACTCACATCGTCTTGGTCATAACTCCCTGAATATTTGTTGAATCGATTTGAAGTCTGTACTGTTAGAAACTAGACAACATTTCCTTAATGTTAGGCACTTGTTTTGATGGTTTTGGTTAAGAATTGAAGGAGTTATGCCATTTGCGAAACAGCGTTCAGATGCTGTCAAACCGAATTAGAAGTTAGTTGCCGCGTTCTAGAAATTGTGGTTAGATCGGAGTAATAAGGGGATTACATTATTGATTTGAGATGCATTTGGTGAAGCTTCAGTAACTGGACACGTTTGGGGATCCATTCGGGATCGATTTCATGTCCGTGGAAGCGAGAAATTCTAGTACGAGGATTGCTCGTGCGGTTCCGTGCGATTGTTAAAGTCTCGTTGTTGTCGTTGTGTGCGATTTCATCGCCAAAGGTGAGTTCTATACTCGCTTAGGGATTTTAATTTAGAAATATGGGTTGCATGTTCTGTTCTATTTTCAGTTCATGCGTTTTCGAGTCAAAAACCGTTATTGTACGAAAATTACGTTTCGGTGTGATTGTTGAGTGAATGTTAAACGAATTGTTGGATGTTTATGATGATGTTTGTACTGGTTGTTACTCTGAAATTATGTGTTTTGATGTTTGGGAATTAATCGGAACGGGTATTGGAACGATCGGAACGGACAAATTTTCAGGAAAATCACAGTTTTGGGCTACTGATGAACACGCACGGGTCGTGCGCCCTAATGGCACGAACCGTGCGTCCTATTCGCAGGTTGCCTGTAAAAATTCAAAGACATGGCACGAACCGTGCGCCCCCAGGGCACGGACCATGCGTACTCTTCATGTTCGTGTTCAAAATATTTTGAAAACACGCACGGATCGTGCGTCTCTTAAGCACAGACCGTGCGTAGGCTTCTGTTACCCAACTTCAAAATACGTCTTAGGCGAATCCGAACGGTTCCAATTGCGTTCTAATCTTTTCCCCAACCGTATTAAATGTTAAAATAACCGTAGTTCATTGGAATTGCCTATGTTTGGGTTGAATTGGGGAGAATTACCTATGTTATAAGTGAGGTAATATGAATTGGTTAAAACATTGTTTTAGCAACGACGTGAGAGGAAAACCCTAAGGCACGATAATGAGATGGACTACAAGTTCATCAAAACTAAGTTTAAGGTTATTTATTAATGGAACATTATGTTCACACAAGTCAAGTTAATTCCTTAAAGAAAAGAAAGATGGCATACATATAATTATATATGTATATCAAGGGTGACGACCCCAAGGATTAGCATACTAGGGGAGGGGAAGTCATGAGCCCCAAAAACCTAGGCCCCATGTGGTTTGCCCGCTAATTAGTGGTTAGTGGATTGGGTTCACCAAAAGCCATAGAAAAATAAAGAAAGTGGCTTGAGGTGTTGTGCTAAGTTAAAGAAAAAGATTGTACGTAGTCATCCAGAACTGGGCTACGGACATTAGAGCATAATTTTATGCTAAGTAAAAGATATAGCACGTAGCTATCCTGAATTGGGCTACGAAAGTATAAAGCATAATGAACCGTTAGTGTTAGTAAGGGGTCTCGATAGGACTCACTGAGATAATGTTTATCTCACCCTTTATAATTGTGGTTTTTACAGAGAAACAGGGAAAGGCAAAAGCGAAGCAGCACAGCTAGATGGTGTGCCTCATGGAGTTATTGAAGATTCAGTTTTATGATTATGCCATTTACCCTTTGTTGTCTTTGTAGTCCCGATTGTGTAACTATTACTCGCTAACAGTTGTAAATCGTTTCCGCTACTTATGTTTTGGATATTGAACACCAGGCTGTAAAAGTTTATAAGTCATGAGACTTAAGTACTTTATCTCAAGTTTAATGAGGTTCAAGTGACTGTTGATAATTATTTATCGAAGTTTTTAGTTGTGTTCAATATTCCAGGCATACAAGTCAACTCTGATGCATGCCATGCTGTGCATTTTGGTATTTCTACAAGTTAGAAATACTGGGGTGTTACATTATGGTATCAGAACAGTTCGACCTAGTCGGGCTTAGTTTGGTTTAGGGTTGAGTCGATTCCTTGTTAGTCTTGTTGTGACTCTATTTGCGATGATAAGAGACATTGAGTCTGATCAACTCAATGCTTGGTGCATCATAAGCGAAATTATGGCAGGATGATCAAGACGTAATCCTCGACCAAGACCGAAGTTCCTCAAAAACCCATTTCATCTTTGGGAATGGAGAACCTGAAGTGATGGAAGCCTAACATCAAATAGATAAGGTAGAAAAGATTTTTGGAATTTTCAAAGTAAGAATGAAGGGAGTTTTTAGTCCTCGAGCAGGGTGACTTGACAGTAGAGCAGTACACTGCTGAATATGCGAACTTGTCCCAGTTGTATTGGTTGGCTGTCTATGTACGGAATGATCAAGAGAAGCATAGAGGGGATATTGGAAAGGAAAGTAGAAGGTAGCTGAACCATCAACTCCGAAGGCAGGGTCAAAAGGTAACCTCAACAAAGGAAAGAAAGTGCAATCGTCTGATTTCTCAAAGTTCAGCAAGTGTTCCAAATGTGGAAGTTCCACCATGGTGAATGTCGTATGGACTCCTATCATTGTTTTTATTGTAAGGAAGAGGAATAGAGAGGAGCAAGCTGCTCCCACACACGGGAGAGTCTACACTCTGGGTGCTCAGAAAGTCAGTCTTTATTCCAAGGTGCGAAGGCTTATGTTATTACGTTATCTGCATCAACAGCAACTGGTTTAGATTTATCATCTGTTCAAGTCATGAATGAGTTTATGGATGTTTTTCCGGACAAAGTTTCTTCTTTACCTCCCGATAGAGAGGTAGAATTCTCTATAGTGTTGGTTCCTGGTACAGGGCCAATATCTATTGCTCCTTATCGAATGTCTCCTTTAGAGCCTAAAGAATTGAAAACCCAACTTGAAGAGTTGATTTCAAAACAAATTATTCGACCTAGTGCTTCACCATGGGGTGCTCCTGTATTACTCGTTAAGAAGAAAGATGGTAGCATGAGATTATGCACTGATTACCGTCAGTTGAACAAGGTAACTATCAAGAATAAGTATCCTCTGCCAAGAATTGATGATTTGCTAGATCAACTGCGGGGAGCCTCAGTATTTTCTAAAATCTACCTAAGGTCGGGCTATCATCAAATCAAAGTTAGAGCTTTGGATATTCCGAAGACAGCCTTCCGTACTAGGTATGGACATTAGGAATTTGTAGTGATGCCCTTCGGTCTAACCAACGCTCCAGCTGTATTCATGGATTACATGAATCGAATTTTCAATCCTTATCTGGACCGGTTTGTCGTGGTGTTTATTGATGATATCTTAGTGTATTCTAAGACTATTGAGGAGCATGTGCAACATCTCCGAATTGTTCTGAACATACTCCGAGAGAAGAAGTTGTATGCCAAGCCATCTAAGTGTGACTTCTGAATGCCTGGGGTAAAATTTCTGGGCCATGTGATATTTCAGTCCGGTGTTGTAGTGGACCCCAGTAAAATTGAAGCAGTGGTAGACTGGGAACAACCATCTACAGTCACTAAAGTGAGAAGTCTCTTGGGATTAGCTGGGTATTATCGGAGATTCATTCAAGGATTTTCTCAGCTGGTTCTTCCACTCACTCGGTTAACTCGCAAGGGTCAACCATTTGTATGGGACTCTGACTGTGATGAATGTTTTTCAGAATTGAAGAATCGTTTAACTTCTGCACCAATTCTGATTCTTCCAGATCCGTCTATGGGATTCCAAATTTACTGTGACGCCTCTGGTAAGAGTTTAGGATGTGTCTTTATGCAGAATCAACAAGTAGTTGCTTATGCCTTCAGACAGTTGAAACCGCATGAAGCGAATTACTCGACTCATGACCAAGAGTTGGCGGCAATTGTTTTTGCCCTAAAGATTTGGAGACATTACTTATACCTTTCTCGTTTCGAAGTCTTTAGTGATCACAAGAGCCTTAAGTATTTGTTTGACCAAAAGGAGCTGAACAACAGACAGAGGAGGTGGGTAGAGTTTCTGAAGGACTATGACTTCGAATTGAAGTACCATCCAGGGAAGGCTAATGTAGTAGCTGATGCTTTGAGTAGGAAATCTATTCACACGGCAGAATTGATGATTCATGATATGGCATTGTTGGAATTGTTTAGAGATCTCAACTTGAAGGTGAAGCCAAGAAGGAACAGATTGGTGTTGAGTCATATTCAGATTTCGAGTCCCTTGAGAAATCTGATTCGCTCAGCCTAAGAGATTGATCTAGAGCTGCAAATGCAGAAGAGGTTGCCAAATTACACTGAAGATAGTGATGGTGGGATTTGATTTTATGGTAGAATCTGTGTGCCGAATGATGAAGATATCAAGAAGAAGGTTTTAGAAGAGGCTCACAAGAGTTAGTTCTCAATGCATCCTGGTTCTACCAAGATGTATAGAGATCTTAAGCAGTTCTATTGGTGACCGAAAATGAAAGTAGAGATTGCAGAATTCGTGTCTCGATGCTTGACTTGTTAAAGGGTTAAGATAGAGCACCAGAAGTCTTCCGGTCAGTTACAGCCTTTGAATGTGCCAGAATGGAAATGGGAAAGCATTTCTATGGACCTTGTCATGGGGTTACCACGGTACCATGCCAGAAATGATTCTATTTGGGTAGTGGTTGATTGCTTGACAGAGTCTGCTCATTTTATTCCGGTACGTTCGAATCACAGAGTTGCTAAGTTAGCAGAAGAGTATCTCAAGAATATTGTGAAGCTGCATGGAATTCCCACGAGTATCATCTGTGATCGTGATCCCAAGTTTACATCACGATTCTGGAGAGCACTGAATATGGCGTAGAGAACAAAGATATGTGTTAGTACCGCTTATCATCCGCAGACTGACTGACAGACTAAAAGAACAATTCAGACTTTGGAAGATATGCTAAGAGCTTGTGTACTTGACAGTGGAGGCCGATGGAAGGAAGTGTAGAACACCATTGTGTTGGTGGGATTTCGGTGAGCAAAGATTATTGGGTCCTGATTTAGTCCGTGAGACTACTGAGAAGAATTGTCAAATTAGAGAAAGGATGAAGACCGCTTAGAGTTGACAAAAGAGTTATGCCAACAAAAGAAGGAGGCCATTGGAATTTGAAGAAGGAGATCATGTGTTTCTGAGACTTTCTCCAACTACTGGTACCAGTATAGCATTGCGGGCGAAGAAGCTCAGTCCTCGGTATATTGGAACTTTCCAAAATATCGAGCGAGTTGGGCCAGTAGCATATCGCATTGCCTTACCTCCAGCTTTATCCAGATTACATGATGTGTTTCATGTGTCGCAATTGAGGAAGTACATTCCCGACCCAAGTCAACCGTTGAGTTTTCACACGACTGACGTCCGACCGAAATTGTCTTATCAGCATAATCCAAGCCGAATCATCGAACGGGGCGAGAAAATGCTCGGGACGAGGTCAATTCCTATTGTCAAAATGCTTTGGGACGGTGCATCACCTGACGAAGCGACATGGGAAATAGAGGACAACATGCGGGTGAAATATCCTCATCTTTTCAGTTGAGGTATGTTTTGTTCAATTTTGAGGACAAAATTTTAAAAAGTTGGGGTGATTGTAACATCTCCAATTTAGCTAATTTTATTTAATTGAAATTAGCAAGATGTCATGTTTAATTAATTAGCATAATTGATTAATTATGAGATGGTGTCATTGATTGAGTGAATTATGTTGTGCTTATGTGCTAAAATATATTAAGCACTTGAATTGTTGATTGATTGGTGAGTTGATTGGGATTTTAAATGAGAATAGGAGGACAGGGGTATTTTCGTCTTTTCCACCCATAAGTGACTCTCAGCTGACCTATCTTTCACAAAACACACACATATGCATTACTTGATTATTGTGTAATTATTGTTTGATTATGTGATTAAAAGTGGATTAAGATAGATTTAATTGAGATTGTGGAGGATGAATCACTTAAGGGCATATTGGTCAATTCCCTAGTTCTTTTACCTCAACTCACCAAAACACTCACATGACCAACACTAACCCCACATGTTGCTGAAACCAAACAGAACCAAAAACAGAAAATGGAGAGAGTTGAAACAGAGAGAGGTCGTCAGTGTGAGGGAGAGAAGAGAAGGAGAGCTTATGACCAAATTTGGATGCATGTGAGAGATTTACACACCATTCAAACCAGCTTCTCACCCTCTACATTCTGATACCCATTTCAGTACCCCAACTTCCCTAACCCATTTCACCATTTTTGTATCTTTAAGCTCCATTAGGCCAAATTTGAGTTGCATTGCTTGCATGTTGTAATGGAGGCATATGAAGAGTAGTAGAACCAAAATACTGAAACTACATTGTTGATTCAAAACCAGTTTGTGGTGATTCAGTTTCTGGTTTTGAATTTAGAAGAGCTTGGGTTCGGTTTGGAGCTAAATTTCGTGGTTCTTGATGGTTGGGATTGAAGATACCAACTCAAGGAAAATTCTGCCTGAAACCTGTTTAGAACCATCTCGTGTATTTCCTTCATAATTCTTTTCACAGACATCATTTGGAGTTGATTTTTGATTCATGAGAAACTAGACACAAAATCCTTCTAAATAGGCACAAGAATGAACTGATTTCATTCAGTATGGAGGGAGAAATTGCACCAACAAGTTACACTTTCGAAACAGTGACAGACTTTACCCACTCACATCGTTTTGGTTATAACTCCCTGAATATTTGTTGAATCAGTTTGAAGTTTGTACCGTTAGAAACTAGACAACATTTCCTTAATGTTAGGCACTTGTTTTGATGGTTTTGGTTAAGAATTGAAGGAGTTATGCCTATTGCGAAACAGCGTTCAGATGCTATCAAACCGAATTAGAAGTTAGTTACCGCGTTCTAGAAATTGGGGTTAGATCGGAGTAATAAGGGGATTACATTATTGATTTGAGATGAATTTGGGGAAGCTTCAGTAACTGGACACGTTTGGGGATCCATTCGGGATCGATTTGATGTTCATGGAAGCGAGAAATTCGAGTACGGGGATTGTTCGTGCGGTTCCGTGCGATTGTTAAAGTCTCGTTGTTGTCGTTGTGTGCGATTTCATCGCCAAAGGTGAGTTCTATACTCGCTTAGGGATTTTAATTTAGAAATATGGGTTGCTTGTTCTGTTCTATTTTCAGTTCGTGCGTTTTCGAGTCAAAAACCGTTATTTTACAAAAATTACGTTTCGGTGTGATTGTTGAGTGAATGTTAATTGAATTGTTGGATGTTTATGATGATGTTTGTACTGGTTGTTACTCTGAAATTATGTGTTTTCATGTTCGGGAATTAATCAGAATGGGTATTGGAACGATCGGAATGGCCAAGTTTTCAGGAAAATCACAGTTTTGGGCTACTGATGAACACGGACAGGTCGTGCGCCCCAGTGGCACGGACCGTGCGTCCTGTTCGCAAGTTGCCTGTAAAAATTTAAAGACATGGCACGGACCGTGCGCCCCCAGGGCACGGACAATGCGTACTCTTCGTGTTCAAAATATTTTGAAAACACGCACGGATCGTGCGTCTCTTAAGAATAGACCGTGCGTAGGCTTCTGTTACCCAACTTCAAAATACGTCTTAGGCCAATCCGAACGGTTCCTATTGCGTTCTAATCTTTTCCCCAACCCTATTAAATGATAAAATAAACGTAGTTCATTGGAATTGCCTATGTTTGGGTTGAATTGGGGAGAATTCCCTAAGTTATAAGTGAGGTAATATGAATTGGTTAAAACATTGTTTTAGCAACGACGTGAGAGGAAAACCCTAAAGCACGATAATGAGATGGACTACAAGTTCATCAAAGCTAAGTTTAAGGTTATTTATTAATGGAACATTATGTTCACACAAGTCAAGTTAATTCCTTAAAGAATAGAAAGATGGCATACATATAATTATATATGTATATCAAGGGTGACGACCCCAATGATTAGCATACTAGGGGAGGGGAAGTCATGAGCCCCAAAAACCTAGGCCCCATGAGGTTTGCCCGCTAATTAGTGGTTAGTGTATTTTGTTCACCAAAAGCCATAGAAAAATAAAGAAAGTGGCTTGAGGTGTTGTGCTAAGTTAAAGAAAAAGATTGTACGTAGTCATCCATTCGCTACTTATGTTTTGGATATTGAACACCAGACTGTAAAATTTTATAAGTCAGGAGACTTAAGTACTTTATGTCAAGTTTAATGAGGTTCAAGTGACCGTTGATAATTATTTATCGAAGTTTTTAGTTGTGTTCAATATTCCAGGCATACAAGTCAACTCTGATGCATACCATGCTGTGCATTTTGGTATTTCTACAAGTTAGAAATACTGGGGTGTTACACCAAAGCAATCATATGAACCAACATTGTTCCATAGAGCATTATATACAATGAAATGGAAGCAACTGAAAAGAATGTAACTAATCAAATTAAATTAAATTATACATTTATATATTTACATGATTAAACTTCAATTTAATATTAAAAATCTATTTTTCATTTTACCAATTATTATTCATACTTATTGCCTTTTGGACTTCTAAAAATAGGATACTACCATTTACTTTCACTTACTTTCAACCTTATGGCTTATATTAATTAATATATTTAAAAAACAATCATATTACCGACCGGTATTTGGGGTAATTGTATATCAAATTGTATATCTTTACATGATTAATATAGATAAAAATTAAACCCAGAGGATGTGGTTGAGCGGTTGGGGTTCATCTTCTCTCAACCAAGTGTCGAGGGTTCGATCCTCGTTACAACATAATTTGCTTGGTAGGTAGAATATGAATAGCTTTTTAATGACCATTAGTATCTTGAGTAATATAAGTTTTTCTTTTTGAAATGAGTAATATAATAGTTGTTGAATTTGTGATATTATAATGAAACTAAGATTTAACGGAACTAAAATGTGGGTACTCAACCTTTAAAAAAATATGTGTGGCTACTCAATAGGCAAATTCTATAACGCATTCAATAGTATCTTAAATTTTCATTTGCAAAATAAAATTCTATATACCACCATCACATGTTTAGAGTGACTCTTCATTTCACCTTTCACCGCTAGAAAAATCAAAATGAAAGAGGGAGCAAATCCGTCACTAAACCATCAAAAATCCGTCACTAACGATTTTAATGGTGGAATTTGTGACGAACCTAGATTCGTAACTAATTTTGGCGTCACTAAATTTTTAGCTTGGGATTTTGAAAATCCGTCGCTAATAGAGAGGGAAAAATTCTCTCTCTATCAGCCACAGAAATATCCCTCTCTACTAGCGACAGATTTTTCCCTCTCTATTAGTGACGGATTTTTCCCTCTCTATTAGTGACGAAATTTTCCCGATCTATTAGAGAGGGAAAAATCCGTCACCAATAGAGAGCGAAAAATCCGTCACTAAACTTAAAAGTACTAAAAACACAAAATTTCACCAATTCATTAAACTTGAAAGTTATACAAATTTCTTAAAAGTACTACATGTTTCTCAATGTGATTAAAAATTTACTCCACTGGGGATCGAACCCAGAGTCTCTGGTTTCGTAGACCAGCGCCTTATCCATTCGGCCATGGAGTCAGATTTCAAGTTTTAGGCATTAACCACACATGAGACCAACAAATCTAGACCAAGACAAAGGGAATTCAATACCAAATCTAGACCAGGACAAAGGGAATTCAAGACCACAAGGAAAGCACATAGTGAAATGATTTTATGATCAGTGATATGAGATACATCAGCAGGTAACCTTATATAGGTGAACCTAAGGAATACAAAATACAACAGAAGTTAAACTAACTGCTTAACTAATCCCTAACAGTTCTAACACAAGCTTTATAGCTTGAACAAGAATACAAGGGTCAAGGAATTGGGGAATTTGATTATTAAATGTAAAACCAGGTAATAGGAGTTCCCTG
This sequence comes from Astragalus membranaceus, assembly GCA_039519185.1. Taxonomy (NCBI): domain Eukaryota; kingdom Viridiplantae; phylum Streptophyta; class Magnoliopsida; order Fabales; family Fabaceae; genus Astragalus; species Astragalus membranaceus. The sequence continues at coordinate 134,771,505 of CM076846.1, read as the reverse complement.
ATTCACCATCAGTTCATGAGCATTGGTCCACCAGGTTTGGGCTTCCTCTTCTAGCATATGAGCTGCAAAGAGTACCTTTTCTTCCTTGCTGCATTGCAGAGTCCTGGAAATTTTCTCCATAGAGTCCAACCAGTAATGAGATACCATCGCATCCGATCCTCCCTTGAAACTTGGGGGATTCATCCTTTGGAAACGGAAATACGCTCTATTTGGATCTTCCGGAGGAGGCTGCACATTGGGCTGCTGATGAGCCTGTTGCTGCATTTGCAGCATATCCTGCATCATCTTTTGCTGATTCTCAATTACATTCTGCATCCACTCCTGATGAGGATCAATGGGTGGATTTCACCTACCTCTTCCAGCCATTATTCTGCGAAATATGCACAAATTATTAAATTGATTAGGCTCAATGTCTAATAGCATACTAAGAAGAATCAGACTTAGAAGACGTAACAGACTCTTAATATCTAAGTCCGACTAGGTCGAACCGCTCTGATACCAAAATGTAACACCTTAATATTTCTATCAAGTAGAAAAGCTAAGATGCACGAAATGGCATACATCAGAGTAATATTTCCTGTTTAGATATTGAACACAACTAAAATTTTTCGATGATTAACATCAAACAGTCTTAACATTCATTACTTATTCGAAAACCATATCGGTTCCATGTCTTTCAATATCCTCATAACCTAGTGTTCAATACCATCACAAGAAAAGCAGAAACGATTACATAACTTAAAACAAATTCAAGTCATATTATCGAATTACAAAGACAACAAGGGAACTCAATATCAAAGATAAAAGAACCAAGTCTTCTAACTTCTCCTCAAGCACGTCCTCTACTCGTGCCTCTTCGCTTTCTTCTTTCCCTGTTTCTCTCCAAAACAACAACATATAAAGGGTGAGATAAACATTATCTCAGTGAGTCCTACCGTAACCCCTCACAATGCCTCTCGGTCAATTTATTCCTTTCCTTTAATCGTAGTCCATATAGGTCCTACGTGCATATATCTTTTCCTGTCATGCCATAGTACATCTTCGGTAATGACCACGCCTTTACCGTCGAACCTCTCCACTAGTTTCCACTAGCTTCAAACCTTCCGAGGCCTAGGTTCTGGGGCTCATGACTTCCCCTCCCCTAGTATACTAATTTACTGGGTCGTCGCCCATCCTTTGATATAATTTATATATCCTGTCCTTGAAAGAACAGTTAGTTCCATAACCTTAAACAATTGCTTGAACATTTAGTTCCATAACCTTAAACAATTGATTGAACATTTAGTTCGCTCGTGTATACTACTTTACGGTTTTTGAAACAATTATGACTTTCAAAAACAATTCATTTTAAACCTTGCAATCATGTTCAAAAACAGAGTACCAATGGTTCCATGACATGAGGGATGGTTGGGAAGAAGATTAGAAGAGGTTTGGAATCGAAAGGAGCGACGAAACGAGATTTTTTCCACCTTGAACCCGAACCACACGCACGGTCCATGCCCTAGGGGGGCACGACTCGTGCGTGTTGCACCATTTTAATTTAGCCAACAACGAAACTGGCCCACGGTCCGTGTTCTCTGTTCAGTATACCAACATCAATCCGTTTCTCTCGTTTCGCGTCTCCGTTCGCGTCTAATCCGTATTCCGATCAAAATCCAACCTAAACACAAACAGTTCCTGACAATATTCCAGTCCAAACAATAGCAATCAACCATCAAGCATCGAGTAATTAATTCTGAAACACCAAATACATAGTTTTCACAAATAACGGTTTTCGACTCTTAAAATTTTTCGAAATCACGGAACAATCACAAAACCAGTCATATAGCAGTCATTTCAGAAACACAAAAACGATCCTAGGCATGAGTAGAACTCACCGATTTGACGAATTCGCGAGAAATCACGTCCTCACACGAAACGATCGAACCGTAACCTCTCGAACAATCCCTGTATATGCGAACTCGCACTGAACTTGGTCGAACTTCAAAACTGAACTTCCCACACTTCCAAATTTGAAACTCAACCTCTTTGAGCTACTGAAATCACTTCCAAATTCGAACCAGCAGCTCCACAAGCTCTCTTAGCTATACCATTGCACAATGTAGCTACTCCAAGTTGCTAAAAGTCATTCCCAAGCTCCCAAAAGTGCATGCAATGCTTCAAACAGCAGAAAACTCAACTTTGAGCTTCAAAGATCAACAATGGCAAGATGAGGAGAAGAAATATTCAGCTTGAATAAATGGTATCCTTGGAAAGCAAATGAAAAATGGAAGAGGATGGAGAAGAGAACACTTACATGCATTGGACTTTGGTCAAACTTTGGGCCTCTTCTTCTCCCTCACCTCTCGCGCCTCTCTCTTCTCTCCTCACTCTCAACTTCTGGTTTTTTGATGGAATGAAGCTTGGTCAGCTGAACAAATCTTTAAGTGGATGGGAAAAGACTAAAATGCCTTCCACTTAGCTTCTCACCTTAGTTTACTTCTAATTAACCACTACGTCATAATTAACTTTTAAAAATTGTGGTTGTGGCCTTATGGAGTTAAGGAATGTGTTTGGTGTCGTGTAATTTGCTTAGGGTTCGAATGATATGGAAATGACCAAAACGCCCTTGACTCCCTAATCCTCACACGATTCTATTTCTACCTCAAAACAATCACATAATTCATACAATTAATCACGAATTGTTGCTTTCACACTTTTAACATGTCCATGACTTGATTTATTATTTCATCGAATAATAATTCACTAGTTAATTTCATAACACGAAATTAACCGAAATTAGGGATGTTACAATCACCCCACCTTTTTAAAAATTTTGTTCTCAAGATTGAACAAAAATACCTCATGAAAATAGATACGGATATCTAGCCCACATGTCGTCCTCCATCCCAAACTACTTTGACAATGGGAATTGTCCTTGTTCGAAGTGCAATCTCGCCACGTTCCATGATGTAACTAGGATGATGTTGAAAAGACAAATCCGGCCTAAGGTCAATCGTCTCGAAACTCAACGGCTGACTCGGATCCAAAATGTATTTCCTTAGCTGAGACACACGGAATCCATCAAGAAGTTTGGACAAAGCTGGTGGTAAGGCAATACGGTAAGCTACTAGCCCAATTCGCTCGATAATTTGGAAAGGTCCAATATACCGAGGACTGAGTTTCTTCGCCCGCAATGCTCTACCGGTACCAATTGTTGGAGAAACTCTCAAAAACACATGATCACCAGACTCAAACTCTAGTGGCCTTCTTCTCTTGTCCGCATAGCTTTTCTGCCTACACTGGGCAGCCTTCATTCTTTCTCTGATTTGCCGAATCTTTTCGATTGTCTCAAGGACCAAATCGGGCCCTACCAACTGTCATACCCCAATTTTGTCCGACTTAGGCCAAAACCCTAATTTTCCACACAAAAAAAATATATATATATATATAATAAATTATGCATTGCATTTTGGGTCCTAGAAACCATTCCAAAGTTTTTGAAATCATTTTAGGGTTAGAATGCACGTTATGGGAAATTAGGGTCAAAAAGAGGCATTTTGGTCATTTCTCACAAAAGGGTCTATAAAAACAATTTTTGCAATAAGCCTCATGCATCAAATTAGGGTTTTTGAAAATATGTTATGTATGCATGGCAAGTTTTGAAAAATATGTTATGCATGCATGGCAAGCTTTGGAAAATATTTTATGCATGCATGGCAAAGACCTAAAAACATTTTTGTGGAAAGCATGAATTGATTTCCATTCTGTTCCAATGGCCAAGAATCGATTTATACTATTTTGTAAAGGCCATGAAATCGATTCCTTAATCCAATGTTAAACCATAGAATCGATTTTCAGGATCTCCTAAAAGGGAAGAATCGATTCCCACTATTTTGTAAAGGCCATGAAATCGATTCCTCAATCCAATGTTAAACCATAAAATCGATTTTCAGGATCTCCCTAAAAGGCAAGAATCGATTTCTCCTTGTTTTAACTAAGCTAAGAATCGATTTTCACCTATACAAAAGGTCCTGAAAATCGATTCCTACTTATTTTCAAAGAACAAAGAATCGATTCCCATGTTTTCCAAAGAATAAAGAATCGATTCCTCACTATTTCAACTATCCAAAGAATCGACTCTTGAGGCTTCTAAGATGATAAGAATCGATTATCACATTATTACACATCATACATAATCGATTCTTTTCATTTCATTAAAATGTTTTTTCAGATCTACGCGTTCCTAAGCCTATAAATAGGCAGCCTCAAGTCACATTTTGGGGACGGAGTTCACAAGATCAGAGAAAGGAATTCTCGCAAATCTCATTTTCCAGAAACCCATTTTTGCGAGATCCCTCACATTTTAAAAAAAAACTCTGCTACGCTTTATTTTTGCTCTATTCGTTCCGCTGGTCCGTCTGAGCTGATCTTCTGCAAGAGTTAGCTGGGATTGCGTTCTTCAAGTTGTAATATCTGCCTTCATCAGAGGTATTTCTGTCTTTACATTTGTTAATATTTAATCACTGTGATCCATGCCAAAATTGCCCTATGTGATTTAATTTAGCTATAGCGTCATTGTTGATGATGAACCACGTGATTCCCACTTATGCCTAGTGCATCATTTCCTAGGTGGTGAAGATGGTCTCAGATGATTCAACCTCCCCTTTCAAACCCTTTCAAAAACATTTTCATTAGAACTACGTCGCTTTGATTCCCATTTGGGATACGTAGGAGCGAGTCACGTTCTCGTCAAGCGCAACAAATAAAAATCCTTTTCGCAACCATAAACAAATCATTTTCATAAAACAAACAAGAAGGATCGTTTTCAAATCCATTGTCGCTAGTAGCTCATCAGAGCCTTTGTTCGTTTAGCTATTAGTGGCAATGTCCTTTTTCTCATAAGAATAATAAACGATGATCCATCATAACCTTTGTTAGTTTGATCATCGGGCAAATCAATCTTTTTTCGAAAATCACTTTCAAAAAGATAATAAAAAACGAGTTGTTATCGAATAGTCCATCAGAACCTTTGTTCATTTGACTAGCGGTACAACTCTCTTTTTTTGAGTATTTAGTAGTGATTCATCATAGCCTCTGCTAGTTTAATCACTCACTAATGCTCGTCCTATTTCAAAAAACTCACCAAAAAAAGATTAAAAGACAAAAACCTCTTTCAGGACAAAGAAGAACTACGTAGCTTTGAATTCTCCATCGCACCGGGAGATACGTAGGAGCGGGTCACATCCCGTCAAGCATAACAAATAAAAATCATTTTCACAATAAGTTTTCAAACAATTATTTTCAAAAGAGCCTAGAACTACGTCGCCTTTGATTCTCCACCCGGAGATACGTAGGAGCAGGGCCACGCCCCTGTCAAGCGCAAAAATAAACAATTTCTAAATTAAAAAATACAAACACATCTCTTTCATTTCAAAAACCAAAAATCCTATTTTTAAAGTAGGGGATTAAGTCGGTCGTACGGCCGGGTTAGTCATCGTTTTAGGATAAGTGAACTGTGGTCCTCCAGAGCCCCAGCGCTCCTTCAGCCCTCAGCGGCCCTTCAGAGCCCCAGCGCTCCTTCAGACCCCCAGTGGTCCTTCAACACAGATCACACAGTCTTAAAACCCCTACATTAAAAAACACCAACCAACCACCATTTTCAAAACCGAGAACTACGTAGCTTTGAATTCTCCATCGCACCGGGAGATACGTAGGAGCGGGCCATGTCCCGTCAAGCACTTTTTCTAAAAACCCTTCTTCTTTCCTTTCTCGCCAAAAATAAAATTTTCATTAAAGTTTTCCAATTCATCCTCAAACAAGAAATAAATAGGCAAATCTGGGTATTTTTTAAATCAAACGTTAAAACCACACATTTAATTAGAGGTTCCCTTTCGGTAGAAAGGACGTGTGCGGTGCTAATACCTTCCTCGCACGTAATCGACCCCCGAACCTATATCTCTAGTTTTCAAAAGACCACCCGCCTTGTCCAAAAGACCCTTTTTCAATGTTTTGGTCTTAAAATTAAAATATTGGTGGCGGTTCCAAAATTTTTCCACGTTGTACATTGAGAAACCCAAACCGGGATTTTTCGGGGTGCAACAGCTGGCGACTCCACTGGGGAATAAAAAACATTTTTTCAAAAGTGGGTCAAGCCTAATTAATTAAGTGTGTGGTTTGTGTGATTGATTTGAACATCTTGCTTTGCCTCTATTCTTCTTCTTTTTCATAAGCATGTTGCATTCATATGCATTCTTCTTCTATGTTTGCTTTTGTTTAAAATAATAGATAGTTACTTCTTTGCTTAAATGCTTAGTTCCCTCATGCATATTTCCCCTCTCTTGTCATGTTCCCTTCTTTCTTTGCTCCTTTTCTTCAAGGTAAGCTCATGCATTTCTCCCCAATTTTATCATGTCCCTTCTTCTCAGCTCCCTTTCTGAAGCAAATAATGTGTTTGTTGTTGGTACCCTAGGCTAGTTGTACTTGAATGATATTGAACCCTAGGGTAGACGACATGCTATTGTCTGGACTGTCTGGATTTTCATTTGCAGGTGGGGTAGTTTTGAGGAAATGCCCTTCGCACACACCACTTGTACCTTGAGGCTATATGATTAGAGAAAGAGACCATAACCCAGGTCTATTAGGATACCATAGGATGAGTGGATTCGAGTAGTGGGAGCCCATCAGGACCTTTGTCCGTTTGGCTACTCGCGAAAGTTTCAATCAGAGTTGTGCTCTTCCATGATACCTTGTACCTAGCAGTTTGCTGCATTTACAAGGAATTTCGTGAAAGAGACTGTGGCTCTGATGACCTTTGTGAGGGTTTGAATAGAGCTACATGAGAAGATTATCCCTAAAATACCTTAGATCATAGGTTCTACCCCTTTTTAGGTCACAAGGGCTTTCCCAAATCATGTGCTGCATTGTTGCATTCAGTTCAATCAATTTTTCCTTCAAAATCTTCGAAATTAAAAAAGATATGCTTTTCCTTTTCAATAAACGCCTATATGAGGTGGCATATAGTGTGAAAATTTTCAAATCACCACCTGTAAATATCCTCTTTCGGCAAAAACACAAAAAAGCATCCTTGCATCATCGCATCATTGCATCACTGCATCATTACATCGTTTGCATTGCATAAAATTCCAATTTTGAAAAAAACCATTCATCTCGCATTCCCTTTCATCACATAAAGATAAAACAAAAACAATTATCATCTACATAGCATAAGCATCCAAGATGAGACTTTCATGCATAAGCATTATTTCAAAAAAAAGACACAGTAGAACTACGCAAGCTTTGATTCCTCATTACAATGGGGATACGTAGGAGCGGGTCATACCCCGTCAAGCACATTTTTCTAAAACCTTTTTTCCAATAGATCATTTTCAAAATCATGTTCCAAAACTAAAAAACAAAAAAAAATCATTGTGAGTATCATGCATTTCACTGCACAAAAAAATGAAAACAAGAAAGCATCTCATTCATAATCATGAATAAAAATCATCATTTAGAAAAAAACATCATTCCTGCATCTTTCATCATTCAAAAGAAAAAGGGGGCATCAGCATTTCATATCTTGTATTGCCTCTATAAAAAATCATTTTGAGAAGAAGCATCATTCTTGCATCATTCATCATCCAAGGATCCACTGGCATTTCATATTTCGTCTTGCATAAAAAGAAAACATCAAAAAGAAAAAAAACTTTTAGAATAATTACAGTTTTCAAGAGAATATGCTTTCATACATTTCATTTTCATCATGTATACATCATAATGTTTTCATCCATACATTGCATACAACAAAAATGTTGTGATGAGAGACGAGATGTTCTGGCAAAGTAATCTTTCCTTCTTGGAAACGTTTACCCTCACTCATTTGCAAACTCAAGGTGTTCCAAGGCACTCAGTTTTTCACATCAATAGCTCATTTGTATTTCCTTCAAAAAAGGGCATTACATCTCATCCATTCCATGATAAAAGACCGAAACAGTTCATCAAAAAGTTTTTATATCATGTTTTAACCAATGTTAATTCTCTGTGAAGCGTTCTTCTAGTAAGCATGCATGCCACGTGCAGTTTCTCTTGTTTGAGTCAGTCAATTTCCTTCATTTATCATCATTCCCCATCCAAGTTTAACCCCACCCCGTCCACCCATAAAGTGCATATCCTCCCCATCAGTGCGTATTTCACTTTTGGTTCATTCTAATGCTTTAAGTCCTCCATGCTGGGGCAAGTCTGTGATCATTAATTCCCCTTGATTAATATCATTTTCCTTCAGTGCAAGTCTCAAAAAATAATAATATAATAAACAAGAAAACAAGCTCGCTAGGTTGAAAACCCGCAAAGGGCGGCCTAGGCAAAAAGGGAGCGCCCGGTGGACTGAAAACTCGCAAAGAGCGGTCCAGGCAAAAATTAGGGCACAAAAAAGGAAAAAGAGCAAACACATGAAGATAGATAAATTATTGTTCTAAAGTTAAGTCTTATAGAAATAAGCAATCGGGTTTTGAAATGAAGTTTGGCCATCTCCTCAAAAACCCCAAAATCCCAGAAAGTCCCTTTCCTACCTACCTTGAGCCAAGAAAAACTAAAATCCAAAAATCACCCTAGACAAGGATCACCCCAAATAAAAAAAACAGTGCATCACTTTTTATCAGCTCACCCGAGTCAAAGAAGGAAAAGAATCATAAAAAAAAAAGAAGGAAAAAAAGGGAAAAAGAGAAAATCAAAAGGGGGATTCAAAAATGAAAATCCCAAAACAAAAGAAAATACAAAAGAAATGTAAGTGGTGAGCTGGTACATGTTACCACAAAATACAAGAGATCCTTGTCTAAATAAACCTTCAAACACTTCATCATTCCAACACCTGATTCCATAAACCTTCAAACACTGCCTTTGGCCTCAACATCAAACCCCTTAGTCATTCTACCATGAGACACGAATTTGCTTTAACAGAGCCCAAACAAGCCCAATAACCATCTTTCCTCATAGACCATTAACCGTCAATCAACGCCGAACAAAACTCATCCTCCCATTAGCCTCAAACACTTCATTAAGCCTAACCCTCCTTCCTCCACAAAACACCACAATCCCGAAAAGTCCATTCCGATCAATGACCGGTTGCTTTTGTTCACTCAGATACTAATCTTAGGACGAACAAGATTATCTATGTACAAAGTGTTTGCTCAAAAGAAAAACAAACGATCAGAAAAAAGAAAGCTGATCAAGAAAGAATAAACCCTCAGAAAAAAGAGAACTGATGAAACAAAAACGAACAATCAGAAAAAGGAAAGCTGACAAAATAAAAAAGAGGGACTTGCACTCCAAAACACATTCAAGATGCATTAAAACAAGGTTTAGTGATCACCAGGTAAGGTTTCTTTCACACCAAAAGTCAAGACATCAGTAGAGAACCAAAGATTTGCACTGAGAATACCACTCAGACCCAAAAGTTGGGGCATTCTCTTCACCACCCACACACCCTAGTCTTGGGAAAGTCTGTTCAATGCCCATCCCATGTCACTCCAGTTGTCAATGTCATTCCAAAGTGGGGCAAGTGCATTCCCATTCCTTCACCTCATTCATTCCCATAAAAACCTCACCGGGGCAATCTCTCAACTCACTATCCCAAACAAGACCTTGTCATTCTGATTGGGGCAGCTTTGTCCTTGTTATGACTGGGGCAACATCAAAATTCTGTGGGTTGAAGCAAAACCCCTTTCATTCCGGCTTTCATCCCAAGAGCCGAGACGTTCCCAATTCATCATCTTCTACACCCCTAGTTGTTGTCACCACTAGACAGGGGCAAGTTATTCACTCGTCAAAGACCTGAATTGGGGCAATCTTGTAAGCTTCGGCAATAACCATGTCTGTCATTCCTTCACTTGCCATAAATGTCCATGCCCTAAACCAATTCCAAGTTAACTGACTCATTCATTCACATTTGCACTCCTATGCATGCTTACTAGACAATGCTTCAAAAAGAGAGAACACAAGTTGTTTACGTGATATCTAAAATTCAGTCATCATGGAAAGAAATAGAAAACAAGTGAGGTTGTTTGTAAATAAAAACCTTGAGAACACCAGAGGTTGAATCAAATTCAATTTTTCAACAGAATGGGCAATAATCATCTCAAGTCCTTGCATTCACGGTCTCGCATCTCATCGTCACAAAAATGTTTACCTCATGCATCTAGGCATTATAGCATATGCATCAAAGCATTACATTTGCATCTTCACATTTTGTGCATTCATCACATAGCAAAAAGAAAAAAAAACATTCCACGTCAGTGGCACAGAAAAAGCAGAAATCTTTTCATTGCATTGGCATCATATCAATGTTCGCATTTCATAAAAAAAGAAAAACAAAATCATTGCATGTCATTCATCATTAGAGCATCACATTTTGCATCAGATATTTCATAGAAAAAGAAAAGAAAGCAAAAGAAAAATCAAAGAGATGAAGAATCAGGAATAGCATTTCACCACATTCATCATCACACCAAAATCATAGCATTGCATGCACATGCATAACATGCGCTTGCATAACATGCACTCATACTCCATGCACCATTCCTTGCATCAACTAACGTATGCAGGTACCTCAATCCAATGCAGCAGCATCGGTCAATTCAAATCAACCAATCAACAGAATTTGTGAGCCCTCGGTGCTCATCCTGAGCCCTCTGTGCTCCTCCTGAGCCCTCTGTGCTCATCCTGAGCCCTCTGTGCTCCTCCTGAGCTCTCTGTGCTCATCCTGAGCCCTCTGCGCTCATCCTGAGCCCTTTGTGCTCTTCCTGAGCCCTCTGCGCTCATCCTGAGACCTCTGCGCTCATCCTGAGCCCTCGGCGCTCATCCTGAGTCCTCTGTGCTCATCCTGAGCCCTCTGTGCTCCCCCCTGAGCCCTCTGCGCTCATCCTGAGCCCTCTGTGCTCCCCCTGAGCCCTCTGCGCTCATCCTGAGCCCTCTGTGCTCCCCCCTGAGCCCTCTGCGCTCATCATGAGCCCTCTGTGCTCCCCTTGAGCCCTCTGCGCTCATCCTGAGCCCTCTGTGCTCCCCCTGAGTCCTCTGTGCTCATCCTGAGCCCTCTGTGCTCCCCCTGAGTCCTCTGTGCTCATCCTGAGCCCTCTGTGTTCCCCCTGAGCCCTCTGTGCTCCCCCTGAGCCCTCTGCGCTCATCCTGAGCCCTCTGTGCTCCCCCCTGAGCCCTCTGCGCTCATCCTGAGCCCTCTGTGCTCCCCCTGAGCCCTCTGCGCTCATCCTGAGCCCTCTGTGCTCCCCATGAGCCCTCTGCGCTCATCCTGAGCCCTCTGTGCTCATCCTGAGCCCTCTGTGCTCCCCCTGAGCCCTCTGCGCTCCTCCTGAGCCCTCTGCGCTCACCCTGAGCCCTCTGTGCTCATCCTGAGCCCTCTATGCTCCTCCTGAGCCCTCTGCGCTCCTCCTGAGCCCTCTGTACTCCTCTTGAGCCCTCTGTGCTCCCCCCTGAGCCCTCTGGGCTCATCCTGAGCCCTCTGGGCTCATCCTGAGCCCTCTGTGCTCCCCCTGAGCCCTCTGTGCTCATCCTGAGCCCTCTGTGCTCATCCTGAGCCCTCTGTGCTCATCCTTAGCCCTCTGTGCTCCTCCTGAGCCCTCTGCGCTCATCCTGAACCCTCTGCGCTCCTCCTGAGCCCTCTGCGCTCCTCCTGAGCCCTCTGTGCTCCCCCTTGAGCCCTCTGCGCTCATCCTGAGCCCTCTGTGCTCCCCCTGAGCCCTCTGTGCTCATCCTGAGCCCTCTGTGCTCCTCCTGAGCCCTCTGCGCTCATCCTGAGCCCTCTGTGCTCCTCCTGAGCCCTCTGTGCTCCTCCTGAGCCTTCTGTGCTCCCCCTGAGCCCTCTGCGCTCATCCTGAGCCCTCTGTGCTCCCCCTGAGCCCTCTGTGCTCATCCTGAGCCCTCTGTGCTCCCCCTGAGCCCTCTGTGCTCATCCTGAGCCCTCTGTGCTCCTCCTGAGCCCTCTGTGCTCATCCTGAGCCCTCTGTGCTCCTTCTGAGCCCTCTGTGCTCATCCTGAGCCCTCTGCGCTCATCCTGAGCCCTCTGTGCTCATCCTGAGCCCTCTGTTCTCCTCCTGAGCCCTCTGCGCTCATCCTGAGCCCTTTGTGCTCCTCCTGAGCCCTCTGCGCTCATCCTGAGCCCTCTGTGCTCATCCTGAGCCCTCTGTGCTCCTCCTGAACCCTCTGTGCTCATCTTGAGGCCTCCGCGCTCATCCTGAGCCCTCAGTGCTCCTTCTTTACTGCCTTCTTTACCGCTTTTTTTCCTGCTTTTGCACGCCAAGTGTTAAGTTCACAAATCGTTGTTTTAGCACCCCAAGCGGTGATTCAAAAAAATCCAATCTGTTTTTGCTTGCATATGGCATTTTTTATCTGACATCAACAAAAACAAAAAAAAATGAGAAAAGAAAAAAATGGAAAATTCGGGTTTTCCCCAAGTAGACAAAATCGGTATAATTTCTGAATTCTTTATCTTCATTTTGCCTTGGAATATGTTTCGGCCAATTCATATTCCTCGTTAAAATTCAGATAAAGAGGGGCAGCTGTCATACCCCAATTTTGTCCGGCTTAGGCCAAAACCTTAATTTTCCACACAAAAAAAAAAATAAATATATAATAAATTATGCATTGCATTTTGGGTCCTAGAAACCATTCCAAAGTTTTTGAAATCATTTTAGGGTTAGAATGCACGTTATGGGAAATTAGGGTCAAAAAGAGGCATTTTGGTCATTTCTCACAAAAGGGTCTATAAAAATAATTTTTGCAATAAGCCTCATGCATCAAATTAGGGTTTTTGAAAATATGTTATGTATGCATGGCAAGTTTTGAAAAATATGTTATGCATGCATGGCAAGCTTTGGAAACTATTTTATGCATGCATGGCAAAGACCTAAAAACATTTTTGTGGAAAGCATGAATTGATTTCCATTCTGTTCCAATGGCCAAGAATCGATTTATACTATTTTGTAAAGGCCATGAAATCGATTCCTTAATCCAATGTTAAACCATAGAATCGATTTTCAGGATCTCCTAAAAGGGAAGAATCGATTCCCACTATTTTGTAAAGGCCATGAAATCGATTCCTCAATCCAATGTTAAACCATAAAATCGATTTTCAGGATCTCCCTAAAAGGCAAGAATCGATTTCTCCTTGTTTTAACTAAGCTAAGAATCGATTTTCACCTATACAAAAGGTCCTGAAAATCGATTCCTACTTATTTTCAAAGAACAAAGAATCGATTCCCATGTTTTCCAAAGAATAAAGAATCGATTCCTCACTATTTCAACTATCCAAAGAATCGACTCTTGAGGCTTCTAAGATGATAAGAATCGATTATCACATTATTACACATCATACATAATCGATTCTTTTCATTTCATTAAAATGTTTTTTCAGATCTACGCGTTCCTAAGCCTATAAATAGGCAGCCTCAAGTCACATTTTGGGGACGGAGTTCACAAGATCAGAGAAAGGAATTCTCGCAAATCTCATTTTCCAGAAACCCATTTTTGCGAGATCCCTCACATTTTAAAAAAAAACTCTGCTACGCTTTATTTTTGCTCTATTCGTTCCGCTGGTCCGTCTGAGCTGATCTTCTGCAAGAGTTAGCTGGGATTGCGTTCTTCAAGTTGTAATATCTGCCTTCATCAGAGGTATTTCTGTCTTTACATTTGTTAATATTTAATCACTGTGATCCATGCCAAAATTGCCCTATGTGATTTAATTTAGCTATAGCGTCATTGTTGATGATGAACCACGTGATTCCCACTTATGCCTAGTGCATCATTTCCTAGGTGGTGAAGATGGTCTCAGATGATTCAACCTCCCCTTTCAAACCCTTTCAAAAACATTTTCATTAGAACTACGTCGCTTTGATTCCCATTTGGGATACGTAGGAGCGAGTCACGTTCTCGTCAAGCGCAACAAATAAAAATCCTTTTCGCAACCATAAACAAATCATTTTCATAAAACAAACAAGAAGGATCGTTTTCAAATCCATTGTCGCTAGTAGCTCATCAGAGCCTTTGTTCGTTTAGCTATTAGTGGCAATGTCCTTTTTCTCATAAGAATAATAAACGATGATCCATCATAACCTTTGTTAGTTTGATCATCGGGCAAATCAATCTTTTTTCGAAAATCACTTTCAAAAAGATAATAAAAAACGAGTTGTTATCGAATAGTCCATCAGAACCTTTGTTCATTTGACTAGCGGTACAACTCTCTTTTTTTGAGTATTTAGTAGTGATTCATCATAGCCTCTGCTAGTTTAATCACTCACTAATGCTCGTCCTATTTCAAAAAACTCACCAAAAAAAGATTAAAAGACAAAAACCTCTTTCAGGACAAAGAAGAACTACGTAGCTTTGAATTCTCCATCGCACCGGGAGATACGTAGGAGCGGGTCACATCCCGTCAAGCATAACAAATAAAAATCATTTTCACAATAAGTTTTCAAACAATTATTTTCAAAAGAGCCTAGAACTACGTCGCCTTTGATTCTCCACCCGGAGATACGTAGGAGCAGGGCCACGCCCCTGTCAAGCGCAAAAATAAACAATTTCTAAATTAAAAAATACAAACACATCTCTTTCATTTCAAAAACCAAAAATCCTATTTTTAAAGTAGGGGATTAAGTCGGTCGTACGGCCGGGTTAGTCATCGTTTTAGGATAAGTGAATTGTGGTCCTCCAGAGCCCCAGCGCTCCTTCAGCCCTCAGCGGCCCTTCAGAGCCCCAGCGCTCCTTCAGACCCCCAGTGGTCCTTCAACACAGATCACACAGTCTTAAAACCCCTACATTAAAAAACACCAACCAACCACCATTTTCAAAACCGAGAACTACGTAGCTTTGAATTCTCCATCGCACCGGGAGATACGTAGGAGCGGGCCATGTCCCGTCAAGCACTTTTTCTAAAAACCCTTCTTCTTTCCTTTCTCGCCAAAAATAAATTTTTCATTAAAGTTTTCCAATTCATCCTCAAACAAGAAATAAATAGGCAAATCTGGGTATTTTTTAAATCAAACGTTAAAACCACACATTTAATTAGAGGTTCCCTTTCGGTAGAAAGGACGTGTGCGGTGCTAATACCTTCCTCGCACGTAATCGACCCCCGAACCTATATCTCTAGTTTTCAAAAGACCACCCGCCTTGTCCAAAAGACCCTTTTTCAATGTTTTGGTCTTAAAATTAAAATATTGGTGGCGGCTCCAAAATTTTTCCACGTTGTACATTGAGAAACCCAAACCGGGATTTTTCGGGGTGCAACACCAACCGATCTTCACCGACATCCCACCAACATAGTGGTGTTCTGCACTTCCTCCCATACAAGGCTTCAAATGGAGCCATTTTGATACTGGAATGATAGCTGTTGTTATAAGCAAACTCCACCAATGGAAGATGATCCTCCCACTTTCTTCCGTTATCAAGCACACAAGCCCGAAGCATACCTTCTAAAGTCTGAATAGTCCTCTCCGTCTGACCATCTGTCTGCGGATGATAAGTGGTACTAACAAACACTTTTGTTCCCAAAGTTTGGTTTAAAGCTTTCCAAAATCGAGAAGTGAATTTTGGATCGCGATCTGACACAATACTTGTAGGAACTCCATGCAACCTGACTATATTCTTCAGATATTCCTCTGCTAACTTGGAAACCTTACTGTTCGAACGAACAGGAATAAAACGAGCTGATTTGGTTAGACGATCCACAACTACCCAGATGGAATCGTTACCAGCTTGGGACCTTGGTAATCCCATGACAAAGTCCATAGCAATATCTTCCCATTTCCATACTGGCACATTCAGCGGCTGTAACTGACTAGCAGGCTTCTGGCGCTCTGCCTTAACCCTTTGACAAGTTAGGCATCGAGACACAAATTCTGCAATTTCTACTTTCATCCCTGGCCACCAGTACATCTGTTTCAAATCCCTATACATCTTGGTAGACCCAGGATGTATGGAATATTGACTCCGATGTGCTTCGTCTAACACTTACCTTTTGATGTCATCATCCTTTGGCACACAAATCCTACCGTTGAAGCAAATATTCCCATCACTATTTTCGGTAAAATTTGGCAACCTCCTTTGTGCTTGCAACTCTACATCAATTTCTTGAGCTGAGCGAATCAGATTTCTCAATAAATTAACTCGAAATCTGGATATGACTCAACACTAACCGGTTCTTTCTTTGCTTCACATTCAGATTTAAGTCTCTGAAAGACTCTAGCAGTTTCATCTCATGCATCATTAATTCTGCCGTATGAATAGATTTCCTACTCAACGCATCAGCTCCAACATTGGCCTTCCCGGGATGATACTTCAACTCGATGTCATAATCCTTCAGAAACTCGACCCATCTTCTTTGCCTATTATTCAATTCTTTTTGGTCAAACAGATACTTCAAGCTTTTGTGATCACTAAAGACTTCGAAACGAGAATCGTATAGATAATGTCTCCAAATCTTTAGGGCATACACAATTGCTGCTAACTCTAAGTCATGAGTTGGGTAATTCTCTTCATGAGGCTTCAACTGTCTGGAGGCATAAGCAACCACTTATTGATTCTGCATTAAAACACATCCTAAACCCTTCCCATAGGCATCACTGTAAATTTGGAATCCCTGTGACGGATCTGGAAGAATTAGAATCGGAGCAGATGTCAACCTACTTTTCAACTCTTGAAAACTTTCCTCACAATCGGAACTCCATTCAAACGGCTGACCCTTGCGAGTTAACCGAGTAAGCAGAAGGTCTAACTATGAGAACCCTTCAATAAACCTTCGATAGTAGCCAGCTAGACCTAAGAAACTTCTTACTTCAGTCACAGATGTTGGTTGTTCCCAATTCAACACTGCTTCCACCTTACTAGGATCCGCTGCGACTCCCGACTGAGATATCACATGACCCAGAAACTTTACTTCAGGCATCCAGAAATCACACTTTGAAGGATTCGCATACAACTTCTTTTCTCGGAGTACATTCAGAATGATGCGGAGATGCTGAACATGCTCCTCAATGGTCTTCGAGTACACCAAGATATCATCGATGAATACCATTACAAACTGATCCAGGTACAGATGGAAGGCTCTGTTCATGTAATCCATGAATACCGCGGGAGCATTAGTTAGACCGAAGGGCATCACTACAAACTCGTAATGTCCATACCGAGTACGGAATGCTATCCTCGGAATATCTAAGGCTCTCAGTTTTATCTGATGATAACCCGACCTTAGATCAATTTTTGAAAATACTGCAGCACCTCGAAGTTGATCGAACAAGTCATCTAACCTTGGTAAAGGATACTTATTCTTGATAGTTACCTTGTTCAATTGGCGGTAATCAATACACAATCGCATGCTCCCATCTTTCTTCTTGACAAGTAATACCGGAGCACCCCATGGCGAAGCACTAGGCCTAACAAACTTCTTTGATATCAACTCTTCCAGTTGAGATTTTAATTCCTTTAATTCTAAAGCAGACATTCTATATGGAGAAATAGAGATTGGACCTGTGCCCGGAACCAACTCTATTGAGAATTCCACCTCACGATCTAGAGGTAAACAGGAAACTTCATCCGGAAAAACATCCAGAAATTCATTAACAACTTGTATAGAGGACAAATCTAAACCAGTTTCAGTCGATGCAGACAACATAATAACATAAGCTTCCGCATCTTGAAATAATGATTGATTTGCCGATGTGAAGGAGATAATTGCTTCAGACTTTGACTTTGGTAGTTCAACTGATTTCGAGGCGAAACTAACAGTCCGATTGAAACAGTCGATGGTGACACGATTTTCCGCCATCCAGTTCATACCCAAGACGATATCCATACCTCTCATAGGTAAACAAATAAAGTCTAAAACGAAGTTTCTGTCTCCTATGACCAGAAGACAACTCTGACATAAAGACTAGGTCTGGACGCGACCCTTGGCAGCAGTTAATGGCAGCAGTTAAGATAGTTATCGGTTCGGATAGCGGAGATAAGGCTAATCCCAACCGGTCAACACATGCTTGAGAAATAAAACAATGAGTAGCACCTGAATCATATAATATACTGACGGAGTTATTGAAAAGAGATCCCATACCCCTCAGTAGATTATCTGAAGACTTGACTTTCTCAGCATCCAAAGTATAGATTCTTCCTTGAGTAGATCCTTCACGATCATCTTCACGCTTCTTCCTCGCAGGGCATTGGGTAGCATAATGGCCCTCTTTCTTGCAGTAGTAACAGGTATTAGACCCGACTTGGCATTCACCACGATGAGGCCTACTACATTTAGAACAAGCACTGAACTTTGAGGAATCTGATGATTGAGCTTGTTTTCCTTTGTTGAAGTTACCCTTTGACTTTTCCTGTGGAGTTGATGATTCAGACACCTTCTTCTATTCTTTCCAATACTCCCTCCTTTCTTCATACAATCTGTTGAGATCGGCTTCGGCAATATAGGCTTGTTGCACCAAAGCAGCATAGTTGGTCATAGCATAAGAGCTAAGACCTTGGGCAATATCAGCACGGAGACCTGCCTTGTACATCTGCATCTTCCATTCATCATTCGGAGCATACCTTGCTAACTGATAAAATTGAGACAACTTCTCAAATTTGGCGGTGAATTCACCCACCGTCATATCACCTTGCCTGAGATTGATAAATTCGGTTTGCTTATTTAGCTTCATCACCGGTTGAAAGAAATGTCCAATAAACAATTCCTTGAAGTTAAACCAGGTAATAGGAGTTCCCTGATTCACCATCAGTTCATGAGCATTGGTCCACCAGGTTTGGGCTTCCTCTTCTAGCATATGAGCTGCAAAGAGTACCTTTTCTTCCTCGCTGCATTGCGGAGTCCTGAAAATTTTCTCCATAGAGTGCAACCAGTAATGAGATACCATCGCATCCGGTCCTCCCTCGAAACTTGGGGGATTCATCCTTTGGAAACGGAATTACGCTCTATTTGGATCTTCTGGAGGAGGCTGCACATTGGGCTGCTGATGAGCCTGTTGTTGCATTTGCAGTATATCATGCATCATCTTTTGCTGATTCTCAATTACATTCTGCATCCATCCCTAATGAGGATCAATGGGTGGGTTTCTCCTACCTCTTCCAGCCATGATTCTGCGAAATATGCACAAAGTATTAAATTGATCAGGCTCAATGTCTAAAAGCATACTAAGAAGAATCAGACTTAGAAGACGTAACAGACTCTTAACATCTAAGTCCGACTAGGTCGAACCGCTCTGATACCAAAATGTAACACCCTAATATTTCTATCAGGTAGAAATGCTAAGATGCACGAAATGGCATACATCAGAGTAATATTTCCTGTTTAGATATTGAACACAACTAAAATTTTTCGATGATTAACATCAAACAGTCTTAACATTCATTACTTATTCGAAAACCATATCGGTTCCATGTCTTTCAATATCCTCATAACATAGTGTTCAATACCATCACAAGAAAAGCGGAAACGATTACATAACTTAAAACAAATTCAAGTCATATTATCGAATTACAAAGACAACAAGGGAGCTCAATATCAAAGATAAAAGAACCAAGTCTTCTAACTTCTCCTCAAGCACGTCCTCTACTCGTGCCTCTTCGCTTTCTTCTTTCCCTGTTTCTCTGTAAAACAACAACATATAAAGGGTGAGATAAACATTATCTCAGTGAGTCCTACCGTAACCCTTCACAATGCCTCTCGGTCCATTTATTCCTTTTCCTTTAATCGTAGTTCATATAGGTCCTACGTGCATATATCTTTTCCTGTCATGCCAAAGTACATCTCCGGTAATGACCACGCCTTTACCGTCGAACCTCTCCACTAGTTTACACTAGCTTCAAACCTTTTGAGGCCTAGGTTCTGGGGCTCATGACTTCCCCTCCCCTAGTATACTAATCTACTGGGTCGTCATCCATCCTTTGATATAATTTATAAATCTTGTCCTTGAAAGAACATTTAGTTCCATAACCTTAACCAATTGCTTGACCATTAGTTAGTTCCATAACCTTTAAACAATTGATTGAACATTTAGTTCCATGACCTTAAACAATTGATTGAACATTTAGTTCGCTCGCGTATACTACTTTACGGTATTTGAAACAATTATGACTTTCAAAAACAATTCATTTGAAACCTTGCAATCATGTTCAAAAACAGAGTACCAATGGTTCCATGACATGAGGGATAGTTGGGAAGAAGATTAGAAGAGGTTTGGAATCGAAAGGAGCGACGAAAACGAGAATTTTTCCACCTTGAACCCGAACCACACGCACGGTCCGTGCTCTAGGGGCGCACGACTCGTGCGTGTTGCACCATTTTAGTTTAGCCAACAACAAAACTGGCGCACGGTCTGTGCCACAGGGGCGCACGGTCCGTGTGCTCTAGTCAGTATACCAACATCAATCCATTTTTCTCGTTTCGCTTCTTCGTTCGCGTCCAATCCGTATTCCGATCAAAATCCAACCTAAACACAAACAATTCCAAACAATATTCCCGTCCAAATAATAGCAATCAACCATCAAGCATCGAGTAATTAATTCCGAAACACCAAATACATAGTTTCACAAATAACGGTTTTCGACTCTTAAAAACTTCCGAAATCACGAAACAATCACAAAACCAGTCATATAGCAGTCATTTCAGAAACACAAAAACGATCCTAAGCATGAGTAAAACTCACCGATTTCACGAACTCGCGAGAAATCACGTCCTCACACGAAACGATCGAACCGTAACCTCTCGAACAATCCCTGTATACGCGAACTCACACCGAACTTGGTCGAACTTCGAAACTGAACTTCCCACACTTCCAAATTCGAAACTCCACCTCTTTGAGCTACTGAAATCACTTCCATATTCGAACCAGCAGCTCCACAAGCTCTCTTAGCTATACCATTGCACAATTTAGCTACTCCAAGTTGCTAAAAGTCATTCCCAAGCTCCCAAAAGCGCATGCAATGCTTCAAACAGCGGAAAACTCAACTTTGAGCTTCAAAGAACAACAATGGGAAAAGACTAAAATGCCTTCCACTTAGCACCTCACTTTAGTTTACTTCTAATTAACCACTAACTCATAATTAACTTTTAAAAATTGTGGTTGTGGACTTATGGAGTTAAGGAATTTGTTTGGTGTCGTGTAATTTGGTTAGGGTTCGAATCATATGGAAATGACCAAAACGCCCTTGGCTCCCTAATCCTCACACGATTCTATTTCTACCTCAAAACAATCACATAATTCATACAATTAATCACGAATTGTTGCTTTCACGCTTTTAACATGTCCATGACTTGATTTATTATTTCATCGAATAATAATTCGCTAGTTAATTTCATAACATGAAATTAACCGAAATTAGGGATGTTACAAAACGTCTTTTCAAATTTTGTGACGAATTTAGCTACGAAATTTTTAGAGAGGGATATTTTTTCGTCCCTATATTCGTCACAAGTGTAACCCAGAGGCGCGGGTGAGGAATTTTGTTTTCTCGTAGCTAAATCCCTCGCTAATAGTGAGAGATATTTATCCATCTCTAAAATCCCTCTCTAAAAACAAATTTTCTAGTAGTGTTTTTTTGTTTCAACCTTTTATTTCTTGAATATATATATATATATATATATAATTGGACTTAATTTTCAGTTTTTAATTAAGGTTGATATGAATTTATTAATTTTAATAAATATACACTCATTAATTTTTTATGTTACATCACTAAATTATATATATATATATATATATATATATATATATATATATATATATATATATATATATATATATATATATATAAAGCTTATCCTTAGTTTTATATTTAATAGATAAATTCCGTGAAAGAAAACAATTTACTAATAGTTAAATGTAGGATATGGGTTTTCATAATTTTACTAATAGTTAAACTTGGTGTTTTTGTTTCTTTAGCGTTAGCACATGATTGGACACCCACTCTAACTCTTCACAGAATGTGGGGGAGTGCGTGTCAATGATGCTGAGCTAAATGACTATTAATGGCATTATATTCAATTATCGGGAAAAAAAAGAATGTCACGGGATGGCAGATCAAAAGACGGTCAAAACACGTGTACAATGGTATGAGTCAATCAATCAGGGTCAAAAGTCCAAAATTTGACTGAAAAATAATAGGTTTAAATGCACTTTTGGTCTCCCTATTTTACCTCTAATCCGCAATTTTGATCCCCTTATTTTCTTTTTCGCAATTTCGATCCCCCAATTTTACTCAAAATTGCGAAAAATAAAATAGAGGGTCAAAGTTGTGGATTGAATAATAGTATGTTAGTTTCTAGGGTTTCAAAACTAGACCTCCTTCTTGCAATTCCTGCATGTTCTTTAGGTCGCCAACTGAGCTACAACTGAGCTACCTTCCTGGCTAAGTTAGGCAAACCAAAGTTGCCTCCTTTGTTTCACTAAAAGGAAAACTCCACTTCAACCATACTTCTATCTGAAAGATTTAATTTTATAAAATATAGATCAAAATTGATATACTTTTCCAAAGCTTGCTTGAATTAATTGCCAATGCAATATCTTTAATTCCATCAATCGTTTAGGGCAACCCAGGGTTGTGGTTGAGTGGTTGGGGCTCATCCTCCCTTAACCAGGTGTCGAAGGTTCGATCCTCGCCTTGGGTATGAAGCAGCTTTAATTCCCTGGGCTAGCTGTCCCACCCTTCGAGGTGCCTCCAATCCAGCGAGGGGATTAGTCACTGCATTCGACGGTGGATACCCTGGTATATAAAAAAAAAAATCATTTGGGGCTAATAATAGATAAACCATAGTCCATATATTGGTATATACCAAGAGAGATATAGGATCAAGTCTAAGAAAGTGACAGGACATATATTGCATTGCAAGAAAAAAAACGCCAAGATATCAAAGGGAGAAACAATTCGAACAAATAAGAAATCTTCTCCGCTCATAAATAATAAAACATGAAGGGAAAAATGTCACCAACCTGGAAATGGAGTTATAAATTAGAACAAAGAGTTTTGTTTTTTTTATTGATTCAAACTTTAACTTTCATTAGATATAACTTGAGTTATTACACATAAAGGAAACACTAAACGTGGAAACTAGATTAGCAATCTGAGTCGATACATCTGACCAAACATGGTCACCAATATTCCTAGATATACTAGCAAAGCTTGTGTGCCTCAGAATTAAGATTACGGCCAATGTGGTGAACTGAGGCATCACTGAAGCATTGGAGAAGTTCTCTGCAGTCTTGTGCAATAGGCTCGATGCAAGCTCTTTTGTTCCTGTTAATAATGCAATTCACAGCAACAGCAGCGTCAGACAGGAAGATAGGATTAGGCAGCTCCAAATCACGCACTTTGGTCATACACCAACGGATACCCATGATCTCAGCAGTGAGGGGATCAAGAGCTATCTCCTCAACCTTGCAGGCAGCTGCAAGCAAGACACTAGCAGCAGTTCTAGCAGTAAAACCCCAACCAGTTCTACCATTACCGAAGCATCCAGCATCAACTTTAATAGTGGTGAGAACATTTGAGGCGGAATTTGGTCTGAATCTTGTTTGGGTTGTCTGCTATTGTTGATCTCTCTGATTAGCTTGGTTGAATTCATTCACAAAATTCACAGCAGAAAGGGCAACCTGTACAGGGTTAGGATTAACATTTTTGAAGATCAATTGGTTTCTAGCAAACCAGACTTTCCATAACAACACAGCAAATAACTGGGTGCCAAATTCTTCAGTTCCTGCAAGCCAGTGAATTAACCAAGCCTGATATTGCATGTTTTGGGGGGATATGGGCGCCAATCTGGGATGAAAACAGGGCAAGTTTCATGAAGTTACACTCCATGACTCCATCATGTGATCAACAGTCTCACATCCATCATTGCAAAGAGGACAGGTTAGATCCAATTGAATACCTTTCTTGCTGAGATTAAATCTAGTCAGAAAGATATTCTTGGAAAGTCTCCATAAGTGATTTTTGATCTTGTTAGGAATCTGAGTTTTCCATATTTCACCCCAGAGCTTCTCCGCCACATTGCTAGAAGAGCTAGGAAGGTCTCTATGCTTAGCATAAGACAGAGTTCTATAGGCAGACCTAACAGAGTATTCCCCATCTTTTTCCCACTGCCAAATGAAAGTATCTGCAGACAATCTATAGGACAGAGGGATATTAAGGACTTGTTTAGCCTCATAAACTGATAAACAGACAAAAACAAAATCTCTCTCCCGGTGTCCGGTCTCTTCATCAATGACAGGTCCACAGAGGCGTCGGGTCCCAACTATTTTTTTACGAATTTAGTCCCCCTATTATCACTAACTCATGATTTTAGTCTCCCAACTATTTTTTTTATGAATTTAGTCCCTCTATTTTACTAATTTGAAAAATCAAAATCCCCCTTAATTGGGTCAAAGTTGTTGCTGAGTTGTGAGTCACTTAATCTATGTGGAAGACGGGGAATTTAAATTAGAAATTCTTATTTTAATTATAACAATTGTTTTTAATCTATTTAATAAAATTAAAAATAAAAAAATTAACGCAAAACCCATCATCACCCTCAACCCCCATTTCCATTCCCATATCAATCTCCAATCTCCTCCATAACACTCATCTTTCGCAGATACATCAATAGGGTGAGAGGTGAAGGTTTTTGACACGAGGAAGCTGGGGGAGTGTGGGTTCATCACATCCAACTCAACAAGCTTCTGCAAAGATGCAAAACCCCACTCAACAGGGTATTTCTTATCCAAATTATGCAGAGAAGGGTTCAATAGATGAACCGCACTCACCTCACTATCCCCCTCTCGACATTACAAAAAATCCCCCTATTCCAAAGATGCAAAACCCATCACCCTTCCTTCTTCATCTTCGGAGTGTATTCCCAAAAAAAATATAAAACAAAATGAAACAGGACATTGAAATTAGAGAAATGTTGGAGAGAATGAAGATTTCGAGGAGAAAGAAGGAGTATGGTGGTGGTTGGTGGCGCTAATGGCGCTAACGGTGGGCGCTGGCGGAGCTGACGGTGAGAGCTGGCGGATCGAGTTGACGGCGATCGGTGGTATGGCGATGGTGATGTGCAAATGTATTATGTATATTTTTCTTCTCCTCTTCATTTCTCCTTCTTCTCTGTTGTTTCAAGATATCAATTTTTAGGTCAAGTTTGTGTTTGATTGATTTTCCAGTAATAAACAAACGTGGGAGGGATATCAAGTGAAAAACTTGGCGTGTTCTGTTTGTTTAATTTGTGTTTGTTTATTTTTTTACATATTATAAAACAATAATTAAAAATTGTCAAAATAAACAATAATTAAAAAATAATTCTTATAATAAAATTAAATTTTTTTTAAATCAGAATTCAACATGGCAAGACAGCTTGTCACGACGCCACATAGGATAATTGAGTAACAACTCAGCAACAAGTCTGACCAAACTAATGAGGACTTTGATTTTTCAAATTAGTAAAATAGAGGGACTAAAATCGTTAGTTGGTAATAATAGGGGGACTAAAACTGTAATTAAGTCTTTTATCTTTTAACAAAACCAAAAAATAGTAGTCTATTATTTCTATTAATATAGTATTAATTTATATTTTCAATCTCAACAAAAAAAATTGCACAGTAACACAAGCTGATTGCACCCATTCCCATTGAAAATTTTGATGATTTTTTTGTTGACTCAAAATCTTTGAAGAGTCAGATTGACTCATAAACTACGAGAACATAATAATATGAAAATTCAAGACTTTTTTCAAACCACTTCTACAAGCCAATACAAGAAGAGTAAATGGAAAATACATTAATTTATATTTGGCCAAAATCAAAGGCCAAAGGTTTGATCACCATGCGATGATGGAAGCAAATTATTCCTGCCAAAAGTAGTTTGTTTTGGTACAAAATTTCCAGCCCACACATGCTTTTGACTGATGAAAAATTTGATTTTAGTATCCCCTCTTAATATTGTGTCAATAGTCAACACCTTGTGAAAAACAATACAAGCAAATAGAGCTTGTTCATTTGGTTGCACTTCCTGCATGTACAAAGCCTCTATACAATCACCATAAGCCTAGGGCTGTTCAAATAAACCAAAAAACTGAACCGAACTGCAGAACCAAACCGAACTGAACCATAAAGAACCGAACTATCCTCTGCAGTTCTCAAACCAGACTGGTATTTTAAACACAGTTCACTAACTGAACTGTTAAAGTCAGTCCAGTTTGTGAACAAAAAGAACCGAACTGAGCTCAATTAACTTTGAAGCTGTACTTTTAACTTTATGTGTGGATCAGATTCAGATTTCACTTTAACTGTTCTGCTCAGATCTGCGATTTTTAATTTGAATAACATAACCTTCTCTACACTCAAAATCCCCACACTACCTTCTTCTTAGATTCAGATTTCACCGGCTCAACATTAAAAATTCGTACACTCACCTTCTCTACTCTCACATTTCCCACACCACACAGCCCCCCACCAGAAACTCGCCATCGCCTGGGACTTGTTCAGATGACAATAAATGATTTACAGTTCCTGGAAATTGACAGTGATTTGGTGTGAAGTTTCAATTGTTTTAAGCATTTTTAAAGAAAATGGGTTAAAGATCATTGGTGGTCGAGTAGGATTCCTGGATCCCTGAGGTTTGATTTTATTGATGAGAGATCTTTTTTGGCTGAAAGCGCGAGGTTATTAGCAAAGTTAGAATATATATATTTTCTTTTCCCTAATCTAGTTTGTTTTTTTATTTTACTTTTTTCTATGAGAATTGTTTTTTATTCCAATTTAGAACAATTCAGATAACTTTATTAAATAACTTTATTAAAATTTAGTCTAAAAAAGTTTGGGTTCAGTTCAGTTCTCATAACATAACACAGTTTGGAAAAAAAATGTCAAAAAAACAAATTTTAGCAGTTAAAAAAAACTTTAATTTAGCAGTTCAGTTCAAAAAAACTGTGAACTGAACTGTTAATATAGTTCAGTTCGGTTCGACGAACTGTTATTGCAGTTCGGTTCGGTTCGACGAACTGTTTCAACTGGTTCAGTTCGGTTCTCCTCCTGAACTGAACCATGAACAGCCCTACATAAGCCATAGTAAAGAACTCTCTCACTTCCCATTCCTCTACACGATACCCCTTAGAGAATGTCACAAACAATGTCCTACTATATGTCGGTACTCCTCCTCTTTCTGCTCCTCCATTGTAGTTATTCTTTTGCAACATTAACACAACCATACTAGTAGCAACCCCAACATTGCCACCAAGCCTCGTGTTATAAGGTCTAATAGAACCAAACCAAAAATTGTTGTTCTCAGCCACCTTTTGAGTTCCTGCCATCCTCTCAGTTGCATTCCTCGGTATAGCTTGTTGCATGATGTCACTGCATGCTCTTAGACACACCTCTTGCTCCACTTTCGCAATTCCTTGAATCGCTTGATCCCTATTTTCATAAAAGAATTGAAGTGAGTTTTCCTTGTCCATGAGATTTTGAAGGAGGGGAATGTCATTGACTTCAGAAGAGGCTAGTGTTGCTAGTGGGCCTTTGTTCACGCAAGTCAAGCATATAACTGTCTCATCTGCAACCTCATTAATCAAAATGATGGGTAGATACATAGTCTTCTTCACCACGTTGCGAAACCCAACCCTCTCCAACCATGCATAGCCACATAGCAAGGGTTTGCATCGACTCTACTTGCTCTCGAAAAAGGTTTGTCACAAGAATTGTGTAAAGGTCTCTGTCCATTTTGTGGAACAGAATGAAGTCTTCTTGGGAGACAAAGAAAAGAGGAGAATAATCCATCAACCCAAATAAACAGTGACATTTTTCATGGCACCGGTTGGTATCATATAAATAGTGAAAGAGATTATTGTGTCGGGCCCTTAGAATTACCATACACATGAAGAAATGAAAAGCTACGACCATTGGACATAGAAGGCATGTTCATGCATGCGCGAAGAGATGTGTTTGGTTCGTATTTTATCAGAGTGTTTATTTGACTTTAATGACACTTAAAAATTATTAAATTAATTAAACTAATGTATGTAACCAAAAAAAAAGAATCATGTAACCAAAAAAACTAATGTAGCTTAATAATTAAATCAATTAATTAGTAAAATTAACAATAAATTAATTAAATAAATAAATTTCGTGATTAAATTAAATAATAATTAAGTTAATTTTTCTGTTAATTCAAAATTTTACTAAAATACGATAAAAAAGCTCATTACAATAATATCATTTATATTTTGATTATTTTAAGTTGAGGATATTTGTGTAAATTAAAAGCACTTCTCTTTTTTCTATTTCATTTGTACCAATTAGTACTTCGAATCTACTCTATTTTTATTTCTCACATTTTCGATTTCTTCAATGAACTAATAATCACCCTAAGCAGAATAAGGAGTCTCTGTTCATAGCAGCTTACCACGCAATTTACCAAATACCAATGCCACTAAATACCATTTGGACCAAAATAAATAAATACCAATCCACTAAACTACACAGATTACAACATACTTTTAAAACATTAATAGAATACTTTTGACTGCTCTCAGACTCTTAGTATTATTTTGCTACATTTCAAAATTCAAATGGCTAAAGTTGGTAATAAACTTCTTCTTTTTTTGACAAATTTGGTTATAAACTTTTATATTAAATAATTTACTTTTTTGACAATATATTAAATAATTTACTAGTAGTAGTATATTACTACACACACATATTATAAGTACCTTGGGCTCTTTATTTTCATTTCCTCATTTTTTAGTTCAAGCAAATGCTTAGTTTATCTGGTCTCCTTTTTTTTTTATAAGCAAAAATATATATAATAGGGGATGCAAACAGGCACCCAAACCGTTACAGATACAAATGGCCTCATTAAAATCTCCATGGGCCAAAACCCCGAGAGAAAAGACCCAAGGAGGAAAAAGAGTACTTCAGGAAGAATGAGTCAATTAAAGAACCGGCTATATAGAGTTTATCGGGTCTCCTTAGTTTTTCTGATTAAATGCCACGCGCGTTTATTATACCACTAAGGCACTAATCTTTTTGACAACCACTAAGGCACTAATCTTAATCCACTAAGGCACTAATCTTAATCCGCCATAATTCAGTTCATGCATTTTTGTTGACCAAGTTCAGTTCATGCATGAAAACGTAAAGGATTTGTATAAGTCGGAACACAATAATGACTGAAATTGGATACTTATATGTAATGATTATTATCCCTAATTATTTATTTAGGAATTAATGCACCATAATTTAGTTCATGCATGAAAACGCAAAGGCTTTGTAGAAGTCGAGAAAAACATTCAAGTTTGAAATATTGGATGTCTAGATTCAATTTAGAACTTCTCTTTCCAAGTCTTTATATTCTCCAGATTATTTTCACAACTAAACCTACGAGAAATTAATGGATAAATCTAAAGAAAATGAGAAGAAGAGAAAATACTATGAACAAGCCACACTCTCAATTCAACGATTCAACCGTCAAAGACATCATGAACTAACACCATTTCAACGCATGTTTTCGTCGCCAATCCCACCACCTCAATTATCCATTTCAGAACTAACAACATTGTACCCACCACCATCATCATCATCATCGTCATCGCCACTGCAACCACCGCCGCTACCGTGTGAAAAAAATGGCGACACAATCCCTACCCCTTTCGTATGGGCCACGAATCGGCGAGCCACCGTTCACAGTTTCAGATTTCTATTGCAGAACCAAATCTTTAAGATAACTGGAGAGCTTCAGTGCAAGAGATGCAATAAAAGATTTGAAATGACCATTGATGTTACCGAGAAATGTCCAGAAATCTTGAATTACTTTGCTTGTCATAGGCATAGTATGCATGATAGGGCACCAGATGATTGGATGAATCCATTATTACCAAAATGCAAGTATTGCAATGAAGAAAACAGTATCAAACCCGTCATTGCTGAGAAGAAAAAAGCGATAAATTGGTTGTTTTTGTTGTTAGGTCAAATGTTGGGTTGTTGCACACTTGAACAATTGAAATATTTCTGCAAACACACTGGGAACCATCGAACTGGTGCAAAGAATCGAGTCCTTTATCTTACTTGTCTTGGACTTTGCAAACAACTTGATCCTAATGGACCATTCAATCCGTGATATATATTTTATGCAGTTATCTATTTCATATATAATGTTTTTAGTTTGTTATTTTATTTTCTAATTTCGATTTATATGTCAGTTATCTTTTTGTTTGCTTTACTTAATTTTAAGCTTTACAGCTCTATCTGTAATTGTATTAATTCTTGGATTTGAATTTAAGTGAATTATAAACTCTATTAGAGTCACTATTTACCCAAATGATCTCACACATTTGTAGGTCTCTCTCTTGGCGTTCTAACTCATCCAGCAACATCTCAATTAAACACTAGTATTGCAAGATATGACCAAAACGGTGTACAAGGGTGTACAACTGCTTAATATGGCCGTTAGGGGCGCATGACCAGCGTTTGGGGCGCCGATGCTAATTTGCTATGTGTGAACATGTGCTTAGGGCGCATGATGAAGCGTTTGGGACGCTGGTGCTAATTTGGTCTCGGTGCGAACAATTGAACATGCATTTGTGGCACACGGTGGAGAGCTTGGGTGGCAGCCACCGTTAATAAGTGTTTTTCACTAATTCTAGGTTCCAATTATACAAATTCAATCCAAAACCATACCAATTCAATTCTAAGCAATCAAAATCAATTGGCATAAGTTTAAACATATGAAATGACCCTAAACACAACATTTTCACACCACATAATTCAAACAATCATATTATCATATTTTAGCAAAATTGCAAACAGGTTTTCCAAAGGATCATAGGGGTCCAATACCAACACTCAATATTCTAAATCATGCGCACAATTTGGTTAATTTTAAGATAATAAATTAATTAGTGTAGCAAACATTGGGACTTATTGGTGCCCTTTGAGAAACAAGCAAGCTTACCTTTAAGTGAAGAGCAACAAAAATAGAATTTTAAGTGCACCAAGCTAGTGTTATGGAAATGGTGTATAACATGGGTCCTTTTTCTAGTGTGGGAGCGCACACACACACACTAGTGTATGGAACACCTATCTCTTTAGGGGCAGTCTTGCAACTTTATCAATTGCAAAATAGTCTCTTTAGCTTAGTTGAAGAAATGGGGGAGAATGATCTTTACTACGGGAGCAGTGTGAGCTTGAAAATGGAGAGTGGAAGTGGAAACAAGTGCAATGAGAATGTAGAAGAGGAGAGCATGACTTCTCATAGTTAATTTTCAATGATCGAAGGCCTGGGTAGTGAAATTAAGGATTTGAACCAGTACTCTCAGCCATATAGGCAGTCCACCTAGGCAGATTGGCCTTGTCATCAAATGCCAACATTATTAAAATGTGACACGTCACTAAAATCATCTGAGAGACTAAATTGAATATTTTTACATAGTGCAAGGGCTATTTAAAAAAAAGTAATTTCTAAGGACTAAAATGGATATTCATCGTATTTATTTAAGTTTTTCTATTATATATATATATATATATATATATATATATATATATATATATATATATATATATATATATATATATATAAAAGAGATAAAAGAGTGAGATTGACTCTTCACCTAATTTTTCCGTATCAAATAAGCACCATTTAAGATAAATACTTTTATCTTTTCTTCTCGGTTTTTAGACCTTTAATTATTTAAGTTTGGTAGATGACCCAAAGTGAAGATGCATATTTAAATTTAAAAAGAGAATCATTTCCTAAAACTATATAGGATGCATTTCTTGACAAAATTCTTATGCCTTTTAATTTTTGTCCTAGAGTAGGACAGCTGAGATGAGGTTGAATTGGTTTGTTAGACGTATCTTCCGAGCTCCAGCCCCGAGCGGTAGGCCGACGTGGGTGTGGTACTTGCACACACTCGACGCCTAAGTCAGTATAGTGAAGTCTAGTGTGAGATGAGTTATGCGATCTTACCTGGGGCGCTAGATTGTCTTACTATAAACGTGTCAATGTCTGTCGTTGGATCTGAGAGGACGATTACATTCCCTTGATACCTGGGCTGTATGGTCGTGATCTGTGCCTTATGTCGTATCCATCCGAGCCGTACGCCTTCCCACCGCTCGATCGTTGTGACTCGGTTGCCTTTAAGCCGAGGCGAGCAGCTATGTCGGATTGAGCCCGAACTCAATCCGGAACAATTTCAATACAAAAATGCTCCTTCATATAACTTTTTATTTGCAACTACCATTAAAATCTGTGGACCACAAGGTGAATCTATTCCAGCTGGTTTGCTATTTTTATGCATACAGTAGTATGACTTATGGTTGTGAATTAATATCACCCATTTTTTTTTGACAGAAGAGTTAATACCACCCATGTATATATGTTAACTCACTTCCTGATGTGCTACTAAACTTAGGTCAAAAACCATGTGCCTCTTTGAAATTGTCTTTATTTCATTATATAATTATTTAGCATAAAATCATATCAATTAGTCCAGAGCAAGACGTAATGTATCTGTTTTTTTAGATAAGCAAATTAATGGTGATACTGTGATGGACCACGGATCAAATTCATCAATGGGGCAAAATCATCCAACGGATGGGAATCCTTACGTAATGTAGCATTAGCATTCTTCGAGGTATTAGAGATAAAGATCCATTTAAGGGGTTGACCTCTCCGGCAAATGTTTTTCCATAAGCAAATGTTTTTCCATATACGCACTAATTAGAGATCGAACCCAAAACTAAATGGTTAAGGGACCTAAGTATCTACCACTTATGTCACGTCATGTTGTTAGTGATAGAATATTTGCTTCTTCAGCTTGTAGGTGTGAACTACATGCCGATTTTAATTGCATTAACTTTTACACATCTATCTCCTCCACCTCCAGCAATTAACACCCCATTTCCCATTACTCCAAAACAACAACATCAATATCACTTAACATTTACATGCATAATTCCAATTAAGTTTCCCTTATTCATCCTCTCCTATATTTAGAGACTATATATAGGTCTATACCACTAAAGTTTAAATGTATGATGTGTGCTTCTAACCGCTACTGAGACGGTGATCAGACCCATGTGCTTGGGCATCTTTCTTTTTCACTAAAGTAGTGTCTGCTTGTCCTTGTGACTTTTTCAAAGAAGTTAATTTGCTACTTATTATGGAATAGAGAAGAAAGAGAAGTGGGTGGTGTGTGTGTGGTGGAGGGAGGTGTGGAGAGAAATACACATACATATATCTTATTTCTATATATATTTGCGCAACACTATACTTCTCTACTTCACATCTTCTTGCCCTCCTCTTCTTCTGCTCTGTTGTTTTTGTAATACACAAGTTTTAGAAAAGGATGATTTCATTGTTTTGTTTGTAACACTTTTAATTCCTTCTCCCTCTCAAGGGCTCTCTCTTTACTAGTCTCTCCTATTTAACAATTAATTTGTCTTTGTGTATCTTCTGCACACTTCATGGTTACATGTATTTGCTAGCCTCACTTTTCTGCTTCAAAATATTTCCAATTAATGCCCACAAATTTCTTCTCCGTGTTCATACTGTACGTGCACGCCTTTTTGGGTTGGTGGTGTTCCCTCTAGCTAGTCTTGCCGGACAAGAAGAGTCCTTGAAGATTTAAGTTTCACCTTCTGAATTAACGGAGGTTCCTACATGGGTAAAGCCATCGGACAAAAAACTTCTTCTATCAAAAAGGATGCACATTGATATTGTTGGTGAGGGGATTTACAATGAGAACATTTTGATTGATAAGAAGAAGACTAATCTCATGGTGATTGGAGATGGCATAGAAAATTTTAACCACATACAAGATAGCTACTTTTGGTAAGATCACCCAAACTATTTATTTGTTTAATTATTTAACCACACACGAAATTTATTCAATTCTTATTTGTTTATTTGCATAAATTTGTGCCCTCATTTTCACTCTCACTCGTTTCAATATTTGTTATGACAAATTCATTTTTATTTCGTGTATTTTTTTAGTGTATCCACGTAAGCAAATTAACAATAGGCATTATAAATTGAACAATCGAGTTATATAGAAATAATTTAAAAGAATAACAATTTTCGTGTGTTTGTTTATTTTCATTCACAATAGTCATATTAATTCCATGTCCATTTTAATCCTAGCTACGACTCTGTTTTTATTAATTTGTATTTCCATTGTGAAGGTGTCGTTGGAGAAAGATTTATGGCACAAAACATATCGTTCAGAAACACTATGGGGGAAGAAAATGATCAAACGTTTGCACTTATCCGGCTTCGCTCTATCAATGTGTATTTTTTGGCACCTTATATGCCCACACTCGTCAGTAATGGAAGCCAATGGTTACCTTCAACTAGTGTACCATATACTTCTGGACTTGAGGATCAAAACACTACCTGGGGAAAATAATGAGAATTATCATTATAAAATATATTGTAAGGTCGTGTACATAATGAGAATTTTCATTATAAAATATATTGTAAGGTCGTGTAACGCATAGTCGACCACAATTATTATACAACCATAAATAAGGGATGTACTCAATGTGGTTAGAGTGAAATGGATCTCATTCTTGGACAATTTATACTATGCTAAGTATAACAATTATGGATTAGAGACAATGGTACAAAATAGAGTGAAATGCACAAATTATCAGGATTTAATGATTCTAGCGTGACTAGTAAGATCACACTTTGCACTTGGGATCAAAATACTACCAAGAAAAATAATGAGAATTATCATTATAAAATATTTTGTAATTGTAGAAATGATGTGTTCACTATAATTAATCTTTATTTGATTATTTCTAATTCCATTTTTTTTATGCAAAGAACAACTTGTATTTAATGTAAATTATAATTAAGATTATGACTGATCGATTAAAAATTCAAATGATTTATTAGGTACAATCATCACTTAATACTTGGTTTGTTTGCATATAAGTTGTATGAGATTTGAAATTATATATAATATACAAGATATAGATATTTATAGATTTCCTAATATCAAACAAACTATTATATATATAATTACATATATAATATAAAAAAATTACCATTTTTGACAAACTCTTTTATCATTTTTGACAAACTATTATAATTACATATTTATAGATTTCCTAATATCAAACAAACTCTTTTACCATTTTTGACAAGTAGAATTATGCATGCTTTTTGTTTGTTATACTTTTATTTCATAGTGTCATGATATGATGAAGGAAGCTCAATGTTACTTCTCTTGCACCCGGACTCTGACTTAGAGTACTAAACAATAGTTTAGTAATTATTATTAAATAGGCATAATAATCATTTTTCCATCAATGAAAAAAATTCAGTGACCCCACACCAACACTAAATTGTGGTTAGTATGTACTAACTAGTGTTTTCATTTACCCGCTCACTCATCACACAAATACTAAATTGTGGTTACGTACTAACCATTGGATTGTTGTATAATGGTGACCGAAAAATTTAATAATTATTACTAAGGAATTCCTTAGTATCCTACGTCGTTACCTTGCATCGTAATGTTGAATCAACGCAGAATGTTTATTTCAGGGGATTAATATAGAGTAATATCTAGCATAAGATTTGAATAGACAACATGCCTTAAAAAATTGACTAGTAACATAGTATATCTTTGATATGCAAGTTTGGAACTGAATTTCGTGTGTAATGACAAGGACATGCTAAAGCAAAACTTTATATTTTAAATAAATACTGTACAACAAAAGGAAGTAAAATGTCTTACATTAATAGAATTATTCTTAAATGCCATTGTTTCTACTGTGTTTCTTATTTGACACTTTTAGTAGTAGAGTTTATTAAGTTAAAAATTTCTGTTCATGATGTAAACCTGGTTTTCATTCGGTTGCCACCACCAGAAACATTTGTTCCTTCTGCTTTTTCTTATTAGCTTTCAGTTTAGTAATTACTGCAGCTCAGAGTAAATGGGTTGCCAATGGAAAAGTTGCCAGATTGAGAAACATCTTAGCTTTGATCACTACTAATACAGATTTTGAGACAAGGTATCCATTACGTTTAACTATTATGCTCTACCACATTATGGCTTATGATACTCGATTTTAATTTTGGCTCATGACTTATTTCTGAAATTTTCCAGGGATTGATGTGATTGCTGGAGTTTTTTTTATTTTATTTGGTCAAAGGATATATGATTTCATAGCAATAATGGGCCAGGCCCAAACCATACACCTAAAAGGGAACAAACTAGAAGAGAAAGTCCACAAACTAAACAGACTTAAGTTGGACTCGAAGCCCACTGACATACAATGATTGAAAACAAAGAAGGCTAAAACAGATGAGAGGATCGAAATAGACAGATCCCAAATAAGGAAAAAACCTAGCTTCAGTAGCTTCCTCTCAATTACAAGAAAGATCGGTCACCATATTCCTGCATTCTTCTTTGAAGCGGTGTGATTGTTGCACAAACAAGACAGATCAGGAGCTATCAACCTAATTGAGTCACCTCTTCCTACCTTCTATCTCCAAAGGGCTTGAGCATCCTTCACAAGTGCACGCCGTAGAATTGATGGAGGACTCAGCACCCACGAGCGTTGAAGCTGATTCTTTTGCGCAAGAGAGGCGATAGTATGAGCACAACTATTCCCTTCCCTTTTCGTCCAGGTAAGCCCCGAGTACTGAAAGTTAGATCTTAGCGAGTCAATATCCGCAACAATTCCTTCTAATTCCCTTCTAATCAAATTCTTTCTGCAAACCTCGATAAGGGTTTGATTGTCAGATTCAAAAATCACTTTATCAAGTTGAAGGTTGACTGCGAAGGAGATGGCGTCACGAAGGCTCAAAGCTTCCGCAACTAGAGGAGAGGTTGCAAAGAATCTGGTAGTAGATGCTGTAAGTAGCTTTCCCTGTGAACTCTGCAAATTATTCCTGAGAAACCCTTACCTGTTTCTTGTTCAAAAGCTGAGTCCGAATTTATTTTAACATAAGGGTCACGAGGTGGCCTCCACTGTGTTGGAGGTACCTGCACAGAATTCTGTTGCTCTTCCTGCTGATGGTTGTTGCTCTTTACCTTTTTGTCTGTTGCTGATAGGAATTCTATACATTGAGTCTTCACCTTGTGTAGTGAGCTTAGGGGGTTAGGAGTTTTGTTATTGAAAACTGAATCATTCCTTGCATTCCAGATAATCCATAGAGTGAAGAAAATCCATGATCAGAGGTTGTTATCGTTAGCCATAGGAGATTCCAAAGCATCCATGATCCAATTCTGAATTGTTGACATACCAAATGGAGAGGGTGGGGTGATGAATTGAAGGCCAAACCATAAAGGTTTAGTCCATTCACACAGTAGGAAAATGTGTTCAATTGTTTCTGTCTTTTTTGAACAGATTGGGCAAAGATGAGAGATGGGGATTCTTTTCTTGCAAAGATTTTCTCTGGAAGGTAGTATATTATGGCAAATTTTCCAAAGGAAGTGTTTGATCTTGTTTGGCACCTTAGCTGACCAGATTCTATTCCAAATACTGTCATTAGTAGGAGAAGAGCTGCTTGGTCTAGAATTCAGGTTATGGGAGTTATCAATAAGAGCCCTATACCCCGACTTAACCGAGTAATTGCCATTCTTGCTGTGAGGCCACATTATAGTATCATTATGTGATGACCAGGATATTGGAGTTTTGACTGCCTCAATTGCACTATCAGATTGTAGGTTCTGTCTGAGAAGGTTAAAATCCCATCTTCTATTTGCATCAATTAGATCAGACACAGAGGATGCGGTAGCATTCGGTTTCAGGGTTGCTTTAGCCCCAGAGCTGAGCCAGTTATCCTTAGAAATGTCAATTTGGGTTCCTGCACCAATTATCCATCTACCAGTAGACTTGAGAAAAGCTTTTCCATGAATAAAGCTGTTCCAAACCTAAGAGGCACCCCTAGGACTAGGTGCCTCCCAAAAAGAGCAGGTTGGGAAGTAAATTGCTTTCAAGGTTCAAGCCCAGTAAGAGTTGGGGTCATTAACCAGCCTCCAAACCTGTTTTGTCAACATAGCAGTATTCAGCATACACCTTGGACCCTTTGGTCATATTTGAATAGCAAATTCTTCTCCACACTAAGGGCAGGGCTGGCCATGGGCCTGTGTGAGCTGTGGGTTACACAGAGCCCAGCCCAATGCCATTTTTTTAGTGCCCAAAAAATTGGTTGTATATTTACATATAATATTTGACACATTTGTAACTAATATCAGACGCCCCTTTCGCGGGTTCGGTCCTCCCAGTATACACCTGTTTCCGTTTCGTCCTTTAAAACAAAAACTCATAAAAATGAATAATACTATGAATGACTTCAAGCACGCAAATGTCCCTTTATTTCTTTATTTTTTGAATAACTCATACAATATGTGACTAAATTGAATGAAATTGGACTCTAACTTAAATAAAATTTTGCAAGGAATTCAATGGAACCAAAATTAAACTCAGAGAAGTGTTTATGCGCAAAATAACTTCTGGAATCGAAATCTTGAATTTGAAGATCAAAAAACGTTCAATCTCAACAATGGTGATTTTGCTTAGAGCATTAAATTAAACGATTCTTGAGTCTAAAATGCTCGGCATTCAACAAGGAATCAGAATATGACAAGTATTTTGTTCAGAAAAGCGCTTCAAACGTAAAACACTATGAAAAACAATTCACATCTATAAAACGTGCTTTGGCTCTTATTTGCTCATTTCTCAACCAATTTTCGTCAAATTAGTTGCGTTCAACTCGTATTGAATGCATAAATTAAACTATAGCAAAAGATTTCAACAAAAGCGGTGCAAATTCGATAACGATGTGAAAAAAACAAACTTTCATTTGCATTTGTTATTCACATCATTCTCGATTTTGCATCGTTTTCGTTGAAACCTTTTGCTATAGTTCAATTTCTGGACTCAATATGAGTTGCACGCAAATTGGTTGAAAATGAGCAAATAAGAACCAAAACACGTTTTATAGATGTGAATTGCTTCTTCACGGTAATTTGCATTTCAACGCTTTTCTAAACAAAATGCTTGTCATTTTTGATTCGTTGTTGAATTTAGAGCATTTTAGGCTCAAGAGTTGTTCAATTTGGTGTTCTATAGAAAAATCAACATTGTTGAAGTTGAAGGTTTTTTGAACTTCAAATTCAAGATTTCGGTTTCTTAAGTGATTTTGCGCATAAGCTCTTTTCTGAGCTTAATTTTGGTTCCATTGAATTCCTTACAAAATTTTATTCAAGTTAGAGTCGAG
This sequence comes from Astragalus membranaceus, assembly GCA_039519185.1. Classification (NCBI taxonomy): domain Eukaryota; kingdom Viridiplantae; phylum Streptophyta; class Magnoliopsida; order Fabales; family Fabaceae; genus Astragalus; species Astragalus membranaceus. Next base: position 134,732,271 of record CM076846.1, on the reverse strand, counting down.
TTTCATTCAATTTGGTCGCGTATTGCATGAATTATTCAAGAAATAAGAAATTGAAAGGACATTGGTGTGCTTGAAGACATTCATGGCGTTCTTCATTTTTGAGTTTTTGTTTTAAAAGGACCAAACAGAAGCAGGTATGAAAGATAAAGAACCAAACTGACACGAATATCTTAACTATACACATTTGAGAATAAGTCCACATCAGCGTCCACATCATTGTCCATGTAATTGACTCAAAAAAAACACCTGGATTCCAATTTAATGACGTTTCACTATTGTTGCCTACCTGTCCTCCCTCATTGAATATTGAAATTCGGTTAACCTTAAAAGGAAATATAATTGTATCAATGCAAAATTAAAACCATTATGCGAATATGCCATTTGGAACCGTTTTCAGTAGCTGGGAATAATTATCAACATTCCAAATATGCTTCTCTCATTCCATAACAAAAGCGTGGAATAATTACCAACATTATGAGACTTACACTAGAAGCAATATTTCCAAAGAATTTGAATATTTGAATTCCAATCTCAAATGTACGCTTGAATTTGTTGATCTACGTGAATCCAAAATTTAATTTTTTTTATGAATTTGAAATTCAAATTTTGATCCACACGTAATTCAAATTTAATCATTAGACTTTTAATGGTCTTACTCTCTCGAAGAATGGAGCGCAGCCCTCTGCTAGGGTTTCCCTATGGGCGCCGCGCCCCCTAGGCTGTGATAACTCTATTTTATATAGAGTTATTCATACAATTAAGCTTGAGTTATTGCTTATTTTCAAGAACATTTATATATATTTATAGCTTATTTATCAAGCAATAACATTCTAAATATTCAAATGGATAAATGGCAATGATCTAGGCAAAATGCACAAATCTTGTTAGGTTTGATGTTTTTGTTCAGTGCAGCTACTGCAGGAGTGGAAACACTGCCAACACCAGGAGTGGAAACACTAGGAGTTGAAACACTGCCAACACCTGCTAAATTCTGCAGTTTATACCAAAACATCCAAAGACCATTTCAATGCTTCCACACTTGATTTGTGACGTCATGCCTGGTCACCCAGAGCTGAGCCACTTGCAGAAGTCGGCGATACACATAAAAATCAAGTTGCAAGACTCAACTTATCTAAAAGACATGTGGCACTTCTCCAATGGACCTCATCTTTTGTTATGCATGCAAGCGACCACCTATGCAGCTTGCTTGATTGGTTGTCTACAACTAACCATGTTTGGTCCCCTCAGCTGATCTTTCGCGCCAAAGGAAACCCCTTGCAAGAGGAAAGCTTTCAAGCCTATAAATAGAAGCCATATCTTCACTTATCCACAATCAATCTTTTAAATCTTTTCACATCTTTAAATCCTTCATCTTTCATTTGCTTAGTTTAGGTTTAGTTTATTTTCATTTCAAGTTTCTAAGGAGAGGAAGGTGAGGAAGTGCTTGACAACCATTCCCTTCACTTCTACTTTGAAGAAATTCGTGTAAGAAATCTTTATTGTACTTCAACTTGGGAACTTAATGCAAAAGATCTTCTATTCAAGTAATCTCTACTCTTTTAAGTTCTTTTGCTTTATTATTCATTTACTTATGTTCTTTGCATATTCTTTGCTTTATAACATGAGTAACATGAGCTAAATTCCCTTAAGTTGAGATGTTCTAACCTTGTAATGAACTTCTAAATATGTTATTATGGTTTATGTAGTGTAAACACTTTAAACTCTTGCATAATACTTCTTTCAACTTATTCTGCAATTGATCACTTTAGAATAGGTAAAACTTGTAGCAGCAGACATGGGCTACATTTATGAACTCAAGAGTTAATAGGGACAAGTATTTAATAAAGGAAACTTTGTTAAATACATGCTAAAACCTAGACATAGCATAGCATAGTCCTTAGGATAATAAAATTACAAGAGTGAACCTATTTAGCAACTTGGATCATTGTTAGGAGGCAATGGAGGAATTGACAAACCTTTCTTTACTGTAAAAAACAAAGATCATAAGAGCTTGTAATGAAACTCTAAAGAGAAGTGCTGAAAGGCACAAACTGATGCACCTACATCCAGTGTTCCCACACTACATACTCCATTAAAACACTTAGAAGTAAAGTACTTGGTGAAAACATCTCAACTACTTTTTCCACTGATTTCTCACACATTTTATTGCTTATTACTATTTTTACTTACTTTGAAAACTCCAAACCAAAAATACTGAATAGTGTAGACAAACTAAGTGTACACTTTGAACTACAAAAATTTACAATACATAATCCCTGTGGGTTCGACCTTTCTTATCACTTTATTACTTGTGTGACTATGTATACTTGCATATATTAAAATAACCACACCAGGCTGCCGCCCCCCTCCGCCCCTCTCCTTCTCAACCTTCTCAACCGCCTTCTCCTTCCCCCTCCACTCCTCGCCTCCCCTCACCCTTTCATGCCGTCCTCCCCCCTGCTGCTCGCTCCATTCTTCGCTTCGGTTCTCTTCTAGGCGTGGATCCTTTTGGATCTCTCCTGAGGAGCCGCGGCCTCCATGACCTATTTCGCTGATGATTTGCTGCAGCTCCGATCAGGGGGCTCAAAGGCTGATCCGTCTCAAGATCTTTTGTCTTTGTCTGGTTCTTTGCAGGTGGGTAGAAAGGGGGATCATGCTCCTTGCACCATCAAAGCGCCAACTACAGTTTGTGGTTCTACAAGTCGTGATGAGCTTCTTTTTCCAGAGGCGGCAATGGGTGTCAGTGGTTTACATGTTTTGGGTTTCTGCGGTCCTGCTCTCGGAAATCAGTCTGGTAGCTTGGCGCAAGTACAGCCTGCCGTGGATGCTCCATCTGTGAGTGGGGTGAAACAGAAGTCTTTCTCTGAGGCGTTAACAGGTACACCTCACGCCCCCAGATCCTTTGTAGATTTTGATTACAGTAAGCAACAGAAACCTTGTTTAAAGGGAGATGTTCTTGCTGTTAAGATCTCGGAAGATGAATATCAGGCTAGTATTGCTGAATGTGTCAATCTATTACATGGTAGAATAATTTTGTCTAAAGAGGATAAACCATATCAGATTAAGGAATTAAAGGAGAAGTTGTCTACTATGTGGAAGACTTCTTCTGATTGGTCTCTGGTTTCTCTTGGTAAGGGATTTTTTGAATTCTCTTCTGTATCTAATGAAGACTTTAGGCGTGTTTGGTCGCTTGGATCGCGATCTTTACAACCGGGAGTTTTGCGCCTGTTTGCTTGGACGCCAGATTTTGACCCTCTTTCTGCAAAACAGACCAATGCTCAGTGTTGGGTTAGGCTTCATGGTCTTCCTCGGGAGTATTGGAGGTCAAAGATTTTGTTTGAGATCAGTGGTAGCCTTGGTGCTCCTATTGTTTTGGATGAAGCCACTATGAAGAGGACTTTTGGTCATTTTGCTAGAGTTCTTATTGATGTTGATTTCTCTGAGAAGCTGCATGATCAATTGTTAGTAGAAAGAGAGGGTTATGCCTTCCTTATCAGGGTGGAATATGAGAGGGTATCTCTATTCTGCAGCTCTTGTGGTAGTATTGGTCATTCTCTCCAGAATTGTAAGAGAACCGCAGAGACGGGCAGTACGAAGATAAATCCCCTTAGCAAGCCTTCTCAGAATGATAAGGGGAAGTCATTGGAGAAACCGGGTGAGCCTGACGCTGGCCCAACCATACAAGACAATAGTATGGTTTTGGTGATGGATGACATCAATCCCAATCGACTCAAGGGTTTTGGCAACATTGTTATTACTCCTGAAGAGATGGCTGGGGGCCATGATCTTGGTGAAGCTCATACCTGCTCCACCAAGTCTCCCACGACTAGGCTTGACTCTGGTGCTTCCTACTCAGTGGAGACATCTGCTATAAAGAAAAATTGGGCGGATATCTCAGATGATGAGGTTGTCTCGAACTCTCATGCATCTATGTTATATCCAAACTCCAAAGTCTTGATTGTTGACTCAGAGGACATGAATCCAGCAGTTCAAGCTGATATGCAACTTTTAAGTAGGTTGTGGGATAAGTCGCCAGACGATGTGGGTGATCCGGTGGTTCCTGACTCAGCTGAGAGGTACTCGGAACCGGTTGTGTCCAAGAAACAAAAGAAGAAACAGAAAAAGAGTGTGTCAGTTGGATACAATCTTCGGTCCAAAGCTAGCTCAATATCTGTCACTTTCTGAGTTTGTTTTTTCAGCCGTTTTTGGCCTGTTTTGTTGATCTGTTCTCATTTGGATGGTTGATCTAGGGTGCCTTGCCCAAGTTTCCATTTTGCTGCTTTGTTTGCTTTTTCCCTGGCTTTGGGTTTTTGTTTGGTCCCCCCTCGGTCTTTTTCTGTACTCCTTTTTTCTTTTTAATATATATTAGTCTTTGCATAAAAAAAATTTAATCATTAGTATTTTCACTCAAATTTCCCCCACCTAATAGGCTTAACAAATAGGCTATATAAATAGTTACCTGAAATGTGAAACAAACACACACATGAGAATTTCATCAATTTTTTTAAACACGGCAAAAAACATATGTTTAGAATTTCAAAAGTTTGTAGCCTAACATGCAGTTTATAGCAAATATGGTTGAGGAATTATGTTCCGTACCGTATCTCTGACCTAGTAAGTGATCCGAGTTAGTAGGTAGTCATTCGTAGTTCTTGATCAACAATGTTCCGACTCGACCCAGGGGGTATGGTACCTGCAAAGACACTCTGACGCTCAAGTCAGGAAATGAGTCCAGTACAGGTCATAATATGGTGAGATAGGATCCCTTTAATGCTTGCATTGAATGCTTATTTATAGAGTCAAAATGGTGTTTGACCTAATTGATCCGGATCATTTGATCTGGTGCTTAGATCTTGGCCATTGGTTAATGGATCTGTTTTTGTTTATGGGCCTCACTATTGTGGATTGGGCCCAATCCGTAACAGTTGCCCCCCAAGTAAGGTCGCCTGAGAAGCAATCCTAACTTGTAAGCTTGTCCGGGCTTCAGGGCCGAGTTTAAATTTCTGAAGATTCTGTTGACCCTTTGTCGGAGTGACTGGGATCTTGTTTCCGAGTTGTGATCACATGAAGCCGAGCTTGTGCTCACACGAAGTCGAGCTTGTGCTCATACGCACCCGATCTACACGAAGCCGAGCTTGTGCTCACACGAAGCCGAGTTTGTGCTTACGAGGCAGAGATTACCGTTGAGCGACTCAAGGTTCCTGCTTAATGATGTCACAAAGTCGGGTGTGTGTCCCTATGAGTTGTTGCCCCCAGCCCCAATCTACACGAAGCCGAGCTTATGCTCACACGAAGCCGAGCTTGCGCTTACGAGGCCGACACGACCGTTGAGCGACTCAAGATTCCTGCTTAATGATGGCGCTTCTATTCACGCGCCTGTCACTAATGTTGCTGATTGGACACGCCGTTTGATGGCGGCTGGAGTAATGATGGCGCTTTGATTCGCGTGTGCGTGACACTGTTGCTGATTGGACGTGCCCTTTTGTTTTTGGACCAATTCAAACATTTGGTCCACTATATATAGGGGTCCATTCCTCATTCATTTGTTCTGAATCTTAGTCATTTGCTTTGATAAACGATCTTTACCTCGTCTTTTACATCGTCTTTTCGAGTTTCGCTCTTCAAGCCCGTACTTCGTGGCGAGGGTCTCTGCCTTTCAGTGGAGCAAGATCGTTAAGATACGCGAGCACATTCAACTTCGTCAAGCTTCCGCCATCCGAGGTTAGTGACTTTATTTTTGCTCTTTATTTCGGCTGGGACCCCCAGCCCGTTTCTATTTGCACAAGGTGGGGGTCGTCAGGTCGGGTTTCGACTTGGTCGTGGACCCACCACATCGCTCCAACCTGACTTTGTATGCCCCCACTTTCGCATCTGATTTGGCGAGGACAAAACAAACCCTTCGGGTTGCCACCATTGATCGTCCCAACATCACAAAACTGATGACATTTGTTCCCAATTCTCTGGTGGGTGACCGCCCTGAGCATGCCGAGGCAACAAAATCCGAGGTTCAAGAGCATCCAGATTCCGCTCCCACGAGTGATCTAGTAGATGAAGACTTTAGGATTGAAGACCATTCTCTCGAGGTTCCAACAAACGAGCCGGTGGAGGAAGACCAAACAAGTGAGCACCTATCTGTGGATTTGGTGAATATTGAGTCGGATACGTCTGATACTGAGCGGGGCGCAGAGAAGCAGGGGAGCACAAATTCCAATCGAAGTTCCGAGGACAGTGAAACTGAAACCGAGGCTGAAGAAGAAGGCTTTGAGAGTGGAGATGAAAGCCGAAATAATGAAGGTGATGCCGACGAGTACTCCAGCACTGGGGTCGGGCCGGTCGACATCCCCCTGCTGATGCCTTTGTCAACCCCCGCGAATATTCGTGGGTTTCAGAGTCGTTACTGGCGATTTGATCCATATATGAGGCTGGAAACGACATGAGTCACATTATTAACCACATTTTAGGGAGAAGAGGACATATATGGAATGTGGTTGGTATGGGGGCTGGCCAACATGCCGCCGTTTGGGCTTCTGCCTTTAAGTTCGTCATGTACGAGGTGACGATCTCCACCATGAATATCCGGTCCCCTTTCACCGCTCTTCAGCATGAGGTGTTGGGAACACTGAACCTAGCCCCCTCACAACTTCACCCCAACTCGTGGGCCTTCATCTGTGCTTTTGAGTTGGTGCCTTCATTTGGAGAGACCGGTGTCAGCCAATTTGTTCTTTTATCATTTGGAGATAAACATGAGACATGAGGAGGGATCCAGAGATCGATGGGAGCATGTGAGCCTCCGAGCTAGAAGGAACACCAAGGTCTTCATGCCCTTTACCAACTCTCTAAAAGGAGGCTGGAAAGATAAGTTCTTCTTCGTCGAGCCAGTGAATGACGATGCCATAAAATATGTTGGAAAGTATAGTGAGGACGGACAGTTTCTGGAGTCCACAAAGTTTCCCATTGGATGGACTCTTTCCCACTTTAATCGCCCACCTAAAGCTTACACGGTTAACAGGGGTAGGTTAAATTATGCAGATAAAGAAACCCTGGCGATCCTGACCAACTTCGCTGATCTGATCCCTTACACCGATCCCAAGAAGTTTGGTATTGATACAGCAAGCTTGGTTCATGCTGGTACCAAGTCAGAGGTGTTAAGAGCGCTTGGTAGGGTCGGATACTGATAGGATGTCTTATCTTTAATTTTATCTTTAAGAGCAGTTTTCCTAATCCTTTCTTCAAATTTGTTTGTTTTGCAGATAAGATGTCTGCTGACAAGTTCGCCCTCCTGAGAGCTTTGGCTGAAAAGAGGGCTGGCTTGCACCAAAGCAGTTTCGAAGCTCAACCAACCCCTCAACAGACCGCTCGACAGCATGAGCCTGTGCACGTCGTTCCTCTCACCACTGTCCCTGCTATAGATCTTGAAGATCGGCCTGTCGACCTTCAACACCGGAGACGTCAGCAAAATTTGGCGCAGGTGGATCGCCCCCCAATTATCGCTTCTTCCTCTCAGCTTCAGGGAAAAAGGGGGCGAACCGATCGGGGCGGTTCCCCTAAGGTGTCAAAGAAAGGTCGCCATGGAAAAAATGCATCGAAGAAGCGCAAGTCTTTTAGCATCTCGGCAGAAGGTTTGTTCTTGAAGAAGAACTTTGAGGAGTACTGTGCTGATCCAGTGGAAGCCTCGGTGCAAGTTTTTAGGCATCTGGCCGATATCTCGAATGCACAAAGGGAGGAAGCTGAAAGCTGGGCTAAAGGTAACATGGGAAACCAAAGTCTCCTTCTTTTATTACTTTTGTTGGCTATGTTCTCGACTAGTATTATTTACTTTCTTTTATTTCAGATGCCCTGAAAGAGAGGGACGAGGAACGAGCTTGAAGGGAAGAGGAGCGGAAAAACTATGAGTCGATCTCTGCCACTTTGGCCGAGGCTCAGAAAGACCTTTCCGATCTCCGAAAGGAAAAAGGAAAGCTTGTGAATGAGAGAGACTCTGCTTGCGGCAGGGTCAAAAAGCTTGAGCTTCAAGTTGCAAGGTTTGAAACCAAAGAGAAGCAGGCCGCGGAGATGGTTTCATCCCTTAGGAGTCGGAATTCCGAGCTCGGGGCAGAGCTGCAAAAAGCCAGGGAGGAGAGGACCAATCTTAACTCGGATCCCCAAGGTCGGGTTGCTGAGCTCGAAGCTGAGCTGAAACTGGCCAAGGAGGCAACGCGGAAAGCCGAACTTGAGATGGCTGGGGGGGGCTTTGAGATAGCCCTTGATCAAGTCGCCGTGTTCCACCCTTCATTACCTCTTGATAAAGGGATATTGAACGTGGATTGTAACATGGTGGAGGGTTGGATCATTAAGACCGACTCTGTTACCAAAGAGCGTATCATCGTCTATCCCCGTCCTTCCGACGTTTAGTCTATGCCTTCAAGATCGTTCCTTTTTTTGTAAAAATTTTTTGGCTCGTATGGGAGCCGGCTTCATCTCTTTGTAATTAATCACAATCCCGAACTCGAGGACCCGGCCGTAACCTGGGTTATTTGTAATATTTTGCACGTTCAATTAAGTATGCCAATTCGGTTTATCTTTAGCTCGTGCGCATTAATAATTTTGATTGCGTTAATTTCAGAAGTGATGTATGTCGTCGCCTTTAGGACAGTTTACTAGGACTCGGCCCAGATCGAAGTCGTCCATTAGGGTTATGGCAACCTTGACCATTGATCTTAGCGGATTTGAATCCCAAAGACCTTAGTATCCATTGGGACAGTTTATCGGGACTCGGCCTAGATGGAACTCGTCCCAATGGATTGCGACTACCTCGGTCGCTTGTGATGTGGAACTTCTTGGGAGATCGATTGATCGGTCCTGAGTCGTTCCTTCCACTGAAGGAATTTTTTTGGCTTTACTCAAACAAAGTGAAGTAAAGATGGAAATAACAAGTTCAGGGTGTCGGCAAAGTTTAGCCTATCTGGATGTATTAAATGGGAAAATATCGGAATACATCATGCCCTTAGGCCCAGAATTAAACTAGCTATAATAACTTTTGAGTTTGGTAGCATTCCAAGTTCGAAGGATTGTTTTCCCCTCTAGGGTTTCCAACTCGAAAGCGCCCTTACCAGTCTTAGTTACAACCCGGTAAGGTCCTTCCCAGTTGGGAGCGAGTCTTCCTTGGGCGGCGTTTTTTAGGCCAACATCGGCTCTCCGAAGCACCATATCGCCGACCTCAAAATCCCTGGGGACAACCTTTGAGTTGTATCGGGTTGTTATCCATTGCTTGACCACGGCTTCCTTGAAGGAGGCTCTACCTCGGACTTCATCTACAAGGTCGAGTGCTTCCCTTAGGGCCTGGTTATTGTCTTCCAGGGACTTTGGATATATTGTTCTCCAACTAAGTTCTCTGACTTCAACCGAAATGACCGCCTCACTTCCATAGGAAAGTCGGAACGGCGTTTCTTCTGTGGAGCTTTGTGGGGTGGTTCGGTAAGCCCATAAGACATAGGGCAATTCTTCAGCACAGTTCCCTTTAGCATCGTCTAACCGCTTCTTCAGGCCATTGAGGATTACCTTGTTAGCTGCTTCGGCCTGCCCATTGGTCTGGGGGTGCTCTACCGAGGTGAAACGATGTTTGATTTTAAGATCGGTCATGAGTTTCCTGAAACCTTTGTTAGCGAATTGAGTTCCATTATCAGTTATGATTACCTCGGGGATCCTGAACCTGATCATGATGTTTTTCTTGAAGAATTTTATGCAGTTTCTTGCGCTGATAATGGCTAATGGTTCGACTTCGATCCATTTAGTGAAGTAGTCCACTGCTACAATCAAGTATTTGACCTAGCCAGGGGCAGTTGGGAACGGTCCTAAGAGATCTATCCCCCACCATGCAAAAGGCCATGAGGAGGCAAGGCTGGTCAGCTCGGTAGGGGCGCCACGTGGACGTTGGCATGGATCTCACATTTCCGGCACTTTTTCACATGGTTCCTAGCATCGGCCTCCATGGTAGGCCAGAAATAACCCGTCCTTAAAGCTTTTCGGGCCAGCGATCTGCCCCCAAGGTGCTGTCGACAAATGCCTTTGTGGATTTCAGCTAGCACGTAATCTGCCTCCTCTCCTTCAATACATTTCAGCAATGGCGAGGAGAGGCTCCTCCTGTAGAGGGTCCTGTCTATCACGGAGAATGACGACACCTTTCTCCTAATTTGCTTGGCTTCTTTAGAGTTTGGAGGCTCGATCCCGGACTCAATACACTCTATGATCGGTGTAATCCATCCTCTGCTCTCCTCGAGTACGCATATGGATGAAGGGAACTCTGGGTCCGGAGAAACACTGGGTTTATGGAGCATTTCCTGGATAACGGAACGGTGATTTCTTGGAACCTTAGTGCTAGCGAGTTTGGACAGAATGTCCGCCCTTTGATTTTCCGCTCTTGGGACGTCCTTAATGTCAGCCGACTTAAAACGAGCTAATAGGTCTCGTACTCGAGTTAAGTACTTTTGCAAGGTCGTATCCTTGGTTTCGTATTGTTTCCTGATCTGGAAGACCACCAGCAAAGAGTCGGTATTCAGACAGACCCGAGTAACTCGGAGGTCAATAGCCAAACGAAGTCTCGCAATGCACGCCTCGTACTGATCTGCTTGGTTGTTCGAAGTTTGAAAACCGAAAGTGAGGGATACCTCGATTACCACTCCGGCGGGACTTTCCAACATTAGACCGGCACCGCTACCTTTTGGGTTTAAGGACCCATCAACATGTAAGATCCATACGTCACCCTCTGGGTCAGCCGGGGTCATTTCTGCGACGAAATCAACGAGGACTTGGGCCTTCATTGCAGTCCGGGATTTGTACTTGATTCCGAACTCCGAAAGCTCGACCGCCCATTTGATCATTCTGCCTGCTAAATCTGGTCGGTGCAGGATTTGACGGATCGGATGGTTTGTCCATACCACCACTTGATGAGCAACGAAATAAGGTCGGAGACGGCGTGCTGCAATGATCAATGCAAGGGCAATTTTCTCGATTTTCTGATACTGGCTCTCTGGTCCTTGCAGGGCTTTGCTTACAAAATATACCGGACTTTGGCCGACTTCTGTTTCACGGACTAGAACTGCTCCCAACGCCTCTTCCGAGATCGTCAGGTATAAGTATAGAGTTTCGCCCTGGTTGGGTCGGGTCAAAATCGGTGGTTCAGAAAGAACTTTTTTGAGCTGGGAGAGGGCCTCATCCCGCTCCGGAGTCTATTTAAACTCCTCTTCCTTCTTCTGTAACTTGAATAATTGAAGTGATTTGAAGGCAGCGTTTGAAATGAAACGAGATAGTGCGGTGATCATGCCATTGAGTTTTTGAACTTCCTTTTTAGAAGTCGGTGTGCGCATCTCTGTTACAGGCCGGCACTTGTCCGGGTTGGCCTCGATTCCTCGTTCTGTAAGGTAGAATCCGAGGAATTTTCCAGCTCGGACCCCGAAGGTGCATTTTTCTGGATTCAATCTCATGTTATTCTTCGGAATTTCTGAAAATATTTCTTTAAGACCACGTGGAGATTTTCTTCTTCGCTTTTTGCGATCATGTCATCGAGATATACCTCAACGATGTGCCCAATTTGCTTTCGGAAGACCTTGTTCATCATTTTTTGATAAGTAGCTCCGGCGTTTTTCAAGCCGAAGGGCATAACCCGGTAACAAAAATTACCTCAGTCAGTCATGAAGGCAGTTTTCTCCTGATCAGGAGGGGACATCGGAATTTGATTGTAACCGGAATACGCATCCATAAACGACAATAAATGAAAACCTGAAGCATTATCGACGAGGCGATTACTGCTCAGGACAGGGAAGACGTACTTAGGACATGCCTTATTATTTATTAAGATCGCTATAATCAACGCACATACGCCATTTTCCATTGCTTTTCTTCACAAGTACAAAATTGGATAGACAATTTGTATACTTGACTTCTGTTACAAAGTTTGTGTTAATTAAATCTTGCACGGCTTTAGCAGCGATAGCCTCTTTTTCTCCACTCTGAGCTCTTCTCTTCTGGGCGACCCATTTAGCATCGGGGTTGACAGCGAGTTGGTGACAGCCGACCTCCGGAGGGATTTCGGGCATGTTCTCAGCAGACCAAGCGAAAAGGTCGGCATGGTCTCTCAGACATTGCGCTAGCTCCGCCCTTGCTTCTTCGGAAAGATCGGCACCGATCCTCAGTGCTCTAGACGGGTCCATTTAGTGAAGTAATCCACTGCTACAATCAAGTATTTGCCCTTGCCAAAGGCAAGTCAAATACTTGATTGGGCAGGTCAAATACTTGATTGTAACAGTGGATTACTTCACTAAGTGGATTACTCCCACTGTGGTCGCCAATGTTCCGTACCGTATCTCCGACCTAGTAAGTGATCCGAGTTAGTAGGTAGCCGTAGTTCTTGATCAACAATGCTCTGACCCGATCCAGGGGGTATGGTACCTACAAAGACACTCCAACGCTCAAGTCAGGAAATGATTCCAGTACAGGTCATAATATGGTGAGATAGCATCCCTTTAATGCTTGCATTGAATGCTTATTTATAGAGTCAATGAGGTGTTTGACCTAATTGATCCGGACCGTTTGATCTGGCACTTAGATCTTTGCCATTGGTTAATGGAGCTGTTTTTGTTTATAGGCCTCATTGGATTGGGCCCAATCCGTAACAAATTCCTTCTCCTTAACAGAAATGGCAACCTGGCAAGATTTTTCCATTATAACACACATGTATATTTGCATAAAATGAAAAATAAAATTTATATTTTTTTCTTTTCATTTTATATGATAAAACCAAATATTTTCCTCCAATAAATATTTTTTGAAATTTTAGTGTTATCATTGTTATTACTGTATCAGCAACATTGAGCTATTGTTGTTTTTGTTCGTTCATTTGTTCTTTATTTTTGTATTATAATATTTGCCTCACCACTTAATCCAGTTTAATCTTTTCAGGCATCTCATTATATTGTGTTAGCTCATATTGTTGAGGTTATCTCAACTACATGGTAATTTATTTAATTCTTTTTTGTTTTTATTTTCCTTTTTCATCTTTATCAACTGTTCTGTACCTTGCAGTGCTGGGTGGAATGCAGTTGGTAGGTCACCTGCTGCCTGATCGGAGGTTAGTGCGAGCCCGGGAGGGGTACCTGCGAAGCCACTCCGACATTCAAGTCAGTATTGAGAATAGATGAGTGATTTAGCTAGGAATCAGAATGTACCTTATTATGGCAATGTGGGCTGGTATTTATAGGAATTCGTGTCCGTTGTGAGCCGTCAGGTTGATAGAGTTGATCTGAGCCATCCAAGTATGATAACCACAATTAGGCTTGCATATGGTGGATATGGATCAAAGTGATCGGGCCAATCCATGTCCAAATGCTGAATGGGCCTCTTGGTCTAGTCCAGAACAGTTGCCCCCCAAGCCGAGATTATTCCAGAGGATGGTCTTGGCTTGAAGGATTTTCGTTGATTCGTCCGACACGATGGCTCGTATGCCTTGTCAGGTCGTGCAAAATGTCTTTGTTTGACGACAATACTTTTGTTTTTGATCTTTGAGAAAAAAGAAAAATGATCTTATTACTTTTTTCACCCACCCTAAGTAGGTGGGTCTTCATCTCTTGAATCACTCTTTTGGAATTTTTGAGAGAGGTGTGTGAGAAGTGGGAGCAAGCTTCTTTTCTTCCCCTCTTGGGGTAAGTGTGTGTCTTCTTCCTTTTTCTTTTAATGCACACTATGGCCATAAGAAAATTGTGAATCATCATTTATGCTTGAGGTTCGTAAATCGTGACCATACAAGATGCTTCTTAATCGTGACCATGGCTCATCAAACTGTGATCATGATATATGTGAGAACCGTGACCATAGGAGATGTTTTATAATCCGTGACCATGGCTAATTTTTCATAAACCGTGACCATGGCTTCCCTTAAGCAAACAGTGACCATGGTTTTCTTCTTTAAAGGCCACAAACTATGACCATGGTCACATTAGAACAAATCGTGACTTTGGCGCCTGTTATACCCTAATTTTTCCCGGTCTTTTATAATAATCGCTTTAACCCCGTGTCACAAGCCCACGGCTTTTCAAACGCTGTTTTGCTTCTAAGTCGGACCGGTTTGTCCAATTGGGCCTATGCCCAACCTTTTGGGCCTGATTTTGTTAGCTTGCCTAATTGGGCTTACGTTTAGCGTGTTGAACCAGTTTTTTAAATGGGCTTATGTCTAATGTTTTAGTCATTTTCCTAATTGGGCCTTATTTTAATCCTTTGTCTAAATTGGGTCTATGTTTAGTTTTGATTGGGCTTGGCCCAATTTAATCATTCTCTTCCATTTTGACCAAAAACAATAAATCTGTCCAAATTGCAGTTTACAAACATCCCAAAATATAATAAAAATCAGAACTAACAAAAATTAATTTACAAAAATCCAAAAAAATTAAATTAAAAAAAGGACTGCTTCGACCACTTGATGTGAACCTAATTGATTCCATGACAAATAAAGGATCTAACCAAGTGATTTCTTGAATCCAATAAGACTAAAAGATAAAGGGGAAAAGAAACATACAAATGGGATTAGGCAAGAAGACGGAGAAATCGCCACATCCAAGAGGATGATAAGATCAAGATGGAATCACCACAAGAGTAAGAGGCTCTTGATAAGACTCAAATTTGGTTCTAAGAAGAACCCTAAAGAAGCACTCTCTATTCTCACAATATCATAAAAACACAAAAATCAAAAAAGGGCGCATCAGCCCAAAAGGACTGCTTCGACAACAGCTGGGCCTTCTTGGTTCCTTGCCCGCCAAGTCTTCTCCAACCTCCAGCCCAACATCTTGTTCTTGCTGAGCAAGTATCAAATCTGAGATAGGAAAACAAAATCAGGTTAGAATCAGGAATTGATTGCAAAAACCTAATTTTGCCTATAAAAGCAGAATAATTCACACAGAAAAGAGGAAGAAAAATTGAGAAAAAAGTTCGGAGAAAATCAGAGCCAACAGTTAGGGTTCCACACTGAAACCCTAATCACGAAACATTAAAAAATTCAGAGACAGTCCAAACGATTGGTGGCTTCCCTTCGAAACTCTAATCAACAAAGCACTGAGTTCAGAACTTCTAAGCGGTAGCAACAAGCAGCAACAAGCAGCAGTAAGCAATAGCAAACAAGATATTTCTCAGAAGCTGGAAAAGAGGTGGGTCACGTTCTTTTAAGATAGATTCGTAGACACATACCCTAGGTCTTTTCTTTTAGTTCGAATATGCACTAGACCAAGATGTAGACATGACTTTTTTTTTAATTTCAAGCATGCTGTTTATTTTTGGCCTTTTAGATTATTAGCATCATCTGTCAAATATTTGCCAAATGTTTGTTTAGCCGTAGGTACCCAATAAAGAGTAAAGAAACAGAAAAATGTTAGATTAGAAATAGGACTAAAAAAAAGATCAAACTGAACATAGTTTAGGGTTTCATAAACCATAAATTATAAAAAAAAAAACCCATCAAAAAATAGAAATAGGTTTAGCAAATCAGAAGAAGAGGAGATTCAGAATCCAAAAACAGCTTGTTGAAGGTTTTTTAGGATGGAAGATGGAGAGAACTCACAAAATCAGAATTAGGAGAAGAAAAAAAAGAGAATCGGAACCGTACCGTTAGCACCGATCGCCGTAGACGGTGGTCGTCCTCCATGAACGCCATCGCGTCGTTCTCCCCGTCGCCGGTGTCTGTCTTCTCCGTCAGCAACATCCCTGACACCGTGACACTCCTCTTCGCATCATCCCTCTCTCGATCATCATCTACTCCTTCTATCTTTCCCTCTTTCGTTCTCTCTGAGTACGCACCACCGCTAGCACCATGGTCGAAAACGGCGCGGACTTTCCCCTCTCTGTCGCTATTCCGGCGTTGACGCCGTGACTGTCGTGGTCACCGTCACGCCGTCCCCTTTTCCGGCGAAGCCCTCCACCGTCGGTGTCCGCCATCATCGTCCTTCTCCCCTTCCTTTTTCTCTCTCAATCGCGACTTCTTTCTTCTCTCTCTCTCTTCCTCATTTTCTTTCTCTCGTTATCTCTCTCCTCCGAAAATCACTCTCTCTCTCTCTCTCTCCAAAGAAAGATGGCGCGGCGCTGGTGGTGATGAGGGAATGAAAATTAGGGTTTGGTTTTCACACTTGCCTTATATAGTGTGTGCAGTTTTTTAGTTTTTTTTATTTAATTTCAGATTACTAATACACCATCCCAGTTTTTGCTTCATGTACCTCCATAGAAGCCCTTTTAAAAAAAAAACGCAGGCCAGCTCAGAAACGAACCGGGCTGCTGTTTTCTTTCTTTGTTTTTGCACCCCCTTTTTTAATACATCCCCTTTCTGCAAACTGCACCCTCTCTTTCGTTTTTTTATTAATTTCTTTCACAAAAAAAACCATAAAAATAAATAGAAATATTTCATTTTCAAAAAATATAAATAGGGGACTAAGTCGACTGTACAGCCGGGTTAGTCTGCTTTTTAGGTCACTAATGAACCGTTACGGATCATGTCCTAAAATCCCTATTTAAAATAAATAATTTTTAAATTTAAAATTAACACCAACATATTTCTTCCCTCAAATCAAATTCTCAAAATAGGGGACTAAGCCGACTGTAGAGACGGGTTAGTCAGCGTTCTAGGATGAATGAGCCGTACGGCTCAGGAATCCTAAAACACCTATTCCAATAAAATCAAACCTCCACACATCAAACTATCTTCCAAACTCCAAAAAACTCCATTTTCACAAAGTAGGGGACTAAGCCAACTGTACAGTCGGATTAGTCATCATTTCAGGACAAACGAACTGATCACTCAGGAGTCCTAAAATCCCTAAATAAAATACACCAACAAACAAACTTTTTCTACCCAAGAGCTACGTGTGATTTGATTCTCTACCAAGAGATACGTAGGAGCAGATGGGGGCCCACATCTGTCAATTGCATTAATAAAAAATCTTTTTTAGTCTTTTCCAAAATAATCATTTTCTCAAATAAAATATCAATTTTCTTCTTTCTTTTTAATTCACAATAAAAGGGTAAAAATAAATGTTTTCAAAATTAACTTTCGCTTCTACAACTAATTAGCAGGTAACCTTTCTTAGGAAGGATGTCGTGGGGTGCTAATACCTTCCCCACGCATAACCGACTCCCGAACCCTTATCTGGTCTCAAGGACCCTTATCCATTCCAAAAGGGATTTTCCAATGTTTGCCCTTAAACTAAACTTTGGTGGCGGCTTCATCTTTGAACCTTCGAGGAATCCTCACCCGGATTTTTCGGTCGCTACAGCTGGCGACTTCACTGGGGACAATTTAGAGAGTCAAACCTAGTCTAATTAGTTGTAGGATAGGTTGTTACTTTAATGTAATTTTTACCCTTCCATTTCTGTCTTTCATTTCATTGCATATTATTCTTTTGTGATATGAAAACCCTAGGATAGAAGACCACTTTTTGTATATGTGTTTGTTTGTTTTGCAGCTTGAGGGGTATTGTTGATATTTTGCTCCTTCACACACTCCACTATCACACTTTGGCACACACGTGAGAATAGTCCTATACCTGGACTGGAGAATAACCTAAGTTAGAACGAGACTGCGTAGTGATGGCCTACTGGATGTGCGTCCTGTTGGGTGGTCACGAAAGTCTCACCTAGAGTTTGGTCCCTCTTGAGAATGCTGGCACTCCCAATAGCTTGCCTATTGTTGTTGATCAGTGTTCTTAACTGGGGTCGTTGGCTATAGGAACCTTATGTAGGACTCCGTAGAGCTACCCTTTGAAAGGATTCACTTAACTGACAGGCCCTAGACCTATTCTCTAAGGAACCCTTGTAGGACACAAAGGAGCCTCATACCCCTGCATTCAAAAAAACACTAATACATTTTTCCGGTCTTCTAAAAAAAATAATTCGAAATTCATATGTTATTTTGGCAAATTGTTTTTAGCATACCTCATGCATTTTTACCTTTCCCTTTTGCATGGCATAAAAAATTTTAAATATTGCACATTAACATTTCATTCTTCATGCATTTCTACGACCGCTAGGGAATTGTAAGACTTTCCTTCTGACGAGATGGATCAAACATTTTGCATTAATAAATCTTAAGTTTCTTTCAGTTCTGCGTCAAACAGAAACTTACAATTTCCCCGGCGTGACAAAAAATCATACATCTGCGTTTCATGCACATTCATTTGTTCATTCATGTACTTACGAAAAAAGAAAAATTAAAAAAATAAACAGAGAGAAAAAGGGCAAACTAGTTCATCAACATCGCTACCGGACTCGTTCCCAAACAAGAAAAATGGCCGAAGAGGATAATCAGACTCTGAGAGGAGACATTGCAAAGCTGAAGGCTCAAATGAGCGAGATGATGGTATTGAAAGATCAAATGATGGCGCTGAAAGATCAAATGTATGAATTCGTGAAACTCCTCGAGAGAAGAAATGTAGATGAAGGTGTTTCAGCAGGGGATACTGAGAACAATGCTACAAGTCTTCCTCCTCCTCCCAGCTCCGAGAGTCCATACACCGCTGGAGTGAACGTCCAGAGCTACCAATGGCTCCCTTACGGTCTCCTAGCTAGTTACGCTCCTCCTACCTTGGAAGTCAATCAAGAGGAAGGACCTTCGGGAGTCGCTGGACCTTCAGCTCAAAATACAAATGCAGAAATACCGCGAGTTCACTTCTCAAGTCTTACGACTGTTCCACAGGTCATTCCGCAGGGTTATACTTCGTCACCAGTAGTAGTTCATCATGTTCCTACACCGAACTCCGCTGCAATGCCAATGGTTCCTCCCCCACTACAACATGAGAGGACCCACTCATAACTACTCAATGGAGGACTCTCAGCCCAAGGACAAATATCAGATGCTAGAAGAGCGCCTGAGAGCAATTGAAGGATCCAATGTCGGCGCAAGGGACGCATATGACCTGTGTCTCATCCCTAATGTGATTATCCCACCCAAGTTCAAAGTGTCTGACTTTGACAAATACAGAGGGGTAACTTGTCCCGCTAGCCATCTGACTATGTATTGTAGAAGAATGGCCGCATTTGCATACGACGACAAACTGCTCGTCCATTACTTTCAGGACAGCTTGACTGGGGGCAGCCTCAAGCTGGTACATGCAGTTGGAACGCACCCACATTCAATGTTGGAAAGATCTGGCTGATGCTTTCTTAAAGCAGTACAAATACAACATCGATATGGCTCCCGATAGAGCACAGTTGCAAAATATGGTGAAAAGAAACAAAGAATCATTCAAGGAGTATGCCCAGCGTTGGAGAGGGTCGGTAGCGCAGGTAGCCCCACCTCTACTAGAGAAAGAGATGGTATCCATGTTCATAGATACGTTGCAATCACCCCTCTATGACAGATTAATTGGGAGCGTATCCTCTAACTTCTCAGACATGATCACCATAGGGGAAAGGTTGGAAAACGGAATGAGAAACGGGAAAATATCTTACGGTTCAGTCGAAACTAATAACCCAAAGAAGCCCTTCGCAGGATTTGTTAGAGGGGAAACCAATTCCATAACAGGATCAGTGAAAGCCTCTTACACTTCCAAAAACCATCCTCAAGCCCTGCACTTCTCTACCCAAACCACTAAAAGCCATGCATAGACCACCAAACTACCCAGAAAGGATACATGTACAGTTTGATCCAATTCCCGCATCCTACTCAGATCTGTTCGACCACCTCACTAGTCACAACCTAATCTCCCCTCGCCCGATGAGGCCCATTGAACCTCCTTTCCCGAGAGGCTATGACCCGAACGCCACATGCGAATTTCACGCAGGCGCAATTGGGCATTCAGTAGAAAACTGCAAGGCACTGAAACACGTGATTCGGGATATGATCGAATCCAAATGGTTGAGCTTCAATGAGGATGCTCCGAACGGAGGCGCTAACTCTTTGCCAGGGGCATGAGAAGTCATCTGTCCGTGCTTTTTAAGGCGATCAAAGGGCGAAAAACAACATCATCAACCTGGTGCGCCTTTGTCCTGCAATTGAAGCACTTACGAATTGGGAGATTGCTGATTTTCTTGTGATTTTTGGTTCAAAGTAATGTTACGTAATGCAAATCCTATGGCTCTACCCAAAGCCTTAGGACATTTCAATAAGGGCATGCATGTTTCTTTCAATAAAATAGCATTTTGAATTCTCCGATAAATTCATTTTTACTCATTTGCTTGCTTTACTTTTTCTTTTATCCTTCTTTCAATCTCTACTAATGCAGATCTAAATAACTTGTCCTTGAAAATAACAACGTCGGTAACTCATGTCATAACTTTGATCACCCCATTAATCAAACCAAGGAAGATGTTGAAGATAACTGGGAAACTCTTTCAGAGGTAATGAGAATAATGGAACAAAAGGATAAAGCGGCCCATCCTCGCGTGGAATCAAACGAAATGATCAACTTGGGCACAAAAGAAGACAAAAAGGTGTTAAAATTAACATCACACCCAAATGATATCAAATCAAGAAAGTTCGCTTACATCACCTTGTCTGACATAAGACGCCCACTGGTGTAACAAATCCGTGATTGTCGAGAAATTTGGTCTGCCGTTACGGTTTTCCTAAAAAAAATCATCACAGACAATGGTGAAAGGACTATGTAAGGACTCCAAGTCGAGAATCATGATCCCTTCCCATACCGCCCAAAAAAACCAATGGGGCAGTTGCAACAACAAATGAAGAATATCAGGGATGATAGTGACATTTCACCTCACGTGGAGATCAGACCTAGTTCATACTTCAACAGGGGCAACCCCGCACGATGGGAGTAGTACTTCCATTAAACTTCACCAAACAAAAGAATGGTTGTCTTATGCCATACCATAAAATAACAAAGAAAGCTTAACAAAAGCAGATCCGTCCTCAACAATTTTAGGGAGACTTGGTGCCCAAGAAAGTCATACCCAAAAGGATTCCCGCAGGAGATGGACCTCGAACTATAAAGGACCTAATCATTCTCTGGAAGAACCTAAATTCTCACAAAAATGGATGGGGAAGACCCCCCACTCCCGGTGAACTCTGCTTAAAAAAGGAGTATAGGAAAATGAGAAAGATGATCCAAGCAAAAATGAGCTCGCTAGGTTGAAAACCTGAAAGGGCGGCCTAGGTAAAAATTAGAGCGACCCGATGGATTGAAAACTCTAAAGGGCGATCCAGGCAAAAATTAGGGTCAGGAAGTTGGACTAAACAAACATTGAGGCAATCAACACTTCCAAAAGTCGGATGATGAGTGATTAAGGTCGTGAACATGGGTGGCCGGCATCGTTACTTCAAGGACACTAACTACCGAGAAGTCTGCTTAGTATTTCAGCTTTCCTATTCTTTCACTAAAATTCCTGACGTAATCTTAAGTCGGTGTGCCTTCTGCACATTTGGCCTCCAATGTCAATATCAAACACTTTCCTTTCTTTTTACCTCCGTCTATTTTCGAAATGATGTTTTGTGATAATTGATACTGGATTGTGAAACATGTGGCATAATCAAAAGCATTACAATCATTACGAAATTTTCGAGAATCACAAAAGGGATATAGTCTTTCATGAAAATACCTATAAGGAAGAAAGGAACAGCAGGAATTGAGTAATAAATGCGCGATCATCTCAAATGATAAGTCCCAGTCATGCGCAATTGACTTAGCAATACGAATGCACTTGATAGCCTCATGCCGGAAGTCATGCGAGTTGAAGGACCAGCAAAAAGAGAGGCCCAAAAAGAAAAGCAAAAAAGACCAAAAAAAAAGAAGAAAAGCCAAAAGAAAAATCATCCACATAGCATAAATCATTCCATCATGCATTAATATACGTTTCATTCATCCCATCGGACACCTACCATTTCACACACCTATATTGCACGCATGCATCATTCATCGCATTTTTAGATACGCCAAATATTGATAGCTTTTCCCTTCTCGGGTAAATGCAATAATTAGTTAGGTTCCAGGCAAGTACGCCATGTGTCAATCCCAATAATTGGTCCCCTCAAAGTCAATGCTCCAACCACTGGTCTCATATCACAATTCAGAGTCTCGGACCCCCAGCAGTCCCTCGTAGCCCCAGCGCTGTCTTAATTTAGACCTCCAATGGTCATTCATTCTAGATCGCACGTCGCGTTATTGAGCAACTGACGGATCATCCGACCCCAGGTCCATCAGTTCAGTTCGACCCAGTATGTCAAAGCAACGACTTCGAACTCTACCCTCAAGATCACTATGTCGCCACTGAGCGCGACGGATCATCCGACCCCAGGTCCTTCAGACTAGCTGTGTCAGCCTAAGACATGCTGGACGTCCTTGGAGGTGAGCAAATTAGGTCAACGACCTGATCCTGCCCCTCTGGCCGCTCGAAAAAGGCCACCCCCAAGCATACCATTTTACTAGTACCACTGCTAGTTTGTGCTCTTTTGGACCCCCAGTGGTCCTTCAAAGCCCCAGTGCACCTTCGGACCCCACTTTGTCCTTTGGGGTTTAGGGAACCCCTCCAGATCCCCAGCGATCATTTCTTTATTGTTCTCCGTTAACACGCCAAGTGTTAATCGTCCCAGTTTCCCTAACTCATCTCCCCCCTAAGCGGACAAAATTAGCGTCTAATCTATCTTTATTTGTATTTCTACTACGAAAATCTGAAAACCGTTCACCTTTTCTAGTAAAATATAAATAAAGAGGGGGAGCTGTTATACCCTAATTTTTCCCGGTCTTTTATAATAATCGCTTTAACCCCGTGTCACAAGCCCACGGCTTTTCAAACGCTGTTTTGCTTCTAATTCGGACCGGTTTGTCCAATTGGGCCTATGCCCAACCTTTTGGGCCTGATTTTGTTAGCTTGCCTAATTGGGCTTACGCTTAGCGTTTTGAACCAGTTTTTTAAATGGGCTTATGCCTAATGTTTTAGTCATTTGCCTAATTGGGCCTTATTTTAATCCTTTGTCTAAATTGGGCCTATGTTTAGTTTTGATTGGGCTTGGCCCAATTTAATCATTCTCTTCCATTTTGACCAAAAACAATAAATCTGTCCAAATTGCAGTTTACAAACATCCCAAAATATAATAAAAATCAGAATTAATAAAAATTAATTTACAAAAATCCAAAAAAATTAAATTACAAAAAAATACAATCCGAAAATAATAAAAAATACAAAAAAATACAAAAAACACAAAAATCAAAAAAGGGCGCATCAGCCCAAAAGGACTGCTTCGACAGCAGCTGCCAGCTGGGCCTTCTTGGTTCCTTGCCCACCAAGTCTTCTCCAACCTGCAGCCCAACATCTTGTTCTTGCTGAGCAAGTATCAAATCTGAGATAGGAAAACAAAATCAGGTTAGAATCAGGAATTGATTGCAAAAACCTAATTTTGCCTATAAAAGCAGAATAATTCACACAAAAAAGAGGAAGAAAAATTGAGAAAAAAGTTCGGAGAAAATCAGAGCAAACAGTTAGGGTTCCACACTGAAACCCTAATCACGAAACATTAAAAAATTCAGAGACAGTCCAAACGATTGGTGGCTTCCCTTCGAAACTCTAATCAACAAAGCACTGAGTTCAGAACTTCTAAGCGGTAGCAACAAGCAGCAACAAGCAGCAGTAAGCAATAGCAAACAAGATATTTCTCAGAAGCTGGAAAAGAGGTGGGTCACATTCTTTTAAGATAGATTCGTAGACACATACCCTAGGTCTTTTCTTTTAGTTCGAATATGCACTAGACCAAGATGTAGACATGACTTTTTTTCTAATTTCAAGCATGCTGTTTATTTTTGGCCTTTTAGATTATTAGCATCATCTGTCAAATATTTGCCAAATGTTTGTTTAGCCGTAGGTACCCAATAAAGAGTAAAGAAACAGAAAAATGTTAGATTAGAAATAGAACTAAAAAAAAGGATCATACTGAACATAGTTTAGGGTTTCATAAACCAGAAATTATAAAAAAAAAACCCATCAAAAAATAGAAATAGGTTTAGCAAATCAGAAGAAGAGGAGACTCAGAATCCAAAAACAGCTTGTTGAAGGTTTTTTAGGATGGAAGATGGAGAGAACTCAAAAAATAAGAATTAGGAGAAGAAAAAAAAAGAGAATCGGAACCGTACTTTCCCCTCTCTGTCGCTATTCCGGCGTTGACGTCGTGACTGTCGTGGTCACCGTCACGCCGTCCCCTTTTCCGGCGAAGCCCTCCACCGTCGGTGTCCGCCATCATCGTCCTTCTCCCCTTCCTTTTTCTCTCTCAGTCGCGACTTCTTTCTTCTCTCTCTCTCTTCCTCATTTTCTTTCTCTCGTTTTCTCTCTCCTTTGAAAATCACTCTCTCTCTCTCTCTCTCTCCAAAGAAAGATGGCACGGCGCTGATGGTGATGAGGGAATGAAAATTAGGGTTTGGTTTTCACAGTTGCCTTATATAGTGTGTGCAGTTTTTTAGTTTTTTTTTTATTTAATTTCAGATTACTAATACACCATCCCAGTTTTTGCTTCATGTACCCCATAGAAGCCCTTTTAAAAAAAAACGCAGGCCAGCTCATAAACGAACCGGGCTGCTGTTTTCTTTCTTTGTTTTTGCACCCCCTTTTTTAATACATCCCCTTTCTGCAAACTGCACCCCCATTTTACTACTGCACCCTCTCTTTCGTTTTTTTTATTAATTTCTTTCACAAAAAAAACCATAAAAATAAATAGAAATATTTCATTTTCAAAAAATATAAATAGGGGACGAAGTCGACTGTACAGTCGGGTTAGTCTGCTTTTTAGGTCACCAATGAACCGTTACGGATCATGTCCTAAAATCCCTATTTAAAATAAATAATTTTTAAATTTAAAATTAACACCAACATATTTCTTCCCTCAAATCACATTCTCAAAATAGGGGACTAAGCCGACTGTACAGACGGGTTAGTCAGCGTTCTAGGATGAATGAGCCGTATGGCTCAGGAATCCTAAAACACCTATTCCAATAAAATCAAACCTCCACACATCAAACTATCTTCCAAACTCCAAAAAACTCCATTTTCACAAAGAAGGGGACTAAGCCGACTGTACAGTCGGATTAGTCATCATTTCAGGACAAATGAACTGATCACTCAGGAGTCCTAAAATCCCTAAATAAAATACACCAACAAACAAACTTTTTCTACCCAAGAACTACGTGTGATTTGATTCTCTACCAAGAGATACGTAGGAGCAGATGGGGGCCCACATCTGTCAATTGCACTAATAAAAAATCGTTTTTAGTCTTTTCCAAAATAATCATTTTCTCAAATAAAATATCAATTTTCTTCTTTCTTTTTAATTCACAATAAAAGGGCAAAAATAAATGTTTTCAAAATTGACTTTCGCTTCTACAACTAATTAGCAGGTAACCTTCCTTAGGAAGGATGTCGTGGGGTGCTAATATCTTCCCCACGCATAACCGACTCCCGAACCCTTATCTGGTCTCAAGGACCCTTATCCATTCCAAAAGGGATTTTCTAATGTTTGCCCTTAAACTAAACTTTGGTGGCGGCTTCATCTTTGAACCTTCGAGGAATCCTCACCCGGATTTTTCGGTCGCTACAGCGCCCATGGCGCCAAGGAGCCAACACAAACCGTGAACTTGCATGAACTTGGCGCCCATGGCGCCTAGGGGGCAGCACAAACCCTGATCTTGCATGAACTTGGCACCCAGGGGGCAACACAAACCGTAAACTTGCATGAACTTGGCGCCCATGGCGCCCAGGAGCCAACACAAACTGTGAACTTGCATGAACTTGGCGCCACCCAGGATCCAACCCAAACCGTGATCTTGCATGAACTTGGCGCCCATGGCGCCTAGGAGCCAACACAAACCGTGAACTTCTATGAACTTGGCGCCCATATTGCCCAAGAGCCAACACAAACCGTGAACTTGCATGAACTTGGCGCCCATGGCGCCCAGGAGCCAACACAAACCGTGAACTTACATTAACTTGTCACCTTGGCGCCCAGCCCAAACTGTGACCATGCTCTATAGAACCCGTCACCTTGGCGCCCAGCAGCACAACTCGTGACCTTGCTCTATGCAATCCGTCACCCGTCATCTTGGCGCCCTTGGCACCCAACAGCTCAACCGTGACCTTAGCATAACCTGTCACCTTGGCGCCCAGCACCACAAATCGTGACCATGCATAACCTGTCACCACCTTGGCGCCCTTTGCGCCCAAACCAAACCGTGACCATGATCTATAGAACCCGTCACCTTGGCGCCCAGCAGCACAACCCGTGACCTTGCTCTATGCAATCCGTCACCTTGGCGCCCTTGGCGCCCAGACCAATCTGTGACCATGCTCTAAAGAACCTGTCACCTTGGCACCCAGCAGCACAACCCGTGACCTTGCTCTATGCAATCCGTCACCTTGGCGCCCAGCAGCTCAACCCGTGACCTTACCCAGACCAAACTGTGACCATGTCCCTACCACACAAAACAAGAACATGCAAACCGTGAACATGGGATCTTGGCGCCCTGCTCTTGCAAACCGTGAATATGGGATCCCGGCGCCCTTGGCGTTCTGCACTTGCAAATCGAGAACATAGAATATTGGTGCCCTTGGTGCCCTTCACTTGTAAACTTTGAACATACAGACCGTGAACATGGGATCTTGGCGCCCTTGGAGACTTGCTCTTGCAAACTGTGAACAGTCGCTAAATTTGTCTCGCTTTAGGCGGTTAAGTTGTCTACGCCTCTCGGGACAATTTGTAATGAAGTATACTTTGAATATAGTTTACCAAGACTCGACCTAGATAGAACTCATCATAAGGGGTCGTGACCACCAAGGTCATCTTGAAGTATACCCTTGGCACAGTTTTCCAAGACTCGGCCCGGATAGAACTCGCCCAACGGGTTGTGACCACCAAGGTCAGCTTGAAGTGTACCCTTGGCACAGTTTACCAGGACTCGGCCTGGATAGAACTCTCCCAAGGGGTTGTGACCACCAAGGTCAGCTTGAAGTATACCCTTGGCACCGTTTACCAGGACTCGGCCCGGATAGAACTCGCCCAAGGGATTGTGACCACCAAGGTCACTTAGTGGAAAGAATTATGAGATTCTTACTTTGGTAAATAGGAAAAATGCGAACGATCATGGTGTCTTCCTTTGACCAGTATTTTTACTGAAGGTCTTATTTGTTTCGGCGTGCCGTGGCACTCTTGATTCCTTTGCTAAGATTGGAGGTGCACGTCAGCGCTTGCCTACTTCGTGCGATCTTGCATCTATAGATGTATTTGCAAAACCATCGTCTTGGAAATATGGTCTTGGTTTAGAGTTAATGTCGAGGTTGCCCTTGCGAGGTAGGCAGTCCTTCCTTGCAGGTTATGTCGTGTCTCAAACTTGTCTCGCTCTACCCCTAACTATGGAGTTGGGCCCTTTTTCTTTCTTGTACTTAAGGAATTTTCTTTGGAACAAGCGTCAATCTAGTGAACTAGAGCAAAAACTGTAATTGCAAAATGAACTTTTAATCATTCATATCGAGCTTTTACATTCTACATTTGTGCCCAAACAGTAAAATTCTTAACTAGGCCTAGTTCTAGTTTCCAATCCTGATGCCCTGCTCTCTATTCAGAGTCACGAGTCTCATCATCTTCCTCATTCACGTACTGAGTGAGCTTCCCTTCGCGGATCATTTCTTCAATGTCGTCCCTGAGGGTGTTGCATTTGTTGGTACTTTGCCCATAACTTTTGTGATAACGACAGTATTTCTTAGAGGTTTGGTCTTTCCTTTGCACGAGAGGTTCGGGCTGTTTGATGTCCCGAAACTCCGCATTGGCGCATTCGGCAAGGATCTCAGCCTGGGATGTGTTCAGCCGGGTGTACTCTGAGAAGCGACCTTATCGAGGTCGGGGCTCACGAGGAGTCCTGTCATATTGGACTCGCTTCTGCCATGGTTCTTCAATCTCGTCCTTCTTGCTGCCAAACTTGGCTTCCTCTTGGTATGCCATGTTGTCTTCTTCATAATCCATGTACTTTTGTGCCTTCTGAAGGAACTCATCCAAGCTTTGGGGTTTGTTAATCCCCACGTCTCTTTGAAACAGGCTTCCTTTCTTAAGGCCATCCTTCATCCAAAAGAGCCTTCTCTTGTCTTCAAGGTTCCTGACGTTGCCAACCTCCTTGTTGAACCTTTCTAGATATTCTCTAAGCGTTTCATTCTCTCCTTGCATGATCGCCCTGAGTACCTCTTCAGATTTTGGCTTCAAGCGGGAAGCGGCAAAGCGGGTTGTGAACATGGTGGCCAGCTGCCCCAGGATGAAACCGAATTTGGTTTCAACTCCTGGAACCAAGCTAGTGTTGAATCTATGAGAGTGAGGGGAAAGATCTTGCAGTGGACAGGTTCCCTTGCCCCCGGCCGGTATCTCATCATGACAGAGAAGCAGGTCAA
Organism: Astragalus membranaceus; assembly: GCA_039519185.1. Lineage (NCBI taxonomy): Eukaryota > Viridiplantae > Streptophyta > Magnoliopsida > Fabales > Fabaceae > Astragalus > Astragalus membranaceus. The sequence goes on along the minus strand of CM076846.1, from coordinate 134,703,906 downwards.
ATGCCTGTCAGGGTCCCCAGTCCCGTCGTACGTTTTAAGGGCTGGGAGCTTCTCTAAGATCCTCGGAATTGGGCAGTCGTCCACCTTCCTAGTGAAGGGTCCTTCATTGGAGGTCCATCGTGAGTTGTGAGGTGACCATTCCCCGAGATCTATGTCTCGACGGTCACGTCGGGTTGGAGATCTCCTCGAGGTAGATCTTTGGCGATGCCTCTTATGGGTCTTGGCTCGGCTCCGCGATCTCTCACGAGAATTGGAGGTTGCGAGCGATGAGGACCTGGGGAGAGACTCCTCATTCCAGTATGTACCGTCCGGCGAGGTTGGAGGGGTGCTTGGAGGTGAATATGATCCTTGGTGCCTGCCGCGTCGAGGAGGAGAGTGGTGAGCTCGCTTCCTTCTAGATGGAGAGCGATGATTGTGATGACGCCTGGGTGGAGATCTGCGGCGCCTGGAGCTCATTGTCCTTGGGGAAGGGGTGTTCCAGCGACGATGGGGTTGCTCAGGCATGGCTGTCATTCGTCTCTCTATCTTCCTGAGGCGCGCTTCTTGTTGCAACATAGTCTGGGTGCGGTTGCTCAACAGGTCCAAGAGCTGGCGGATGGTCGCCGCATCCCCAGGTTGGACGAGGATCTGGATAAAGGCTGGCTGGGGTGCCGGGACCTGAATGTCTTGGTCTGGCGTGGGAGCAGCAAGGACTTCGGGAGTTACTTCTGGTAGGGGCTGCGGAGTGGCAATGCTTTGGACTCGGGATCTATCTCTGGGTGACATGAGAAAGCAGGAGAAAGTTCAAAAAAAATTGAGATGGTGTGAAAGATAGATACATTACAACTGTAAAAGCCTTCAGGGGCGTTTTTTTTAATCCATTAGGGGCGCTTTCGGACGCCCCTAAATCTGGCGCTCTTGTTGCCAAACCTTCTACAGGAGCACCTAGCAAGCGCCTCTAATTATTAGGAAACAGGGGCGCTCGCAAAAAAAGCGCCCCTGTTGGTCTTACCGCCTCTGACAATCAGGGGCGCTCGCAGTAAAAAGCACCCCTGTTGGCCTTAGCGCGTTTGACCAACAGGGGCGTTTCTAACTGCAAGCGCCCCTGATTGTCAAGGGCGTTAAGGCCTACATGGGCGCTTTTAACTGCAAGCGCCCCTGATTCAATGTTTTTTTTTAAATTTTTTTTTGTTTCTGTTATACCCATTATTTTGCATCAACCAATATCATCAACTGCATAAACCAGAAACAGAAACAGAACCAACAACAACCAATATCTACTCAACAACCAAATTTCAAATCAACTAACCAATTGCAAATTAAATTCCAACTAACAAACTTATATACCCATCTAATATACATACAAAAATTACATAAATCATTAACCAAGCACCTAAATGCCAACATAGACAACAAACATGACATGATCGACATACAATGTGAGGAACCAAAAACCAACTAACCAAAGTAATTACATGAATTTCGATTTTCATTAATCAAATAGGCAACATGATGACACCACTCTCCCTTGACCTCAGCAAGTTGGTCACCAGAAAATGGAGCTCCAACCTCGTGTTCAGGAAAATACTGCAAAAATAAAATAAAATAAACTTAGAATTAAGTGGTTAAATGCTAGATATAGAATTAAGTGGTCAAAAAACAAACTATATAAATTACATACATTTTCTGGAATTTCCATTTGATTGTGAGTGATTATGTCCTTCATAAACTTCATAACGTAATACCCGCAATCATCGTTGTTTGGTTGTCTCGGACACTAGAAATCAAAATAACAATTAATTATTAAAATGCCAGCAATATTTACATGGATAAGAATGTTGATTATAAACTTACCTTAACAACTACCCGTTTTGTTTTCACATGCCTATCTCTAGCCCTGGCCTCATTCGATCCCCAATAAGTCATCAAACAACTGAAATATCATACATATAACTATATTAATTAATCGAAATACATACATAATTTAAATGATAAAACATGCGATGTATCTAAATACACACCTTTCAAACATTCCTCTCATTTTGACGTGGTTGCTATAATGACCATGACACGAATCCAAATAGAAAATTTTATTTCTTTTAGGATCAACTACCAACAATATCCAATGTATCCTACAAAAATATTGAATAACCAAATAAATAACAGATATTAATTTCAAAAACACGTTATATATATATATATATATATATATATATATATATATATATATAGATTAAATTTGTTACCCTAAGTTGATAGGTGCCAAAAACAAGCTATCACAGCTGCTTTCATCTGCCAAAGCCAAGCGTCTATCAATATAGGCTTTTACAGCTTCGTTGTTTGCTTTAATCGCTTTCTTCACGTCTTTAATAATATCTTTTGACATGCCTTTTTCAAAGTGGGCGTTGCGTAGAAAAGTTCTTTCGGGGCACAAGAAGATAAATCTTTGTGTTCGTTCCATGGGGATCATAATCTCATAGTAAAAATACCTATAGTTAAAATGTATACAAATAAATTAACAAATAATAATAATAGTAATAATAATAACAATAATAATAATAGTAATACCTGATGTATATTGTAAAAGAAGCTCCAGATGCCCACATGTGATCATATACCTCTTGTAGTTCCACCTTTGAAAGGCAGATTTGGTGGATATATCCCAAGATGTCTGGATCAAGCGATGCAGTTATCAAATCTGCACCCGTCATTGTTGAGGCATGAATCTTTAGATAACTGATAAATTCCTTAGAAGGGGGGTGGATTGAATCTGTTTCCCTTTATCTACTTGTTGAGGCACTGATTTCTTGCTAGCAATAGAAGGGGGGGGGTGGGTTGGGATTGAATCTCATTCCCGCTAGATTCTCGCCTAGACACATGCTTCTTGCGACCAATAGAAGGGGAGGGTTGGGGTGTGCCAACATGCCCAGAAATCCGAGATGTTGCTTTCTTTACCTATATTAGAATTATAATTAGTTATTAATATATGACAATAGGCCAATGAATTATTAACAAATATATTAATTGCTTCATACATTGATAAGATTTGCTGGCCATGCCACAAGGGTGCCAAGTGCATCATTCACCGTCAACAAAGTCATCTGTGCAGTGTCAATTGGTACCGGCAATAATGCATCCTCCACAACAACAACGTCAACTCTGACTCTCACGTGATTTGGAGGCATGGGTAGATTGTGCAAGGTGGAGTCATCATTGTTACAAACAAAGCCCTTTGCGACCAACGTAAGCGGGTTTGATGTATATAATTCACAGTTGTTATTATTACCCTAAATTAAATGATAACCAAATATTAATACCTATAAGTTAATGTAAATGATAACCAAATTAAATGATAATTACCTCATTGGACGCAATATTGCAACTATCCTTGAAGCTATTTGGGTTAGGAGAAACTTTATCTTTTAATTCATTAAGTTCTTTGTGTAGCATCAATACCATGGCCTCCAACCGTTCTCTACTTTCTTTTTCCTCATGTTTTTTTTTCCTCTTTGAACCCCAAAAAGTGGTTGGAGAAATGCCAAATCCCAAACCCCGTAGACGTCCTGAATACTCTTCAGTTGCCAATGCACGACCAAGGATGTCATTCGGACCATGACAATCAGTAATCTCTCATTGTGATACTGATTGTGATATGGATTCCTGATTCACCACAAACAGTAAGTTCATAAGTTCATTTGGAGACATTATTAATAAACATTATAAGTAATATAATTTTATCATACTTACAATTCTTTGAAACACCTCTCTCGTTTTTGGGTTATCAATGACACCATCTTTGTTATGTCGGGCTTCTAACCACAAAACATGAAGGTCAATAGATTCATGAGTAGGATCTTTTCCGGTCTCCCGCAGCTATTAAAATTTACCATTTATTAGTAAATAAATCAAAAGATTAATTTAGTAAATGAAAGATAAAATAAAAGATAATGTGCATACCAATTGATCTTCAATCTCGTGATAACTCTTAACACCGGCTCTATAAGGGTATTCAGGACTTTCCGCTCTCTCGCGTGATGGGTATTCAGGACTCCACCTATAGGTATATGTATGATAAGTAATTTTACAAACCTGGAATTCCTCATCTTCGCGTGATGATACAAATGCACTCCAATCCTCTAATGGAATAATCCCATCATACCGTGGTGGAGGACGGTTTCTGATGTTCCCCTCTTTATCTTTCACCCACTTTGTTAGAGTTGATCTGAATCTTCTGTGCGCCTTTCCAGCTTTCATAAGACAATAGTCTTTTCGAGAGTCATCCACATCAAAGTATTTCTGCTTACATTCAACAAAATGATTATAAATATGCTTACATATTTAATTATAAAATAACTGTATAGTCAAAATAAGACCCATACCTGTATCAAATGCCATAGCTCCTCTTTAGATTTCTCGAAATAGGCATCTTTTTTATTATTCTAACTTTTGATTGTAATTGGTATATTCTGCCTTGCTATAGCACCAATGAAGCTTTGCAACTCTCTACCATTGTCACCAATCGGTTGGTTTTTAGAATTCCATATGACCTGCATTATTAATTGTGTAAATTAGATAACAAACAGTTAAAAGTATGTAACAAAGTTAGTTAATTAGTAAGTATCTTACTGTAAGTTTAGGAAGCCCTTTGTTCCCCCGATTGATGATATTCTTCTTAACTGTCATTCCACGACGAGTGAACTTTTTTTGTGCGCTATCATGACTCTCATGACCACTGTCATGTGCACTATCATCACTGTGGGAAGTCATCTCACCTGCAACAAAATATAATCATTGTTATTAGGCTAAATGTTATTTGATAATCATGATAAAGTAAGTTAATTTTTACAATATGAAAAATGAATAAAAAAGAAACACGCATGATATATTACCTTTTCCTTTTCCTCGATCTAATGTTACTAGCTACTTGTTTATTTGTATGATATTTTGCTTTTCGCTTCTTGGTACTTTGTTTTTGACGAAACGTAATTCCATCGTTATGATCCTTTCTAACATACAAAATATCTTCTTTAGAAGTACTTTCCCCTATTATTGGTTGTGATGTCCCAAAGAAAGGGTCATCCTCAATGTCAACATCTTCGTGCGCTTGATCACCAATGTCATTCACCAATAATTTTTTGTTTGTCAATAAAACAATGCACCAATTGATATCAACTGGATCAGTGACATAAAACACGTGTTGGGCTTGCGAGGCTAAAATATAAGGTTCATCTTTATATCCTAACTTATTGAAATTCACCCGCATGAAACCCGAGTCATCCATCTGTACACCATTATTATTGTCAACCCAATTACATTGGAACACAGGCTCCCAAAACATATTGTAATCCAACTCCCACATGTGTTTAGTGACACCGAAGTATGACATATTCGCGTAAATGGGATTTCTGTCTTTGGCACTTGATGTATGCATAGATTCAGCTACAAGAGTCACCCCACTATTTTGCATTTTACTCTGATCATCATGGGATTTTGTATAGAACGTGTACCCGTTTTGTAGATAACTAGTGTAAGAGAATACATGTATATTTGGACATTTTGCTAACCATCTCAATCTTTCTGAAATCGAGGTAGGATTTGAAACAAACTCAATATCAATTTGATCTTTTAGCCATTGTATGAAACTCCGATTGTGTTCTTTTTTTAACCAGACTTGACTCTTAGTTGGGTGATCACTCTTAAGAATCTCCATGTGTTTGGCAACATATGAATCAACCTGACTATACTACAACATTTTTTGTCTCTAGCAACACATCCTTTGACAACATGCAAAAAATGTTGCTTAAATCATATCAGACAACATTTGGGAACTGTTGCCTCTAAATCAATGTTTTATAGCACACTCTTTTGGCAACACTGAATAAAGGTTCCTTAAATTCTATATGACTACATTTTTAGATTGTTGCTATCCTGTTTCGTTTGCAACATTTAATAACCGTTCCCTAAACTTTCACTAGCAACAGTTTCTAATTGTTACACTAATTATTTTAAACGGGAACATTTCTTTTGGTGTTGCCTTTAAAATTATATTTAAAAATTAGATTTGGTTGAATTTCCTTTCAACATTTTTTCATTTCATTTTAGGCGATACTATCTTTATTTCATTTAGGCGGTAAAATTTTTACTCATTCCCTCTCTTTTTTTACAGCTAATTCACTCATCCCTCCTAAAACAAAAGAAAAGATATTATTTACTTTTTCCAGAAAAATTAAATCTGAGATAAAGTTACAGAACCCCTATCGCTCTCGTTTTTCTCTCCATTCCATCTCGCGGTTCTCTTCTCGCGGTTCCTTCTTCTTCTTCCGCCTCTCAAAAACTAATTTGTTTTCTAGATTCTCTGTTCTCCGATTCTCTATTCTCCATCATTCTTCACTAATTTGATTTCTTGATTTCAAGGAGGAACGAGGTTGATTCTCCACTCTCCGAATCTCAGGTTTGATCTTTCTATTTATGCTACTAGGGATTTGGGATGTGGGAATATGGGTAATACTGCAACTTCAATTGTCTGCAATTTTTTGGGTTTAATTATTTGGTTTTATTTGTTGTTACAGGGTTCTTTCTTCTCTGAAACAAACGAAGTTCACAAACCAGTTCGTAGACCGTTTGTCGCTGCCTATAGCTTACGTTTGATTGCTCGCTCACTCCATTGTTTGTTGATTTGAGGTTAGTTCTTCTTACTAGTAAAATATTGGGAGTTTTAGGAATTTTCAATTAACTTAAAAATATGCTACAATATGATTATGATTAGAAAACTACTTAATATGGCAGAACATTAGCTCTAGAGTAATATTCTATTTACATCTATAATTTGTTATAATTATTCCCTTGTAGATATAATATATTTTTGTTAATTAGATCAAACATGATAAACAAGGATTGGGTGGACTTGCCTCCATATGGAGACGATTATGAACAAGGAGTTGAATACTTTTTGGATTTTGCATTCACCAAAGGAGAGGTTGTAGGAGAAACGATTTTGTGCCCATGTGCTATATGTTGCAATGATAGTTGGGAAGTAAGAGATGTTGTCAAAAGTCATTTAGTATCATATGGATTTGTAAAGGGATATAGAGATTGGATTTACCATGGTAAAGAGTTAAGTCTTACAGATCATGACAATGATAGCGATACAGATGCCGTCTCATCTGATGATATTGATGGCTTATTATTTGAAACATTTAAAGATGTGGCTGAAGCGGGTGGAGTACATGAAGGTCTAAATGAAGATGCAAAGAAATTTTATAAACTTGTTGAGGATGCAAATGAAGAGTTGTATCCTGGTTGTAAAAAATTCTCCACCTTATCATTCACTATCAGGTTGTATTTGTTGAAATGTCTTTATGGATGGAGCAATGCTTCATTCACTTACCAATTCACCTGGCAAATGAGGTCAGATTGGGTGGACCGGTACAATTTCGATGGATGTATTATATGGAAAGATATTTGGGTGATTTAAAGTCTTTTGTTCGTAATAAGAGTCGCCCTGAGGGTTCTATTGCTGAAGCATACTTGGTTAGAGAGTCCCTGACATTTTGTTCAAGATATTTGTCTAGTGGGGTAGATACAAGAATGAATAGAATGACACGAAATAGTGATGACATTCCTAACATCGGTCATCCTATTGGGGGAAAGAAACTAGTTTCTATTGATCAAAAATCCCAAAATCAAGCCCACAGGTATATCTTATTCAACTGTGATGAAGTGCAAGAATACATTAGGTACTATCATCAACTTACTAAAACCTTTCATTCTTATAATGTGTGTTTTTTTCCCTTTGCATTGACAGATTGGTTTTCTGTTGTAGAGAGCATGAGGTTGATGTTTATAATCCCCGGAAAAGAAGAAAGAGGAGTAAAGCTTCAAATCAAAGAGAAGATTTCATTGAATGGTTTGAAGCACGTGTCGTGAATGAAGAAATATCTGAATGGATAAAGGTGTTGTCTAGGGGACCAAATAATGTTTGCAGAAGGTTTTCTGGCTATGTTATTAATGGGTATAGGTTTCATACAAGAGCACGTGAAGCAAGGCTAAAAACTCAAAATAGTGGTGTCACCTTAGAGTCTTTAAGCTTTAGAAGTGAAGAGGATGAACATTCAGAAAAAGTTAGTGTGACCTACTATGGAACGATAAAGGATATCATAGAGTTAGACTATTATGGTCATGCTAAATATGTATTGTTCAAATGTGATTGGTTTGTAGCTGAAGAAGATAAATACGGGTTGAAATGTGTTTACTTGAATAAAAAGTGCTACAATAATGATCCATTTGTACTAGCATCTCAAGTGCAGCAATGCTTCTATATTGAAGATCCGTATAAAAAAAATAGACATTATGTTTTGAAGGCACTTCCAAGGGATTCATTTGACATGGGAGAAAGTTCTAATTCAGATGGCCATGAATATGAGAATTCAAACCTTGTTTTCTCAAAGGATGATTGTGAAGTTGACTTAGTTAGGAAAGATATACCAGATGATATCTTTGAAAAGCCTCTATCTGAACTTTATCTTCAACAAAAAGGAAAAATTATTGATGATGAAGGAAGTTTTGAAAGTGAGGACGAAACCACTGATGATTCTAGTTGTGATGATAGTACATGAGACTTTACGGAGTAGGTTGCATAGTAGGTGTTATAGTGTATAATAATCCGGTAATTAATTTAATGTATTTCTCCTTATATATGTTTTATCATATATCAGTTCTGTTATAGTGGATAATGTAGGAATGCTGTATTAATTGTATTATCTATTTATGTAACATATGTGTTTTTCCTTTTTATAGTCAAGTAGTTAGCCAGATGAATAGATTACTGAAGCGTGCAGGAGATGATGGATCTACGGCTAGAAAGTGTAGTCAAAGCCCCAACAAAGAAAAGTTCTGATTTTTCTTTCCTACAAAAAGAATATAGATCAAGCATTGAGTTGGCAAAGAAATTTAAGCAAGTTAAGCAGGAGAAAATTGATAAATTGCATGAAAGGCTACAAGGGAATACTAAAGCAAAGGTTCAAGAGGTTGTAGAAGTTGTAGAAGGTAAACTAAATTAATTTCTTGTTTTATTATAATGATTGCAAATTTTTTATAGATATTTTTTGATTTTCAAATTTTTTAGATGACTCTAGAAACTTTGCAATAACTCGTGAAAATTTGGTAATGTTCTTTTGTGCTTTGCCAATGATGTTTGGGTAGTCCCTAATATTCTTATATTGATCTGTTGCTAATTTTATTCTCTTTGCAATTGATCTTAGCTCTCTCTCCTTTTCTGCTAGTGCTGTTACATAGCATCTCTTGATGTTTATTTGGTTATCTTCTTTTCTTTACTGAATATTGTTGTGTTAACAAATTCTATTAAGGTTAACAAATTCTCTTCATAAATCATAACAATTGCTCTGATTTTGGAGTGTCTGTTTGTTCTCTCATAAATTGGATTGCATCACACACACACACACACACACACACACACACACACACACACACACACACACACACACACACACACACACACACACACACACACACACACACACACACACACACACACACGCATCATTCCGCGATGTTCTTGCACTTGCACCGCTGAAATCTACCTAATTTTGAGAAAATTGATTTTCCTTGTGTTTTGTTTTTGTAGCGTGCAAAGGAAAAGAGAGAGCCCATCCAAGCAGAAATTTTTATTGAAACTCGGAAAGGGAATAAAGGAAAACAGTTGGATCCAGAAACTAAAAATACAATTGTAAGTGAAAAAATTATCCCTAAATTGGGTAATTTTTTTGTTTGTTGATAATAGAAGTATTTGGTTCAATTTTTTAGCTATTCTTTATATAAGTGGATTTGTCTAATTTCATTTTTTTTATTAGTCTCAAGTTCAACAATTGGTTGAGAATGAAGAATATAGTGGAGAAGCTCTTCAAGCTGTGCTTGGGAAAGAACATCCCGGAATGATGCGTTGTATGGGAAGAAATGTCACAAAAACTTCTTTAAAACAAAAAGAAAAGATCAATGCTCTAAAACAAGCACATAATGAAGAGGTCGCTTCATTAAATGAAAAAATGGAGAATTTGGGAGATACAGTGGGTAAGTTGCAATATGCTTTTAATGTCTTACTCTAACAATGTCGTCCTGGAATTAGTGTGGAATCATTGGAAGATTTGATTGGAATATCTCCTGGAGACATAAATAGTTCGCCAAAGATTGTTCGACAACCACATTCTTCTACATCTACACACGTTCCACATTGTAGAAAGGTAACTAATATATATATATAATAATTGTTTTATTATATCTACATCATTCAAAAAATTATTACATTATAACTGTTTTTCATTCTTATATGCAGAACGATATCATTGGAGAAGATGAAGATGATGTGTTGGAAGATTATCTCGATGAGTTTCTGTAACACCCCGGTATTTTTATCGAGTAAAAATACCCAAGTGTACCATTCCTAAAACATCAGAGATATATTTCCTGTTTAAATACTGAACATCACTATAAAATTTTCACTGAATAACCACAGAACAGTCTTAAACATAACTAAGACCATAAACCATCAGTGAAATACAGTGTTCAATATCAAACAAGAAAGCGGAAATAAATACATAACTTTTACAACAGCTAAAGCCATAATGTTGTGATACATAACTAACAAGGGGAAACATAACTTAAGCATAACAGCTAAGTCTTCAGCAACCCTCCAAGTACAGCCTACTCATGCTTCCTGGATCTCCTCTTTCCCCTGTTTCTCTGTAAAACAACAACATTTAAACAATGAGATACAATCTCAGTGAGTTCTACCGAGACCCCTACTAACGCTCTCGGTCCTTTTATGAAATTCATTTATAATTCAATGCGTCATCGACTGCCCCGAGACTAATCCCGATGAACCGCATTATATTACACATAGCATTCCACCGACTGCCCCGAGACTAATCCCGGCGGATCTGCTATAACTCAGTGCGTCACCGACTGCCCCAAGACTAATCCCGGCGAACCACACTACACAACAACAGTAACGTACCACCGACTGCCCCAAGACTAATCCCGGTGAACGTTACTCAATACTCTTTGACACACCACCGACTGCCCCAAGACTAATCCCGGCGAACCCCTTACCAATAATAGTTTAACTATTGGCATCGGAGCCTAGGGTGGGGGATCATGACTGCCCCTCCTAGTATGTCAACATGGGTCGTCACCCATACCACGTAAATATATATTAAATATATCTACACTCGATGACCTGTTAGTTCACCTATACTCAATGAACAGTTAGTCCATCTACATTTGACCGTTAGTCGAACATAATACTCGCATTGGGCCGTTTCCTATAGTCGATATAATATATATCGTGAATCGTAGACCGGTTTAGACGAATAAATAATAATCATCCCGCGTCGGTTAAACCATATCACGTAGGACTCATAGTCCGCATTATTATTAATAAAACATACGTTCGCACACGAGTACTATTATTCGGTTTTTCGAAATAGTTTACAACTTCAAAAACAGTTCATTATACAATTTAAATCATTTATTTGATTAGGCCTTAAAAATAGAATATTCAGTTAGGCCTCTGAATAAGCTTTCCAACGCATCTTAGAACACCTCAATCGGGTTCCCGGATCAAAAGTTATTGCGAAACGAAAAACAGTGTTTGGTTGCTGAAAATCTGTCAACTGGCGCGCGAGTGGCGCGCCGCGCGCAAGTGGCGCGCGAACAGACAGATTGTTCTTCCCAATGGTGCGCGAGTGGCGCGTGGGTTGACAGCAGGGGGTCTGTCAAGGGCAGATTTTGGCGGTTTCGCACGAAAATCGCGATTCCGCTTAATTCTGATTCTCGTTCCGATTGAAAACAGTTTTCACACACATAATCAAACCCAATCAACATCAAACAATCAATCAAAATCTTAATCAAATCGAAGTTTATCAAAATACGACGATTTTCCAAATAACGGTTTTAAATCAAAATCTCTCGAATCAAATCACCCAAACATTCCATTTTAACGCGACGTAACCCGAGACTCGCCCCAATCGATTCCTAACCCGAATCAGACATTATCAAGTAATATTCCAGACCAGCGAAAGCGATAAAACAGTTAATTCAAAAAAAACAAAAATCCTAAACGTGAGTAGAACTCACCCTTGAAGCGTGATCCACGATCGAGCCGAAATCACCGAGTAGCCACACGAACGCTCCCCGCTCCGGCGACACCCAATCCGCTTCCAAAGCTTCCCACTCGATCACGAAACCGCTTTTGACCGAAATACCGAATTCCTCGAAATCCTCCACGGACACTATTCATCATCCCTAACCTCCAAAAGCTACTATTCATCCATAACCCCAATCTTTGATTTTCAACTCCAAATCACCCAATCGATCTTCAATACTCGAGTAATCCACCTTGTGCTCGCTCCTAAACATCGTCCTTAGCTTTCCCTTGAGTTACAACCATCGAAACTCCGATTTTCCCTCTCAAGTTCGAAAATGGCAAAGTGAGAGAGAGTGAGTTGATGATGAAAATCTTGGTACCAAATCGAAGAGGAAGTAACGCTGAGCATTTTTCGTGTTGGACGGAAGTCGTTTTGATGAGCGGAATTGCCCCCTTTTTCCTCTTCTTCTTCCTCCCCCTTTCTTTCTCTCTTCTTTTCTTTTTCTCTCCTCCCCTCTGTTTCTCGCATCCTCTTTCTTTTCTTTTCTCTTTTTAATTCTTTCTTCCCTTTCACACGCACACACTTATACATATATATATTTAAGTTGCAACGCGGTCAAATTACCATATCGATCGAAATCTCCTATTTCGATTCCAAAAATTCCTTGGTCCGTATTATCCGGTTAACGATCCGATGACGACCAATAATTAATTTTTGCACTCAATAAATTTACCAGTCAAGTACTAAATTAATTCAATTGGGTTAACACCCAAATAATTCGGTTAATTATTTTGCGGATGTTACATTCTCCCCAACTTAAAAGAATTTTGTCCTCAAAATTTCGTCAAGTCTTTCATCCGGCTAACCGAGAATCGACACTCTCAGAAAGGTCTTAAGTTGCTGGAACACAATCTTGAATTAACGAAATAAGTGTAGAAATCTTCACGAAGTTGGCACATCAATTTCCAAGTATGATCCACTACTACCTTGATACGAACTCTCTGGTCACGCATCTACACGGGAAACTCATCATTCGCCTACATAGGCTCGGCACCGCATTTGAAAACACTTCCGAAACTTCATTCCAATTATCCTCGTTTACTCCCCAACTTGATTAATCTAAATCAAAGGGTCTAATACAAGACACTTGATAGACATACTGGTTGAAAATGAGATCCACAATTTGGTACTCCACGGTAGAGGTAAGAACAAGCACGATTTCCTCGGAGGGTGTAAACGCGTTCTCAACAAATCTTATAAAATCCATAACAGTTCTCATACACATCGAACAATTGTGACGGAAAGGTCATTTGTGAAACTTCTTGACTCGCCCCTAAGATTTCGAGATAACACTTTTCGAAAGAAGATGAAATGAAGATTTACCAGAAACGTTTATCTTAAACGTAGAAATAAACCGTGGGGACAACAAATAAATTTGAAAACAATGAAAATCACCTCAGTTGTTCTCAGAACAACTATCAAACAAAACTCAGAGCTGCTTTTCCTCTATAGAAACTTCATCACGAGGTTTTTACCAACGACGCATCCGATTCCTTTCTGGATTAGTCAATAGCGTTGAGAGTTTCCCCTCAACCTAAGTAATCCTCCTTGGATTTCTCCTCAATCTAATTTTATTAGCCTCTTGATTCATTCCCAAAATTAACTTTAGCATGCGGGTTTTCACAAAAACGATTTTTCAAAACTATTATACCGCACGCCAAGCTTCACTTCGGAAATTTCTGTCACTTATAAGCAGATCCATCAATTAATCCTTTGATGGTCATTCGCAACGTGAAAACAGTTAGCAGTTACCTCACTTACATATTCGTATTCACGTTCGCCTTGTCAAACGGAATCTCATAATACTATCTCATTGTTAATCTTCACAAAGGAGAGGTTAACAAACTAATACCTCTGCTTTATATTCTGTACACCCTGGAACAGAATGTAAACTTCGGTGTGCTTCCTCTAACACTTGCCTCTTATTGATCTAATCATCGGCCGCACAGATTCTACCGTTGAAACAACTGACTCCATCACTATCCATGGTAAAATCTGGAAATACCTTTTGTGATTGTAGCTTCACATCAACTTCCTGTGCTAAGCGTATAGAATCCCTTAGGGAACTAGAGATCCTCATATGGCTCAACACTAACCGATTCCTTCTTGATCTTGAATTCGGATTTAAGTCTCTAAAAGACTCCGATGATTCCATCTCATGCATCAATAAACTCAGCTATGTGGATGGACTTCCTACTCAGTGTATCAGTTACAACACTAGCCTCTCTTGAATGCTACATCAACACGAATTTATAATCCTCCTGAAACTCAACACACTTCTCTGCCTGCTATTCAGTTCTTTCTGATCAAACCGATACCTTTAAACTATCGTGATCACTAAAGACATCGAAACGAGACCCATACAGGTAATATCTCCAAATCTTCAGTGCATACACAATAGCTATTAACTCCAATTCATGAGTTGGATAATTCTCCCTATGATCCTTCAATTGCCTGAATGCATAAGCTACCACTTGTTGATTTTGCATTAGAACACATCCTAAACCCTTCCCTGAAGCGTCATCGAAAATTTGAAATTCCAATGACGGATCGGAAGAGTCAGGATTGGAGCAGAAGTCAAAATCTTCAACTCTTGAAAACATTCTTCACAATCGGCATCCCACGTAATCGGATGACCCTTACGAGTTAACCGAGTAAGTGGAAAACTAACTGTGAGAACCCTTTAACAAATCTCTTATAGTAACCGGCTAGTCCCATGTCGGTCACTCCCATTTAACACCGCTTCTTTCTTACTGGGATCTACAGAAACTCCCGACTTGGGAAATCACACGTCTCAAAGACTTTACCTCTGACACCCAAAAATCACACTTCGAAGGTTTCAAGTACAACTCCTTTTCTCGGAGTACTTTCAGAACAATGCGGAGATGTTGAACATGCTCCTCAATGGTCTTCGAGTACATCAAGATATCATCGATGAAAACGACTTCAAACTGATCCTAATACGTATGAAAAACTCGGTTCATGTAATCCATGAATACCGCCGGAGCCTTAGTCAAACCGAAGGGCACCACTACAAATACATAATGTCCATACCTAGTATGGAAAGCTGTCTTCGGAATATCTAAGGCTCTAACTTTTATTTGATGATATCCCGGCCTCAGATCAATTTCTGAAAACACTGCAGCACCTCAAATTGCTCAAGCAAATCGTCTATCCTTGGTAAGGGATATTTATTCTTGATCGTCACTTTGTTAAGTTGTCGATAACCGATGAACAATCTCATGCTATTAACCTTTCTTTTGACTAATCACACCAGAGCACTCCTTGGAGAAGCACTCGGTCGAGGGAATTTCTTTAACATCGACTCTTCAAGTTGAGACTCCATTTCCTTTAACTCTAAAGAAACCCTCAATAAGAAACAGTAGATATTGATCCCGTGCCAGGAACCAATTCTACAGTAAACTCTACCTCTCGCTCTGGAGGTTCAGAAGAACTTTATCGTGAAAACATCCAGAGAGTCATTCACAACCTGAATGTTCACCAAATCTGAACTAGTTTCAGAATTTGTCCTAGGCAATTCAACTGATTCTGAAGAGGAACTGATAGTTGATTGCAACATGATTTGCAGTCATCCAATTCATACCCAAAATGGTGTCCACACTTCTCATAGGCAAACAATAAATTCTACAACGAAATTCCTGCCTCCTATGACAAGTAGACAATTCTATTCAAAGATTACGTCTGGACACGACCCTTAGCAGCAGTTAAAATAGTTATCGGCTCGGATAGCGGGGACATTGCTAATCCCAACCGACCTACACATGCTTGTGCTATAAAACAATGGGTTGCACCCGAATCGTATAATATACTGAAGGAGTTATTGAAAACCGATTCCATACCCCTCAGTAACTCGTATGCAGTTGTAACTGTCTAAGCATTCAAAGTGTTGACTCGTCCTTGCCTTGGAGCTGCTTGTGACTCCTTGGAACTTTCCTTACGGGGCACTCTTTACCATAGTGACCCTCCACATTTCTATAATAGCACCGATTAGATCTTCGCTTGCAATCACCGCTGTGAAGCTTTCCACAGTTAGAACATCTTCTGACCTTTGAAGAATCAAGGAATTGCATCTGCTTTTCCTTTGATGAAATTATCTTAGGGCTTTGTATTCGGAGTTGATATTTCAACTACCTCCTTTCCTTTCCCATATTCCTCATGGGATCATCCTCGGCGACATAGGCTGGTTGCACTAAGGCAACCTAATTGGTAGCAGTATAAGAACTGAGACCATAAATCATAAAAGCACTTATGCCCGTCTTATACTTCTGCATTCTCCGTTCGTCATCCGAAGCTTACTTTACCACTTGGTAAAACTGAGACAACTTCTCAAACTTAGCGGTGTATTCTTCCACCGTCATGTCACCTTTCCTGAGGATGCACCGGTTGAAGATTCCGATTGTGGTCGAGGATTGCATCTTGATCATCCAGTCATAATTCCGCTTATGATGCACTAAGTATTAAGTTGATCAGGCTCAATGTCTCTTAGCATCACAAGTGTAATTACAAAAAGGACTAACAAGGAATCGACTCAACCCTAAACTAAGTCCAACTAGGTCGAACTGCTCTGATACCAACTGTAACACCCCGGTATTTTTATCGAGTAAAAATACCCAAGTGTACCATTCCTAAAACATCAGAGATATATTTCCTGTTTAAATACTGAACATCACTATAAAATTTTCACTGAATAACCACAGAACAGTCTTAAACATAACTAAGACCATAAACCATCAGTGAAATACAGTGTTCAATATCAAACAAGAAAGCGGAAATAAATACATAACTTTTACAACAGCTAAAGCCATAATGTTGTGATACATAACTAACAAGGGGAAACATAACTTAAGCATAACAGCTAAGTCTTCAGCAACCCTCCAAGTACAGCCTACTCATGCTTCCTGGATCTCCTCTTTCCCCTGTTTCTCTGTAAAACAACAACATTTAAACAATGAGATACAATCTCAATGAGTTCTACCGAGACCCCTACTAACGCTCTCGGTCCTTTTATGAAATTCATTTATAATTCAATGCGTCATCGACTGCCCCGAGACTAATCCCGATGAACCGCATTATATTACACATAGCATTCCACCGACTGCCCCGAGACTAATCCCGGCGGATCTGCTATAACTCAGTGCGTCACCGACTGCCCCAAGACTAATCCCGGCGAACCACACTACACAACAACAGTAACGTACCACCGACTGCCCCAAGACTAATCCCGGTGAACGTTACTCAATACTCTTTGACACACCACCGACTGCCCCAAGACTAATCCCGGCGAACCCCTTACCAATAATAGTTTAACTATTGGCATCGGAGCCTAGGGTGGGGGATCATGACTGCCCCTCCTAGTATGTCAACATGGGTCGTCACCCATACCACGTAAATATATATTAAATATATCTACACTCGATGACCTGTTAGTTCACCTATACTCAATGAACAGTTAGTCCATCTACATTTGACCGTTAGTCGAACATAATACTCGCATTGGGCCGTTTCCTATAGTCGATATAATATATATCGTGAATCGTAGACCGGTTTAGACGAATAAATAATAATCATCCCGCGTCGGTTAAACCATATCACGTAGGACTCATAGTCCGCTTTATTATTAATAAAACATACGTTCGCACACGAGTACTATTATTCGGTTTTTCGAAATAGTTTACAACTTCAAAAACAGTTCATTATACAATTTAAATCATTTATTTGATTAGGCCTTAAAAATAGAATATTCAGTTAGGCCTCTGAATAAGCTTTCCAAGGCATCTTAGAACACCTCAATCGGGTTCCCGGATCAAAAGTTATTGCGAAACGAAAAACAGTGTTTGGTTGCTGAAAATCTGTCAACTGGCGCGCGAGTGGCGCGCCGCGCGCAAGTGGCGCGCGAACAGACAGATTGTTCTGCCCAATGGCGCGCGAGTGGCGTGCCACGTGGGTTGACAGCAGGGGGTCTGTCAAGGGCAGATTTTGGCGGTTTCGCACGAAAATCGCGATTCCGCTTAATTCCGATTCTCGTTCCGATTGAAAACAGTTTTCACACACATAATCAAACCCAATCAACCTCAAACAATCAATCAAAATCTTAATCAAATCGAAGTTTATCAAAATACGACGATTTTCCAAATAACGGTTTTGAATCAAAATCTCTCGAATCAAATCACCCAAACATTCCATTTTAACGCGACGCAACCCGAGACTCGCCCCAATCGATTCCTAACCCGAATCAGACATTATCAAGTAATATTCCAGACCAGCGAAAGCGATAAAACAGTTAATTCAAAAAAAACAAAAATCCTAAACGTGAGTAGAACTCACCCTTGAAGCGTGATCCACGATCGAGCCGAAATCACCGAGTAGCCACACGAACGCTCCCCGCTCCGGCGACACCCAATCCGCTTCCAAAGCTTCCCACTCGATCACGAAACCGCTTTTGACCGGAATACCGAATTCCTCGAAATCCTCCACGGACACTATTCATCATCCCTAACCTCCAAAAGCTACTATTCATCCATAACCCCAATCTTTGATTTTCAACTCCAAATCACCCAATCGATCTTCAATACTCGAGTAATCCACCTTGTGCTCGCTCCTAAACATCGTCCTTAGCTTTCCCTTGAGTTACAACCATCGAAACTCCGATTTTCCTTCTCAAGTTCGAAAATGGCAAAGTGAGAGAGAGTGAGTTGATGATGAAAATCTTGGTACCAAATCGAAGAGGAAGTAACGCTGAGCATTTTTCGTGTTGGACGGAAGTCGTTTTGATGAGCGGAATTGCCCCCTTTTTCCTCTTCTTCTTCCTCCCCCTTTCTTTCTCTCTTCTTTTCTTTTTCTCTCCTCCCCTCTGTTTCTCGCATCCTCTTTCTTTTCTTTTCTCTTTTTAATTCTTTCTTCCCTTTCACACGCACACACTTATACATATATATATTTAAGTTGCAACGCGGTCAAATTACCATATCGATCGAAATCTCCTATTTCGATTCCAAAAATTCCTTGGTCCGTATTATCCGGTTAACGATCCGATGACGACCAATAATTAATTTTTGCACTCAATAAATTTACCAGTCAAGTACTAAATTAATTCAATTGGGTTAACACCCAAATAATTCGGTTAATTATTTTGCGGATGTTACAGTTTCAAGATGAAGAACTTTGATTCCCTATATATTCATCTTGGATTTGTTTTTTATTATAAGTTCTTCATTTAGGATTGGAATTGATTAAACTACGATGTCAGTTTGTTTATGATTATGGATTCGAATTGGTGTTTGAACTAGTTTGATTGTTAAAAAAATTTATACATTATATATTTTGCACTTAATCCATTTATTTTAATTTACCAATTATATCATTAAAATTTAAAGCTAACTGTGTTGAATATATAATCAAATTTTAGTTTTATTTGTATGTTTATGGATTATATATAATGTTAAGGTAAAGATGTTTGTTTAATGTAATAGTATTTTTAATAATTTTATGAAATGAAAATAAAATTAAGAGTAGAGTTGCAAAATATTTTTGGTACTTTTAGCTACAAAGTTACATGTTAAAATTGTTCCTTATATACCATGTACAACAGTTAAAAATTGTTGTCTATATAAAAGACAACAGTTATAAAATGTTGTTTTGTTAATGTTTAGAGAACAGTTATGACCTGTACTTAAATGTAGCAACATTCTCTAAATGTTGCGTTAGGTGTGGACGATAAATGTTGCCTCTTCGTAACCTATAGGCAACATTTTTCGAGAATGTTGCCAGAAAGTGCAAAAAAATGTTGTCATAGACAATAGGTAACACTGGCTTAGTCTACACCTGGAAAATGTTGCCTATACTTTCGGGCAACATTTTTTATAGTTCTGGCAACAATTTTTAAATGTTGTTAAAGACCAAAAATGTTGTAGTAGCTATCATTGTGCAGAACATATAAGTGTGCTTGCTCTAGTTCTTTCCTGGATACCATCACTATTTTTCTTCCTGTCATCCCTTTACCAACGCTTCCTGTGTGACGCACCATTGCCAGCCCAATAGAATATTCAACACTAGATAGATAGTCGGTGGAGAACTCAATAGCTTCTTCAACTATGTAGCGCTCAGCAATGCAACCCTCGGGTCGTGATCGGTTTTTAACATATCCTTTTAATATCTTCATATATCGCTCAAACGGGTACATCCATCTCATGTAACATGGACCACACAATTGTGTCTCTCTAACCAGATGAACTAATAAATGAATCATTATGTCAAAGAATGAAGGCGGAAAAAACATCTCAAGCTCACATAAAGTCACAGTAATTGATCTTTGCAGAGCTGGCAACTTTTCAGGGTCAATCACTCTACTACAAATCGCCTTAAAGAAGAAACAAAGTTTAGTTATGGCCTGACGCACTTTGTTGGGAATAATGGATCGTATACCAATGGGTAGCAAATTCTCTATGAGAACATGACAATCATGAGACTTTAGAGACTTTAATTTGAGGTCTTTCATTGATACAAGGTTCGTAACATTTGAAGAGTACCCCTCTGGAACTTTAACTCCATGAAGAAACTTACAAAAGATAGTTTTCTCCTTTCTAGATAGAGTATGAGCTGCCGGAGGTAGATATGTACGTGTACCCTTCTTTATCGGACCCAATTCGAGTCTCAACCCCATACTAACCAAATCCAACCTTGTGTTGATGGTATCTTTAGTCTACCCAGGCATATTGAGTAAGGTACCAATGACACTTTCGAATACATTTTTTTCAACATGCATCACATCAATGAAATGTCTTACGTGTAATGGCTTCCAGTAGGGCAACTCAAAGAAAATCGACTTTTTCTTCCACCCTCGTTTGGCAAGCTCTCCTGCAAAAGGCTTCCCAAACTTAATGTTCAAATCTTTCACCTTTTCAAATAGTTGTTCACCGGTCAAAGGCGGGGGAGCTTTATGAGTTTCTGAATTCCCATTGAATGCCTTTCTCCACACCCGATATTGATGAGTTGGAGGCAAAAATCTCCGACCGCCAAGAAATATATATTCTTCTTACCATGTTCCAACCACATCCAATCTGTATTATCTTCACATATAGGACATGCACACTGACATTTGTTACTGTACCCAGATAGATTGTCGTATGCTGGAAAGTCATTAATGGTGCCAAAAATCATAGCCTTCAGAATGAAACTTTCTTCTCTAAACACATCATACACCTCTACCCCAATCTCCCACATTTGCTTCAAGTCTTCTGTTAAAGGAGCCAAGTATACGTCAATCTCATTTCCTGGTTGTTTGGGGCCAGAAATTAACAAAGACAACATCATATACTTGCGCTTCATGCAAAGCCATGGAGGTAAGTTATAGATCGCCAAAATCACAGGCCATGTACTGTGGGAGCTACTCTGGATACCGTGCGGGTTAAATCCATCGGCAGACAGTGCAAGGCGTGGGTTTCTTGGGTCATGCCCAAAATCAGGATAATCAATATCAATCTTTTTCCACTGC
The DNA here is from genome assembly GCA_039519185.1 of Astragalus membranaceus. Taxonomy (NCBI): domain Eukaryota; kingdom Viridiplantae; phylum Streptophyta; class Magnoliopsida; order Fabales; family Fabaceae; genus Astragalus; species Astragalus membranaceus. The sequence goes on along the minus strand of CM076846.1, from coordinate 134,682,198 downwards.
GGAGAATCCGCCGGGTGTCGTAGCATGCCATCTTTAATCCTTTCATCATCATGCCAAGTCAACAGTTTTGCATCTTCCGAACAATGGTACATACGCCTAAATCGAGGAATTATGGGAAAATACCACAATACCTTTTCTGGAGAAGATTCTTTCTTCTTATACCGCGGTGCATTACATTTAGGGCACGACTTTAACAATGCATGTTCAGTCCGAAATAAAATGCAATCATTCGGACAAGCATGTATCTTCTCATAGTTCAAACCAATGGTGCCTAACATTTGTTTTGCATCATACGTCCGAGAAGGGAGAACATTGTCTTCCGGCAACATATCTTTCAATAGTGCGAGTAATTCCGTAAAGCTCTTATCCGTCCATCCGTGGCAAGTTTTCAAGTTATACAGCTTTATCACAGCCGATAACTTTGTGAATTCAGTACAGCCCGCATACAACGGTGTCTCCACATCGGTTATCAACTTCTCAAACATTTGAGGAGAATCATTAAGATCGTCTTCAACCGCCTTTGCCATCTCTTCAAATTGGTCGCCATCAAATGTTTCAGGATAATCATCCGGATCACATCTCGGAGTACTATTATCCATATTTGAAGGTTCACCTCTTTTCTCACCATGCATTGTCCAACAAATATAACTTTGATCGATTCCATTGGCCTTTAAATGTCTTCCCAACTCAACTGCAGTAACTCGATTGGCGTAACAACATCTTAAACAAGGACACTTGAACTTAGTAGAAGTTCCTAAACGTTGAACAGCAAAGTTCACAAAATATTCCACTCCATCGGCATATTCTTTCGACAGACGATTGGAAGACATCCACTTTCTATCCATATTAGACCGAAATTTATTATAAATTCCTGATAAGAGAACTTAAATATGTTATAGGTAAAAAACAGACAAAGTACAATTTTTAAAAGTTTTTCAATTCATATCCAAATTCTATTCCTATTCTATTTCCTATTCACATCTCTGAGTACTATTTTCCCAAGCTCTATTTCCTATTCTATTCTTATTCTTGGTCCTATGGTAAAGCCAAAGGGAACCAAATTCTAGTCTTCCATTAGCAATACAAAAAATCAAGCAAATTCAAAATGATTGAACATTATCGGTAACATCCCTAATAACAGTTTTATTCCAAATATGTACAAAAATATCAAAAACAAGAGAACAACAAAAGTACCTGAAAAGGGGGAAGCAACAACAAACCAGAGAGATGAAACGAACGTGAATCAGAGAGCTAAGAGAGATGAACCAGAGAGAGTGCACGAGAGAGATCAACGAGAGCCTGTGCCAATAAATAAATTAGCTAAGACTTTTCTCATTCATTTGGTTATTTTTACAAGTGTCTCCAAGAGACTATATGCAAATAAGATAAAAGGCTTAAGGACTAAAAGGCTAACTAAACAACAACTAAAAATAAAGATCCAACTTATTAAAATTCTACACCTTTTTTGACAAACCAAAAGAAAAAGTAATCATTCAAAATACTCTCTCATTATGTATAAAAAAAATTAATCATTCAAACAAATTCTACATCTGAATTCAACTTTCATTATTCCATATTCCATTATCACCCATATGCTTCAACTTGGTCAGCAACATAACTATAATGTGAAAAAAAACAATACAAATAACCTAAGAATGTGTAAAACAACAAAGAGGTACGTATGCCACAAATTCTAGAAATCAAAGAAAGAAGAAAAGAGAAAGGAAAAGGATCAAATGCAGCAAATACTATAACCTTATGCCTGGGAGATGGTGGTGGCCACTGGTGGTGTCTCACCGCCGCGTCTGAGAGCTGGGAGAGGGTGAGGCGTGCGTCGTTTGGGTGAGAGAGATCGAGGGGGAAAGAGAGGCGTGCGCCGTTTGCGAAAAGGAGGTGAGATGGTGGTGGCCACTGGTGGTGTCTCGCCGCCGCGTCTGAGAGCTGGGAGAGGGTGAGGCGTGCGCCGTTTGGGTGAGAGAGATCGAGGGGGAAAGAGAGGCGTGCGCCGTTTGCGAAAAGGAGGTGAGGTTGCGAAGGTGCGCCGTTTGCGAAAAGGAGGTGAGGTTGCGAAGGGCTGCGCACAGATGGTGGTGGCCACCGCCGCGTCTGAGAGCTGGCCGCGGGAGGGTGAGAGAGATTGAGGGGAAAAGAGAGGTACTGTTAGTGTTAGGGTACTGAGAGTGAGAGGGAAAGGAAACAGAGGGAGTACTGAGAGGGAGGGAAAAGTTAAAAAAAACTAGGGAATTGGGGGAGTTCGTGGAAAGCGCCCCTGTTGGTGGATCCGGTTTTAGGAATAAGGGGCGCTTTTTAAAAAGCGCCTCTGAAGGCTCTCCGTATTTTGAGCATCAGGGGCGCTTTTTACAAAGCGCCCCTGATGCTCAAAATACGGAGGGCCTTCAGAGGCGCTTTTTAAAAAAGTTCCCCTGATGCTCAAAATACGGAGGGCATCAGGGGCACTTTTTAAAAAGCGCCTCTAAAGGGTGCGCCCTTTTTCGTCAGTTTTGTTGTAGTGATATCTCCTACTGTGGTCGCCAATGTTATGTATCTTGCAGTGCTGGGTGGATTACAGTTGGTAGGTCACCTGCTGCCTGGCCGGAGGTTAGTGCGAGCCCGGGAGGGGTACCTGCGAAGCCACTCCGACGCTCAAGGTACACTCTCTCATTCCTAGCTAAATCACTCATCTATTCTCAATACTGACTTGAGCGTCGGAGTGGCTTCGCAGGTACCCCCCAGGCTCACACTAACCTCCGGCCAGGCAGTAAGAGACCTACCAACTGCAGTCAACCCAATACTGCAAGGTACAGAACATGTTTTATAATGTTTAAAAATAAATTTGAAATCTGAAATGCAAATGTGTTTAAAATAGGTCATAACAATCAAATATTACTGATTAATCCAATTTATTATCTTATGCCAATTTTAGGAGTATTTTTGCTATCGTGCCTCAACAAGAAATGTTGTTTCGACCTCCACGACAGCACCTAATATTTCTACGATCATTGGTGAAGCAACCCCATGTTTACTTGATCTTAGCAAAAGTTTTAAAAAGAGAGTTTACGCACCTACTCATCTTTAGATGACCAAATCGTAATAGTTTATCACAATTTTTAGTACCACCACTCATAATTGTGAGATGTTATTCCACCTTATTATGATATAATACAAATTAAAAACTGTAAACGTGTAATGTGCCCTTATATAGAGTTAAATTTTCATATCACATATCATTTGTTTTGGTCCTATTGATATTCAAAAATAGCAAACAGTAATGGGTATTGGGAAAGTTAATATATATCAACGCCTATCGATTATAAATTTAGTATTCTAAACTATGACTTAGTATATTTTTCATCGATATAATTGTACTTTAATATCAAGTGTTTTGATCTTTATGATATTCACACGTCAATGTAGATAGAGAAAAGAAAATTCAGAGTTAGCAATCCATCAATAATGAATCAAAACTGATGCCTGGATGAGATGAAAATTTTCGAAATTGAAATTTTAAGCCGCTTAACAAACTATAAATTAGCGAATAATGTGATCCATAAAATTAGCATTGACATGTTTCAATTAGGACTTATGCATACACCATAATTCGGGACCCTAAATATATTTTTTCTCACCGCCATTCAAAAGTATTGGTCTACATATTGGTAGGTATCGGTACCAATTACCGTTGGTCCAAGTGGTAAATGGACTTGGATCTCACCCCAAGGTCTCGGATTCGAATTTTGGGTGTGGCAAAAACTCTGTTGGAAGGGGAGAAGAACTACACGGGGCGGCAAATTCGGGTACTCGTGGCGTAGATTAGTAATCGGCAATGCCGGTGGAAACTGCGTACAAAAAATATGGTAACAAAAAAAATTGGTATCGGTATTAAATTGTAACAAAAACATCTGAAACTATTGGTGGAATCTACATAACGCATATTCATGGAGATGCTATGTTACACTTTTTTTTTATTTAGGACAATTGTTGGCCACCCACGGAGTATACCAACGCTTTCAACGAAGCACTAATCTCCGCTCGCTACTTGCGGCAAGGATTTCGCTGGCCAACACGTCTTTTTAACGTGGGCGGAAATCGAACCCGAGAGCAAATCGGATCGACCCCCACTACATAGCTCAGGATAGCCCGACCACTGGGCTAGACATGTTGGTTAGCTATGTTACACTTGATTGCGATTATTTTGCGATAATGTTACACTGGATTGCGAAAATATTTAACAATACATACCAATATTTGGGGATTAACGAAAATATTTAATTTTAATATAATAAGAAAACGGTTCCACTATTTATTTCTCCACAAATCAGTGCGAGGTGGTGTATATGTGTGTTTTCACACAAGACTATGATTGGTCAAAAAAAAAATTCTGAGTAAGGGAAAATAGCATAGCTAACAATTTAATCATTATAATTGAAGATGAGTAAATAGTAAGATTTAAACACGATTACAATAAGTAAAAAAAATTGAACTTTTTTAAATTTCACTGTAATATTTTTAAATTGATACTTTTTTAAACTTATTGAGAAATTATTATTTGTTACTAAAAAAATGAAGATGTGTGTGTGTGTGTAATGGGTATAGTTCAACTAATTTTTCTATCACATTTTTATTGTAACTATCAAATAAGATCATTCATTTGCCCCATGAATAATCAATATTTATATCTTTACATGGCAATGGGCGGGTCAGGGGACGAACCAAGAGGAAGCTGGTGGGCATGTGACATCCGTGGCTGACGAGGACGGAGAATGATCGCTGGTGCTCAAAAGTTGGCATGGCAAAGAGCGGCTCCTGGCAGCTTCTAGGCGAAAGGACACGTGAATGAACCGAATACGCACGAGAATAAGAGAGATCCTGAGGTTGTGCAGGTATGAGACTGTACAGTTGAAGGAAGGCTTAAAAGAATTGATTTGGACTACCTATACCAACAAGATGCATCTTCTTTTCGGGAGCCCTTCCCATAAGAACTCCATAGTTAAGCGTGTTTGACTTGGAGTAGTAGTGGGATGGGTGACCTTCTGGGAAGTTTCCTAGAAAGCATACAAGTGAGAACAACACATGCTAGAAAGACACGTGTTGGTTTGTGGGGGCAGTTGACGGTTCTGAAAGCAGTCTGAGATGTTACAAATGGTATCAGAGCAGCAGACCTCTCTCGGTATGGTGTGGTTCGGAGACAAACCAAGCAGAAGCTGGTGGGCATGTGACATCCGTGGCTGACGAGGGGGTGGGGAGTGATTGCCGGTGCTCAAAAGTTGGCAAGACAAAGAGCGGCTCCTGGCAGTTTCTAGGCGAAGGGACACGTGAATGAACCGAATACGCACCGGAATGAGAGGGATCCTAAGGCTGTGCAGGTATGGGATTGTACAGTTGAAGGAAGGTTTAAAAGAATTGATTTGGACTACCTATACTAACAAGATGCATCTTCTTTTCGGGAGCCCTTCCCATAAGAACTCCATAGTCACTACAACAAAATAGGCAACCGGCGGCGGTTAATCTGCGGCGGTTTTGGTTAAACCGCCGCCGCTTACAATTTTGCGGCGGTTTGTTCGGCGGTTATCTTGACTGCCGTAGTTAGTAAGTAAACGGCGACGGGTATTTGGTATTCTGCGGCGGTTTGGTATTTGGGAGTCAAGAGGCGGCGGTTATGAGCAGATACTGCGGCGGTTCAAGTTTTTCGTGTCAAAAATACCTCTCCCTCCCTTTTTTTGTCAAAAAAAGCTGCTGCTCTTATTTTTATTTTAATAAAAACATAAAAACATTAAAATAACAAAACCCTTTGATCTTTTCTCTCTCAAAGCGCTCATTTCTCTCACTCACATTCACGACGCATCGTGGTCTTCTTCTTCTTCTCACGACTCCGCCTCCAACTCTCTCTGTTTCATTCTCTCTCTGTTTCATTCTCTCGCCTCCTCTCCATTCTACTTCGTCCCTCCGCTCACCAAGTCGCGAACAGGTTTGTTTCGATCCCTCTATCCACCAACTTCAAAGATTTTTGGCGTTTAGGTTTTTTTAGGGGTTTTGTAGTGTTCAAAGATTGTTTTGGTCCCTCCTTTCTCAAAGATTGTTTATGTCCCTTCTTTTTCAGGTTTCAATCATTCTCTCCAACTCAATTTCAGACAGTGGAAGAAGGGATTTCTGTCCCTGAGAAGTCTAAATTTCAGACAGTGGAAGAAGGGGTTTCAATCAAGGTAGGAAACAGTTTTTTGAGAATCCCTAAAAAGTTTTTGTTATAACCATGAACTGAAGTTACTTCGTGTTCATTTTTGTTTCAAAAATAGTTTTCCATTACCACATTTCTTCAGTGTACTCTCCTACAAAGTTATTTAATGTTAGTTATCAAGTATCTGTTATTGTTAGTGGATTATGGTTATTCATCCCAAATGGTATTGTGGCTTCGGTGCTTCATCATTTTCTTAATTTCTTGAATAAGTTTGGAAATTTACATTTCAATTGTTGGGCCTTTAGTTATCTAGTTGTTGCATGGTGTGTGGGGTACATGTAATTCTAAGTTTGGTTTATAAAACAATTTCAGTTTTGTTTGCCGCACAAAGAGGGATTATTATTCTAAGATTTATATGTGGGCCAAATTGGGAAATTCAGGGTTGAGAGTTGAGATTGTGAGATGCTTGATGCTTCCCCTTCTTTTCCACTTTCTTATTTTTTTCCCAGTTTGCAATTTCCTGTTATTTATAACAATGGATACTGTTTGATTCTTTATTAGGCTTGTAGGACAGCTACATTTTATATTTGGATTTGGTTCTTATGTTTCATTTCAATAAGGACAGCTACATTTTATATTTTACTACAATCTGCCTTTTAGTAGTTACCAACGATCCTATATAAATGTTTGAGATTATATTAACTTGTAGTTCCTTTATTGTTGAGTACTTTATGTCTTGTTTCATATTTCTTAATTTAGAAACAAGATTGTACTTTGTGTTGTTGTTATTAACTGTGCATTCTGCAACCAAATTCTGTGCATCCTGCAACCAAATTCCAGAATAGATTTAGTGGATTGTTGTTTGCTTTGACAAGATTTTTGATGTGTCATAACAAGAATTGTGTCTGATGGTGCATTCCGTGAGGTTATCCGCTTGTTTCAAAGTGTGAAGATGAAAATTATTTCAGGCATTCAGGGATATGAAAATTATTTCTGGCTCAGTTTTTAAGAGCTAATTTACTTTCCTTACTGGACATTGATTTTAATTCATTTTCTAGTGGCATGTGATCAGATTAGTGAGGAAAGTAAGGAAAGTAAGGAAAGTAAAGTAAATTCATATTAAGGTTAAAGAAAATGCTTTGCTTTCCCTTTTCAATGATACACCATGTATATGAATTTACATCAATGCTTTGCTCAGATATGACATGAAACAACTAGTTAAATATGAATAAACGTAAACCACCAACCTGTCTGATGCAAATGGAGCAACAGCTTTGGCCTCCTTCTCTTGATTTACATGTTGCAAAGAAACATTTTCAGGATAAAATACTTTCCAAAGAAACATTTTCAGGTGAAAACGTATAATGCAGAAAAAAGTGAGTAGTTTTCCGTTACCTCAATAGGTTGTATGAGTTGACCAGGAATTTAGTGTGTATTGATCCTATTTACATATGAAAGTTAATTGGATAAATTTTGAATTTAGTGTGTATTGATCCTATTTACCTCCTGTGTTTCTTTTCAGTTTCCACATGATAATTATAACTAATGTATCAAAACTTTTCTTTTTCGACCTGTCTAATATATGTACCTTTTTTTTGCTAGTCATGCGTTTTTTTTCCTTCACAATTTGTCTAAAACATACTCTCATTATCTAAATATGGTTTTGCAGCAATGACTAGGAGAAAGAGGTTTACTCCCAGAACTCAGTCCGCACCTGTTCAAGTTCAAGAGAATGCTCCAAATATGAATCAAAGTGGATCTCACCTATCACCACAAAGTGATCCTCTTGGTGATATTGACCCATCTCTTGACTTTGACACTGACGATGAAAGTTTTTTCCCCACTGACACGAAAAAGCCCACTAAATATTGGCCGGTTAATGTCATTGGTATGCAATTTACTTCTTTATTAGTTTGGATTAATTAATAATTTCTAATGAGATACAAATTTTAACTATCATTTTTTTTATTTTATATTCAGTTGGGGATGGAGAGCCTAAAGAAGATCGTCTAAGAGTTCAGGACTTGTTTTCGTTTCCTGACGAGAAGAAAGTGATCCTAGATTGGAATCGAGAGGGTCAACCAATTGGACATGCTGCTGGTCTTTTAGGGGGTTATTTAGGATTTCTTGCAGCTAGCTATGATATCTTCGCTATCAATTATGTAAAATGGCCAAAGGTTCCACAGAAAGCCAAGGATGACGTGTGGGACAAGATGATAAAGGTATGAACTATAAATATAACATAATTCATTTATATATATATATACATATAGCTTACTAAAACTTAATTTGCCTATTGTAGAAAGTATTCCTAATTGACGATTGTCGCAAGAAATGGATATTGGGGAATATAGGAAAGAAATGGAAAGACACTCGTTGTCGGCTGTTTAGTGATTTTTATGATGAAACTCGTAGCTGGGAGCAAAATCTTGAGTCTCGCCCTGATGGCATCCGTGTAGAACAATGGGCAGCTTTTTTGGAATATCGCTTGAAGCCTGAAACTCAGGTAATATATGATGTGTTGAGAATGTTGTGATAAGATTAATCATTTACTAATTGTTTTATTTAATAATGCAGGAAATTTGTGAAATAAACACGACAAATAGGGCTAAGCAAACAACTCCTCATACACTTGGGTCAAAAACAATTGCTAGGACAAGACATGAATTGGTATTTCTTTCTTTAAGTTTACCAACATTGGTAATAAAAGTCAATTGTGACCATAATGAACTTATCGTATTTTCTCACTTTTAATTTGTTAGGAAACTAAAACTGGGAAGCCTTTTGGTCGAGCAAAGATGTATTCCATCGCACACAAAAAAAAAGATGGATCATTTGTCAATGAAGAGGCTAGACAAAAGAGTGTGAGTATAATCGTTATTTATTTCTATTTTTATTGAAAGTTAAGGATAATTATATATTTAACATTTATGTGTTCAACTGAATGTTGGTTAACTTTGTGTAGGATTTGTTGGACAAAGTAGATGAGACATCTTCTGGCGAAGATATTTATATTCAAGTATGTGGGAAAGAGCTCCCCGGACGTATGCGTGGCATGGGATTTGGCCCAACCCCTACTCAATACCTATCATCTAATTCTCGTAATGGGAGCTCAACCATTTCATCAGGTGGTCCCACAACGGCTGACTATGATAGGCTAAAGTTGGAATTGCAAGCGAGTAATGCAAGAGTTGAAGCTTTAGAGGGAGAAGTAGCTAAAGTTTGAACTTTAGAGGAACAAGTAGCTTTTCTAATGCAGCAAGCTCGTGGTCAATGTCCGATTAGATTTGATGAGGTACTAACCTGTTACATTAAGAATTCTGTTACATTTTACACTGCATAGTTATTGTCTAGGAGTTTCTGCATAGTTACTGCATAGTTTATTAGGGGAGTTTCTGCCGAATTAATTAGACAGTTTCTGCATAGTTACTGTCCCTAGACATCTTGCATAGAGAAGTTATAAAGCACAAGGCAGCACTTTTTATTGTTATTATTATTATTATTACTACTACTAATATTACAACAATACAGCACACAGAATGGAAAGAATGTTTATATATACTAATGAAGATGATATATACTAATGAAGATGATTCTGAATTCAGAATGTTTATATATACTAGTATGTACTTAGAAGGGAGTTTAGCTACTGTTGTAATCAGTTTATTGCATTTTTTTTATTGTATGGAAAGTGTTTGGATAAGTTGAGACAAAACTACATCACATACCTTTGTATTGCTACTTAATAGTATGCTTGTATTGCTACTGATTGTATTGCTACTTAATTGTTGCCTTTGTATTGCTACTGATTGTTGCCTTTGTATTGACTTGGTAGATTTGATAATTGGTAACTTCATAACATTATTTTTGTTTAATTTCAGGCTGCCAATTTACATTCACCTGCTGAAGCAATGCAGTCTTCATCTGCTAGTCACGCCCCAACACATCATGGACCAACATCTACTCATTAGATTTAGGATTTGTTATTAACTTGAAAAACATGTTCTTATATTGGGGAAATGTATACTCTTAAACTACATATCTTTTGATATTTTGAGACAACACTATCTTTTGATATTATTGTGTTTTTTATTTAAGTATGAATGAATGAACTTTTTTAATTATTTATGTAAGTTTATAATTTTATGTTTTTAAGCAAGGAATCGCTGTATATAAGCAAGGAATATACCATCACATAAATGGTTTAGTGGCGGTTCTAAACCGTTGCAAACATCTTCAAAACCGCCGCTAAACACAAACCGCCGCAAAATGCCTCAAAACCGCTGCAGAAATATGGGAAATTAACCGACAGTTTAGCGGCGGTTTAGAACCGCCGCAAAACCCAAACCGCCGCGTAAACCGCCGCTAAATACACCTCCAGGCGGTTATTCCAGCGGTTGCCAAAACCGCCGCAGAGTTCCCTCACGGCGGAGGTAACTGCAGCGGTTCTGGAACCGCCGCGAGGGGTATTTGGCAGCGGTTAAAACCTCTGCAGTAAGCTTTTAAAACCGCCGCCGCTTTCCTATTTTGTTGTAGTGAGTTAAGAGTGCTTGACTTGGAGTAGTAGTGGGATGAGTGACCTTCTGGGAAGTTTCCTAGAAAGCATGCAAGTGAGGACAACGCATGCTGGAAAGACACATGTTCGTTTGTGGGGGCAGTCGACAGTTCTGAAAGTAGTCTGGGATGTTACAGATGTATGCCATCAACATATAAATTAGTTAAAGAAGTCTAATAAGAAAGAAATTAATCATGTGATCCAAGTTGTTTTTGGGCTAAAGCGATCTGTATTCTTTTCGAACACAGTAGTAGGTAATGTTATATGCCACATAGTTTTAACACTCAGAGTCTAGGCAAGAGAAATTGTTGTACAAGTACATATTACCATAATCTTGTTCTGTGGATGATGCCCAGAAATTGAACATTATCTATGATTAGCACAAATAGCTGCTATCTCATCTAGACAAGAGAGAATATAAAATCAAGTATAAAGATCTTCCTAAACTTACAAGCATCAGAGAAAGGGAAAAAAATGGCAACTATATAATACAACAAGTAATATCATGGAACATGGAACAAGTAAGAATTAATAGGTTATAGCTTTATAATTATAGGATGATAAAAAAACACTGCAACAGAATTGTTAAAAAAGGGCGCACCCTTTAGAGGCGCTTTTTAAGAAGCACCCCTGATGCCCAAAATACGGAGGGCCTTTAGGGGCGCTTTTTAAAAGCGCTCCTGATGCCCTATGTTATACCCCAATTTTGTCCGTCTTCTTTTTCTAGTTTTAGTCGTTTATTTTTTGTAAATCGTGTTTTGAAGTCGCGTGATTACGAGAATTATCAGTATGGCGTCTCAGTTACTAATCCTAGCCAATTTCAATTACCCTGTTCAACTAAATCGAAATACTGTTGTTTTAAATTAGGCATGCACGCAAATGATCGGTCGTTTCGTGCGTTCTTCAATTTAATCTGTGTATTTGGATTTAGTCGAACCTAATTGAGACTACCAAAGTCATTTTTCTCGCGATTGGGCTTGTCGTTTCAATTTGGGTTTAAGAACGCAATTCCAAGTTAATTTTTAGCGTTTTTAGTTAACAGGCCCATTTTTCTATTTTTGGGCCTCGTTTTAGCGTATTTGTTTAGTCTGGCCCGTTCTCGTCTTTGTATTTGGCCCGACTCCTTTTTCTTGTTATTAATCTTATTTTGTTTATATAATTTATTTAAGCAATATAGTATCAAAAAATGTCAAAAAATTCTATTTATTTTACAATTTAATAGTCTTTAGGAGTCCAAATATCCAAAAATATACAAAAATAATATAATCTGAAAATACATAATAATCCAAAAAAATACAAAAAAAACAAAAAAATAGAAAACGAAAACAGCAGCTGCCCATATGCTCCTTGGTGAGCAAGTCTTTGCTCCAACCCTAATCTTGCTGAGAAAGTTTTATCCTTGAGCTGGCCAAAACCTGAAATGGAAACAAAATCAGGTCAGAATCGTTGTTTTAATGGCCTAAACCGAATTTCTGCCTATATAAACAAGTCTGAACAACAATTCACGGACACACGAAATTGACCAAAATCAGAGAACAAAGAATAGGTTTTTTCACACTGAAACCCTAATCCTAAAGTTTCAAAAAGTTCTGAAACAAAAGAAGCAGTAGCAGTCAAGGATCCAAGGAAGCAGGTACGCAGTACCAGTAACTCAGATCCGCAGTGATAGCAAAGCAGAAGGATACATACAAGAAGCTGGAATTCAGCAAAAAAGAGAGAGCAGAGCAAACAGGAGATTGTCAGAAGCTGGAAAAGAGGTTAGTTACTAAGATTTCGTTTTCATCATATTTTGTCGAGCTTAGTACATAATAGATTTTTCTTTTGCAAAGAATTGTATTTGTTGTTATCCTGAAATCAATATTGAAACCGTATATATGAACTAAAGAAAAACAATTAGGTTCAGCTTATATCTTTTTTTTAAGAAATACTGATACTGTAAATAAATTAGGGCTATGAACATATTACGTTGAATAAACGAAACCAATGACAGAATAGGACAGGCTACGGTTCAGATTAGGATTATGAGTAGATTAGGGTTTCAAAATAGGTACTGTGATATAAAACTAGTTTCTTTAGAGATCTACCTTTCAAAAAACGAACTACCAAGAGAACCCAGTAGCAAAAATCGAAAATCAGAGAACAGAATAGAAGACGAAGGGAATAGAACCGCAAAATAAAAAAAATATAGCAGAACTCACCTAATAGACTCCGGCAACCGTAGACGGTGGCCGTTGGCCGTGAAACGCCCGTAGCCGTTGCCGTCTAATCGTGTGCAATCCCCATTCCGTCGAAGCCCCTTAATTTATTCCGTGCGTTCGCGTCTAAACCCAAGGACAGCAACGTCGTCACCGTCGATTACGCCTCCACACCTCCGTTCGCCACCGTACGGTGGCGTCGTAGGTCCGGCGAGAGCTTGGTCTTGTCGCGTCTTCCTCACCTTCGCTTCCTTTCTTCCAGAAACGCTCTCTCTCAGTCGACCAAGTTGTTGAAAATTTCGGATCCCCCTCTCTAACAACAGAGAACGGTGGAAGCAGAGAGAAGAGGATCTACGGCTGTGGGGGGGAGAGGAAAACAAAATCTGGGTAGGAGATGAGAGAAGAGGGTTCGAATACAGTGGGGGAGAGGAGAAGAAAAACGGGATCAAGGATAGGGGGAGTGGGTGTGGCGCCGTGGAGAGGAGATGAGCTTGGGGTGAGGGAGAGAGGCGGATGCGTGAGAGAGAGAGAGAGAGAGAGAGAGAGATTTTTTTAGGGTTGGGGTGATTTGGGGCAGAGCTGCGGCGCAGCTAGCTGAGGAAGAGAAGATTGAAATGTTTTTTAGGTTTTTTATTTAGGGTTTCCCCTTTTATAGTGTCTCCAATAATTATTTATTTTAATTTTATTTTATTATCAGAATGCTATTCGCACCCCCTCAATTCACGCGTGCACCCCTCCCTCACTTAAGCCCAGTTTCGCATACTGGGCCCTCAGATGCGAACTGGGCTTCCTTTTTACACCACCTATTAATTATACAACCCCTTGCTGCCAATAACACCCTATTTTACCATTTCACCCCCTTTTTTCTCGTTTTTTTAATTTAATTTAATTCTCTTCAAGACAAAATATCTTCTCAGAAATTAAAAACTTTGTTAATAGTCACGTGAGGCCTTTGCTTGCATGATTATTAACAATGAGGTATTAGTGGCGATCACTTGGAGCCTTTGCTCAATTGATCATCATGAATGCCTGAATTTTCCTAAAAAGTTCACTAAGTTAAAAACTTTGTTAAATAGTCTTGTGAAGCCTTTGCTTGCATGATTACTAACAATGAGGTACTAGTGGTGATCACTTGGAGCCTTTGCTCAATTGATCATCATAAATGCCTAATTTTCACAATTAGACAAGATAAAAAATAAATAAATAATAAAATAACAAGAACCGTTTTCCAAACAAAGAAGAACTACGTAGCTTTGAGTTCTCCATCGCACTGGGAGATACGTAGGAGCGGGCCATGTCCCGTCAAGCGTTTTTTCTAAAAAACCACTTTTCCCCCTTTTTTTCATAATAAATAAAGATTTTCATAAAGAGTTTTTTCAATGAGAAGTAGAGAGGCAAAATTAAGTATTTTCAAGTCAATACACTAAAAACCACACATTTAATTAAAGGTTCCCTCTCAGTAGAGAGGACGTGTGGGGTGCTAACACCTTCCCTGCGCGTAACCGACCCCCGAACCCTATTCTCTAGTTTCGCTAGACCAATCGCTTTCCAAAAAAGGTTTTCCTAATATTTTCCTTAATAAATATTGGTGGCGGCTTCATTGTCTTAAGAAAAGTTGTGAACGAGGAAGGTTCTCCCTCGGGGACTTTTTCGGGCGCAACAGCTGGCGACTTCACTGGGGACACTAAAAAACATTTTTTCAAAAGTGGGTCAAGCCTAATTAATTAAATGTGTGGTTTATATGATTGATTTGAATATCTTGCTTTGCCTCTCTTTCTTCTTCCTTTTTCATAAGCATGTTACGTCCATGTGCATTCTTCTTCTATGTTTGTTTTTGCAATAGATAGTTACTTTTTTGCTTAGTTCCCTCATGCATTTCTCCCCCTTTCTTATCATGTCCCCTTCTTCTCTGCTCCCTTTCCTATGGTAAGCACATGCATACTTCCCTTTTCTTATCATGTCCCCTTCTTCTTTGCTCCCTTTCTTGAGGTAAGTAGTACATTGTTATTGGCACCCTAGATTAGTTTATATTGGATCGATATTGAACCCTAGGATAAACAACATGCTATTTGTCTGGACTGCTCTGGATTTTCATTTGCAGGTGGGGAAGGGTAGTTATTCCTAGGTGTTGTGCCCTCGACACACACTTCACATCCTATACTTGTGAGTATTGAGTGGGGCCTAAAACCCAAGGTCTGAACAAAAACCTAGGAGAGTGGGAACGATTAGTGACTGCCATTCGTAGACCTTTGTCTGTATGGCTCTCATGAAAGTTCCGCCCAAGAGTACGCTTTGTCATGATACCTCACACTCGGTAGCTCTCTACGATTGTGGATGCCATCATGAGAGAGACTTTAGCTCTTGGTTGCCATTGTAAGGAAGTGATTAGAACCTACATGGGAGGATTACCCCTTTCGTCGACTTTAGACCCTAGGATTCCCACCCTTTGTAGGACACGGGGGCACGCCTTTATTTGTTGCATTAGTTTAGGCATTCCTTTTTCTTAAACTCTATTTCAAAAATCATAGAAAATAATATCCTTATTTTCTTACCCTCTTTTTATGTAAATGACACATCATTTCGCATCCACATCATTTCGCATCCACATCATTTCGCATTCACATCGTTTCGCACCATTGCATTTGCATCTAACAAAAGTTTGAAAAAAAAAGGGAAAAAAACATTCATCTTGCATTCCCTTTCATCACATAAAGATAAAACAAAAAAACAATTATCATCTGCATAGCATAAGCATTTCATTTATAATCATGCAAAAAAATCCTCGTCAAGTTCATCCAAGAGGAGACATTCATGCATAAGCATTATTTCAAAAAAGACACAGTAGAACTACGTAAGCTTTGATTCCTCATTACAATGGGGATACGTAGGAGCGGGTCATACCCCGTCAGGCACATTTTTCTAAAACATTTTTTTCAATAAATCATTTGCATCTCCAAATAATTTTCAAAATCATGTTCCAAAACTAAAAAACAAAGAAAGAAAATCATTGTGAGTATCATGCATTTCATTGCACAAAAAAAAAATGAAAACAAGAAAGCATTTCATTCATAATCATGAATAAAAATCATCATCAAATTTATTCAAAATGTAGCATTCATGCATCATTTCATTAATCTCATCACTTTGGTTCAAATACATCATTCCTCCATACATGCATCTTTCAAAAAAGGAAGGGGCATTGGCATTTCATACCTTGCCTTGCCTCTAAAAAAAAAAATCATCATCATTTAGAGAAAAGCATCATTCCTGCATCTTTCATCATTCGAAAGAAAAAGGGGGCGTTGGCATTTCATACTTTGCCTTGCCTCTAAAAAATCATCATTTAGAAAAAAAAGAAACATCATTCCTGCATCTTTCATCATTCAAAAGAAAAAGGGGGCATTGGTATTTCGTACCTTGTCTCGCCTCTAAAAAATAAAAAAATAAAAAATTAAAATCAAAAATCATTTTGAAAAAAAAGGGGCATCATTCTTGCATCATTCGCATTGGCATTCCATGTTTTGTCTTGCATTAAAAATAACAAAACTATTTAGAATAAGCCACGCTCTTCGAGTGGTCATTCTCCACGCATTTGCATCATACTTGCATATCATCATTTGCTCATTCATTCATTGCATAAAATAAGAGTTGTGATGAGAAGCGAGACGTTCTTGCGAAACAATCATCCTTTTTGAAAAAGTTTATCCTCACTTGGTTGCAAACTCAAAGTGTTCCAAGGCACTCAGTTTTTTCCAAATCAATAGCTCATTTGCATTTCTTTCAAAACACTGCATCCCATCCATTCTATGACAAAAGACTGAAATAGTGTATCAAAGAAAAACAAATTTTTAACTGATGTTAACTCTCTGTGAAGCATTCTTCTAATGAGCGTGCATGCTATGAGTATATTCTCTTGTTTGAGTCCGTTGGTTTTCCTCCCTTACCACAGTTTCCCGTCCAAGTCTAGTCCCGCCCCGTCCACCCATAAAGTGCATATTCTCCCCATCAGTGTGTATTTGACTTTTGGTTCAAGTCCTCCATGCTGGGGCAAGTCGGTGATCATTAATCCCCCTTGATTAATATCATATTCCTTCAGTGCAAGTCTCTCAAAAAAAAAAAATAATAATAATATAATAAACAAGAAAACAAGCTCGCTAGGTGGAAAACCCGCAAAGGGCGGCCTAGGCAAAAAGATGCGCCCGGTGGACTAAAAACTCGCAAAGAGCGGTCCAGGCAAAAATTAGGGCACAAAAAAAGAAAAAAAGAGCAAACACATGAATATAAACTTCTGTGTGCTTCCTCTAACACTTGCCTTTTATTGATCTCATCATCGGCCGCACAGATTCTACTGTTGAAACAACTGACTCCATCACTTTCTATGGAGAAATCTAGAAATACCTTTTGTGATTGTAGCTTCACATCAACTTCCTATGCTAAGCGTATAGAATCCCTTAGGGAACTAGAGGTCCTCATATGGCTCAACACTAACAGGTTCCTCTCGATCTTGAATTCAGATTTAAGTCTCTATCAGACTCTAATAATTCCATCTATGCATCATAATTCTGCCGTGTCGAGCGATTTCCTGGATGATACTCCAACCCGAAGTCATAATCCTTCAGAAATTCTACACACTTCTCTGCCTGCTATTCAGTTCTCTCTGATCAAACAGATACCTTAAACTCTTGTGACCACTAGAGACTTCGAAACGAGACCCATACAGGTAACGTCCCCAAATCTTCAGTGCATACACAATAGTTATTAACTCATAATCATGAGTCTGATAACTCTTCTCATGAGACCTTACTTGTCTGGACGCATAAGCTATCACTGGTTGATTTTGCATCAGAATACATCCTAAACCCTTCCCTGAAGCGTCATCGAAAATTTGAAATTCCAATGACGGATCCGGAAGAATCAGGAATGGAGCAGAAGTCAACCAAACCTTCAATTCTTGAAAACATTCTTCACAATCAGCATCCCACGTAAACGGATGACCCTTACGAGTTAACCGGGTAAGTGGACAACTAACTGTGAGAACCCTTTAACGAACCTCTTACAGTAACCGGCTAGATCCAGAAACTTTTGATCTCTGCGGCTGACGTCGGTCACTCCCATTCAACACCGCTTCCTTCTCACTGGGACCTACAGAAACTCCCGACTTGGGGAATCACATGTCCCATAGACTTTACCTCTGACACCCAAAAATCACACTTCGAAGGTTTCAAGTACAACTTATTTTCTCGGAGTACTCTCTGAACAATGCGGAGATGTTGGACATGCTCCTCAATGGTCTTCGAGTACACCACGACATCATCAATGAAAACAACTACAATTTGATCCAGGTACGCGTGGAAAACTCGGTTCATGTATCCACAAATACCGCTGGAGCATTAGGTAGACCGAAAGGCATCACTACTAACTCGTAATGTCCATACCTAGTACGAAAAGCTGTCTTCGGAATATCTAAGGCTCTAACTTTTATTTGATGACATCCTGACCTCAGGTCGATTCTTAGAAAACACAGCAGCGCCTCAAATTGCTCAAGAAAATCGTCTATCCTTGGTAAGGGATATTTATTCCTGATCGTCACTTTGTTGAGTTGTCGATAACCGATGTACAATCTCATGCTATTATATATTTCCTTTTGACTAATCACACCAGAGCACTCCCTAGAAAAGCACTCAGTCGAATAAATTTCTTTAACATCGACTCTTCAAGTTGAGACTCCATTTCCTTTAATTCTCAAGAAACTTTCAAGAAGAAACAATAGATGTTGATCCTGTACCGGAATCAATTCTATAGAAAACTCTACCTCTTACTCTGGATGTACAGAAGAAACTTCATCCAGAAAAACATCCAGAGAACATCCAATTCATACCCAAAATGGTGTCCACACTTCTCATAGGCAAACAATAAATTCTACAACGAAATCTCTGCCTCCTATGACAAGTAGACAATCCTATACAAAGATTATGTCTGGACACGACCCTTAGCAGTAGTTAAAATAGTCATCGGCTCGGATAGCGATGATAAGGCTAATCCCAACCGATTCACCCGCGATCGGGCTATACAGCAATAGGTTGCACCCGAACCATATAACATACTGATCGAGTTATTGAAAACTGATCCCATACCCCTCAGTAGATTGTCTGCAGTTGTAACTGCCTAAACATCTAGAATGTTGACTCGTCCTTGCCTTAGAGCTGCTTGTAACTTCTTGAAACTCTCCCTTACAGGGCACTCTTTACCATAGTGACCCTCTTCATTTCTATAATAGCACCGATTAGATCTTCGCTTGCAATCACCACAGTGAGGCTTTCCTTAGTTAGAACACCTTCTGACCTTTGAAGAATCAAAGAATTGCATCTGCTTTTCCTTTGATGGAATTATCTTAGGACTTTGCATTCGGAGTTGATAAATCAACTACCTTCTTTCCTTTCCCATATTTCCTATGAGATCATCCTCGGTGACATTAGATGATTGCCCCAAGGCAACATAATTGGTAGCAGTATAAGAACTGAGACCATAAATCATAAAAGCACTTATGCCCGCCTTATACTTCTGCATTCTCCGTTCGTCATCCGAAGCTTACTTCACCACTTGGTAAAACTGAGACAACTTCTCAAACTTAGCGGTGTATTCTTCCACCGTCATGTCACCTTTCCTGAGGATGCACCGGTTGAAGATTCCGGTTTTGGTCGAGGACTGCGTCTTGATCATCCAGTCATAATTCCGCTTACGATGCACTAAGTATTAAGTTGATCAGGCTCAATGTCTCTTAGCATCACAAGTGTAATTACAAAAAGGACTAGCAAGGAATCGACTCAACCCTAAACTAAGTCCGACTAGGTCGAACT
The DNA here is from genome assembly GCA_039519185.1 of Astragalus membranaceus. Lineage (NCBI taxonomy): Eukaryota > Viridiplantae > Streptophyta > Magnoliopsida > Fabales > Fabaceae > Astragalus > Astragalus membranaceus. The sequence goes on along the minus strand of CM076846.1, from coordinate 134,662,419 downwards.
GCTCTGATACCAACTGTAACACCCCGGTATTTATATCGAGTAAAAATACCCAAGTGTACCATCATAAAATAATCAGAGATATTTTTCCTGTTTTAGATATTGAACATAAATAAAAACAGCTCAAAACCTAGAGTCCAATATCCAAATACCAAGAAATAGCGGAAACGATTTTACAACTTTCACTGATACAAGTTATACAATCGGAAATACAAAAATCTCGAGGGAAAGACAATAACAATGAAAACTAAGTCTTCACGTCTTCATAAGCACACCACCTAGCTGTGCTTCTTCACCTTTTCTTCTTCCCCTGCTTCTCTGTAAAAACCACAAAATATAAACAGTGAGATACAATCTCAGTGAGTTCTACCGAGACCCCTACTAACACTCGCGATCCAGTTTTAAAACGTTTTTAAGGTTTGACACAACACCGACCGCAATCCACTTGCTAATCCCGGTGAATCATACAATAAGGCTTCGATCTAATAGGACACCGACTGCAATCCACTTGCTAATCCCGATGAACTAATATCCTAGGCCTTTCTACGTACCACCGACTGCAATCCACTTGCTAATCCCGGTGAACGCAGCACAAACTTTTGACACAACACCGACTGCAATCCACTTGCTAATCCCGGCGAACCCCATAACCAATAGTGTTTCCTAATGGCCCAGAGCCTAGGGTAAGGGTTCATGACTTCCCCGCCTAGTATGTCAACATGGGTCGTCACCCAAACTCGATATAGTATATATATCCACAATCATATGAACATTTAGTTCATTTACAATCAAACCAATAATCAAACATAACACCCGCATCGGGCCGTTTCCCGTAGTCGATATAATTTATATATCGTGAGTCGTAGACCGGTTTAGACGATTTAAATAATAATCATCCCGCGTCAGTTATACGATACCACATCGGACTTATAGTCCGCTTTCTTTTCGATAAAAACATTAAGTCCACATTCGCTCTCGCATACTAACTCGACACTTTTCAACATAATTTTCAATATCAAGAACAGTTCATTTTGCCTTAAAAATAGAATATTCAGTTAGGCCGCTGAATAATCTTTCCAACGCATCTTAGAACACCTCAATCGGGTTCCCGGATCAAAAGTTATCGTGAAACGAAAAACAGTGTTTGGTTGCTGAAATTCTGCCAAATGGCGCTGGAGTCGCGCCTGGCGCGCAAGTGGCGCGCGAACTGGCAGCAAGTTCTGCCAAATTGCGCTGGAGTTGCGCATGGGGCGCAAGTGGGGCGCGAAATGGCAGCAAGGGGGTCTGTTAAGGCAGATTTTGGCGGTTTCGCGCGAAAACCGCGATTCCGCTCAATTCCGATTTTAGTTCCGATTAAAAACAGATTTGACAACCATAAAAACAGTTCCAATCAAAGTCACACAATCATTCAAGTCAATCAAAAACTCATTCAAAACGGATTTTATCAAAACGCGACATATTTCCCAATTAACGGTTTTTAAGTCAAAATCTTTCGAAATCAATTCACCGAAAATTCCATTTCAACGCGACACAACTCGAGACTCGCTCCGATCGATTCCTAATCCGAAACAGACAATATCCAGAAATATTCCAGTCCAGCGAAAGCGATAAAACAGTTAATTAATTAATTCGAAAAACAAAAATCCTAAACGTGAGTAGAACTCACCCTTGACGCGTGATCCACGATCGAGCCGATATCACCGAGTAGCCACACGAACATTCCCCGCTCCGGCGACATCCAACTCGCTTCCAAAGCTTTCCACTCGATCACGAAACCGCTTTTGACCGAAATGCCAAACCCCTCGAAATCCTCCACGGACACTATTCATCATCCCTAACCTCCAAAAGCTACTATTCATCCATAACCCCAATCTTTGATTTTCAATTCCAAATCACCCAATCGATCTTCAATACTCGAGTAATCCACCTCGTGCTCGCTCCTAAACATCGTCCTTAGCTTTCCCTTGAGCCATAACCATCGAAACTCCGATTTTCCCTCTCAAGTTCGAAAATGGCAAAGTGAGAGAGAGTGAGCTGATCGTCACGAAATTGGTACCAAATCGAAGAGGAAGTAGCGCTGAACATTTTTCGTGTTGGACGGAAGTCGTTTCGGTGAAGTCTCCCCCCTCCCTCTTCTCTTCTCCCTCACGCCATTCTCTTCCTTTCTCCCTTTCTCTCCTCTCTGTAACTCTCTCTCTCGTATTCTTTCTTTTCTTCCTTTCTTAATTCTTTTCTTTTCTTTCTTATTAACACACACACACTTATATTTATTTATTTAATTAATTCTTTCTCCTCTTCACTCACACACACCCACGTATACATATATATATTTATTTAATATATTTGTTGTAACGCGGTCAAATTACCATATTGATCGAAATCTCCTATTTCGATTCCAAAACTTCCTTGGTCCGTGTTATCCGGTTAACGATCCGATGACAACCAATAAATAATTTTTGCACTCAGTAAATTTACCAGTCAAGTACTAAATTAATTCAATTGGGTTAACATCCCAAATAATTCGGTTAATTATTTTGCGGATGTTACATTCTCCCCAACTTAAAAGAATTTTGTCCTCAAAATTTCGTCAAGTCTTTCATCCGACTAACCGAGGGTTGACATTCCCAGAAAGGTCTAAATTTGCGAGAAAACAATCTTGAATTAACGAAATGAGTGTAGAAAATCTTCCCAAGTTGGCACATCAATCTCCAAGTATGATCCACTACTACCTTGATACGAACTCTCTGGTCACGTATCTACGCGAGAAACTCATCATTCGCCTATATAGGCTTGGCACCGCGTTTGAAAACACTTCCGAAGCTTCATTCCAATCATCTTCGTTTACTCCCCAACTTTGATTAATCTAAATCAAAGAGTCTAATACGAGACGCTTGATAGAAATATACATTGAAAGTGAGATCCACAAACTTGTACTCCTCGGAGGGTGTAAACGCGTTCTCACCAAATCTTATAAAATCCATAACAGTTCTCGTACACATTGACAAATGTGACGAAAAAGTCACTTGTGAAACTTCTTGACTCGCCCCCAAGATTTCGAGATAATACTTCTCGAAGGAAGATGAAGTGAGGATTTACTAGAAACGTTTATCTTAAACGAAGAAATAAACCACGGGGACATCAAATAAATTAAATGTAATGAAAATCACCTCAGTTGTTCTCCAAACAACTATCAAACAGAACTCAGAGCTCCCTTCCGAATTAGTCAATAGCGTTGAGAGCTTCCCCTCAACCTAAGTAATCCTCCAAGGATTTTTCCTCCTCAATCATATTCTATTAGCCTCTTGATTCGTTCCCAAAATTAACTTTAGCACGCGGGTTTTTACAAAATGATTTTTTTTTTTTTAAATTATCACACCGCACGCCAAGCTTCACTTCGGAAATTTCAGTCCCTTGCAGCAGATCCATCAATTAATCCTTTGGTGGCTATTTGCAATATGAGAACAGTCAACAGTCACCTCATTTTCACATTCGTATTCACGTTTGACTTGTCGAACGGAATCTTGTAAGACAATCATATTGTTAACCTTCACCAAGGAGAGGTTAACAAACCAACACCTTGCCACTAATACATCTGCTTTATATTCTGTACACCCTGGAACAGAATATAAACTTCTGTGTGCTTCCTCTAACACTTGCCTTTTATTGATCTCATCATCGGCCGCACAGATTCTACTGTTGAAACAACTGACTCCATCACTTTCTATGGAGAAATCTGGAAATACCTTTTGTGATTGTAGCTTCACATCAACTTCCTATGCTAAGCGTATAGAATCCCTTAGGGAACTAGAGGTCCTCATATGGCTCAACACTAACAGGTTCCTCTCGATCTTGAATTCAGATTTAAGTCTCTATCAGACTCTAATAATTCCATCTATGCATCATAATTCTGCCGTGTCGAGCGATTTCCTGGATGATACTCCAACCCGAAGTCATAATCCTTCAGAAATTCTACACACTTCTCTGCCTGCTATTCAGTTCTCTCTGATCAAACAGATACCTTAAACTCTTGTGACCACTAGAGACTTCGAAACGAGACCCATACAGGTAACGTCCCCAAATCTTCAGTGCATACACAATAGTTATTAACTCATAATCATGAGTCTGATAACTCTTCTCATGAGACCTTACTTGTCTGGACGCATAAGCTATCACTGGTTGATTTTGCATCAGAATACATCCTAAACCCTTCCCTGAAGCGTCATCGAAAATTTGAAATTCCAATGACGGATCCGGAAGAATCAGGAATGGAGCAGAAGTCAACCAAACCTTCAATTCTTGAAAACATTCTTCACAATCAGCATCCCACGTAAACGGATGACCCTTACGAGTTAACCGGGTAAGTGGACAACTAACTGTGAGAACCCTTTAACGAACCTCTTACAGTAACCGGCTAGATCCAGAAACTTTTGATCTCTGCGGCTGACGTCGGTCACTCCCATTCAACACCGCTTCCTTCTCACTAGGACCTACAGAAACTCCCGACTTGGGGAATCACATGTCCCATAGACTTTACCTCTGACACCCAAAAATCACACTTCGAAGGTTTCAAGTACAACTTATTTTCTCGGAGTACTCTCTGAACAATGCGGAGATGTTGGACATGCTCCTCAATGGTCTTCGAGTACACCACGACATCATCAATGAAAACAACTACAATTTGATCCAGGTACGCGTGGAAAACTCGGTTCATGTATCCACGAATACCGCTGGAGCATTAGGTAGACCGAAAGGCATCACTACTAACTCGTAATGTGCATACCTAGTACGGAAAGCTGTCTTCGGAATATCTAAGGCTCTAACTTTTATTTGATGACATCCTGACCTCAGGTCGATTCTTAGAAAACACAGCAGCGCCTCAAATTGCTCAAGAAAATCGTCTATCCTTGGTAAGGGATATTTATTCCTGATCGTCACTTTGTTGAGTTGTCGATAACCGATGTACAATCTCATGCTATTATATATTTCCTTTTGACTAATCACACCAGAGCACTCCCTAGAAAAGCACTCAGTCGAATAAATTTCTTTAACATCGACTCTTCAAGTTGAGACTCCATTTCCTTTAATTCTCAAGAAACTTTCAAGAAGAAACAATAGATGTTGATCCTGTACCGGAATCAATTCTATAGAAAACTCTACCTCTTACTCTGGATGTACAGAAGAAACTTCATCCAGAAAAACATCCAGAGAACATCCAATTCATACCCAAAATGGTGTCCACACTTCTCATAGGCAAACAATAAATTCTACAACGAAATCTCTGCCTCCTATGACAAGTAGACAATCCTATACAAAGATTATGTCTGGACACGACCCTTAGCAGTAGTTAAAATAGTCATCGGCTCGGATAGCGATGATAAGGCTAATCCCAACCGATTCACCCGCGATCGGGCTATACAGCAATAGGTTGCACCCGAACCATATAACATACTGATCGAGTTATTGAAAACTGATCCCATACCCCTCAGTAGATTGTCTGCAGTTGTAACTGCCTAAACATCTAGAATGTTGACTCGTCCTTGCCTTAGAGCTGCTTGTAACTTCTTGAAACTCTCCCTTACAGGGCACTCTTTACCATAGTGACCCTCTTCATTTCTATAATAGCACCGATTAGATCTTCGCTTGCAATCACCACAGTGAGGCTTTCCTTAGTTAGAACACCTTCTGACCTTTGAAGAATCAAAGAATTGCATCTGCTTTTCCTTTGATGGAATTATCTTAGGACTTTGCATTCGGAGTTGATAAATCAACTACCTTCTTTCCTTTCCCATATTTCCTATGAGATCATCCTCGGTGACATTAGATGATTGCCCCAAGGCAACATAATTGGTAGCAGTATAAGAACTGAGACCATAAATCATAAAAGCACTTATGCCCGCCTTATACTTCTGCATTCTCCGTTCGTCATCCGAAGCTTACTTCACCACTTGGTAAAACTGAGACAACTTCTCAAACTTAGCGGTGTATTCTTCCACCGTCGTGTCACCTTTCCTGAGGATGCACCGGTTGAAGATTCCGGTTTTGGTCGAGGACTGCGTCTTGATCATCCAGTCATAATTCCGCTTACGATGCACTAAGTATTAAGTTGATCAGGCTCAATGTCTCTTAGCATCACAAGTGTAATTACAAAAAGGACTAGCAAGGAATCGACTCAACCCTAAACTAAGTCCGACTAGGTCGAACTGCTCTGATACCAACTGTAACACCCTGGTATTTATATCGAGTAAAAATACCCAAGTGTACCATCATAAAATAATCAGAGATATTTTTCCTGTTTTAGATATTGAACATAAATAAAAACAGCTCAAAACCTAGAGTCCAATATCCAAATACCAAGAAATAGCGGAAACGATTTTACAACTTTCACTGATACAAGTTATACAATCGGAAATACAAAAATCTCGAGGGAAAGACAATAACAATGAAAACTAAGTCTTCACGTCTTCATAAGCACACCACCTAGCTGTGCTTCTTCACCTTTTCTTCTTCCCCTGCTTCTCTGTAAAAACCACAAAATATAAACAGTGAGATACAATCTCAGTGAGTTCTACCGAGACCCCTACTAACACTCGCGATCCAGTTTTAAAACGTTTTTAAGGTTTGACACAACACCGACCGCAATCCACTTGCTAATCCCGGTGAATCATACAATAAGGCTTCGATCTAATAGGACACCGACTGCAATCCACTTGCTAATCCCGATGAACTAATATCCTAGGCCTTTCTACGTACCACCGACTGCAATCCACTTGCTAATCCCGGTGAACGCAGCACAAACTTTTGACACAACACCGACTGCAATCCACTTGCTAATCCCGGCGAACCCCATAACCAATAGTGTTTCCTAATGGCCCAGAGCCTAGGGTAAGGGTTCATGACTTCCCCGCCTAGTATGTCAACATGGGTCGTCACCCAAACTCGATATAGTATATATATCCACAATCATATGAACATTTAGTTCATTTACAATCAAACCAATAATCAAACATAACACCCGCATCGGGCCGTTTCCCGTAGTCGATATAATTTATATATCGTGAGTCGTAGACCGGTTTAGACGATTTAAAAAATAATCATCCCGCGTCAGTTATACGATACCACATCGGACTTATAGTCCGCTTTCTTTTCGATAAAAACATTAAGTCCACATTCGCTGTCGCATACTAACTCGACACTTTTCAACATAATTTTCAATATCAAGAACAGTTCATTTTGCCTTAAAAATAGAATATTCAGTTAGGCCGCTGAATAATCTTTCCAACGCATCTTAGAACACCTCAATCGGGTTCTCGGATCAAAAGTTATCGTGAAACGAAAAACAGTGTTTGGTTGCTGAAATTCTGCCAAATGGCGCTGGAGTCGCGCCTGGCGCGCAAGTGGCGCGCGAACTGGCAGCAAGTTCTGCCAAATTGCGCTGGAGTTGCGCCTGGGGCGCAAGTGGGGCACGAAATGGCAGCAAGGGGGTCTGTTAAGGCAGATTTTGGCGGTTTCGCGCGAAAACCGCGATTCCGCTCAATTCCGATTTTAGTTCCGATTAAAAACAGATTTGACAACCATAAAAACAGTTCCAATCAAAGTCACACAATCATTCAAGTCAATCAAAAACTCATTCAAAACGGATTTTATCAAAACGCGACATATTTCCCAATTAACGGTTTTTAAGTCAAAATCTTTCGAAATCAATTCACCGAAAATTCCATTTCAACGCGACACAACTCGAGACTCGCTCCGATCGATTCCTAATCCGAAACAGACAATATCCAGAAATATTCCAGTCCAGCGAAAGCGATAAAACAGTTAATTAATTAATTCGAAAAACAAAAATCCTAAACGTGAGTAGAACTCACCCTTGACGCGTGATCCACGATCGAGCCGATATCACCGAGTAGCCACACGAACATTCCCCGCTCCGGCGACATCCAACTCGCTTCCAAAGCTTTCCACTCGATCACGAAACCGCTTTTGACCGAAATGCCAAACCCCTCGAAATCCTCCACGGACACTATTCATCATCCCTAACCTCCAAAAGCTACTATTCATCCATAACCCCAATCTTTGATTTTCAATTCCAAATCACCCAATCGATCTTCAATACTCGAGTAATCCACCTCGTGCTCGCTCCTAAACATCGTCCTTAGCTTTCCCTTGAGCCATAACCATCGAAACTCTGATTTTCCCTCTCAAGTTCGAAAATGGCAAAGTGAGAGAGAGTGAGCTGATCGTCAGGAAATTGGTACCAAATCGAAGAGGAAGTAGCGCTGAACATTTTTCGTGTTGGACGGAAGTCGTTTCGGTGAAGTCTCCCCCCTCCCTCTTCTCTTCTCCCTCACGCCATTCTCTTCCTTTCTCCCTTTCTCTCCTCTCTGTAACTCTCTCTCTCGTATTCTTTCTTTTCTTCCTTTCTTAATTCTTTTCTTTTCTTTCTTATTAACACACACACACACACTTATATTTATTTATTTAATTAATTCTTTCTCCTCTTCACTCACACACACCCACGTATACATATATATATTTATTTAATATATTTGTTGTAACGCGGTCAAATTACCATATTGATCGAAATCTCCTATTTCGATTCCAAAACTTCCTTGGTCCGTATTATCCGGTTAACGATCCGATGACAACCAATAAATAATTTTTGCACTCAGTAAATTTACCAGTCAAGTACTAAATTAATTCAATTGGGTTAACATCCCAAATAATTTGGTTAATTATTTTGCGGATGTTACACCCAAGTCTTGGGAAAGTCTGTTCAATGCCCATCCCATGTCACTCCAGTTGTCAATGTCATTCCAAAGTGGGGCAAGTGCATTCCCATTCCTTCACCTCATTCATTCCCATAAAAACCTCACCGGGACAATCTCTCAACTCACTATCCTAAACAAGACCTTGTCATTTTGATTGGGGCAGCTTTGTCCTTGTTATGACTGGGGCAACATCAAATTCTGTGGGTTGAAGCAAAACCCCTTTCATTCCAGCTTTCATCCCGAGAGCCGAAGCATTCCCAATTCATCATCTTCTACACCCCTAGCTGTTGTAACCACTAGACAGGGGCGAGTTATTCACTCGTCAAAGACCTGAATTGGGGCAATCTTGTATCTCTTGGTCCCTCATAAGCTTCGGCAAAAACCATGTCTGTCATTCCTTCACTTGCCATAAAAGTCCATGCCCTAAACCAATTCCAAGTTAACAGACTCATTCATTAACATTTGCACTCTTATGCATGCTTACTAGACAATGCTTCAAAGGAGAGAACACAAGTTGTTTACGTGATATCTAAAATTCAGTCATCATGGAAAGAAGGAGAAAACAAATGAGGTTGTTTGTAAATAGAAACCTTGAGAACACCGGAGTTTGAATCAAATCCAATTTTTCAACAGAATGGGTAATAGTCATCTCAATTCCTTGCATTCAAAGTCTCGCATCTCATCATCACAAAAGTGTCTGCCTCACGCATCTAGGCATCTCAATCTATTCATTATAGCATTTGCATCAAAGCATTACATTTGCATCTTCACATTTTGGGCATTCATCACATAGTAAAAAGAGAAAGCGTTCCACATCAGTTGCACCATATTAATACTTGCATTTCATAGAAGAAAATAGTAAAGAAGAAAAAGCAGAAATCTTTTCATTGCATTGGCATCATATTAATGTTCGCACTTCAAAGGGAAAAGAACAAAATCATTGCATTTCATTCATCATTAGAGCATTACATTTTGCATCAGATATTTCATAGAAAAAGCAAAGAAAGCAAAAAGAAAACAAAGAAAAGAAACCACAAAAGCAACACAAAAACATTCCCTGTCATCCAGCATTCCATATCATTCATCATTTCACAAGCATTCCTTTGTCATTCAATCATCAAACATTAAAGTAGTGCATATGCATCATATTAACGTTAGCATTTCCATAAAAGAAAAAAGAACAAGAATCATTGCATCAAACATCAGAGCATTGCATCATATTAATGTTTGCATTTCATAGAAGAAGCAAAAAGAAACAAACAGAAGTTAGAACAGGAGCATTTTCATTCATCAAAACATCAATCACCGCATACATTTGCATTCAAACATCAAAGCAATACAGTTGCATCACATCAATACTTGTCATTCATTATTTCATGTCATTCATCAGCAATATTCACACTTCATAGAAAAAAGGCAAAGAAGAAAAATTTTCCATTACATGTCATCTGTCATTCCATTAAAATACATGAGCATTCATCAAAACTTTGCATTCACATACCCATTATTCTTAAAAGAGAAAAAAGAGAAGCCAAAAGAGAGAAAAGAAAAGAGCCAAGATAGCAACAAAAAGAAAAGAAAAGAAAGAAAAAGAAAGAAGAGAAGCTAGAGAAAGAGAAAAAGCATATAAGAACAGTAGAAAAATCATGCATTCATAAGCGAAAGAAAAAGAAAAATCATGCATTGCGTACAGACAAGAGAAGAAAAGGAAAACCATTGCATTCATCAAGCATATAAGAACAGTAGAAAATCATGCATTCATAAGCGAAAGAAAAAGAAAAATCATGCATTGCGTACAGACAAGAGAAGAAAAGGAAAATCATTGCATCCATCAAGCATATAGGAACAGTAGAAGATCATGCATTCATCCGACATAGACAAAGGAAATAAGAAACTCATCATTCATCATAAGAAAAAAGAAAACAGCAATCATGGCATTTGCACTGCATGCATTTGTTCATTTTCAGCTACAGGTACAAAAGAGGATGAGCACTTCGGTGTTATCCCTCGCCCCCAGATTCCAGAAAATGTTCCCCAAGTTGGGAGTTCAGAAAGAGAAAATAAAGAAAAGAGAGAAATAGAAAAGAAAGAGAGAAAAGAAAAGAGAGCGCTCAAGCGCGCATTGCGGATTGGAGCACAGAGATCATCGCTCCCTTCTGCCCAGGTCTCACGTCGCGTACGAGCAACGCGATGGACCGCAGCCCCATGTGAGGTTCAACGGAATAGTTGTATCAGCCTAATATACAGTGGACGCCGTGCATTGATCAGTATATCAGTTCCGGAGCTGATGACGATCCCCCCGGTCGCTCGAAAAGGCCAACAGGAAGCGTGCTCCTCAAAGCCACGTGCAAACTCGGATTCACCAAGAGTCCGTTTAAGGATTACAGGTTTTAGGCAGCCTGGGCAATTTACCGCTTTCTGTACGCCAAGTGCCCATTTACCGCTTTCTGCACGCCAAGTGCCCACTTACCGCTTTCTGCACGCCAAGTGCCCATTTACCGCTTTCTGCATGCCAAGTGCCCATTTACCGCTTTTCTGCACGCCAAGTGCCCGTTTACCGCTTTCTGCACGCCAAGTGCCCGTTTTACCTTTTTTGGCTCAGGTTTCTCTAGGTAGACAAAATTGGTATAATTTCTGAATTCTTTATTTCTATTTTGCCTCGGAATATGTTTCGGCCAATTCATATTCCTTGTCAAAATCCAAATAAAGAGGGGCAGCTGTTATACCCCAATTTTGTCCGTCTTCTTTTTCTAGTTTTAGTCGTTTATTTTTTGTAAATCGTGTTTTGAAGTCGCGTGATTACGAGAATTATCAGTATGGCGTCTCAGTTACTAATCCTAGCCAATTTCAATTACCCTGTTCAACTAAATCGAAATACCGTTGTTTTAAATTAGGCATGCACGCAAATGATCGGTCGTTTCGTGCGTTCTTCAATTTAATCTTTGTATTTGGATTTAGTCGAACCTAATTGAGACTACCAAAGTCATTTTTCTCGCGATTGGGCTTGTCGTTTCAATTTGGGTTTAAGAACGCAATTCCAAGTTAATTTTTAGCGTTTTTAGTTAACAGGCCCATTTTTCTATTTTTGGGCCTCGTTTTAGCGTATTTGTTTAGTCTGGCCCGTTCTCGTCTTTGTATTTGGCCCGACTCCTTTTTCTTGTTATTAATCTTATTTTGTTTATATAATTTATTTAAGCAATATAGTATCAAAAAATGTCAAAAAATTCTATTTATTTTACAATTTAATAGTCTTTAGGAGTCCAAATATCCAAAAATATACAAAAATAATATAATCTGAAAATACATAATAATCCAAAAAAATACAAAAAAAACAAAAAAATAGAAAACGAAAACAGCAGCTGCCCATATGCTCCTTGGTGAGCAAGTCTTTGCTCCAACCCTAATCTTGCTGAGAAAGTTTTATCCTTGAGCTGGCCAAAACCTGAAATGGAAACAAAATCAGGTCAGAATCGTTGTTTTAATGGCCTAAACCGAATTTCTGCCTATATAAACAAGTCTGAACAACAATTCACGGACACACGAAATTGACCAAAATCAGAGAACAAAGAATAGGTTTTTTCACACTGAAACCCTAATCCTAAAGTTTCAAAAAGTTCTGAAACAAAAGAAGCAGTAGCAGTCAAGGATCCAAGGAAGCAGGTACGCAGTACCAGTAACTCAGATCCGCAGTGATAGCAAAGCAGAAGGATACATACAAGAAGCTGGAATTCAGCAAAAAAGAGAGAGCAGAGCAAACAGGAGATTATCAGAAGCTGGAAAAGAGGTTAGTTACTAAGATTTCGTTTTCATCATATTTTGTCGAGCTTAGTACATAATAGATTTTTCTTTTGCAAAGAATTGTATTTGTTGTTATCCTGAAATCAATATTGAAACCGTATATATGAACTAAAGAAAAACAATTAGGTTCAGCTTATATCTTTTTTTTAAGAAATACTGATACTGTAAATAAATTAGGGCTATGAACATATTACGTTGAATAAACGAAACCAATGACAGAATAGGACAGGCTACGGTTCAGATTAGGATTATGAGTAGATTAGGGTTTCAAAATAGGTACTGTGATATAAAACTAGTTTCTTTAGAGATCTACCTTTCAAAAAACGAACTACCAAGAGAACCCAGTAGCAAAAATCGAAAATCAGAGAACAGAATAGAAGACGAAGGGAATAGAACCGCAAAATAAAAAAAATATAGCAGAACTCACCTAATAGACTCCGGCAACCGTAGACGGTGGCCGTTGGCCGTGAAACGCCCGTAGCCGTTGCCGTCTAATCGTGTGCAATCCCCATTCCGTCGAAGCCCCTTAATTTATTCCGTGCGTTCGCGTCTAAACCCAAGGACAGCAACGTCGTCACCGTCGATTGAGCCTCCACACCTCCGTTCGCCACCGTACGGTGGCGTCGTAGGTCCGGCGAGAGCTTGGTCTTGTCGCGTCTTCCTCACCTTCGCTTCCTTTCTTCCAGAAACGCTCTCTCTCAGTCGACCAAGTTGTTGAAAATTTCGGATCCCCCTCTCTAACAACAGAGAACGGTGGAAGCAGAGAGAAGAGGATCTACGGCTGTGGGGGGGAGAGGAAAACAAAATCTGGGTAGGAGATGAGAGAAGAGGGTTCGAATACAGTGGGGGAGAGGAGAAGAAAAACGGGATCAAGGATAGGGGGAGTGGGTGTGGCGCCGTGGAGAGGAGATGAGCTTGGGGTGAGGGAGAGAGGCGGATGCGTGAGAGAGAGAGAGATTTTTTTAGGGTTGGGGTGATTTGGGGTAGAGCTGCGGCGCAGCTAGCTGAGGAAGAGAAGATTGAAATGTTTTTTAGGTTTTTTATTTAGGGTTTCCCCTTTTATAGTGTCTCCAATAATTATTTATTTTAATTTTATTTTATTATCAGAATGCTATTAGCACCCCCTCAATTCACGCGTGCACCCCTCCCTCACTTAAGCCCAGTTTCGCATACTGGGCCCTCAGATGCGAACTGGGCTTCCTTTTTACACCACCTATTAATTATACAACCCCTTGCTGCCAATAACACCCTATTTTACCATTTCACCCCCTTTTTTCTCGTTTTTTTAATTTAATTTAATTCTCTTCAAGACAAAATATCTTCTCAGAAATTAAAAACTTTGTTAATAGTCACGTGAAGCCTTTGCTTGCATGATTATTAACAATGAGGTATTAGTGGCGATCACTTGGAGCCTTTGCTCAATTGATCATCATGAATGCCTGAATTTTCCTAAAAAGTTCACTAAGTTAAAAACTTTGTTAAATAGTCTTGTGAAGCCTTTGCTTGCATGATTACTAACAATGAGGTACTAGTGGTGATCACTTGGAGCCTTTGCTCAATTGATCATCATAAATGCCTAATTTTCACAATTAGACAAGATAAAAAATAAATAAATAATAAAATAATAAAAACCGTTTTCCAAACAAAGAAGAACTACGTAGCTTTGAGTTCTCCATCGCACTGGGAGATACGTAGGAGCGGGCCATGTCCCGTCAAGCGTTTTTTCTAAAAAACCACTTTTCCCCCTTTTTTTCATAATAAATAAAGATTTTCATAAAGAGTTTTTTCAATGAGAAGTAGAGAGGCAAAATTAAGTATTTTCAAGTCAATACACTAAAAACCACACATTTAATTAAAGGTTCCCTCTCAGTAGAGAGGACGTGTGGGGTGCTAACACCTTCCCTGCGCGTAACCGACCCCCGAACCCTATTCTCTAGTTTCGCAAGACCAATCGCTTTCCAAAAAAGGTTTTCCTAATATTTTCCTTAATAAATATTGGTGGCGGCTTCATTGTCTTAAGAAAAGTTGTGAACGAGGAAGGTTCTCCCTCGGGGACTTTTTCGGGCGCAACACCCTAAAATTCTAAGTTCCTCTATCTCCCTCCTCATTTGCGAAACCCTCTCATTCTTTCAACACACAGTCTCCTTCCCTCTCTCTTGCGCCGTCGTATCACTGTCTTCATCCCCCTCTCTTGCGCTGTATCCCTCTCCTCCTCCCTCTCTCCGGCTGCCTACGACGCCCAAACGTCATTCTTCCCTCCACGGTCTCTTCCCACCGTGAGCTGTTTTTTCCAGTTTTCCCTCCGTCCGCGACTTCGTGAGCTGCATTCCCTCCTTCTTGAGCTCAAAGACGCTTCTCCCTCCGTGAACGACGCGGCGCTGCTTCGTCCTCCCTCCTGCAAATCTGCCATTGTTGGTTGCTGGTGACATAGTTCCCGATTTGCTTCTTTTTGGTAATACTCTTTGTTGCACCCCGAAAAATCCCGGCTTGGGGTTTCCCGATGTACAACGTGGAAAAATTTGGAGCCGCCACCAATATTTTAATTTTAAGACCAAAACATTGAAAAAAGGTCTTTTGGACAAGGCGGATGGTCTTTGAAAACTAGAGATATAGGTTCGGGGGCCGATTACGTGCGAGGAAGGTGTTAGCACCGCGCACGTCCTTTCTACCGAAAGGGAACCTCTAATTAAATGTGTGGTTTTAACATTTGATTTGAAAAATACCTAGATTTGCCTATTTATTTCTTGTTTGAAAGCTTAATGAAAATTTTATTTTTGGCGAGGAAGGGGGAAAAAAAGGTTTTTTTAGGAAAAGTGCTTGACGGGACATGGCCCGCTCCTACGTATCTCCCGGTGCGATGGAGAATTCAAAGCTACGTAGTTCTTTGGTTCTTTTTTGAAAAGTTTTTGTTTTTTATCTTTTTTAGTGAGTTTTTGAAATAGGACGAGCATTAGCAAATGATTGAACTAGCAGAGGCTATGATGAATCACTACTAAATACTCAAAAAGAGAGTTGCACCGTTAGTCAAACGAACAAATGTTCTGATGGACTATTGATAACAACTCGTTTTTTATTATCTTTTTGAAAGTGATTTTCGAAAAAAGATTGATTTGTACGACGATCAAACTAACAAAGGCTATGATGGATCATCGTTTATTATTCTTATGGGAAAAGGACATTGCCACTAATAGCTAAACGAACAAAGGCTCTGATGAGCTACTAGCAACAATGGGTTTGAAAATGATCCCTTTTGTTTGTTTTGTGAAAATGATTTGTTTACGATTGAAAAAGGATTTTTATTTGTTGCGCTTGACGAGAACGAGACTCGTTCCTACGTATCCCAAATGGGAATCAAAGCGACGTAGTTCTAACGAAATTGTTTTTGAAAGGGTTTGAAAGATTTTTGGAAAAAGGGTGAAGGCACTATCAATGATTGATTACAAAAGTTCAAGCACATTCACTAATCACGAAATCATGCATATGTTGAACATTTAATCAAGACTAAACATGCCAATATGATCAAAAGACCCACTTATCAGGGATGCAAGGTAAAGTTCTCAAAGCAAGTGTGTGTGTAGGAAGGAGTGTATTTACCCTAATGACTCTATGCTACAACAGGCATGTAGACTTACGTCTTCATTAGGAGGTCATACAAAGCAAGTGTGTGTGTAGGAAGGAGTGTATTTACCCTAATGACTCTATGCTACAACAGGCATGTAGACTTACGTCTTCATTAGGAGGTCATACACATGGATGGAATGGCATATTGAATCGAGACATTTAAAATGCATCAAAAACAAGCAAGCAATTGATCATAGGCATAGAATGGCCTTAATTAAACTGAGGAACACATGAGCAACGATTTCTCAATAACATGAACGAAAGAGGGAAATTGCATCAAGGCTAAGGTAAGCCTATCCTTTGCATTTATGAATAAGTGCCCAAAGGCTAATAACACAATCAAAGATGAGGGAGCATCAAGGTTTTGGGTAACCTATCCTTTGCAATACTCCATGGACCTTAAACCATAAACCTAACAATCTTTTATTCGTTAAGAAGTTAGAAAAAGGGGAGGTTGAATCATCTGAAACCATCTTCACCACTTCGAAAATGATGCACTAGGCATCAGTGGGAATCATGTGGTTCATCATCAACAATGACACTAGAGCTAAATTAAATCACATGGATCACAATAACTAAATATTAACAAATGAAAAGACTGAAATACCTCTGATGAAGACAGATATTACAACTCTGAAGAACGCAAACCCCGACTAACCCTTGCAAAAGATCAGCTCAGACGGACCAACGGCGCGAATAGAGCAAAAATGAAGCGTAGAACTGGAAAATGAGATTTGCGAGAGTTGTCTTCTCAGATCTCGTGAAATGTGTCTGGAGCAATTCTTCTCTGATCTTGTGAGATGTGTGTGTGGAGCAATTCTTCTCTGATCTTGTGAGATGTGTGTGTGGAGCAATTCTTCTCTGATCTTGTGAGATCTATCTCCTTTTTTTCTGATCTCGTCCCCCCCTGCTTGATTGATAAGGTGATCAAAGTCAAAATATGGACCGTTGGCATTGTTATTTTGAGAGACAATTGCTGTGGATTCGCTTTTTGCCGAGGCGAAAAAGCAGAATGGAAGGTGAGACAAGCAAGCAAAAATAATAAAGAAAAGAAGAGACACATGAAATGAAAAGGAATTGATTTTTATTGATTGGAATTCAAAAACAACGTTTTTATTGATGATGATGATTTAGAAAATAAAAACATGTGCGCCCCTAACAACTGGTCCTGTGGCCTTGGGCAGAGCCACAGGGTTGCATTATAAATGACTACTTTAAATCAAAGGTCCCAGGAGGATCAACAGTCTTTCAATTCTTTAATTCTTTCACCAGCACTGCAGCGAAAAACCAGGTTTGCACCACCCTCTTCTGACTTAGTACCACCATTGATGACAGCAATTTGATCGTGTTGTTCCTCTTCCTCATCCCATCCTGTGGGCTGGATGTCTTCCATTCGGATTTGAGCACTCTCGGGAGCGTCATATCTGACCAAGTAGTCAAACTTTCCACTGGACTCCCCTAGGGTATCCCAACATCTCTCTTTCATAGGCACCGCTATTACTTCCTCATTGATTTCTTTTTCATCTTCAATATCAATGGGTCCCTATCTGAACCACGCACCGATCTATCAGGTCTTGCAGGACTGACTTGAAAACTTCACAGGCACCCACACATAAAGGATCGGCGCATACACAGCCCTTCTTGATAACACCACGACGACACAACTCAGCATGTATATTTTCCAGAGGAGTCTGGATACACTTAACATCTTTTATCATTGTCTGCCCCACAGAATCCTCTACTGCATTAACGGATGGTGTCCCATGTCCCGGTAGGGGGTTTGTAGTTGTACTGGGACTGTTCGGCTTGAAAGAGATCCAGTTGGCGTCAATCAAATCCTGGACTACATATTTGAAAGCCTTGCAGTCCTCCACCGTGTGGCCGACTCCTCCACTATGAAAGCTACAAGTAGCATCAGCATTGTACCCCCTAGGAAAGGGAGGTTGTATAGGCTTCATGGGGCGAGTATTGACCAAATTCTTTGAGACAAGATGATCGAACAATTCAGTATAGGTCATCGGGATCGGATCAAAATTAGCACGCCTCTTCTCTTGATAGTTCTGGGCTCTGTAGCCTGAATTAGTTTGCTGCGGAGAGTTGAAAGATAATGGCACCGCCTGCTGTGGAAAGCTGAAAGACGGGCCTCCCCATGCGGAAATAACATTGGTTTCCCCTTCTTTCTTCTTGGGGAAATTGGAGAAGGGTTTCTTTTGTCCACTAGAATTGCCAAAACCTCCAGCAATCTTTCCGCTGCGCAATCCGTGCTCTAATCGTTCCCCAATGACAACCATATCTGAGAAATTGGACGAAACGCTCCCCACCAACCTATCATAATACAGCCCTGGAAGGGTCTCCATAAACATGTACACCATCTCTTTTTCAGTCAATGGCGGCTTCACCTGAGCAGCTATGCTCCTCCATTTTTGAGCGTATTCTTTGAATGATTCTCTATCTCCTTTGCTCATGTGCTGCAATTGAGACCGGTCTGGAGCAAGGTCCATGTTATACTGGTATTGTTTTAGAAAGGCTTCAGAGAGATCCTTCCAACTGTGAACTTCGGAGGATTGCAGCTGCATGTACCAATCTAGTGATGCCCCAGTCAGACTGTCCTGAAAATAATGAATGAGCACCTTGTCATCATGAGCGTAAGCGGCCATTTTTCTAACATACATCGTCAAATGGCTAGATGGACACCCGGTGCCGCGATATTTATCGAAGTCAGGTGCTTTGAATTTAGGGGGGTATAACAACATCTGGGACAAGGCACAAATCTCGGGCATCCCTGGCTCTAGTTCCTGACCCTTCCACAGCTCTTAAGCGCTCTTCAAGCGAGTGATACCGATCCCCATGCTGAGTGTTCCCAAACAAATGACCTTGTGGATAGTTCCCCAGACCGTGATAATAACCCCCATGCTGAGCAGGGTTTCCCATATGATGGACAGCGTTCTGAGGATTCACAGTAACTCCCAGAGTAGGACTAGGTGAACCTCTTGGCAGCACAGTATCAGGACTAGGAGTATGAATTTGTGGTCCCATAGCAGCTCCACCAGGCATAGTCATAACAGGTTGACTCGACCCCACAGGAATAGCTTCAGCAGCAGGCGGCACATAACCCATTGGCATCCCCCAAGGATATATCGGTGCATTCAGATGACTCTGTCCACTCGCTCCTGGAGGATGGGCAAAGTGACTGACCCCCTGTCCATAAGAGGTGTGAGTAGTTGTAACTTCAGCGGACACCGGAGGAGAAACGAAAGTAACAACCCCTTCGGAATTTACAACAGCGGCGGCCCCAGCGGCGGCCCCACCCCTCAGATTCTGTAGCATACTCATTACTTCGACCATCTGTGCTTCCATAGCCTCCACTTTGGTCTTCAAAGCTTGATTTTCTTGAGCCAGCTGCTCAGGATTAAGAATCTCCACAACCGACTCATCTTGACCCAGGGGGTCCTCATTCTCGAGATGTTGATTGCTAGCCATTAATCTTGCTTGTAGACGAGTGGAGTATCGGTGTTGGCGAACCAGCTTGCCTTTCGTTTCTGTTGGTAGAACATTTTATAAGTACAACGTGGAAAAATCCCGGCTTGGGGTTTCCCGATGTACAACGTGGAAAAATTTGGAGCCGCCACCAATATTTTAATTTTAAGACCAAAACATTGAAAAAAGGTCTTTTGGACAAGGCAGATGGTCTTTGAAAACTAGAGATATAGGTTCGGGGGCCGATTACGTGCGAGGAAGGTGTTAGCACCGCGCACGTCCTTTC
This sequence comes from Astragalus membranaceus, assembly GCA_039519185.1. Classification (NCBI taxonomy): domain Eukaryota; kingdom Viridiplantae; phylum Streptophyta; class Magnoliopsida; order Fabales; family Fabaceae; genus Astragalus; species Astragalus membranaceus. The sequence continues at coordinate 134,642,472 of CM076846.1, read as the reverse complement.
TACCGAAAGGGAACCTCTAATTAAATGTGTGGTTTTAACATTTGATTTGAAAAATACCTAGATTTGCCTATTTATTTCTTGTTTGAAAGCTTAATGAAAATTTTATTTTTGGCGAGGAAGGGGGAAAAAAGGTTTTTTTAGGAAAAGTGCTTGACGGGACATGGCCCGCTCCTACGTATCTCCCGGTGCGATGGAGAATTCAAAGCTACGTAGTTCTTTGGTTCTTTTTTGAAAAGTTTTTGTTTTTTATCTTTTTTAGTGAGTTTTTGAAATAGGACGAGCATTAGCAAATGATTGAACTAGCAGAGGCTATGATGAATCACTACTAAATACTCAAAAAGAGAGTTGCACTGTTAGTCAAACGAACAAAGGTTCTGATGGACTATTGATAACAACTCGTTTTTTATTATCTTTTTGAAAGTGATTTTCGAAAAAAGATTGATTTGTACGACGATCAAACTAACAAAGGCTATGATGGATCATCGTTTATTATTCTTATGGGAAAAGGACATTGCCACTAATAGCTAAACGAACAAAGGCTCTGATGAGCTACTAGCAACAATGGGTTTGAAAATGATCCCTTTTGTTTGTTTTGTGAAAATGATTTGTTTACGATTGAAAAAGGATTTTTATTTGTTGCGCTTGACGAGAACGAGACTCGCTCCTACGTATCCCAAATGGGAATCAAAGCGACGTAGTTCTAACGAAATTGTTTTTGAAAGGGTTTGAAAGATTTTTGGAAAAAGGGTGAAGGCACTATCAATGATTGATTACAAAAGTTCAAGCACATTCACTAATCACGAAATCATGCATATGTTGAACATTTAATCAAGACTAAACATGCCAATATGATCAAAAGACCCACTTATCAGGGATGCAAGGTAAAGTTCTCAAAGCAAGTGTGTGTGTGTAGGAAGGAGTGTATTTACCCTAATGACTCTATGCTACAACAGGCATGTAGACTTACGTCTTCATTAGGAGGTCATACACATGGATGGAATGGCATATTGAATCGAGACATTTAAAATGCATCAAAAACAAGCAAGCAATTGATCATAGGCATAGAATGGCCTTAATTAAACTGAGGAACACATGAGCAACGATTTCTCAATAACATGAACGAAAGAGGGAAATTGCATCAAGGCTAAGGTAAGCCTATCCTTTGCATTTATGAATAAGTGCCCAAAGGCTAATAACACAATCAAAGATGAGGGAGCATCAAGGTTTTGGGTAACCTATCCTTTGCAATACTCCATGGACCTTAAACCATAAACCTAACAATCTTTTATTCGTTAAGAAGTTAGAAAAAGGGGAGGTTGAATCATCTGAAACCATCTTCACCACTTAGAAAATGATGCACTAGGCATCAGTGGGAATCATGTGGTTCATCATCAACAATGACACTAGAGCTAAATTAAATCACATGGATCACAATAACTAAATATTAACAAATGAAAAGACTGAAATACCTCTGATGAAGACAGATATTACAACTCTGAAGAATGCAAACCCCGACTAACCCTTGCAAAAGATCAGCTCAGACGGACCAACGGCGCGAATAGAGCAAAAATGAAGCGTAGAACTGGAAAATGAGATTTGCGAGAGTTGTCTTCTCAGATCTCGTGAAATGTGTCTGGAGCAATTCTTCTCTGATCTTGTGAGATGTGTGTGTGGAACAATTCTTCTCTGATCTTGTGAGATGTGTGTGTGGAGCAATTCTTCTCTGATCTTGTGAGATCTATCTCCTTTTTTTCTGATCTCGTCCCCCCCTCCAGATGTGATTTGAGGCTGCCTATTTATAGGCTTAGGAAAGCGTAGAATTTTTTTAAAAACATTTATTGGAAGGATGAATCGATTGTTTGCTTAGTTGAAATAGGGAGGAATCGATTCATGGCCTTTAGGAGATCCTGGAAATCGATTATGTGGCCTTTGGAAATATGTAGGAATCGATTCTTTATTTTTGGAAATGATAAGAATCGATTATATGGCCAATGGAAAAAGGTAGGAATCGATTTTCAGGACATTTGGAGATCCTGAAAATCGATTATGTGGCCTTTGGAAATATGTAGGAATCGATTCTTTATTTTTGGAAATGATAAGAATCGATTATATGGCCTATGGAAAAAGGGAGGAATCGATTCTTGGCTCTTTAAAGTGGCCTGAAAATCGATTTCAAGGCCTATGAAAGGAGAGGGAAATCGATTTTCAGGACATTTATAATAGGTGAAAATCGATTCCATGTTTAGTTAAAGCAATGAGGAATCGATTCATGGCCTATGGAAGAGCTTGAAAATCGATTTCAAGGCCTATGAAAGAAGAGGGAAATCGATTTTCAGGACATTTATAATAGGTGAAAATCGATTCTTCACTTAGTTAAAACAATTAGGAATCGATTCATGGCCTATGGAAAGGCCTGAAAATCGATTTCAAGGCCTATGCAATATACTATAAATCGATTCTTGGCCTTTGGAACAAAATAGAAATCAATTCTTGCTTTCCAAAAAAATGCTTTTAGGTCTTTGCCATGCATGCATAAAATATTTTTCAAAGCTTGCCATGCATGCATAACATATTTTTCAAAACCCTAATTTCTTAAAAAGTGCATTCTAACCCTAAGAATGATTTCAAAAACTTTGGAGCGGTTTCTAGGATCCAAAATGCATAATTTATTTTTGTGTGGAAAATTAGGGTTTGGACCTAAGCCGGACAAAATTGGGGTATGACACTCTTCACAAAGTTTGCTTCTTTTTTTCTTTTTTTCCTTGGTAGTTTTAAGGTTCAGAATTACTGTGTTCGTTTGGAGTGTGATTCCCTCTACATATGTTTTTGATTATGAAGCCTATTACTAGTTTCGTTGGTGTTTTAATAAATTTGTTTTTTTATAAAAGTGGTTTAATAAATTTGTTGATTAATTTGTTTTGTTATATCTAGTTCGAGTTCTTTTTGCGGAGCTTCATGTTCTTTCTTGATCCAGTTCACATCTAGTTCGAGTTCGTTGTTGCCTCCCCTTAATTTTCAGGTACTTTTCTTGTTCTCTTGTCCTGGTATTGTGGTTATTGTTTATACACTTGAGCAGTTGTGGTTATTGTTTATACACTTGAGCAGTTCACATATGTATTCATAATTGGTGTATTTGAAATTGATGGATTGTTTGAGTTATAGTTCACATATGTATTCATATTAGCAAAGACCTTATCCAAGGTCGAATGTCTTGGTTTGAAAAAATTGTAACTTGTGTGTTTTTCACCTTTAATATGTTTAAGTTCTCTTATCAGGAATTTATAATAAATTTCGGTCTAATATGGATAGAAAGTGGATGTCTGCCAATCGTCTATCGAAAGAATAGGCCGATGGAGTGGAATATTTTGTGAATTTTGCTGTTCGACGTTTAGGAACTTCTAGTAAGTTCAAGTGTCCTTGTTTAAGTTGTTGTTACGCCAATCGAGTTACTGCAGTTGAGTTCGAAAGACATTTAAAGGCCAACAGAATCGATCAAAGTTATACTTGTTGGACAATGCACGGTGAGGAAAGAGGTGAACCTTCAAATATGGATAATAGTAATCAGAGATGTGATCCGGTTGATTATCCTGAAACACATACATTTGATGGCCACCAATTTGAAGAGGTGGCAAAGGCGGTTGAAGACAATCTTAATGATTGTCCTCAAATGTTTGAGAAGTTGATAACCGACGCGGAGACACCGTTGTATGCGGGCTGTACTGAATTCACAAAGTTATTGGCTGTGATAAAGCTGTATAACTTGAAAACTTGCCACGGATGGACGGATAAGAGCTTTACGGAATTACTCGCACTATTGAAAGATATGTTACCGGAAGACAATGTGCTCCCTTCTCGGACGTATGATGCAAAAAAAATGTTAGGCACCATTGGTTTGAACTATGAGAAGATACATGCTTGTCCGAATGATTGCATTTTATTTCGGAATGAACACGCATTGTTAAAGTCGTGCCCTAAATGCAATGCATCGCGGTATAAGAAGAAAGAATCTGCTCCAGAAAACGTATTGTGGTATTTTCCCATAATTCCTCGATTTAGGCGTATATATCGTAGTTCGGAAGATGCAAAACAGTTGACTTGGCATGGTGATGAAAGGATTAAAGATGGCATGCTATGACACCCGGCAGATTCTCCGCAGTGGAAAAAGATTGATATTGAGTATCCTGATTTTGGGCATGACCCAAGAAACCTACGCCTTGCATTGTCTGTCGATGGATTTAACCCTCACGGTATCCAGAGTAGCTCCCACGGTACATGGCCTGTGATTTTGGCGATTTATAACTTACCTCATTGGCTTTGCATGAAACACAAGTATATGATGTTATCTTTGTTAATTTCTGGCCCCAAACAACCAAGAAATGATATTGACGTATACTTGGCTCCTTTAATAGAAGACTTGAAGCAAATGTGGGAGATTGGGGTAGAGGTGTATGATGGATTCAGAGAAGAAAGTTTCAGTCTCAAGGCTATGATTTTTGGCACCATTAATGACTTTCCAGCATACGGCAATCTATCTGGGTACAGTAACAAAGGTCAGTGTGCATGTCCTATATGTGAAGATAATACAGATTGGATGTGGTTGGAACATGGTAAGAAGAATATTTATCTTGCCATCGAAGATTTTTGCCTCCAACTCATCAATATCGGGTGTGGAGAAAGGCATTCAATGGGAATTCAGAAACTCGTAAATCTCCCTCGCCTTTGACCGGTGGACAACTATTTGAAAAGGTGAAAGATTTGAACATTAAGTTTGGGAAGCCTTTTGCAGGAGAGCTTGCCAAACGAGGATGGAAGAAAAAGTCGATTTTCTTTGAGTTGCCATACTGGAAGTCATTACACGTAAGACATTTCATTGATGTGATGCATGTTGAAAAAAATGTATTCGAAAGTGTCATTGGTACCTTACTCAATATGCCAGGGAAGACTAAAGATACCATCAACACAAGGTTGGATTTGGTTAGTATGGGGTTGAGACCTAAAGAAGGGTACACATACATATCTACCTCCAGCGGCTCATACTCTATCTAGAAAGGAGAAAACTGTCTTTTGTAAGTTTCTTCATGGAGTTAAAGTTCCAGAGGGGTACTCTTCAAACATTACGAACCTTGTATCGATGAAAGACCTCAAGTTAAAGTCTCCAAAGTCTCATGATTGTCATGTTCTCATGCAGAATTTGCTACCCATTGGTATACGATCCATTATGCCCAACAAAGTGCGTCAGGCCATAACTAAACTTTGTTTCTTCTTTAAGGCGATTTGTAGTAGAGTGATTGACCCTGGAAAGTTGCCAGCTCTGCAAAGATCAATTACTGTCACTTTATGTGAGCTTGAGATGTTTTTTCCGCCTTCTTTCTTTGACATAATGATTCATTTAACAGTTCATCTGGTTAGAGAGACACAATTGTGTGGGCCATGTTACATGAGATGGATGTACCCGTTTGAGCGATACATGAAGATATTAAAAGGATATGTTAAAAACCGATCACGACCCGAGGGTTGCATTGCTGAGCGCTACATAGTTGAAGAAGCTATTGAGTTCTCCACCGGCTATCTATCTAGTGTTGAATATTCTGTTGGGCTGCCAAGGGTGCGTCACACAGGAAGCATTGGTAAAGGGATGACAGGAAGGAAAATAGTGATGGTATCTAGGAAAGAGCAAGCACACTTATATGTTCTGCACAATGATAGTCAGGTTGATTCATATGTTGTCAAACACATGGAGATTCTTAGGAGTGATCACCCAACTAATAGTCAAGTCTGGTTAAAAGAAACACAATCGGAGTTTCATACTGTGGCTAAAAGATCACATTGATATTGAGTTTGTTTCGAATCCTACCTCGATTTCAGAAGGATTGAGATGGTTAGCAAAAGGTCCAAATATACATGTTTTCTCTTACACTAGTTATCTACAAAAACGGGTACACGTTCTATACAAAATCCCATGATGATCGGAGTAAAAAGCAAAATAGTGGGGTGACTCTTGTAGCTGAATCTATGCATACTTCAAGTGCCAAAGACAGAAATCCCATTTACGCGAATATGTCATACTTCGGTGTCATTGAACACATATGGGAGTTGGATTACAATATGTTTTGGGAGCCTGTGTTCCAATGTAATTGGGTTGACATAATAATGGTGTACAGATGGATGACTCAGGTTTCATGCGGGTGAATTTCAACAAGTTAGGGTATAAAGATGAACCTTTTATATTAGCCCCGCAAGCCCAACAAGTGTTTTATGTCACTGATCCAGTTGATATCAATTGGTGCATTTTTTTATTGACAAACAAAAAATTATTGGTGAATGACATTGGTGATCAAGCTCACGAAGTTGTTGATATTGAAGATGACCCTTTCTTCGGGACATCACAACCAATAATAAGGGAAAGTACTTCTAAAGAGGATATTTTGTATGTTAGAAATGATCATAATGATGGAATTACGTTTCGTCGAAAACAAAGTACTAAGAAGCGAAAAGCAAAATATCATACAAATAAACACGTAGCTAGTAACATTAGATCGAGGAAAAGGAAAAGGTAATATATCATGCGTGTTTCTTTTTTATTCATTTTTCATATTGTAAAAATTAACTTACTTTATCATGATTATAAAATAACATTTAGCCTAATAACAATGATTATATTTTGTTGCAGGTGAGATGACTTCCCACAGTGATGATAGTGCACATGACAGTGGTCATGAGAGTGAACATCAGTCCCAAAAAAAGTTCAGTCGCCGTGGAATGACAGTTAAGAAGAATATCATCAATCGAGGGAGCAAAGGGCTTCCTAAACTTACAGTCAGAAACTTACTAATTAACTAACTTTGTTATATACTTTTAAATGTTTGTTATCTAATTTACACAAGTAATAATGCAGGTCGAATAGAATGCTAAAGATCAACCGATTGGTGAAAATGGTAGAGAGTTGCAAAGCTTCATTGGTGCCAGAGCAAGGCATATATACCAATTACAATCACAAGTTGGAATAATAAAAAATATGCCTCTTTGGAGAAATTTAAAGAGGAGCTATGGCATTTGATACAGGTATGGGTCTTATTTTGACTATACAGTTATTTTATAATTAAATATGTAAGCATATTTATAATCATTTTGTTGAATGTAAGCAGAAATACTTTGATGTGAAAGACTCTCGAAAATACTATTGTCTTATGAAAGCTGGAAAGGCGCACAGAAGATTCAGATCAACTCTAACAAGTTGGGTGAGAGATGAAGAGGGGAACATCAGAAACCGTCCTCCACCACGATATGATGGGATTATAACATCGGAGGATTGGAGTGCATTTGTATCTTCACGCGAAGATGAGGAATTCCAGATTTGTGCAATTACTTATCATACATATACCTATACCTATATTTGACAATTATAAAGTATTAATGTAAAATGATTTGTCTTTATAGAGATTAAGCAATGAAAATCGCGAGAGAGCAGCAAGTCCTGAATACCCTTAAAGAGCCGGTGTTAAGGGTTATCACGAGATTGAAGAAAGATTGGTAGGCACGTTATCTTTTATTTTATCTTTCATTTATTAAATTAATCTTCTGATTTATTTACTAATAAATGGTAAATTTTAATAGCTGCGGGAGGACGGAAAAGATCCTACTCAGGAATCTATTGACCGACATGTTTTGTTGTTAGAAGCCCGACAAAACAAAGATGGTGTCATTGACAACCCAAAAACCAGAGAGGTGTCTCAAAAAATTGTAAGTATGATAAAGATGGTGTCATTAACAAAGATGTTTATATTACTTATAATGTCTAATAATTTTTGTGAATCAAGGATCCATATCACAATCAGTATCACAAGGAGAGATTACTGATTGTGATGGTCCGAATGACATCCTTGGTCGGGCTTTGGAAATTGAAGAGTATTCAGGTCGTCTATGGGGTTGGGATTTGGCATTTCTCCAACCACTTTTTGGGGTTCAAAGAGGCAAAAGAAACAAGAGACACAAGAAAGTAGAGAAAGAAAACGGTTGGAAGCCATGGTATTGATGCTACGGGAAGAACTTAATGAATTAAAAGATAAATGGGGTCCAAGGACTGATGATGTACCATCTCCTAACCCAAATAGCTTCAGGGATAGTTGCAATATTGCGTCCAATGCGGTAATTATTGTTGGACCGTCTTTTTATTTTTTACATTTTACATTTGTAGATATTAATATTTGGTTATTTGGTTATTATTTAATTTAGGGTAACAATAACAATTGTGAATTATATACATCAAACTCGCTTAAGTTGGTCGCAAAGGGCTTTGTTTGTAACAATGAGGACTCCACCTTGCACAATCTACCCATTCCTCTGAATCACGTGAGAGTTAGAGTTGAGTTTGTTGTTGTGGAAGATGCATTATTGCCGGTACCAATTGACACTGCACAGATGACTTTGTTGACTGTGAATGATGCACTTGGCACCTTTGTGGCATGGCCAGCAAATCTTATCAATGTATGGAGCAATTAATATATTTGTTAATAATTCATTGGCTTATTGTCATATATTAATAACTAATTATATTTCTAATATAGGTAAACAAAGCAAGATCTCGGATTTCTGGGCATGTTGGCAAATCTCAACCCTCCCCTTCTATTGGTCGCAAGAAGCATGTGTCTAGGCGAGAAGCTAGCGAGAATGAGATTCAATCCCAACCTCCCCTTCTATTGCTAGCAAGAAATCAGTGTCTCGGCAAGTAGATAAAGGGAAGGAGGTTCAATCCCACCCCCCCCCCCCTTCTAAGGAATTTATCAGTTATCTAAAGATTCATGCCCCAACAATGACGGGTGCAGATTTGATAACTGCATTGGTTGATCCAGACATCTTGGGAGATTTCCACCAAATCTGCCTTTCAAATGTGGAACTGAAAGAGGTATATGATCACAAATGGGCATCTGGGGCTACTCTTAATATATACATCAGGTATTATTATTATTATTATTATTATTATTATTATTATCATCATTATTATTATTATTACTATTATTGTTATTATTTGTATACATTTTAACTATAGGTATTTGTACCATGAAATTATGATCCCCATGGAACAAACACATAGATTTATCTTCTTGTTCCCCGAGCGTACTTTTCTACGCAACGTCCGCTTTGATAAAGACATGTCAAAAGCCATGGTTAAAGACTTGAAGAAAGCGATTAAAGAAAACAACAAAGCGGTAAAAGCCTATTTCGATAGACGCTTGGCTTTGGCACATGAAAGAAGCTGTGATAGCTTGTTTTTGGCACCCATCAACTTAGGGTAATGTTGCACCCGAAAAGGTCCCTAAGGGGATTTTTCTTCGTTTACAACTTTTTAAAACAATGAAGTCGCCACCAATATTTTTTATAAGGAAAATATTGAAGAAAAACCTTTTTGGAAAGCGGATGGCCTTTTGGAAAACCGGAGGATTTGGGTTCGGGGGTCGGTTAGGCATGGGGAAGGTATTAGCACCCCACACCTCCTTTCTACCGAAAGGGAACCTTTAATTAAACGTGTGGTTTTAAGTGTTGATTTGGAAAATACTTAAATTTGCCTCAAAGGGAATGAGAAGACTTAATGAAAATTTTTATTTTTGGCGCTTGACGAGAGTTAGCCGCTCGCTCCTACGTATCTCCCGGTGCGATGGAGAATTCAAAGCTACGTAGTTCTTGTTTGTCCTGAAAAAGGTTTTTGTCTTTTATCTTGTTTAGGTGAGTTTTCGCAATAGGAATGAGGATTCGCGATGACCAAGCAACAACGGTTTAGAGTGGTCACACTACTAACTCTTTTGAAAATGAAATCATCATTAACAACCAAACGGCAACGGCGCGAGTGATCATTAATGATAATCGGTTTTGCTTTTGATTCGAGTGTTCGCGATGACCAAACAACAACGGTTTAGAGTGGCCGCGCTACTAACTCTTTTGAAAATGAAATCATCATTAACAACCAAACGGCAACGGCGCGAGTGATCATTAATGATAATTGGTTTTATTTAAGGTAATCAAAAGGGTTTTCGCAATCGAATTGATTTTTGGTTTGTGAGATGGCTTCTTGATGTTTGAAAGTGTTCTTGGTTATGAAAAAGATTTGAAATTGTAAATGTTACTAACGAGTAACAAATTGTAGTATAATTTGAATGCGACATGGTTTTGAGGTGTTACTAACGAGTAACAAAGGTTTTGAACTTTCAAGTCGGATTATAAAGTCAATGCGATCATCAAAACAAGCAAGCAAATCGTGAACACCAATTCAATACTTAATCACATAACAAGCACAAAAACAAGTATAAATGAATAAGAACACATGTGCATCAAGACTAGGGGGCTAGCCTATCCTTTGCAATTACTTACATTAACAAGTGAGAATGCATCAAGACTAGAGTTAGTCCATCCCTTGCCAAAACCTACACAAACTCCAAGAACCAACACCACAATTGCAAGTGAGGATGTATCAAGATTAGGACAACCTATCCTTTACAAAACCTACACGAACCCTAAATTACATTTACACAGACCTTTCAAGGTGAATGCCATCATAGGCCAAATTGGCCTTCAAGCATTCACGCATTATTTAACTATCATAAAAGGAAACCTAAATTTGCATCTTCCTACTCATTAAGAATTATAAAAGAGAGATTGAATCATTTCTAGGTAATCCTCCTCACTTAGATCGAGGTGCACTAGGCACAAGTGAGAGTCACTTTACCAATCATCAACCTAAGACAAATTATAAAGTAATTCATAAGAATAAGCAATCTCATACACTAAAAGGAGGGTTGAATCACCTAGAGCAATCTCCATCACTTAGAACAAGGTGCACTAGGCACAAGTGAGAATCATATTGCCTATCATCAACTTAAAATGATAAGCAAACATATAAAAACCCTATTTATTCACGATATGCGACCCAAATACATAACCAAGAACCCATTTATTTTTGAAAGCAAGTGAGATAATATGAGAAAACAAGCTAGATTACAATTTTTGGTAAAGGTTCATGTGATTAGGCAAAGAAATGCACAAAACTAACATAAACCCTATTTTTCTACAAGTATGCGAAACATAATATGCCATAAAACAACATTTTATTTCATGAAATGCAAGGGTCAAGATCCAAATCAACACAAATCATCAATCATTCAAGGGTGAGAAGCACCATAAGCACCCAAGCCTCCCTAAGTGCTTGTCAAAGTGCTTATGACACTTCTCACCAACAACAATCAACAATATGAGGATATGAAGATGATAGGATGAATGATTTCACATTTTTGAGGCAAGAACTCAAATATGATGCAAGGTTTTAAGGATTTTACCTTAACTCCAAGTTAGGAAGTGAGATGAGAAGATGAAACTAGACACAAATCAACAAAACTCCAAGGTTCTTCAAAGAAATACCCACGAAATATGATGATCAAACCCACTTGGTGATGATGCTTGAACTTTGAATGAGAAATGGAGGGAGTATGTGAAAGAGGGATGCAAATGAGGTGGGGTGGTGGTGTTTGGGTGGAAGGAAATGAAAAAGATGGATGGAGGAGAGGGAGAGGAGGCTACGGCCTTGAGAGGAGAGAGGGGGAGATTTTTGTGTGCTAGGGTTTTAGTGTAGGAAAAATGAGAAGCAAAAGATTGCTCATGTGTGGAAATGAGAGGGTATTTATAGAGTTGTTTTAGGTCTAGGGGTAATTAGGTCATTGTTCTTTACTAGGTGCTCTAGGATTGGGTTTTAAATTTAAATGAAGGGCTAGGATTAGAGATCACTTGGATTGTGGGTAGTGAGAAAACACAAAAATGAGAGTGAGGGAGGGGAGTAGGTGTTCGCCCAAGGAGAGGAGAGGAGCAGGTTTTTGTGCAAAAAAAAACTTGTCCTATTTTGGGAATGGAGGCTCATATGTGATGTGAGGTAAAAATAGGGTTAAGGGTATAATTGAGATGGAATGTTACCAAAGAAGTAATTTTGTATTTTCTTGTGAAGAGGTGAGTATAAATGGGTGGGGTAATTTACAAAAGAGGGCATAAATCTATGTGGGAGTGAGTGATGGTCACCAAAAAGGGAAAAGTTAAGGATAGTACAAAGCATATTCTTAAGGAATAAGGAATAGAAGAGTGTGAAGAAATTTTGGAGAGAGGAGAGAGAGAGAGAGAGAGAGAGAGAGAGAGAGAGAGAGAGAGAGAGAGAGAGAATTCGAAATTGTGGAGGGAGAGGAGGAAAAAAACTTGTTTTTGGTCTTTTGTCTTATTGAGAACACTTCCTTCTTTTTGAGTTTTGAATTTTGGGCATGGAAGTGAATGTGCACCTATTAAAAAGTGTCATATATATTTGAGCACCATAAAATATTCCCTCTAATTATTCTAGGCAATAAAAATTGTCATTTAGTAATTGGGGAATATTTAATGGTCTTTTTTGGGTTTTTTATGCACTAAATATGGGGAAAATGCATTTTTAATTATTTTGGACTACGACTTTCTTTCCAAAAATTATACAAAAATTACCCTTGGTAGAGTAACATGTATGCCGCGTCCTTGACCTGGTCTTGGTCCAAAAATAATTAATTCGCTTTTATTTAAATGCCCAAAAATGCAAAAATATGCACTATTTTATTTCTTAAAATTCCTAAAAATTTTAAGAAATATGTTTTTGGGTGCCAAAAATTAATAATGATCAATAAATGGCCTTTTTTTTGACGAAAATACAGACACGTGCCAAATGACGGGGCACAGAGCAGCTCACGCAGTTACTACTGGCGCGCGTGCGTGATTCAAATAAAAATGCGAAATAGGGGACGAACACACATAAATGCACCAATCCACTGTTTTCCACACATTATGAATTACCTTATTGCTTCCATTTTTCTGAAAAATGTTTTTTGACTTGGACGGACAAAATTGGGGTATTACAGGTAAGAAATTTAATCTATATATATATATATATATATATATATATATATATATATATAACGTGTTTTTGAAATATCTATTATTTATTTGGTTATTCAAATTTTTTGTAGGGCACATTGGATATTGTTGGTAGTTGATCCTAAAAGAAATAGAATTTTCTATTTAGATTCGTGTCATGGTCATTATATCAACCACCTCAAGGTGAAAGGAGTATTTGAAAGGTGTGTATTTAGTTACATCGCATATTTCATTATTTAAATTATGTATGTATTTCGATTAATTAATACATTTATATGTATGATGTTTCAGTTGTATGATGACTTATTGGGGATCGAATGAGAGGAGGGCTAGAGATGGGAATGTCAACAATAAAACAAAATGGATAGTAATAACGGTAAGTTTATAATCAATATTCTTATCCATGTAAATATTGTTCGCATTTTAATAATTAATTGTTATTTTGATTTCTAGTGTCCCAGACAACCAAACAATGATGATTGCGGGTATTACGTTATGAAGTTTATGAAGAACATAATCACTCACAATCAAATGGAAATTCCAGAAAATGTATGTAATTTATATAGTTTGTTTTTTTACAAGTAATTCCATATCTAGCATTTAGCACTTTATTCTAAGTTTATTTTATTTTTGCTTATTTTTGCAGTATTTTCCTGGAAATGAGGTTGGAGCTCCATTTTATGATGACCAACTTACTGAGATCAAGGGAGAGTGGTGTCATCATGTTGCCCGTTTGATTAATGAAAATCGAAATTCATCTAACTTTGGTTAGCTGGTTTTTTGTTTCCCACAATGGATGTCATGTCATTTTTGCTGTCTATGTTAACATTCAGAACTTGGTTAATGATTTATGTAATTTTTGTTGGTACTTTGTTGATATGTATGTATGTATATTAGATGGATTTATAAGTTTGTTAGTTGGAATTTGATTTGCAATTGGTTAGTTGATTTGAAATTTGGTTCATATTGGTTGTTGAGTTGATATTGGTTGTTATTGGTTGATGAAAATGAGAGTAGGGATGTGCTGCAAAATATTGGATATACCAGAAACAGGAAAAAAATATTTTAAAAAGAAAACATAGAATCAGGGGCGTTAGAAGCGCCCCTGTTGGTGTTACCCCCACTTGACAATCAGGGGCGCTCCCAGTAAAAAGCCCTTCTGTTGGTCAGACCAAAAGGGGTGCTTCTAACTGCAAGCGCCCCTGATTGTCAAAGTGCGCTAAGACCAACAGGGGCGCTTGTTACTGGGAGCGCCCATGATGGTCAGATGCGCTAAGACCAACAGGGGCGCTTTTTTTAGCGCTTCTGTTTCCTAATAATTAGAGGCGCTTGTTGTGCGCTCCTGTAGAAGGGTTAGCAACAGGAGTGTGGATACCTTGTATTGCAGGTAAACTAATTTTGCAGAATATGTTTTGATGATGAAAAAGGCAAAGGTAAAGTTGATGGCCAAAGTTGATAAAAGTGACTAAACATCAAAGTCACAATCCAAGACAAACAAGCTCAAGAATTGAAGATTCAAGTTTAAGGGTAGTCCTTAAATATAAGGGTAGTCCTTAGGGTTTGGGTGTGTCTTAGGAAAAAGTGTAAGCTCTTTCAAAGGTCAGCTCGTATGTCAAAATCTCACACACTCACAAGTTTTTCAAAGATGCATGCATACTTACGTAAACATTCTTATCATCTTTAAAAACATAAAATCGATTTCCTCATGCATAAACATACATCAAAATCGATTTTCGGGTAAATCAGAAAAGGAAGAATCGATTGTCAGGTCATATAGTTTCATTGCATAAATCGATTTTCAGGCCAAACATTTCCAAACAAAGAATCGATTCACTCTCTTTTAAACTAAGCTGAGAATCGATTCCTACTTATCTCAGGCAAGCTGAGAATCGATTCATACATGTTTTCACTAAGTATAGAATCGATTCCTAGCCCTCCATAGTTCTCAAGAATCGATTGTCCCTATTTTTCAAACAAAGATAAATCGATTCCTCACTTAAATAAATCGATTCCTCGATCAAATGCATTCAACAAAGAATCGATTCCTACACTATTTTCAATGTAAACTTGATTTCCTCATAGCCTATAAATAGGCACTGCATTACGTTCATTTTCACACAATGCATTTCACGAATCAGAGAACTTTTGAGAAAAACTCTTCATGCTTTTACTTTTACTCTTCACGCACCGTTGGTCCGTCTGAGCTGATCTGCTGCTAAGAGTTAGTTGGGGTTGTATTCTTCAAGTTGTAATATCTGCCTACATTAGAGGTATTTCTGTCTTTACAATTGTTTATTATTTAATTGTTGTGATTTGTTCTAGGGAGTGGGGTATCTCTCTAGGGTAGCTGCATGTACTAGGAAGTGGGGTATCTTTCTAGGGCAGTTGATTGTAACAGGGGTGGGGTATCTCTTGTTATTGTTATATTAGATTTGAGGACTCTCCATAGGCGGGGTATCCTAGGAGGAGAGTGCCTGAGTCTGTAAAGGTTTTCCAAGGCACCTGTAAGCCTTGTTGTTTTGATTAGTGGAAAATCTCACAAGGGTGTGAGGACTGGACGTAGGTCACTAGGAGGTGACCGAACCAGCATAAATCTCTGCGTGCTTTACTGCTTTCCTGCTTTACTATTATACCGCTTTACTGCTTTATATTCTAATTCCTTCGCTTCCACTTAACCTGCGCAAAATTGATCTAAGTCATTGAAAAAGGGGAAAAACGTTTTCGAAAGATTTGAAAAGTTTTAAATCTCAATTCACCCCCCTCTTGAGACTGAAGCCACTTGGTAACAAGGAGCACAAGATTTAGGGGCGCCCGAAAGCGCCCCTAATGGCCTTTCCTGTTGTAGTGAAAATCTTAAGACCAATGTTAAGATGAACCAATGACGATCTGGAAAATCTAGAAGATGAACCGATGTTAAGATGAAAATCTATAATTTAATCAGAGTAATATACTAGAAAAAAAACATGGTATTCATAATAATAGTACACATCAATTGTCAGTGGGGGACCGGCGTGCTCCCCTTATCTTTGAGATCATAATGGGGGTGACCCACGGAGGTCGCCCCAAGGTTACGATCCGTTGGGTTGGGAAACTAACCTGGATCCTCTAGTTTTCTTTTTTTTATCGATGGTGTGCAGTGTACTAAGGTTAAGGTACAAGATCGAAAAGAATGAGATTTGGACAGCTCTCGACCGGGAAAAAAAGGAGTGGGAAGATCTTATTTCGTCTAAGGAGTGGCGGTTGACAGAAAACCATTTCAGCCTCTGCGAGAGCAGGATAGCCGAAAAGACCCTCGCTTTATATAAAGAGGGAAGCCTTCCCCTTCGGATAGACGAGGATGCCAATATTGGCAGAGGTATTGATGCCTACTTCGCCGATCTGAACCGCTTCACGTCTAATCAACAGCGGTTACGGCATCTTCAGCAGGTCCACGCCTGTATAGGAAACCCCAAGAGTCCTATCTGGCGATAGATAAAAGGTTTTATTGAGAGCTATTAAGTCTAATTAATATGAGAAAGAAGATTGAAGGAAAAAGTCTTTCGAAGGGTTGTCCATTTAGATAATCAAAATTCTAGTACTTAAACCTCAGCAGAGGCCGGGCTCTCTCTTCTTTCTTTTTGTTTTTTGCGGTATGCCGCTCCGCGAGCAAGGAGTGCCACGCACGAGCGGAGCGAAAACAAAGCAGGGGGAATTCTGCGTTGGGATAAATCCTTTGATTGCGTATTGAATATAGATCCATGTCTTTCTTGTTCCACTAGCTCGGACAAAATTCTCAGATGTCCCTTTCGTTATTACAACCTTCTTTTTTGATGTCAAAGACCAGAAGCTATGCGCTAATTTTCATTGGATCTCGGTTGTTCTTAACAGCGATGGCTATTTCAAAAAAAGGATTGGCTTATTTTGGTAAATACATCCAACCAACTCCAATCCTTTTACCGATTAACATCTTAGAAGATTTCACAAAACCCTTATCGCTTAGTTTTCGACCCTGTACAATGCTCAAGGCTCTAGGCTGAGTAGCAGGAGCAACTTTTAATTTATTATGAGCCTAAACGATGGATTCAATAAGTTCTTGCCAATAACCACGTCCACTGAATAGAAACATTAAACTAAAAGCCCAAACAAAATGGGCACCCAAGAAAAAAAGACCATATGCAGATAATGAGGAACCATAAGATTGAATTACCTGGGATGCCTGCGCCCATAAGAAATCGCAGAGCAAGGTTTGCCTGTAATCGATGGCAGAACGACTGACTCCTCCCTTTCCGTTAGCCCAATCCGCTTTATGATCCCAGTTGGTACTAATCTTATATCGGGCGAATTCAATGTTCAACAAATAGTTGAGCGATGGAAGGACAAAGGAACTAAATAAGAACAAGCGGAGGGATATGACAAAAAAAAAGCCTTCTCACGAGCTGGAGTCGAACCAGCACCTCTGGGATCAAAATTTGTGCAACGTCTATCTATTCACTTTCAATATAGTACATATCAATTGACATATCAATCACATACTCTTAATTACTATTGTAAAAAGAAATCCCATCACAAGCACATAAAAAATAAATATATATTAGAAATGAGATGAATGCATGTGAAGATTTCAGTTGGCCGATCACATTCGTGATGATCGGGAAAGGGTTTTCTTGGGACAAATAATATTATCCATTTACAATTAAGTAACAAAATTTTAAATCACAAGTAATTAATTTTAAAAATCAACATATCACCATTATTTTAAAAGCCACGATCCAAAGAAAAATAATGTTCATAAAATAAGCAAGAATTATATAGTCACAAAAAACCAACATAGGGTAATAGGATAACATATAAAAACTAATACTAACGATGATAACTAGAAGTTAACAGAGTTATATGATGTGTGGGATACATATTCTGTACCGTACTTCCGAAGTAGTTGGTAGGTGTTGTCTTTTATCAGCGGTGTTCGATCTTGAGATGGCAATATTCGATCTTGGCGGTGTTGTACCTGCAAGAATACTCCGACGCTCCGGTCAGTGTCTGAGTGAATCAATGTTTTAGTCTTTTTTAATTGCCTCTTTTATGAGCATTGAAGGTGGTATTTATAGAGTTTGCGTGATGTTTGTTATGACGATCTTGGGTCGTTAGATCTTGCCGAGGGTATCTGAACCGTTGGTTGATTGGGCTAGATTTTCTAGATGTGGGCTGGTTGGTCATTGGGCCTTGCAGGGGGTGTAAATATTGCTGAGGCCTTTTACTTATTACCATAACAGTGGCCCCCAAGCCTGGTCGCCTGAGGGGCGATCTTGGCTTGATAAGCTGATGTCACCTTACGTTGTCGATCATAGGACGTACCGAGCTTTCTTTTATGAGGGACTCAAAAAAGGGGTGGCTTATGTTGGTCATGGGTTTTGTCGAGCTTGATTTACTTAATCGATCTCGAGATGTACCGAACTTTCTTTACCGAGCTTTCTTTTGAGCAGTGGGATCAGTGCCTTGGATTCAGTGTCAGGCATTAAATGTTTCTGACACGGCGTGCATTACGATGGCGGCTAATGATGGTGACGTTTTGTTTTTAGTGCCTGACCTTTGGGTTTTGATTGGACGCGTTGATTCGACTTCCAGGCCCAATCCATGATATTCGGCCCACTATAAATAGGGGGTCACTTGCTCTTGTTTTGTTGCTGCACAACTTCTTCTGCTCTGACTACCGGTCTTGATTAACTCCTTCTGCTCTGACTTTCGGTCTTGAGGTGTCGAGCTTTTCTTCGAGCAAAGCGGTCAGGGTGATAGTAGCTTATCTTCAGGTCGATAAAAAGAGTTCTTCCATATCCGATCTACTCATCTACTTTATTTCGAGGTTAGTTTTTAATGTTTTCCTTTTGCATTTGCGTTTTGGACCCCTCCTAGTTTTTTATTTGTTCGCTCAGAGTGGAGGTCGTCAGGTCAGGTTTCGACTTGTTCGCGGACCCATTTGCGATTTCTTTTGTCCTGACACTTCATCCCCCATTTCTGCAGCTTTTTAGATCTGGCGAGGACCAAACAAACCCGTAGGGACATAACCGAATATCGAAACGAGTTTGTAAAGATCATGGCCTCCGGTGGTAACGTCCCTGAAATTCGAGAGAATCAGTCAATGGTTGGTATCCCAGACGAGCAACATCATCCGCCCTCTGCTCCTACCAGCGAGCAAGCAGAGGAAAATATCGATGTTGAAAGTTTTTCTCCGACAAACGACGTTAATGAGTCTGTTCCAGATGTTGTGGGAGCTATGGAGGAAGACCGGAGGATGGGTGTGGTGGCTCTCTCTTCTGATTCTGATGAGGAGGTTCGATCGGGGGAAAGACAGGGGAGCTCGGATACTATTGAATCGGAGAGCTCTGATGCTGACTTTGGGACGAGCTCAGTGCTTGAAGACAATTCTGATCAGAACGATGCCGATGGCATGGACCAGCCAAGTACGAGTCGTGCTTCTGATGTTTTAGTCAATGGTTATTCCAGTACCGGTCCTGGGGCTCATGACGTGCCGGTGCGGGAGGTTTGCCCTTATGATTGGGTTTCCGCCAAGGTTTTGGAGATCGAATCGTTGTACCGTTCGGGCCATAACCTAGAGTCGGTAGGTCGAAAAATTGCTCGGCGTTCTGAGAGGAATATTTGGAGGGTCGAAGGTATGAAGGATGGAGAGCACGTGGCTTCCTGGGCAGGAGATCTTAAATTTACTATGTACCACGTGACGATAAATGATATGAACATCCGGCCTCCTTTTACTTCTCTTGAACAGACAGTTCTGGCGGAGCTGGACGTAGCACCCTCCCAACTACATCCAAATGCATGGGCTTTCCTCCGAGCCTTTGAGTTGATGTGTATTCACCTGGAGAGACCGGTGTCGTCCCCACTTTTCTTCCATTTGTTCGAGCTTAATCGGAATAGTGGGGAGGACAAGTCCGGCCGCGAGCATGTCAGTTTTCGCTCGAGGCGAGGAGCGAAGATCTTTAAAGCTTATGCGGACTCACTGAAGGGAAGTTGGAAGCAGCTCTTTTATTGGGTCGAACCGGTTAATGATAAGGCCATTGACTGTGTAGGGAAGTTCGGAGCTGATGGTCGGACCTTGGTGTCCACCAAGTTCCCTATTGGTTGGACTCATGGTCATTTTAACCGGTCTTCACATTCCTACTCCGTCGGTGAGGATCGGTTGAGCGCTGAAGATCATCTCACGAAGGCGATTCTGATTTTTATTTCCCAAAGGGTTCCGTTCTCAAAGCATAAATACCGGGGTATCCCTACGGATCGTTTAGTCCAGGCTGGGAAGCGGGTGCGGGTGCAAAGGGTTTTAGGTAGATCGTCTCTCTGTAGTGGATTTTTGTGTATTTGAGTTTTCTGTAAGTTACATAACTCTTATTTTTCTTGTTTTTTAGACACGATGGCGCCTAAGAAGCCTGCATTTTTGAAGAAGCTGGCGATGCAATCGGCTGGTGTTGAGCAAGAAGGGGTACCGTTGCAAATACCTTCTCAACCTAGACCTGCTGTCGAGGTTGAAGAGGTCGCCATCGTTGCCGAACCGGTTACAACATTTACTCAGAAAGATTTGGCACGCATTGAGGCTGAGAAGGGGAAAAGAATCGATGTTGGGATCTCTGTAAAAAGGGGGCGAGCTCGGGTCGATGATGAGTCTGGGTCGGCCAAAAAAGCAAAGACTGGGAAGAGGTCCAAGCATAAATACAAGGTTGTTCCCCCTGGATGAGAAGTTTTTAGAACAAAATTTCGAGCAGTGGCGGGGGGATCCCATTGCAGCGTCGGCCCAGATCTTCCTGAATTTTGCCGAGGTTCATAAAATCGCAAAAACGAAGTACGAGAAGCGAGCTGAAGGTGGGTTTTTTGTTTATTTTGCCGGTTTTGTTGATTTATTTATGATTTTCCTCTTTGTTTTGATATCTTTCTTGATACGTCTGTAGAGTTGCTGGAGACTGAGAAGACGAAACGTTTTAAACATTTGGAGGAATTGTCTGCGATGACCAATGAGCTGGGTCAAGCCAAGTCCGAGCTTCGGGCTTTGAAGGAAGGCGCAGAGATTCTTACAGCGTTGAAGGTAACTGCCCTGAATCGTGCAGAGACTGCTGAAGCTCGTGTGAAGCAACTCGAAGATCAGCTCAAGGTCCTAGAGGAGTCTGAGGCCGAGGCAAAGAGAAAGGCAAGGGTCCCGGAAGAACGAATCATCGAGCTGGAGGATAGCTTGAAGAAAAGCTCGGAGGTGAGAGAGGAATCTAGTATCGACCCAGAAGCTCGTATTGCCGATCTTCAGGCTGCCCTCCAACAAAGTAAGAGGGACGCAAAGGAGGCTGCTGAGGCGGCACTTGAGATGTACAAAGAAGGTTTTCAAGGTGCCCTTCTGCAGGTTCTTTTACTTCATCCCTCTCTTCCGCTAGACCCGATGGTTATTGATGCCGATCACGAGGTCGATGGGAGGCGTATTGTCAAGGTCGGCCCAGTGACGGAGGAGAAGATCGTCGTCTTTTCGACCTCAGACGCTTAATGGTTTCCAGCATTTTTTGCAGAAGTTCTGGGTGTATGCTTTTCCGATCGAGTTTTGTATAGACTTAGAACTTCGTTATGTAATTTGGAATTTTGAGGGATCGGCCCATCCGTGGCGCTTTGTAATCAAAAATATTTTTAATCGATCTTGACTTTGGATCTCATTACGAGCTTTATGAATGCTTTTTTAATTCTGCAAGTCATATACGTCGTATTTTAGAGATCGTTTCGCACCTGAGGGGCTCGAGGTGGTTTATAAACGTTGGCCTATAGAGCAGTTTACCAGGACTCGGCCCAGACTTAACTCGCCCTATAGGGGTATTGGCAGCTGTGGCCAATGGTCGTTCTAAGGATATTTCAATCCTAGAAGACCTGGTCCCTTTGAAACAGTTTACCAAGGCTCGGCTCGGATTTAACTGGTAACAAAGGGTTGCGACCATGGTTGGTCGCTTGGGGAGACCCCAAGATTGAACTTGAGGGGCTCGAGGTTCGAGTCTTTTCCGAAGCTGTAAATTTGATCCTTGCGTTATTGATTTGACGAAAACAAGAAAGTGTGGAACGTCGGACAGTTTATTGATTTATCATTTAAATGAGGAACTCGATTTACAATGATAGGAGCAGTCCTAAGTTGTGTCCTTTTTGGAGAGATTGATGCAATTTTCCGTTTTTAAATGTAATAATTCTTCAGTTTCGTTGCATTCCAAGTTCTTTGAATCTTTTTTCCTTGGAGGGTCTCCTGTTCAAAGGAGCCCTTACCGGTTTTAGAAATGACACGGTAAGGTCCTTCCCAATTTGGTGCGAGCTTTCCTTGGGAAGCATTTTTATGACCAATATCTGCCCTTCGAAGGACCAGATCGCCTAGGTCGAAATCTCTGGGAACGACTTTGGCATTGTACCTGGTCGTTACTCATTGTTTGATGATTGCTTCTCGGAGCGAGGCTCGACCTCGTATTTCATCGATCAGATCGAGCTCCTCTCTTAAGGCTTGGCTATTTTCGTTCTGGGTTTTGGGGTTTGCCGTTCTCCAGCTGAGTTCGCCAATCTCTACAGGAATGACCGCCTCGCTGCCGTAAGTGAGTCGAAACGGCGTCTCTCTTGTGGAGGTTTGTTGGGTGATCATATATCCCTAGAGGACATAAGGTAGCTCTTCTACCCAGCTTCCTTTTGCGTCGTCTAGACGTCGCCTTAGGCCGTTTAGTATTATTTTGTTCACCGCTTCTACTTGTCCTTTGGTTTGAGGGTGTTCAACTGATGTGAAGCGGTGTTTGATTTTTAGGTCGGACATCAGCTTTCTGAAACCCTTGTCGGCAAATTGGGTTCCATTGTCCGTTATCACTACCTCGGGGATGCCGAACCTGCTCATGATGTTTTTCCTTAAAAATTTGAGGCAGTTTCTTGCAGTTATGGTAGCCAGGGATTCTGCTTCTATCCATTTGCTGAAGTAATCGACTGCGACGATTAAGTATTTGATCTGGCTTGGAGCTGTCGAGAATGGCCCCAGGAGGTCTATCCCCCACCATGCAAATGGCCATGTGGAGGACAAGCTTGTTAGATCTGTTGGAGGAGCAATGTGGATGTTGGCGTGAATCTGACATTTTTTTGCATTTCTTTACATAAGCACTGGCATCAGTCGCCATGGTCGGCCAGTAATATCCGGCACGGAGAGTTTTTCGAGCCAAAGAGCGAGTTCCGAGGTGTTGACCGCAAATTCCCTCATGTATTTTTGCCAGGACATATGTTGCTTCTTCTCCCTCGATGCATTTCAACAACGGTGAGGAGAGGCTTCTTTTGTACAACGTTCCATCAATGACTGAATAGGAAGAAGCCTTCCTCCTGACGAGTTTAGCGTCGTTTTCGTCTGGGGGTTCCACTCCTGCAATGATGTATCCTAAGATCGGGTCGATCCAACTGTGATTTTTTTCTATTATGCAAATGGTCGAGGCAAACTCAGGGTCGGGAGATACACTGGGTTTGTGGAGGATTTCCTGGACAAACGTTCTGTGATTTCCAGGAGCTTTCGTGCTTGCGAGTTTGGCAGGGATATCAGCCCTTTGGTTCTCCGCCCTCGGCACGTGTCTCACTTCTGATGTTTCAATTTGAGCTAATAATGCATGTACTCGAAGCAGGTATTTTTGTAAGATCGACTCTTTCGTTTCGTATTGGTTGTTGATTTGGGAGACTACTAACAGGGAATCAGTGAACAGTTTTACCCGAGGGACTCGGAGGTCGATTGCCAAGCGTAGACCAGCGATGCAAGCCTCGTATTCTGCTTGGTTGTTCGAGGTTAAAAAACCGAAGGTTAAAGAAATTTCGATGATGATGCCGTTCGGGCTTTCTAACATGATCCCAGCGCCGCTTCCTTTTGGGTTGGAAGATCCATCGACGTGCAGGATCCAAGTATCGTTTTCGATGTTTGCTGCCGTCATTTCGGCTATGAAGTCCGCCAGAACTTGCGCTTTCATAGCCGTTCGGGCTTCGTACTTGATTCCGAACTCTAATAATTCTACCGCCCACTTGATCATTCTACCCGCGAGATCGGGCCTATGCAGGATTTGCCTGATGGGGTAATTAGTCCGTACGATCACCTGGTGAGCGACGAAGTAAGGTCGAAAACGTCAAGCTGCGGTGATGAGAGCCAAAGCGATTTTTTCGACCTTCTGATAGCGACTTTCCGCTCCGTGTAGAGCTTTGCTTGCAAAGTAAACTGGGCTCTGCCCGGTTTTTAACTCCCGCACAAGAACGGCTGTTGCACCCCGAAAAATCCCCGCTTTTGGGGTTTCTCAATGTACAACGTGGAAAATTTTGGAGCCGCCACCAATATTTTAATTTTAAGACCAAAACATTGAAAAAAGGTCTTTTGGACAAGGCGGATGGTCTTTTGAAAACTAGAGATATAGGTTCGGGGGTCGATTACGCGCGAGGAAGGTGTTAGCACCGCGCACGTCCTTTCTACCGAAAGGGAACCTCTAATTAAATGTGTGGTTTTAACGTTTGATTTGAAAAATACCTAGATTTGCCTATTTATTTCCTATTTGGAGATGAAAGGGAAATCTTTAATGAAAATTTTATTTTAGGTGAGAAAGGGGAAAAAAGGGTTTTTAGAAAAAAAGTGCTTGACGGGACATGGCCCGCTCCTACGTATCTCCCGGTGCGATGGAGAATTCAAAGCTACGTAGTTCTTGGTTGTCTTTGAAAAGTTTTTTTTGTTTTTTAATCTTTTTTGGTGAGTTTTTGAAATAGGACGAGCATTAGTGAATGATTAAACTAGCAGAGGCTATGATGAATCACTTACTAAATACTCAAAAGAGAGAGTTGTACCGCTAGTCAAACGAACGAAGGTTCTGATGGACTATTGATAACAACTCGTTTTTTTTTATTATCTTTTTTGAAAGTGATTTTCGAAAGAGATTGATTTGTACGATGATCAAACTAACAAAGGTTATGATGGATCATCGTTTATTATTTTTAGGAGAAAAGGACATTGTCACTAATAGCTAAACGAACAGAGGCTCTGATGAGCTACTAGCAACAATGGGTTTGAAAATGATTTTGTTTGTTTTATGAAAATGATTGGTTTAAGGGAGGGTGAAAAGAGTTTTTATTTGTTGCGCTTGACGAGAACGTGACTCGCTCCTACGTATCCCAAATGGGAATCAAAGCGACGTAGTTCTAATGAAAAATGTTTTTGAAAGGGTTTGAAAGGGGAGGTTGAATCATCTGAGACCATCTTCACCACTTAGAAAATGATGCACTAGGCATAAGTGGGAATCATGTGGTTCATCATCAACAAGGACACTACAGCTAAATTAAATCACATAGGGCAATTTTGGCATGGATCAGAATGATTGAATTTTAACAAATATAAAAACAGAAATACCTCTGATGAAGGCAGATATTACAACTCTGAAGAACGCAAACCCCGACTAACCCTTGCAGGAAATCAGCTCAGACGGACCAACGGCGCGAATAGAGCAGAAATGAAGCGTAGAACTGGAAAATGAGATTTACGAGAGTTGTCTTCTCAGATCTCGTGAAATGTGTGTGTGTGTTTTCTGATCTTGTAAAATCTGTCCCTGTTTCTCTGATCTCGTCCAATCTCCCCCCCAAAATGTGACTTGAGGCTGCCTATTTATAGGCTTAGGAAAGCGTAGAATTTTTAAAAACATTTATTTCAAGGATGAATCGATTGTTTGAGCCTTTGGAAATATGTAGGAATCGATTCTTTATGTTTGGAAATGATAAGAATCGATTATATGGCCTATGGAAAAAGGTAGGAATCGATTTTCAGGACATTTGGAGATCCTGAAAATCGATTATGTGGCCTTTGGAAACATGTAGGAATCGATTCTTTATTT
The DNA here is from genome assembly GCA_039519185.1 of Astragalus membranaceus. NCBI lineage: Eukaryota > Viridiplantae > Streptophyta > Magnoliopsida > Fabales > Fabaceae > Astragalus > Astragalus membranaceus. The sequence continues at coordinate 134,616,685 of CM076846.1, read as the reverse complement.
TTGGAAATGATAAGAATCGATTATATGGCCTATGGAAAAATGTAGGAATCGATTTTCAGGACATTTGGAGATCCTGAAAATCGATTTCATAGTCTTTTAAAATTTAAGGAAATCGATTCTTAGCTTTTGCATGAGTATGTGTAGAAATCGATTTCATGCTTTAAACATAGGCAAGGGAAATCGATTTTCAGGACATCCTAAAAGGTAGGAATCGATTCTTCACTTAGTTAGAACAATTAGGAATCGATTCATGGCCTATGGAAGAGCCTGAAAATCGATTTCAAGGCCTATACAATATACTATAAATCGATTCTTGGCCTTTGGAACAAAATAGAAATCAATTCTTGCTTTCTACAAAAATGTTTTTAGGTCTTTGCCATAAAATATTTTCCAAAGCTTGCCATGCATATTTTTTCAAAACTTGCCATGCATACATAACACATTTTCAAAAACCCTAATTTGATGCATGAGGCTTATTGCAAAAATTGTTTTTTAAAGACCCTTTTGCGAGAAGTGACCAAAATGCCCTTTTTGACTCTAACTTCCCAAAACGTGCATTCTAACCCTAAAATGATGCATAATTTATTTTTGTGTGGAAAATTAGGGTTTGGACCTAAGCCGGACAAAATTGGGGTATGACAGCTGCCCCTCTTTATCTGAATTTTAACGAGGAATATGAATTGGCCGAAACATATTCCAAGGCAAAATGAAGATAAAGAATTCAGAAATTATACCGATTTTGTCCACTTGGGTAAACCCGAATTTTCCTTTTTTACTTTTTCTATATTTTTTGAATAGATGGGCTTGAGAACAAACGGGGAACGGTTAACACTTGGCGCATTAACTAAGAGAGAAAATGACGGACCACTCGGGATCTGAAGGAGCACTAAGGCTCTGAAGGACCACTCAGGGTCTGAAGGAGCACTAAGGCTCTGAAGGACCACTCAGGGTCTGGGAGGCTGCCTAGGCCTTAATTGAAGGACCATCGTGGTCTGAAGGAGCGCTACTAGCTATGGTACTAGTAAAACGGTCTGAGGGGGCCTTTCGAGCGGCCATGATGGGTCAAGATCAGCTCCGGAACTGATATGTTGACCATGAAGGACGTCTGTTGTGTCTTAGGCTGACACAACTAGTCTGAAGGACCACTTGGGGTCTGAAGGACTTACCCGCAGCTCGAATACGAGGTGAAGTCTGTTTTTGAAGGGACACTTGGGTCCTGAAGGGATTCACGAATCCTGTTGGTTGAGTGATTGAAAAGTTCAACTAAAGCAGACAGAATAGTAAAATGGGCACTTGGCGTGCAGACAGAAAAGTAAATGGGCACTTGGCGTGCAAACAGAAAAGTAAATGGGCACTTGGCGTGCAGAAGCAGGAAATAAAGCGATAAAGAACGCGGTAAAGAAAGCAGTAAGGAAGGAGCACTGAGGGCTCAGGATGAGCGCGGAGGGCTCAGGATGAGCACGGAGGGCTCAGGAGGGAGCACAGAGGGCTTAGGATGAGCGCAGAGGGCTCAGGAGGGAGCACAGAGGGCTCAGGATGAGCACAGAGGGCTCGGGATGAGCGCAGAGGGCTCAGGAGGGAGCACAGAGGGCTCAGGATGAGCACAGAGGGCTCAGGATGAGCGCAGAGGGCTCAGGAGGGAGCACAGAGGGCTCAGGATGAGCACAGAGGGCTCAAGAGGGAGCACAGAGGGCTCAGGAGGGAGCACAGAGGGCTCAGGATGAGCACAGAGGGCTCAGGATGAGCGCAGAGGGCTCAGGAGGGAGCACAGAGGGCTCAGGATGAGCACAGAGGGCTCAGGATGAGCGCAGAGGGCTCAGGAGGGAGCACAGAGGGCTCAGGATGAGCACAGAGGGCTCAAGAGGGAGCACAGAGGGCTCAGGATTGAGGTGCCTGCATACGTTAGTTGATGCGAGGAATGGTGCATGGAGTATGAGTGCATGTTATGCATGTGCATGCAATGCTATGATTTTGGTGTAATGATGAATGTGCAAGATGCGGTTATGCAAATGTAATGCAGATGTATGCTACGTGGATGCATGTGATGCTGATGCATGCAATGCTGGACGCTTTTGATATTCTCTTTTGGCTTTCTTTGATGGTTGCTTTTTTTGTTTATGAAGTGCGGGTATGCAAATGCAATGCTTGAGAAATGCCTTGGTTTATTTGATGGAATGCTAAATTATGGACTTGACATTAGTCTGATTTAAGGACCACAACGAGTCTGGTTTATGGGCCGACAAGCCTGGTTTATGGAGCACAATGATCTGGTTTAAGGACACAAAGGTCTGGTTTGACCATGGAATGCCAGTGTATGCAATGGAAGGCTTCGTTTTGTTTTTTCTATGAGATGCATGATGCAAATGCCATGACTGCTATTTTCTTTTCTTTCTCTTATGATGAATGCAAATGCCTGAATTTCTCCTTTTCTTTACTTTATTATCATTATTTTCCTGCCTGATAAATGCATGATTTTATGCATGATGAATGTGATGCATGACTGTGTTTGTTTATTGCCCTCTCTTTTTTTTTTGCTTATTTTTTTATTTTTGTTGGTTCAGCCAACCCGCGACACTCATGACACGAGACTGAGGAACCTGTTGGACTTGCGGGGCTCATGGGCCGGGTGCATGTTGGTCTTGACTTTGCTGGTTTGAAGCAATCGTGGATGTAGTTGCTCTCTTGCATGATTGACTGATTTTGAGGATGTGCTTTCTCTCAGGACTCTTAAGAATCTCGTAATGATTTGCAATGCTCTATGATATATGCACATGTTTTACAGTTCAGGACCATCATCATCATAAAACGTTTATTTTGAGCAGAAAAAGCAGAAAATAAAAGAGTGAACAGATACGAGAAATTTGAACTTTATTAATGCGGAAACCGGTCGCACAAGAAGTTACGCCGATTGTTTATTGCATTTGAGAGTTTAAACTATAAAAAGACACGAAAAAAAGGGAGAAACTAAATTCTGACTGTCCGTCTCTGTGGAACAGTGCCAAACATCTATGTCCTTGACCTTGACCGCTCCCTCATCCAAGCTTGTAGGAGAGTTGTATGCCTTTCTTTACTTTTCATGCCTAACTTTTTAGACCCTAATTTTTGCCTGGATCTCCCTTTGCGGGTTTTCAATCCACCGGGTCGCTCTGATTTTGCCTAGGCCGCCCTTTGTGGGTTTTCAACCTAGCGAGCTAATTCTTACTTGGCTTGTCTTTCTCTTTTTTTTTTATATTTTTTTCAGGCATAATACTTCCTCACTTGATCTGAATTGACTGGATTCCTGAGATCTTCGCCGTCTATGTTTATGAGTATCGGCGCTCCTCTGGAAAAAGCTTTCTTGACTTCATATGGACCGTCATAAGTGGGTATCAACTCCCCACGGAGTCAGTCTGGATAGGTAGGATCTTTTTGAGTATAAGGTCTCCTTCGCCGAATTCTCGAAGGCGGACTTTCCTGCCGAAAGCTGCCTTCATCTTTTGTTGGTACAACTGGCCATGGCGCCGGGCAGCAATTCTTTTCCCTTTAATGAGATTCAGTTGATCTAGACGAGCTTGGATCCATTTTGCTTCTTCTAACCTGACCTCCCTGACTACTCGTAGAGAGGGTGTTTCAACTGCTTCTGACCCATACACTAGAAAAGAAAGGGGGTTGCCCCTGTATGATTTCAATGAATGTGAGTGCGATAAGGGATGAGATAGGTGTAGGATCAATTTCCCCAATTGTAGGTGAAGAGCGACAGGATTGCCCCACTTGGCATATTGTAAACAAATGAATTTACTTGTCCTTGAGCTAAGACTTTGAGAAAACAGCAGCAATCAATCATTGATCGGAATGGACTTTTCGGGATTGTGGTGTTTGGTGGAGGAGAGATGAGTAGGCTTAATGAGGTATTTGGGGCTAATGGCAGGATGGTTACCTGGCTTTAGGAGGTTTTATTCCTGGCTAAGAGTCTGTGGAGGGCGGTCTATCGAGGTCAAAGGAGAGTGTTTGCGGTTTATGAGAGGAGGGGTGTATGGAAATGAGAAAGTGTTTGAAGGTTTATTGAGACGAGGACCTCTTGGGTTTTGTGGTAACATCTCTTTTGTATTTTTCTTTTGGTTTTGGGATGATTTTTCCTTCTTTGACTTCTTCTTTTTCTTGAGCTTGGGTGAACTGATAAAGAACGATGCACCGTTTTTTTCGAGGTGGTCCTTGTCTAAGGTGACTTTTGGATTTTTGGCTTTTTCTTGGCTTAAGATGGGTCGGAAAGGATTATGTTTTTCTCTTTGGGATTTTCTTGGCTTACGGTGGGTAGGAGAGGATTTTTGTTCTTGGATATGGAATGGTGGTCCAACTTCATTTCAAATCATGATTGCTTATTTCCTCAAAAATTAACTCTGGGACAATAATTCACTTATTTTCATGCACTTGCCCTTCTTCTTTATTTCCCTTTTGAGCTCTAATTTTCCTTTATTGAAGCACCCATCTTGACCTCTTTCTTGTTCTCAGCGGTCCCCAAGTTGATCACTTCAGTGGATTCCTCGTGATGCTGAATAACCCTTTTTCCTTGCTTCATTAACCTTCTGGAGGATTTTCCCGGTCTTTCTCAACGTCCCACTCTGCTTGATTGATAAGGTGATCAAAGTCAAAATATGGACCGTTGGCACTGTTATCTTGAGAGACAATTACTGTGGATTTGCTTTTTGCCGGGGCGAAAAAGCAGAATGGAAGGTGAGACATGCAGGCAAAAATAATAAAGAAGAGAAGAGACACATGAAATGAGAAAGAAATTGTTTTTTATTGATTGGAATTCAAAAACAACGTTTTTATTGATGATGATAATTTAGAAAATAAAAACATGTGCGCCCCTAACAACTGGTCCTGTGGCCTTGGGCAGAGCCACAGGGTTGCATTACAAATGACTACTTTAAATCAAAGGTCCCAGGAGGATCAACAGTCTTTCAATTCTTTAATTCTTTCACCAGCACTGTAGCGACAAACCAGGTTTGCATCACCCTCATCCTTGATGACAGCAATTTGATCGTGTTGTTCCTCTTCCTCATCCCATCCTGTGGGCTGGATGTCTTCTATTCGGATTTGAGCACTCTCGGGAGCGTCATATCTGACCAAGTAGTCAAACTTTCCACTGGACTCCCCTAGGGTATCCTAACATCCCTCTTTCGCAGGCACCGCTGTTACTTCCTCATTGATTTCTTCTTCACCATCAATATCAGGGGTTCCTATCTGAATCACGCACCGATCTATCAGGTCTTGCACTGCATGCTTGAAGGCTCTGCACTCCTCCACAGTATGACCAACCCCGTTTTCGTGGAAACTGCAGGTAGCACTTGCATTGTACCTTCGGGAAAATGGCGGTTGAAGGGCCTTCATTGGCCGGGTGCTGATCAGGTTCTTGGAAGTCAGGTGATTAAACAATTCAGTGCATGTCATCGGTATTGGATCAAAACTGGTTCGTTTCTTGTACTGATAACCCTGAGCCTTGTGACTGTCACCGCCTTGCTGGGATGGCACAGGAGCAGAGAATGGAACAGTTTGTGGTGGCGGAGGAATGAAAGAAATGACACCAACTGGACCCACGACAGTGACACCTTCAGCAGCTGCCCCACTCTTTAAGCTCTGCAATATGACCATCATCTCATGTATCTGGGCCTCCATTGCCTTCAATCGTTCTTCTAGCAAGTGATATCTGTCTCTTGGCTGTGGGCTTTCAATCATCTGGCCCTGAGGATAGCTCCTCGGACTGAAGTAGTAAACCCCATACTGAGCGGAGTTTCCCATTTGATAAGCAACACTTGGAGGATTCACAATAATCTCCGGAGCAAGAGCAGAAGAACTTCTGGGAGGTATAATACCGGGACTAGGGATGTGAATGTGTGGCACACCCGCAGCTCCACTAGAAGTAACCACAGCAGGCTGACTTGTCACCACGGGAATGGCTTCAGCAGTGGTCCCACTTCTCAGATTTTGCAGCATATTCATTATCTCGGCCCTCTGAGCCTCCATAGCCTCCACTTTAGTCTTCAAAGCTTGATTCTCTTGAGCCAGCTGCTCGGGGTTAAGAATTTCCACAACCGACTCATCTTGACCCAGGGGGTCCTCATTCTCGAGATGTTGATTGCTAGCCATTAGTCTTGCCTGTAGACGGGTAGAGTATCGGTGTTGGCGAACCAGCTTGCCTTTTGTTTTTCTTTCTGATGATAGAACATCTTTTATGAGTACAAGTATGAATGCGTAAATGAATGCAATGCATATGCACATGGCTTTATGTTATTAGATGCATGAGGAATGCTGTATGAATTTTTCAGAATTTTGCTTATGTAATGCATGCTGTGTAAAATGCGGATGATGAGGATGCTTGTTTATAAAGACAGACATTTACAGGTGGGGGTTTTGAAATTTTAGGGCAGTATACCCTATATGCCACCTCATGAAAGTGAAGGAAAAACATATTCTTTTTTTTTTGATTTTGTTGTTTTTTTCAAAAAATGTTGGCGGAAATGAACTAAACTAGATGTAATAATGCAACACACAATTTTGGAAAAGCCCTTGTGACCTAAAAAAAGAGGTGAGACCTATGATCTAGGGCAATTTAAAGGATAGTCCTTCCATGTAGCTCTATTCACTCCCTCACAAGGCCACCAGAGCTACAGTCCCTTTCACAAAATTCCCCACAAATGCAGCAAACTGCTAGGTGTGAGGCATCATGAAAGAGCACAACTCTGGTTGAAACTTTCGCAAGTAGCCAAACGGACAAAGGTCCTGATGGGCTCTTACTACTCGAATCCAATCTCCTAAGTTTTTGCAGACCTGGGTTATGGTCCCACTCAAAACACATAGTCACAGGGTATAAGTGTAGTGTGTGTTAAGGGCATTTCCTTAAAAACTACCCAACCTGCAAATGAAAATCCAGACAATCCAGACAATAGAAAGCAATAACATGTCGTCTACCCTAGGGTTTAATACCAATTAAATACAACTAATCTAGGGTGTCAACAACAATGCACTACTTACCTCAAGAAAGGGAGCGAAGAAGAGGGAACAGGATAGAATGGGGAAGAGATGCATGAACTTACCTTTGGAGAAAAGGAGCAAAGAAGAAGGGAACATGGGGGGTTGGAAGAATGCATGGGCATAAGCAATGAAAGAATAGGAGTAGAAGAGGAGATAGGGAATAACAAAGAAGACAAATGCATATGCCTACAATCAATGATAAGAAAGAAAGGCAAACAAGGTATTAATCAAATCAACAGTACATTAAACCACACATTTTAATTAGTTAGGCTTGACCCTCGTCTTTTAAAAAGTGTCCCCAGTGGAGTCGCCAGCTGTTGTGTTGGATTGAGGTGCCTGCATACGTTAGTTGATGCGAGGAATGGTGCATGGAGTATGAGTGCATGTTATGCATGTGCATGCAATGCTATGATTTTGGTGTAATGATGAATGTGCAAGATGCGGTTATGCAAATGTAATGCAGATGTATGCTACGTGGATGCATGTGATGCTGATGCATGCAATGCTGGACGCTTTTGATATTCTCTTTTGGCTTTCTTTGATGGTTGCTTTTTTTGTTTATGAAGTGCGGGTATGCAAATGCAATGCTTGAGAAATGCCTTGGTTTATTTGATGGAATGCTAAATTATGGACTTGACATTAGTCTGATTTAAGGACCACAACGAGTCTGGTTTATGGGCCGACAAGCCTGGTTTATGGAGCACAATGATCTGGTTTAAGGACACAAAGGTCTGGTTTGACCATGGAATGCCAGTGTATGCAATGGAAGGCTTCGTTTTGTTTTTTCTATGAGATGCATGATGCAAATGCCATGACTGCTATTTTCTTTTCTTTCTCTTATGATGAATGCAAATGCCTGAATTTCTCCTTTTCTTTACTTTATTATCATTATTTTCCTGCCTGATAAATGCATGATTTTATGCATGATGAATGTGATGCATGACTGTGTTTGTTTATTGCCCTCTCTTTTTTTTTTTGCTTATTTTTTTATTTTTGCTGGTTCAGCCAACCCGCGACACTCATGACACGAGACTGAGGAACCTGTTGGACTTGCGGGGCTCATGGGCCGGGTGCATGTTGGTCTTGACTTTGCTGGTTTGAAGCAATCGTGGATGTAGTTGCTCTCTTGCATGATTGACTGATTTTGAGGATGTGCTTTCTCTCAGGACTCTTAAGAATCTCGTAATGATTTGCAATGCTCTATGATATATGCACATGTTTTACAGTTCAGGACCATCATCATCATAAAACGTTTATTTTGAGCAGAAAAAGCAGAAAATAAAAGAGTGAACAGATACGAGAAATTTGAACTTTATTAATGCGGAAACCGGTCGCACAAGAAGTTACGCCGATTGTTTATTGCATTTGAGAGTTTAAACTATAAAAAGACACGAAAAAAAGGGAGAAACTAAATTCTGACTGTCCGTCTCTGTGGAACAGTGCCAAACATCTATGTCCTTGACCTTGACCGCTCCCTCATCCAAGCTTGTAGGAGAGTTGTATGCCTTTCTTTACTTTTCATGCCTAAGTTTTTAGACCCTAATTTTTGCCTGGATCGCCCTTTGCGGGTTTTCAATCCACCGGGTCGCTCTGATTTTGCCTAGGCCGCCCTTTGTGGGTTTTCAACCTAGCGAGCTAATTCTTACTTGGCTTGTCTTTCTCTTTTTTTTTTATATTTCTTTCAGGCATAATACTTCCTCACTTGATCTGAATTGACTGGATTCCTGAGATCTTCGCCGTCTATGTTTATGAGTATCGGCGCTCCTCTGGAAAAAGCTTTCTTAACTTCATATGGACCGTCATAAGTGGGTATCAACTCCCCGGCGGAGTCGCCAGCTGTTGCACCCCGAAAAATCCCCGCTTTTGGGGTTTCTCAATGTACAACGTGGAAAATTTTGGAGCCGCCACCAATATTTTAATTTTAAGACCAAAACATTGAAAAAAGGTCTTTTGTACAAGGCGGATGGTCTTTTGAAAACTAGAGATATAGGTTCGGGGGTCGATTACGCGCGAGGAAGGTGTTAGCACCGTGCACGTCCTTTCTACCGAAAGGGAACCTCTAATTAAATGTTTGGTTTTAACGTTTGATTTGAAAAATACCTAGATTTGCCTATTTATTTCCTATTTGGAGATGAATGGGAAATCTTTAATGAAAATTTTATTTTAGGTGAGAAAGGGGAAAAAAGGGTTTTTAGAAAAAAAGTGCTTGACGGGACATGGCCCGCTCCTACGTATCTCCCGGTGCGATGGAGAATTCAAAGCTACGTAGTTCTTGGTTGTCTTTGAAAAGTTTTTTTTGTTTTTTAATCTTTTTTGGTGAGTTTTTGAAATAGGACGGGCATTAGTGAATGATTAAACTAGCAGAGGCTATGATGAATCACTTACTAAATACTCAAAAGAGAGAGTTGTACCGCTAGTCAAACGAACGAAGGTTCTGATGGACTATTGATAACAACTCGTTTTTTTTTATTATCTTTTTTGAAAGTGATTTTCGAAAGAGATTGATTTGTACGATGATCAAACTAACAAAGGTTATGATGGATCATCGTTTATTATTTTTAGGAGAAAAGGACATTGTCACTAATAGCTAAACGAACAGAGGCTCTGATGAGCTACTAGCAACAATGGGTTTGAAAATGATTTTGTTTGTTTTATGAAAATGATTGGTTTAAGGGAGGGTGAAAAGAGTTTTTATTTGTTGCGCTTGACGAGAACGTGACTCGCTCCTACGTATCCCAAATGGGAATCAAAGCGACGTAGTTCTAATGAAAAATGTTTTTGAAAGGGTTTGAAAGGGGAGGTTGAATCATCTGAGACCATCTTCACCACTTAGAAAATGATGCACTAGGCATAAGTGGGAATCATGTGGTTCATCATCAACAAGGACACTACAGCTAAATTAAATCACATAGGGCAATTTTGGCATGGATCAGAATGATTGAATTTTAACAAATATAAAAACAGAAATACCTCTGATGAAGGCAGATATTACAACTCTGAAGAACGCAAACCCCGACTAACCCTTGCAGGAAATCAGCTCAGACGGACCAACGGCGCGAATAGAGCAGAAATGAAGCGTAGAACTGGAAAATGAGATTTACGAGAGTTGTCTTCTCAGATCTCGTGAAATGTGTGTGTGTGTTTTCTGATCTTGTAAAATCTGTCCCTGTTTCTCTGATCTCGTCCAATCTCCCCCCCAAAATGTGACTTGAGGCTGCCTATTTATAGGCTTAGGAAAGCGTAGAATTTTTAAAAACATTTATTTCAAGGATGAATCGATTGTTTGAGCCTTTGGAAATATGTAGGAATCGATTCTTTATGTTTGGAAATGATAAGAATCGATTATATGGCCTATGGAAAAAGGTAGGAATCGATTTTCAGGACATTTGGAGATCCTGAAAATCGATTATGTGGCCTTTGGAAACATGTAGGAATCGATTCTTTATTTTTGGAAATGATAAGAATCGATTATATGGCCTATGGAAAAATGTAGGAATCGATTTTCAGGACATTTGGAGATCCTGAAAATCGATTTCATAGTCTTTTAAAATTTAAGGAAATCGATTCTTAGCTTTTGCATGAGTATGTGTAGAAATCGATTTCATGCTTTAAACATAGGCAAGGGAAATCGATTTTCAGGACATCCTAAAAGGTAGGAATCGATTCTTCACTTAGTTAGAACAATTAGGAATCGATTCATGGCCTATGGAAGAGCCTGAAAATCGATTTCAAGGCCTATACAATATACTATAAATCGATTCTTGGCCTTTGGAACAAAATAGAAATCAATTCTTGCTTTCTACAAAAATGTTTTTAGGTCTTTGCCATAAAATATTTTCCAAAGCTTGCCATGCATATTTTTTCAAAACTTGCCATGCATACATAACACATTTTCAAAAACCCTAATTTGATGCATGAGGCTTATTGCAAAAATTGTTTTTTAGAGACCCTTTTGCGAGAAGTGACCAAAATGCCCTTTTTGACTCTAACTTCCCAAAACGTGCATTCTAACCCTAAAATGATGCATAATTTATTTTTGTGTGGAAAATTAGGGTTTGGACCTAAGCCGGACAAAATTGGGGTATGACAACGGCCCCTAAGGCTTCCTCCGAGATAGCTAGATATAAGTATAAGTTTTCGCCCTTGCTTGGTCTAATTAAGATCGGAGGTTCGGTGAGAACCTTTTTGAGCTGGTTTAAGGCCTCATCTTGCTCGGTGGTCCATTTGAAATCCTCTTCCTCTTTTTTAAGTAGTTTGAACAGGGGAAGGGATTTGAACGCCGTGTTTGATATGAAACAAGATAAGGCGGCGATCATGCCGTTAAGTTTTTGGACTTCCTTTTTGGTTGTCGGAGTTCGCATTTCTGTTACGGATCGACATTTGTCGGGATTTGCTTCGATTCCCCTTTCTGTTAAGTAGAAGCCTAAAAATTTCCCAGTTCGGACTCCAAAGGTGCATTTTTCTGGATTCAGTCTCATATTATTTTGCCGAACTTCGGAGAATATCTCTCTAAGGTCGTTGACGTGCTTGTCATCGGCTTCGCTCTTGGCGATCATGTCGAGGTAGACTTCAACACTTTTACCGATTTGATTTCGGAAAACTTTGTTCATCATCCTTTGGTACGTGGCTCCGGCGTTTTTCAAACCGAAAGGCATGACGTGGTAGGCGAAGTTACCTTGGTCGGTCATGAACGCAGTTTTTTCTTGGTCAGGAGGGAACACGGCAATCTAGTTATACCCGGAGTATGCATCCATAAATGATAACAAACGAAAACCTGAAGCGTTGTATACGAGCCGGTCTATGGTGGGGACAGAGAAAGCGTCTTTTGGGCAGGCTTTATTAAGATCGGTGTAGTCGACGCACATGCGCCATTTCCCGTTGTTCTTCTTAACTAGCACCGGATTTGATAACCAGGTTATGTATTTGACTTCAGAAATGAAGTTTGCTTTTAAGAGATCGTCTACGGCTTTTGCGGCGGCTGTAGCTTTCTCGCTACTCTGCGCTCGCTTTCTTTGGGCGACCCACTTGGCTCCTAGATTAACTGCAAGCTGGTGGCAAGCGACTTCAGAAGGAATTCCGGGCATGTCCTCTGCCGACCAGGCGAAGATGTCTGCATGGTCTTTGAGACATTGGGTTAAATCAGTTTTAACCTCTTCTGATAAATCGGCTCCGATCTTGATGGTTTTGGAGGGATCTTCGCCGAGTTGTACGTCGATGAACTCCCCATTAGGTTGGGGCCTTTTCATTTTTCGCTTGAGCTCTTTTGCCAGCTCGTCATCACCTTCATCGTCCGTACTCTCAGGATCGTACCTTGCATCTAAGTCCGTTGCGTTCACCTCGGTAGGTCGAGCTTTACTCTTGGGAGTAGTGTTTTCGGGAAGGGGAACCCCTTCCTGCTCCAAAGCTTTTTGCTCAGTCTTGGTCCATGAGAAGAAGCATTTGGAAGCAGACTCCAGATCAGAGTTTAAAGTGATAACTTTATTGCAGAGAGAGTGGAATTTCATTTTTAAGTGCGTGGTGGACGTTACTGCTCTGAGCCTGCCTAAAATCGGTCTTCCAATGATAAAGTTGTAGATGGATTCGCAAGGTAGGATAAAGAACTTGGTTTTGATGGTTCTTATCATTGGCTCAGCTCCGTCGGAAACCATCAATTCCAAATGGCCTAGTGGTTTTGTCCGGGATCCGTTAAATCCGGATAGGACTGTTCCTCTGTATGGAGTGAGCTCCTCTCTGTCGATCCCCATTCTGTCAAGGAGATCGACAAAGATGATGTCAGATGAGCTCCCTTGGTCCACCAAGACTCTTTTCACTTCTTTGTTGGCAATGACTGCCGAGATTATGAGGGGTACGTGTTTGTTGGGTTTCCCATCAATAAGATCTTCATCACTGAAAGAAAGTGGAGGTCGGTTTATCGTGGTTGGCGTAGCTGAGGTTAAGGCCACGCTTAACAATTCTTTCCACTTTCGCTTCATTGTTTTTCCAGATTCCTCATGCTCGAAACCTCCTGCGATCATCATCATCACTGAGTGACCTTTCGGTGTTCTAGTATCATGATCATCATTATCGGAATAGACCTTTGGCTTACCCCTTCTGCTGGGTTCCTCGTTCCTCTCGTCTTTAACCTCGCCGGTAGTTGCTCCTGATTTTTTAACATAACCGGACAATTTACCCTGCTTGATCAAGTCTTCAATGTCGTCTTTCAAAGCATTGCAGTGGTTCGTGTCATGACCATTACTTCTATGATACCTGCAGTATTTGCTGGATCATTGTCCAGATCGGGGAGGTAGAGGTTTAGGGGTCTTAACGTCTCTGAACTCGACGTTCCATCATTCCCCATATAATTAGGCGTTCGAGACATTGAGTTCAGTGTATACTTGGTGACGGTTCTGAGGTCGGGGATCCCTGTTACCTCGGTTATCGTTTCCTTGGTTATCTCTTCCGTAGCGGGGTTTTGATGGTCCAGCCTGTGTTGACGGATTTCCGATCTTGGCGCTTTTCTCTTCATTGATGAAACATTGGGATAATTGGAGGAAATCTTGCAAAGTATTAGGTTCCCAAGTGTTGACATGTTTTTTGAAAGGGCTTCCGGGGAGTAGGCCCTGCGTCATGAAGAAAAGGCGGAAAGTGTCGTCTAGTTCTCGAACTTGAAAAGCCTCGTTGTTGAATCTCTCTATGTATTCTCTGAGAGGCTCGTCCTCCTTTTGGACCACGGACATTAACACCGCTTTGTTCTTGGGTTTACTTTTGGAATGGGTAAAGTGAACTGAAAAGAGTTTTGCTAATTGGTCCCAAGAGGATATGGTGTTCGTCTTCAAAGCCCGAAACCATTCTGATGCTACTTTGCCAAGAGTTAATGGGAAGATTCGACATTTCATCTCCATGGGGACGTTCCGGTATTGCATAGTGGTGTCGAATTGATCGAGGAGCATGTCTGGATCGCCTGTTCTATCATACGTTTTCAGACCTCCGGGCGGTTTTTCCGAGGTACCTCGGAAGTCGGTAGCTATCAATAGTCGCGGTGAATGGGCCCTTTCGCTCGGTTAACAGCGCCTGAGGTCGTGGCTGACGCTGGTGATGGGGATCGGGATAAATGTGGTGTCGAGGTTGTGCCTTTTCAGGGTTATCCCCTCGACTTATGGAACGTCGTCTTGGAGATGAAGAGGCTAAAAATGAGCGAGGATGGGGGGAGTTATCCAGCTCATTAAGACCATCGAATTGTCGAGCCGAAGGAGAACGAGAGCCATTCCCTCGTTGTCGGCGAGGAGGAGAACGAAGATATTCATCAAGATCGTCATATTGTCGAGCCGGAAGAGAACGGGAGCCATTCCCTCGTTGTCGGCGAGGAGGAGAACGATGATAGTGTCTTCTCCTGGGTGGAGATCGATGTCTCCTTCGAAACGGGTTTATCTTTTCAGGGGAGCCCGGTCTGGGTGATTCCTGGTCCGGAACATCTTGCGCCCGTTCGATCTTGAGATGGCGGTGTTCGATCTTGAGATGGCGATGTTCGATCTTGAGATGGCAATGTTTTAGTCTTTTTTAATTGCCTCTTTTATGAGCATTGAAGGTGGTATTTATAGAGTTTGCGTGATGTTTGTTATGACGATCTTGGGTCGTTAGATCTTGCAGAGGGTATCTGAACCGTTGGTTGATTGGGCTAGATCCAGGCTGGTCCTCGATCAATTTAAGTTGTTGTTTACTTAAATAATTCATGTGGTTTTGTAAATTTCAGGCTGGTCTCATTTCCTGGATTTGCGAATGAAATTGTTCGCAGTATATAGCATCGTATGTATCCGCAAAGTAAGCCACAATACTTAAGTGTGATATTAGAGCTAATGTGGTTTTAGAGCTAATGTGTCACATTTTAATTAGGTTTGCATTTGGTGACATGGCTAGTGTGCCTAGGTGGACTGCCTATGTAGACGAGAGTGGTTCAAATCCTTATTTTCATTTCCCCCTCCCAAATCGTATTCTCCATCTCATATTCCCATCCTCTCTCTTCGCATCTAATCTAAGCTGGCTACATATGCAAACACATATCATTTCCCACAATCTACCACAACAGTCTCCATTAGATAAGTGAAGACACATGCTTAATCAATGGACCTGATTCATTCATAATGTCTAATTAACCTAACCAAAAAGGAAAAAACACAAATTAAATTAATAAATAAATAAAAACATGCCCACTTTGATATTTCGCTACAGTAACTAAAAAGATGTAAAATTTAGCATACCCAAGGGGAAAAATACGAAGAAAAGGAAAATCTAAGGCTTTGTTCGGAGTGGTTTTATGTTTTGAAAATTTCTAAAACCAAAACCAGTTTCTGTTTTGAGTTTTACAAATTTCTGAAACCAAAATCAGATTCAGTTGAGTTAAAAAATTTTCAATAATCAAAATTAGTCCCAAACATAAACATAAAATTAAATATCTATCATAAACTTATCTTAATCAATATAATATATAGCATTAGGTTTAAAAAAGAATTAGATAATTATCAATATATAATGTATGTATTCAGTAAAAATTTCAATAATAGTCGTTGAAAATAGTAGTTTTCGACAAACGCCTGTCAGAGTGGTAATCTGTGGTGGTGGTGGTGACCTGTGGTGGTCATATTGGTGGTTGGTGGTGGTGACTAGTGGTGATTTGTGATAAGTCATATTTTAGTAGGTTTTTAGTACTTATTTTAAGTAGTCTATTTGATGTTTTTACTTTGATTTAGAACTATTTTACTACAATTGTTTGTTAGTTGTTTTCAGGGCTTACTTTGGAGAAATTAAAGAGTTATTGAGGATTAAAGACCAAGGAGCAAAAGAGCATTGAAAAAGGAGCAGAAGCAAGTAAAAGAGAGACCAGTGATCAGAAGAACACGCACGATCCGTGTGTAGGTTAGCACGATCCGTGCGCAGCTGTACGAAAATTAGAAGTATTTTCCAGAAAGTTCAGCACGATCCGTGCGTTGTTCCGCACGACCCGTGCGTATCTGTGCGAAAATTGGAAGCATGTTCCAGAAAGTTAAGCACGATCCGTGCGTTGTTCCGCACGACCCGTGCGCCTCATCAGTTGCCAGAATTCCTACAGTTTAATTTTAACGCACGATCCGTGCGTCTTTGGCACACGATCCGTGCGCATTCATCTGATTCTGAAAACTGTCACAAACTCTTCTTATTCCTTTCATTATGGTTGTAATTCGTAATTAGTACCTTGTCTGCTGATTTTAGACTATAAATAGGACCTTAGATCAGCTATCAAATCATCATTGGTCATTGGAATTCTACTCCAAAATTAAATCTAAGCTTTTGTTGTTTTAGTTTTCTGCTCTTTACATTTCTGCTCTCTTTATAATTCTGCACTTTTACTTTCCAGCACTTTTACAATTCTTGTTATCTACATTCAGTCATTTACATTATGTCTTTCTCTCCTACTCCCTTGTCTACAATGAGCTATTGTGAGTAGACTTCTTTAGTCTTGGGATTTTGGGAAACAATCCAATGATGGGTCCCTGAATAATTCCAAGACTAAAACCTATCTTATTAAGGTTTGGATTCTAATCTAATTTCATCGTGCGTTTTGTATAATCCAAATGTCAAGTGATGGACCGAAAGGGGAAGCTTGACATTGGAACAAATGAAATTAGACAAGGTCAATCAAAGCATGAGAATAGCATTGAT
Source organism: Astragalus membranaceus (assembly GCA_039519185.1). NCBI lineage: Eukaryota > Viridiplantae > Streptophyta > Magnoliopsida > Fabales > Fabaceae > Astragalus > Astragalus membranaceus. Next base: position 134,600,002 of record CM076846.1, on the reverse strand, counting down.
GACCTTGGGATAATAAGGTTGTACTTAATGGGTTTCGGCAATGATCAACCATGAGAATAGGCTTGATCATTGTTTCGAGACACGTTCTTGTTGTCCGAAAGGAAACTTGAATTACACCAAAAGAATACCTTGTCCTTAGAAACAAACTTAAATAATAAGATAGGGGATAGTTAAGGGGTTATTTTTATACCTTCATTGTGATCTACCCAAGATCCCAAGATGCTTTTTATATTCTAAGTTAAAACCAATTTTTACCAAATCATTCTCTTTCAGCTAATCACCACTAGAAACTAGGTTGGTAATCACATATAACTCTCTGTGGATCGATATTTTTACTACGCGATAGAACCGTAAATTTGCGGCCTATCAAGTTTTTGGCGCCGTTGCCGGGGAGTTAAGTGATATTAATCAACTTTTTGGTACAGGTTAGACTGAAATTTTTCTTATTTTCTTTTATTTTTTTTCTGTTTTCTTCTCCTTGAATGCGAAGAGTCCGAAGTCTCGGAGAAATTGTTCAACCAATTCCTGAGATTGAACGATTCTTACATAGAAGAAGAAGAGAACTGCGCAATAACCAAGAAATGGCAGCTAACGCAAATCGTGCTCTCAAAGAGTATCCTACGCCTTCTACGGCAGAGCCACATGCTGTTATTGTGCATCCAAATGTTGATGCAAACAATTTTGAGATTAAACCATCACTTCTTTCTATGGTCCAGCAGAACCAATTTTCCGGTTCTGCTACTGATGACCCAAATCTTCATCTGTCAATTTTTCTCGAGTACTGTGGCACTCTAAAACTAAATGGAGTGACTCCGGAAGCCATAAGGCTGAAACTTTTTCCTTTCTCGTTAAGGGATAAAGCCAGGGCCTGGTTTCACTCACTACCTAATGAGTCTGTCACAACTTGGGATCAACTGAGGCAAGCATTCCTTGCCAGATTTTTTCCCCCAAGCAAAACTGCTCAAATGAGGAATCAAATTACAAGATTCACTCAGAATGATGGGGAGTCTCTTTATGATGCATGGGAGCGTTTCAAAGAAATGCTAAGGCTTTGCCCCCATCATGGACTAGAGAAATGGTTGATAATCCACACTTTTTATAATGGTCTATTGTACACCACAAAAATGACTGTTGATGCAGCTGCGGGTGGTGCTTTGATGAACAAGAATATTGAAGAAGCTTATGCTCTGATCGAGGATATGGCACAGAATCACTACCAATGGACAAGTGAGAGAGCTAACACAGCTCCATCAGCACAAAAGAAAGAACCAGGTAAGTACGAAGTTTCTGCCCTTGATCATATAGCTTCTAAAGTAGACGCATTGTTTGCTAAATTTGATAAGCTGAGTGTAAATGCTGCTTCATCTTCTACTCCATCTTCTTCTTCATCTTGTGAAATCTGTGGTGTAGTTAGTCACATTGGTACAGAATGCCAACTAGGGGCATCTACTGCTAGTTCTGAACAAGCAAATTTTGCCCAAAAGGGGGATCCATTTTCAAACACTTATAACCCCGGATGGAGGAATCATCCAAATTTTTCATATAAAAATCCTCCATCAAACCAACCAGCAGCTAGAACACCCCCTGGTTTTCAAAACAATCAAAGGACTCCTCAAAAATCCAATTTAGAAACTTTATTGGAAACTTTTGTGTTAACTCAAACCAAACAAAATGAAGAGTTCAAAAACCAAAACTCATTTTTGAATGATACTCTTATTAAGTTAACATCAAAAGTAGACTCTATCATCACTCACAACAAAATGCTGGAAACCCAAATTTCTCAAGTGGCTCAACAAGTCGCTTCATCCTCTAAATCCTCCGGAATATTTCCTGGACAGCCAGAGCCAAATCCCAAAGCCCAAATTAATGATGTCACCTTAAGGAGTGGAAAACATTTAGAGGAACCAGAGAAGAATAAAAATGAGAGTGAAAAAGAGAGTCCACAAGGTGAGGAGGTAGAGGAAAAGAAAGAAAAAGAAACATCACATGTGTCACCTCCACCATACAAGCCCACCATTCCCTTCCCACAAAGGTTTGCGAAAACAAAACTTGATGAACAGTTTAAGAAATTTGTTGATCTTTTGAGCAAGCTCTACATAAACATTCCATTCACAGATGCACTGTCTCAAATGCCATCTTATGCAAAAATTTTAAAAGAAATTCTGTCTAAGAAAAGAAAAATAGATGACAATGAGACAGTAGCTCTAACTGAAGAATGTAGTGCTATAATTCAAAATAAACTGCCACCAAAGCTAAAAGACCCTGGAAGTTTTTCTATACCATGTGTGATAGGAAGTGAAACCATAAACAAAGCCATGTGTGATTTAGGAGCCAGTGTGAGTTTAATGCCATTATCCCTTTTCAAGAGGCTAGGTCTAGGAGAGTTAAAACCCACCAAAATGACTATACAGTTGGCTGACCTCTCCATTAAATATCCAACCGGAATTTTAGAGGATGTTCCTATCAAAGTAGGACAAATTTTTATACCGGCTGATTTTGTTGTGATGGAAATAGAGGAAGATTCCCAGGTTCCAATTTTGTTGGGAAGACCTTTTCTAGCCACTGCAGGGGCTATAATAGATGTCAAAAATGGTAAGTTGGCATTCAATGTGGGTGAAGAGAAGATAGAGTTTGAATTTGCTAACCTTATGAAAAGTCCTTCTATTAAGGACTCCTGTTGTAGAGTTGATATTGTTGACCATTGCGTGGAAGACTGCTCTTTAGCTTCATCTTCACACGATGGTTTAGAAACATGCTTAACAGGTAGTACATACAAAGAAATGGCTGAAGAAGCCCAAGCCTATGCCAGATTGCTGGATGAAAACCCTCCTATAAAAGGCTTGGGCATTGAAGACTTGGTTGAAGAATCTGACCCTCCTCAAAAGGGAGCTCCAAAGGTGGAACTGAAGCCTCTCCCTACATCTCTGAGGTATGAATTTCTGGGCCTAAACTCTACTTTCCCTGTTATTGTCAATGCAAACTTGAATGAGGTGGAAACAAAGAAATTACTTAATATTCTCAAGAAATATCCTAAAGCTATAGGATATACTATTGAGGATATTAAGGGAATAAATCCCTCATTATGTATGCATAGGATACTACTTGAAGAGGATTATAAACCCTCCATTGAGCATCAAAGGAGATTGAATCCTAACATGAAGGAAGTTGTGAAAAAAGAAGTACTCAAACTCCTTGATGCTGGGATTATATATCCAATTTCAGACAGTAAATGGATTAGTCCGGTTCAAGTAGTACCTAAAAAGGGAGGCCTTACAGTTATAAAAAATGAGAAAGATGAATCCATTGCAACTAGGACTGTCACGGGATGGAGAATGTGTATCGATTATAGGAAGCTTAATAAAGCAACCCGTAAAGATCACTTTCCCCTCCCTTTTATTGATCAAATGCTAGAAAGGTTAGCAAAGCAGTCACACTTCTGCTATTTGGATGGGTATTCTGGATTTTTTCAAATACCCATTCATCCTAGCGACCAAGAAAAAACAACTTTTACTTGTCCTTATGGCACTTATGCTTATAGGAGAATGCCTTTTGGTTTGTGTAATGCTCCTGCTACTTTTCAACGCTGTATGATGTCCATCTTTTCGGATTTTGTTGAAAATATAATGGAAGTTTTTATGGACGATTTCTCGGTACATGGATCAAGTTTTGATAACTGTTTGGTTAACCTTGAAAAAGTTCTTGAAAGATGTGAAAAGGTAAACCTTGTTCTGAACTGGGAAAAATGCCATTTTATGGTAAGGGAGGGTATTGTACTAGGACACTTGGTTTCTGAACGAGGCATTGAGGTTGACAAAGCTAAAATTGAAATAATTGAAAAAATGTCACCTCCTGCCTCGGTCAAAGAGGTAAGAAGTTTCTTGGGTCATGCGGGCTTCTACCGCCGGTTTATAAAAGATTTTTCCAAGATTACTAAGCCACTGACAAGCTTGCTCCTTAAGGATGCAGCTTTTGTTTTTGATGATCTTTGTCATGAAGCATTTTGCAGGTTAAAAGAAGCTTTGACCACTGCCCCAATCATGCAACCACCGGATTGGAATCTTCCATTCGAGATAATGTGTGATGCAAGTGACTACGCAGTTGGGGCAGTCCTGGGTCAAAAGAAAGATAAGAAGATGCATGCCATCTATTATGCCAGCAGGACCTTGGATGATGCGCAAGTGAATTATGCCACAACAGAAAAAGAGCTCTTAGCCGTTGTGTTCGCCATTGAAAAATTTAGGCAATACTTGGTGGGGTCCAAAATCATCGTTTACACTGATCACTCGGCAATAAAATATTTGTTAAATAAAAAAGATGCTAAGCCGAGGTTGATCCGATGGATTTTGCTCCTCCAAGAATTTGACTTGGAAATAAAAGATAAAAAAGGTACAGAAAATGTTGTGGCTGATCACTTGTCCAGACTCCAAGAAAACAATGAGAATGAGCTGCCGCTTGATGACTCTTTCCCAGATGATCAGCTATTCTCATTGGTCCAAACCGAAGCTCCATGGTATGCAGATTTTGTGAACTATCTCGCAGCCGGCGTGCTGCCCCCAGATCAGAGCTACCAACAGAGAAAGAAATTCCTCTCTGATGTCAGACACTACTATTGGGATGAGCCTCTCCTTTTCAAAAGGGGAGCAGATGGTGTGTTCAGAAGGTGCATCCCAGAAGAAGAGGTAAGTAACATTCTTATTCACTGTCATTCTTCTTCTTACGGTGGCCATGCCAGTTCTAAAAAGACCGCCTTCAAAATACTCCAATCTGGTTTTTTCTGGCCATCACTTTTCAAGGATGTGCATCATTTTGTTTCTAAATGTGATCAGTGTCAGCGCACTGGGAGCATTTCTAAAAGAAACGAAATGGCTCTGAACAGTATTCTAGAAGTCGAAATTTTCGACGTCTGGGGAATTGACTTCATGGGGCCATTTCCGTCTTCTTTTGGGAATCAGTACATCCTGGTTGCTGTTGACTATGTGTCAAAATGGATTGAAGCCATTGCTTCTCCGACAAATGATGCACAAACTGTGATTAAACTTTTCAAAAAATTCATTTTCCCAAGGTTTGGAGTACCAAGGGTAGTAATCAGTGACGGAGGATCCCACTTTATCTCCAAGCACTTTGAAAAACTTTTGCAAAAGTTTGGGGTGAGACACAAAATTGCAACACCCTACCACCCCCAAACTAGTGGCCAAGTTGAGGTCTCAAATAGAGAGATCAAAAGCATTTTAGAAAAAATGGTCTCTCCTTCTAGAAAAGATTGGGCCATTAAGCTTGATGATGCTCTTTGGGCTTATCGGACAGCGTACAAGACCCCCATTGGTATGTCTCCTTTCAAACTGATTTATGGGAAGTCTTGTCACCTTCCGGTTGAGCTAGAGCACAAGGCTTATTGGGCAATAAAGACCCTCAACTTGGACACAGAATTAGCCGGTGCAAAAAGAAAACTTCAGCTGAATGAGTTGGAGGAACTGAGGATGGACGCCTATGAAAATGCCAAAATTTATAAAGAAAGAACAAAAAAATGGCATGATAAGCGTATTGTCCGAAGGGAATTCAAAGAAGGTGATTTGGTGCTACTCTTCAACTCAAGGCTGAAGCTTTTTCCAGGAAAGCTAAGGTCAAAATGGTCCGGCCCCTTTCATGTCCGTAAGGTATACCCTTTCGGAGCTGTTGATGTCTGGAGTGAAAAGACCGGATCCTTCAAGGTAAATGGGCAGAGATTGAAAAACTATCTAACTGGAGAAGAAATTGAAAAGGGAACCACCTTGGTTCTCGATGACCCAAACTGAATTTCATAACCGTCAAGCTAGTGACGTTAAAAGAGCGCTGCGTGGGAGGCAACCCACGGGTTAATGTTTTAGTTCTGTTTTTCTCTCAGGTGTTTAAATTCAGAAGAAATAAGTTCCTGGTGCAGAGAAGAACGCACGATCCGTGAAAAAAAAAAAAAAAGGGGCGAGCCAAGGATCAGAAACTTTCGCACGAACTGTGCGCCGTCTCGCACGATCCGTGCGCCTACTGGTGATAAAACGCCAAGGATCAGAAACTTCCGCACGAACCGCGCGCCGTCTCGCACGATCCGTGTGCCTACTGGTGATAAAACGCCAAAGATCAGAAACTTTCGCACGATCCGTGCGCCTTCTCGCACGATCCGTGCGCTTACTGGTGCTCAGCGCCCTGCTATCAGATTCTTTCGCACGATCCGTGCGTAATTAAGCACAACCCGTGCGTCCTGGAAAAGCGTTTTTTTTTCGTTTTCCCCCTCATTTAAAGCAGCACTAACCGCTCCCTTATTCATCTTCTTCATCTTCTTCATCTCTTCTAAACCTCCATACCCATACCTTCCCAACCTTCAAATACATCCAAACAACACCCAAACCTCCATAAAAACTACTCAAATCAACTACCCACAACTCCCACTACAAAACCCACCCATTAAAATCACCATACAACCCCTCTCCACCAAATCCCCAAATTCGTAATCCTCCATAACCATAACCCAAACCCTCCATAAACACCCCCAAAACACCACCCAATCATCAAAACACCACCCAATACACAATACCCACCACCAAAAACACTCTATTCACCTTCCAAAACCCCAAAATCTTTCAATCACCAAAAACCACACTTTTGAGGAAATTCGAAAATGGCCCCTAAAAAAAGCAAAAGTCAGTGATGTTGCAGGTACCTCTACCGGGAAAAGGTTAAAGAAAGTTGGTGTCAGTTCCAGCAACCCACACGGAATCGTCTTCAAGGATGAAACTCAAGGTCAAAAGTATGAGTTGCTGGGCAACAGAAAAATGGTTCCCACAAGGTATCCCCATATGCTAACCCTTCAACTTCTTGGGATTGATGATAATGTGAACCAGCTGCTCGCAAATCTCGGCTGGCTGGATTTCCTGGAAATTGCAAGGTGTACCTATGAAGGTATTACTCTTGAATTCTTAAGTTCATTGTGCTTCTTTGAGGATAGGAGTGATAGTGGAATCCCAAATCGCAAATTGTCTTTTAGACTCTTTAATGTGGATTTCAATTTGTCATTGACTGAATTTTGTGCGTTGCTGGGTTTTAAAAATGAGGGATTTATTCATGATTCTAGACACCCTGAAGAAAAGCCTGAGGGATTTTGTGCTAAAACATTTTGGGCTGAGTTAACTGGTAAGGGACATTATGAGGCAAGAGCCGCAAAAGCTAGTTCCATCCACAATCCGGTTTTCCGGTATGTTCATAGAGTAATGGCATGTACCATTTTTGGTAGAGGAGAAGCCGGTGTGGTAAGGGTCGCTGAACTGTTTATTCTGTGGGCAATGGTAAACGGATACACTGTGAACACTTGCTATTATCTCATCAGTCATCTGGCTAGTATAGCAGAGCATGGGAGGGGATTAACTGTTGTGGGTGGAATGGTCACATATATTGCTGAAAAACTGGGCTTGGATGGCAAGTTGGATGACTTGGAGGAAGTAGAAGGTAACACGCACATTGATTTGGAATTGTGTAGCAGCATGCAAATGATTAAGCAATCAGAGCGGCGCAGAGATAGATATTATCTGCTGATTTCTAGGCAAAGATCAATCTTATTGCCGGACAACACCAGGACAGATATAAGAAATAAAGCAAATTGGCTTTACCCAGTTACTGATGGGGTAAACCAACAAGAAGAGCCAGTGCAAGGGAGAGATGAAGAAATGGCTGATCAGGGAGTGCAGGAGAACTCTAATTTTAATATGCAGGCATGGTGTGCCAGGATAGAGGCACAGCAAGAGAGGCATGGGGAAGAGCTACAGCTAATCAGGCAAGACCAGCTGTATCATAGTCAGCAGATGGAGCACATGTCAGACATGCTCCGCACTATGATGCAGCACTTCAGCATCAACCAGGCTCCCCCGCCTGGGCAGCAGTGATCATGTGAGCTTTCTTTTACCCTTTCATGCTATTTACTCTATAAAATCATTGAGGACAATGTTCAGTCCAAGCATGGGGGGGTATCTTGCCCTTTTTACTGTTTTCCTGTTTTTTTTTATTAAGTTTAGTTTATTTTTAATAATTATCATCTCCCCTTGTTTAAAGTCTTTGTGAGTTTTGAAAGCATGTTTTATCTAGTAAAGGCCTCTTTTGGATTAAAGTTTTTGAAATGGAATTCATAGTATTCATCTAGGTGGACTGGCTGGTAAAAATAAATGATTGTTTGCTACTGCTTTTTGGGTCTGCACACACACACACTTGAGATTTGTTTTTGGTTATTGGTACTATTAGGAGGTTTAGAAAAGAAACTAGAAATTTAGTTCTCTTGGTGACATTCACCGGATGCGAGGTTACTGGAGAAAAATGTCTGAGTTGGGGTATCAAGCAAAAAGAAAGAAAAAGAAAGAAAAGAAAAAAGAGCATCAAGCAAGAAGGGCTGACCACTTTAGTTCAAATTGAAAAAGAAAAAAAAAATTGTTAATTAAAAGTGGTTAGCCTACATCAAAGAAAAAAAAATGCTTGAATGCCCAACGTATAAAGACCCTCCTTTGAGACCCGGTCTAGTGAATGGAAGACCCAAGCTTAAGAATGCTAGGGAACTAGTTCTATGATGACATTGATATCCTTTCTATTGTGCTGATACCTAAAACTTGTCTCATAAATCACAAAAGCCCAAGTAGTGAGTCTCAAACCAAAAAAGTGCTGAAATTTACCGCAGGTCCACTTAAGGTTTTATGGGAATTCAGAATTTTTTTTCAAAAATTGGCCAATGAGTTTCATAGTTTTGCTTGAGGACAAGCAAAGATTCAAGCATGGGGGAGTTTGATAAGTCATATTTTAGTAGGTTTTTAGTACTTATTTTAAGTAGTCTATTTGATGTTTTTACTTTGATTTAGAACTATTTTACTACAATTGTTTGTTAGTTGTTTTCAGGGCTTACTTTGGAGAAATTAAAGAGTTATTGAGGATTAAAGACCAAGGAGCAAAAGAGCATTGAAAAAGGAGCAGAAGCAAGTAAAAGAGAGACCAGTGATCAGAAGACCACGCACGATCCGTGTGTAGGTTAGCACGATCCGTGCGCAGCTGTACGAAAATTAGAAGTATTTTCCAGAAAGTTCAGCACGATCCGTGCGTTGTTCCGCACGACCCGTGCGTATCTGTGCGAAAATTGGAAGCATGTTCCAGAAAGTTAAGCACGATCCGTGCGTTGTTCCGCACGACCCGTGCGCCTCATCAGTTGCCAGAATTCCTACAGTTTAATTTTAACGCACGATCCGTGCGTCTTTGGCACACGATCCGTGCGCATTCATCTGATTCTGAAAACTGTCACAAACTCTTCTTATTCCTTTCATTATGGTTGTAATTCGTAATTAGTACCTTGTCTGCTGATTTTAGACTATAAATAGGACCTTAGATCAGCTATCAAATCATCATTGGTCATTGGAATTCTACTCCAAAATTAAATCTAAGCTTTTGTTGTTTTAGTTTTCTGCTCTTTACATTTCTGCTCTCTTTATAATTCTGCACTTTTACTTTCCAGCACTTTTACAATTCTTGTTATCTACATTCAGTCATTTACATTATGTCTTTCTCTCCTACTCCCTTGTCTACAATGAGCTATTGTGAGTAGACTTCTTTAGTCTTGGGATTTTGGGAAACAATCCAATGATGGGTCCCTGAATAATTCCAAGACTAAAACCTATCTTATTAAGGTTTGGATTCTAATCTAATTTCATCGTGCGTTTTGTATAATCCAAATGTCAAGTGATGGACCGAAAGGGGAAGCTTGACATTGGAACAAATGAAATTAGACAAGGTCAATCAAAGCATGAGAATAGCATTGATGACCTTGGGATAATAAGGTTGTACTTAATGGGTTTCGGCAATGATCAACCATGAGAATAGGCTTGATCATTGTTTCGAGACACGTTCTTGTTGTCCGAAAGGAAACTTGAATTACACCAAAAGAATACCTTGTCCTTAGAAACAAACTTAAATAATAAGATAGGGGATAGTTAAGGGGTTATTTTTATACCTTCATTGTGATCTACCCAAGATCCCAAGATGCTTTTTATATTCTAAGTTAAAACCAATTTTTACCAAATCATTCTCTTTCAGCTAATCACCACTAGAAACTAGGTTGGTAATCACATATAACTCTCTGTGGATCGATATTTTTACTACGCGATAGAACCGTAAACTTGCGGCCTATCAATTTGTAGTGGTCGGAGTGATGATATGTGGTGGTCGAAATGGTGATTAGAGTGGTTGTCAGATTGGTGATTATAGGTGAATGTTGTGGTGATCGACGTTGGTTAAAGTAGTGGTCGGCGGTGGCTGAAGTAGTGGTTGACAGTGGTCAGAGTGGTGGTCATAATGGTAGTCTGTGGTGGTTAGATTGGATATTGGAGATGGATAAGGTGGTGATCTAAGATGGTCGTAGTGGTGGCCGGTGGTGGTCTGAGTGATGGTCGGAGTGGTGGTTGGCGATGCTCGGGGTGGTGGTCGGTGGTGGCTGAAGTGGTGGCTAATGGTGGTTTAAGTGGTGGTTGGCGGTGGTCGAAGTGGTAGTTGGTGATGGTGAGATTGATGATTAGGAAGGTCGATTGTGATAGGGCTAATGGTTGGAGTGGTGGTTGATAGTGGGCAGATTGGTGGTCATTGGTGGCCAGAGTGGTAGTCGACGGTGGTTGAAGTGGGGTTGGTGGTGGTTGGCGACGGTCAAAGTGGTAATTGGTGGTGGTCAGATTGATGAACAGAGGTGGTGACACTGGTGATCGACGATGGTCGAAGTGGTGGTCGAAGGTGACTAGAGTGGTCGTCAACGATGGTCGGAGTGGTCGGCGATGGTTGAAGTGGTGGTTGGACTAGTAGTTGCTAGTTGGTTGCTTGGAGTGGTAGTCGGCGATCAATGGTGGTGACGTGTTAGCATTAAGACAAAAACAGAAATTATAAAACCTATTTTTTTGGTTTTGAGTTTTGATGTAAAACTATTTTGAAATTAAGAAAAAAACCAACTCAACTCCATTTTACCCGAACATGTTTTAGTTTTAAAATTGACTTTCAAAAGCTCAACCATCTTGAACGGGCCCTAGGTATCTCCATACTTTTTGTGTAAATCGGGTATTCTCTTCGCGCAACTGCAGACACTAATCTCTCGAGCCGGGTAGGACCATAGAGAGTGGCAAAATTTCCTCTTAAGAGTTTTAACACTACTGCATTTCTTAGTTATCTCCAATTTAAATTCTTGATAAACCCTTAATTCTACTCTCACATAATTCCTAATTGAATTAATACAAATAAAATCACAAAACATCAAAAAAAATATTTAAATTCAACAAGTATTAAAATTAAATAATTACTTTGACTTTTAGTCTAAAATATTGGTGTGCTACAAGTTGATGGTGTAAAACTTTTTATAATAACGGTGGTGCATATTAATTAACCTCTATTTAATCTATACTTACTATATATAAAAGGAATAGGTCTTGCTTGACTAACAAGTTTAGTGTCCACGTTTCATCTTAATTCTACCCTCTAATAAATAAATGAAATATTAAGTTTAAATTTAACATAAATTAAGTAACCAAGTTATCTAACTATACGCCAATGAAGGTTGACTCATTTGGTAAGGAGTTTGCTCATTCCCCACAAGGGCGTGAGTTCAACTCCCGCTGTCGATGTGAGGACCTCTTTGATGGGTGATCTGTACGTACATCTGTAAGCGCTCAATGAGCCGTGAGGCCTGCCCTGACCTTGGTGAGCTCCTGGAGCCCAACTCACCTAAACTTTTTGTAAAAAAAAAAATCTAACTACACCCTCCTACTCATATGCGCCAACAACTATTGTTTATGTTTAGTTTTTTTTTTTGACAAATTGTTTATGTTTAGTTTTATATCCCTGAAATTTGACACTATTTGATCCATTTTCTAATTACATCACCCACTTCCTAATTTTTTTTCCATGCTATTCCACATTGGTTTGTTCACTTGAAGCCTGATCAAATATGATAGATCATAATATTTGTAATTAAAATAATGCTTTAGGTTAACTTTATTTTTATTTGGTTTATACATTTTATGAAACGTTTTTAAAACCTAATATATATTGTAGCATAATTGAAAAAGAGGAAAAATAGGTACGGGAGTCCTCGTCTTTCTGCTAGTATTAATAAACATACGAGTTTAATGGATATGCAATGTTGGTGTAAATTAGTTTTAGACCAACATTTTACTTTTAACTGCAAACTAGAAAAGGTGGTTGAATGATAAAAGTAAAGTTAGACATGAGAAGCACATGTTTGACCATTCAAGACTCTAATTCTCATCCCCGTCTGTTTGCTGGTGTTTTTAGCAAACAATCACTAGTTTTATGAGAAATGTTTGTGAGATCAAACTAGAAAAATCTCTGTGCAATTGCCTTTGAACACCAGTGTTTTGATTAGAAGAAATTTAAAGAAAATGGGACAGTTTACCATAAAAACAGAATTAAAATAAAAGAAGCAGTAAATGGTTCGCAAAGATGTAAACAAATTCGAATTGAGTTGAAAAAATAATAAAGAAGAAACGGTGCACAATCACATACAATGAACAATGATTCTTCTACTCGTTTTTCGCTTTGGCTTGGAAGTTAGAGTTTCAGAATTCTGTAACTTGCGTAATGATTTGTGCCCCTTATTTTCTATTACAAAATAGTATATATACCACTAGGGGTATACATAAACGGCTAGTAACCGCCCTTAACCGCTCTTTGAATTCGAACTTCGACCGGTTCGCTGGTAACTGCTTGTCGAAACCTTGGACACCACTTTGTCGAAAAGACCTTTGCTCTGTTTCCCTATAGAATCAACGCATCGACTTGTCGAACTCCTTCCTAACTATCCACGCACGAAAACTTCCTTTGTCGAAACTGGTAGCAGATTGACTTGAATGAGACCTGTAACTTCCAAAGTATCATTAATAAACAACTGAACCTTTATAATACCTATTCAAATACTACTGTCGAAATCTCGAGGTAACAGATTGCCCCCCAAAAAATGTCTCTTTCGACAGTTTGAAAGGTAGAAGAAGAAAGGACGTTTTTTGAAAAACTGTGAACCGTCGCTTCCAACTACCTTCTGCATTTAAATAGTGAGAGAAAAGTGCCATCATGACCTGCACAGATAAAGTGGCGCAGCTAAAACGGCACGAATAACATAAACTGCCTAATTGGGTCACGTGGCATAGTTGATGGGCCATCACGTCCTTGAAAGGTCACAAACGTGTGCGTTGTGGTAATCGTGGGAACCACTGTACACGCCAACATATAAAAGCAAATGAGTCCTTTCATTTTACTCTTTACTCGCTTGAAACCTTAAAGTCATTTCTGAAAAAACAAAACCTTTTGTATTCTCCATTTCTATTCTTGAACTCATGGCTTCATCCTCCAATGCTGCTATTTTTTTTTTTATTTTAAAAAAAATCTCTTTGAGTGCTAGCATTCTTGAAAGGTGCAAGGCCTCTTTGAAGAATTTTTAAAGTTCTGTAATAGTTTTAGAGATTTGACAATGGTTATTGTAATACCCCAATTTTGTCCGCCAAATTGAAAAATTGTATTTTTGTGAATGCCCAATTTTAATGGGTATTTTTCTTGTTTTTCAAAAATCTCAAAAATCTTATCGCTTCGCATATCGTTCTAAATGCGGGTGTATTTGGCACTCTCGTGCAACGATTTTGTTTGGCGCTCGTTGTTTTCAAAAAAGGAAAAAGAATCCAAAAATAAATAATGAAATAATAAATAGCGCGAGCGCGCGTTTCGTTTCGGATCGTGTGAGTAATTGCGTCAGTGCGCGTTTATTTTTACCGTTTTCTTTTTAGAGAAGTGAGGATAAAATAAAATCGGTTTTAATAACGTACGCGCGTGCGTATTCAAAGCGCGTATTCAAATTGCGTATGCGTTCCTAGTCTTAAGGCGCTTGTACTTCATTTCGAGTCGTGTGAGTTGTTGCGTCGGCGCGCGTTGTTTTTACCGCTTTTATTATCATAAAAATAAAAATAATAATAAATAATAGTAATAAAATGAAATCAGTTTTTTTTATTATTAGCTGTCCTTGTGTTACATATATAAACAAAAAAATTAAAAAAAACTAGAATAGTACAAAGAGAGTCAACTCTTTGTTACAAAAAAATTTAATTGAAAAACAGCAAAAATAACAAAAGCAGGGCGCAGCCTGCTGGGGTTGCAACAAGTTTGCAATTTGAGAATGGGGTTGGAGGTCCCTTCTCCTTGCCTCTTGGCTTTTTCCATTTTCTGCAAAAACACTGCTGCAGTGGCAGCAGCCCTGCTGCCATCCTTGCTGCTCCACCCCTGCTGCCAACAGCTTGGTCTCCTATGAGCTTTGATCCCCTGCTCCATACCACACCTACACCATAGAAACCCATTATAAATAGAGACACAGCAACTGAGTTATGGGGACAACGATACTCACTAAACAGTCCATCAAAACACTGAAACATTTTTCTTTGATTCAAAATTCTGTTCCAAAAAGCAGCAGTGGCAGTGGTTTTTTTTAGCAGAAAGAAAGTGCTTTCAGAAACAAAACTTGGGATCCAGGTTGGTTACTCTAACTATTAGATAGAAAATAGATGCTGGAACTCTTTTATTTTTAGTATGATCATTGAATCTGAATGTGTAATAACTGTAAGGGTCGTGTGTTTTAAAGAAAAAGGAGACAATACTAGTTGAAAACGATTTAAAATAAATCAGTAAATAGGTAGATAAAATGTTGTTTGAGCCGTTGTTGTTGTGGTCATAAGAAACAGAGCATGCTTTTCTCTTTCAAATATAGTTCCATTTAGATTTAGATTAGGTATCAACTTAACAAAGAACAAAAAAATAAATAAATAAAAGCTTGAGGTATGGACAGTAGTTAGAGTTGCTGTTGTTATAGGAATAAAGCTCGAATTTGTTCCAAATGGGTTTATTAGATTCAGATGCAAAGAACCCAAAAAAAGGGGGCAACCAAAGCAAAAGCACTAAAAGAAGTAGAGAAAGTTACCTCCGGCCACCGCGTACGGTGGTCGTCCCTGTCTGTTGGCCATGCGCCTCCGTCGTCGCCGCCGCAAAACACCAACTCCGAAGCCAAAATCCCTCAGCCCCTAACCGAATCAGCCCCCTAAACCGAATCAGCCCCCAAACGCCATACCACCACCCACGATCCTACCACCGTACGTACAAACCGTCACCACCACCGTCACAGATCCGCCCAGCCAGCCACCGCCAAACCGTACCCCTCCTCTCTCTCCACACCGCCGTACTCCACGAAACCAACCCTCGAACCACGGCCTCCCTCCTTCGCGAACTCACCTCTCAGCCACCCTTAGCCACCATCGCACACCACCGAACCACCATCCTACAGTCACGATCCCACGAACCTCCACCGCTCCACCACCTTCGCGTCAACCCCAAACACCACCGAACCGCCCAACAACCACCACTCGCACCCACGATCGTCTCCGTCCCAAACACCACCGTCGAACCCAACACCACCATCGTAAGCCAAAACCTCCACCACGGCCTCCGTCGTTCGCAAACCTTCTCTCTCCCCGTGTTGTCCGTCGCCGTCACCGATGAAAGGGTAGGGGGAGATTAGGACGGCGAGGAGAGTGAGAGATCGAAGCTAGGAGAGTGAGAGAGGCGGATCCGTAGCGTAGAGAGGAGAGGGAAATTTTTTTGGCTCTGGAGCGTTTGAGATGGGGACGGCAAGGAGAGAGAGAGAGAGGAAAAATTTAGGGTTAGGAAATTTTGGGTGGGGCGCCGCGGAGAAGAGGAAAGTGAAGAATTAGGGTTTCCCTAATTAGGTTTTCATTTTATAGTATAGGCGCAGGGGCAGAATCGTCTTTTCGCGTTTTTTTATTTTTCAGATTTCTATTCACACCCCACGCTTTACTTCGCACGCCTCCCCTCTGAAGCCCACGACTTTGAAACGGATCAGCCCACTAAAATAAGAACTGGGCTGCTGTTTACACCCCAATCTTAATAATACAGCCTTCCTTTTACTTACACCCCCCATTTTACTACTGCACCTCCCTGTTTCTTTTTTTAAATTTTGTTTCTTTTCCCCTAAATAAACTTATTTATTTTCCTTTTTTCACAAACCTTTTTTTTTTCCCAACGATGGATAAATGTTTCCCCGAACGAAAATCAATCCAATTGCAAATTCCTTCCATCACGACGTTCTCTCCAATTAAAACCAGCGAAGGCACTTTTCAAAAACAAATCTTTTCAAACGTCGAAATCAAAACTAATCATCACTAAGGATCACTCGCGCCGTTGCCGTTTGATTGTGGGTGATGATTTCATTCCTGTGGGAGCTAGTAGTGTGGCCACTCTAAACCGTTGTTGTTTGGTCCTCACAAACGCTCTCCTTCAATTGCGAAAACCTTTTCAATGCTCAAAATAAAAACCGATTATCATTAATCATCACTCGCGCCGTTGCCGTTTGGTCGTTAATGATAATTCGTTTTCATAAGAGGTAGTAGTGCGACCACTCTAAACCGTTGTTGTTTGGTCACTGCGAACGCTCAATCCCTTTGCGAAAAACTCCAAAAAGATTAAAAAACAAAAAACCTTTTTCAGGACAAACAAGAACTACGTAGCTTTGAATTCTCCATCGCACCGGGAGATACGTAGGAGCGGGCCATGTCCCGTCAAGCACTTCTTTCTAAAAACCCTTTTTCCTCCTTTCTCGCCAAAAAATAAAATTTTCATTAAGTCTTTTCTTTCTCTCTTCGAAAAAGGGCAAATTTAAGTATTTTCCAAATCAGCACTTAAAACCACACGTTTAATTAAAGGTTCCCTTTCGGTAGAAAGGAGGCGTGGGGTGCTAAAACCTTCCCCATACCTAACCGACCCCCGAACCCAAATCTTCCGGTTTTCCAAAAGGCCATCCGCTTTCCAAAAAGGTTTTCTTCAATATTTTCCTTATAAAAAAAATATTGGTGGCGACTTCATTGATTTTTAAAAAAGGGTTGTAAACGAAGAAAGATTCCCTCAGGGACTTTTTCGGGCGCAACAGCTGGCGACTTCACTGGGGACTTTTCTTTTTTAAGTGGGTCAAGCCTAACTAATTAAATGTGTGGTTTAGTGTGCTATCGATGCGATTTGGATACTTTGTTTACTTCTATCCCTTTTCGGTTTGTTCTTCTTATCATGTTGTATGCATGTGCATTTGTTTTCTCTCCTTCCATGTTTATTTTTCCTCGTCTTTGCTTATGTGCTTAGTACCCTAATGCATTTCCCCCCATCTTGTTATGTTCCCCTCTTCTCGGCTCCCTTTCCCGAGGAAAGCAAAGCACTTGATTATTGTTGAAACCCTAGGCTAGCTAATTTGATATTGAACCCTAGGTAGACAACATGTTATCACTTGCTATTGTTTGGACTGTTCTGGGTTTTCCCTCGCAGGTGGGGTATATGTGGGTAGTTTTAGGCGGTATGTCCCCGCTACACACACTCACCCCCTTATGATTATGAGCTTTGAGAGAGGCCTAAAACCCAAGGTCTGAAAAACACCTAGGAGAGTGGAAACGAGTAGTGACTGCCAATTGGACCGATGTCCTTCTGCTCTCACGAAAGTTTCAGCCAGAGTATGCTTTTTACGGTACCTCACACCAGATGGCATTCCATCGTTGTGGGTGTTATCATAAAAGAGATTTAGCTCTGGTAGCCTTTGCGAGGGAGTGAATAGAGCCACATGGGAGGATTACCCTTTAAATTGCCCTAAATCGTAAGTCTCACCCCTTTTTAGGTCACAAGGGCTTTCCAAATTGTGTGCTGCATTGTAAACTAGGCACGTTTTCAAAAAGAAAAGGAGATTTTTCGAAAAAAGAGAAAATAGAGAAAGAGTTACCGTTGTAACCTTTCTTTCGCCGGTCTGTACGAAGTGACATATGAACCACTTTATTTTAAAAAAAAAGAGGGAGTGAAAGAGTTACCGATGTAGCCTTTCTCATACCGGTCCATATGAAATAACGTACGACCCGCATTTTCCAAAAAAACTTGAATCACTGCCAATAAGGACTGGTCTCTGAGTTACATAGACATAGAACATCATCATCATCATTTACACATCATCCTTTGCATAAAACATACATTTTCGATAATTTTCGCATGCATCTTTGCATTTCATCATGGTTTGCTTGCCGAGAACTTCAAGTGATGAGAAATTTTTGTCATAGATACGGCATGGAATCTAGAAGGGAAACGGTGTATACTCCAAGGTACCCCGTTGTAAACAAGGTAGATGTGACTAGTCTGAAAAAATGTGTTGACCTGATGGGACCTATTGAAAGGGGATCGTTTGACAATGCTTATGGGAACCTCCGGAAGTTGTTGTTGCTAGAGGTGCAGACTGAGGCCATCGCGGCTTTGAGTAGATTCTATGACCCAGAAATCAGGTGCTTTCTTTTCAAAAATTTTC
This sequence comes from Astragalus membranaceus, assembly GCA_039519185.1. Taxonomy (NCBI): domain Eukaryota; kingdom Viridiplantae; phylum Streptophyta; class Magnoliopsida; order Fabales; family Fabaceae; genus Astragalus; species Astragalus membranaceus. Next base: position 134,581,578 of record CM076846.1, on the reverse strand, counting down.
AAATGGCCCCCACATTGGAGGAATATCAGCAGATTTTGGGTTTCACTCAGACAGAAGCTGTCCCCTACCGGTATCAAGAACAGTACTACACAGATGAGGGGTTCGCTGCATTATTGCAAGTGAGTGTAGAGGATCTGAAGCTCCAAAAGCAGAAGAGAAACAATGTGATAGGTTTCCCGCAGAGCTACCTCGAAGGTTTAATGGAAGCCTATGCTAGAAGTAAAAATTGGGTTGTCTTCAAGCGAGTTTTGGCCTTAACAATTTTTGGGGTTGTTCTCTTTCCGCAGATTGAGAGGTATGTGGATGTGACCGTTATTGGTATTTTCCTAGCTTTTCAGAACAGGAAGAGCCCCATTAATCCAATTCCCGCCATCCTTGCTGACACTTATTCTGCTTTCACTCATCATTGTGACTTGAGAAGGAAGAAAATCTCTTGCTCTTCTCACCTGTTGTATGCGTGGCTTCTCATTCATGCCTTCACAAACCCAACACGAGTGGAAAAGTTGATTAGTTACGCTGTAACTTGTGAGGTGAAAGCTATGAGCATTCAACAGTGGATCCAGTTTCTAGGGGGTCTAGATGAGCACTCAATCCGTTGGTATCTCTCATCTTGCTGGGAAGATAGGCCTAAGGTAGTCTTCCGCTGTGGTGGTTTCCAAAATGTCCCGCTAATGGGCACTAAGGGATGCATCAACTACAACCCGTCTCTGACTCTGAGGCAATTAGGGTATCCGATGAGGAATTCGCCTACTGAAGATATGATATTCCCGCTTTACATCTATGAAGGAGGACCAAAAGATGACAGTTTGCTTAGAAAGGTCTTGCAAGCCTGGAGTACGGTGGTTCGCATGGGAAAAGTAGAGCTCGCTCAGAGGACTAGTGGTATCACCTTCGCTCAGTGGCTCGGAAAAAGGATCCAGAATGTTCCACTGCCTTACCAAAAAGAGTTGCGAGTCGAGAGGGAAGTAGTAGACGCCAGTGCCCCTGTTGTCGAAGAATTAGGCGAAGTTAAGTTGGCTCTGATGAAGGCAGAGGAAGAGAAGAAATCTTTGCAAGCTGAGATAGAGAAGATGGCTCTGAAGAACAAGAGGTTGAAAGAAGAAAATGCCCTGAAGTCTGCTACCATTGAGAGTTTCAGTCAGAAACTAAAAGGGGAAGAGGAGAGCAAGTTAGAAGTTCAAAGGTATCTGCAAGGAGCCAAGGAGGAAATCAAGAGACGAAGCTTGAAAGAGAAGAAGGCCCTGGAAGAAGCCAATCAGTGGAAAGAGTTATGGGATGAAGCAAAAATGGGAGAGAGAACGGCGAAAAGCTTGCTTGCCAAGTCAAAGAGAGAATCCCGCATGTTACAAGCTGAATGGGAGAGTAAGTTAGACAGTGTTGTGCAGGAGAGAGACTCTTTTGAGAACATCCTCAGGGAATATCAGCGGGCCCTAAAAGCAGAGCAAGAGGATTCTGATGAGTTGAAGAAGCGTCTTTGTCACATCAGCAATGCATACCTGCAAGTGAGGGATGAAAGTCAGTATTGGGAACATCGCTATGTTGAGCTGCTCGGTAGGATTGAAGAGCAGGCAGTCATCATTGAGCTGAGGGATGAAGTTCAACACTGGAAGGATAGGTTCTCCAAGCTATCAGAGTCGGTCAACCAGGCTCTTGCGGATGTGCCCAAGAAATTAAGAAAAGCTGAAACTGAGATGCATCCCCTCAACACCCCGCTTGAGGTGTACAAATTTGTGGAGTACTGCAGAGCCCTAGTTGAGGAAGCCAAAGGAAAAGCCGGAAGTACCTCTACCAACAACAAGAGGAAAAGGAGTGGAAATATCAAAGCTCTTTGTATTTGAGCTTCTTTATTGTAATTTTCCATTTTGTTTTATTGTACCTTTCCTTTTTCAATCATTGTATCAGAATGTCGTACTCAGATTTTGAAGTATTTTGTTTAAATACACCCGTTTCGCTTCCAGATTCCAATTTCAGTATGATCCAAAGAAAGTGATATAACAAAAATAATCAAAGATTTACCTGCGTATCTATGACAAGACATAATACGCTGCGATTCTCGGCAAGAAAAACTAAACACGCATTCATTCGCATTGCATTTCATTTATTCGTTCTTGTGTTCATAAGTGTGTTCCGTCAACAGAGAATTAGGCAAGCTGGTTAATCATCGCTATTGGACGCGTCTGCAAGCAAGAAGCATGGAAAACGATCAAGCCAACCATGATCAGAACGATCCGCAGCCACATCAGGATGACGGAATTCCAGGAGGTCCGGATCCTAATGGTCAGGGTCAGCATGATCAGAATCAGGGGAATCAAGTCATTCAAGCTGAGATGGAAGTCCTAAAGGCTCAAATGGCGGAGGTCATAAGAGTGCTAAGTGCCTTAAGAGATGTTGGCACAACTGAAGCTGCTGTCGCTGGGACGAACAATCCTCCTCCCCTTCCTGGGTCGGGGATCTCTCAAACCCTTCAAGCTGTGCAATGGCCTCCCTACGGTCTCCCACTGGGCTATACGCCTCCTACTGCTGATGCAAACCCTGGAGGAGGTCCTTCAGGAACCATGGGGCACGCTCAGCCTAATACAGTTGTAAACGAAGTTGGAGGAGGGACGCATCAAGCCCAGATTCAGATCCCAATTCCTGTTATTGCTCCAGGAACCCCAGCGGGTTTCAATTCACCAATAATGGTTCACCCACACGTACAGGGGCCAGTCCCTCAGAATATTGCTCACCGACACATGACCCCGGTCGCGGCGTCGATGAATAACCCTCACTATGGTGCCGGCGTTTTCCCACAGAATTACCCTGCCGAAGCTAGAAGTCAGTATCAGATGCTGGAAGAAAGGTTAAGAGCTGTTGAAGGGGCAGGTTCCCGAGCCAGGAATGCCCATGAGTTGTGCTTGGTTCCTGATCTAGTCCTGCCGCTCAAGTTCAAAGCACCAACTTTTGACAAATACAGAGGGACAACTTGCCCAGTCAGCCATGTGACAATGTACTGCCGAAAGATGACTGCCTATGCCCGTGACGATAACTTAATGATGCATTGCTTCCAAGAAAGTTTAGCTGGAGCTCCCCTTGACTGGTACATGCAGTTAGAGCCAACTAATATCCGTTGCTGGAAAGACATGGCGGACGCATTCATGCGTCAATACCAGTATAACAATGATTTGGCTCCAGATAGAACTCAGCTACAATGCATGTCTAAGAGGGACAACGAGTCGTTCAAAGAGTATGCTCAGAGATGGCGGAACCTTGCGGCTCAAGTAAAACCCCCTCTGCTGGACAAAGAAATGGTCCACATGTTTATGGAAACCCTTCCTGCGGTGTATTATGATAGGTTGGTTGGCAGCGTAGCCTCAAACTTCTCTGAGATGGTGGTCACAGGGGAAAGAGTAGAGAATGGTATGCGCAGCGGAAGAATAGCTCATAGCCCGACGCCTCCTGCCAGTCAAAAGAAGCCATTTTTTGGGTCTCATAAGAAGAAAGAAGGTGAAACTAATGCAGTCATTGGAGCCAGTGGTCCGTCGCACAGCAATCCATCGCAAGCTATTTCGGTTCCTCCTCAGGCACCGCTGGCACAGCCTTTTCAATCAAATTATCAGTACCGGAACTATAATGAAAGGAAGCCTGCTGTCTTTGATCCCATTCCTATGTCCTACACGGACTTGTTTAATTATCTCACCACCAACAAAATAATCAGTACTCGTCAAATGAAGCCATATCAGCCTCCCTATCCCAGAGGGTACAACGCAAATGCCACCTGCGCCTTTCACTCTGGGGCAGTAGGTCATGTGGTGGAGGATTGTAAAGCGTTCAAATACGTGGTGCAAGAATTACTTGATAAGAAAAGCATATCATTTCAACAACCCAATGTAGCCACCAATCCGTTGCCAGGGCATGGAGGATCTGCTATTAATGCCGTTGGCCATCAGGAGGGTCAGTGTTTGGTTAGAAAAGTTGATTGCATTCAGATGCCTTTGAATTTTATCCATGCTGAACTATGCCGTTTTGGTATCATTAAAGAAGGTTGTGCTAGGAAAGACACCTGTGATAATCCTCGCTGCATCGGGGCATGTGAAGGCTTTAAACCAATTCTCCAAGATCTCTTAGACAGACACCTGGTCCAAGTGGGAATCCAGGAGAAAGAAGAAGGTGTATTTGCCTTGCAATCAGGCAATGGAGGCTTCAGGAGACCAATTGAAATTCCCTGCAATCTGAATTCCAGCCTAGCTGTGACGAGACCCTCGACTGTTGTTATTCCAGTACCTGCTGCTGCCCCTAGTGGGGAGACTAGGATGACTCCATGGAGCTGCAATGTGCAAATGCAAGCGGAGGTCCCTAAAGGCACTCTGGATATAACAAACATTGCTGGAGGTAGTTGTATCACAAGAAGTGGAAGGTTGTATACTCCTGAAAACCTTAGAAGAGAGCAATCCAAGGGAACTGAAGAAAGGGCCCGTAAGGGAAAAGACAAGGAAGCTGTAGAAGTCAGGGATGTGTCGGACAAAGAAGCTCAAGAATTCCTGAGGGTAATGAGACAGAGTGAGTATCAGGTGGTAGACCAGCTGAATCAAACCCCATCCAAGATCTCAATGCTCTCTTTGCTGCTTAGTTCAGAGGCACATCGTGCTGCACTGCTAAAGGTCCTGAATGAAGCTCACGTCTCTCATGACATTACAGTAAACCAGCTTGATGGTATTGTTGGCAGCATTGTAGCCTCCAATTACTTGACCTTCTCAGACACTGAGCTGCCTCCGGCAGGAAAGAGTCATAATCAAGCTCTTCACATCTCAGTCAAGTGTGGAGACCATATACTTGCCAGGGTGCTTATTGATAACGGTTCATCCTTGAACGTGCTGCCTAAGTCTACAATGGATAAGCTGGATGCAGATTGTTCATATCTGAAACCAAGCTCCACCTTGGTCAGGGCGTTTGATGGGTCAGTGAAGGAAGTTTTTGGAGAAGTGGAAATGCCGCTGCAGGTAGGCCCTGAAGTATTTTATGTCGTCTTTCAAGTGATGGACATCAATTCATCCTACAGTTGCCTGCTAGGACGTCCCTGGATACATGCGGCTGGGGCAGTGCCATCCTCGCTCCATCAGAAACTCAAGTTTGTGGCTAGGGGAAAGCTGATAGTGATCTCCGGAGAGGAAGAAATATTGATAAATCGATCACCACCTGAACATTATGTGGAAGCAGCAGAAGAGTCCTTTGAGACTGCTTTCCAGGGATTGGAGATTTCAAACGCTGTCTTCGTCGAAGGGGAGCCTCGGTGGAAGCCTAAGTGGTCCAGGGCTGACATGATGACTGCAAAGGTGATGCTGGGACATGGGTATCAGATTGGTAAGGGCTTAGGAAAAGCTGCTCAAGGAATTGTAATGCCTATCCAGTTGAGGGGTAATATTGAGAGGTTCGGTGTTGGGTACATCCCAAGTCTTGCTGATCGGGAGAGGCTGACATCTGACTGGAGGGAGAAATGGCTGGCCAAACTCAGAGGAAAGGCACCCAATCAGGAGAGAATAGTCATCGCTAATCTTAAGGACAACTTCCGGAGTGCTGGTATGCTGAACCCTGACCAGGTTAATATGGTTGAAGAAGGATCAAGCTCAAGTGGCCGTGCTGAAGGTCTGGTGCGCTGCTGTGCGGTTGGAGAGAAGCTGCAAAACTGGGAGATCATGGATTTCCCCGTATTTTCCAATTTAAAGTAATTATCATTGTAATGCAGATCCCTCGGCTCTGCCCAAGGCCTTGGGATATTTCATTCGGGCACACATGTTTTCGTCGAAAATCATCAATCAATAAAGTGTTATTTTGAATTTTCAATAAAATTTCTGTCTTCATCTTTTATCTGTGTTGCTTTTTCTTTATTTTTATTCGCCGCTCCATTCTAATGCAGATCGAAAATAAACTCTGAAAATAATAATGCCCATAACTCATACTGTGATTTTGATTACCCGGTTAATCAAGCCGAGGAAGACGTTGAGAATGATTGGGATACTCCTCCAGAAATCATGAGAATGGTAGAACAAGAAGAAAAGGTCATCGAACCCCATGAGGAGTCTACAGAAATGGTCAATTTGGGTACTGAGGAAGACAGAAAAGAGATCAAGGTTGGTACCGCAATGGAGGATAAAGAGCGCAAAAAGTTGATTCAGCTCCTGTTCGACTACGCTGACGTATTCGCATGGACATATCGGGACATGCCAGGGTTGAGCACAGATATTGTTGAACATAAATTGCCAGTGAAATCAGAGTGTCCCCCTGTGAAACAGAAGTTAAGGCGGATGAAGCCTGAAATGTCTTTGAAAATCAGGGATGAGGTCAAGAAACAGTTTGATGCAGGGTTCTTAGCTGTGGCAAAATATCCTGAGTGGGTAGCAAACATTGTCCCAGTCCCTAAGAAAGATGGGAAGGTCCGAATGTGTGTCGACTACCGTGACTTGAACAGAGCAAGCCCTAAAGATGACTTCCCTCTACCCCATATTGACGTTTTGGTGGACAGTACTGCTCAGCATTCGATGTTCTCCTTCATGGATGGATATTCAGGCTATAACCAGATCAAAATGGCTCCGGAGGATATGGAGAAAACCACCTTCATAACCCTTTGGGGAACTTTCTGTTACAAAGTCATGCCTTTCGGGTTGAGGAATGCCGGGGCAACCTACCAAAGAGCGATGGTAACCCTATTCCATGACATGATGCATAAGGAGATCGAAGTCTATGTGGATGACATGATTGCTAAATCAAAGACTGATGAAGAGCACGTGGTTAACCTACAGAAGCTGTTCGAGCGTCTCAGAAAGTACAAACTTAGGTTGAACCCCGCTAAGTGCACCTTTGGGGTTAGGTCAGGGAAGTTGTTGGGTTTCATTGTCAGCCAGAAGGGAATTGAGGTAGACCCGGACAAGGTACGAGCAATCCTGGAGATGCCAGCACCTAAGACAGAGAAAGAAGTTCGTGGTTTCCTGGGAAGACTAAACTACATCTCTCGATTCATCTTCCAGTTGACTGCAACTTGCGAACCAATTTTCAAACTGCTGTGCAAAAACCAAGAGATGAAGTGGAATGATAAATGTCAAGAAGCATTTGAGAAAATCAAGGCGTATCTTCAAAGTCCACCCGTCCTAATGCCACCTGTGTCTGGCAGGCCCCTCATCCTATACCTCACGGTGCTAGACAATTCTATGGGCTGCGTGCTGGGGCAACACGATGAGTCAGGAAAGAAAGAACACACGATCTACTACATAAGCAAGAAGTTCACAGACTGTGAGGCGAGGTATTCATCATTGGAGAAGACTTGTTGTGCTCTAGCCTGGGCTGCGCATCGACTGAGACAATATATGCTGAGTCACACTACCTGGTTGGTGTCCAAAATGGACCCAATCAAGTACATATTTGAAAAACCCGCGCTCACAGGTAGAATTGCTCGTTGGCAAATGCTTCTGTCAGAGTATGACCTCGTGTACGTAACCCAGAAGGCGATTAAAGGTAGCACACTGGCAGACTACCTGGCACATCAACCGGTTGAGGATTACCAATCAATGAAATGTGAGTTCCCAGATGAGGACATTATGGCATTATTTGACGCAGGGAAGTCTCAAGATGATGAAAGGTGGAGAATGTTGTTTGACGGTGCCTCTAACATGTGGGGGCACGGAATCGGAGCAGTGCTGATCTCCCCAGACAACCGCTTTATACCAGTCACCGCTAGACTAAGCTTCTATGTCACAAACAATATTGCAGAGTATGAAGCGTGTATCTTGGGTATCCAGGCAGCTCTCGATTGGAAAGTCAAGAGGCTCGACGTATACGGAGATTCAGCTCTAGTTGTCCATCAAGTAAAAGGAGACTGGGAAACAAGAAATTCTGATTTGATTCCTTACCGTGACTACATTCAAGAATTAATCAAGCCCTTTGAGGAAATCACTTTCCAACACATACCCCGCAGCGAGAATCAGTTGGCCGATGCCTTGGCAACTTTGTCCTCTATGTTCAACGTCAGCTGTGACAAAAGTCTGACGACTGTCAGAATCCAGCACAGAGAACAGCCTGCTTATCACTACTGTATGGCAGTCGAAGAGGGATCAGATAGTAAGCCTTGGTACCATGACATCAAGCAGTATATCACAAACAGAGAGTATCCTCCCGGAGCTACAGAGAATGACAAGAGAACCCTCAGGAGGCTGTCAATAGGTTTCTTCTTGAGTGGAGACGTCCTTTACAAGAGAAACCATGACTTGGTACTCCTCAGGTGTGTAACAGGAGAAGAATCAGTAAAGATTATGCGAGATGTTCATGAAGGCTCATTTGGGGTTCATTCCAACGGGCACGCAATGGCTAGAAAAATCCTGAGAGCCGGATACTACTGGTTGCAGATGGAATCAGACTGTTACAGTTTTGTGAGAAGATGCCATAAATGCCAAATCTATGCAGATCACACCCATGTACCTCCAACTTCTCTGAATGTTTTGAGCGCACCATGGCCATTCTCAATGTGGGGCATGGACATCATTGGTCCCATTGAACCCAAAGCTTCCAATGGTCACCGTTTCATCCTGGTTGCTATTGACTACTTCACTAAGTGGGTGGAAGCTGCCTCTTATCCCAATGTAACGAGCTCAGTGATTGCTAAGTTCATCAAGAAAGACTTGGTTTGCCGCTACGGCCTTCCAAACAAGATTATCACAGACAACGGTAGTAATTTGAACAGCAGGATAATGAAAGACTTGTGTAAAGACTTCAAGATACAGCATCACAACTCTTCTCCCTACCGTCCAAAGATGAATGGGGCAGTTGAGGCAGCCAACAAGAACATCAAGCGGATAATACAGAAGATGGTCGTGACCTATAATGATTGGCATGAGATGCTCCCCTTTGCCCTGCATGGTTACAGAACCTCAGTACGCACCTCAACAGGGGCAACCCCCTACTCACTGGTTTACGGGTCAGAGGCAGTCCTCCCCATTGAGGTTGAAATACCATCCCTGCGGGTGTTAATGGAGACAAAACTTGATGAAGCAGAATGGGTTCGGTCTCGTCTTGACCAGTTGAATCTCATTGATGAAAAACGAGTGGCCGCAATGTGTCATGGACAGTTGTACCAACAGAGGATGAGGAGGGCTTTTGACAAGAAAGTCCGTCCTCGTGAATTCCAAGAAGGAGATCTTGTGCTCAAGCAGATCTTGCCGATTCAGACCGACTCCAGGGGCAAATGGGCTCCCAAATATGAAGGACCTTATGTGGTGAAGAAGGCATTCTCAGGAGGAGCTTTAATTCTGGCAAACATGGACGGAGATGAGATCCCAAATCCAGTGAACTCAGATGTGGCCAAGAAGTATTATGCCTAGAAAAATAGACGAAAAAAGAGAAAGATAAGCCAAGGAAAATCAGCTCGCTAGGTTGAAAACCCGCAAAGGGCGACCTAGGCAAAATCAGAGCGGCCCGGTGGATTGAAAACCCGCAAAGGGCGATCCAGGCAAAAATTAGGGCCAGAAAACTTGGGCTTGAGAAAAGAAAAAGGCAATCAGCGCTCCAAAGGTTCTGATAAAGGGGTGATCAGTATTATGAGTATGGACGGTGGGCACCGTTACTTCAGAGACGAAATCACGAGATTTGTTCCTTTATTCTTGTATTTCTTAGGTTAAAAGAAAGATTGCAATGTACTTTCGATTGGCGTGACTTTCCGCACGTCCAATTTCTATATCAATGAAAGTCCAACTTTTCTTTCATATGTGTGCTTTTCGTGTCTCTGCTTTCATCTATTCAGTTTCTTTCAAAATAATAACTTTTATGATTGATGAAATCGAATTGCAAAACATGTGCACATTCAGAGCATTACAGGATCATTGCGAAATCTTTGAAAAAATACAGAAAGAAGTGATTTCCCAAGTGAATAAAATTGCGAAAGAAAAACAGTCGTGACGAACCAGTGTGCAATCCTCGCGGGATCATCGTCCTGGAACAGCCTCCGTCCGGCAGATCGATTTAACCAGCAAAAAAAAAAGAGTGCCAAAAAAAAAAAAAAAAAAAAAAACAAATAAGCAGAAAAAAGAAAGCTGCTTAAAGAAAACAAACAGAGTAAACAAAAACAAATAAGCAGAAAAAAGAAAGCTGCTTAAAGAAAACAAACAGAGTAAACAAAAACAAATAAGCAGAAAAAAGAAAGCTGCTTAAAGAAAACAAACAGAATAAACAAAAGTAAAAAGTTACAGGAGACGGAACATAAAAAGAACACAACGTCTTCATATCATTCATCATTCTCATATCATCCATACCATTCGTCACTCCATGGCATCGAACGGTAGTGCATTACACTTTCAAATGCCCAAAATCAATCATTGCATTCATGTGCACCCAAATACCCAAGTGCATGCATTTCATGCACCATCCAAGAGAGAAGTTACGTCGGACCAGAGAGTCCCAAAATCTCATTTTTAGAAAATCACCACAACACAGAGTTAGTAAACTCCATCAACACAGAGTTAGTAAACTCCTTCCACAGATCACAACATCGCGTACGAGCGCGCGATGGATCCATCAGACTTCGTTAAGTCCTTCGGATTAGTTGTGTCAGCCTAAGGCATAGCGTAAATCCATTGATCAAATCAGTTCCGGACCTGATGTTGATCGGCCGCTCGAAAAGGCCACCCCCAAAGCTCGGACTCGACAAGAGTTCGTTAGAAGGTTTTTAGGCAGCCTCCGAATTCCCAATTTACCGCTTTTTCCAATTTACCGCTTTTTCCAATTTACCGCTTTTTCCAATTTACCGCTTTTCCCAATTTACTGCTTTTCCCAATTTACTGCTTTCCCGTTAATGCGACAAGTGTTAACCCTCGTTCCCAAAAGGAAAATAACAAAAAGAAATTTGAGCTTTTCTGGAGCGGACAAAATTAGTATTATTTCTATATCTTTATTTCCATTTCACTAACAAATATGAAAAGGCCAATTCATATTTCTTGGCGAAATGTGAAATAAAGAGGGGCAGCTGTAATACCCCAATTTTGTCCGCCAAATTGAAAAATTGTATTTTTGTGAATGCCCAATTTTAATGGGTATTTTTCTTGTTTTTCAAAAATCTCAAAAATCTTATCGCTTCGCATATCGTTCTAAATGCGGGTGTATTTGGCACTCTCGTGCAACGATTTTGTTTGGCGCTCGTTGTTTTCAAAAAAGGAAAAAGAATCCAAAAATAAATAATGAAATAATAAATAGCGCGAGCGCGCGTTTCGTTTCGGATCGTGTGAGTAATTGCGTCAGTGCGCGTTTATTTTTACCGTTTTCTTTTTAGAGAAGTGAGGATAAAATAAAATCGGTTTTAATAACGTACGCGCGTGCGTATTCAAAGCGCGTATTCAAATTGCGTATGCGTTCCTAGTCTTAAGGCGCTTGTACTTCATTTCGAGTCGTGTGAGTTGTTGCGTCGGCGCGCGTTGTTTTTACCGCTTTTATTATCATAAAAATAAAAATAATAATAAATAATAGTAATAAAATGAAATCAGTTTTTTTTATTATTAGCTGTCCTTGTGTTACATATATAAACAAAAAAATTAAAAAAAACTAGAATAGTACAAAGAGAGTCAACTCTTTGTTACAAAAAAATTTAATTGAAAAACAGCAAAAATAACAAAAGCAGGGCGCAGCCTGCTGGGGTTGCAACAAGTTTGCAATTTGAGAATGGGGTTGGAGGTCCCTTCTCCTTGCCTCTTGGCTTTTTCCATTTTCTGCAAAAACACTGCTGCAGTGGCAGCAGCCCTGCTGCCATCCTTGCTGCTCCACCCCTGCTGCCAACAGCTTGGTCTCCTATGAGCTTTGATCCCCTGCTCCATACCACACCTACACCATAGAAACCCATTATAAATAGAGACACAGCAACTGAGTTATGGGGACAACGATACTCACTAAACAGTCCATCAAAACACTGAAACATTTTTCTTTGATTCAAAATTCTGTTCCAAAAAGCAGCAGTGGCAGTGGTTTTTTTTAGCAGAAAGAAAGTGCTTTCAGAAACAAAACTTGGGATCCAGGTTGGTTACTCTAACTATTAGATAGAAAATAGATGCTGGAACTCTTTTATTTTTAGTATGATCATTGAATCTGAATGTGTAATAACTGTAAGGGTCGTGTGTTTTAAAGAAAAAGGAGACAATACTAGTTGAAAACGATTTAAAATAAATCAGTAAATAGGTAGATAAAATGTTGTTTGAGCCGTTGTTGTTGTGGTCATAAGAAACAGAGCATGCTTTTCTCTTTCAAATATAGTTCCATTTAGATTTAGATTAGGTATCAACTTAACAAAGAACAAAAAAATAAATAAATAAAAGCTTGAGGTATGGACAGTAGTTAGAGTTGCTGTTGTTATAGGAATAAAGCTCGAATTTGTTCCAAATGGGTTTATTAGATTCAGATGCAAAGAACCCAAAAAAAGGGGGCAACCAAAGCAAAAGCACTAAAAGAAGTAGAGAAAGTTACCTCCGGCCACCGCGTACGGTGGTCGTCCCTGTCTGTTGGCCATGCGCCTCCGTCGTCGCCGCCGCAAAACACCAACTCCGAAGCCAAAATCCCTCAGCCCCTAACCGAATCAGCCCCCTAAACCGAATCAGCCCCCAAACGCCATACCACCACCCACGATCCTACCACCGTACGTACAAACCGTCACCACCACCGTCACAGATCCGCCCAGCCAGCCACCGCCAAACCGTACCCCTCCTCTCTCTCCACACCGCCGTACTCCACGAAACCAACCCTCGAACCACGGCCTCCCTCCTTCGCGAACTCACCTCTCAGCCACCCTTAGCCACCATCGCACACCACCGAACCACCATCCTACAGTCACGATCCCACGAACCTCCACCGCTCCACCACCTTCGCGTCAACCCCAAACACCACCGAACCGCCCAACAACCACCACTCGCACCCACGATCGTCTCCGTCCCAAACACCACCGTCGAACCCAACACCACCATCGTAAGCCAAAACCTCCACCACGGCCTCCGTCGTTCGCAAACCTTCTCTCTCCCCGTGTTGTCCGTCGCCGTCACCGATGAAAGGGTAGGGGGAGATTAGGACGGCGAGGAGAGTGAGAGATCGAAGCTAGGAGAGTGAGAGAGGCGGATCCGTAGCGTAGAGAGGAGAGGGAAATTTTTTTGGCTCTGGAGCGTTTGAGATGGGGACGGCAAGGAGAGAGAGAGAGAGGAAAAATTTAGGGTTAGGAAATTTTGGGTGGGGCGCCGCGGAGAAGAGGAAAGTGAAGAATTAGGGTTTCCCTAATTAGGTTTTCATTTTATAGTATAGGCGCAGGGGCAGAATCGTCTTTTCGCGTTTTTTTATTTTTCAGATTTCTATTCACACCCCACGCTTTACTTCGCACGCCTCCCCTCTGAAGCCCACGACTTTGAAACGGATCAGCCCACTAAAATAAGAACTGGGCTGCTGTTTACACCCCAATCTTAATAATACAGCCTTCCTTTTACTTACACCCCCCATTTTACTACTGCACCTCCCTGTTTCTTTTTTTAAATTTTGTTTCTTTTCCCCTAAATAAACTTATTTATTTTCCTTTTTTCACAAACCTTTTTTTTTTCCCAACGATGGATAAATGTTTCCCCGAACGAAAATCAATCCAATTGCAAATTCCTTCCATCACGACGTTCTCTCCAATTAAAACCAGCGAAGGCACTTTTCAAAAACAAATCTTTTCAAACGTCGAAATCAAAACTAATCATCACTAAGGATCACTCGCGCCGTTGCCGTTTGATTGTGGGTGATGATTTCATTCCTGTGGGAGCTAGTAGTGTGGCCACTCTAAACCGTTGTTGTTTGGTCCTCACAAACGCTCTCCTTCAATTGCGAAAACCTTTTCAATGCTCAAAATAAAAACCGATTATCATTAATCATCACTCGCGCCGTTGCCGTTTGGTCGTTAATGATAATTCGTTTTCATAAGAGGTAGTAGTGCGACCACTCTAAACCGTTGTTGTTTGGTCACTGCGAACGCTCAATCCCTTTGCGAAAAACTCCAAAAAGATTAAAAAACAAAAAACCTTTTTCAGGACAAACAAGAACTACGTAGCTTTGAATTCTCCATCGCACCGGGAGATACGTAGGAGCGGGCCATGTCCCGTCAAGCACTTCTTTCTAAAAACCCTTTTTCCTCCTTTCTCGCCAAAAAATAAAATTTTCATTAAGTCTTTTCTTTCTCTCTTCGAAAAAGGGCAAATTTAAGTATTTTCCAAATCAGCACTTAAAACCACACGTTTAATTAAAGGTTCCCTTTCGGTAGAAAGGAGGCGTGGGGTGCTAAAACCTTCCCCATACCTAACCGACCCCCGAACCCAAATCTTCCGGTTTTCCAAAAGGCCATCCGCTTTCCAAAAAGGTTTTCTTCAATATTTTCCTTATAAAAAAAATATTGGTGGCGACTTCATTGATTTTTAAAAAAGGGTTGTAAACGAAGAAAGATTCCCTCAGGGACTTTTTCGGGCGCAACAGTTATGTAATTTTCTTTCGTACTTTACATTACCATTTCTGAACAACTTTCCTTTATCTACTTTTGTTCGATTTTTATTTCATTCAGCGTTGGCTTATACTGTTTCAAGTACTTGCCATTTATTCTAAATATCCTGTTTTCGTCACCCAGTTCTTCGACTTCATAAGCGCCATTCGAAAAACACTGCAACACGCGAAGTGGGCCTTCCCACCCTGGTGACCATTTACCTAAAACTCTATCTTTTTTGTCCATAGGTAACAAGACTTTCCACACCAACTCTCCCTCTTCAAAGGTTTTCGATTTAACCTTTTTGTTGTAAGCTTTAGCTACTCTTTCTTTTTGACGAATAAGCATTTCTAACGCTAACAACCTTTCTTCGTCTAAATCAACCAATTCATCAAGCATCATATTCCAATAGTGATCATAGGGAATTTCCTCCTGCCTCTGAATTCTTGTTGATTGTAAACAAATCTCAACAGGTAACACTGCGTCATGTCCAAATGTTAGCCTGTAAGGAGTAGTGTTGATAGATCCTTTAGGTGAAGTTCGACAAGCCCACAATATTTGATCAAGCGTATTGTGCCAATTTTTGGGTTTTCGCCCAACATGCTTTTTAATCAAATTAATAATGATTTTATTGGCAGCCTCCACCAGACCATTGGCTTGTGCGTAGTACGGTGTCGAAGTCAATAACTTAAAACCAATTTCAGCAGCAAACTCAACCATTTTTCGACCAGTAAAAACAGTACCCTGATCCGTAGTTATGGTTTCTGGAATTCCATACCTATAAATGATATGATTCTGAATGAACTTTACAACTGCCTCTTGATCAACATTGGCTAGAGGTATTGCTTCAACCCATTTGGTAAAATAATCAATCCCCACAAGGATGTATCTATGGCCTTTTGATGAAGTTGGTTTTATCTCTCCGATTACGTCTAGGGCCCAACCTCTAAACGGCCAAGGTTTGACTATAGAATGTAACTCACTCGCAGGCACACGTTGTATCCCAGCATGTTTTTGGCATTCTTGACATCCTTTAGCAAACTCTATGCAATCTTTCAACATAGTTGGCCAATATATTCCTTGTCGAAACAATAACCATTTCATTTTGTGGCCTACTTGATGTGAACCACAAGCTCCACTATGCGTATTAGAGACTGCCAAATATGCCTCATTCTCACTAAGACATTTTAATAACACTCCTTCCGGAGTTTTCTTGAGTAACTCGTTTCCAATTATCACATAACTTAAAGCTCTATATTTCACTTTTCTATTAGTGTTTCCTGTAGGATTTTGCAAATACTCTACAATAGGCCTCCGCCAATCATTACCAATCATATTGTCAAGAGCAAAAATTTCTGCTAGATTAATATCATCATCAATGTAACGTTTTTCGACAATTTCTTCAATTTCTTCACTTGTATTTATTGCCCCCCAAGTTTTTGGTGTTGACAATAACGTTGAAGATGTATCATGAGAAAGAGAGTCGACTAAAATGAGTTTGTCTTTTATCTCAATCAACTCTTTTAGGCTTTGTGCTGAGACTTTGTAGCCTGAAGCTATTTGTGCCAATTCATTTGCCACTTGATTTTTAACCCGTGGTAAATGTTCCAGGCGTACAGTTGTAAACTTCTGTAACATAGTGTTGGCAACAACATAATACTTTATAAGGTGTTCTTTAATACATTTGTATTCCTTGGTTAACTGTTTGATAACCAGTTCAGAATCACCTTTTATTTCGACATGATCTGCCCCCAATTCGAGCAAAATTTTAAGGCCTACAATTAAAGCCTCGTACTCCGCCTCATTATTGGAGCAAGATTCTTGAATTCGAAACTTATACTTCGTTGGGATATTATTAGGGGTTATAATTAACATGTCAATCCCAACTCCCTTTTTATGGCTTGAACCGTCGAAATATAACTTCCAAGGACGCGTGTCGACAATACTGATCATATTTTCGACAACAGAGTGGTCTACTATAAAATCGGCGACCACTTGTCCTTTAACTGACTTGAGAGGTTGATATGTTAAGTTATATTCTAACAAAGCTAGAGCCCATTTACCAATTCGACTGTGTAGCATTGGTTTTGATAACATATGCTTAATTACATCAAAATGCGAATAAACATATACATCAGCTGGCTTTATATATTGCTTTAACTTTGTGCAAGAGAAATACAAGCAAAGGCACAACTTTTCTATTGGGTTATACCTTGTTTCAGCATCAATCAAAACTCTACTAAGGTAATAAATGGCCCTTTCGACACCATTATCATCCTCTTGTGCTAACATGCTACCTATTGTGTTATCAGAGGCTGCTATATACAATTTTAGCACTTTATTTCTAATAACTGGCAATAAAATTGGTGGTTTCATTAAATAAGACTTAATTTCATCAAAAGCTGCTTGATGGACTTGTTCCCACTTGAACACGTCTTCTTTCTTCAATCTCAACAATGGCGAAAATGCTTGCGTTTTGCCACTTAGATTTGATATAAATCTTCGAAGAAAGTTAATCTTTCCTAGCAATGACTGAAGTTCTTTCTTGGTCGAAGGAGCCTTCGTTTCCATAATAGCTTTAGTCTTATTCTGGTTGATCTCAATGCCTTTTTTATGCACTACGAAACCCAGGAAATCACCTGCTCGTACACAGAAGGCACATTTTAGTGGATTCATTTTTAATCCATATTTCCTCATTCTTTCAAGAGATTGTCGAAGATGGTTCAAGTGACCATTTTCTGAGGAAGATTTTACCACCACATCATCTATATATACTTGCATAAAATTGTCAATAAAATCATGAAATATAGAATTCATTGCCCTTTGGTATGTAGCCCCAGCATTTTTTAAACCAAATGGCATCACTACCCATTCGTAAACACCTAACGCCCCTGGGCATCAAAATGCGGTTTTCGCTACATCCTCTTCAGCAATGAAAATTTGATTATACCCGGAATAACCATCTAGCATACTGAGATATTCAAATCCCGCTGCTGAATCAATTAGCATTTCTGCCACAGGCATAGCATATTCATCTTTGGGAGTAGCATTATTTAAATCTCTAAAGTCTATGCAAACTCTAAGTGTGCCATTTTTCTTTACTACAGAGACTATATTAGCTAACCATTCGACATACCTGGCGGTTCTGATGAACTTATTCTTGAATAGCCTTTCGATTTCTTCCTTGATCTTTGTCAACACTTGAGGGGCAAATCTCCTTGGCATTTGTTTCACCGGTTTCTTCCCTGGGCGAATTGGTAGTTGCATCTCTACAACTTCTCGACTTAGACCAGGCATTTCGTCGTAGTCCCAAGCAAAGCAATCTTTGAACTCCCTTAGTAATGTTATAACTTGGGCTTTCAATGCGACATCGAGGTATGCACTAATATAAGTTGGCCTTTTCCTTGAGCCATCTCCCAAGTCTACTTCTTCCAATGGGTCTTGAGCTTGCATACGCCTTGTTAAATCTCTAGGATCCTTTTCGAACCCTAATGGCCCATCATCATAAATGCAATCAAGTCTTTCTTCTATGATGATGCCGTTTTTCTCCTCAGAGTCCCTGGCTTCGACAGCCATTGTTTGTTGAATCAATTCGGCTTCCATAGCCGCCTTTATCTTGTTTTCGGCCATATAAGCCGTAATCTTGTCCCACGCATTGGGGGCTGACATAAGAAACAAATCTTTAAGAATCAGTGTTCCATCCTGTTGGAGGGACAGGATAAACACCTACATCTCCCACCATTTGTCTTTCCCACATGAAGCCATACATTGGATGTAAGTTTACTGAAGCAAGTGTGCTATCATGGGGACTATATGCTGGCGAAGATGTAAATGGCGCAATTTTAGCCATTTGTTTCTCAAAGTTTTCTCTTGTTATTTGGTTCACTTCAGCTCGAAAATAACTTTGGTCTGCCTCTATATTTTCAACCAGACCATCTTCCTTCCAAATCACCAAACGTTGATGCAAAGTTGAGGGTACGGCACCTACTCCATGAATCCATTCTCTTCCAAGGAGCATGTTATAATTAGCTTTTGAAGCTATCACCAAGAACATAGTCTTTCTCTTCACTGTTCCTACTACCAAATCTATTTCAATGGCACCTAAAGAATGGCCAGACTTGCCTTCATAGTTGCTCAACACAACGTTGTGTGGGCTCAGATCTGTGTCGAATTTACCTATTTTCTTCAACAAACACTGTGGCATTAGATTTACCGCAGCGCCGCCATCTACCAGGACTTTGTTTATGCCAACGCCATTTGCTTTGACCTGCACATACAATGGCTTCAAATGGTCTTTCATAACCATATCTGGCCTTTCAAAAGTTGCTGTCTGTTCTTCGACGCAGCCATCGTCCATCACATAGTAACACATTGGCTTATGATGAGCCATATCTTCAGTAAAATCCTCTTCTACATCATTTGGTACCGTGATGACATCATACTCAACAGGTAATATTGACACCACATTACAAACAACGTCGAAAGAATAATCAGAATCTGACTCTGTTTCTTCATCGAAATCAGAGTTTTGCTCCTTCAACTTCGACAACGGAGGAAAAATCCTTTCAAGAGCAGGCCTTCTTGGCTTTTCTATAACAACAGCTTTTCCCTTCTCTTTTTCAACAACTTCACCACGCGGACTAGCATGTCTGTAATGTCTACACCCAGCATGTATCCACTTCTCATATGTAGGAGCTGCCATTGGAACGAAGGACTTGGCGGAAACTGATAACTCGAACCCCTTCTTATCTGGATCCTTGTTCGCAGCATCTGTTTGACTTGCAACAGCACCATTCTCCTCTGCATTCTCTTCTTTGACATCTCCAGTTTTCTCAGCCACATCTTTTGTTGTCACCATGCTTCGTGGAACGCGGTTGTTTGCCAGAAAACTTGGAACTTTATCAACATCCACAAGCACCTTCTTTTTTTTCTGCTGTCTTTGGTAACGACGCCACTGGGTCGTAGTCATGGGATTTTTCCCTTTATAATTATTCTGGTAATTATACTTAGCAGCATCCAAACCCTGTTTAACAGCTCTAGCTTGTTTGTTATTGTACATCCATTGCCCGACAGGAGCATTTGACTTAGGAACAAAAGACTTTCCGGGCAAACTTTTCAAGAACCCCTTCTGGGTCGAGGTTTTCTTGACAAACTGTTGCTTACTTGTCGACGGCTTAGTAGAAACATTAATCTCGTAAGGAAGGTCTCCCTTTTCGAAGCTAAAATCTGGCCTGTTGTCAAGCCATTTTCCCTTGCGTTGTTCCTGCTCTTGGTATCCTTCGACAGCTTTGGCTGCTTCCTTATCGAAAACAGCACTGCATCTTGGACACAGCATGACTTCAGAATTGTTCCACTTACATCTGTTGAGGAAGTCTATCAATTCCTCTTCAGCTTTTGGGTACACAGCATGTAGCTTCCCATCGTACTCTTTCAAGGTTACCTCTTGTTTCTTCCCTTCAGCATATATAAAACCCTCCAATTTCTTGGTGGAGGATTTAAGTTTTTTTGGAGGATCTTCCATTTCAGTATCTACCATGTTTACATTCGTTTCGAAAGGTTCTGCATACATGGCTTCAGCTTTGGGTAATGGATCAGTGTCAATCAGCATAGGCGCCTTCATTTTCTTATCAGCAAATTTCAGCCTTCCCTCGTCAATTGCCTTTTGCACAATATCCCTGAAAAGTACACAACGGTCAGTGTTATGTCCCAAAAAATTATGGAACTTACAGTAACCCTTTTTCTTTCTTTGGTCAATAGTTGGCACTTTTAAACCTTTAGGCACCAATATTTGGCCATCATTTACCAAAAGATCGAAAATCTCATCACATTTAGTAACGTCGAATGTATAAGTTTTAGGCATAAACCTATCATTTTTAGGCTCTACAGGGTTGCCCCCATTTGCAGGCCTTAACACTTTACAGGTGTAAGGAGGACCAGGCTTAAGTTCAGCTACGTCTATCTCCTCTCTTTCGACATCACTACGTGTGGTGTCGAATTCTTCTTCGACATAAGCCACTTTTTCTTTTTTATGAAACCTATTTGACGTAGATTTTTCTTTTTTAAGTCTTTCCACCTGTCGAACTCTGTCAGCTAATTGGGCCATATCCCTTAGATGGGATGTGTCCAATTTCTTCTTGATCGAATAATCGAGGCCACCCGCAGCCATTTCGACGAGTTCGTGTTCAGGTACTTGTGTAAAACAACGAGATTTTAAAAGTCTAAACCTATTCAGATAGTCATCAACGGTCTCAGGCATTTTGCGTCGAACGCTGGCCAGTTCTTTTAGACTAATCTTTGACTGACCCATGTAAAACTGTGCATGGAACGCCTTTTCTAGTTGACCCCATGTGAATACAGAAGCAGGAGGCAATGTGGTAAACCACGTGAAGGCATTCTTTGTTAGAGAATTTGGGAAACATTTCATTCTCAAATTCTCATTTTGGGCTATGTCCCCAGCCTCAGTCAAGAAACGCGCAATGTGTTCGACAGTAGACTCGTTTGTGTCACCACCAAATTTGGTAAACTTAGGAATTTTCCAACCTCTTGGCAATTCCGTTTGTAATACATATTCACACAATGGTGATATGAAATTAGGCTTATGTAAACCTATGTTAACGCCATTCTGAGCCATTATAGTTTCTACTAAAGTGGCTATATTATCTTGAGCGCCAATATTATTTCGTTGCACTTGTCGAACAACCTCGTCAGCGTTCTGGTTTCGATTTACCAAAACTACTTCAGGGATATGATTTGTCATCCCTTGTTGTTCGCCTACAACTGCTTGGGCTTCGACTGCAACCGCTCTTTGAGGGTTACCAGACATGTTACCCATAACATTGGGAATTTGCCTATTATCAGCCGTCGGAGTCCCAAAGAAATCGGCGATTCTACCCATTTGATTTGCCAACATCTGATAACTTGTGTTGGTATTTTGAATTAAGGGGTTGAAAACCGTGCTGATCTGTTGGGTTAGCATATTAACCATATCGTGGTTACTTTCATCCACTTGTTGTCTTAATGCCAACAACGATGCATTGGTCAATGCAGTCGGGTCTCGTCCCTGCACACTTTCATAAGAAACGCGTGTAGGAGAGAATGTTGACACATGAGGCATCCCAGTAGGCATGCCATATATACCCGAAGGAAATGGTGGCAAACTCAAGTTTTGAAAACGCGGATCTAAACCGCTTCCTGCCATATAAGGATCAAAGCGAGGCCCTAAACAAGGACTAGAATGAAGCCCTGCACTCGATGGCAAAGACACCGACTGTGTTGAACCAATATTGGTCATTGATACTGTAGGAACGATTATTGATGTCGAAGGGGCTATTGTCCCTACAACTACCCCTGCATTTACATTTGTAGAATCAACAGTCGTTCCTTGCATTTGCGAAACTACAGGACTAGAACTCGAAGAACTGTTAGAATTAGTACGCACCATTCTACCACTTCTTAAGCGCATACGATTGTACACACTGACAAATAAACACACAACATGAAAGGCAAAGGTCCCACTGGGCATGCCAATTTGTTTGCTGGTGTTTTTAGCAAACAATCACTAGTTTTATGAGAAATGTTTGTGAGATCAAACTAGAAAAATCTCTGTGCAATTGCCTTTGAACACCAGTGTTTTGATTAGAAGAAATTTAAAGAAAATGGGACAGTTTACCATAAAAACAGAATTAAAATAAAAGAAGCAGTAAATGGTTCGCAAAGATGTAAACAAATTCGAATTGAGTTGAAAAAATAATAAAGAAGAAACGGTGCACAATCACATACAATGAACAATGATTCTTCTACTCGTTTTTCGCTTTGGCTTGGAAGTTAGAGTTTCAGAATTCTGTAACTTGCGTAATGATTTGTGCCCCTTATTTTCTATTACAAAATAGTATATATACCACTAGGGGTATACATAAACGGCTAGTAACCGCCCTTAACCGCTCTTTGAATTCGAACTTCGACCGGTTCGCTGGTAACTGCTTGTCGAAACCTTGGACACCACTTTGTCGAAAAGACCTTTGCTCTGTTTCCCTATAGAATCAACGCATCGACTTGTCGAACTCCTTCCTAACTATCCACGCACGAAAACTTCCTTTGTCGAAACTGGTAGCAGATTGACTTGAATGAGACCTGTAACTTCCAAAGTATCATTAATAAACAACTGAACCTTTATAATACCTATTCAAATACTACTGTCGAAATCTCGAGGTAACACCGCCCCAATCAGTATGAGAGAGATAGACTCATGGAATAAAATAATATTATTTTAAAAATAATATTATTTTATTTGATGTGTCTATCTCTCTCCTACTGGAACTGTCCAGTAAATAAAGAGGATCTCAATCCGTATTTTTGTGACAAAAAATTATTCATTTCCCTTTTGCCATAAACTTAGTAGCTGTATATCTGTGATACGTGCGGGTTATGCCACATTATCTACTACAAAAGTTTTTGAAATCTAATAATTTGAACGATAATTGTAATTTATTGGCTTAATTATGCCTTTTGTCTTTCCAAATATAGAGATTTTTGTTTTTTGTCTCAGGAATTTGAACGCAGGATTTTTTTTTTTGTTTTTCATCTCTCTAATTTCCTAAATTTTCTTATTCGGCCTTGAAAATTCTTTTTTTTTTAATTTTCTATCGTGCAGTAAATATCTTTATTTCCTGAATTAGTACTCATTTAGTCCTTGATTCAGGGACTAGAATCAAAATAGTGTCAAGTTTCAGGGATTAAAACCAAATATAAACAACAATATATGGACTAAAACAAAACGACAAGGTCTAGAAGCAAAATATTCTATATTGTAGGGAGGAAAAACATTTACAGGGACAAAAATAAAAACCTCTACATTTGCAGTAATGAAAAATATATTTAAACCTAATTTATTTGTTGTTTAAAAAATAAAGTTAAAACTAATTATACAAATCAATTAAAAAAAAAACTAGTTATACAAATAACATGTAAATTTTCCTTATTGAGACTAAAAAAATCATTTATAAAAAGTAAAAACATTCATGAAGATAATATAAAAATATATCGACAATAATCATATTTTTTAGCTAGAACTAAAAAGCAAATTAAATATTTTTAAAGATAAAATATAAAAAATAATTAGAACGAAAAAATGGAGTTTTTTTTTTATCAAAACTCAAAAATTATTTTACAACATTATTAATTTACCAAAAATAAAAAAACAACTATTTATAAAAAGTAAAGACATTGATAAGATAACACATTGTTATTTTTTTTGTACAAAAATAACATACGTTATTTTATCATATATTAACGATAAAACTACTCTTTTGACACCTATATTCCATTTGTTAAAAAATATAAATTAAATTTTTATTTTAATATTTTTTTATAATATTTTTATTTCAATTTCTAAGCACTTATTTAAATATTTTAAGATTTTAATTTGAATAGATTTTTTATTTTTGCCTTATACAAAATGATAAAATTACTCTTGCCATAAGATCGTTCATTATTTTCTAAAATAAGTATTAATATTTTCAAATTTTAAATTAATTTTTTATAAATATTATATTTTATTAGAATTATTTTTTTATATTTTAAAGTATATTTTATACTAGTAAACTAAGAAATTATTTTTGTATGCTATATTGCTAGTTTCTAACCCAATTCATATGCGGGATAAGTTTTTAACCAAAGAACCAAAATATGATAAGGTACATGGTTTACTTATCGTAACCCGCCGACTCAATAAACCCAGGAATGATACAGAATATGATAAGCATATCGTATTCTATCTATGATACGTTTAACATATTATGTCTTCTTATCCATCCATCAAATGGACTCTTATAATTATAATTATAACAAATTGGATCCCCGGCGATGAAACAAATTGGAGTTAGACTTTACTTACCTTCCGGCCGAACTCTGAATTATTCAGGGCCCCTTTCCCCTAGATACCGGAGGGGGTCAAAGACCCCTAAACCAAAATAAAAAATTAATTAAAATTATAAAATTTTCTTTTATTTATGTATGATATATTTTTTGACCGAATATATGGTTGATTCAAAAACCTTCAAACCATCATCATCATCATCATCCTCCTCCTGTCAATTTCTAACCTAATTCATATTTCAGATAAGTTTTTAACTACATAAGTAAAATAAGATAAGATACTTGATTAACTTATGATAACTCATGCTAGATCAACAAATGCTGGATTGATACATAATATTCTAAAGTTATCATATCATGTCTCCTTATCTATGCCATTAAATTAGTCGTTAATTATAATCATAATTATAAATTTTCATTTATTTACTATTGATATTTTTTTTACTGTATTTATGATTCATTCAAAAATCATCAAACTAATATTACTATTATTATTATTATTATTATTATTATTATTATTATTATTATTAACCAAATTATTTTAATTATTATTTTTACCTTTTATCCTTAAATATAATATATATATATAGGGGCTGTGGAGTATTATTATTATTAACCAAATTATTTTAATTATTATTTTTACCTTTTGTCCTTAAATATATAATATAATATATATATATATATATATATATATAGGGGCTGTGGAGTATTTCTTCCGTTAAGAATAGGATTCTACCAGTGTGTGTGGTGTGGGTGTCTAGGGTTTCTTCGAAATGGCGGAGGAGAGATTCACTGGAGTCGTTCAATGGTTCAACAACACCAAAGGTTTCGGCTTTATCAAACCTGACGACGGTGGCGATGATCTTTTCGTCCACCAATCTTCGATCAGATCCGAAGGCTTCCGCACCCTTCAGGAAGGCGATCGCGTCGAGTTCACCATCGAAACCGGTGACAACGACAAGACTAAGGCTGTCGATGTCACCGGCCCCAACGGCGCTCCTCTGCAAGCCAGGAAAGACACCTACGGCGGTGGTGGTCGTGGATTCAGCGGCGGATGGAGAGGAGGCGAGAGACGTAACGGCGGAGGTGCTGCTTGTTACCAGTGCGGTGATGTAGGACACCTTGCCAGAGACTGCGACCGGAGCAATAATTCCGGCGGCGGCGGCGGCGGTGACAGAGCCTGTTTCACTTGCGGCGGATTTGGACACCTTGCGAGGGATTGCTTGCGTGGCGGCGGCAATGGTGGCCGTGGAGTTGGCGGCATCGAAAGCACGTCGTGCTTCAGGTGTGGCGGCATTGGGCATATGGCGAGAGATTGCGCCACCGCCCCTAGGGGTGGAGGCGGTGGCGGCGGTGGTTGTTATAAGTGCGGTGAAGTTGGTCACTTGGCTAGGGATTGTGGCAGCGAAGGCGGAAGGTTTGAGGGCGGAAGGTTTGAAGGCGGAAGGTTTGAAGGGGGAAGATTTGAAGGGGGAAGATTTGGTGGTGGCAACGGCGGCGGTGGTGGGAGAGGTACATGTTTCAATTGTGGGAAGACTGGGCATTTTGCAAGGGAGTGCATTGAGGCATCTGGTTGAAGTTTGGAGAAGATTGTTACATTTTGCACTGGGAACAAGGTGGAATAGTACATAATCTCTCTCTTTTTTTGCACATCTTAACAGTTTATAGCTTATTATTATCTCTCTTATCCTTCTAATTTCAGGGAAGTAATTCATATACATAGGTCATAGGATATACTATGGCGATGACTGTGATTTTGGTTTCTTTTGACTCTGTTACTTCCGCCTTTTGTGGTTTATAACTGCTCTATTAGACTTGTTTATGATTTATAGTCAGCATATTCCAAATTTTGGATTTTGGATTTTATTGCTGAAGTGTTTTTTCTTTTGATCATGATTTTAAAGTTTGGTGTGTGAATTAGATTACAAGTTCATGAGTAGTTGCCTCAAATGTTATTAGTAGGTTAGTTGAAAGCACTGTGGTTTTCAAATATGCATGTTTTGTGGACTCTTAATTTGGATTGGAACTTCAACAATTGGAACAAAGATTGGTGAAAGAAGATTAATGGTTGTATTTTGTCTTCTGGAGAATGCTGTTCGGATGGGGTTTTGAAAAGATGAGAAATAGTGTCTCATAGTCCCATAGTTTTTCACCTTAACATCAAGTTTTGCATCTTGTGCACCTTTCTGAGCCTGCTCACCATTTCACTTCATGTGTTTATTTAGTAGATTTCCAATTGTTGCATGGATATGCTTCCTTTGCCTCTTGAAATCCCTTGATGTCTCCGTAATTGATTTCTAGCTGAATCATTTGAGCTGCTGTCTGGAAACGAAGATACATCTTCTATTAGGATTTACTAGATTTGGTTAGTTTTCCACCACTTCAATTGGGTTAATTTGATGTGTTTCTACTTCACCCAACTCCCAATTAATTTGATGTGTTTGTACTTTCCCCAACTCCCAATGTCTTGAACCCTTGTGAAACTGGTTTTTTCCCTTTTGGCTTTCATTTGAATCATTTCTGTTAATACTTGCTTGGGCCACAATTTCAAACTTGCTTTTCGATCCTCCATAGCAACTCTCTAGCTTTCATGACTCTTCTCTCATCCCCATCTCCCTATTTTGTTCTCCTCTCTCCATTTGTGTTTCTACTGTGAAAGTTTGTGCTCATGTGAAAGCAGCACAACAACAGAGGATTTAAGCAGCACATTAACTAAGGATACAGGCACATTCCAACTCCAGGGAAGGCTTGTGCTCGTGTTTATCTTTTACAAATTATGGCTGTCCCGATTCTTTTCTACATGGGTGCTCTGTTACTATAATCTCCCCCGAAATCCCTTTCCTCGCCCGCCCTACTTCCCCACCCTTTTCCCCCTCTCATTCCGGTTCACCCCTATCCTCCACTTCCTATCACTATGTTCTTTTTTGTCTGTTTTTTTAGCTCCTAAAAGCTAAGTTATGGAAGGCAAAAAGAGTGGTTGCTATGGCACGCGGGAGTGGAGGTCAGGGTAGGGGCAAAGGAAAGGGATTCGGGTTGGGTTTTCCAAACAAGAAAACAAATGTGTGGAAGTGGAAAAAACAGGGTGCTTTGCTGATTGAATCCCCCTAGTTCTTATCAAGTAATTTCTGTTTCATAACCTACTTTGGATTGGGCTTGCAAAAATTTAGGGTTTTTAGTCACTCGGTAGTCAGTTTGAAGGTACTGAGTGAGTGTGTATGGGGAGTGAGAGAGTGTAAAGGGGGTGGCAAAAGAATTATCCAAAATTTAGTCCTAGATGTGCGAAATCCCAAAGTACGCACGCAATTGATTTTGACTCTACCATGATGGCTGATTGGCTGATCACCTTCGGTTGATGAGAAAACAAATTATTTTTTTATCATCTATGAGAAAACAAACTTCAAACAAGTAACTATTTGATTAAATGGGTTGGATCCGGTCGTTGGATCTATACTTTCATTTTATTTTTGTTTTGCAATCACAAATAAAAAACTAAAGATACTCTCTCCGGGGGTTTGGTTATATGGGAAATACTGGTTATCACGAGAAAGTTCGCTCGTGAAATTTCCTGAAGGCAAAATAAGCACGTATGATTGTTCAATTAGTAATAACTTCATCATTTCTCATATACCAAACTTCCCATGATTATGAAAAATGATACCTGTCCCTTTACCACCGTTGAACCACCAAAGCAATTAGAATACATATATGCAAGTTCAGTAAACAAGCCTCACCGGCATACTTCTTCTGAATTTATAAATCTGAAACCTTGTACTACACAATTCTCATAATTCTTATTCAATCTCAAATATTTTCCTGGTAAGGTGATAAATATATGTGGCGGCGGTTCTCCACTCTTGCTCATGTATTTGGTCTCTTGTAGGGGTGTCAAAATGGATGAATTGGATGGATATGGATATGGATTATAATGGATGGATTGGAGAAGTCCATTAAAAAATTTATATCCATTAGGATTGTATCAAACAAATCCAATCCAATTTATTCATGGACAAAAAAAGTCCATCCAATTCATCCATTAACAACTTTTTTATGTATGGATATCCAATCCATCCACTAATACCTTTAAAAAATAAAAAAATCTTTTAATAAAAAAAATCTTTTTATGAAAAAAAAATATATTTTTTAATGTTGCAGCAAAAAAAATGTATACTTTTTTTTGACAAAAAAAAAAGAAAATTAAAAATATATATTTATATATAATATTGTAAAAATATAAATATATATTATATATAATATAAATATATATTACATATAATATAAATATATATTTATATATGAGGTGGTGGAAGTGGCGGCCGGTGGCGGAGCTCCGGCGACCGGCGGTGGTCGGAGGTGGTGATACGGCGGCCGACCGCCAGTCATGGTGGTGCTATTTATAATATTATATATATATATATATATATATATATATTAATATATATATATATATATTATATTGTCAAAAAATATATAATATATTTTTTTTTTCTGAATTTAAAAAAAAATTTGGAAAAAAAATTTAAAATTGAAAAGTCCTTTTAAAAAAAACTGAAAATAGTTTTTTGTAAAAATGTATTTTTTATAATTATCCAATTGATTTTAGTAAAAAAAAATAATTATCCATTGGATTTTGATCTTCTACTTATTGATAATCCATTGGATTTAAAAAAATTAATGGATGGATCACAGCCATCCACAAATCAAGTGGATGAATCCAATCCAATCCATTATTATTTTTTTGTTTGTAACGGATGGATTGGATAGATTTTGCTATGGACGAACCGGATCTCCAGTAGACAAATGGATCACTTTGACACCCCTAGTCTCTTGTATGCTCTACTTAGCTTAATGGTGAAGTCGAGTGAAGTAGATACGGGTAGGAAGGTAACAAGTGTTGTGGTGTTAGAGAGGTGAGCTCATAGGTAGGGGTGTGCATGGTACAAAAACCATACCGCACCACACCATACCTCTTTAAAATCCAATTCTGGTTTACCATTTCTGCATAAACCAGTTCGTGTTTTCAAACTGGTTCAAAATCGGTTCGGAACCGGTTTAGAACCGGTTTTGTTTAGGAAAACGGTTTACCGTTTGCAAACCGGTATACCGGTTATAAACCGGTTTTTGCTTCTGAAAAAACGGTTTACCGTTTCTGAAACCCATTTTTTTACCAGAAAACGGTTTACCATTTCTGAAAACCAATTTTTACTTTCAAAAATGGTTTACCAGAGACTCACAAGTCACAACAACACCCAAAAATGGCCATACAGTCAAGCACTAAACACTCATAATTGATAAAAATCAGTGCAAGTATTAAAATCAGAGTCACATAACTGTACTTAAGAATTTACATTAATACTACACAATTTGATAGTAAAAGTACCCATGAGCTTCTCAAGTTTGGAGGTGAACACAAGCAATTAGAAAATGAAATTGGCAAGAAAGAGTTGAAAGCGATATTCTGTAATCCACTAATAGCAAGGTATATTGAGAGGTTTTCCACTACATTGAGAGGTTTTCCACTACTAACTCTCTTGGAGATCCATAATATTACTGGCCTCATACCAAATAAAATGAGAACAATTAGTGAAACTACAGATAAAATGATTCATAGTAGTGAAACAAAGTTACCACCTTCATTTTGCATTATTGCAAATATAAGTGCCGTTAAGGTAAAGCCTACAATATCAGTAACATTGTAGCTGACAATATCAGTAAACAATGGAAGCGATTTTGCAAGACTAGTATCCATAGAAATTTGACAACAACAACAGAATGAAAATGAAGTAGTTAAACAAATTCCCTTAACAATTCAGAGTCACGCTCTATAGTAGTTAAACAAATTCCCTTGACAATTGGATGATTGTAAAAGTCTTGACTACATTTATATAGCTTAGGAAACTTGTCACGTGTGAAGAATTGCAGCTCAGCTACTTGTTGAATTAAAGAGATGAAGAGGCTTAAAGGTTTCATTGTCCTGCATGATGTAGCAAAACAAAATTGCACATAAAATAGAGAAATGGAGATAAATTTACCAATAGCAGAAGTTGAATCTGGCACTGTTTCATTCTTTCTAAATTGCCTTTAGTCATTTGTTGGTGTTCTTTCATAGCCATCATCCTCCAACATGTTTCTGCTGTGAATCTACCAAAGAATGAAACAGTGCCAGCAGTTTTTGTATTTGGGGACTCAATAGTAGACCCAGGAAACAATAACTACATAACCACTATTATCAAATGTAATTTCCCACCATATGGTAGAGATTTTGCTGGTGGAAATCATCCTTCAATTAAAGACTAAGAGCCTAAGAGCCTAAGTGACCACCATCTACAATCAAACTTTGACTACAAAATGATTGTTTAACACAGTTCAAATATGCGGTTAATTACGTTCAATGGTTAACAGAGTTCAAAAACTAACATTTGTCATGTTATCATCTTAAAATGAATCATTATTATGAGGAAAAATACTTAAAATTCTTTGTCTGTCTATTGTATCATGTCATGGTCCTGTGCTTATCGACCTTTCCAGACAAATGGATTTACTGAGGGGCTGTAAAAAGACAAAAATAAAACTGTTGGTTCCACAGAACAGTTATTCCGATCTGAGAGTTGATCATTGCCAGCTGATGCAGCAACTGTGGGTCTGACAGATAGGTATGATTTTCTTGTATCCCATGTTTTTTGAGACAGGAGTTCATCTTTGACTCTTTGTATGTTGATCTTAGTAATAACAATCTTAATGTTAACAGTTTTCTGGGGTTGGGGTGACAACTGCAGGATATTTTGTGCAACGGGAAGCAGGCTTATGACAGCAGAACAATCCACATTTATGATCGATCTACATCAAGTGGGGGTGGCTGTCTTGGACATTCAAGCAACCAGAAAATACGAGACTTTAATAATTTGACATCCTTCAATTAAAGACTAAGAGCCTAAAAACACAAACAGCAGCAGCCAAGGGACCTTGAATATATCAGTCTCTGGATTTTAGAAAAAAAATCAGATTTGAAGGAGTGCAAACAGAAGGCAACTAACTACTAAATAACTATCATCATCATGCTTTAAAATGATCCATTCAAAGATACAGTGCAAACAGAAACAGATTGTGACAGAAACAGATGCTTTAAAATCATCATCATGCTTTAAAATAGATGCAAACAGAAACAGAAACAATTGTGACAGAAATTGAAGAAATATTGTCTTACTCAATCATCATCAAGTGCTATGGAGACGGAAGAAGTAGCCGCAACATTTCTTGTATCATTGAGTTCTAGAAAAAAATAAAAATAACTTAAGTATGAAGTAACAATAATCAGTAAAAATATACAATACCTAATCACATGATTCTTACCTTGCTCAAGATTCTCAAGTTCTTTCAAATCATCCTCAGTAAGCATAGGCGTATGTGATCCAAACCAATCTTGAGTGCATATCAATGCTTCCACAGTTGTTGGTGTTAGACGACATCGATATGGATCAAGAACCCTTCCCCCGGTACTAAATGCTGATTCAGAGGCCACTGTGGAGACGGGTATAGCTAATATTTCTCTTGCCATCTCTGCAAGGATTGGATATCGATTTGAATTCATGCTCCACCAATTTAGTACATCCATCTCTTTATTAGGCTCTACTGTTTCCCTTAAATACTTACTTAGCTCGGATTCAGAGTTGTCGCTCCCACTTGTTTGGTAGAATGGATCAAAATTATATCGATTGGTTTGATTACCCCCAAGAGATTGGGAATCTGCTGAGGTGGCGGTAGACCCCGTCACCCCACCATTGAAATCCGCAAAAAGCGATTCCAAGGAAGACTCAACTTTCCTTATAAAAGTATTGCCCACACTTGGTTCAATATTCAAATTCATATACCAATTCACAAATCGCATCTTGTGCCGAGGGTCCAAAACAAGAGCAATCATCATAAGCATATTAAGACAATTTAAGTTTCCCCAATATTTATCATATTTCTCTTTCATTCTTCCAGCCATGGATCTTATGCGAGGATCGCTAGATCGAGACATTTCCATGATTGTTGTTCTAATGCCAAAGACCTCGTACATATAGCCACAACTAGTCACATAAGAAGAACCGGATACATTTAGGGTAGCTTCATAAAATATCCTAAGATAGGGAATGATTGCCCGCACATACTCCCAATCATCATACGACGGGACACCTTTCTTCTTTTCTAACTCCTCGACAAATTTACCATCTTGCAACTCCAACTCTTCAAATGTTTTTTGATGTTTAAGCGCGGCATCTAACATAATGTAAGTTGAATTCCACCTCGTTTCACAATCCAACCCAACATAACCCTTATATTCCATGTTAGGATCAATACATGCCTTGAATTTTGCATATCTAGATGGAGTGTCATTTATAAACTTCACTGCAGTACGAATTCTGATAATAGAATCATCAATCTCTTTAAAACCATGCTTCACAATCAAATTTAAGATGTGAGCTCCACACCGCATGTGAAAGTAGTCACCACTTAAAACCAAACAATTCCAAGACGTGAACCTTTTCTTTAGGTGTTGAATCATGACGTCGTTGGATGAAGCATTATCAACAGTCACTCCGAGCACACGATTTATCCCCCACTCATTCAAGCACTGCTCCACTTTCCTAGCCATAACCTCCCCTGCATGGCTCGTGACTTGACAAAAACTTATAATCTTCTTATTCAACCTCCAACTGTTATCGACAAAATGGAGTGTTAGAGACATATAACAGAGCTTCTGAGGAGAACTTCATGTATCAGTGGTGAGACAAACTCTTCTTAAGCCTTGTTGAGATATAAACTGCTTCAGCCTTGCTTTTTCGGTATCCCAGAGCTTTAAAATATCTCGTGCGACGGTAGTGCGTGAGGGAACAACAAATCTTGGGCTTGCAATGCTCATAAATCTGCGAAAACTCTTTTTCTCTACGTGTCTAAACGGAAGTTCACAATCCACAAAATAATCCACCATTGCACGACGAATTGCCTCTTGGTCAAACTTTGCAATTGAAGGAGAAGAAACAACATCCCCTTCCAAATTAACTGATGAAGATGACTTTTGCCTCTTAGAAACTTCTTGCTCGGGTCGGTGCTTGCATCTTGTTAGGTGAGAGCGCATGCCACTTGTCCCATTATCATATCTGATTATGGCATCGCAATATCTGCACTTGGCTTTCTTTTGGGTGCCTGGCTCAGGTGTAAAATGATCCCAAGCATCAGACCGATTCCTACGCGCTTCAGAGCGTGGTGGTAACATGCTGCGAGCATTAGACATCGTAGGTGGAGGGGTAGAGGCAACTTGTTCTCCTATCTCGAAAGCTGGAAAGTCATTACCATTCATCTTTTTCAACTCCAAATTACTGTAACAGGCATATCAATATGATTAAAATCAGTCAGCACTGTTTATATATACAATACTCACGCAATTAGATTAAAATCAGTCTCAGATAAACTAGCAACCTTCAAAGTGAGCATCTAGTAACCCAGAATTCATAAAAGTATTCCTGTATAAACACTTTTAAAATTACAGAGAATCCATTGAAAATTCAACCCACAATACTTTCACAAAGCAAAAGATTGACTGAAGCTCCATTGAAAATGACAAAACAAATACCAGATTGTGCTTTCACAAAATGATTAGCAAGGGAATTAAAAAAAATAATGAAGAATAAAAAATTATTGATATTAAACATGTTTGAATTTCACAGAACCTTACCCTGAGAAGACCGAGTTGCAGAGAGGGGAAATTCGAGGGATTTGCAGAGAGAAGTCCGAGTTGCAGTTCTGATTGGTGATTGTCGATTCCGATTTGGGGATTAGGGTTCCGGTTGTGTGAATCCAGCAATACTGATAATAGTTGTGCTACCTTGCTCAAGATTGGAGATTGGCGATTCCTTATCGAAGGAGTGGAGGTCGCAACTCGCGAGTGGCCATGGCTGAGGTTGAAGAAGTCACGCGTTAAAGAGAAGCGGTGTCGTTGAAGGGAGGCCGCCGTTGAAGAGAAGCAGCGCCGTTGAAGAGAAGCAGCGCCGTTGAACGATGGAGAAAGACGACGATGGAGAAGCAGCGAGAGAGCCTTATCAAAACTTTTCCATCGTCGGTATGGGCTTTTTCTGTGCGCGTATTAGAAAGGAATGGTAAATTACCGGTTAGGGAATTTGGATTACCGGTATCCCATTTCTTTTACCAAATGGACTGGATTGATAAGTGGTATGGGCTTTTATTAATGGTCCAGTATGGTTTATGGTATGGTTCAGGTTTACCAATTTTTTTGCACACCCCTACTCATAGGTGATGATGGGACCCACTTTCATGAATGGAGTGGAAGATTGTAATCTCTGAAGTGTGTAGTTTCCTTTCCACCTTGTTTTGTTTGGTAAAAAAAAAAGCCACACCATTTTACACGCTTTTATGGAATTTTGCGAAACAGCTCCGTCGTGACATATAGCAGGGTTGAGATCCTCTCTAGTTACTGGACAGTTCCAGTGGGAGAGAGAAAGACTTAACATATAAAATATTATTATTTATAAAATATTATTCTTTTATTTATTGAGTCTTTCTCTCTCCTACTGGAACTGTCCAGTAATTAGAGGGGATCCAAACCCCATATAGCACCGCTAATAAGCATATATAGGCACAGAAAAATTAAAATTGATGATTTACAATATAAGTGGCTTTGAACTACTTTTATTATGGGTGCTTTTAGGGGGAGGGAGCAAATCAAATCCCTCACCGTTAAATCACTAAAATTCACCGTAAGATATTGTATAAAATACTATAAGTAGTTAAGATTGAATCCACCAGTATTAAATCTCAACCGTTGATGAATTTTTATACTACATCCTACGATTATATTTAATGGTTCACCGGTGAGAGATTTGATTTGCTCTCTCACCCTAGAAGCACCCTTTTATTATATTAACTATTTCATTTTGATAAAAAAAAACTATTTTTTTTGAAAGGTATCTTTGAATTAAATTGAGATTTTTTTTAGATAAGATAAATATTGTTAGGGACCTACAAGGGTTGGTCCGATCGGCAAAATTGGATACACGTAGGTTTATGGTGTAAATTAGTCACCGATAAAATTAGTGCATACTAGTGCTTGTACCCGTGCGATGCACGGGACAAAAACTTTATTTAATACATATTGTAACATTGTATGAGTGAAGATAAAATTAATTATATATTGTAGAAGTATATGAGAATGTAAATCATAATTAAAAATATCATTTTTAATTAACAAATACATTGAAATTAAACATTTATAGACAATAAGAAGAAAAAGTCTAAAGAATTTTAATAGCATAATTCATATTCATCAAATGTAAATATAAAAATTTAACTCATAATTAGAAAGAAAATAAGACAACGCAATTAGAAAGTGAAAAATGTGGATATCATGCAGAGTTGGATGAGAACCACCCATAAAATGGAAGCAGCTAAACAAAGTTGAAGGAATACGGTCTTTAAATTCTTTTTTCCGAAGCATCTTTAATTTATTTTTTTAAAGTTCAGAAAAATGTGGTCCTAAAGAATATAAAGAGAAGACGTATAAAAAGAAATTGATTTTTTAAACCAGTTATCGAGAAACGAACTTTAAGAATTTGAAGAGTAATTGTTTCCGAACGCAAAAGTACCCACAAACACGTTGCTTAGCATCGTACTTTACGTATTTTGTTACGAAATTTTTTTAAAACAAATTTTGCGTATTTGAACTATTAAAATTTTTTTCGATCGCTAAGATAACCCAAAACACACCAAGAAATTAATTTTTGATATGACCAAACCAATTGTTGAGTAACGAACTCCATGTATTTGTACATCTAATTTTTTTCCTGAATCCTAATTAAAACACCCAAAACACACTACTTAGCATCACACTTTACATATTTTATTACAAAATTATTATTACTTTAATAAAATTGATTATCGAGTAACAAACTTTGCGTACTTAAACAATTACAAAAATTTCTGGATCATAAAGTACCACAAATCACATTGTCTAACATCACACTTTATACATTTTGTCACGAAATTAATTTTCTTTTTCACCAATTCGATTATATAGGAACAAACTTCGCGTATTTGAACAATTAAAATTTTTTCCATATCCTAAAGTACTCTAAAACACACTACTAGCGTCACACGTTACGCAATTTGTCACGAAATTAATTTTCCTTTTCACCAATCTAGTTATGAAGGAACAAACTTCGCGTATTTAAATAATTTAATTTTTTTTAGACCCGAAAGTACTTAAAAAGATATAAAAATATAAAGAAAACAAAAAAAACGTAGAGAGGAAAAAAGATAAAAGAAACAAAAAAAATGAAAAAAGGGAGGGGAGCTTGGCTGAGACTCGGCGCCAAGACTCCTCTAGATGTAAATATATAGATTTTGCATCAATAACAACAAAAAAAAGATAAATATCATTAGGGATAAATTAGATTTTGCCATTATTTTTTTTATTGTTTAAGTATATTAAATTAGAATAACTAACTTTTTTAGGTGGTATATGAGGTGATGTTTTTTGTTTGTATAGGGGTATACTATATAGGATAATAGGACCAATTAAGAAAGACATAATATGTAACTAACTAGTAGTGAAGGATCAGGTCCCCAATAAAATTTAGAGAAATAGAACGCACGAATTGTATTTGCCAATTTCAAAACTGGACTTCAATTACATGTCCTAGAAGTTAAGCTATAAACCGAGATCAAGGGAAAAATGAAATTAAAATGGGAAAAACTGTCTAGAGGTCGGTCCTGAACTAGTGCTGGTTTCAGCTCTAGACACGTCGTCCGAGCTCCAGCCCCATGTGGTAGACCGACGTGAGTGGAGTACCTGCACACACTCCGACGCCAAAGTCAGTATGAGAAATTATGGTGTGAGGTAAGAATGAATGCGTACCTGTGTCGGTGAGCGTAGAGGTATTTATAGGTGTTTCTGGAGAGGACCGTGTTGGTCGATGCCGTTGGATCTTGCCGAGTGATCTCAGCCCTTGATGGCTATGCCGCACGGATGGTGATCTGTGGCCTGATGCGCTTGCTCTTGTCGAGGAGATTTGAGCCGTATATTCAGGCCGAACGGACCTGGGTCGTCCGTATTTGTAGGGCATGGATTGTGTCGTAGCCGACGTCCGAGGTACGTTCTTAATTCAGTCTGAGTTGCTAGTCGGTCCGGAACAAAAACTATGAGTGTTAATTAATCTCTTGAATGAACTCTTAAAGTTTTACGAGTTTTCAATTCTAGATCTCTAAAACTTTTAATTAACAGGTAAATCTTTTTTTTAATAAACTCGTACGAGTTTAAGTAAGTTCTAATAAAATATGCAAACTCTCAATTTTATTAAAAATTAGGAGTCTATAATTTTACATTGACTTTCCCTTAAAATGTAGATTACCAGTCTATGTTGATAGCTTCATGGGTTGAAAATTACCATATATCTTAAATTTATAAAATTAATTTTACTTTAATATTATTATTGTCTTGTTTTATTGAGGTACATAATAAAATGGTTAACTTAAAGTGATTATAAGTTTATTTGATATTAGGTAAACACTTATGTATGAGTCGAGTCTATAGAAACTCTACGAGTTTATGTGAACTCTCGAGTTTAACAACCTTAGAAAAAACACGAGGAGAATCGCTATTGCTATGAATTATAGGAAAACCCCCAATATTTCTCTTCCTAAATGCTATGAATAGGAGGGAATCCCTTCATCTTTGGCCCATGTACGTGAAACTGAAGTACGCCGAGAAAGACAATGGTTGGGATTGAGAAACGAGAAAGACAATGTTAGAAGTTGTCGTTGAAGCCAACAAATTATGTAGGAAATCACTATCGTAGGGGGGATTGATATTCTCAGCTCCTTTGATAAACACGTCAGATACAATTAAAAATATTATATTAAATTAGTGATCGATTTTAGCAACCCATTTAGAGATCGAAATCTCAAATCGATCGCTAAATCAGTTGTAACATCCGCAAAATAATTAACCGAATTATTTGGATGTTAACCCAATTAAATTAATTTAGTACTTGACTGGTAAATTTATTGAGTGCTAAAATTATTTATTGGTTGTCATCGGATCGTTAACCGGATAATACGGATCAAGGAAGTTTCGGAATCGAAATAGGAGATTTAGATCAATATGGTAATTTGACCACGTTGCCATATATTTATTAAATAAATATATGTATATACGTGTGTGTGTGTGTTAATAAGAAAGGAAAGAAAAGAATTGAAAGAAAAGAAAGAAGAAAGCCACGCGAGAAACAGAGAGGAGAGGAGAAAAAGAAAAGAAGAGAGAAAGAAAGGGGAAGGAAGAAGAAGAGGAAAAAGGGGAAGGTTAGGCTCATCAAAACGACTTCCGTTCAACACGAAAAATGCTCAGCGTTACTTCCTCTTCGATTTGGTACCAACATCTTCATCATCAACTCACTCTACACGAATTTACCATTTTCGGTTTGAAGCTCAAGGTGGCGTTTTTGAGAGCTATCTTCGTCAATAAAGCGGTTTGAAGGCTAGGGGAGTTCGAATGGAGGCTTGGGTACTAGCTTGGAGTGAAAGAATCAAGGTTTGATTGGGTGAGATTTGAGAAATCAAATTTGGGGTTTTTAGATGAATAGTGATTTTGAGCTTGAAGATGATGAATAGTATTCATGGAGGATTTCGGGGAATTCGGTAATTCGGTCAAAAGGATGCCTCGAAGTCGAGTGGGAAACTTTGGGAGCGGTTGCGGACGTTGCTGGAGCGTGTAGTTGATTCGGGGAACGTTCGTGCGGTTTTGTCAGAAAAGCGGTGTCGCGGGAAGTCTCGGCGATTTTGAAGTCTCGGTGTCGGCACACGCTTCGAGGGTGAGTTCTACTCACGTTTAGGATTTTACGTTTCGAATTAATTGATAAACTGTTTTATCGCTTTCGCTGGACTGGAATATTATGTGTTACTGCCTGATTCGGGTTAGGAATTGATTGGGGCGAGTCTCGGGTTGCGTCGCGTTAAAATGGAATTTTTGGTGATTTGATTCGAGAGATTTTGATTTAAAACCGTTATTTGGAAAATATGTCGTTTTTGATAAAAACCGTTTTGATTGAGACATTGTTTGATTTGAATGATTGTGTGATATTGGTTGAATCTGTTTTTCTGTTTGTTTAATCTGTTTTCAATCGGAACTAAAATCGGAATTGAGCGGAATCGCGGTTTTCGTGCGAAATCGCCAAAATCTGCCCTTAACAGACCCCCCTGCTGCCTGTTCGCGCGCCACTTGCGCGCCAGGCGCGACTCCAGCGCCAGTTGGCAGAATTTCAGCACCCAAACACTGTTTTTCGTTTCGCGATAACTTTTGATCCGGGAACCCGATTGAGGTGTTCTAAGATGCGTTGGAAAGCTTATTCAGAGGCCTAACTGAATATTCTATTTTTAAGGCTAAATAAACTGTTTTTGATATTGAAAATTGTGTCGAAAAGTGGTCAACTAGAGTGCGAGTGTGAACGTGATTTTACAAAAAAATGGATTGAAGTGTTTCATTGATTGTTTGATTTGATGGACCGTGGGTTCATAGTATTGTAGATATACGTATATAGTATATCGAGTTGGGTGACGACCCATGTGTAACATACTAGGCGGGGCAGTCATGATCCCCTTCCCTAGGCTCCATGCCAATGGGAGAATGTACTATTGGTAGGGGAGTTCACCGGGATTAGCATGGTTTTGCAGTCGGTGTTGTGTTAAAGATTATTGTGCGATACACCGGGATTAGCATGGTTTTGCAGTCGGTGCCGTACTTGTTGTGTTGCGTGATACACCGGGATTAGCATGGTTTTGCAGTCGGTGCCGCACTTTGTTTATTTTACGACATACCGGGAGTAGCAGCGTTTTGCAGTCGGTGTCGTGTTAAGCTATAAAAAAAAACTAATAAATGAACCGAGAGTGTTAGTAGGGGTCTCGGTAGAACTCACTGAGATTGTATCTCACTGTTTAAATGTTGTTGTTTTACAGATAAACAGGGACAGAAGAAACCTCAGAGGCACGAGTAGGTGGCCCCGAGTGATGGATGATGACTTAGTTTTACGTTTAAGTTTATTTTCCTTCTGTTGCCCATGCATCACAACACCATGGCATTAGTGTTATGTTATCTTTCATTCCGCTTTCTTGTATGACTCTGACTACCATAGTTGCTGACAGATTATGGTCTGAGTACCGTATGGTCTTGTTTGTATATAAGACTGTTTGTTTTATTCAGCGAAAAATTCATAATGGTATTCAGTGTCTGAGCAGGAAATAATATCTCTGATGTATGTTTAATGTGCACTTGGGTGTTTTTAACAAATAAAAATACCAGGGTGTTACAGTTGGTATCAGAGCAGTTCGACCTAGTCGGACTTAGTTTAGGGTTGAGTCGATTCCTTGTTAGTCCTGGTTGTAATTACACTTGTGATGCTAAGAGACATTGAGCCTGATCAACTTAATACTTAGTGCATCATAAGCGGAATTATGACTGGATGATCAAGATGCAATCCTCGACCAAAACCGGAATCCCCAACCGGTGCATCCTCAGGAAAGGTGACATGACGGTGGAAGAATACACTGCTAAGTTCGAGAAGTTGCCTCAGTTTTACCGAATGGTAAGGTATGTTTCGAATGACGAATGGAGAATGCAGATGTATAAGAAGGGCCTTAGTGCTTTTATGACTTATGGTCTCAGTTCTTATACTGTTACCAATTTTGTTGCCTTAGTGCAGTCAGCCCGTGTCGCCGAGGATGACCTCATAGAAAGTATGGGAAAGGAGAAGGTAGTTGAATTATCAGCTCCGAATGGAAAGTCCTAAGATAATTTCATCAAAGGAAAAGCAGGTGCAATTCCTTGATTCTTCAAAGGTTAGAAGATGTTCTAACTGTGGAAAGCCTCACAGTGGTGATTGCAAGTGAAGATCTAATCGGTGCTATTACAGTAATGTAGAGGGTCACTATGGTAAAAAGTGCCCTGCCAGGAAAAGTTCCAAGGAGTCATAAGCAGCTCCAAGGCAAGGACGAGTCAACACTTTGAATGCTTAGACAGTTACGAATGCTGACGGTATACTTAGAAGGATGGGAGTCCTATTCAATGACTCGATCAGTATATTATAAGATTCGGGTGCAACCTATTGCTGTATATCCCGATCGCATGTGAATCGGTTGGGATTAACCTTATCTTCGCTATCCGAGCTGATAACTATCTTAAATGCGGCTAAGGGTCGTGTCCAGACCCAATCTTTGTGTCAGAATTGTCTACGTGTTATAGGAGACAGAACTTTCGTAGAAGAATTATTTGTTTGCCTGTGAGAAGTGTGGACACCATTTTGGGTATGAATTGGATGACTGCAAATCATGTTGCAATCGACTGTATTAATCAGCTATCAGCTTCGCTTCAGAATCAGTTAAATTGCCTAGGACAAATTCTGAAACGGTTACCTAGTTCACCTTAGACGGTCAATCTTCATTCCAAGGTGCGGAATGACATGTTAGTATGTTATCTGCATCCACTGAAACTAGTTTGGATTTGGCGAACATTCAGATTGTGAATGACTTTCTGGATGTTTTCACGATGAAGTTTCTTCTGAATCTCCTGAGCGAGAGGTAGAGTTTACGGTAGAATTGGTTCCTGGTACGGGATCAATATCTATTGTTTCTTATTGAATGTTCCTTTAGAATTCAAGGAAATGGAGTCTCAACTTGAAGAGTCGACGTTAAGGAAATTCCTTCGACCGAGTGCTTCTCTAAGGAGTGCTCTGGTGTGGTTAGTCGAAAGGAAAAATGGTAGCATGAGATTGTGTATTGATTACCGACTACTCAACAAAGTGACAATCAAGAACAAATATCCTTTGCCAAGGATACACGAATTGCTGGATCAACTTCGAGGTGCCGTGGTGTCTTCAAAAATTGATCTGATGTCAGGTTATCATCAATTAAAAGTTAGAGCCTTAGATATTCCGAAGACAACTTTCCGTACTAAGTATGGACATTACGAGTTCGTTGTGATGCCCTTCGGTTTGACTAATGCTCCAGCGGTATTCATGGATTACATGAACCGAGTGTTCCACGCTTATCTGGATCAGTTCGTTGTGGTTTTCATTGATGATATCTTGGTGTACTCTAAGACCATTGAGGAGCATGTCCAACATCTCCGCATTGTTCTGAAAGTACTCCGAGAAAATAAGTTGTACTTGAAACCTTCGGAGTGTGATTTTGGGTGCCAGAGGTAAAGTCTTTGGGACATATGATTTCCCAAGTCGGGAATTTCTGTAGATCCTAGTAAGAAGGAAGCGGTGTTGAATGGGAGTGACCAACATCAGTCACAGAGATCAGAAGTTTTTGGGTCTAGCTGGTTACTATAAGAGATTTGTTCAAGGGTTCTCACAGTTAGCTTTCCACTTACTCGGTTAACTCGTAAGGGTCATCCGTTTACGTGGAATGCCGATTGTGAAGGATGTTTTCTAGAGTCGAAGATTTTGACTTCTGCTCCAATCCTGATTCTTCCGGATCCGTCATTGGAATTTTAAATTTTCGATGACGCTTCAGGGAAGGGTTTAGGATGTATTCAATGCAAAGATCAACAAGTGGTAGCTTAGGCGTCCAGACAATTAAGGTCTCGTGAAGAGAATTATCCAACTCATGAATTGGAGTTAATAGCTATTGTGTATGCACTGAAGGTTTGGAGACGTTACCTGTGTGGGTCTCGTTTCAAAGTCTCTAGTGGTCACAAGAGTTTAAGGTATCTGTTTGATCAGAAAGAACTGAATAGCAGGCAGAGAAGTGTGTAGAATTCTGAAGGATTATGACTTCGGGTTGAAGTATCATCCAGGAAATTCCAATGTTGTAGCTGATGCGAGTAATAGGGAATCGCTCCACACGGCAGAATTATGATGCATTAGATGGAATTATTAGAGT
Source organism: Astragalus membranaceus (assembly GCA_039519185.1). Taxonomy (NCBI): domain Eukaryota; kingdom Viridiplantae; phylum Streptophyta; class Magnoliopsida; order Fabales; family Fabaceae; genus Astragalus; species Astragalus membranaceus. The sequence goes on along the minus strand of CM076846.1, from coordinate 134,538,293 downwards.
CTGATAGAGACTTAGATCTGAATTCAAGATCGAGAGGAACCTGTTAGTGTTGAGCCATATGAGGATCTCTAATTCCCTAAGGGATTCTATACGCTTAGCATAGGAAGTTGATGTGAAGTTACAATCACAAAAGGTATTTCCAGATTTTACTATGGATAGTGATGGAGTCAGTTGTTTCAATGGTAGAATCTGTGCGGCCGATGATGAGAACAATAAAAGGAAAGTGTTAAAATTATTTAACATACCAGGGTGTACAGAATATAAAGCAGAGGTATTAGTTTGTTAACCTCTCCTTTGTGAAAGTTAACAATGAGATGGTATTATATGATTCCGTTTGACAAGTCGAACGCGAACGCGAATATGTAGGTGACTTAAATTTCCGAAGTGAAGCTTGGCGTGCGGTGTAACAGTTTTGAAAAATCGTTTTTGTGAAAACCCGCATGCTAAAGTTAATTTTGGAACGAATTAAGAGGCTAATAGGATATGATTGGGGAGGAAAATCCTAGGAGGATTACTTAGGTTGAGGGGAAGCTCTCAATGCTATTGACTAATTCGGAAAGGAGCTCTGAGTTCTGTTTGATAGTTGTTTGGAGAACAACTGAGGTGATTTTCATTACGTTCAATTTATTTGATGTCCCCGTGGTTTACTTCTACGTTTAAGATAAACGTTTCTGGTAAATCCTCATTCCATCTTCTTTCGAAAGGTGTTATCTCGAAATCTTGGGGGCGAGTCAAGAAGTTTCACAAGTGACTTTTCCGTCACATTGTCGATGTGTATGAAGACTGTTGTGGATATTAGAAGATTAGTTGAGAAAGTGTTTACACCCTTCGAGGAAATCGTGTTTGTTTTCACCTCTACCGAGGAGTACCAGTTTGTGGATCTCATTTTCAACCTGTATTTCTATCAAGTGTCTTATATTAGACCCTTTGATTTAGATTAATCAAAGTTGGGGAGCAAGTGAGGAATGAAGCTTAGGGAGTGTTTTCGAACGCGGTGCCGAGCCTATGTAGGCGAAAGAGGAGTTTCTCGTGTTGATACGTAACCAGAGAGTTCGTATCAAGGTAGTAGTGGATCATACTTGGAGACTGATGTGACAACTTTAGAAAGATTTTCTACACTCATTTCGTTAATTCAAGATTGTTTTCTCGCAAATTTAGACCTTTCTGGGAATGTCAACCCTCGGTTAGTTGGATGAAAGACTTAGCGAAATTTTGAGGACAAAATTCTTTTAAGTTGGGGAGAATGTAACATCCGCAAAATAATTAACCGAATTATTTGGATGTTAACCCAATTAAATTAATTTAGTACTTGACTGGTAAATTTATTGAGTGCTAAAATTATTTATTGGTTGTCATCGGATCGTTAACCGGATAATACGGATCAAGAAAGTTTCGGAATCGAAATAGGAGATTTAGATCAATATGGTAATTTGACCACGTTGCCATATATTTATTAAATAAATATATGTATATACGTGTGTGTGTGTGTGTGTGTGTGTTAATAAGAAAGGAAAGAAAAGAATTGAAAGAAAAGAAAGAAGAAAGCCACGCGAGAAACAGAGAGGAGAGGAGAAAAAGAAAAGAAGAGAGAAAGAAAGGGGAAGGAAGAAGAAGAGGAAAAAGGGGAAGGTTAGGCTCATCAAAACGACTTCCGTCCAACACGAAAAATGCTCAGCGTTACTTCCTCTTCGATTTGGTACCAACATCTTCATCATCAACTCACTCTACACGAATTTACCATTTTCGGTTTGAAGCTCAAGGTGGCGTTTTTGAGAGCTATCTTCGTCAATAAAGCGGTTTGAAGGCTAGGGGAGTTCGAATGGAGGCTTGGGTACTAGCTTGGAGTGAAAGAATCAAGGTTTGATTGGGTGAGATTTGAGAAATCAAATTTGGGGTTTTTAGATGAATAGTGATTTTGAGCTTGAAGATGATGAATAGTATTCATGGAGGATTTCGGGGAATTCGGTAATTCGGTCAAAAGGATGCCTCGAAGTCGAGTGGGAAACTTTGGGAGCGGTTGCGGACGTTGCTGGAGCGTGTAGTTGATTCGGGGAACGTTCGTGCGGTTTTGTCAGAAAAGCGGTGTCGCGGGAAGTCTCGGCGATTTTGAAGTCTCGGTGTCGGCACACGCTTCGAGGGTGAGTTCTACTCACGTTTAGGATTTTACGTTTCGAATTAATTGATAAACTGTTTTATCGCTTTTGCTGGACTGGAATATTATGTGTTACTGCCTGATTCGGGTTAGGAATTGATTGGGGCGAGTCTCGGGTTGCGTCGCGTTAAAATGGAATTTTTGGTGATTTGATTCGAGAGATTTTGATTTAAAACCGTTATTTGGAAAATATGTCGTTTTTGATAAAAACCGTTTTGATTTGAATGATTGTGTGATATTGGTTGAATCTGTTTTTCTGTTTGTTTAATCTGTTTTCAATCGGAACTAAAATCGGAATTGAGCGGAATCGCGGTTTTCGTGCGAAATCGCCAAAATCTGCCCTTAACAGACCCCCCTGCTGCCTATTCGCGCGCCACTTGCCCGCCAGGCGCGACTCTAGCGCCAGTTGGCAGAATTTCAGCACCCAAACACTGTTTTTCGTTTCGCGATAACTTTTGATCCGGGAACCCGATTGAGGTGTTCTAAGATGCGTTGGAAAGCTTATTCAGAGGCCTAACTGAATATTCTATTTTTAAGGCTAAATAAACTGTTTTTGATATTGAAAATTGTGTCGAAAAGTGGTCAACTAGAGTGCGAGTGTGAACGTGATTTTACAAAAAAATGGATTGAAGTGTTTCATTGATTGTTTGATTTGATGGACCGTGGGTTCATAGTATTGTAGATATACGTATATAGTATATCGAGTTGGGTGACGACCCATGTGTAACATACTAGGCGGGGCAGTCATGATCCCCTTCCCTAGGCTCCATGCCAATGGGAGAATGTACTATTGGTAGGGGAGTTCACCGGGATTAGCATGGTTTTGCAGTCGATGTTGTGTTAAAGATTATTGTGCGATACACCGGGATTAGCATGGTTTTGCAGTCGGTGCCGTACTTGTTGTGTTGCGCGATACACCGGGATTAGCATGGTTTTGCAGTCGGTGCCGCACTTTGTTTATTTTACGACATACCGGGAGTAGCAGCGTTTTGCAGTCGGTGTCGTGTTAAGCTATAAAAAAAAAACTAATAAATGAACCGAGAGTGTTAGTAGGGGTCTCGGTAGAACTCACTGAGATTGTATCTCACTGTTTAAATGTTGTTGTTTTACAGATAAACAGGGACAGAAGAAACCTCAGATGCACGAGTAGGTGGCCCCGAGTGATGGATGATGACTTAGTTTTACGTTTAAGTTTATTTTCCTTCTGTTGCCCATGCATCACAACACCATGGCATTAGTGTTATGTTATCTTTCATTCCGCTTTCTTGTATGACTCTGACTACCATAGTTGCTGACAGATTATGGTCTGAGTACCGTATGGTCTTGTTTGTATATAAGACTGTTTGTTTTATTCAGCGAAAAATTCATAATGGTATTCAGTGTCTGAGCAGGAAATAATATCTCTGATGTATGTTTAATGTGCACTTGGGTGTTTTTAACAAATAAAAATACCAGGGTGTTACATCAGTTGCTACACATTAGCGACTAGTGATTTAGCGACTTCACAAATTCGGTTGCTAACTATTTTTTAGACCAATTTGGGTACGGATTTTGAATTTCAGTCACTAAATTGATCGCTACCTTGTTTTGTAACCGATTTAACGATCGTTTTTTGTCTCTAAATTGATCGCTATTTAGAGTTTTTCTAGTAGTACACATCTCGACAATAATTAGTAAAAATGTCAATATTTTCAATATCTAAAACTTTTATTTAATTTTCTTACTACTCTTAAAAAGCTGTCTATTAGCTTTTTTTTTGGTAGATAAATATTGGTATTTTAATTGTTATGTTAGTATTTTTCTCCTTCTCCATAGTGTCCTTTAACACCAACATCTTCCACTCCTAGCTCAAACCAGTTGAGTTGTCTACTAAAACTAACTTGTTGGAAATGTATTTTTTTTATTTACTTTTTACATTTTATGGAATGGCAACATTGCACCGAATACTTGCGTAAATTGATCAGTAAAATAATTTTGTAATTTTTGCTATATTCGTGTGCTTTTAGTTTAAATTAATGTAGTGAAAGTTGGATTTAAAAGACAAACAATATCTCATTATTTCGTAAACAATAAGCTTTTCAACCGATTATTATGTTATTGTATATGTTACGGATTGGGCTTTTTATATTTGTCACTAAGCCCAATACCAAACGCCAAATCCATTAACCAATGGTGGAGATCAAAGAACTAGATCCAATGGTTCACATTGATCCTCAAAACCTATAAATAAGCATTGAATGCTTGCATTAAAGGTACACATTTCCCAATCCTCTTACTTGCAACTGATTCACTTGCTGACTTGAGCGTCGGAGTATCATTGCAGGTACCACCCCACCTCGGATCGGAGCATAACTCGGATTGACCAATGACACTTCTACCAACTATCTTGGATCGGACCAAGTATCCAAGATCGGATACAAGGCAGGAGATACAGTACAGATCATTGGCGACCACAGTGGGAGCATCTTATACTCTAGTCCCTCCCCATCTCCTTGGTCAACGGTGGCTCTAGTGTTACGAGAGAGGAACGTCTCAAGTGCAATAGTGAAATCGGATACGCAGCAAGAAACTCCCGAAGGCGTGGCAGTCACCCTACCCCCCAAGCTCAACACACTGTCGTAACTCGTCCAGGGCTATTGTCTCCAGGAGTTCGGCCTGGAATCAACTTCCGCCTCCTCTCCAGATTGTCCAAGTATCGGTCGATGTTGTTCAACAGCTCGTACAGTTACTAACTAGGCAGGCCGAGGCCGATCAGCAGAGGAGCCAACGCTACACTCAGTTGGAGGCTGAAATTGCCGAGATCCGGGCTCGCAGCATCCCGGACCGATCTTCTCCTCAACGCCATCCTTCTGGCAGAAGGACTTCTAGTCGGAGGCGTCACCGATCTCCGGCCTGGAGGAGACACCCTCACCGCTCTCCACCTCGTCGAAGAGGAGGGCGAGGATCTGAAACTCCCCCAAACCGGACCCTTGATGATACTTACTATCCAAAGGGATCCCCTCGCCAAAGCTCATCTTTGGCATCCACATCTCCGAGGCGACGATCTCTAAGCTGGGAAAGATCCCCGAGGCATGAACGTCGACGACCTCACTCTCGAAGGTCCCCTGTCAGACACTAACCAACGATCTCCCCCGGGAGAAATCGGCACCTCGATTACTTTCCGGTGCCAAAACACCTTGAGACACCCTCGAAGGTTTGAAGATGCATGATGGGACTGGCGATCCCGATCGCCACCTCGATTACTTCGATACGGTGATGCAGTATCGTAACGTCCCAGACGAAATTAAGTGTCATATTTTCCCCCTGTACCCTTGAGAAGATGGCTTTGGATTGGTTTAGAGCTCTCAAGCCAAACTCGATATCCTCCTGGGACCAACTAGCCAAGTTATTCTCTGCTCATTTCGCCCACTCCAAAATGAAGCTGAAATCTCGAAAGGTCTTGCAGGCAATTCGGCAAGGGGAAAATGAGTCGCTCCGGGACTATATTTAGAGATTCAACAGGGAGACCGCCCAGGTCCGGAACCTCGATGACTCTTTTCGACTTTACTTCATGGAGGCCGGTCTCCGTGAGGGAAGTCTATTCCAGATTGATGTCGGGGTAAATCAAACTGAGTCGCTTGCTGAGTTCCTACAGTGATCTCAGAAATATACGGATCACGAAGAAGGAGCAATTGCAAGGAGGTCGGACGCCGAGCCCGAAGGATCCAAACCTCGGGGTGAGAAGGAGACTCGGAATGATAATAAACCCAGGTCTCGCAAGCGCCACCAGCATTATTCCGATTTCAATGAGTCCAGAGCTAGAATCTTAGTGGAATGCATGAATGCAGAATTCACGAAAGTCAGGTTCCCTGATCCACTCCCACATAGGCCGGGGCAGCGGTCTAACAAGTACTGTCGGTATCACCGGAGTAAAGGACATGACACCAATCGTTTCAATGCTTTGAAAGATGACATTTAGGATCTGATCAAGAAGGGAAAATTAAGCCAATACGTGACTAAGCCACCTCGGCAGGAAGGAGAGGTTAAAGAAGAAAAGGACGGCCCTAAAAAGAAGGGTAAGGCTCGACAAGAGAAGGAAGAAAGCTCGGAGGACGAGCGTGATTTTCGAAAGTCCAGAGGTCAGCTGGTAATGATGGTCATCTCGAAAGGATACCCCGATGAAGCATCGGGTAAGACAATGAAGAGAAAGTGGAAGGAGATCATGAGTCCTGCTTCCACCTCGGCGGTAACCTCAGTTCCAGTCCGACCTCCTTTAGCGTTTGGTGATCAGGATTTGCTAGATGGCAAGCCCAACAAGCATGTGCCTCTTTTGATCAGGGCTGTGATGGCCAACCATGAAATAAGAAGAATCATTGTTGATCAAGGAAGCTCGGCAGATATTATCTTTATCGATCTCGTGAGAAAGCTGCAAATTTCTGAAGAAGACTTCACCCCTTACAGGGGATCGGATCTTTCGGGTTTCAACGGGTCCTGGACCAAACCACTCGGCTATTTGGAAATGATGGTCACCTATGGCGAAGAGCAATTGGAGAGGACAGTCAAGACCAAATTCCTGGTTTTATCGTGCCCTTCTGTCTACAACTGTATCATTGGGAGGCCGACCCTAGGAAGGCTCGGAGCGGTAACTTCAACATTTCATCTGAAGATGAAATTCTACTCTCTGTGCAACAGAGTTATCACCCTCGATGCCGACCTCGAGTCCGCCCAGAGATGTTTTTTTTGCATGTAAAAGTGTATAAGAAGGCAACGGAGGAGGGGGTTCCCCCGAAGAATTGAAGAAGAAGCCCGGAAATATTTAGAGAAGAGAAAGAAAAACAGAGCTGCTGATGTCAATGTGACAGACCCCGATGCGAGGTACGGCCCTGACAGCTCCGAAGAAGAGAGCGATGACGATCTTGCCCGAGGACTGAAGAACAAAAATCAGGCGACCTCAACCTGACGGAGAATTCGTGGAAATCCAAATGGGAGATGACCTAGCCAAAACTGTCAAGATCGGCTCCGATCTTTCTGACGAAGTTAAGGCTAAGCTCGCCCTTTGCTTGAAAGCTCACGCCGACCTCTTTGCCTAGTCGGCAGAAGATATGCCCGGGATTCCCCTGGAGGTCACCTGTCACCAGTTAGCTGTTAACCCCGATGCTAAGTGGATCGCCCAACACAAGAGAGCTCAAAGCAAGGAGAAGCGGCTACTGCAGCCAAGGACATTGACGATTTAATTAATGCCAATTTTGTAAAGGAAGTCAAGTATACAACTTGGCTCTCCAATTCTGTACTTGTCAAGAAAAATAATGGAAAATGGTGCATGTGCGTTGATTATACCGATCTTAATAAGGTCTGTCCAAAAGACGCCTTCCCTGTTCCTAGCATTGATCGCCTCGTCGATAATGCTTCAGGCTTTCGTTTACTGTCTTTTATGGATTCCTACTTCGGGTATAACTAAATTCCAATGTTCCCTCCCGACCAAGAGAAGACCGCCTTCACGACTGACCGCGGTAATTTCTGTTACAGGGTTATGCTGTTTGGTTTGAAAAACATGGGAGCTACCTATCAGAGGATGATGAACAGAGTTTTTCATAAGCAGATCGGGCGTAACGTAGAAGTCTACATTGACGACATGATCACAAAAAGTGAAGGTGAGAGCCTCCACGTAGCCGATCTTGAAGAGATCTTCGCAGAAATTCGAAAGAACAAGATGAGGTTTGTTGGGCCCGAAAAAGTCCCCGAAGGAGAACCTTCCTCGTTCACAACTTGTTCTAAGACAATGAAGCCGCCACCAATATTTATTAAGGAAAATATTAGGAAAACCTTTTTTGGAAAGCGATTGGTCTTGCGAAACTAGAGAATAGGGTTCGGGGGTCGGTTACGCGCGGGGAAGGTATTAGCACCTCACACGTCCTCTCTACTGAGAGGGAACCTTTAATTAAATGTGTGGTTTTAAGCGTGGATTTGAAAAAATACCTAATTTGCCTCTTTATTTCTTATTGAAAATGAATTAAAGAACTTAAAAAAAAATTTTATTTTTTTGGAGAGAAAGGGGGAAAAAGCAAAAAAGGTTTTTAGAAAAAGTGTTTGACAGGACATGGCCCGCTCCTACGTATCTCCCGGTGCGATGGAGAATTCAAAGCTACGTAGTTCTTGTTTGTCCTGAAAAAGGTTTTTGTTTTTTATCTTGTTTAATTGTGAAAACCAAGCTTTCATGATGATCAATTGAGCAAGGGCTCCAAGTGATCACCACTAGCACTTCATTGTTAATAATCATGCAAGCAAAGGCTTCGCAAGACTACTAACAAAGTTTTTGATTTAGTGAAAATCTTTAGGAAAATTAGGCATTCATGATGATCAATTGAGCAAAGGCTCCAAGTGATCACCACTAGTACCTCGTTGTTAATAATCCTGCAAGCAAAGGCTTCACAAGACTATTAACAAAGTTTTTGATTTATGAGAAATTATTTTGTCTTGAAGAGAATTAAATTAAATTAAAAAACGAGAAAGGGGGTGAAATGGTAAAATAGGGGTGTAATTAATAGAAGGGGTGGTATTAAAAAAAGGGGAAGGTGCGAATGGCAGAGGCTGGCTCATTTTTTTGGGCTGATATGCGTTGTAAAAGAAAGGGCCTCAAAGGGGGCGTATAGACACAATTCGTGGGGTGTAAAATGCAATCAGGTTTCCTGATTAAAATAAAGAAGGCCCAACAGACTATGAAAACTAACCAATGGAGACCCTAAACTATCTTCACTCTTATTTTGACCAGCGCCGTTCTCTCTTGCTGCTGAGAGAGAAACAAAATTTCAGAGAAAAGAAGAGAGAGATTTGCGAGATTTGGGGAGGGATTTTCGGCTAGGGAGAGAATGAGGGAGAAAGAAAACGAAAGGGGAAATGATTGAGGAGAAGACGGAGGACGCGGTGGCGAGATTTACGGCGAAGGTGATGGACGGCGTTGAAGGGAGAGGAAGCGGAGCATACGGCCACGGCTCAAGGCGCGCCGTTGACGGCGACGGTGAGGGGAGAGGAAACCAACGAGCCTAAAGAAAGGAGAAGAAGACGAAGAAGACCGGAAGGGAGACGAGTGATGCGGTGATGACCGACGTAAGGTGATGCGACACCGGCCGGCCACTCTTGGGCCGGTGATGGCGACGTTTTTGGAGCTGCTGTGTTCGAGGAGACTGATAACGACACGGTTGATGACGACGTGGTTGGGGAGGACGGCAAAGGACTCACGGCGATGGCTTCAGTTGGGCGCATGACCACCGTACGGTGGTGCGAAGGCTGGCAGCGGTTTGAGGCAGAACGGCCACCGTCTATGGTGGTCGGAGCTGGTACGGCTCTAAGTCTTTTTTTTTGTCTATTTTTTATCTTCTATTTCTCTGCTTTGATTTCTTTCTTTACCTATTTTTCTGGTTTCTGATTCTTTTCCCTTTCTTTTAAAAAAAACAGAAATCTAACCTTAATTTTTAGTTAAATCTTTGCCTAATTTATTTTCCCTAAAACGAATTGACAGAACCCTAGTTTTTGGCTAACAACTAATTACTAACTTTTAAAAGGAACAGAATGCTAAACCCTAATATTTCTAATTTCGTTTTGTTTTTGTACACTGACTTTGAACCCTGTGTTTTCACAACTGAACTTATTCTGATTTTTTTTAAAACCCCAATCTATACAAGATGCGTATATACATATATAGAGCTAAGAGGATACTAAGAAACAAACATGCTTGCAGTTACTATACCTATATATTATTTAACATATGAACATCTAAAAGCATTACGGATTACACCTACAACTACATGTTTTTGTATTTTTGGATAAAAACCAACCTGTATTCCAGCTTCTGATATTTTGTTTGATTGTTGTCGTTAACTGATGTTGCTCCTATCCTTGCTGCTACTGTTGTCCTCTTTTGTTTTAGAACTCTTTGAAACTTTGGGATTAGGGTTTTAGTGTGAAACCCTAATTTTTGCTCTGAATTTCTGTAAATTTCGTGTATGATTTTCTGTCTTTTCTGTGAATTTTCCGTCTGTGATCCTCCCCTTTTGCTGTGGACTGACTGTTTATTTATATTAAAAACTTAGGTCTTGGCATTAATTGCTTTTGACCGGGCTTTGAATTATTTTTCAGGTTTTGGAGCGGATCGACCTAGGCCCAGCAGCTCGGGGAGCAGCTGCTGGAAACCCTAAATCTGCTGCTGCCTATTATTATTTGTATTTTCGGATTTGTATTTTTTGGTATTTTTAGTATTATCATTTTTTGTATTTTTGGACTTTTGGACATCTTAGACACTTCTATACTGTAATAACAATTAAATAGATTTTTTTTGACATTTTTTGATACTATATTGCTTAAATAAATTAAATAAACAAAATAAGATTAATAATAAGAAAAAGGAGTCGGGCCAAATACAAAGACGAGAACGGGCCAGACTAAACAAATACGCTAAAACGAGGCCCAAAATAGAAAAATGGGCCCGCTAACTAAAAACACTAAAAATTAACTTGGAATTGCATTCTTAGGCCCGAGTTGAAATGACACGCTCAATCGTGAGAAAAATGACTTTTGATGGGCTTGATTAGGTTCGACTAAACCCAAATACGAAGATTAAATTGAAGAATGCACGAAAAGATCGATCATTCGCATGCACGCTTAATTTAAAACAACGGTATTTCGATTTAGTTGAACAGGGTAATTGAAATTGGCCAGGGTTAGTAACTGAGATGCCGTACTGATAATTCTCGTAATCACGCGACTTCAAAACACGACTTAGGAAGAATGACCGACTAAACCAAGAAAAAGAAGTCGGACAAAATTGGGGTATAACAGCTGCCCCTCTTTATTTGGATTTTGACAAGGAATATGAATTGGCCGAAACATATTCCGAGGCAAAATAGAAATAAAGAATTCAGAAATTATACCAATTTTGTCTACCTAGAGAAACCTGAGGCAAAAAAGGTAAAACGGGCACTTGGCGTGCAGAAAGCGGTAAACGGGCACTTGGCGTGCAGAAAAGCGGTAAATGGGCACTTGGCGTGCAGAAAGCGGTAAATGAGCACTTGGCGTGCAGAAAGCGGTAAATGGGCACTTGGCGTGCAGAAAGCGGTAAATTGCCCAGGCTGCCTAAAACCTGTAATCCTTAAACGGACTCTTGGTGAATCCGAGTTTGCACGTGGCTTTGAGGAGCACGCTTCCTGTTGGCCTTTTTGAGCGACCGGGGGGATCGTCATCAGCTCCGGAACTGATATACTGATCAATGCACGGCGTCCACTGTATCTTAGGCTGATACAACTATTCCGTTGAACCTCAAATGGGGCTGCGGTCCATCGCGTTGCTCGTACGCGACGTGAGACCTGGGCAGAAGGGAGCGATGATCTCTGTGCTCCAATCCGCAATGCGCGCTTGAGCGCTCTCTTTTCTTTTCTCTCTTTCTTTTCTATTTCTCTCTTTTCTTTTTTCTTTCTGAACTCCCAACTTGGGGGAACATTTTCTGGAATCTGGGGGCGAGGGCTAACACCGAAGTGCTCATCCTCTCTTTGTACCTGTAGCTGAAAATGAACAAATGCATGCAATGCAAATGCCATGATTGCTGTTTTCTTTGAATGATGAGTTTCTTATTTCCTTTGTCTATGTTGGATGAATGCATGATCTTCTACTGTTCCTATATGCTTGATGAATGCAATGATTTTCCTTTTCTTCTCTTGTCTGTACGCAATGCATGATTTTCTTTTTCTTTTGCTTATGTCTGATGAATGCATGATTTTCTCCTGTTCTTATATGTCCTTTTCTCTTTCTCTAGCTTCTCCTTTTTCTTTTTCTTTCTTTTTGTTGCTCTCTTGGCTCTTCTCTTCTCTCTCTTTTGGCTTCTCTTTTTGCTCTTTTAAGAACGTGAATGCAAAGTTTTGATGAATGCTCATGTATTTTAATGGAATGACAGATGACATGTAATGGAAAAGTTTTCTTCTTTGCCTTTTTTCTATGAAGTGTGAATATTGCTGATGAATAACATGAAATGACGAATGACATGGGACGCTTTAGCTTTCTTTTCTTCTATGAGATGCAAGTATTGATGTGATGCAACTGTATTGCTTTGATGTTTGAATGCAAATGTATGCGGTGATTGATGTTTTGGTGAATGAAATGCTCCTGTTCTAACTTCTGTTTGTTTCTTTTTGCTTCTTCTATGAAATGCAAACATTAATATGATGCAATGCTCTGATGTTTGATGCAATGATTCTTGTTCTCTAATGTTAATATGATGCATATGCACTGCTTTAATGTTTGATGATTGAATGACAAAGGAATGCTTTGTGAAATGATGAATGACATGGAATGCTTTTTGGTTTCTTTTCTTTGTTTTCTTTTTGCTTTCTTTGCTTTTTCTGTGAAATATCTGATGCAAAATGTAATGCTCTAGTGATGAATGACATGCAATGATTTTGTTCTTTTCTTTTTATGAAGTGCGAACATTAATATGATGCCAATGCAATGAAAAGATTTCTGCTTTTTCTGTGCAACTGACGTGGAACGTGATGAATGCACAAAATGTGAAGATGCAAATGTAATGCTTTGATGCATATGCTATAATGCCTAGATGCATGAGGTAAACATTTTTGTGATGATGAGATGCGAGACTTTGAATGCAAGGACTTGAGATGATTATGGACCATTTTGTTGAGAAATTGAATTTGATTCAAACTCTGGTGTTCTCAAGGTTTTTATTTACAAATAACCTCACTTGTTTTCTCTTTCTTTCCATGATGACTGAATTTTAGATATCACGTAAACAACTTGTGTTCTCTCCTTTGAAGCATTATCTAGTAAGCATGCATAGGAGTGCAAATGTGAATGAATGAGTTAGTTAACTTGGAATTGGTTTAGGGCATGGACTTTTATGGCAAGTGAAGGAATGACAGACATGGTTGTTGCCGAAGCTCATGGGGGCTCAAGAGATACAAGATTGCCCCAATTCAGGTCTTTGAATAGTTTGCCCCTGTCTAGTGGTGACAACAACTAGGGGCGTATGATGAATTGGGAATGCTTCGGCTTTTGAAAGGGAAGGTGGATCAGAAGAGATTTTGTCTCAACCCATAAAGTTTGATGTTGCCCCAGTCATAACAAGGACAAAGCTGCCCCAATTAGAATGACAAGGCCTTGTTTAGGATAGTGAGTTGAGAGATTGCCCCGGTGAGGTTTTTATGGGAATGAATGAGGTGACGGAATGGGAATGCACTTGCCCCACTTTGGAATGACATTGACAACTGGAGTGACATGGGATGGGCATTGAACAGACTTTCCCAAGACTAGGGTGTGTGGGTGGTGAAGAGAATGCCCCAACTTTTGGGTCTGAGTGGTATTCTCAGTGCAAAGCTTTGGTTCTCTACTGATGTCTTGACTTTTTGGTGCGAAAGAATCCTTACCTGGTGATCACTAAACCTTGTTTTAATGCATCTTGAATGTGCTTTGGAGTGCAAGTCCCTCTTTTTTTTTTATTTTGTCAGCTTTCTTTTTTCTGACTGTTCGTTTTTGTTTCCTCAGTTCTCTTTTTTTCTGAGGGTTTATTCTTTCTTGATCAGCTTTCTTTTTTCTGATCGTTCGTTTTTCTTTTGAGCAAACACATTGTACATAGATAAGCTTGTTCGTCCTAAGATTAGAATTTGAGTGAACAAAAGCAACCGGTCTTTGATCGGAATGGACTTTTCGGGATTGTGGTGTTTTGTGGAGGAAGGAGGGTTAGGCTTAATGAAGTGTTTGAGGCTAATGGGAGGATGAGTTTTGTTCGGCGTTGATTGACGGTTAATGGTCTATGATGAAGATGGTTATTGGGCTTGTTTGGGCTCTGTTAAAGCAAATTCGTGTCTCATGGTAGAATGACTAAGGGGTTTGATGTTGAGGCCAAAGGAAGTATGGAATCAGGTGTTGGAATGATGAAGTGTTTGAAGGTTTATTTAGACAAGGATCTCTTGTATTTTGTGGTAACATGTACCAGCTCACCACTTATATTTCTTTTGTATTTTGTTTTGGGATTTTCATTTTTGAATCCCCTTTTTTTTTGATTTTTTTTTTTACTCGGGTGAGCTGATAAAAGTGATGCACTGTTTTTTTTATTTGGGGTGATCCTTGTCTAGGGTGATTTTTGGATTTTGGTTTTTCTTGGCTCAAGGTGGGTAGGAAAGGGACTTTCTGGGATTTTGGGGTTTTTTGAGGAGATTGCCAAACTTCATTTCAAAACCCGATTGCTTTATTTCTATAAGACTTAACTTTAGAACAATAATTTATCTATCTTCATGTGTTTGCTCTTTTTTCCCTTTTTTGTTCCCTAATTTTTGCCTGGACCGCTCTTTGCGAGTTTTCAGTCCACCGGGCGCTCCTTTTTGCCTAGGCCGCCCTTTGCGGGTTTTCAACCTAGCGAGCTTGTTTTCTTGTTTATTATATTATTATTATTATTTTTTTTTTTTGAGAGACTTGCACTGAAGGAATATGATATTGATAAGGAAAATTAGTGATCACAGAGTTGCCCCAGCATGGAGGACATGAACCAAAAGTCGAATACGCACTGATGGGGAGAATATGCACTTTATGGGTGGACGGGGTGGGACTAGACTTGGACGGGAAACTGTGGTAAGGGAGGAAAACCAACGGACTCAAACAAGAGAATGTACTCATAGCATGCACGCTCATTAGAAGAATGCTTCACAGAGAGTTAACATCAGTTAAAAATTTGTTTTTCTTTGATACACTATTTCAGTCTTTTGTCATAGAATGGATGTGATGCAGTGTTTTGAAAGAAATGCAAATGAGCTATTGATTTGAAAAAACTGAGTGCCTTGGAACACTTTGAGTTTGCAACCAAGTAAGGATAAACTTTTTCACAAAGGATGATTGTTTCGCAAGAACGTCTCGCTTCTCATCACAACTCTTATTTTGTGCAATGAATGAATGAACAACTGATGATATGCAAGTATGATGCAAATGCGTGGAGAATGACCACTCGAAGAGTGTGGCTTGTTCTAAATAATTTTGTTATTTTTAATGCAAGACAAAATATGGAATGCCAATGCGAATGATGCAAGAATGATGCCCCTTTTTCAAAATGATTTTTGATTTTGATTGATTTTTTTTTTATTTTTTAGAGGCGAGACAAGGTACGAAATACCAATACCCCCCTTTTTCTTTTGAATGATGAAAGATGCAGGAATGATGCTTCTTTTTTTTTCTAAATGATGATTTTTTTTATATGGCAAGGCAAAGTATGAAATGCCAACGCCCCTTCCTTTTTTGAAAGATGCATGTATGGAGGAATGATGTACTAAAGTGATGAGGTTAATGAAATGGTGCATGAATGCTACATTTTGAATAAATTTGATGATGATTTTTATTCATGATTATGAATGAGATGCTTTCTTGTTTTCATTTTTTTTGTGCAATGAAATGCATGATACTCACAATGGTTTTCTTTTTTTGTTTTTTAGTTTTGGAACATTATTTTGAAAATTATTTGGAGATGCAAATGATTTATTGGAAAAAAGGTTTTAGAAAAATGTGCTTGACGGGGTATGACCCGCCCCTACGTATCCCCATTGTAATGAGGAATCAAAGCTTGCGTAGTTCTACTGTGTCTTTTTTGAAATAATACTTATGCATGAATGTCTCATCTTGGAGGAACTTGACGAGGATTTTTTTGCATGATTATAAATGAAATGCTTATACTATGCAGATGATAATTGTTTTTGTTTTATCTTTATGTGATGAAAGGGAATGCAAGATGAATGGTTTTTTTCAAAATTGGAATTTTACGCAATGCAAACGATGCAATGATGCAATGATGCAATGATGCTTTTTTTTGTGTTTTTGTAGAAAGAGGATATTTACAGGTGGTGATTTGAAAATTTTCACACTATATGCCACCTCATATAGGCGTTTATTGAAAAGGGAAAGCATATTTTTTTTTTAATTTTCAAAAATTTGGAAGGAAAAATTGATTGAACTGAATGCAACGATGCGACACACAATTTGGAAAGCCCTTGTGACCTAAAAAGGGGGTAGAACCTATGATCTAAGGTATTTTAGGGATAATCTTCTCATGTAGCTCTATTCACTTCCTTACAATGGCAACCAAGAGCTAAAGTCTCTCTCATGATGGCACCCACAATCGTAGAAAGCTACCGAGTGTGAGGCATCATGACAAAGCGCACTCTTGGGCGGAACTTTCATGAGAGCCATACAGACAAAGGTCTACGAATGGCAGTCACTAATCGTTCCCACTCTCCTAGGTTTTTGTTCAGACCTTGGGTTTTAGGCCCCACTCAATGCTCCCAAGTATAGGATGTGAAGTGTGTGTCGAGGGCACAACACCTAGGAATAACTACCCTTCCCCACCTGCAAATGAAAATCCAGAGCAACCCAGACAAATAGCATGTTGTTTATCCTAAGGTTCAATATCGATCCAATATAAACTAATCTAGGGTGCCAATAACAATGCACTACTTACCTCAAGAAAGGGAGCAAAGAAGAGGGGGACATGATAAGAAAGGGGAAGAAATGCATGAGGGAACTAAGCAAAGAAGTAACTATCTATTGCTTTAAATAAAACGCAGAAGAAGAATGCACATGGATGTAATATGCTTATGAAAAGGAAGAAGAAGAGAGGCAAAGCAAGATATTCGAATCAATCATATAAACCACACATTTAATTAATTAGGCTTGACCCACTTTTGAAAAAAAAATTTTAGTGTCCCCAGTGAAGTCGCCAGCTGTTGGGCCCGAAAAAGTCCCCGAAGGAGAACCTTCCTCGTTCACAACTTGTTCTAAGACAATGAAGCCGCCACCAATATTTATTAAGGAAAATATTAGGAAAACCTTTTTTGGAAAGCGATTGGTCTTGCGAAACTAGAGAATAGGGTTCGGGGGTCGGTTACGCGCGGGGAAGGTATTAGCACCTCACACGTCCTCTCTACTGAGAGGGAACCTTTAATTAAATGTGTGGTTTTAAGCGTTGATTTGAAAAAATACCTAATTTTCCTCTTTATTTCTTATTGAAAATGAATTAAAGAACTTAATAAAATTTTTTATTTTTTTGGAGAGAAAGGGGGAAAAAGAAAAAAAGTTTTTAGAAAAAGTGCTTGACAGGACATGGCCCGCTCCTACGTATCTCCCGGTGCGATGGAGAATTCAAAGCTACGTAGTTCTTGTTTGTCCTGAAAAAGGTTTTTGTTTTTTATCTTGTTTAATTGTGAAAACCAAGCTTTCATGATGATCAATTGAGCAAGGGCTCCAAGTGATCACCACTAGCACTTCATTGTTAATAATCATGCAAGCAAAGGCTTCGCAAGACTACTAACAAAGTTTTTGATTTAGTGAAAATCTTTAGGAAAATTAGGCATTCATGATGATCAATTGAGCAAAGGCTCCAAGTGATCACCACTAGTACCTCGTTGTTAATAATCCTGCAAGCAAAGGCTTCACAAGACTATTAACAAAGTTTTTGATTTATGAGAAATTATTTTGTCTTGAAGAGAATTAAATTAAATTAAAAAACGAGAAAGGGGGTGAAATGGTAAAATAGGGGTGTAATTAATAGAAGGGGTGGTATTAAAAAAAGGGGAAGGTGCGAATGGCAGAGGCTGGCTCATTTTTTTGGGCTGATATGCGTTGTAAAAGAAAGGGCCTCAAAGGGGGCGTATAGACACAATTCGTGGGGTGTAAAATGCAATCAGGTTTCCTGATTAAAATAAAGAAGGCCCAACAGACTATGAAAACTAACCAATGGAAACCCTAAACTATCTTCACTCTTATTTTGACCAGCACCGTTCTCTCTTGCTGCTGAGAGAGAAACAAAATTTCAGAGAAAAGAAGAGAGAGATTTGCGAGATTTGGGGAGGGATTTTCGGCTAGGGAGAGAATGAGGGAGAAAGAAAACGAAAGGGGAAATGATTGAGGAGAAGACGGAGGATGCGGTGGCGAGATTTACGGCGAAGGTGATGGACGGCGTTGAAGGGAGAGGAAGCGGAGCATACGGCCACGGCTCAAGGCGCGCCGTTGACGGCGACGGTGAGGGGAGAGGAAACCAACGAGCCTAAAGAAAGGAGAAGAAGACGAAGAAGACCGGAAGGGAGACGAGTGATGCGGTGATGACCGACGTAAGGTGATGCGACACCGGCCGGCCACTCTTGGGCCGGCGATGGCGACGTTTTTGGAGCTGCTGTGTTCGAGGAGACTGATAACGACACGGTTGATGACGACGTGGTTGGGGAGGACGGCAAAGGACTCACGGCGATGGCTTCAGTTGGGAGCATGACCACCGTACGGTGGTGCGAAGGCTGGCGGCGGTTTGAGGCAGAACGGCCACCGTCTATGGTGGTCGGAGCTGGTACGGCTCTAAGTCATTTTTTTTTGTCTATTTTTTATCTTCTATTTCTCTGCTTTGATTTCTTTCTTTACCTATTTTTCTGGTTTCTGATTCTTTTCCCTTTCTTTTAAAAAAAACAGAAATCTAACCTTAATTTTTAGTTAAATCTTTGCCTAATTTATTTTCCCTAAAACGAATTGACAGAACCCTAGTTTTTGGCTAACAACTAATTACTAACTTTTAAAAGGAACAGAATGCTAAACCCTAATATTTCTAATTTCGTTTTGTTTTTGTACACTGACTTTGAACCCTGTGTTTTCACAACTGAACTTATTCTGATTTTTTTTAAAACCCCAATCTATACAAGATGCGTATATACATATATAGAGCTAAGAGGATACTAAGAAACAAACATGCTTGCAGTTACTATACCTATATATTATTTAACATATGAACATCTAAAAGCATTACGGATTACACCTACAACTACATGTTTTTGTATTTTTGGATAAAAACCAACCTGTATTCCAGCTTCTGATATTTTGTTTGATTGTTGTCGTTAACTGATGTTGCTCCTATCCTTGCTGCTACTGTTGTCCTCTTTTGTTTTAGAACTCTTTGAAACTTTGGGATTAGGGTTTTAGTGTGAAACCCTAATTTTTGCTCTGAATTTCTGTAAATTTCGTGTATGATTTTCTGTCTTTTCTGTGAATTTTCCGTCTGTGATCCTCCCCTTTTGCTGTGGACTGACTGTTTATTTATATTAAAAACTTAGGTCTTGGCATTAATTGCTTTTGACCGGGCTTTGAATTATTTTTCAGGTTTTGGAGCGGATCGACCTAGGCCCAGCAGCTCGGGGAGCAGCTGCTGGAAACCCTAAATCTGCTGCTGCCTATTATTATTTGTATTTTCGGATTTGTATTTTTTGGTATTTTTAGTATTATCATTTTTTGTATTTTTGGACTTTTGGACATCTTAGACACTTCTATACTGTAATAACAATTAAATAGATTTTTTTTGACATTTTTTGATACTATATTGCTTAAATAAATTAAATAAACAAAATAAGATTAATAATAAGAAAAAGGAGTCGGGCCAAATACAAAGACGAGAACGGGCCAGACTAAACAAATACGCTAAAACGAGGCCCAAAATAGAAAAATGGGCCCGCTAACTAAAAACACTAAAAATTAACTTGGAATTGCATTCTTAGGCCCGAGTTGAAATGACACGCTCAATCGTGAGAAAAATGACTTTTGATGGGCTTGATTAGGTTCGACTAAACCCAAATAGGAAGATTAAATTGAAGAATGCACGAAAAGATTGATCATTCGCATGCACGCTTAATTTAAAACAACGGTATTTCGATTTAGTTGAACAGGGTAATTGAAATTGGCCAGGGTTAGTAACTGAGATGCCGTACTGATAATTCTCGTAATCACGCGACTTCAAAACACGACTTAGGAAGAATGACCGACTAAAACAAGAAAAAGAAGTCGGACAAAATTGGGGTATAACAAGGTTGAACCCGGAGAAATGCACTTTCGGAGTCCGAGCTGGGAAATTTCTTGGTTTCTACCTCACAGAGAGAGGCATCGAAGCCAACCCGAATAAGTGCCGAGATGTAACCGAGATGCGCACCCCAACTACCAAAAAGGAACTTCAGAAGCTTAACGGTATGATCGCCGCACTATATCGCTTCATTTCCAATGATGCGTTCAAATCACCCCCTTTGTTTAAACTTCTTAAGACGGAAGCGAGTTTGAATGGACCCCGGAGCGGGACGAGGCCCTCTCCCAGCATAAAAAGGTTCTATCCGAGTCACTGATCCTAACCCGGCCAAACCCGGAAGAAACCTTATACCTGTATTTAGCAATATCGGAGGAAGTGCTTGGCGCCGTTCTTGTTTGAGAGACGAACACCAGTCAAAGCCCGGTATACTTCCTGAGCAAAGCTCTACAAGGACCAGAAATTAGATACCAGAAAATTGAAAAAATTGCTTTTGCTCTGCTCATCGAGGCGCGTCGCCTCTGACCTTACTTCGTCGCTCATCAGGCCGTGGTACGGACAAATCACCCTATCCGTCAAATCTTACACCAACCCGACCTAGCGGGCAGGATGATCAAATAGGCAGTAGAACTCTGAGTTCGGAATCAAGTACGAGTCCAGGTCGGCAATGAAGGCTCAGGTACTTGCCGACTTTGTCGCAGAAATGACCCCCACAGACCACGAAGGCGAGTGGTGGAAGCTCCATGTAGATGGATCCTCAAATCCAAAAGGAAGTGGTGCCGGGTTAATGTTAGAGAGCCCGGCAGGCGTCATAATCGAGGTGTCCCTCACTTTTGGTTTCCCAACTTCGAACAATCAAGCAGAATACGAGGCATGCATAGCAGGGCTCCCACTTGCCCTTGACCTCAGAGTTACTCGGGTCACCTTGAACACTGATTCCTTGCTGGTAGTCTCGCAGATCGGAAAGCAATACGAAGCAAAGGACCCGATCTTGCAGAAGTATTTAGCCAGAGTGCAGGAGTTGCTGGCTCAGTACTAGTTCGTGATTGCAGAGATTAAACACGTTCCCATAACGGAAAATATCAGGGCGGATGTTCTATCCAAGCTCGCAAGCACCAAAGTTCTTGGAAACCACCGATCTATAATCCAAGAGACGCTGAATAAACCTAGTGTGCTCCCTATCCCGGAGCTCGCCCTTTCTATCAACGTTGTTGAGGAAAGCAAAGGGTGGACTACGCCAATAATGAAGTACATTGAGTCGGGGGATGAGCCTCCAGACTTTCGTGAAGCCAAATTGATCAGGAGAAAGGTCTCATCCTTCTTCGTGATTGAAGGAACACTTTGTAGGAGAAGCCTCACCGCACCATTACTGAAATGCATTGAAGGAGAGGAAGCAGATTATGTTCTGGCCGAGATTTGTGAAGGAATTTGTGGACAGCACCTCGGAGGTCGGTCCCTAGCTCGGAAACCCTTGAGGGCTGGATATTTTTGGCCAACCATGGAAAGCGATGCGAAAAACCATGTTAAAAAATGCTAGAGATGTCAAATCCATGCCAATGTTCATGTGGCACCTCCTGCCAAGCTCACTAGTCTCACCTCGTCATGGCCTTTTGTGTGGTGGGGAATCGATCTCCTGGGGCCATTTCCGACTGCCTCCGGCCAGGTCAAATACCTAATAGTGGTGGTGGATTACTTCACAAAATGGGTTGAAGCCGAGCCATTAGCCATTATCACCGCAAGGAATTGCATCAAGTTTTTCAAAAAGAATGTCATGACAAGATTCGGGATCCTCGAGGTAGTGATCACTGACAACGGAACTCAGTTCGCTAACAAAGGCTTAAAAGCTCATGTCCGTTCTTCAAATTAAACACCGGTTCACCTCGGTAGAGCACCCCCAAACTAATGGGCAGCGCGAGGCCGCTAACAAGGTACTCTTCAATGGATTGAAGAAGCGGTTTGTTGAGGCCAAAGGTAATTGGGTCGAGGAATTGCTTTATCTACTATAGGCCTATAGGACCACCCCGCAGAGTTCGACGGGAGAAACTCCATTCCGACTCTCATATAGGAGCGAAGCTGTAATCCCTGTTGAGATTGGAGAGCTGAGTTGGAGAACGCTCCATCCACAATGGCCAAAGAAAAATAACCAGGCTTTGAGGGAGAACCTCGACCTCGTCGACGAGGTCCGAGGAAGAGCCTCCTTCAAAGAAGCATTGATTAAGCAGAGGATAGCAACCCGGTACAACTCGAAAGTTGTCGTGAGGGATTTCGAGGTCGGCAATTTGGTGCTCCGAAGAACCGACGTCGATTTAAAGAATGCCGCTCAAGGGAAGCTCGCTCCCAACTGGGAAGGGCCTTACCGGGTCGTATCCAAGACCGGTACTGGCGCCTTTGAGTTGGAGACCCTACAAGGGAAACCGATCTCAAGGACTTGGAATGCGGCCAAACTGAAGAAGTATTACAGTTAATTTTTGCCGTAAAGAGCAAACTGTATTTGGATTTTGTAAACACTCTCATCTAAATACATTAACATTACCCATTCATTATTATCCATTATTGCTGCCGACTTTAGTCCGGAGTTCCGAGGTCAGGGGGAGCCCTCTTGGAACGATCTCATGGTCGCATCGAGGTCCCCTATTAAAACCGGAACCCGATGCACAACGTTCGAAACAATCTGCGACTAAGGTTGTCGCAGACCCTCCTTGAACGAGTTCTATCTGGGCCGAGTCCCGGTAAACTATTCAAAGAGCTGCAAAGATCTTCGGGATTTAGGATCACCAAGATCAATGGCCGAGGCTGCCGTTACCCTAAAGGGCGAGTTCGATCTGAGCCGAGTCCCGGTAAACTGCCCTAAAGGCGACGTACGTTACTTGAGCGAAAATAAATGCAAGTACACAATATTAACATGCAGGAAATAAAGCATAGCCGAGGTAATTTAAACCAGAAATGCAAGCAATCAAAATAACCAATATATTACAGGCCACTCCGGATACGGCCGGGTCCTCAAGTTCAAAAAGCTTTCATATTACAATTAAAAACCGGTTCCACCCGGAACAGATTCGCCGCAGGTTCCACCCGAAAACCACTCACTTACCCCTGGCAATAGACTAAGCATCGAACGGGCGAGGGTAAACAACGATACGCTCCTTGGAGATGGAATCGATTTTGACGATCTCGCCCCCTCCACGTCATGATCCACACTCAGTATCTCTTTATCAAAGGGTAGCAAAGGGTGAACCAAGACGATTTGAGCGAGTGCCTTTTCAAAACCTTCCCCAGTCATTTCGAGATCCATCTCAGCTATGGTGACGTTTTCAAGCTCGGCCTACCTCAATTTCTCTTCAAGATCCGCAAGCCGATCTTGGGGGACCGCGCTAGAACTGGCTCTCTCCTCCCTGGCCTTCTCCATCCCGGCCTCTAGCTCGGAAATCCGACCCCTCAAACTCGTAACCAGCTCTTCAGCCTCCTTCTCCTTGCTCTCCAACGCAGTAATTTGGAGTTCGAGCTCTTTGTTCTTGTGGAGAGCAGAGTCCCTCTCTGTCACAAGTTCCCCTCTCTCCTTTCGAAGGTCGGAGAGGTCCTTTTGGGCCTTTACAAGAGTGGAAGAAAATGACTCGTACTTCCTCCATTCTTCTACCCTAAGAGCTCGTTCCTCGTCTCTCTCTTTCAAAGCCCCTGAAATAAAAGGAAGTGAAAATAATGCTAAGTTAGGAATGGAGCCATCGAAAACAAGTCAAGGGGACTATAATTTCCCTCTATTACCTTTAACCCGGGCTTCAGCCTCCTCCTTCTGCCACTTGGAGACATCAGCCAGGTAACTGAATAGCTTCGCAGCGGCCTCCACCGGGTCGACCCGGTATTCCTCCAGGTTCTTCTTCAGGAGATTGCCATCTATCGAAATGCTGGAAGATCTCAAAAACTTGAACTTTCTCGATCCATCCTTCTCATGGCGATTCTTCTTCGACGCCCTGGGGGAACCGCTCGCACCGGATCGCACCCGCTTTCCTGGGGCTTGAGAGGGGAGGCTTGATCTAAGTGCCCCGAAGTTTGCTGGCGTTTCCGATGTTGAAGGTCGGGAGCCTGATCCTCAGCGCTCGCAACACTCGCCACTGTCATGGTGTTGAGAGGAACGGCTCGTATAGGTTCCTCCCGGTGAGGGGTTTGTTGGGGATTTTGCTGAGCATCGGAGCCACTCTGTTGCAGGTCGGCCCTCTTCTCTGCGACCGACCTCAGAATTGCGAACTTGTCAGAAGCCATGCTATCTGCAAAACAAAGAAGTTTGTAAAGCATTAGGGGAAACGATCTTGAAAAAGTATAAAATCAATGATAAAGACACTGTATCAAACATCCGACCCTACCAAGCGCTGCTAACACCTTTGACTTCGAGCCCGCCTCGACCAACTTTGCCGTGTTAATTCCAAATCTCTTGGGATCCTTGTGGGGGATCAGGCCGGCGAATTTGATCAGGATCGCCAAGGACTCCTGGTCTACACCACTTAATCTGCTCAAGCTAACCGTGTACGCATGAGGAGGGCGATTGACGTGATCAGAGAGGGGCCACCCATTGGGAAACTTTGTGGACTCCAGGAATCGTCCATCATCGCTATACTTACCGACGTACCTTACGGCTTCGTCGTTCATAGGCTCAATGAAGAAATACTTATTTTTCCAATTTCCTTTCAAAGAGTCGGTATAGGGCATAAAAACCTTGAGGCCCCTCCTAGCTCGGAAGCTCACATGTTCCCACCGATCTTTAGATCTGTCTTCGTGCCTCCTGTTTATTTAGAAGAGATAGAAAAACAGATTGGCTGAGATCGGCCTCTCCAAATGGATGCACATCAACTCGAAAGCTCACATGAAGGCCCATTCGTTGGGGTGAATTTGTGAGGGGGCGAGATTCAAGCTTCCCAATACCTCCTGCTGAAGGGCGGTGAATGGGGGGCTGATCTTCATGTCGAAGATTGTCACCTCATACATGACGAACTTGAGAGCTCGTGGCCAAACAGCAACGTGTTGGTCTTCTCCCATGCCCTCCACGTTCCATATCTGGTTCCTCTTCCAAGAAATCCGGTTAACAACACGACTCAGGTCATCTTCAGAATTGTATAAAGATCGGACCTCCCTCAACGACTCTGATACCCAGGACGATTCCCGAGGGATATTTAAAGGCATCATCAAGGGGACATCAACCGGCCCGACTTCGGTGCTAGAACTCGTCAGAATCACCCTCATCATGTCCGAGATCTCCCTCCTTCCCAGAATCACCAAAAATGTTGTAGTGTCATCTCCACTGTTTCCTAGATCGCCTTCATTATTTCGGTTTTCAGCAAAGCCCTCCACAGCGACCTCGGCTTCGTTCTCGCTGTCATCGGAGCTCCAGCTCGTACTCCCCTGCTCTTCTAGGTTCCGCTCAGCGTCGGACTCATCCGACTCAAGGATCACCACATCCCCAGGGCGCCCCTCACTTGCTTGACTTTCCCCCAGCAGTTCGTTGCTGGGGACCGCGGGAGAGCGATCTTCCACTTAAAACTATTGGGAGCGGAATCAAGTCCCTCCTGAACTTCGGGACCAGTCGATCCGGAGTCTCCGGCGCGTACTTCATCCGGATTTCTAGGATCGAAAGCCATCAGTTTGGCTATGTTTGGACGATCTGTGCTGACAACCCTGCGGGTTTGTTTTGTCCTAGCCAGATCGGACCTGCAGAAATGGGATATGCCAAGTCAAGTTGAGTGCTGAACAGTGGGTCCATAACCAAGTCGAAACCCGACCTGACGACCCCCACTCTGTATAAATAGATACAGGCTTGAAGAAGTCTCGGCTAGAGCATAAGGCGAAAAATGAGCAAATAAAAAGGCACTAACCTCGGAAGTCGGAAGCTTGGTGTCACTGAACTTGATTGCGTGCTTTGACGATCTTGCTGAACCGAAAGACTGAGACTCTCGCCACGGTATCTTGAATCGGCAGTTCAGAAGAAGAAGACACTGAGTAACGATGTTAGGATCGGTTCTCAGAGCAGTTTGCAAAAAAACCAGTGCAAATGAAGAAGGCTCCCACCCATATATATATAGGGAACCAAGGGCCACGAATTGGGCCTGGGCCTAGGCGACGCATCCCATCACTAACCTTTGTGACACGCGCGTGAAACGAAGCGCCATCATTACTCTAGTCACCTCCGAATGACGCCCCCATCAATAACATTGATGTCAGGCACTGGAAAATCAAAGCATCGCCAGAAAGAGAATACATCGAGTCACTCGGTTCTCCTTCAATGATCGTTCCGAGGCTAGGGGCAGACACTCGGGTGAGTACAACCCCGGCCTCGGGAGGTCGCCACATATATTTGGCTCCCAAATTCAAGCTCGCGCAGAGCATTGTAAGCCCGGTATTGGGGGAAAAACACTAACATGAGTATAAGTCTGGCCTCGGAAGCCCGTCATGGTCTCTTAAACCAACATATCCAAACCAGACAACGAGGGTACGTCAAACCCGGACCAGGCCTAAAGTCAGGCTCGCCCCAAGGCAACCCGACTTGGGGGGCAACTATTACGGATTGGGCTTTTTATATTTGTCACTAAGGCCCAATTCCAAATGCCAAATCCATTAACCAATGATGGAGATCAAAGACCTAGATCCAATGGTTCACATTGATCCCCAAGACCTATAAATAAGCATTGAATGCTTGCATTAAAGGTACACATTTCCCAATCCTCTTACTTGCAACTGATTCACTTGCTGACTTGAGCGTCGGAGTATCATTGCAGGTACCACCCCACCTCGGATCAGAGCATAACTCGGATTGACCAAAGACACTTCTACCAACTATCTCGGATCGGACCAAGCATCCAAAATCGGATACAAGGCAGAAGATACTATACAGATCAGTATATAAAAGCTATCTATTATTACAAAATGCATTGAATTGCACATAGTTTATGGCATTTATAGTAGGGAGCATTATCTATTATTACCAAGGTAATCAAAACCGGACCGGACATTGAACCGACAGAGGTAGCGGTTCAGGGGTTCTTTGGTTGAACCGGTTGAATCGGGGGTTGAACCGGAATTAATTAAATACATTATTTAATATATTTTTTACAATATATAAAGGAAAAAAAACAAAAAAAAGTCATAGTATGACATAATAAAATTATAATATTCAATAATTATTGATAGTTAGATACTAGTATAATGCAAATACTCTCATAGTAATATTAGTATACACATTTTTTTTAATTATTTATTTATTTTATCAATTTAATTATAAAAAAGTATAAAAAATATCCCATATACCAAAATTCAACATCATTTATCATTTTTTTTTTTTCAAAATCAACATGATATACCATTTTTTAAGAAAAATAAAAAAATCAGGTTTTCTGTCCGGTTCCTGGTTTCTGGCCGGTTTCCGGTCCGGTTCCCGGTTTTTGGCCGGTTTTTCGGTTCAATTCCCGGTTCTTCAGCAATCCGGTTTTGGGGTTCAACTGGACCGGATAGGGGTCCGGTTCCCGGTTCAACCGGTCGAACCGCCCGGTCCGGTCCGGTTTTTACAAACTTGATTATTACAAAATGCATTGAATTGCACATAGTTTATGGCATTCAAAGTAGGGAGCATGTTAATGCAGAATTGCAGCAATTTTTTTTTTAATAATACAGAATTGTCGCAACTTTCAAGTAGGAGAGTATAAGAGAGACAAAATTGACATGAAATTTGGAATTGTTAACTACACAAAAGAATACTAGTGCTACAACTCATTCCCAAACCGACCTTACCTTATTGATCAAAAAAACCGACCTTACCTTACCTTGACCTTAATCTTTGTTCCTTAAATTCCCATAAATTTAATGTCACATTAATATTTTGTAAATTAGTAGCCGTCCTTTTCTACGAATCAAGTCTTTCCTTCCATAACCAAGGTCGTTTTTTTTGTTTGTGTTGATTTATAATGTTTTTATAAATAAGATTCTTTGGATCATGCATGCACCAAACAACACAGACACTTTGCCAACCTCAGACCGTGTCTGTGACAGTTTAGGCATGCATGTGCTCAACTTCTATAGTGGGGCCTCACCCCATATACCATATATTCCTTGTCCCCACTATTTCACATGTCCCCCATCCTCAATATCTCTATATATTCCTTCCCTCCACAATCCCCTGTTCAATACACCTTCAAAACTACTAGATTTGCTAAGTCAAAATTTCCATTAATTTGCCACTCTTCTTCACCAATGCCTTCTTCAACTCAATTTCCTAGAACTCTTCTCTTTCTGTTTCTCTTTAATTTCTTAAGAGGTGATTTTCTCATTTACACACACACACACACACACACACACACACACACACATATATATATATATATATATATATATATATATTGAGTTAGTAAACACTCATGATATATTTAACCAAAAAAACTCATGATCATATTATGGGCTGAACTTAGTAACATACAAATTAAAATTATGGATATGTATTACATGCATGCGATGAGATAAAATTTAATGATAGATAGACCAAGTTAAATTTTAACATATATTAGCTATATAATTGCTTTGTTTGAGGAGAACTTTATATTTTTAACCTAAACATTGTTTTGTGTCTATTCAGGTTTAAATTCGGCAACATTTACAATTGTAAACAAGTGCAACTACCCTGTTTGGCCGGGAATTTTGTCCGGTGCCGGAACGGCACAGCTTGCCACGACTGGCTTCACCTTACAACCGGGAGAGTCCAACGCGGTCACCGTGCCCACCGCTTGGTCCGGCCGCATATGGGGAAGAACGTTATGCACCACGGACTCCACTGGACAATTCACCTGCGCCACAGGAGACTGTGGTTCCTCCAAGCTGGAGTGCGCCGGAGCCGGCGCAATACCGCCAGCGACACTTGCGGAGTTTACCTTGAATGGTGCTGGAGGGTTGGATTTCTACGACGTAAGCTTGGTCGACGGTTACAATCTCCCCATGTTGGTGGAGGCGCGTAGTGGAGGAGGAAACTGTACGACGACGGGCTGTGCTATTGACTTGAACGGAGCGTGTCCGACGGAGTTGAAGGTGCAAATTACGGCGGAGGAAGAAGGGGGTGATCAGAAGAGCGTGGCGTGTAAGAGCGCGTGTGAAGCGTTTGGCGATCCACGTTATTGTTGTAGCGGCGTTTACGGTTCCCCTCAGACC
Organism: Astragalus membranaceus; assembly: GCA_039519185.1. Lineage (NCBI taxonomy): Eukaryota > Viridiplantae > Streptophyta > Magnoliopsida > Fabales > Fabaceae > Astragalus > Astragalus membranaceus. The sequence goes on along the minus strand of CM076846.1, from coordinate 134,509,131 downwards.
TGTAAACCAAGCTCTTACTCGCAGTTCTTTAAGAGCGCGTGTCCACGCGCTTATAGCTATGCTTATGACGATGGCACCAGCACCTTCACTTGTGCATCTGCAGATTACCTCATCAGTTTCTGCCCCGCGTCCCCCAAAAGGTAATCTACAACACTACAAATTATAATAAAAAATTAAAACGTCTTTTGTTAAAAAAAATTATCCATAGTCCATATATAGTATATGTTCGGTACCGTGCTACCGATCGTGAGGATCGATATTATGCAGTTGGTAGATATTTTGTCCTTGATTTTATCTTTGTCTTCAGGCTGAGAGGAAAGTCTTGTTCGACCCGGGATGTTCGACCTTGAGGGGCGATGTTGAGGTGTTCGATCTTGAGATGTTCGAACTTGGAGGGCGAGGTTGTACCTGCAATGATACTCCGACGCTCAAGTCAGTATTTGAGAGAATGAGTGTTTGGTTAGAAAGTGCTTACCATTAATGAGCATTGAATGGGGTATTTATAGAGTTTTGAATGTGTTTGTGTTGTTTATTCTGAGCCGACCGATCTTGAGAAGACATCTGAGCCGTTGATTTGGTTGGGCTGTTAATGGGCCAAATTGTTAATGGGCCCTAAATGAGGGGTGCAATTATTATTTAAGACATATTACCATAACAGTGGCCCCCCAAGTCTGGTCGATTCGAGGAGCGAGCTTGACTTGATGGGCGACGTAGCCTTGTATTTTTGTCTTTGTTTTGAGTAGAAATTTCTTCAGTCTTGAGTTTATGTCGAGCCTGGGATTTTTGGCCGATGTTAAATGGTCGTCGATCTTCCGAGCGATGTAGATAGTTTTTGAATTCAGTGTTGCTTTGGAATCAGTGCCATCTTGGAATCAGTGCCATCTTTATTGTTTCTGACAAAGCGTGATTTCACAGTGGCGGCGCGTGATGGTGACGTTTATTCTTCATCGTGCGAATTTTAATGGGCTAGGGTTTGGATGTGACGCTTCGACTTCCCGGCCCAGGCCCATAAAATTCGCTTTGCTATAAATAAAGGGTCTCACCTTCCCATTTATTGCTTGCTGATCATTTGTCTTCGTTTTATCGATCTTCGAGAGCTCCCGAGCTTCTTTAAAGTAAACGAGTTTGAAAAAGTTTCGAAGTACTTTTAAGGTCGGTTTCTGTGGATCGACAACCGTATTTCTCCAGATATAATCAACTTGCGGCTTAGTTCCGAGGTTAGTCTATTTTTGATTTTTCTTTACCTTTCTTTTCGTTTGTGCCTGGACTTCCCCCAGTCCCCTTTGATCTCAGAATGGGGGTCGTCAGGTCGGGTTCCGACTTGCTCGCGAACCCATTTTCGATCGTTATTCCTGACATTTCGTCCCCCATTCCTGTAGATTCGCTCTGGCGAGGACAAAACAAACTCGGAGAGACGTTACCCAGTACCGGAAAGAGTTTACGAGTGCGATGGCATCTGGTGGTGAAATCCCTGAGGTCCGTGCCGAGCCTTCCGAAGCCGCCGCCCCGGATGTGCAAGAGCACTCTGCTTCCGCCCCTGTGAGTGATAAGGCGGAAGATAATTTTGAGAGCGAAAGTTCTTCTCCTGCGACCGATGCTAATGAACCGAATGACGATACTCCCGAAGATGTGGAGGAGGATTGCTTGGTGGATGTGATGGCTGTTACTTCCGAGTCTGATGAGGAAATCCCAGTGGAGGAATCAGAGGGTTCCGAGGTCGATCTTGGGTCGAGTTCCGACTCTGCTGAAGAGTCCGATAGAGAGGGTGTCGAAGAACAAGTTGAATCTCGCCCTAAGAGCCAACCGGAGTCCAGCCGAGCTTCTGCCGTTTCTCAGGATGAGTACTCTAGTACTGGTTGCGGGGACCTTGACGTACCGGTGCGAGAGGTCTCCCAATATGATTGGGTTTCCAAAAATATTTTGGAGATCGAATCGTTATACCAGCATGGGTTTAATTTGGAGAGGGTCGGGAGGAAAGCTTCGGGTCGCTCGAAGCGAATTTGGAGAGTTGAGGGAATGAAGAAGGGAGAGCATGTGGCTTTGTGGCCAGGAGAGCTTAAGTTTACTTTGTATCATATGCTGATAAACGAGATGAATATCAGGCCTCCTTTCACTTGGTTCGAGCAGACGGTCTTGGCGACTTTGGATGTTGCGCCTTCTCAGTTGCATCCAAACGCGTGGGCTTTTGTTCGAGCTTTTGAGCTAATGTGTCTTCATCTGGAGAGGCCGGTCTCGCCGTCGCTCTTTTTTCATTTGTTTGAGATCAATCGGAATAGTAGTGAGAATAAGTCCGGCCGTGAACACGTCAGTCTTCGTTCGAGGCGAGGTGCCAAGATTTTTAAAGCCTATGCGGACTCGTTGAAGGGGAATTGGAAGGAGTTATTTTATTGGGTCGAACCGGTGACCGACGAAGCGATTGAGAGAGTGGGAAAGTTTTCAGAGGATGGTCGGACTTTGGTGTCCACCAAGTTTCCCATTGGTTGGAGTCAGGCCCATTTTGAACGATCCACCAATTCCTTTTCGGTTGGTCAGAATCGTTTGAACGCTGCCGATCTTCTTACCAAGAGGATCCTGATGTTTATTTCTGAGAACATTCCGTTTTCAAAACATAAGTATCGGGGTATCCCTGCGGCTAAGATAGTTCAGGCCGAAAAGCGAAGACGAGTGCAAATTGTCTTAGGTAGCTTTGTTTTTCTTGCTATTGATATTTGCATATTTTTGACCGTAGTTTGTATGACCGATTTATGTTTCTTTTCCAGATACCATGGCCCCAAAGAAGCTCGCCGTAATGAAGGCGCTGGCGATGAGAAGCGTCGAGATATCTGGAGATGCTGAGGGGGTTGGTGTACCGCTTCCGACTTCTCCCCAGGCCGAGACTGTTGTTGGGACGGTTACTGCTGCTTCTCCGATAAATGTTGTTACCCAGGAGGACCTTGCCTATGAGGCTATGGTCGATCTTGTTTCCAGTTCTCCTCCCCCGACTGCTCCCGAAGTTGGTGCGGGTACCTCGGGAAAAAGGGTGCGCACCGAGGCAAGTGGCGAGCAGAGGCCAGAAAAAAGGAGTAAGACTTCGAGGAGACCGAAGCATAAGAGTAAGACCGTACCCTTGGAGGAGGGTTTTTTGGAGCAGAATTACGCCCAATGGCGGGAGGATCCTGTCGGGGCGTCTGTTAAATTGTTGGCGAATTTGGCCGATGTTCATAGGATCGAGAAAGAAAAATACGAGCAGCGGGCTAAGGGTAAATGACATCACTGCTTTTTATATTCATAAAAACATCTCTTTCTTCATAAACTGATTTCCCTCATTTTTCGATTTTGTAGCTTCGTTGGAGCTTGAGAAGTCAAAAATAGTGAAGCTCGTGGAGGACGTGGCTTTAAAATCGAGAGAGCTTGCTCGATCAAAGCAAGAACTTCTGGTTCTGAAGGAAAGCCAAGAGGAGGTTGTACGTCGGGCGGAGTTTGCGGAGAATCGTGTCAAGGAGCTTGAAGAAAGGGAAAAAGTTTTGGAGGGGGAGCTTGCCGAGGCCAACGAGAAGATCAAAGGTTTGGAGTTTCGTGTAGCTGGTTTGGAAGAGGATTTGAAGAAAGCATCTGAGGCACGGGTCGGTACGAGCGGCGATGCGGAGGCTCGAATTGCAGAGCTTGAGGCAGCCCTTCAGCAAAGCAGAAGAAATGCTAAAGAGGCGACAAAACTTGCAAATGAGGCTAGGAGGGAGGCTCGGGAAGCTGCTAATTCTGCAATTGAGCTGTACAAGGAGGGTTTTGAGTCCGCCCAGGAGCAAATTACTTTGGTCCATCCTTCTATAATTTTGGATCGGTCGATTATTGACGCCGACCATGAGGTAGAAGGGGGTCAGATCTTTAAGATCGATGCTCAGACGCAGACGAAGAGTGTGATATTCCCGACCTCCACTGCCTGATGTTGTAACAGCGTTTCTTTTGTAGAAGTTCCTGGTGTATGCTTTTACTTATGCATTTTTTGTATAGATCCGGAACTTCTGTTTGGTCTTAGCTGGAGATATTTGTAACCTCTTTTTGGAATATGCTTATAAGGCCTTTACGAGCTTTAATGAATGCTTTTCGAATTTCGCATGCCATGTATGTCGTTTTTGCGAGTTTTTAACGAGTGCTTTTTAAATTCTGCACGTCGTGTGTGACGTAAAAACGTCGGTAATCGAGGAACTCGATTTACCGGTTTTGAACCTATAGGACAGTTTACTAGGACTCGGCCCAGATTTAACTCGCCCCATAGGGGTATCGGCAGCTGTGGCCGATGGTCGTTCGTAGGACGTTTCGATCCTTGAAGACCCGGTCTCTTTGAGATAGTTTGCCAAGACTCGGCTCGGATTTAACTGTTTTCTCAAAGAGTTTTTGACCTTTGGGTGGTCGTTTTTGGGAGATCTTTTAAGATCGGTCCCAGTTGATTCCTGTTGGGGGGAATTAAGTCCCTTCATTCTGTTTGATGAAAATCAAGAATGTGTGGCGACTTGAAAAAACTTTTGAGAAGTATTGAAAGCGTTTGAAAGAAATGTCAAGCTTCTTTGTTAATAGCTTATTTCGAGTTTACACAAGATCGGTGTGAGTGACTTCTTTCTAAGGATAATAACTTTTCAGTTTTGTTGCGTTCCAAGTTCTCTCAATCTTTCTTCTTTGGAGGGTCTCCAATTTAAAGGCTCCCGTGCCGGTTTTAGATAAAATTCGGTAGGGGCCTTCCCAGTTTGGGGCGAGCTTTCCTTGGGAGGCGTTTTTCTGACCGACGTCAGCCCTTCTGAGTACCAGATCGCCAGGATTGAAATCTCTGTGAACGACCTTGGTGTTGTATCTGGTTGCCACCTTTTGTTTGATGATCGCTTCTCGGAGCGAGGCTCGACCTCGGATTTCATCGATGAGGTCGAGTTCTTCTCTTAGGGCTTGATCGTTATTGCTTTGTGTTTTGGGATTTGCCGTTCTCCAACTAAGTTCGCCGATTTCGACGGGGATGACCGCCTCGCTGCCGTAGGAGAGCCTAAAAGGTGTTTCCCCAGTGGAGCTTTGGGGGGTCGTCCGGTATCCCCAGAGGACGTAAGGCAATTCTTCTACCCAATTTCCTTTAGCATCGTCCAAACGTCGTTTCAGCCCGTTTAGTATTACTTTGTTTGCAGCCTCTGCTTGACCGTTGGTTTGAGGGTGCTCTACTGAAGTGAAATGGTGTTTAATTTTAAGCTCGAACATTAGTTTGCGGAATCCTGTGTCTGTGAATTGCGTCCCGTTGTCTGTTACTACTACCTCGGGGATCCCGAACCTGCTCATAATGCTTTTTTTGAAGAACTTTATGCAGTTTTTTGCAGTGATGGTTGCCAGGGGTTCCGCTTCTATCCATTTACTGAAATAGTCTACGGCGACGATCAAGAATTTGACTTGTCCTGGTGCTTTTGCGAAAGGTCCGAGCAAGTCCATTCCCCACCATGCGAAGGGCCATGTGGAGGATAAACTCGTGAGGTCTGTGGGGGGAGCTATGTGCACATTGGCGTGGATTTGACATTTCTTGCACTTCTTCACGTGATCACTAGCATCACCGATCATGCTCGGCCAGTAGTAGCCGGCTCGAAGGGTTTTTCGTGCTAAAGATCGAGCTCCCATGTGCTGGCCGCAGATCCCCTCATGAATTTCTGTCAACACATAGGTCGCTTCCTCTCCCTCGATGCATTTAATTAACGGGGAAGAGAGGCTTCGTTTATAGAGCGTCCCGTTGATGGCTGAAAAAGCCGAGGCTCTTCTCCTGATATATTTGGCGTCGTTTCTGTCTGAGGGTTCCGTTCCTGAGACGATGTACTCTAGAATTGGGGTTATCCAGCTGTCTGCCTCTTCAAGTACGTAGATGGTCGGGTTAAACAGCGGCTCGATAGATACACTGGGATTGTGTAGTGTTTCTTGGATGGTCGTCCTTTGGTTACCCGGGGTTTTTGTGCTTGCGAGTTTGGCGAGGATATCAGCTCGTTGGTTTTCCGTCCTTGGGACATGAATTACCTCGCTTGCTTCAAATTTAGCTATTAGCGACCGTACCTGAAGTAGGTATTTTTGTAGGATCGGTTCTTTGGTCTCGTATTTGCTTTCGATCTGGGAGACCACCAAGAGAGAGTCGGTATGGAGTTTAATTTTTTGGACTTGGAGGTCAATTGCCAGGCGAAGTCCGGCAATGCAAGCTTCGTACTCTGCTTGGTTGTTCGAGGTGGGAAAACCGAATGCAAGGGAGACTTCGATGATGACCCCAGTCGGGCTTTCTAGCATAATCCCAGCACCACTCCCTTTTGGATTTGAGGAACCATCGACGTAGAGGATCCATATGTCAGAGCCGGTGTTAGCGGGTGTCATCTCGGCGATGAAGTCGACTAAAACTTGTGCTTTAAGTGTGGTCCGAGCTTCATATTTGATACCGAACTCTGAGAGTTCTACGGCCCATTTGATCATCCTTCCAGCCAGATCGGGTCTGTGGAGTATCTGTCTGATCGGGTAGTTAGTGCGGACGACTACCTGGTGGGCGACGAAATAAGCTCGAAAACGTCGAGCTGCAACAATGAGGGCCAAGGCGATTTTCTCGATTTTCTGATAACGACTTTCAGCCCCGTGCAGAGCCTTGCTTGCGAAGTAGATGGGACTTTGCCCGGTTTCGAGTTCGCGTACTAGAACGGCAGCTAATGCCTCTTCCGAGACTGCTAGATATAGGTATAATGTTTCTCCTTCATTTGGGCGAGTTAAAATTGGAGGCTCGGAGAGAGATTTTTTAAGTTGCTTCAAAGCTTCGTCTTGCTCGGGTGTCCATTTGAAATCTTTTTCTTCTTTTTTGAGGATTTTGAAAAGTGGAAGAGATTTGAATGCTGCATTCGATATGAAACGAGATAGAGCAGCTATCATTCCATTGAGTTTTTGTACTTCTCTTTTGGACGTCGGAGTTCGCATTTCTGTGACGGATCGACATTTGTCTGGGTTTGCCTCGATACCTCGTTCTGTTAAGAAGAAACCTAAGAATTTCCCAGCTCGAACCCCGAAAGTGCATTTCTCTGGGTTTAATCTCATTCTGTTTTTTCGTACCTCAGAGAAAATTGCTTTCAGATCGCTCACATGGTCGGCATCATTTTTGCTTTTGGCGATCATATCGTCGAGGTAAACCTCTACGCTTTTACCGATCTGGTTTTGGAAAACTTTGTTCATCATTCTTTGATAAGTTGCTCCAGCGTTTTTTAAACCAAAGGGCATAACACGGTACGCGAAGTTTCCTCGGTCAGTGATGAAGGCGGTTTTTGCTTGATCTGGTGGAAACATGGCGATTTGGTTGTACCCGGAGTATGCGTCCATGAAAGATAACAACTGGAAACCGGAAGCGCTGTCGACCAAACGATCAATACTGGGGACCGGAAAGGCGTCTTTTGGGCAAGCTTTATTAAGATCGGTGTAGTCGACACACATACGCCATTTTCCGTTAGACTTCTTCACCAGGACAGGGTTTGATAACCAAGTTGTGTATTTAACCTCAGAGATAAAGTTGGCTCGGATGAGGTCGTCTACTGCTAAGGTGGCAGCAATGGCTTTTTCTCTGCTTTGGGCCCGCTTTCTTTGGGCGATCCATTTTGCTTCTGGGTCAATTGCGAGGCGATGGCAGGCAATCTCTGGCGGGATCCCAGGCATGTCTTCGGCCGACCAAGCAAAGATGTCTTTGAAATCTTTAAGACATTGAGTTAATTCGGTCTTGATCTTTTCCGGAAGGTCGATCCCTATTTTGATTTTTTGGGAGGGGTCTGAACCGAGTTGTGTTTCGACGAACTTTCCATCAGGCTCTGGTCTTCTGATTTTGCGTTTGAGCTCTTTTGTTAGCTCGTCGACATCTATCTGTTTTTCGACATCCGGACCGCAGTTGGTTCCTACGTTAGTGGCGGTGTTAACTTCAGTCGATCTCCCTTTTGGAATTTTGGGAGTCGCCAGTTCTTCCGAAGGGGGAACCCCTTCATGCTCCGAAGCTTTTCTTTCGTTCTTAGTCCATAGGAAAAAACACCTGGAGGCCGACTCTAAGTCAGAGTTTAAAGTGATAACTCTGTCGCAAAGAGAGTGGAACTTCATCTTTAAGTGAGTGGTTGATGTAACCGCCCCGAGCCTGCCGAGGGTCGGTCTTCCTATAATGCCGTTGTATATGGATTCACAAGGCAAGACGAGGAATTTGGTTCTGATGGTTCGGACCATTGGTTCGGTTCCGTAGGTAACCATTAGCTCCAGATGTCCAAGGGGTTTTGTTCGAGATCCGTTAAAACCGGACAAAGCCGTCCCTCTATAAGGGGTGAGTTCCTCTTTATCGATCCCCATTTTGCTCAGAAGATCGATAAAGATGATGTCTGATGAGCTCCCCTGATCGACCAGGATTCTACGTACCTCTTTGTTGGCTATGATTGCCGATATCAAGAGAGGTACGTGTTTGTTAGCTTTTCCGTCAATAAGGTCGTTGTCACTAAAAGATAATGGAGGTCGGTTAGTCTTGACCGGGGTCGCTGACGTTGAAGCCACGCACAACAATTCCTTCCATTTTCTCTTCATGGATTTTCCCGATCCTTCATGATCGAATCCCCCAGTTATCATCATGATAACCGAGCGTTTTTTATCCAGCTCTTCGCGGTCTGCGTCGATCACTTCTTTTCCTTTTGCCCTGAGGTTTTCATTTCTTTCTCTTCCGAGGTTGTCAGATCGTTCTCCCTCCCTTTTGACATAAGAAGATAATTTTCCCCGTTTTATTAAATCTTCTATGTCATCTTTTAGGGCGTTGCAATGGTTTGTGTCATGGCCATTGCTTCTGTGGTATCGGCAGTATTTGTTGGCCTTCTGCCCAGGTCGGCTAGGCAAGGACCTGGGAGGCTTGACGTCCCGGAATTCGACGTTCCAACATTCCCCTAGTAACTGGGCGTTGGAGACGTTGAGTTCGGTGTACATCTGGTGACGATTTTTCTTACCGATGTTCCACGAGTTTTTACGAGGGTCGATCTCGACGTGGCGTTTTGATGGTTCTGCATGTGACGACGTTTTATCGACCTTGGAATTTTCTTCTTCGTTAATAAAGCACTGGGATAGTTCGAGGAATTCCTGAAGGGTGTTGGGTTCCCATGTGTTGATGTGCTTTCGGAACGAGCTTCCAGGTAGCAGACCTTGGGCCATGAAGAAAATTCGAAAAGCGTCGTCTAACTGCCGAACCTGAAGAGCTTCAACATTGAATCGCTCTATATATTCCCTCAGGGGTTCATTTACTTTCTGGACAATAGACGATAGAACATTTTTGTTTTTGGGTTTGCTCTTGGAATGGGCAAAGTGCACCGAGAAGTGTTTTGCTAACTGGTCCCATGAGGAGATGGTATTCGACCTTAACGTCCGAAACCATTCGGAAGCCATTTTGTCTAGGGTTAAAGGGAATATTCGGCATTTCATTTCCATGGGTACATTTCGATACTGCATGGTCGTGTCAAATTGGTCTAGATGCCTGTCGGGGTCGCCCGTTCCGTCGTAAGTTTTCAAACCTCCAGGGGGTTTCTCGAGATACCGGGGAACCCGGAAGTTGTCAATCGATCTTGTGAAAGGACCTTTTCGCCCCGGTTGATTAGCCCGTGACAGTGGTTGGCGTCGGTGATGGGGTTCAGGATGTCCGTATCGTCGCGTCTGATTGTTTTGAACGCTGTCATGGCTTCTCGATCGTCTCCTTGACGAGGTCGAGCCTTCAAATTGGCGAGCCGGAGGAGAACGGGAACCATTCCCTCGGTGGCGGCGTGGAGGAGAATGAGGATCATCAAGATCGTCATATTGTCGAGCTGATGGAGAACGGGAATCACTCCCTTGGTGGCGGCGTGGCAGAGAATGAGGATCATCAAGATCGTCGTATTGGCGAGCCGGAGGAGAACGGGAACCATTCCCTCGGTGGCGGCGCGGCGGGGAGCGATGAGTGAGCTTTCTCCGAGGGGGTGATCGATGAAAAAGTCTCCTTCGAGTTGGGCGTCGTTCTTCCAGTGAGCTCTGCCCGGATGATTGTTGATCCAGGACGTTTCGATTTTGCAGTCTCGCTACTTCGGATTCGAGGTTGGCGAAACGATTGTTTCTTTCTTCACTTACTGCTTCTTGCCGAGCCAATAGCTGAACGAGCTGTTGAACCGCGTCTGTCAAGGTCGGGAGTAATTGGGGGGGAGGTGGTAAGCTCGTCTCATCTGCGCCCGATTGTGCTCGGGAAGGTCCCGTGTTGGGAAGTCGGCTTGGTGTTTGTGACGAATTTGTGAGTCCCTGGACGTAGCCTTCAGGAGTTTGCTGAGGGCCGAGGTCAGGTTCGGCCATGAGACGAGTCGGTATCGAGCGGCGTGTTGGTGCCATTCAATAAGTTCAAGGAGATGGTGAGAAAAATCGGGTACTGTTCTCTCCCACTGTGGTCGCCAATGTTCGGTACCGTGCTACCGATCGTGAGGATCGATATTATGCAGTTGGTAGATATTTTGTCCTTGATTTTATCTTTGTCTTCAGGCTGAGAGGAAAGTCTTGTTCGACCCGGGATGTTCGACCTTGAGGGGCGATGTTGAGGTGTTCGATCTTGAGATGTTCGAACTTGGAGGGCGAGGTTGTACCTGCAATGATACTCCGACGCTCAAGTCAGTATTTGAGAGAATGAGTGTTTGGTTAGAAAGTGCTTACCATTAATGAGCATTGAATGGGGTATTTATAGAGTTTTGAATGTGTTTGTGTTGTTTATTCTGAGCCGACCGATCTTGAGAAGACATCTGAGCCGTTGATTTGGTTGGGCTGTTAATGGGCCAAATTGTTAATGGGCCCTAAATGAGGGGTGCAATTATTATTTAAGACATATTACCATAACAGTATAGTTTAAATTAACGTCTAGGATAAGAATTAACTTGAAAATATTTTTTTCCACATAAGGTTTGTTTTTAATTAATTCTTAATTTTGAGAGAATGTGATTCAGATTAACTTTTGCACGGCTTAAAAAAAATTAACTTTTGTATGACTAGCTTTTAATTTTAATGCCGTTTAGTATTTTTTCTTTTGACAAAATGCCGTTAAGTTCAGTGATATTTTAAGATTTTTGGCATTGGTAAATGGTAATTAATAAGTAATTTTCCTTATTAGATTATTTTTTCTAAAACAAGAATATTTTAATTTGTGTGCAGTTCGATCAAGTCAGGGAATGGAAAATTCCCGGTGGCAGTAGATTTCTCGGTTGGTCACGCCCATGCTAATGGACCAACCAAGCTCATGGTCATGGTTATTGGTGCTCTTTCATTGACATTTTGGTGGCAACTTAATTAAGTGAATCAGAAACTCCACCTACCCTAACTAACTATTGGGTTTTTTGTCTGGACACGGTCACTAAAGGGGCAATGAATCTCAACACGAACGGAAGTGCGCTTTCGGGTTCGGGTTCTACCAGCTCGGGCGGGCTTGTGAGGTCCAAAAAATGGAATTGAATTATTTGGAATCTTCCACGGGCTACCCATGGCATTGAAGATCAGTTATACGGAGATTGTTTGTGAGACTGATCGTCGAGAGGTCGTGACCTTTCTACAAGGGAGATACTAGAACCCTATCATACCCATGCAACCACCCTTGCTAATATTGCTGCTTTTTTGGGTGGAGAAACACAAAATTCATTTGTTCATGAAGTCTCGGAAGCTAACTGTGCGAATTTTTTGACTAGCGAGGGTGTCAAATGCGCGATCAGGCGCAAAATATGGAACGCCCTGATGCGGACCGCGAGAACATCAAGAGAATCAAATTTATTAAAATTAGAAGGAACTTTATTTTATTTTAACATGTAATAATCATTCTAATTATTAGTATTGTGTTTTGTTTTATGTTGACATTAGAGTATTTTGGTATTTGTGTGTATGCAACTTTTGCTTAGGCACCATGGTGTGCAAAGTGTGAAGCTTAGGCACAACCCCTAGGTATTTAAGCAACTTTTGTAAGTTCATTTCACAACTTTGATGAAATAGAAAACACATTGGTGTGAGTTTAGATAATGCTTCTCTAAGGTTATTTCTAGAACCAAACTTGAATCTTATCAAGAGCCTCTTACTCTTGTGGTGATTCCTCATGATCTTATCTTCTTCTTGGATGTGGCGATATTAATTTCTCCATCTTCTTGCCGAATTTCATTTGTATGTTTCCTTTCTCTTTTATCTTTTAGCCTTATTTTCTATTTTTGATTCAAGAAATCACTTGGTTAGATCTTTCATTTACATATATGGAATCAACTAGATTCTCATCACACTCTCTCCTTGTCAACACTATCAAATAAATATAAATGTCAATTTATATTAAAAATTGTAATTATCGCACTACAAGGAAAATGCCCTATGCCCACAGACAAAAAACGTCACTAAATGTCCAAAATCCGTGGGTAAAAGTCACTTTAACCTCTCCCCACGGCCACTTTTCCCGTAGAGAACGTAAGACATCTAACCACGGTTTTTCGTCCGTGGGTAAAGGTTTTCCCTACGCCCAAATACCTTTACCTACGGTTTCTGACTGTCACTATATCCTTCACCAGTAGATCTAATTTTAACTTCTACCTACGGTTTTGACCGTCACTAAAAGTGATTTTTTTTGATTTTTTTTTTGGAAATAACAGTGGCTTATTTTTGCTGAATAAAAAATAATTTTTTATTAAATTAAACTATTTTATAGCAACTATAAATTATATCAATTAAAACCCAAATCACAAACATATAACTATCAATTGTGTCAAAAGAAAAATCTTAATCAAACAATACAAAAAGTATATATAAGACTATTTATCATATCCAATGTTCATCTTTCAAAATAGCAAGTACACAACTACAAACTTTTAATTGTTGTGACAACAATAAATCATCCAAGTTAATTATGATAACAGCTTCAAGTCAATTGTTACAGATTCTTTTCAAAAACCATTTAATTCTTACAAAGGTAGAGAAGTCCTTGAGAACTTTCGAGGAGTGGTTTTTCTAGCACACGTAGTATCTTCGGTTTGCTCGCAAGATTCCTCCCCATTATAACTGAAAGGATGAGAATCTCCATTGCAAGATGAAAATTTGGACTTTGATATGACCTACAAATCCAATTTCCAATGTCCAAAATAAATATTCTAAATTCTAGTAAGATGTTATTAGTTTATATAAGACATAATATCTGAAAATAAAATATCGAAAAATTCTGAATCATAGTCCCAATCCAAATCCAGGTATAGAAGCAAACTAACAACAGTTTAGCAAGAAAATAATCCAAAACAAAAAAGTAACAACAAAATATAATGTGAAAAACAACTACTCAAGGTTGAACCTTGCTGGTTGCTATCTGATTTCCAAAATCATCAATTAGGTCGGAAACAGAAAGCATACCATCTTCATTGTAGTACTGCATAAAAACATAACTTATCAGGTCAATATTAAATTCAGAGGGCACTAAGTACGATCATAGATTTTTGATGGGAACTCAAAATTCAATATCAGAAATTAAGTAACTAAGATAGATCAAACAAAGGAAAGCAAAGTATACTGGACTGATTAAGAAGATAAAACTATAGAAGGGTAACAATCCTGATCTTCTACATTTCCTAACTTGACAGCACCATATTAAACTATTCAACCAGATCAAAAACATATTCTATATATAATCTTCTGCATTTATTAGACTTAGAATGTAGATACTGTTAATCAGGTCTCAGAAGAAGGTTAAGAGAAAAAACAAAAGGAAAATATGAAAATAATAATTTACCTGTACTAGTCCTTTGGGCGAGACTCGAAAACTGTTAAACGTACTCTCAAGGGAGATGATGTTTTCTCCAAAATTAGCCCCTCTGCAAGCTAAATAAGAAGGTAGCCATCAGAAATATTATAAAGACCATTAGATCAATAAGTATCATTACTCAGTAGTAGTACAATCAAAGTGATTTCTTTCAATTAAGTATCTCTGTTATTTTCAGTTCTGGAAGTGACATGGGTGCATAAGGAAAAGCGATTTTATATTTGTTGTCCTGCTTGTGTGGGCTAGCCAACTAAAATTTGAGTTAAGGTAATGATTGATTATTATTATTAGATATACATCATCATGTAACTATTTGTGTATAGAAAATCAAGAAAGCTAGCAATGTTTATATATGATTGTGATTTAACACAATCTCCGTCTATTATACATGGACAGATATGTGAAAATAATGTTGTCCTGACGTCGTATTCAAAATATATATAGCATATGATGAGAGCTAAAAAAGTGTACAATAATATATAGTATGAGTTAAAATTGAAAATCACCTGGTAGCCACCAATAACATGGACAATAACAAATATGTTGGCACAAACAATGAGCCAACGAGGGTGTTCTAGTGTGATGAGGATGTTATCATCAACTGTGTTTCCAAATACATAGTATCCAGTGAATGCAACTGGCAGGTAGCAGATAGCCACTACTATATATGCAACAACGACACCTTTCCACATTGCTATCTTTGAAGGTTTCTGAGGAGTAGAGGGTATTGTTGCTTGAATTTCCAAAACCACATCATTGATTGATGGTAAGTCATTAGCAGCCAAAACAACCTGCATTCAAAACAGGAGGATTAACATAAAATATGTTGAAGCAGGAAGCCATAAAAAGTGTGTAAAGTGCAAACCTGACTCCCACGCCGAAGGAGCTCCCTTGCAAATGGCAAAATACCCAAAATGATATATGCGCCAGAGTTATCAACAGATATGATAACCTGCCATGATAAGGAAATTGATTATGATACTACCAGTGGACAAAATACCCCTGAAGGTCATCAATGATCCAAGATTACGATATCACACTTTCCTTCTTCCAGGACTTTTTGCTCCATTTCGTTCTGAAGGCGTCAAGGTCATCAATGATCCAAGGTCGAGGGGCAAGATTTTGACAAGTAGCCGAAAACGACATTCCATCCACGGCTTGTAAGTTGGGCCTAGAGAAAGCCTCCGCAAGCTTCTCATTCACAGTTTATAAGAATTATTTCAGAGATTTAGTTCACTTCTTTAATCAATTGTTAGCTGTCATAACATAACACCAGAAGTGACCAAAATTACATATCAACCTACCTGGGGAGAACCAAGATCAAATATGTTCCCTGCAAAAATTCCTCTAACTAAATTCTCTAGTCGCTTCCCTTCATCTTCAATGGCATCATTAAGACGAACAACAGTCTCGAATAGGGAGATGGCCTTCGCATTCTCCTCATCCTATTGCATTCAATCGAAGAGGAATTACAAATCTTAAGCAAAACAAAACTGAATGATTCATCCATAGTAATAGCATTTAGCACATAGAACTGCAGATTGTTCACTTTAACTTACCTTAATTAACCTTCTTGAAGATATCTCTGAATCCCAGTTCTTTAAGGACTTTCTCACGAAGTTTGCAAAGAAGCTAGATATATACCAAATAATTAGTCAGGCACCTCTAAATCATTTCTTTTTCAAAGTAACTTTAGTAAAATAACATACAATGATATCAAGAGGAGTGCCATGACTTGCTGGATCTTTCTCAAAATCGTCAAGTATTTTAGCATACCTTTTATGCAGAAAAGTATCATTAGAAGATGCAAATATGAAATAAATAAATAAATAAATAACCTGAAAGTGAAGGTATAGAAAGAGGCAACAAGAGAGGACCTTAGAGAAAATGTTTGTGCTTTGTTAGCAGCATCAGGAACAGAAGTATCACTCTCAGCACGCTCCCTGTACCAAGTCAAAGCCAAATATTGATGTAAAAAACAAGAAACACTGAAATAGCAGAATCATTGCAGTAAATAGTAATTCAAAGCAGAAACTAATGCCGTGCTTTTAAAATGAAACAGAGTAGAAACACATATTGTTGTCGTGGTTCAGGATAGAAATGAATGAAATAAGCCATTGCTGTCAAAAGGGTATGCAATGCAGGATATTAATCTCTGAAAGAAAATTGCCAACAACAAGTGATTTGTTTATTTGTTCAACCAGCCAATCAAACAAACATGCATATACTGACTTTGGCAAAGCACCCCTTGCATCAAATAGCCTACATGATAAGAAGAGTACATTTAAGACAAACCTAATGAACTGGCACTGATGTATGCATTTCAATAAAACCCCAACAACTGTTGTCGAAGATTGGTTTTTGTAAGAAAGGAAATGAAAAGACAAGAGCGCTGAATAAACAACAACAGGGATGAAATGAAACTATTACTTGCAGCAGCAACTAAACAAGTAATGATAAGAAGCAACATATCTGAAATTGAACAGAAGAGTGGAAGTGAATAACTCAACAATCAACATATCTGAAATTGAACAGAACAAAAACCATTCGTGATTAATTCATAACCCTAGGTTTCTACAGAAATTGCCGCAGCATAAATTGAATGCAATCTAGAAATGTTAAGCCACATAACAACAAGAAATTATGATGAATACTAACCTGTTTACAGATAAGAAAACGAAATATGAAAGTTCAAGATCCCTAGGGTTTCGAATCTCTAAAAGTTTCGCAGAAAAAGGAAAACGAAATATCAAGAAAAAAAATCATGGAAGATTGGGGCTTACCTTCACAGTCAGAAGATGAAGACTTCAACAATGGAGCCATGGGCAAGGAAAGAAGAGCATGAGTGAGCGAACGTGGATCGCGAGCAGAATGCATGAGAACGCGAGTGAGAGAGGAGGTGGGCGTGAAAACCCATCGCAGCTCGAGCGCGAGGTGAGAGAGAACAAAAGTTAAAATGTTATAAATTTAAAATAACTAAATATACATTAGTGTAGTATTGACTTTTACCTACGGAGGATGTATCCCGTCACTAAAAACGTTCGTTGGTATAGGTCCCTTTTTTTGTAGTGTCGGTTTTTCCTATATTGAACTGAGGCGTCACCCTCTTACCCTAATATTTTAATTTGTAATAAAAAAATTATAAGTTTGACACATAGTATCATTTCTACTCGTGACTATAAACATCCTGACTATAAATATATATATGCATGTTGGAATCTAGATCAACTGAAGTTAAAATAAGATCTTTGATTTGAGTAGCATGCATGCTGTAAAATCCTCTATGTTATAAATTCCCAAAGAAAAAGGAGAATAAGATGAAAGGTACTTTTAAGAAGAATGGTATACATCTTGATTTTTTATGAGGGTAACATAAAAAAAACCAATCGATACTACTTTTTCCACATCCTCCATTTTTGCTTTTTCACCTTTTCATTTTCTTTGACTCTGCTTTTCATCTTGTTGGTTGTTTCTCTTCGTCTTAGACCCTTCTTTAAATATTTAAAAATAGAAACATTTTCATATTCAAATCATCATGTTGTTCTTCTCGTCATCGTCCCCATCTTCATGAGCATATTATATAGTTTCCTTTTCCAAGAATAAACTCCAGAAATTAAACCAATTTGAATCAATGACATTACGTGAACATGAAGTTAAATAAAACAAAGAAATTAAAAAGCTATTTTTCTACTTTATGCTACCAAATTAAACATGCTGATCTGCTGCTGATGCAAATCTTTATTAAAGAATGAAGAGTGCATGGAAAACCAGAAGAAAAAGGGAGGTGATGACGATAAATTAAAGTTAAAAAAGAAGAAAGAAATCTTATCCACATCAATACTTTACACGACATGTAAGCGAATCAATGAAGTGGACCAAGGTGTTGATACTGTCGTGAAATTCAACTATAAGAAAAAGTAATGAGAGTCTTCTTATTAAATTCCTTGATAAGCTTTAAGAGGTTATCATATTTATTCCATTATATATGGATATTCATATTATTGCTAAAATTTATGCTAAAATAATAATTATTGCTAAAAGAAATGCTAACAATAATATATGCTAAATATATATTATTGTTAAGATGCTTCACCTACATCTAAATAGTCATGAATTCGAGTCATAGAGGAGATTGGAGAATACTATTAAACCCCTTTAAAAATAAAATGTTAAAATAAGTAAACAACGTTGCACAAACTAAGGCTGGTGCGAGTGATTAACACTGTAACACTATTTTTAAAGGAACGAACTCGGCTAGCACTTGAGTTTAATGTCGATTACCGAACAAATTGGGACTATATTTTACTTATACTCTCGGTTGAACTCCGAATTAGCCAGAGTCTCATTCTCCTAGACACCAGAGAAGTGTCGAAGACTTTTGGACAAAAAAAAGCACACACAAACTAGTAACAAATTTATAATTTTAATTGAATTTTTGATCCTCAACTTTTTATATTGGCAATATCGGTCCATCTCTTTTATGTTTTGTTGTTTTAGTCCCCTAAATTTCTCAATATAGCGATTTCAGTCTCCATATTTTTTAATTACACATTTTCTCCATCAATAATCATGAATTTTCTGGAACTTTGGTTCCAAAAGATCTTAGATTTAAGAAAAAATGAGAGACAAATAATGCACAATCCACGGTTTTGAGACAAAAAATGCAACTGAAAAACACATGTCGACAAATTAAACAAATTAAAAGACTAGAATTATAAAAAGTAAAATAGAGAACCAATATCGTTAAACCGAAAAAGTTAGAAAATAAAAAATACAATTAAACCAAAAATTTTCATATTTTGTTTTCCTATGTCATCATAATATTCACTTTACCCACATTACTTGATAAACCTTATCTAATGTGTGTCACTTTACGTAATTAGAGTTTAACTAAAACAGTTAATTAGACCTATTTCTCCAACCGCCCCTACCTAACTGCGAGCCACAAACAAAGAAAAAAATAAGAACATTTGTTCTGGTTGAATCATGAATGTATAGACACATATTATATTATATATAGCAATATACTAGCAATATATAGCATATAGCTTATGTCATGAACTCACTACCTAGACTGATGATAGGTTTACTCCAGTCTCAATCGTTATCCACGCATTTTTCAATTTAACCACGTCATTCTTGGCATTTTGCACACATCAACCCAGTGACTTCCACATGCTTATAGATAACTTTTTTGGGGACAAATTACAGGAAAAATTTGGTATTAGTAACATCACATAGGTCAAAATTCGTTTTCAAGAGAATATATTATGTGAATATGTGAATTGAAAAGTCAGAATAATATTCCATGAAATATTTCTAGAGAATCTATAAGTATGTTGATCTAGGGCCTTTTTTTTGCAAAATACATCTCATGATGATTTTGCTTTTCTAAATTACCTTTTTACAATAACTTAAAAAAAAACTCAAAGAGACAGGCCATTAATTTTTTTTTGACACAAGCAGGCCATTAAATTAAAAAAATCTATTTATTTTTTAGAAGTGATTTATTTTTGACAAACCTGGAATTATTAAATACCAATGGTAGTAACCAACGTCATTGGCCCAATAGCTTAATTTACCTTAGAACATGAGGGTTGACTCAGTGCTCTCTAGTGGATTAGTTTTTCAATGAAAGCTTTGGAACACTCCAAGGAAATAACAATTAGGCTAAATTACATTTTTTGTCCTTTATCTTTGACAGCTGTGTGTGTTTGGTGGTTTATCTTTTTTTTCCATTTTGGTCATTTATCTTTCATATCGGTGTCAGTTTGGTCTTTTTTCTTTTTTTCCCACTTTTGTCCTTTATCTTTCATATCTATGTCAGTTTGGTCCTTCAAAACAAAACCATAGAAAAATAAAAAACACTATGAGTACAGAAATTGAAGGACCAAACTGACACATATATGAAAGATAAAGGACAAAAGTGGAGAAAAAAAGATAAATGACCAAACTACACATATATGAAACATAAATGACCAAAATGAGAAAAAAAGATAAATTAAAGACTAAACTGACACAGATATGGAAGATAAAGAACTAAAGTAAGAAAAAAAAAATAAAGAACCAAACTGACACAAAGGTCAAAGATATAGGACCAAAAATGCAATTTAGCTGAATAAGTATTAAGTCTTAGCCGAACTCAATAAACAGTAATTCGTCTTCATGAGTCGAATTACAGTTAACCAAATCTAGGTTAGTACTTCTTTTCATCAATCGCCTAGACTTAACACTTTTTAGAGTAATTAAAGAACCTATTGTCGAGGACATGTTTCCTCTCATAATGCAATCCCTTGAAGTAAAAGAGAAGCCTTGTTAGAAGTTTTTAACCGATCTTCTTGACTAACTTTTAAGTTCGACAACAAATTTGGCATGCTCGGTAGGAGCCAACAGGCAAACAAATTGAGAATTTTAGTTGGCGTGGTCATGACTAACTTTGGCATATGCACCTAAGCTCCCGCAAACGTTTGAGCAACTTGAATCCTCCATCATTATCTTAGAAGAATAAACCATGTAAGTTCTCTGAGGTAGCCCACTATTTGGGCATGCATAGAGAAAGTTTTCCACCTACTTGATCGACTACAAGGTGAAAAAACTGTGAAAAGTCAAACAATTTTATTTTCTTCACTTAAAAGTGAACATTCTTTATTTTTTTCACAAAATCTTATATCTAAATTCAATATCGCCCTGCAGTTAAAATTCAACTGCTCTGCTGCTGATTGTAGCGTATAATATGCCATAAAGTAACGGTTGGCCCCACTTTGTTCCCTTTCTTTATATTTATACCGTCAACCAGTGTGTGTGGTCGGCCCCACCGTTTTTCTTTATTTTATTATTTATTACAATTTCCAATATCTTCCAGAATTTATATCACATTGTATTGTCATATCATTAACCCTACAATCATCATGACCTTATCTAATATCTATTTATCTAATCTAATATCTATTTATCTAATATCTATTTATACAAACAAACCTCGTATGAAATTACCAATTTAGAAGATTTAATGTCATTACCCTCTATTGCTTTCTTTTTAAGGGTAAAAATGTCATTACCCTCTATTTCTTTCTTTTTCTTCTTACACTCTCTTTCTTCCTTTTTTTCTCTTTCTAATTACACTCTCTTTCCTCCATTCCACTTTTCTCTTACATTCTCTTTCTTCCTTTTTTCTTTTTACTTTACTTTTACTTTTCACATAAACAATTTTTCTCTTTCTCCTATCATTTAATTTTAGTTTTTTTTAACTAAATTTCTAAATTTATATAAACACTGCTCTACTAAAATTACCTATAAAAATGTAAATGAGTCACACTAAAAAACAAAAACAAAAAAACTATCACCTTTCTGGAAAAGGTTATCACCTTAAAATTTTAGTTTTTCTCTCCGAAATCTGTTTACACTCTTATTGATAATCTACTATCTATCTTTTACTATCTACTACTCCATCCGTCTCAATTTAATTGTCGTCTTTGCCATTTTTCTCTGTCTCAAATTATTTGTCACTTTAGAATCCTAATGCAACATTTATTATTTTTTTCCAACAATACCCTAAATTTTATTTGTATTTCCAAGGTATCCATTCCTCTCTCCTCATAATTATTTAGGGGTATTTTAGTCCTACCATATTTTTTGAGCATAAAAAGTAGCATATATAATCATTTTCTTAAGACCCGCACATAACCTTAAACGACAATTAAATTGAGACGGAGGGAGTATAATCTACTAATCAACTAAAATAATCAATTGAAACTACGAGATAACTGCAACGACATATAACAAAACACGGGATAACTGCACTGATATATAAAAAAACACGGGATTAATATTTATCAATGATAATTAATTTTTTTGAAGACTACTATAAACCTACTATCTAAAAAACAAGAAGATTTAATGAGTATTTAAACTACTGATTAATATTTAAAACAAATATTTCTTATTGATAATCTACTATCCCTCTTTTACTATCTACTATAATCTACTAACCAACTAAAATAATCAATTGAAACTACGAGATAACTGCACTGAAATATAAAAAAACATGAGATTAATATTTGTCATTGATAATTAATTTTTTTGAAGACTACTACTATAAACCTACTATCTATAAAACAAGAAGACTTATATTAATGACTATTTAAACTACTAATTAATATTTAAAACAAATATTTCTTATTGATAATCTACTATATAACTGTTACTTCTATTATAATCTACTAATCAACAAAAATAATCAATTGAAACTACGAGATAACTACACTGATATATAAAAAAACATGGGATAACTGCAGTAATATCTAAAAAACACGGGATCAATATTTGCCATTGATAATTATAATTTTTGAAGACTACTATAAACCTACTATATATCTAAAAAAACAAGAAGGCTTAATGACTATTTAAACTAATTAATATTTAAAACACACGTGACAGATATTTGTCTCTAATACCTAAAAAATGACAAATAATTGTCACTGATATATAAAAAAACACGGGATACATATTTCTTATTGATAATCACTACAAAAAAACAGCGTATTAGCGACGGATTTTTCCGTCGCTAATACCACTTTTTCCCTCGCTAACAGTAATTAGCGACGGAACTAGCGACGGATACATTCCGTCGCTAATAAGCTTGTCGCTAATTATTAGCGACGGATTTGGATCCGTCGCTACTTAGAGACGGATTAATCCGTCGCTAATTCCGTCGCTAATTACTGCCACGTGTTAGCCTATGAATGAGCAATATTAGCGACGGATTTCCGTCACTAATTCCGTCGCTAACTATTGCCACGTGTTACCCTAGGAATGAGCCCATTAGCGACGGATTTCCGTCTCTAATACCGTCGCTAATTGATGCCACGTGGGTGTGTCTGGTTAGCAATATTAGCGACGGAATTCCGCCACTAATTCCGTCGCTAATGACCCCTGGATTTTTTTAATTTTTTTTTGGAAAACCTGGCTTTTAATATTTGGAAAACCTGCTTTTTAAAATCGAAATGCGAACAACCTGTCTATTGCGCAAAACCCTGTCTATTATAAACACTATAATTAAGATAAATGCGAAAATCTGAATTAACAATAAAGTCGAAATCAAACAATACAATCCCAAATACAAACAAAATCCGAATCAAAATAAACAAGTTCAAACAAATCCGAATCAAAATAAACAAAGTCCCGCATCTCTCACAAATAACAAAGTCCTAATAGGGACCATCAGACCCCTCAGACTCAGACCCATTTGGATGTTTGCGGTTATAATACTTCAATATCTTCGCCTGCGCACGGGTAAAATTCAAGAAGTCTTCCTGCAAGGTTGTCTGCACCTGTTCATGAGTCTGCAGCCGCTGCTCCTGATCCTGAATGACCTGTGCCTGAGCCTGCACCTGCTGCCTAAGTTGCGCTGTCTCGTCAGCTGTAGCAGGAGGAGGAGGAGGAGGTCCACTGCCAGAAGGCCCACTAGTGTCGAAGTGATCAACCCCAGAGTCCAATAACGGCGCCAAGGGCCCCGAACCATACAGGCGACCCTTATTCGGCCCGCCTACCGCCATCTTCCAATTGCGGTTCGCCAGAGCTATGATCTCAGGGGGAAGTGGACCAAGTGAGCCAGGGTTCCAGGTCCCCTGAGTCGGCTCAATCATCGTCTCACTAACATCCTCCTGTTTTCCATAACCAGATAACATAGCATAATTAGCGTTCCATTTTAAGAAAACAAAATTATTTAATACAAAACAAGTTGTATATACCTGAGTTTTCCTAGAGCGCTCATCAACATACTCCGTAGTACCCTTCCTCAAATGTGTTGCCCTGTGAAGCTCAGGAATAGTGATATCGCGTCCAGCCTTCTTACTCTGTAATAATGAAACACATTTTTAATTATTGCTAATCACCCTAAATAAACTAAAATAACACATACTTAAAATAATTTACCAATCTGACAGCATGCTGAGCCTGGTTGACGGAGCCGCAACAGTGAAGCGAGCCACCCTTTTCAGAATTTCTATTCTGCTTGGCCTTTTCAGCTTTTTCTTTGTAGCTCTCAGTAGCCCAAAGTTCCTTGTAGGCATTCCAAACACGGTCAGGGATGTATTTTGGCTGCTTATCTTTACAACGCAGTTTGTAAAGCAAATCCGACAATTGCTTGCCCATTCTTTTGAAAAAAAGCTTCTGCACAGCTACATCATGTTCCGGCAGCCACGTCAACTTAGACTGTATTAAGCAAAACAAAAATATGGGGGTTATGGGGGTTATGGGGACATAATTAACTAACATAAAAAAATTAAAATTAACAATATATGTAATGACATAATTAACTAACAATTACCTTAAACAAATCCAAAAGTTTTCCCCTTTCCTCATCATTGACTTTTGTCCACTTTTCATGATAAGTTTTAAAATACATTTTCTGAATGACATATGTGATATGCGATGAAGCGGCCTTCGCAGGAAGCAACCTGCATAACAAAACATATATATCAAACATATATATAAGTCATTGCATAATTAATTTAAACTAAAAAATTCAAACAATACTTACGCGTTACCATAGGGATAGATGACTTTGCGTTTGATACCATCATTGCCGACAACTACCTGCACATCCTCTTCATCAGTCGATGAATCTGAATCAGTAACACCAACATGGGGCTCATCAGTATACGCATCACCATGGGGCTCAGCTGGTGTAGGCATCGATAACCCTGGTGTAGGCATATACCCAGGTGGTATACGCATATACCCAGGTGGTATAGGCGTATACCCTGGTGTATGCAACCCTGGTGTAGGCATATACCCCCCCTGGTGTAGGCATATACCCAACTGGTGGAGACGTAGGCTGAACCACCGGTGGGGCAATTGGAGAGGTGGTCTGAGGCGTCGCAATAAATGAGTTATTCCCAATATTAACTAATGTCACCTCACGTTGTCTACGACGATGATGCCTCTTCCCTTGTCTCGATGGGTCTGAACTTTCTCCTGGATGCATATCTATGAACAATAACAAGACTCTAATAATAATGATAACAAGAACAATAATATAATCACGATAATTTCAACATTAATGTAATAATGATAACAACATAATCTAATAATGATAACAACATTAATACTAATATAACGACGATAATTAGAACATTAATGTAATAATGTTAACAACATAATCTAATAATGATAACAACATTAATACTAATAAGACTACTCTAAATATTCATATTCTTCGTCTTCTTCATCTTCAGTATATTCTTCCTCCTCTTCATCTCTAGTCTCTTCTTCCTCTTCAGTCACTTCTGGTACTGGTTCACATGGTTCAACTTCTTCAACGGAGAGTCGATCATCACGTAAGGTATTAATTGGTTCAACTTCAAGTACCTCATTAACTCCCGACATTTCATCCACTTGATAAGGAACCTCATCCTCCGCATCAGTTGCCTCAATGCGACCCCGTGGTTTTGTCTTAATTGCAACACACCAGCCCCTCTTAGTTGATGGATATGAAACATAATACACCTGTCTCACATTTTCTGGCATGATAAACGGGTCATAAAGTTTATACCTTCTATCAATTCGAATGTCCACGGTATTGCATTTTGGATTCAATTTCGTTCCTCTAACCGATGGATCAAACCAACTACAATAAAATAAAACTATTCTCTTTTGATAGTCCAAATATGGGTATTCAAGTTCATATATTTGTTGGATCACACCATAGTAGTCACCTTAACCTCCTTCTGTTTCCCCTTTAACATATACACCACTATTAATTGTTTGTTTTCCCTCACTCCATGATTGTGTGTCAAATTTGTAACTGTTAACGAGGTACGTGTGCCACTCAGTCACCTCACGAAAAGGACCATCGGCTAAGTTCCTCAAGTGTCGGATTAAGGGAGTTGGTTCGGCTTCATAAACCTAAGTAATCATATATGAAAAAAATATGTCATGTCTCATAATATAATCTACTTTAAACGTTTGACATTAAAACATTAATTTTATTTACTTACTCTAGCAGTAAACCATGATGGAAAACTTTCATGTATACGAACAGAAGATTCTTCAGCGCATATTCCCTCACTTCGTAAGAATGCACTGAATTGAATTGATCAAAACATGATTTAGCTTCATACTTTAATGGTGTATACAGATTAAAAATTGAATTGAAGCATACTTACTCAAGATATGGTTTAACTTCGGTGCAATTGATCAAGACATGAACATGTGCTGATTCATACTCTTTATCCGATAACCAGTTGGTCGACTTCTTTCCCGAGGGGCGACCAGGTTTGGTAAACACAGATAAAGTGAGTGCGTGTCTTTCTTCTTCAACCTCCATTTCGTTTCTATTATTTCTTGACAACATAAAGTTGTTGAAATAATGAGAACAAAAATAAATTGTTTCACGGTGTAAGTATGCTGCGCAGATCGATCCTTCAACTCTAGCTTTATTCTTCACAGATCGTTTATAATCACCCATTAATCTATATATGAAAGAAGAACGCTTGATTAAACAAATAGTCATACTAAAGGCCACTGTAAATAAAATGCGAAAATAGACAATTACCTCTCAAATGGATACATCCACCTATAGTGAACTGGCCCACCAAGTCTTGCTTCATATGGAAGGTGAACCGGGAGATGCTCCATGGAATCAAAGAAACCAGGAGGAAGTATTCTCTCCAACTTACAGATAATGAAAGGAATATTCTGCTCCATCTTAATAAGATCATCATTTCTCATTGTTGAAGAGCACATATTCTTAAAAAATTGACTCACTTCAGTAAGTGGTTCCAAAACACTCTTTGGTAATGAACCAAAAGCAATGGGAAGCAAACACTCCATGAATACATGGCAATCATGACTTTTCATCCCATACATCTTCCCAGTGTTCACATCCGCACATCTTGCAAGGTTAGAAGAATAACCATCTGGCATCCTCAATCCCTTCAACCATCGACAAACATCAATTGCTTCTTCGGGTGTTAGACAATAATTAGCTTTAGGTTTTAACATCTTGCCATTAGTCATTTGCACCAAATTCAAATTGGATCGATGTTTGCTACAGTAAAGAGCAGAATCCATTCTAGCTTTATTATTGTCTTTGGTTCTATCTTTCACATTCATCACAGTGTAAAATATGTTGTCAAAGAAATTCTTCTCGATGTGCATAACATCAAGATTGTGTCTCAATTGATTATCTTTCCAATATGGGAGATTCCAAAATATGCTTCTTTTTGTCCAGTTATGCAGTCGTCCATAACCGTTCAATCGGGAGAGCTCACCAACCTCTGTGGCTTGTGGCAAATCGATAACTCTCATCCAGATTTCACCTGATGTCAACAAAGGCGGTGGTCTATCTCTTTCGACTACCCCATCCTTGAAGGCCTTCTTGTTCTTTCTAAATTCATGACCCGACGGTAAGAATCTACGATGCGAATCAAACCAAGAACTCTTCCCCCCGTATTTCAACGTAAACGCTTTTGTGTGTTCCATGCAGTGGGGACATGCCAATCTACCGTGAGTCCCCCAACCAGACAACATACCATAAGCAGGGAAGTCATTTATTGTCCACATCAATGACGCTCTCATCATAAAATTATTTTTTTGTGCTGCATCATATGTCAAAACACCACCCCACAATCTCTTGAGATCATCAATTAGGGGTTCCAAAAAGATATCAATGTTAGCTTTTGGATTGGTTGGACCAGGTATCATACAAGTCAAAAACATATAAGGTTTAGTCATGCACATCTCAGGAGGAAGATTGTAAGGGGTAACAATGACTGGCCAACAGGAATAGGGCGACGCTGATGCTTGGATATATGGAGTAAATCCATCAGAGCACAAGCCAAGTCGAACATTTCGTGGGTCTGAGGCAAAATCTGAATGCACTTGATCAAAGTGTTTCCACGCTTCACCGTCAGATGGGTGGCGTAAAATGTCTGAGGTACGCCTATTCTCATAATGCCACGTCATTTTCTTCGCAATTTCAGCCGATGCAAACATTCTTTGCAACCTTGGAATTATAGACAAATAGAACATCGACTTTACAGGGATGGGTTTATAATTACGTTTTCCCCCTTTACGAACGTGATACCTCGGCTTTCCACAGAATTTGCATTCCAGTAGTGCACCATCGTTTTTACCAAATTCGTTATTGTAAAACAACATGTGCCCATCCACACAACAATCAATCTTCTTACATTCCAATCCCAGTTTCGAAACTAACATCTTTGCTTCATAATAATTTTTTGGCAAATTATCCTTATTAGGTGTCGCATCGATCATCATTTTAGTCACATAATCTAAACCCAACTCAGAAATATTACTCATGGACTTGAGAGCTAAAAGCTTCACAGAAATAGATAATTTTGACTCTGGCGACCCTTCAAACAACGGTTTGTTTGACTCCCTTAACAAATTATAGAATCTCTGTGCTTCTTCATTTGGAAGTTCATCATGATCGTCATACTGAGGTTCATCAAATGGCACATTCACCCTGAGACCATCACAAATCATGTTTTCCATCGACTCAAATTGTTCATTAGATGGAACAACACCACCAGAATTGCTTGAAGCCCCTACGTGAAAATTCGGAAGTACTTCTCCATGATCCACCCAAATCCAATAATTAGGCATAAACCCAAGACGATACAAGTGCTCCCTGACTTCATCATCAGTACTAATAGGTACACCCTTGCATTTAAGGCATGGACATCTAATCCCCCCTTCCTCTTTAGTTAAATCATGTTGCCATGCTACCCTAATAAATTCTTCAACCCCATTTACAAAAGTTTCCTTTAAAAACGCTCTTCCCGGATATAACCGATCATACACCCAACCACGATTCAATTGACTCCAATTCATCTACACGCATTTAAAAAAATGTTTTACATTCTCATAACATTCCCAATATAAAACCAATAAAACCTCACCCTTTTCCATCAACAACACACAATAACAACATCAAATAGTCATCTAACCTAGGGTTCATCAAACATCAAAACAACAATTTAACATCTCAAACGACATACACATTACCATTACACATTTTTCAATTAACAACATACACATTTCAAAATTAACATACACTATCTCCAACAACATACACATTTCATACACTTACAATTACACTATCTTAAACACATACACTATTCAATTACATTTTTCAATTTCAATTCAATTCCAATTACTTCATTCAATTACAACTTTCTAATTAACAACAACAACAATTTTATTCTACAATACTAATCTTAATATTTCTAACAATAAAATTTTATCCTATAACAACGGAACAAAAAATCAATTCGAAAATAAAAAACAAAAAAAACTAACCGTGACCGTGACTGTGACTGTGGTGGCTGCTGTCCGGTGCGGTGGTGGTGGCTGCTGTCCGGTGCGGTGGTTGTCCGGTGACGTGGTTGTCCGGTGACTTGCGAAATAGAGAGGCACAAACAAAATTAGAGAAAAATAGGGAGAAAATTCGTGGAGACAGAAAAGAAACAAACCTTGGTAACGTGGATGGTGGTGGTGCGGTGGCGTGAACGGTGGTGGTGCGGTGGCGGTGGCGTGGACGGTGGCGATGGCGTGGACGGTGGACGGTTCGGAGAGGGTGAGTCTGAGAGAAAGAATGGAGAAGAGGAAAGAATGGAGAGAAAAGGGAGCGGTGCGGCGTGGACGGTGGTGGTGGCGTGGCCGGTGGACGGAGAGGAAGAGGGAGGCGATTCGGTGGACGGAGGGGAAGAGGAAGACAGAAACAGTGGAGAAGAGGAAAGAAAGAGAGAAAAGGGGGAGGGATCCGGCTTTAAAATTTTTTTAACACTTAGCGACGGAATTAGCGACGGATTTCCGTCGCTAACTTTGGCCCACGTGTCAAACTAAAATGTAACGGACAGTGGCACAATTTTCAAAGCTTAGCGACGGATTATTAGCGACGGATTTCCGTCGCTAAACTTTGAAAATTGTGACACGCGTCAATTAAAACTGAAACGGTCAGTTGCGCTATTTAATATGATTAGCGACGGATTATTAGCGACGGATTTCCGTCGCTAATAAAATTCAAATTTTTCGTTTCTTCGCGCCTTGTCCAATCCGTCGCTAAATAAGCATAATTCCGTCGCTAACTTTGTGAAACCCGGTCCGTCGCTAATGATGTAAAATTCCGTCGCTAATGTTTTTATTTGCGACGGAATTTAGATCCGTCGCTAAATTCCGTCGCTAATCACTAGTTTTTTTGTAGTGAATCTACTATCTATCATTTACTATCTACTATAATCTACTAATCAACTAAAACAATCAATTGAAACTACGAGATAACTGCAATGATATAAAAAAAACACGGGATAATTGCACTGATATATAAAAAAAAACACAGGATTAATATTTGAAACTACTAATTAATATTTGAAACAAATATTTCTTATTGATAATCTACTATATAACTTTTACTATCTACTATAATCTACTAATCAAGTAAAATAATCAATTGAAACTACGAGATAACTGCACTGATATATAAAAAACACAGGATAACTGCAGTGATATATAAAAAACACGGGATTAATATTTGCCATTGATAATTGTAATTTTTGAAGACTACTATAAACCTACTATCTAAAAAAATAAGAAGGCTTAATGACTATTTAAAGTGATTAATATTTAAAACACACGTGACAAATATTTGTCACTAATACCTAAAAATGACAAATAATTGTCACTGATTATTTTATTGATAATCTACTGGGATAAGTATTTCTTATTGATAATCTACTATCTATCTTTTACTATCTACTATAATCTACTAATCAACTCAAATAATCAATTAAAACTATGAGATAACTGCACTGAAACATAAAAAAACACGAGATAACTGCACTGATATATAGAAAAATACGGGGATAACTGGAATGATATATATAAAACCACGTGTTAGCTGCACTGATATATAAAAAAACACGGGATAACAACACTGATATGTAAAAAAACACGGGATAAATGCACAGATTGTTTTTAAATAATACTTTTATATTTTTAGATTTTAATATTTATCTATTTTAATTTAATTTGAAACTCCTTTTTTATTTACTTTAAATCTGTCTTTATTTTCACGGGGTAATGTTCAGACTATTTAAATATTGTCTAAGTTCATTCATAAAAAGAACACGACAGCACCCGTGTGTATGCACAGGTATCCTACTAGTTATAATATAAAATTTAATTTTTCTCTCAGCTTCATTTTCCTCTCTTCTATCCCCCCCCCCCCCCCTCTCTCTCAAATTGCGACTTTGGAAAAACAATGAGGAGGCAAGACATTAAAGAAGGATAAAAAATCAGAGAGAATTGATGGAGAGCAATTGATACACGACCAAAGGGGTAAACAAGAAGAATGAAGCGGGAATAAAAACTCAAGATAACTAAATATTACAACAAAACTATATTTTATTACAAACTTAAATGAAATGGACAGAATCAAAATAATGAATCTAAAAAAGGAATCAGTTTGGAACAATAAGTTGAAAATAGAGAACAACAAAAATTATTGGGAAAATATAGCCAGCTCTAAAAAACAAAACAAAAGAAAAAGATTAAAAAACCGTCGTTGTCTGGGGTGGTGAGACCGTGAAACATCACCATCTCAGGTAGGGATGGCAAAACGGGCTTAGCCCGCCGGCCAGCTAGCCTGCCAAAAAATGGTGGGTTGGGTTAGTGATTTCACCCCGCCAACCCGTTGTGGCCTGCTTCGCCTAAACTGTCAATTCAACGGGCCACAAGAGGGGCGGGGCGGGTCAGCCCGCCAACATTTTTTTATTTTTTCATGTTTTTATCTATTTCAAAATATTTTTTAATGTTTTTTGGCGGGTTTGGGCGCGCTAACCCACTAACCCGTCTGTTTTAAGCCTAAAAAGTATGATTTAAATACATTTTTTATTTGCTAATTTTGATGGCGGGCTAGCCCGCCAACCCGCAAGGGGTGGAGCGGGCTCAAATTCTCAACCCAATATCTTTTGGCAGGTCGCCCTGCCTGGTGTGTGAAAAGATGTGCAAGTATACACAGTCACAAACAAGTAATATAATGATAAGAAAGGTCGAACCCACAGGGATTGGATTAACTTTGTGTGTGTTTAGAAAGCATATAAATTAGCACTACTATTCTACTCACAAATTTTGGGGTTTTTAGTTTAAGTAAAAACAGAATGCAAGTATGTAAAATAAGATGAAGGAAATCAGTTGAGAAAGATAGTTGAGATGTCTTTACTAGATAATGCTTCTTTTGAGAGTTTCTATGCTTTTAGAGATGCAGAAGCACTATGATGCAGAAGCATCAAGTGCAGAAGCATCAAGTGCAGTAGCATTGAGTGCAGTTGCATAAGTGTGTGCTTTTCAGCTACTTTCTTCAGAGTTTCATTACAAACTTCCCATGTCTGGGCTTGCTAAATAAGTTCACTCGTGCCTTTGAAGTTCCCACTGTTTCACCCTAAGGACTATGTTATCTTATGTCTAGGACTTAACATGGTTTTAACACAGTTTCTTTATTAAACAAGTTTAACAAAGCCTTTATTAAAACTCTTACCCTTATTAGTCTTGATTTCTAATTATAAACCATGTCTGTGAATATAACTCTACTTATTGTAAGAGATCAACCTTAAAATAAGATGGATGTAGTATAACACAAGACCCAAAATGATACGACACTTAAAAGCATAATAACTTACTCAAAAGATCATTATAAGTTTAGAACATCTCAACTAAAGGAATTTAGCTCATGTTACTCATTATATAATAGAGAGAATCTGTAAGGAACATGATAACATGAATCATATAAAAGATATCAATAGGGTAGAAGTTACACAAATTGATGAAGAAGTGGAGGAAGAGGGTGTCAATTCCTTCCTCACCTTCTTACAACTAACTAGTAAATAAAATGCAAAAATTGAAACTACTAAAATATAAGTAAAGTGTTTGATCTACATATTATCAATTGAGATATGCGATGATCTTCAAGTGAGAAGTGGAAGCCTTTATATAGCCTTGGAGGTTTCCTTCAAGTAAGGGTTTGCTTGGAGATCAAGCTTGACCAAAGGTGGCTTAACCATGGTTACTTTTCAGAGCTTTGATTGAGAAGATTGAGTCTAAAGGGGAGGTCCAATTGTGGAGAGCCATGTGTCTTTAGATGAGTAGCCTTTCATGATGATGTTTATGGTGGGCACCTCCTTATGCATGTGGGCATGTGCCTCCATGTGATTTGTGACAAAGCATGATGTCATAGAAGTTTTGGTGCAGTACGTGGTATGAATTGAGGTGCTTCCATTGTGGGATTATAAACATTTAGCGCAGGATGGTGCAGAAGCACTAAGTGCAGGAGCATCATGGTGCAGAAGCATCGTGTGCAGAAGCATCATCTGTAGGTAAACTGAACAAACACATCAAACATACCAATATATATACAAAATGCTTTATTTATCACATAATTCTTTGAATGTTGTTATCTTACTTATACTACTATATTTAACACATATTCTATTTGATTTCAAGTAATTAGTTATGATTAGATGGATGAGTAACTCTATATAAAATGGAGTTATCACCGCCCCGCCTATTTTTTTGCGGGCTCACGGCGTGGCGGGGCAGGCGACCCATCTTGCCATCCCTAATCTCAGGCACACCACTGCCATCGCCGCCACACCACCACCACACTCGAAGTCTATAAATCGGAGCCAAACCATATCTGACTAGATCATACCAGAACAGACTAGATTTGGCAAATCGGAACAAAATAAACGAGAGAGCGAGAGAACGACCGTGATTTGCGACATGCAAAGACGATGAAGAAATGGAAAGGAGGAGTGGGAGGAAGACCAAGATGCTTTGTGAGAGCAAAAGGAAAGAGGGCTTGGGTTCACAGTAGGTGGTGGCGGTGGAAGTATGAAGGAAGATGAATGTAGAGGAGAGACATATGTTAAGAAGATGAATGCCAGAGAGAATTTTTTTTGACAGAATGGTGAGACTGAGAGAGATGTGTGAGAAAGTGAGAAATTAAAATAAATAGAATTTTTTTTGTGTACTCTCGAAGGTGAGAATTCTTTTATTAGCATGGGAAATTGTTTTTTATTGAGAGTAAATGGATGGGGTAATCTGGAAGGTGAGAAAGTTTATTAACTACCCTGGACGGTAACAAATGAATCGACAACATTAATTAATTTTGACCAATAAAAAGAAAAGAATAAATGAATTGATGATTCAAATGTAAAAAATTAAATACGATTAAAAAACTATTAAAAGAGAGGGAGTTATTACCAGAGAGAGGTTTGTGGGCTGTGAGAAAGGAAGAGAGGTTGGGAGAAATCTTTGTCTTTATTATACTAAACCATGGATATCACACCTTCGATGACACCTGGACCGACGAGACTTATTACGTCATTGATGACGAAATAGTGACTCAGCATATCTTGCCACATAGGCTGCCACGAAATAATGCTAATAAATAAAAAACGACACTAATTAAAGGTAGTAAACCGTCCAGCAATACTAATTGAAAAACGCGTAACTGTTGGCTGTTGCTCAAATGATGAAGGGAATATTCGAATGTTTTGATTACCTATCTTTAATAATATTTTAAATCAAAGGAACCAGCTCTCCAAAATGCTTTCTAGATACCATAGTCAACCCAATCAAAAGAACCTGTCATTAATATCAAGGCTCTCCAAAATTAAATTTTGTTTTTAATTATCATAGGTGGACAACAAGTATATAGTACACGACGTGTATTGAACCAAAAATTAAACTTCATACATTGCATTCCTTTCCATGACTTTCTTGCATAATATGGTAACAATTTTTTTTGACCAAAATGGTAACAATTGTTGACTGTCATTAATATAATACATGTGTAATTTATGGGAGTGATTGAATACATCAAAATTCAAACATAACATTGTCAAATATTCAAGTGATAACAATTGCCTTCAAGTTGTGTCAAAAAAACAATTGCCTTCAAGACTCAGGAAAAAAATTGTGTGGAAATAAAACAATACCATAATTAATTTTGTTATGGATTGGGCCTCAATGGCCAAATCCACTAAAAATGCCCAATAGCAAAGGACCCAATTCATCCAACGGTGGTGATTGCAGATCTAGATCCAATGGCCCTCCTCCACTCCAGATACCTATAAATAAGCATTGATTGCTAACATTAATGGTACACACACTTCTCCTATACTCTTACTTGTAATTGACTCACTCACTGACTTGAGCGTCGGAGTGTCATTGCAGGTACCACCCCACCTCGGATCGGAACACCAACCCGGACTGACCAAGAACTTAAGTACCAACTATCTCGGACCGGACTACTTATCCAAGACCGGATACCTAGCCGGAGATACGGTACCGAACATTGGCGACCACAGTGGGAGCACTTATACTCTAGTCTTTCCCCAGCCAACCTCCTTGGTCAGCAATGGCTCCGGAATTACGACGGAGAAACGTATCCAGCGTCGTGGTTAGGACCCGACCAGCAGCAAGAAACCCCCGAGGGGGTAGCGGTTACTCTCCCTCGCAGCTCGGCCCACAGGCCGGAACTCATCCAGGGCGATGATTCCTTTAAGCTCCGCTAGGAACCAGTTTCCACCTCCAGCCCCAACTGTCCCGGTACCGGTCGATGCTGTTCAACAGCTCATCCAACTGCTGACAAGGCAGGCCGAGGCTGAACAAAGGAGTCAGCGTTACTCCCAGCTGGAGGCCGAGATGGCCAAAGTCCGGGCCCGAGATATCCCGGATCGGTCTTCCCCTCAAACCTATTCTCCTAGCAGAAGAACCTCCAGTAAAAGACGTCACCGATCCCCTGCTTGGAGGAGGCACCACCATCGCTCGCCACCGCGCCGAAGAGGGAGGCGAGGATCTGGAACTCCCCCAAGCGAGACTCAGGACGAGACTTATTACCCTGAGGACTCAACTCACCAAAGCTCATCATTAGCATCTTCGTCCCCAAGGCGGCGTTCTATAAGCCGGGGAATTCCCCCGAGGCATGAACGTCGGCGACCTCGGTCTCCCAGATCCTCTGTCCGACGCCCTATCGAGAGGCCTCCTCCGAGGGAAAGGTCCACGAACGCGGAAGAGGACCCTTTACAGCGAAAATCGACTATTTTTCGGTGCCCAAGCACTTAGAGAAGCCCCCAGAGGGTTTAAAGATGCATGACGGGACTGGCGATCCCGATCGACACCTAGATTACTTCGACACGATGATGCCATACCGGAATGTCCCAGAGGAGATCAAATGCCGGATCTTCCCTCTTACCCTGGAGAAATTGGCTTTGGACTGGTTCAGAGCCCTCAAGCCAAACTCGATATCATCTTGGGACCAGCTTGCAAAACTCTTCTCGGCCCAGTTCGCCCACTCCAAAATGAAGCCAAAGTCTCGGAAAGTCTTACAAGCCATCCGGCAAGGAGAGAACGAGTCTCTCCGAGACTACATCGAAAGATTCAATAAGGAAGCGGCTCAGGTCCGGAACTTGGACGATTCGTTTCGACTGTTCTTCATGGAAGCCGGTCTTCGGGAAGGAAGTCTATTTCAGATTGATGTCGGTATCAACCAAACTGAGTCGCTTGCCGAGTTCCTCCAGCGGTCTCAGAAATACATTGATCATGAAGAAGGGGTCGTTGCAAGAAAGTCAGACGCCGACCCCAGAACGAGTAAGCCTCGGTATGAAAAAGAGGCCCCGGTGCACCAGGTAGGAGAGGCCCGGTATGAAAGGGAGGCCCGGAACGACGGTAGGCTTCGACCTCGGAACCGACACCAGCAATATTCCGACCTCAATGAAACAAGGGCCAGGATTCTGGCGGAATGTATGAACGCTGAGTTCAAAGAAGTCAAGTTCCCCGATCCGCTCCCACACAGGCCGGGGCAGAGATCCAACAAGTACTGCCGGTATCACCGGAGCAAAGGGCACGACACTAATCGATGCAATGCTTTGAAGGATGACATTGAGGACCTGATTAAGAAAGGAAAATTGAGCCAGTACGTGGCTAAAACACCCCGGCACGAGGCCGAGGTTAAGGAAGAGGAGGCCGATCCAAAACGGAAGGGTAAAGCCCCAGAAAAACGAGAAGAGAGCTCGGAGGACGAGCGAGATTTTCGAAAGTCAAAGGGCCGACCTGTAATGATGGTCATCTCTGGGGGCTACCCCGTCGAGGCATCGGGCAGAACGATGAAAAGAAAATGGAAGGAGGTCATGTGTGCTGCTTCCACCTCTGCAGAAACCTCAAGCCCGGAGCGCCACCCTTGGCATTCAGCGACCGAGACTTATTGGATGGCAAGCCAAATAAGCACATACCCCTTATAATCAGGGCGGTCATGGCCAACCACGAGATAAGAAGAATTTTAGTCGATCAAGGGAGCTCCGCTGATATCATCTTCATCGACCTTGTAAGAAAGCTTCAGATCTCGGAGGAAGACTTCACCCCTTACAGAGGATCGGACCTTTCGGCTATCTAGAAATGATGGTCACCTATGGAGAGGAACCGCTAGTAAGAACGGTCAAGACCAAATTCTTGGTACTGCCATGCCCGTCGGTTTACAATTGCATCATCGGGAGACCCACCATGGGAAGGCTCGGAGCCGTAACCTCAACGGTCCACCTGAAGATGAAGTTCTACTCTTCGAGTGACCAAATAATCACCCTTGATGCCGACTTAGAGTCCGCCCAAAGATGTTTTTATCTGCATGTCAAGGCAGATAGACAGGCCTCGGAGGAGGGGGTTCCCCCCATAGAAGCAAGGACTCAGAAAAGCCAAAAGAAGAAAAGGACCGATCAGGCTGCCGAGGTCAACGTCACGGACCTCGATGCAAGGTATGACCCGGACAGCTCCGAGGAAGAGAGCGACGACGAGCTAGCACGGGAGCTAAAAAAGAAGATCAGGCGACCTCAACCCGATGGACAGTTCATGAAGATCCAGCTGGGAGAAGACCCGATCCAAGCTGTCCAGATCGGATCTGACCTCCCCGAAGAAGTAAGAGCAAAACTCACCCTCTGTCTGAAATCTCACGCCGATCTCTTCGCCTGGTCGGCGAAAGACATGCCTGGGATTCCTCCTGAAGTCGCCTGTCACCAGCTGGCGGTCAACCCCGGGGCCAAGTGGGTCGCCCAGCGCAAAAGAGCTCAAAGCCAGGAAAAGGCCGCTGCTACGGCCCAAGGTCGTAGATGATCTAATTAAAGCTGATTTTGTAAAGAGAGTCAAGTATACAACTTGGCTCTAAAACCCTGTACTTGTTAAGAAAAGCAATGGAAAGTGGCGAATGTGCGTTGACTATACCGATCTTAATAAGACCTGTCCTAAGGACGCCTTCCCTGTTCCTAGCATTGATCGACTCGTCGATAATGCTTCAGGTTTTCGTTTACTATCGTTCATGGATGCTTATTCTGGATATAACCAAATCCCGATGTTTCCCCCCGACCAAGAGAAGACGGCCTTTATGACTGACCGCGGTAATTTCTGCTACCGGGTCATGCCATTCGGTTTAAAAAATGCGGGGGCCACTTATCAAAGGATGATGAACAAGGTATTCCGAAATCAGATCGGCCGTAACGTGGAAGTCTACCTCGACGATATGATCGCAAAAAGCGAAAGGGAAGACCTCCACATATCCGACTTGGAAGAGATTTTTACTGAAATCCGAAGAAACAATATGAGGTTAAACCCGGAAAAATGCACTTTCGGGGTCCGGGCTGGAAAATTCCTGGGTTTCTATCTCACGGAAAGGGGCATTGAAGCCAACCCAGATAAATGCCGAGCGGTAACAGAAATGCGGACCCCGTCCACTAAGAAAGAGCTCCAAAAACTCAACGGTATGATAGCTGCACTATCTCGTTTCATTTCCAACGCCGCCTTCAAATCACTCCCATTGTTTAAACTGCTTAAGAAAGAAGCAACTTTCGAATGGACCCCGGAGCGGGACGAGGCCCTCTCCCAGCTCAAAAAGGTCCTATCCGAACCGCCCATATTAAGTCAGCCAAGCCCACGGGAAGTCTTATTCTTGTATCTGGCCATCTCGGATGAGGCCATTGGGGCCGTGCTTATCAGGGAAACCGAAACTGGTCAAAGCCCGGTATACTTCGTGAGTAAAGCTTTGCATGGATCAAAAGTTAGATATCAGAAGATAGAGAAAATCACCTTTGCCCTACTTATCTCGGCACGCCGTCTCCGACCTTACTTCGTCGCCCATCAAATCGTGGTACGAACTAATTATCCAATCCGAAAAATCCTGCACCGACCCGACTTAGCGAGACGAATGATCAAATGGGCAGTAGAACTCTCTGAGTTCGGAATCAAATACGAAACGAGACCGGCCATGAAAGCTCAGATACTTGCCGACTTTATCACGGAGATGGCACCCGCTGACCCGGAGGACGGGTTATGGACACTCCACGTGGACGGGTCCTCAAATTCAAAAGGAAGTGGTGCAGGGCTAATGCTCGAAAGCCCGACGGGCGTTGTAATCGAAGTATCACTCACGTTTGGTTTCCCTACCTCAAACAACCAGGCGGTATATGAGGCATGCATAGCTGGACTCCGGCTTGCGATCGACCTCAGGGTCTCCCGGCTTTCCCTAAATACCGACTCATTATTGGTGGTATCTCAAATCGGGAAACAATACGAAGCTAAAGATCCGATCTTGCAGAGGTACCTAACCCGTGTGCAGGAGCTGCTCTTCCTTTTTACATTCACCGAAGTAAAACACGTTCCAAGATCGGAAAATATCAGGGCGGACATACTTTCCAAGCTTGCCAGCACTAAAATTCCGGGGAACCACCGGTCGATAATCCAGGAAACACTGAGTAAGCCGAGCGTAATCCCGAACCCGGAAGCAAATCTTTCTGTTAATGTGGTTGACGAAAGCAAGGGTTGGATCGCGCCGTTAATGGACTACATCAGAACGGGGGACGAGCCTCCGGACCCGAGCGAAGCCAAGATCCTCCGGAGGAATGCCTCATCTTTTTCCATAATCAATGGAAACCTCTACAGAAGAAGCTTGTCCGCACCGCTGTTAAAATGCGTTGAAGGAGGAGAGGCGGACTACGTCTTAGCCGAGATCCACAAGGGAATCTGCGGGCAACACCTTGGAGCTCGCTCTCTAGCTCTGAAGGCATTAAGAGCAGGATATTTCTAGCCAACCATGGAGACCAATGCAAGGAACTATGTAAAGAAATGCAGTAAGTGTCAAATCCACGCCAAGGTCCACATAGCACCTCCTACGGAACTCACCAGCCTCAGCTCGCCATGGCCATTTGCATGGTGGGGAATAGACCTCCTGGGACCATTCCCAACTGCCCCCGGCCAGATCAAATACCTGATAGTGGCGGTGGATAACTCCACAAAATGGATCGAAGCCGAGCCTCTAGCCATCATCAGCGCAAAGAACTGCATCAAGTTCTTCAAAAAGAATATAATGACTAGATTCGGGATCCCCGAGGTAATAATCACTGACAACGGAACCCAGTTCGCCGACAGAGGTTTCAGAAAACTCATGTACGATCTCCAGATCAAACACCGGTTTACCTCGGTAGAACACCCGCAGACAAACGGACAAGCCGAGGCCGCCAACAAAGTCCTCCTCAATGGACTGAGGAAGCGGCTCGATGAAGCAAAAGGAAACTGGGTTGAAGAGCTATCCTACGTACTGTGGGCATACAGAACCACCCCGCAGAGCTCAACGGGGGAGACCCCTTTCCGGCTTTCGTACGGGACGGAGGCGGTAATCCCGGTAGAGATCGGGGAGCTGAGCTGGAGGACACTCCACCCGAAACCTCTGGAGGACAATAACCAGGCGTTGAAAGAAAACCTTGACCTCGTCGATGAGGTCCGAGGCCAGGCTTCCCTTAAAGAAGCAATAATAAAACAGAGAGTAGCAGCACGGTACAACTCGAAAGTAATCCCCCGAGGCTTGGAGGTCGGTGATTTGGTTTTACGAAGAGCCGACGTCGGTTTGAAGAACGCCGCGCAGGGCAAACTCGCCCCCAATTGGGAAGGACCTTACCGAGTTTTATCTAAAACTGGCAGAGGTGCCTACGAATTGGAGACCTTGGCCGGGAAGGCGGTCCCAAGAACTTGGAACGCCACTAAATTAAAAAAGTACTACAGCTGACTCTCATCTTATCTGAAGAACGGTGTATACCGACGTTATTCTTATCTTATCTAAAGAACGGTGTATACCGATGTTGTAAATCATTTTATCTGAAGAACGGTGTATACCGATGATATCAATTATCTTATCTAAAGAACGGTGTATACTGATGTTATCGATTATTTTTGCGGTGTCTACCGATTTTATCACCTATTTTATCTTCTTTTAGCTGACCGAGGTTGTCGCTACCCTAAGGGGCGAGTTCGATCTGGGCCGAGTCCCGGTAAACTGCCCCGAAGGCGGTCATCGTCACGTAAAACAACTAGTCGGCCGAGGTTGCCACAACCCTAAGGGACGAGTTCGATCTGGGCCGAGTCCCTGTAAACTGCCCCTAAGGCGACGCTTACCACTTAAGCGAATCAAACGCAAGTGCACGAATGTAAAATAACAGTATAAAGACTCAACCGAGGTAAATGAAACCGGAGGCACATTAAAATACATTTCTATTACAAATCACCCCGGATACGGCCGGGTCCTCTAGTTCAAAAAAGGTGGTGACATATTACAAATTCCGGTTCCGCTCGAAACCCGGGGCTTTTCTCCCCCACCGGTTCCACCCGGAACCCACAAAACAGCTAATCCAGAAGCTATCCCATCAACAACAGTCACGGCAAGGAAGGGGGAGGGTAAATGACCTCAAACGCTTCAGAGTCAGGATGGAGCTTGACAACACGCCCGCCTTCTACAGTATGCTCCAAACGAAGAATCCCCCGGTCCAAAGGCAGAGATGGATGGATAACAGCGACCTGAGCAAGCGCTTTTTCGAAACTCTCCCCAGCCACCTCCACAGCCATCTGGGCCACCTCCACCATCTCGTTCTCCACGGCCTCGGCTTTGGCGCGTGCCTCCTGGAGCTCTTTTTCCAATTCAGCAATTCGAGGCGAGGAATCGACGTCAGACCCGACCTGGGCCTGCCTCGCTTTCACAAGATCGGCCTCGAGTTCACAAATCCGGGCCTTCATGGAAAAAACCACCTCTTCAGACCGCCTCCCTTGACTCTAAAGATCTGAGATTCGGACCTCATGTTCCATGCACAGATTAAGGGCAGAGTCCCTCTCCCTTTCAAGTTTATCCGCAACCGCCTTGAGCGCGGTCTGGTCCTCTTGCGACTTCGAGAGAGTTAAGGACAGCACCTCATATTTGGCCTGAAGCTCCTCCCGGGCTTTCCTTTCATTGTCCCTCTCTTCCAGAACCCCTGTTATAGCGGAAACAAGGAAGTCAGGAACAGAAGTAACCAAAAAGAAAAATCAAAGGGTACACCTCGGAACTTGGTATCACCTTTTGCCTGACTCTCAGCCTCGACCCTCTGAAGCTTGGACACATCGGCCAGATACCAAAATAACCTGAGAGCCGCCTCGACCGGGTCGACCCGGCAATCCTCCACATGCTTCTGCAAGAAATCGGCGTCAATCGAAATACCGGAAGACCTAGAAGTTCGGTGCTTCCCATGACGACTTTTTTTAGAAGCCCGGGTGGAACCGGCTCGACCTGGCGGTCCCTGCTGCCCGGGAGCATGTGAAGTAGAAGCAGGGTCTAATTGCGGCAAGGGACGCTCCCTTTTCCGATGTAAAAGATCAGCAGCCTGACCCTCTACACCTGCCAAACTGGCCTCCGGGATTGTATTAATCAGAACGGCAGCAACGGGCTTTTCCTGCTGAACCCCGGCTTTCCTTTCCGCAAGAGCCGCCAAGCGAGAGAACTTGTCAGTTCCCATGCTATCTGCAAAATATGGAAAAGAAACAATGTTAAAAGAAACGGCAGTCAAAAAATTATGGGCGGGATTATCTATCAAAAAACCTACCAAGAACGGCGGCCACTTGAGACTTCGATCCGGCCCCAACCAATCGGGCTACGTCAACTCCGAATTTTTTGGGATCCCGGTAGACAATCAGGTCGGCGAAATTCGTCAAGATCGCCAGCGAGTCCTGATCAACCGGGGATAGCCGCCCTAAGCTGACGGTGTAGGAGTGAGGTCGCCGGTTAAAATGAGAAAGAGACCACCCTAGTTGAAACTTAGTGGACTCCAGTGATTTCCCGTCCGCAGAATATTGACCAACGTGCCTCACTGCCTCCTCGTTCACGGGCTCGACAAAAAAGTACTTGTTCTTCCAGTTCTTCAAAGAATCGGAATAGGGCATGAAAATCTTTACGCCCCTCCTAGCCCGGAAACTCACGTGCTCCCACCGATCCTTGGTGCCATCCTCATGCCTCCGGTTGACCTCAAAAAGGTGGAAGAACAGGTCACAAGAGATTGGTCTCCCCAAATGAATGCACATCAACTCGAAAGCCTGAAGGAACGCCCATGAGTTGGGATGAAGTTGGGAAGGAGCGAGGTTCAAGATTTCCAAGGCCTCTTGCTGAAAGGCGGTGAAAGGGGGGCTAATATGCATATCAAGGATCGTCACCCCATACATGACAAATTTCAAAGCTTTCGGCCAGACAGCTACGTGTTGGTCTTCAGCCATTCCCTCCACGTTCCACATCTGATCCTTTCGGGAAAGGCGGTTGACAAAGAAACTCATATCATCCCCGGTCCTGTAGAGGGACTGAATTCCCCTCAATGTCTCCGACACCCATGAATACTCCCGAGGAACATTGAGAGGTTGGGACAAGAGAACATCGACCGGCCCTACTCCGGCTCGTGGGTATTGATCGGAATCACCTCCCTCATGCGCGGGGTCCCCGCAATGTCCAAGTCCGTCTTCATTGTTGCGACTCTCAGCAACCTCCGCTTCGCTCTCATCCGAGCTCCAGCTAGTACTTCCATGTTCTTCACAGTCAGGCTCAGCGTCAGAATCATCACTACCTCGGTATTATCTTCGTCCGCCGGTTCGTTGCTGGGAACCCCAGGAGAGCGGTCTTCAGCATGAATACTCAAAGGAGCAGAGCCCAAGTCATCTTGAACCTCGGGAACAACCGATCCGGGGGGACTAGTGCGAACTCCCACCGACTCTCCAGTACCGGAAGCCATTACTTTTGTGAGACTAGGGCGATCTGAGTTAGCGACCCGACGGGTTTGTTTTGTCCTCGCCAGACCGATCCTGCAGAAATGGGGGCTTGACGAGTCAGGTTGATACTTAAACAGTGGGTCCACAACCAAGTCGGAACCCGACCTGACGACCCCCACTCTGTATCTATAAATACGGGTTCTGAGAGAACCCGGCTATGATCTAAAGCCGGAAGCAATAAATAAAAGGAAGAAACTAACCTTGT
Source organism: Astragalus membranaceus (assembly GCA_039519185.1). Lineage (NCBI taxonomy): Eukaryota > Viridiplantae > Streptophyta > Magnoliopsida > Fabales > Fabaceae > Astragalus > Astragalus membranaceus. The sequence continues at coordinate 134,464,963 of CM076846.1, read as the reverse complement.
GAAAAAAGAAGCTCGTCGAACACTTGAAGCAGGTCACGAACAGCAAAGGCCTCACCGAGACTCAGCACAACTCTGAAAGGCGAATTCAACTCCGGAACGACTTTAAGATCGGGAGCGGAGCAATTCTCAGAAAACAGTCCAAAGTGAGTAAGGTCCTCCCTCCTATTTATAGGAAGCAAGAAGACCTCAGATGGGCCTGGGCCTAGGCTACACTTCCCAACGCTAGCCCCTAGGCAGGCGCGTCGTTCCAAGCGCCATGATTACCCCAATCATCCTCGAATGACGCGTCCCATCAATGACGTCGTTAGCTGGCATAGAAATCAGGACACAACTATGCTCGGATCACTTCGGTTCCGTCGGCTCGCCCCGGTCCTTTGACCCCGCCAGGACTGGAATCTCTCAAAAACGGACAGCCTCGAGTCACTCGACGCGACCTGAGTCCCTCAGATCATCCCGGTATACCGCGAGTCTCTCACCCCGGAGTTTGGGGCCGACACGAACTCTAAAATATCAAGTCTAGCTCGCCTTAAGGCGACCCGACTTGGGGGGCTACTGTTATGGATTGGGCCTCAATGGCCAAATCCACCAAAAAGGCCCAATAGCAAAGGACCCAATTCATCCAACGGTGGTGATTGCAGACCTAGATCCAATGGCCCTCCTTCACTCCAGATACCTATAAATAAGCATTGATTGCTAACATTAATGGTACACACACTTCTCCTATATTCTTACTTGTAATTGACTCACTCACTGACTTGAGCGTCGGAGTGTCATTGCAGGTACCACCCCACCTCGGATCGGAACACCAACCCGGACTGACCAAGAACTTAAGTACCAACTATCTCGGACCGGATACCTAGTCGGAGATACGGTACCGAACAAATTTCGATCTAATAGGTTAGCAATTTTTCAATAGACATACATGTTACCCCACTCCTCTGGAAATCTTCTCTTCCTTTTCTCAGTTACGATTTTTTCCCATAGTATCTATCCATCCTTGACTTGGCTAATGTTTTTTCATTACAGATTGTGATGTCCGTACACCTGCATGGGTTGTCAACTTTCCAATTTCACGTTCATGCATGGGTTGCCTTTTGTGACTTTTTTAATGAAAAAATGTTCTATTATATTGGGTGTCTTTGCACATTAATAACCTTTCCCCATTCTCAATCTTCTAAAAGATGTTATTGTTACTTTAGAACCTAATAAGGTTGATATATGTGATGATAATGAAGGTGGATGTGGAAGAGAAAGGAAAAAGGACAAAATAATGACAAGTTTGGTTTAGATTAAGTTACGAAGGAGGTGGAATAAAATGTGACCCTTCATACATTATTTATCTCACTCAAGAATATCAAATGCGTAATTTGGCCATTGATACATTATTTATCTCATTAAATCTACTTGCTATAGATTAAACTGTTTTTGACTCTTAAGGGTTTATTTGTTTTTGACACTTTTGGGTTTCTTACATCCATCTTTTTCTCCATAGTGGGTTTTAAATTATATAGCTTCATTTTTTTTTGACACTGAAGAGTTTCTTATACATGTATTTATTCCAAAAACTAAATTACTGAATTGATCTTCCTCTAACGACTTCTCTTCTTTTCCCTTGCAGCTCCATTCCTAAGGTTCTCAAATGCTCAGTTGGATCAGGTTAGCAATGATACAACTTAGAGATGTCACAATGAGATTTACAGTATTTATATGATTATGCAAATCAATTCTTTGTTGATTATAGTTTGTAAAATTTTGCCTCTTCAGAGGCTTTATGAAATGATTCCATGGGCATTTGAATATGAGGCACCGTTCCATTCAAGTAATAGCATTTTCTCATCGTATTCGATCATGTCTTATGCAAATACAAAGTTTATGTAGAAAATTCATATATTTATACAAGGAGCAACAACTTCGTGTTTAAAATCCAGAGTATGAATAACTAAATATATAAGCATAAATGATGATACATAATGGTATGGCATTGGATCAATATGTTTGAACATCATTGTTTCTCTGACCATTTATGACGAATCCTGCAGGGGAAGAGATTGTTGAGGCTTATATCCTGCGGGGGAAGATATTGCAGAGCTTGATGCTTTTTAAAGAAGCTGCGGGAAGCTCTTTGAATTACACACTGAATGACATTCGGAAAGCAACACAGAAGCTTATATTGCATTTTGTGGCACCCATTTAATAGTTTGAAAATTCGAGGTCTGATATTGACAGCACACAAATGGTCCACGATTGAAGACGAAGGACATGGATTTTTTTTTATGCGGTAGTGTTGTGATGTATTTTTTACATTTCAGTATTCCCTCTTTATCAGTAAAAGGGACCCGAAGGCCCATTTGAATGTTACTGTTCTTTTTTTTCCTGTTAATCTGAGGAATTTCATTTTTTTTAATATCATATAACATCTTAATCATTTTCGATGATACAATATTTAATATTTTAAAAAGAGTAAAAGCCCAAATTGGTCCTTGACAAATTTTTTGTGGGACGAATTCGTCCCTCACAATTTTTTCGGGACACATTGGTCCCTGACAATTCCAAAACGGGACACGTTAGTCCCTCCATCCATTTTGACGTTACCAGCACAGTAAACGTGTCCTACGTGTCACGTTAAGTGCCACGTGTCACGTTAGATTTAAAAAAGGGACGAATCGGTCCCTGACAATTTAAAAAAGAGACGAATCAGTCCTCTGTTACTATTCATCATCTTCTACCCCAAAACCTCCAAATCCCCAATCAACGAAGGTTCCACCCCTCCCCCCTCACCGATCCTCCTCCCTCTCTCTCTTCACATCTCGCCATTCCCTCTCCCGCCGTTCTCTCTCTCGTCGCTCTCCCTCCTCTCTTCTTCTCCTCCCTTCTATCCCTTTCGTTCCTACGGTGAGGGTTTGGTAAGTGATGACTTACGGTGGTGAGAGGGGAGAGCGAGATCTACGAGAGGCGGTGGTGAGAGGGGGGAGTGCGATCTGCGAGAGTGAGAAGGAGATGGAGAGGAGGAGAGAGAGGGATGAGTTCCAGATTTAACGTGAGTGAGGAGAGAGAGAGATGAGTTCCAGATCTGGGGGGAGGGGTTCATGGTGGGGGGAGGGGTGAACAGTGGAACGGAGGGGGGAGGAAGAGGAACAGTTGGTGGAACGGAGGGGGAGGGGGTGAACAGTGGAACGGAGGGGGGAGGGGTGATTTGTCCCCTTTTCAAAAAAGTCAGGGACTGATTTGTCCCATTTTTCAAATTTGTAAAGTCAGGGACTTATTTGTCCCAAAATAAACGTGGCAGTTAACGTGACACGTGGCACTTAACGTGCCACGTAGGACACGTTTACTGTGCTGGTAACGTCAAAATGGATGGAGGGACTAACGTGTCCCGTTTTGGAATTGTCAGGGACCAATGTGTCCCGAAAAAATTGTGAGGGACGAATTCGTCCCACAAAAAATTTGTCAAGGACCAATTTAGGCCTTTACTCTTTTAAAAATTTATGATCTCATTAAAACAACCCCGCTCCCCGTCCCCACCACATAGAGTTTTTATCCCCTATCTTCGATCCCACAGATTCCCACAATCCCCACGGAGACCACACAAATTTATTAAAAATTATTAGGAGTGTAAATTAAAATATAATAAAATTGATAAAATATATAAAAGTAGGATGAATTTTTTTTTTTTTACATTTTACTATAAAAGTTTGTCTTGATTTTATATTTTAATATACAAAAAGTGTAAAAGCAAGAAGTAAAACATAAAAATTAGCACAATTTAATATTTATTAATAGTTCACATTAAAAATACTTAAATATTTATTAATACACAATAAAATTGTCATTTTTGTTTTGTAATCTTCTTACAAATTATTTGATTTATCTAATAAGAACCAGAAATACGATATTGAAATATTTTTTTGCCTTAATAAAGAACTAAATCCTAATACAATAATTAGATTTTATATTATATGCATATGTATAGAGATTAAATTTTAATAACACATAATTTACAAATTAAATAAAAAGGTGATGTATACCCGTGCATTGCACGAGTTGATGCACGGGTCATACACACTAGTTAGGGAGAATGGAGAGCTTGGGAGAAATTAGTGGTGGATTTACATTGTGGGAAGATGAGAGAGAGGGAGTGTGTAGTTGAGAAAAATTAAGAGAGCGTGTTTAGAAAAAATAAAAATTGAGTGTTGGTTTCAATGTTATGGTTGAAAAAAATTTAAGTAGATGAGAAAAATTATTAAAATAGAATTGGGAAGCTTTTAAAGCCAAATGAGAAGAAAAAACATGAATTATTAAAAATAATAAATTAAGACAATTGTTTTGAAAATAAACAATATTGAAAAACTATTTACGTTTTTTTGACAAACTAACTACTATTCACGTTTTAAAAAATAATAAGTACCATTAAAAAATCAGATGTTGTCCCAATCTGCTTATATTTTATAAAATCATATTTTTCTAAACTTAAAATATTTATTGAATCAGTTTAGTTCAGTTACTATAAAGGCCCCTATCTTTATATTATATGTGAGTATTACAGTTCGGCGTTAAACTTCAGTTTTTTCCTATATTTTAAGGAGTACTTTATGGACCGAAAAAAATTCAGATGTTCAAATATGTGAATCGTTCGTCAATAATCGGTTAGGTAAAAAGAATCATTTCATGACAAAATACCTAAAGTGAGATGCTAATCAATGTGTTTTGGTCAACTTTATGGTTCAGAAAAAAATTTTAACTGTTAAAATATGCTAAGTTAGTTCCTTAAAAACAAGTTTGGTGAAAGATAAAAAATAATTTCGTGACAAATTATGTAAAGTGTAATGTTAATCACTGTGTTTTAGGTACTTTAGCAATCGCAAGAAACTTGAACAGTTCAAATACGCAAAATTTGTTCCTTAATAACCGGTTTGGTGAGAAAAAAATAGTTCTGTGACAAAATACTTAAAGTGCAACGCTAAACAGTGTGTTTTGGGGTTCTTTAGTGTTAGGAAAAAAAATTACTGGTTCAAATACTCAAAATTCTTTTCCCAATAACCAATTTGGTAAAAAATAATAATTTTGTGACACTAACCCGTGCAACTCATCCTTTTACTAATTTCATTACTTTAAAAATTAAATTTCTTTTTATAGGAATAACTTACGTGTTTTACTTTCTATTTGTGTCGTCTTTTTATTTTGTCATTTCATAACAACAAGTATTAGAAGCATACTTAAATTGATATTTATATTTTTCTTCAGTTCCACGTTCCAACATTTACTCTCACAAACATCAGCCACATTTATTAGTGGTTGTTAACTTTTTTTTTGGATAATATTTAGAAATATTATTGATATGGTCTAGCTTGGGCATCACCGTGAGATACTCCACCCACCTTTTATGAAGGGTTGCAAAGACCATGAAATCATTTGCTACCAAAGCTAGATTGAGGAATACACCATGAGATAGAGTTACTCTCTAGCAGGGGAGAAATTAGACAAAGTTTACACTTGATAAGGTGTTTATATTTTAACGGTGGTTTTCTTCCACTAAAAATAGAACAAAAGTGTAGTTGTTTATATTTTAATGGTGGTTTTCATCAAACCTTGTATGATACCCACATGTTTCACCTTCTGATTGTGTTGTCTTCCTTTCTTTCTAATTATGGATTAAGTTGTTATACATAAATTTTTATATTCCCCTGGATGGATATAGATTATGTTATTACAACATATAGAGAACTTTTTTTTCTATCAAATGAGAGTTCTGATAGATAGAGAATTCTAGAAAAAGTTTATATTTTAAAAAAATCAATACAAGTACATGTTTCGATATATTAAATTTTTTAACCTTTTAGTATTCCCATAATGATGGCACGCAGTTTTTACGAATGATGGTACGCGGTACCATATTGGAATTGGCCAATTAATTAATTGATACCACTGTATTATTATGTTTCCATATTGTTTTTTGTTTCAATTATTTTTCAACTTTTGTTAATTTTTTAATTTTTTTACTAAATCAATACAAGTGCAGCTTACGAGAAATACTTGCCTAGAGACGGATACAACATGTCATTGTTAGTCACAGCAAACAAAATTGTGTCACGTCACTAAAAAAGCCTAAAAACCAGAAAACTCGGAACATAGATCTTATCTCGTCCTCTTTCCCTTTTAGGTCAAACCTCACTCACGAACACCAAACTCTGACGAACTTCGGTATTGCAAAATTGACCGCCATCTTCATTGCTTTTGCCCATTATTTATTAATAATTTAATACCATCCCTTAGATAGAGGGTTAGCAAACTCACTACAAACTGCTTATATATTAGCTCTCAGTCTTCCATGTACATGGTACACACAACACAATCATCTAGATTCTAGACTCGATCCTACGTGCTTAAGCCATTTATGTAGGCTACTGGTTTTCAAATAGCAATACTTGTGCTTAGGATTTGAGATGAAATAGGGTAAGGTGCTTAAGACAATAAACCAGAGGGAATAAAAGTTAGAAACAAAAGAGGAGGGGGTAAACAGGGGGTGGATTTTCAAGTTAGGAAGGTTTGAACTCCCAATTCTGTCTTCTGCCATAAACGACTAACACTGACTTAATTTGTGGAGAAATACTTCCCTTTCAGGTCAAACCTCGCTCACGAACACCAAACTCTTACTAACTTCGGTATTGCAAAATTGAACGTCATTTTCATTGTTTTTTCCCATTATTTATCAATACCATCCCTTAGATACAGGGTTAGCAAACTCACTACAAACTACTTATATATTAGCTCTCAGTCTTTCATGTACATGGTACACACTACACAATCATCTAGATTCTAGACTCGATCCTACGTGCTATAAGCCATCTATGTAGGCTACTGGTTTTCAAATAGAAATACTTGTGCTGAGGATTTGAGATGAAATAGGGTAGGGTGCTTAAGACAATAAACCAGAGGGGATAAAAGTTAGAAACAAAAGAGGGGGAGGGGTAAACAGGGGGTGGTTTTTCACGTTAGGAAGGTTTGGACTCCCAATTCCGTCTTCTGCCAAAAACGACTAACACTGAGTTAATTTGTGTTGTATTTCTAAAAATGTTGAAGGTTCGTTTTGGCGGTGCTGCTGCTACTGTGCCGAAAAAAGTGGTCAGGAGAGTGAAAAATAAACCTCCCACTTTATATTCATTATTTTTAATGACGTGTCACAATTTCATTTATTGTGACCAATAGTGACTTGTTATATCCGTCTCTAGGCAAGTATTTATCTACATCTTACTATTGTTTTACAAGGTAGTAGCATTGATTTAGTAAAACTATGTTTTTCAACTTCTGTTTTTTTTTTTTACAAAATCAATGCAACTATTTATTCCATTTTAAATTTTCTTTAATAATTTTAGTTATCTAATTAAATATTTGATTTTTAGAATCCTACAAATTTGTTATTTATTTTGGATACTTATTTTATTCACTTTCTATAATGAATAAAGATGTTTAGTACGAGACGAATGTGTACAGTTCCATGTTTGGCATCACACGACTATCATGTAGTATTCTATTTGTATTGTTTTTTTTTGGTTATTTCGCACTAACAAGTATTAGAAGTATACTTAAATTTGTGTTTTTTTTATCTTTCTTTCATATTCAAGCATCGTGTTGCAACATTTACTCCCTCGGGAACTTCAACAACGTTTACAACAGAACCCCCATCATTTATTTTCCAACTTTATATAGGTGCTTTTATTTTAGTGGTGGTTTTCACTTTTCATCCATCTCTGCATGATACCCACGCGTTTCATATTCCATTCGTGTCATCTTCTTTATTTTGGTCATTTTGCACCAATAGGTATTAGAAGCATACTTAAATTGGTTTTTTATATTTTTATCTCTCTTTTATGTTCTAGTACCGCGTTGCATCATTTACTCCCACGAGAATTCCAATCACATTTACAATAGAAGCCGTATCTTATTCTTTCAATTTTGTATAGGTGCTTCTATTTATTAGTGTCGTTTCTATAAGTTTAATGAATGTGTTGTTTATTTATTTGATATTTGCATAGTTTTTTCCTTAAATTTATGTATAAATATAATTATCTTATAGGTTAGTCTGCCCCGTGCAACGTTGAGACTAGTAATTATGAAAAGTGAAACGTTGTGAGGAAATGAACGTTGCCAAATTGTAAAAACTCAACTAGTCAAAACAAGTTGTTGCAACTCCAAATTTTACCTATGTGTGAGTGTGTGTGATCAATGAAAAATTACTAATTCTTTTTCCAGTTTTAATCATACATCCCTCTCAAAATCCATCACATTATTGGATTTCACCAATAGATCACTTGTTGGTAGAGTGGATAACTAGGTGCAAACTGGTGAAAGAACAACAATGAAATGCTTAGATAAGTTTGTAAGAGTGTATACTAGACATATGGAGATGAATACCTAAGAAAGTCCAACAACGATGACATTAAACACCTATTGAAAATAGGGGAGACACATGGTTTTCCAGATAGAGGGTGTGATATATAGTCTATCAATTTTAAACTACACAAGAGAGAGAATGTGTGATAAAACTAATACAGCACGGTAAACTTCTACATTAATGATTCAGAAGGTAATTCGGGAGGAAATTGTCGGGCTATTTATCATTTGTTTTTCCAGATATGTTTGGTAGGATTGATTGTATGTTGGGACAGATCTAGAAAACTATTAGACAGGGGGAAAAATATTTTTGTAGCACGTAAATAAAATTAATCCACATGTTAGGTAGCATTGATCGGACTGTTTGAAGTTTGTTTTTTCTTTCAAATGTAACTTTTTTATTATTTTTGTATTCTATTAGTCATCTGGAGGGAGAAATTATATGCTCTCCTAGTGTTTCCCTTTTGCGGGGAAAAGCTATCGTAATGGCAGAGGATCTACTTCAAATCCTGCGTCCCAGTCCCACTCTGTCTTCCAAAATTCGCCAGCTCTTCAATGATCCAGAACAGTCCTTCCCAGTTAGCTTTGAGCTTGCCTTCCTCAACTTGTTTGTGCGTGTTGTTAACTTTTTTGAGCACGAGGGCGCTTTTCTTGACCGTTCTTGAGAACACCTTTTTGTTGAAGTGTTCCGGAACCCTTTGTTTGGCTGCAACTTCTCTGAGCTGGGCTTGCTCCCCCGGTTTCTTCTATTTGGTCCAGTTCGACTCGAGCCTCTTCGTCTGATGACACCTCCTCGTGCATCTCCCTCTTGAGTAAGTGAGTCAGAAAGGGTTTCTTTTGTAGCTGACTGTGGGGTAGTGCGGTACGCATAGAGTACTCCGCTGAGCTCCTCGGCCCATTTACCCTTGGCCTGATCAAGACATTTTTCAGCCCGGTCAGAGTCACCTTAGTCACAGCTTCTACTTTGTCGTTCGTGTGCAGGTGTTCTACCGAGGCAAACCTAAGAATTATCTCGAGTTTCTTGTAAAAGTATTGAAAAATTGCACTAGCGAACTAGGTTCTATTGTCTGTTATATATGATGGTGTGTGGTATCCCAATGTTTGAAGACTACGTTCTGCCATACAAACTTTTTGACTCGCTCGGTTGTGATTATTGCTAGTGGCTCAACTTCAATTCATTTGGTAAAGTAGTCGACTGCTTCTATAATGAACTCTAGCTAACCTACCGTTTGCGGGAAAGGTTCGAACAAGTCTAGCCCCCAAGTTTTGAGGGGGCATGGTGCTACTATTTCATGAATTTTCTCTGGGGGAGGTTGATTCCTCTTTGCATGCCTCTGGCAGCTGTCGCATTTGTTGACGTATGACAGACAGTCTACTCGAAGAGTGAGCCAATAGTACCTAGCTCGGAGCACCTTGGCTACCAGGACTCGGTTCCCGCAATGGTTTTCGCAGATTCCTTCGTGGAGCTCTTTCATGACGTACTCTGCTTCAGTCGGGTCCATGCACATTAGCAATGACTTTATGAAGCCCCTACGGTATAGTCTGTTCCTTTGAAACCTAACTACCTATGAGATCTTGGGCCTAGTCCCACCATCAGCAGAGGTTGGTATTATTTGAACGATGAATTTTCAAGTAAGCTCAGCACTAAACTAGTTCAGAGCTAATCGTGACTGTCACACTATATTGGAGATGCTTTTTAATCCTATGTTGTTTTTGTTTGTCTTTTTTCAATTATATTCTTCATTTATGTAGTAGGTGTATTTTTTGGTGAAGCTCTATAAAACTTGATAGATTTTTGGATACATGTATAACTCTTTTTTTCGTTTGGTTTAATATATGATTGGATGTCCTATCAAACCTTTCATAGAAGTTGAAGGAGTGTGTAAAACAAACGGTTAGTATTCCTACTGTAGGAATTGCCGTAAAGAAACTTGCGGCAGAAGATACGTATCCCACTAGCCGTGTAACAATTCAACTCCTCTCTTATTAAACCCCTTTCATCTCCCTCCTCATTTCCATTTTAAATCACCTATCTTTCTCTTTTCCATTTTTAATACCTCACTCTCTTTCCCATCGTTTTAAAACCCCTCTCTTCAATTTGTTCACATCCTTAGAGTTTCAGATCTCCCTCTTTAGATATAGACCTAGAGTTACGATGTGGTGACGTAGAGAGGGTGAAAGATGGAGGGACCGAGGCGAAGAACGGTGGGATGGAGACAAGACTGTTTGAGAGGGGGGTATGAGAGTTATTACCTACAGGATGAGAATCATGGTAGGGCAAGAGAAGATAGGAGGAGTAGGTGGTATCAGGTGGATGGAAGGAACAAAGCAGGTATTGAATCTGATGAAGGATGGCATACGGTGCAACAAAGAAGGAGAGGGGGTGGTGCTCGGTCAACGTATCATCCTCTAGATATTGCCACTGTGAATTCAAAAGGAGAGGTGGACAACGCTCATCAAACTTCTTTTTATATCTCCAATTTTCCCACCAATATTTATGCAAAGGATTTGTTCAAAGTGTTGGGATGTTATGGTAAGTTATTTGAAGTTGTAATTGCAGCTTGAAGGAATAGATTGGGCAAACGGTTTGGCTTTGCTCGATTCTTTCAGGTCGAGGATCTGGGATGGTTTGCTATGGTGTTAGACAATGTTTTTGAAGGAGGAGAGAAGTTATTTGCAAATTTACCAAAGCATGAGCGACAGAAGCAAGTATACACGCGGGGGGGGGGGGGGGGACAAGACGGATGAGAATGGTATCCGGCCGAAACAACCGATGGTTTCTAAACCAAAAGAGGTATGGAAAGAAAAGGTGAAGGTGAGCTACATGTTGGGCGAGACAACTACTCAAAAATTATGACATCTATTCAATCTTATGACCAGGACATCTTGTTAAAGAATTGTTTGGCAGGTCTATGGAAGACACAGGTTCCATCTAAAGTTATTTTGTTTGGTTGGCGTCTTTTGTTCGAAAAATTACCGACTAGAAATAGTTTATCTTTCAGAGGGGTTATTCTTCAATCATTGTGCCGCCCTTTATGCAGGGATCAAGATGAATTTATTACACATTTGTTTTTCTGTTGTTCCTTATCTACTAGTGTTTGGCAGGGAATATACTCTTGGATGGGGGTACATCATGTTTTGGAAATGGATTCTTTAAAGCATTTTTCCTGGTTGGGTATGACTCTTTTGGGGAATCATAAAAAGAATGTTAGATATATTGTTTGGTTGGCCGCTACATGGGCTTTATAGTTGGAACGGAACCAACGAGTATTTCAAGACATCTCACCAGATCCTATAGCTGTTATCAATATTGTTAAACATAGTTCTTGTGGGTGGTTTATTGTCAAAGTGGGTGGGAGGTGTAATTTTACTGTAACTCAGTGGTGGCATAACCCACTAGTCTGTCTAAATTTTTGACACGTTTCTATACTTGTATTGGGTTGGAGTACCCCTTATGCTCCTCTTTAATACAATTTTTGTTATAAAAAAATGATTCCTCACTAAAATATCTATCTACTTTCTATATAATAAAACAACATGCGAGTAAAATCTCAATTTTAGACACTTTACAATATTGCCACGTGTTCAAATTTAAGGGTAAAATGGTAAAACTATCGCAAAATGACAAAAAATTTGCAGCTTTTTCAGCTTTATTGTTTGTGGCAAAAAGCTATCCGCTGCAGAAAATATGACAGATGCAGAGTGATACTGTAGTAAGTACCGTCAGGAAATGTGCAGGAAATAATAAAGAATCAAAACTGATTTCTAAAAATGAATTCATATAGTACAAAAATATAAAAGAAATACGGATCATAAAGAAAGTCACATCTCCCAAGATATTAATTATTCACGGTCAACACAGAGAAACATTAATGTTCATTTAAAGCATGATGCTAAATTGGCTAAATTGCATGCAACGTACCGTTACAAAAATTCCTAGCTTTTAATATTTATTTTTTTCAATTCAATTCTATTCTAAACAATTCTATTCAATTATGTCTCTCTTTAATTCAATCAATTCTAATCAATTAAAACAAAAGCTAATCAATTCTATTCTAAGCAATTCAATTCTCTTTGTTCGTCTTAAAAAAAATCCTAACTTTTAATATTTATTTTTTTCAATTCAATTATGTCTCTCTTTAATTCAATCTTATCATAGTTTTTAATATTTATCTTTTTTTCCGATTCAATTATCGGTTTCTCTTCAATTCAATTTAATTCGAACCCAACTTTTAATACTAATCTTTTTTTAATTCAACGGGAGCGACAATGGGAGTAGCAACGGAAGAGGCAATAAGAGCAGCAATAAGAGCGACAACGAAAACAACAGGAGCGCCAACAGAAGCGCCAACGGGAGCAGTAACGAGAGCACCAACGGGGCTGCATATTTTATACTAAAAGTCAATAATCTACTTTTTTTAAAACTTACTTTTCGTAAAAAAATCAATAACTACATAAAATTTAGTAAATTAATATTAAATTATGTAGAATTTACTATTTACTATAATCTACTAAAACTACTATAACCAGTTAATTTAATCACTACTAATTGTAAAAAAAACGATACCGCTATTGTTGCCAACAGAGTGCCAACGTGGGTGCATATTTTAAAAAAATCTTATTTTCTTTTTTCTTCATTTTTACGTCATCTAAAATTTATTATTTACTATAATCTCTCTATTAAAAATATTAAAATCAATCAATTTAACCACTAAGAATTGTAAAATAAAAACAACTTTAGCCACTACCAAACTTTACAAAACAACTTCCTTATAATTAAACGAATATGATTTATTTAATATTAAATCATATAGAAAAATATGAGTTAACATGCGGCAACGGGAGCGACCACAAGAGACTGGCAACGAGAGCTGCAACGGGAGAGGCAACGAGAGTGGCAATGAGAGAGGTAACGAGAGCGCCAACGGGAGGGTCACCGAGGATGCAAACGGGAGGGTAATGGGGATGCATATTTTACGTCTAATGTCCAAATACATTATTATGGATGAATGTAATTCTGATTGTCAATCTCTTTAATTTCTTCGACTCAATATAATTCTCATTTGTATGTTATATGACATAATACCTATCTCTTTCCACTTTAAATTTCAAATCATACATTTTGGACATTGTTCACCACTTATGATTATCTTCCAAATTATTAATATGACTTCATGACAATACACCGGTCATGCGCACGGGTAAAATACTAGTTGAATTATAAAAAAAACTGCACGGTACGCACGGGTAAAATACTAGTCGAATTATAAAAAAAAAAACTGTACAGTTGTCCAATCCTTTTTTTTGACAAAACGATTGTCCAATCCATACAAATATGATTTCATGAACACGTTAAATGGAACGCGTTCTTTTAAAGTTAATTAAGTTATTGCTGCAAAAAAAATTTATTAAGTTATCTTCAAAAAAAAATTTATTAAGTTATAATTCAAAGTGTATTAGAATATTTAAATTTTTTTAAGTATGAATATAATTTTACTTATTATAAATACAAACATCTAAATTAAACAAGGTTTAAATATGTTTTTGGTCTCTACAAATATAGTTATTTTTTAAAAAAGTCCCTACAATTTTTTTTTGTTTTAAATAAGTCCCTTCAAAATATTTTTGTTTTATATATGCCTTTTTGGTAACTCTCTATTAGCCATCTGCTGATATCGCTAACAGAGTTCAATATTGACATTTACATACTATTTTTTATTCTCTTTTATTTTAATATATATATATATATATATATATATATATATATATATATATATATATATGCTGACTTGGATATTGTCAAAAAAAAAATCCCCAAATTAAATTAGGCATTTTGCCTCTTCTTCTTCCCTCTTCCTCTTCTTCTGTACGACAGAAGCTAATAAAGGGGAGAAGAGAATTTGACAATCCAAATATTCCACACTCCATTATTGGTATATGCCGTTTCTTTTATGCTTCCTCCAGGAGATCAAGAGACCCAGCTCTTGATAAAAAATTTGCAAATAAGAATATTGATGTTGGGTCGTTGATGAAAATTCAAAGTTTTTGTGAGTGAGAGAGTTGATTTGTGCAGAGGGTGATGAAATGGGAATAGGCATCGATGGAATCTTTCCATTCTTCTCTGATGAATAGTTGTGTTGCTTTGGATGTTAATTGTTGCATGTAGTCTTCTTCTTCTTCTGCCATTTTTAGCTTTGGCTACTAGATTGGGGTTCATAATCAATTTGGGGTTTCTAGAGTTGATCTAGGTTGGGGTTCATATAATTTGGGGATTGATTTTGGGAATCATATAATCAATTTTGTGAGGAAGGGTTGGTAATAGTGGGTGGCAGAGGAGTGGGAGAGGAAGATCGAAGAAGAGCGGGAGGATTGAGGACTTAGGTTTTTTTTGACCGCGGTGGTGATGATACCAGGTTGGCCACTTCTCTCTGCTCCTATTTTGTCTGACTGTTGGAAGAAACCGCAAGTTGGTTGGGTTAAGTGCAACGTCGATGCTTCTTTCTCCTTGGTTGAAAACAAGATTGGTATTGGTATGTGTCTCCGGAATGACCAGGGTCATTTTATTAGTGCTAGAGCTCATTGGTTCTCCCCTATTATAGATGTGCTTCTAGGGGAAACATTGGGTTTATATTTGGCTATATTTTGGGTCCGGGAGCTTGGTTATAAGGATGTCATATTCGAGTTGGACGCAAAGTGTGTTGTCGATGCTTTCAATTCCAATAAACAACTTATTTCTGAGTTTGGCTCTCACATTACCGCTTGTAAGGACCTGTTTTCTTTTTTTAATTGTCACTCTCATGTTGAGTTTGCTAGGAGGAGTGCTAACAAGGTCGCTCATTCCCTTGCGGGGGTAGCCTTGTTGTCAGCTAGTCCTCATGATTACTCTGTAGCTCCCACATGTATTTCGGGTCTTATTATGAATGAAATGCACCAGTTGCTTGTTGTCAAAAAAAAAAAGGTTTGGTGTTAATAAAAAATGATGTAATCACTTGAGTAATGCAATTGTATCCAGAATCTTCTATTAGAGGTAAGACTATTTAACTACATAAACTTTTAAATTTTAAATTATATATAAAATTAGAGGTAAGACTATTTAACTAGTGTGTATGATGCACGAGTATACATTACAATGTGAAAAGTTGCTTAGGCATTAAAATAGGGAACACATATGGTGTAATGACATGGAGATGCATGCAATATCACAATTCGAGGTCAGTTACAATGGTTTCATGCGAGTGTGCAAGTTTACAAACTTGATCGTGATCCATGTGGATATATGATCGTGAGATATCAAACCTCTCAAACCAATTTTGATGCAAGTTTACAACATTACGGAGAATTATAGAAGAGAACTCCCTTTGATAGTGAGACATCAAACCTCTCAAACCAATTTTGATGCTCAACAGATATTTATCGATCTGAAAAAAGAACATAAACAAAAATAAAATTTGATAAAAAATAAGGTATATTGAAAGTATAAGGAAATATGAGCAATCTCTTGTAGTTCCCACTAAAATTCTCAAGGTTTGTAGTGTGATCCTAACTGACATTAACAACAACCTGCTTATGGAAACATTGGTGAGAAAACATATCCCAAAGAAGGAAAGCCTCCCAACTCTAGCTTTTATTTTTTTTCTCCTCTAATTTTGATGCATATGATGAAAGTATTGGTTTTAGTAATAAAAAACCTAAAAATACTCTCAGGAAGTTGTAAACGGTTAGGCACAAGCCAACTAACCATTTACCAGCCGATTCTCTAACTAACAAGTTGTTATGAAGCTAAGAAGTTAGTTACAACTTGTAACCAACTTAACAACCTCATATTCAACTACCTAGTGCCTATATAAGGTCTTATGACCTTTTACAATATATAGCATACAATATACAATCAATAAAAAAGTTCTCCTTACATTTTTCAGTGCATAATTCCTCTGATTTTGCTCTTCTTCTCTCTGTTTACTTCTTTGTGTTCTTGGTGAGTTTTCCTTCAAGAGTGTTGAAGTTTCCTCGCAAGCAAAAGAAAAAAACAAAGGATTAGTAATCTGATTTTGTGACTAAATCAGAAAGAAAAGAAGAACTAAAGAGAAAGGAAGCTATACCAGTTTTCCAGGCTGTGTGTGTAAGCTTGAAAGGTGTGATTGTTCATCAAGAACAATCACAAGGTAACCTGTAAAGAGAAAAACAGTGTTTGGGTTCTGAAAGATCAAAAACAGTAGCACATAAATTCACTGAGAGAGTGAACAGATACCTTATGTGTGTGGTGCTGCATCCAGTTGCTGAGTTTCAGATTCACAACGTGTTCAAGTGGTTCAACAACAAAGGAACAACACAGAAATTAGGGTTTTGATTGTATCAAACGAAAGAGGAAAGATTTCAAAGGTCAGTTTGCAGATTTACCTTCACGGTGGTGACCGGTGGAAAACCCAAGGAGGAGGAAGCCATCGGAGCAGAAACGTGAAATAAGGGCTCTGTGAGAAGTGCTCAGATCGTTAAACTGAAGGAGGGGTTTTGATCGCGGAGCTGCGATCTTTTCATTGCTGGTGTTCGTTTGTGGTTTGGAGGTGATTTGCTAGGTTTCTTAAGAAACCCTAGTAGAGCTCTGTGGAGAGAAGAAGGTCAGTGTGTGTCTGGAAGAGAAGAAGAGAAGAAGCTGTCTGAGAGAGAACAGTGGGTTTTAGTCATTAAACCGGGTTTGAAAAAAATTGGGTTCCGCAAAACATTCAGTGTGGGTTGGGCCAAGTGGGCCGTGTCTTTTTGTTTCCTGCACCCCTGCAATTGTTTCAATAACAACCATCAGTAAAAATTGAAAAAAATTGCAAAATTTAACAGAAAGAATATATAAAGTCAAGTAAAATTACAATTGTAAATAGTTGGAGATAAACTCATAGCATAAATATGTCTACAGATGAAATTGACAAAAATAATTTAGAAGCCAAAAAAAGAGTTGAGGAGGCACCTAACTCGACGATTTTTCAACTGAATATCAGATAGTGGAAGAAAGGCATGATGGAGATGCAGAGTAAGGAAGAAAGGCGTTCACAACACAGCTTCCACAACAAACTCGCGAAATGTTTTTTATGATATGCATATCAGATTTTTCTAAATTTGGTGACAAAAATAGTGCCATATGTCTTGACTTTGCAAAAAATTTGTATTCACACCCCCTGTTATATAAGCGATCGATAGCAACGTAGACTTGGTGTTCTTTTTATATTAATTACACGAAGCACCAACTCCATTCAGTATGCCAGCAATATCTGCCAAGACAATTGCCAACATAATTTAGAGTTAATATAAATAGTTAAATACCGAACTGAACATAAAAGTTATGGAAACCCGTCATTGTCATTTATATATTATCTGTCAATACCCTTAATCTTATTGCCATGTGTTATGGAAACCCGTCATTGTCATTTATATATTAGAACCATAACCTAGACTTAGAATGGTATAAAATACAATATGTATGACAGTTGTTTATAAAAAAAAGTCTAGATCAGATTCATACGATTTAACAGCATGACCAAAATTAAACACGTGTCAATAAATATATACATTGTTCTGTATCAAGAAAAATATATACATTGTTTGGCAGCTGATACAACTCCTTTTTTAAATATATTAGTTCCGCCTATACAGAAAAGAGACATGTATGTTGTTGTATACACATTGTTCATCGTGTAATACTATCGCATCTTATATTGGAAGGGTGTAAAACTTAGGTAGTATGACCATGGTAGTCAAATTCGCGTGCTGATTCGTAGAATCGCACGTTTTTACGAGTTTCAGAGAGCTCTGCGAGCTCATCCATGGCGGAAATCGTAACTGGGCAGGATCGGTGAAGACGCAGTGCTAAGTCGCGAAAACGGGTGGAAACGGCGCTTCAGAACGTGATCTGCGTTTCTGACCCGTTTTGCAAAATAAGGCCCATGTTTTTTTTTTTAAAAACCTAATAGTTACCGGGTCAATCAGGCCCATGTTTTTTTTTTTAAAAACCTAATTAATAGTGTAACTAAGAGAGTTACTGTGTAACTGATAGTTACTGAGTAACTATTCCTTTCCCTCTCAGTGAAAACCCTAAAAATAAAACATAAGAGTTTTCTTTCCCTCTCACTGAGTCAGTGTCGCATTCTCCTCTTCTTCTTTTTCCCGCGAAGAACAGAGCTTCTTCATAGCGCAGGGAAGAACAACAAAGCTTCTTCCTTTACTGCACTGCACCTTTCGTTCACGAGTCACGAGTCACGACGCCTGTCTCTGCTTCTTCCTTCAAGGTATCCCCTTCATCTTTCTTCTTTTTTTTACTCTATTCATTCTGTTTTCTCTTTCGTTCACGACGTTTTCGTTCACGACGTTTTCGTTCACGTCTGCACTGCACCTACAACGTTCTGATTTCTCTTTCTTTCATATTCATTCTGTTTTATTTTTACTCTATTCAGTGATGTTCATATCCCCTTCATCTTTCTTTTATTTTTACTTTCTTTCATATTCATTCTGTTTGCCTCTGTTTGTACAGAAGCCTCTGTTTTGCTAAAAGAATGTCAACCCCTCCAACTCTTCCTCCTAGGGCTGCTGGTGGCTCTGCAAGAAATACCAACATTCCCATGCCATTTTGAGTTATTACTTGTTAAGTTGTGGTATTTTGAATTATGTATGACTTGTTAAGTTGTAGTACTTTGAATTATGTATGACTTTCTTATTAGTATTTTGAATTTAAGCTTACTAATGGTATTTTATATGCATATATATGAATTTATATCCACATCTATATAAGTTTGTAAATATGTAGACTCTTACGAATCGTGTTACGACTCTACGAGTTACGACTTTTGGATTCCCTCCCGAGTTCACGTAGAAACTCGAATTTAACTACCTTGAGTATGACAGCAAATAACAAAAGTCATTATACATTTTGATAGATGAATAAACAACGATGAACAATTCACAAATATCATAAATTATCTTATTAAGAAACAACAGATCTACAAAATTACACATGTCAAGTAAATTTAAGTAGCATGAAATATAAGTGACTATTAGATGAAGTGTAACAAAAAAAGACTATTAGATGAAGACCACTGAATAATCTTATATCTAGCATCATGAAAACAAATGGGCAGTAGAGCAAGTGAAAATGAATAATGCATGATGACTTAAATAAGTTTTCTATGCTGCTTTCAAGATTCATACGTCTACCTATTTTAATCCAACAATGACCAATGCTTTCTATTTCCTCTCTCAAATGATGAATCTGAAACCATAAGCTGAAGTTGTGCCTTGGCAAATATCTTCGCAACTACTGGAAATTAAAAAAAAATTAAATTGAACAATGATAATACTAAAACATTACTTAAAGTATGAACTTTTGGTACCTATATATATAATGCTAAGAAGGTTTTAATGGGGTAAGCCCTTATGTTAAATGTAAATCCAGTGGATGAGGAGTATTGTGCTATTGGAAGTCTGACTTGACTTGTTAGTAATTTCATCATATAACTAAACCAATATAACTAATAACAACCTTCACTACAAGAATAAAGACATTAGGCAGCGAATTTTTCGTCACAACAATAAATTTGATGGTAATTATATGCATGTAGCAACAACATTTTCAAGTTGTTGCAAAAAGATTTTTTTTTCCTAACAATATCCTTCTTGTTGGGAAAAGGACTTATCCCAACAACAAATACAAAGTCATTGGAAATAATAAGAGTTTTTGACAATGACATAACTTGTTGTTGGGAATAACACATTTTTTGCTAACAACATAAATTATTGTTGGGAATGATACAACAATTGTTATCTATTTTAGATAATTTTTTTGAAGGTTATCTATTTTAGATAATTTATTTTATGATACAATTTTATAATAATTTAAACATTATAAATATTTCATAAAAATAAAACATCCTAATTTTTGTAATGTACGGTGTTTATTTGTCATTTTGTCTAAATTGACAAAACAAAGTATTATAATTTTTTATTTTAAAAATATCAAAATATTTTTTGAACTGGTGAAAAATTATATTATAAAAGTAAGCACAAATAAATGATTTACAACGTAATCACTTGAAAAATAATCATTTTGATGAAATAAAATTGTTAAAATGTGTGTGCATAGCGGTTAATTTGTTTAAGGGACCGTACAATTGAACGTGGTTTTTTGTGGTTTATAACTTCCGGATCTTTGTACGTGGTTGCATTTTTTTTAATAAGTTTATAATAAGTGATTTTTGAAAGTGCACAGATCCAAGTAAAATTCATTTCTAGCCATTGATAAAGTTGAATCCAACGTTATTTGTTCAACACGTTATCTTTATTGTTTTGGTATTCTATAAAATCATTCTAACTCTTTTGTCCTCCTATGATGTTTGAACACTCCTTATTCTTGTTTTCTTCCACATTTGGCAACTTTCTCTAATCTAGTTGTTCCCCTATGCACCCCGAATGCCAAAGCCATAATTGAAGGGGTCTAAGCTTCCAAAAATACTAGTGCAAAGAAGAAAGGTTCTAAAAGAAGAGAAGATATAAGAGAAGAGTCATGGAATAAAGTAGGTGTCAGATCTTTGAAAGATAATCTGCAATTTTATTAGAATAATTGAGCTAAACTTAAAGAAAACAATGTAAACTCACTCTCAGATCTTGTTCCTACCCATGCTAATAAGTGAATGCTCAAAAGCCAATTTTATGAATGATTTTAATTTCAAAATAAAATTTAAACAAACGCCATTTGAATTTACTAAATAAAATTAATAATTATAAAGGTTTCTTAATCACAAAAAATGCTAGTGTATGTTTAAATGACAAATAATACCGAAAATAATCTTTTATCAAATTTATTGATAGAGTAAAATTACATTAAATTTATTGGAAATTTAAATTTATAACTATAACTTTTATTATTAAGAAAAATAGCAAATATTAAAATTCTATTGATGAGAAAAAAATTATTATAATCATTTAAGTCAATCATTATATTGCAGCGACTTTGGTTGTTCAGATAAACTAGTTAAGACAACAATTATATTTGTTACCACAACATACTTATGACAATGACAAAATACTCAAATGTCAGCGATAATTATCATTGTTAAAGCATTAGTAACAACAACAACTTTAGATATTGTTGCAAACTTTTCGCAACTAGACTTAAGACAGCAACATGGAGCGACTTTTTCCTTGTTGAAAGAAACAATTTTCTCAGCAACCTTAAATATTTGACAAAGACTTTTGTTGTTGCAAAATGTCTTTTATCTTTATCTTGTATTTCATCACATCTTCAACAGTAGCCAAACTAACAATTAAAAATGTATACGTTCTTTAATATTGGAATTCATTATAATCGGTCATTCATAGTTGTTCTAAGCAAAATTTCATTTTGTTGTCTTTTAAGCATATGACCACATGGGATCTTTCTTGGTCTTCCCTGGAACCATATATATATATATATATATATATATATATATATATATATATATATATATATATATATTACTGAGATCAAGATTCTATATAACAAAAAGCTTTGGAAAATAAGTGCATAGATCAGACAAAGGTATTGTTTTACCAGGTGATAGATCAGATAACAGGGCACTTATCCTTGAATGAGAAGTCGATCCATGTTTCGGTCCGTGATGTGTAAACGTGGCGGAATTTTCATCTATATGGCAAATTGACACTATAATATTAACAGTCAGTATAACTATCTAAAAATCAAGAAATCATTATCCCTAATATATCTATAAAAAGATGAATGGGTTAGACATCCTAAAATCAAGAAACCATTATCATGAATATTTTGTCATCTTTTATTTTTTCTCACACGAGAGCAGCAAGGAAGCAATTCAACTATAAAATAAGAAATCTAAGTCTCACGTCGACTAGACATTATAAGGTCTCAAAAGAGTATATAATGAAAGGAGATCCCTCACTTTACAAATTTGTTTTGTAGGTTGAGTTAGGGCTCGCAGAAATTCAAAAATGGTATCAGAGAATTTGAAGAGAGCGAGTTGAGTGGCCAGCTTTACCGATTGAAGTGTTGGTGGCTTGTTTGCTTTCCTCTTTCGGGGAGCAGGACAGAGTGCCTAAGGCACATAGGTGGAAGACTACCAGAAGGCTTGTTAGTCGGCGATTATTCTGCTATATTGCTTTTTATGTCAGGGCATCTAATGCTTGTACTTGATCTTCAAAAGCAAACTTGAGAGAACGAAACATATAGAACATTTGGTTCGTGACAAGATTCAAGTTCGCACAATCCACTTAATGCCTATTCCAACAAAGGCCCACCTTGCTGATATCATCAATATCAAGGCTCTTCACCCGGTAACAGTTTTTTTCCCATTGTCTGTTCAAATAAGTTTAAACCAACATGTAATAAGTCTGTCTAGAAACATCTAACGGCCACAGTTCTGATGCTGCTTTCACGTGCATTGAATTGCATGGTGATCATTCCCAAAGCTTTTTTATTTTTCCTGGATCCAACATGAATTGAAAGTGACGAAAACAAAGGTGATGTGGCCAACACAATGGGAAAAATGCTACTTATTTTATTTCTTGACCGTCATGAAAATTTTCACTTCTTTTCTCCCATTTCTTCACACTAGTCCACTCCTCAGTGTATACAGTGAGTCACAACTCTCAACACAATATTTATCCTTATCTAACTGACACCAACCATTTTACTTTTCTTTCTTTTCTCCTCCTATTCCGAAAAGAAACCATTAACCATCAAATAAATAAATAAATAATAAACACAAATAATGGCCATAGGTGGGTGACATCAAAAGCTTCACTTCACATTCCCCCCTCGCTTATATATATATGAATGCATAAGCTAGCATTCAGATTCCCCCCACCACAAACCATTTCCTCCCAATCCTCCACTCCTCCTTCTCTCTTCACTAGTTCACTCTTTGTTTCTTCCAACAAATAGACTCATCATAATACTCTAATTACACCTACTCCCATTACTTTCTACTATCTAGTAATTTCACATCTCTTCTCATGGAAAATCCTAATCCGTTCTTCATTTTCCTACTCATCCTAGCTTTTAGAGGTGAGTAAAATTGATTTTTAATTATTTAATTACTTCTTCTCATTTTAAAAAGAATATAACTTAGATACAATAATAATATAGATACTACCGGTGGTGCTGTTTCTCACATAATAAGTTAGGTAAAAACTACGTGAATGTGAATTTTAATTTTAACTAACAATTGTTATGTCAGTTAGTAACTCACCTATGGTAGTTAGTACTACTTTAATAACTATTAAACCAAAGCTGGTCTGTTTTAATGCAGGGGTAAGAATTTCGGCGACAACTTTCACATTCGTGAACAAATGCGAGCACACAATATGGCCAGGAATTCTAGGAAAACCCGACATAGGAACAACAGGTTTCGAACTCAAAAGAGGAAACACACGAACATTCCAAGCACCGCCAAATTGGTCAGGTAGATTCTGGGCAAGAACAAATTGCAAATTCGACGATACAAATCACGGAACATGTTCCACCGGCGATTGCGGCACCGGCGAAATCAACTGCAACGGCAACGGCGCTACACCACCAGCAACACTCGCTGAATTCACTCTCGGAACAAATTCCCCTGACTACTACGACGTTAGTCTCGTTGACGGTTACAATATTCCAATGATTGTTGAAACTAGTGGTGGTTCAGGTTCTTGTGCGGCTACGGGTTGTGGTGTGGATTTAAATCGGCGGTGTCCGGCGGAGTTGAGAGTGGAAGATGGTGACGCGTGTCAGAGCGCGTGTCGCGCGTTTGGAACTCCGGAATATTGTTGTAGTGGCGCGTTTGGTTCACCTTCGAGTTGTTCGCCTTCGGTTTATTCCGCGATCTTTAAATCTGCTTGTCCTAAAGCTTATAGCTATGCTTTTGATGATGCTACTAGTACTTTTACTTGTTCTGCTGCTGATTATATTATCACATTTTGTCCTTCTTCTTCTCTAAGGTAAATTTCTTCAACACCCGGCCTCTTATAATTAATAATTAATCATTCTTTTGTATTCTCTTCTTCAACGTGTCATACTAGAATTTCAACTTATAAGAATATGTTAAAAACTTAATAATGATTCTAACATGCATGCATGAGTGAAGTGAAACTGATACTCATTACCTTAAAAAGTCAATAACAGTGCTTAAAAAGAATATTCAACCATGCATGAAGAGGAAAACAAAGGACATTAACTTGTGGAACTAATTTCCATGAGTGTTTAAAAGTAAAAAAGAAAGTGAAAATAATAATACTTATAATTAGAATTAAACTAGATATTTTTTAAATAAGCCTCTGCCATCTAATTTTGAGTTTGGCTCGTTTAAGTCCCAACGGTTTGCATCACATCACCAATCGCGGTTTCTATTTCTTTTTTTTTTTGTTGTGTTTTCATTACAGATCTAAGTGGCATGACAAACATCTTTTATATGACCACGACTAATTATAGTTGAAGATGTTTTTTGTTTTGTTTTTTTGCAGTTTGAACTCTTTGATGGAGTCAAGGCCAGGGTCATCAGTGGAGCAGGCTGCAGTAGCTACCTCTACGTGGATAGCCAATTTAGCTACAGGAGGTGCTTCAACAAGAAGCCAACAACCATTATCATCTTCTATGTCTCTATTTTTTGTGGCTATCACTTTCATTCTTTCCTATTTAGTCCATTATAGTGACCTCTAAATTGTATTTCTCATAACCTTATTAGACATAGGAAAAATATCAACAACCTCTAGTTTAGTTTGTGCTATATATATTATTACATTATTATTGTAAAATTCTATGTAAATTATATATTATATATGTGCATTTTATCATTTTATTGCATTCTTTTGCCTTTGCATCTATCAGTTGATATTTTCTTGTCGTTTATGTATATTTTATAATCTTTATTAGTGCGTAATTGACATGTAAAGAATAAAGATAAGTATTGTTTTACATTAAAGGGGCCTATACGTACCCAATCCAGGAATGTATAAATTTTAAATAATAAAAAAGGAAAAGGTGAGAACTTTGATGAATGAATTATACTACGAGGAAAGAAAAAAAGAATGATGAGATAAAAAGTATGCAAAACTATTATTATTATTATTATTATTATTATTATTATTATTATTATTATTATAAGAAAACTAACGTGATCATTTAAATTAATGAATGCACATATAATTAGTGGCATGTTGAGGCCCATTAGCATTTTGCAGACTCAGCCTCACCAAGTTGACCAAAATAAAAAGAAGCCTTACCAGCTAATTGCAAAAAAGACCCTCCATCATCTAAAAGCTAGGCAGAAAAAAAAATTAGTATGCAACGTCGATGTAAGGAACTGTTACACTTTCAACCATAATATTTGTGATTTTAAAGATAATTAAGGTAAAAATCAATCATTTTTATGATGTATCAATTTCTATTTGGTTGTTAAACAATCAATAAATTGTGATTATGATTACGTAAGGACTCTAAACGCGTGTTTGGATGCGCGATAGCATCATCAAACGCATGTGTAGCACCTTTTTGGCTGTGGTTTATTGCGGCAAACTCGAAACTCCAATTTGTAACTTCAGCATGGACGTGGTTCCTGCCGTGGTTTTGGGATGACGCGGAATTCCTATCGTTGAACCAAACAGACACTAAATTCATTCAAGAGTAAACAGAGATACAAAATTATTTATTGGATATTTCCAGCTAGATTTGCTGGAATCACGATTTCAAACTTTGGTGATTAATATCCATCGTCTAAAAAAAGTCATATGATAGTTACATACAAATTGCTAGCATAGTGTATTTTCAAACCTTTTTGTGAAATGTCATCACGAAGGAACCCAACTTACATTATTTTCAGTCAAACAAAAGATAAATAGGTGACGCAAAGGAAAAAAAAGTGGGAAATTGTGAAAGCTTAAAATGACAATGGCGGTTGCTTTTGTATTTTATGATTGGTTTAGTTGATAAATAACTATATCTAATATGCTTTCGCTTTTATATTTTCATGTAATTGCTATTCACAATATAAGTGGAACATTTTTTTATTATTAAATTACACACATGCAAAAGTCTAGGAGTAAATTTAGGTAAGTGTTTTAAAACTATTGAGCATTTGTTCAAGAAGAGCTTTTTAAATGAAAGGTAGGAAATTTGGGGAGTTTTTTTTTTTTTGATCAACTTGAAATGGTTTCATTCAAACATTGGGCTAAGCCTCAAAACCAATACAAGAGTAGAACAAAGTTGGGCCACAAACCCGGCCCAACTAGAGTCTAAGACAAAAATAAAATACAAAGCTAATTCAATTAATACAATAAAGGAAAGATAATGCATCAGGGGGATAAGTAATCGATGGAGGTGTCCCGGTCCAAATAGCAAGATGCGGCCCAATTGGTCATGGCCCAAACGTGGAACCAGCAGAGAGAACAAAAGCAACTAAAACGAGTAAAAGATCAATACATCTCCAACGTAGAGTTGAAAGGAAACCCTAATTCGGCAACGTCAACTTCGCCATGATCGCTCGACGATCTACCACCACTCGCCACTCAAAACACCCAAATCTAACAGAAATCACCATCTACGACCTTCTTCCAAGCATCTCCTTTGAGGAACCTCTCAATCAAGATGGAAATTCCGGGAATGAAGCTCCTGGAGAAACCGAAGAGGAGAACCCAGTCATCAAGCTAGAAGGCTCCGATCCTCTCAAACCAACCCCAGATCTAGTTCATTCTTCTATTAGATCACTCATTTACCACATGCAAGCAGAGAAATTCCTCGATCTATCACCAGAGTTGTTAGCGAACTTCAACTCCCTCGATCTATATCCTCTAGCTATCTTCACAGTGATTTGTCTTTTCTGAATTGATTAGAGTTTGCATCACCTGAGGAGGGTTCAAGATCCAGTTTGAGGGTAGTTGACGATGCTGAGCCAGGTTTGCAGTTAGATCCGCCACAGAATTCGCACTTCGCGGGATCCATTTGAAGTCTATTGAGGTAAAATTTGAGCTAATTACCTGTATGTCTTTCACTATTTGCTCTATTTCCTTTCTTCTGATTACTCCTTTGATTGTTTGAACGAGGGAAGCACAATCACTTTCAACTGATAGGAACTTGAAGCTCAAAGTCGCTGCCAAGGATAGGCCTTCTCTTAAGGCCAAAGCTTCTGCTTGGAAGGATGATATGGCAAAGACAGGTGAGGCACACCCTGATTGAAGGGAACCAGTAGTATCTCTTAGGATTACTCCACTATAACCTGCCCCTGTGTTAATGTTGAATGAAGCATCTGTGTTAAGCTTAATGAAATCTTGTCTTGGGGGGTTCCATTTTTTGATTCCACTTCTTTGGTTTAGGGCTGGGTCATTTGTATGATTAATGTTTGCTTGATTTTGATGATTTCTGATGGCTAGAAATTCTCCCGTTGCTTGTTTAATCTGGATGAGTGTCTGTGTTGGATTTGGGTACTTGTTTTCAAAGATCATGGTGTTTCTTGCTTTCCAAATGAACCGGAATGTGTAGAAAATGATTGTGATGACTGATTCTTTGAATATGCTTGTATCATAATTTCTGTCTAACATTTCTTCCAACCATATTGCCATTGATTGGATGTTGTGTGTAGTAGGAACATGGCAGATCTGTAGACTATGCCAAATAGGTGTGGTCCATGGACAAAGTAGGAAGATATGCTCTGTTGTTTCCTCTTGATGTTTGCAAATAGGACATAGACTATCTCTGGATATGTGCTTTGTGTGTAGATTGTGTTTAGATGCTATAGCTCCATGCTTAACCCTCCACATTAGGTGTTTAACCCTCTCAGGAACCCTTGCCCTCCAAATCTCCTGCCAGCTCTTCTCTGAGTGCGTAAAAGAATTAGAGGGGCCCCCTTTAGGAACCAGATTATTATTCCACATGAGTTTGTACCCTGACCTTGTAGTGAACCATCCATCTTTCTCATGAGGCCAGTATAGAGAGTCTTCAACTGTGGACAACCCAATAGGAGTTTTTAAGGCTTCTATAGCTGACTGAGGGTCAAGAAGCCTACGGAGAGCTTGATGGTTCCAACACTTAGAGCTCTCATCAATCAAATTTAGCATACTGTCAGACCTCTAGCTTCCTCTGAAATGATAGCCTTAGCACCAGATGCTAGCCAATTAACCTCTGCTATATCTATCCTTCTTCCCCAACCAATGTTCCATCTCCCTTCCTTCTTTAGTAGATCTCTCCCATGGAGAAGACTTCTCCAAACCCAAGAGATTCCAGCTTTAGGTTTAACCTTCCAAAAGTCCTCCTTAGCACAATATATGCTTCTAAGAATAGTAGTCCAGTATTGATTAGGAAACTGAATACACCTCCAGGCTTGCTTAGATAGTAAGGAAGAGTTTTGGCAGGCAAAGTCCTTAAAGCCCATACCTCCCTGTTGCTTATTTGTGCACATGAACTGCCAATTTTTCCAATGAATTCCCCTATTTCTCACTTTTGAACTCCACCAGAAGTTAGCTATTGCTGAGCACAAAGATTGGCAAAAAATTTTAGGCAGCCTAACTATAGACATAACATAGGAGGGGATGGCTTGGATTATAGACTTAATCAGAACTTCTTTCCCTGCCTGAGAGAGAAACTGTTCTTTCCACCCTTGTAGCTTAGAGAACACCCTTTCTTTGATCCATTGAAGAGCTTGATTCTTGGAGTTACCCCATTCTGCCGGGATACCCAGGTATTTACCTGGGGAGTCCCAAATTGGAATGCTAAGTAATGGGGATAGTTCCTGTTGTAGATCCAATCTAGTACCTTTCCCAAGAACCAGGCCAGATTTCTGGAGGTTGATCATTTGGCCTGAGGCTTTGGTAAATTCATTCAGAATCTTTACCACTTGATACATTTCTTCAGTTGTAGCTTGACCAAAAAGAATAGAATCATTTGCAAAAAACAAGTGGGTTAGTGTAGGAGCATTCTTAGCCAATGTTATACCTTTGATAAGCCCATTAGTGTGTGCCTGAGAGATCAACCTAGAGAACACATCAAAAATAAGGATGAAGAGGTAAGGAGAAAGAGGATCTCCTTGCCTCAGCCCTCTACCTGGATAGACAACTTTACTTCTGGACCCATTTACTTGGTAGGAATACTTGACAGAGGTTACTAGAGACATAATAGAAGACACCCAAACAGGACTAAAACCGAAAGACTCTAGGACTCTTTTGAGGAAAGACCAATCTACCCTATCATAGGCTTTATTCATATCCAGTTTAATTGCAAAACCATTACTAGATCCCTTTTTTTGCTTCCTCAGAAAGTGGAAAGCTTCTTGAGCTACTGTGAGGTTATCTTGAATGAGTCTACCTCCCACAAAAGCACTCTGTTGGGGAGAGATGAGGTTATCCAGCAGGGGTTTTAGTCTATGCACCACAATCTTTGAAATGATCTTGTAGATGAAATTGCAACAGCTTATAGGTCTAAGCTGAGAAATGGATTCTGGGTCAGGAACCTTAGGGATGAGAGCAACTATTGTATCATTCACAAAATCCCCTAAAAGCCCAGTACTGAAGAAAACTGAGATCGCTTGTAGCACATCATTGCTAATAATCTCCCAATTTCTTTGGAAGAAAACTCCATTCAGCCCATCTGGTCTAGGAGCCTTGTTAGCCCCTAGGTTAAAAACTGCATTTCTGACTTCCAGCATAGAGACAGGAGCTGTTAGAGCATTATTCATCTCTGTAGTCATATGATAGTTACATACAAATTGCTAGCATAGTGTATTTTCAAACCCTTTTGTGAAATGTCATAACGAAGGAACCCAACTTACATTATTTTCAGTCAAACAAAAGATAAATAGGTGACGCAAAGGAAAAAAAGTGGGAAATTGTGAAAGCTTAAAATGACAATGGCGGTTTCTTTTGTATTTTATGATTGGTTTAGTTGATAAATAACTATATCTAATATGCTTTCGCTTTTATATTTTCATGTAATTGCTATTCACAATATAAGTGGAACATTTTTTTATTATTAAATTACACACATGCAAAAGTCTAGGAGTAAATTTAGGTAAGTGTTTTAAAACTATTGAGCATTTGTTCAAGAAGAGCTTTTTAAATGAAAGGTAGGAAATTTGGGGAGTTATCACATGCAAAAGTCTAAGGTATAAGTTATGGTTTCTGACACAAAAACAAATGGGCCATTTGACTAGGCGTAACCAAAAGAAGATATATGGGCCTTTAGTTCCTCTTGTCCTATCTAACCAGAGATGGACAAGGTGATTGCTTTCCCCACACCCCCTCCTACTCAAAACACACCCCTTCACCCTACACATTTACCAAACTAACCCCACTTAAAATTGATTTTCCCCCTCTACCCCTCTCCCTCTTCTTCTCCTTCAACACAACACACCCCTCTAAAATCCCAAACCTCCCCCCTCTCCACTCCAAACCCACCCATCCTCACCTTCATCATTCACTCCTATTCAACTACCCAACATTGGCAACTAGCTCAAGGTAATAACCCTACCAAACTTTTTTCATTTTGGTTCTGTTTTCAGTTTTTCACGCCATTTTTTTTTCTGTACTCGCGCTCCGTTCGAACAGGGTCGTTCGAACATGTTCGAATGATCGTGTTCGAACAAGTGTTTAATGGGGTGTGACTTTGCTTGGTTCGCATAAGGACGTTCGAACAGTGTTCGCATAAGGACGTTCGAACAGTGTTCGTATAAGGACGTTCGAACAGTGTTCGCATAATCCCAGCTGTAGCAGATGAGATGTCAACTGACGTCGTAGAATCCCAAGATTTTACTAGTTCGTTCAAAACGGATACGGTAATAATGAATTAGTTGTTTTAATTTTAGCGAACTATTCAATTTATTTAACTGACACTTAGTAATTGAATTTCAGTTATTCTCTAGTCGTGAGGAGCTGCTGACGTGGGTGCGTGTGGTTGGAAAATCTCTTGGGATGGTGATTGTTATAGGAAGATCTGACACCGGACGACGATCAGGTAAACAATACATATGGATGCTGCTGCTACTACTGTTTCAACAGCTCTTATTTTGACACCAACGCTTACTTTGACACCAGCTCCTCATCCAAAACCCACACCTATGGATGCTGTACACATTGATGTTTTTAATACTTACATAATAGGGATGCCAGAATACATGCGTTCCTATGTTCAAAAAATTGTTAATGTGGTAGGTGATGGAAATTGTGGCTTCCGATGTATTGCTGCATTTCTTGGTATTGTTGAGGGCACATCATGGTAATAATGTCGAAGATAATTGGATGACTACACCAGATATGGGGTATCTAATCAGTAACAAGTACAAAGTCGTCCTGACTTGTTGGTCACCTAATTGTTGTTACACAATTTTTCCATTCAATGTTGCACCATTCAGAACTGCCCGACAGTTCAACATCCTTTTGGTACCAGAACACAAACACTTTGTACAGGTAAACTGTCTTCTATTTAGATTCAATGTAGTAATTCCAAAACATTACATAACATTCTGTTTTTCGTTGTCTTTTTGAAGGTCTTTATGAAGCCTGGAAGTCCAATGCCCTTGCCGGATTTGATATGGAATACTAAT